>OX442340.1:1277500-2527500 GCA_949358125.1 Idaea dimidiata
AAAACGATTTTATTTATCGTTTTATTTGCATATTTGCTGCTTTGTCGTAAAAACTAATTCGATCAAATCCGTTTTAATAATGGTTTGGAGACGATGAAAAAGTAAGAATTGAAAAAAATACATATATATATACATCATAAAAAAACCAGTAAGGCTATCGCGCATCTTCCGTCGCGATCGGCATCGAAGTCCCACTGTGCAAAGGAATAACCTGCGCGGTTCAAACCATAACGTTAATTTGCATGCATTTAAAGTCGACGCCGTCGAGTTCAACTGTCATGCGTCAGTGAAACCGGCAGATTAAGAGACTTCGCATTAAATGACAGCTCAACTCGACAGTGCCGGCCTTACATGCATGCAAATCAACACTGTCGTTTTACCGCGCAGGTTATTGCTTTGCGCAGTGGGATTTCGGTGCCAATTACGAAGGAAATTGCACGGTAACTTCGCTGGTCAAGTACGGGCACGAAGAGTTCTGGATTGTCACAAAACTTAGTAATAGGGTCCCGTTTTTACCATTTGGTTACGGAACCCTAAAAAAGAGGTGGAAAAGGTAATGGATGACCTTATGGACCTTTTTATAATAGCTTATAATAGCACTTCTTCCTTCACTCAAACATTTTACATTTAATCTTCTTGTTTTCGTGTAGTGATGTGGCTCACCTAGTGTAAAAGAGTTCAGCAGCCATATTATCTTTTCAGTGAATGTCTGACAACAGTGGAAATTGACAGGCACTATGCAGTACATTGCTGCTTTGACTGACTTTGCTGCGTGGTGATCACTTCAAGCAGCCATATACTGCATAGTGCCTGTCAATTTTCACTGTTTTCAGACGTCAACAGACAGATATTATGGGTAGAGAAAGCTGGCGATCTGGCAGTCAGCTCAATGTTGTCAGAGTGGTTCAATCATATTTTGTTTTTTTTTTGTGAATTTGTGGGCGTTTTCCCTAAAACAAGGCAGAGAACCGGTTTTAATGATTTATGTAGATACAGAACGATTTCTTACAAACAAAAGATAGATTAGATATAAGACATAAGACTTACCGTTTCCTCAAATATACACAGATAAATTATTAATTGTGAACTAATACTGTATGAAACTATGTAGGCATCTAGTACTGTAACTGAATTTAATATTGGAGTGTTAAAATAAACTTATCTGCCGACATCTTACTGCAAAGTGACGGGACTTGCTAGTAGTCTACCCTCACTATGAAAAAATGTATTTTTTCTAATTGACGATTATTGAGAACCATGTTTGTATGCCCACGTGGTAGGACTAGAGATTCTTTAATTTTGTATCTCTTTATATCTAGATCCACAAACAATAAATTTCATTTTCATTTCATTTCATTTCACAGGTCGCCTTTAAGCCTCTAACTTGACCTAACGACTACTATCAGAGATTACAACCGAGACATTTTTCACTACTCTCTTGCTCTGTACGAAGCAGAATAACTCATCTAAGTCCTTACATACGTTTATTTGTTGCTTCTTGATGCAAGAACCACTGAACCGATACAATAAAAATCGGTGTGTCTGAGTGAATCGAAGACCTGGAATAACACTTACGCTACATATCCTGATATTCTCCCGGGATTAGGACTTTTCAAGAGCTCCTCCGTGCTTCGGAAGGCACGTTAAGCAGTTGGCCCCAGCTTTCTACCCTGATAACAGTCGTTAGGTCAAGTTAGATGCCTTAGGGCGACCTGAAAACTCTAACAATAGGTGAGTTCACACCGTGTTGTCGTAAATGAAGAAAAAGTACTTTCGAGGGGCGCAGCTAATTGTCAATAGTTGACGACCTCTGTGGCGCGTCGGGCGAACGCTTGGCTGCAATGCAGAAGGTTGCGAGTTCGATTCCCGCGGGGTGCAAATATTTATGCTTAAAAAAATATTTGTATCTGGTCTGGGTGTATTTCTATGTATAATATTTATGTATGTATTTACAAAAGAAAAATAAGTATAAGTAGTATATCCGTTGTCTAATCACCGTAATACAAGCTTAGCAGCTTACCATGGTCACTGAATTTATTATTTATTTATTTATTAATAATATTTATCAGTAAAAATATTCACCAAAATAAAATAAGCGACTTCCACATTAAGACAGCTTGGTTCTGTATGCGTTTATAGGTAATGTTCCCACGGTGGATCGCACCGGCTCTGATGCAATTCCAGTGTCTAATGTCAGAGGTGCTGGCGTTTTTTACACCGTTAGGCCCGTGAGGGTGGTGTAAGCGATGAGCAGTTTCAAGTTAAACCTAAGACTCCACCACGTCTCCACCCTTCGGCATCTTACCCCACGCATTGGATGGATCGCATCAAACGGATGAACTTTTAAAACTATCACCATTGGAACTCATAATTAAAAATCACGCTATTAAGGGCCGAAATAAATTAAAATTTTGGATGAATTTTTCACAATGCGTCCACTTGATGGGCAGCGATCGCGTTTGCCGACGCAACTACCAAGCCGACTAAGCAATTGAATTACGTCATCGGCACAAAGCATGAGCAGATTGAAGCGGTCCGTACGATGCGGATTGGTGGACGCACTTGTGTGACTTTATATACAAAGAATATTACGATCGGGTTGATGAGATGCGTCCGGTGCGAACGATGCGGAAAGTGGAAGCTTAGCTTTACTGTCTAGAAGAGGGAATCAAATGTCGCCTGTTTAGGGATAATTTTCTTAGAGCAAGGGGCAAGGGGACGGGCTATTTTTGTATGACAACAGCTTTTGTTTTACATGTTGTCCATGACGCGTCAGTGCTGTCTTCATGCTCGAACAAACTCGAATCGAACTCACGACCTGCCCGATACCAAAGCCGACGCTTTATGCGGAGGCTATAGTAGCGGGCGAAAATACGTGTTGCGTTGTGTCGCGACAAAACCATCGTGATCGAACGCAATGTTGTGCGCGCTACATTAGACGAGCGCCTTACCGACAGCGCAGCGCCCTAATAGTACATCGTCATAGACCGAATACTTCGCGTTGCAGCGGGTAGATCAGCCACATACATCGCATTTTATCGAATATTCTCCGTAGCCCACTAAAGTAGCCAGAACGAGTACTAGATTGGAGACCGCGTCTCGGCAAACGTAGTGTAGGACGTCCTCAGGCACGTTGGAGCGACGATTTGCGCAAGACGGCTGGCACAAACTGGATGCGAGAAGCCGAAAATAAATCTAGGTGGCGTGCAATTGGAGAGGCCTATGTCCAGCAATGGATTGCAATAGGCTGATGATGTAGCCAGAATATTACAGAGGCTGGCAATAGATACTTTACTCAACCGGCCAATTGACGGTCTCTGTCGCGCGTCAAGCGAACGCCCCACTGCATTGCAAAGCAAAAGGCTGCGGGCTTCTATTCCCGTCGGGTGCAAATATTTATGCTTAACAAATATTTGTGTCTGTTCTGGTTGTCTTTCTATCTATCGTTTTTTATTAAAAAAAGTATAAAAGGTAGTACCATAAAAGGTACTATAAAAGGTAGTATAAACATTTTACCGGGACTTAATCGCGTATTACTAATTATTTTCTTACCTCGACGTTTCGATCATGTTACAATGATCTTGGTCGCGAGGGGACTGGAGCTGCGGCGAGTGTCGTCCTCTATTTGTAACCGTTGTAGTATACTGTCCGGTGGTGGGTAGGTAAATACATTTTTTAAGTACGTGAGTATAATAATACGCGATTAAGTCCTGGTAAAATGAACCTAACTAAATTCATTCAACGCCTAAGTGGTGCTATAGCTTGTACCTTGTACCAAGCGAGGCAGGTTTAGAAGAGAGATGTACGCGATAAGTCCTCCTTTGTCAAGTCGGGACAAAGGTCTCTCGGATGGTCGTGCGATTGTTTCGGACAGAGACAATCGTCTTCAACCAGTAGGTTATCTTGTTTTTAGGGAAAACGCTCGTTAGAAAGGAAATTCGAGAGGGTTCATTTACTTATGTATATGTATACTAGGTTTTCAGTAGACTGAACAGACCGTGGTTGGAGGAACCGTTCGATTCTCGGCTCATGCACGTGATTTTTTACAAACTACAAATGCATAGGTACAAAAAACCTGGCTCTTATTCGAGTATTATTAAGTACCTTTACTTTTCGATCATGTTAGAATGATGTTGGTCGCGAGGGGCAATTTTTTTTAATATGAGTTGCAATCGTGTAAGTTTAAAAACTTAATTTTCTGCAAAAATTAATATTTCTTCAAACCACGACCTTTTTACCCGGCTGCAAGGAAAGGGGTTGTGTTTTTCGCGCCTATTTTGTATATTATGTTGATTTTTTTTCTAAACGCGTATACTATAATTTAAAATCCTTTACAAAACATTTTACAAGGAGAAATGCATCATCAAAAATCCTCCCGTGATGGAATTCGAACCCGCGTCCCTCATTTGCCGGGCAATTGCGCTAATATGCTAGAAGGAAACCCACGTGACATGGTGAAATAAGGATTTACCAGAGTTTACTTTCACGATATGGCATAAAGTCAACCTTCATAAATAACTTGGTTAAGTTATCTTAATTAAGTGACTGTGAGATGGTATAGTTCCACCATATGTCAGTCATATTATTATATTTAGGGTACCGTACTCAAAATGTGAAAACGGGACCCTATTACTGAGACTTTGCTGTCTGTCTGTCTGTCTATCCGTCTGTAACCAGCCTGTATCTCATAAACCGTGATAGCTAGACTGTTGAAATTTTCGCAGATGATGTACTTCTGTTGGCACTATAACAACAAAATTACTAAAAACAAAATTAAACAGTTATTTCAGGGAGGTTCCCATACCTCCAGTGTTTTTTTAGAGTTCGGTACCAAATAGTACGGAACCCTTCGTGCGCTTATTCGACTCGCACTTGATCGATTTTTAATCGTTTATCCATAGATAACAAGGCAGCTAAAATATTGTCTACTAGGTTTTTTAAGTGGGCGAGTAACTGAAAGTAACATTGTCCTTGCTTTCACTGCAAGTTTTTTAATGTTGACGTAAACGCAAGTAAAAACCCAAGGAAATTATTAGCTGGGTTCTAGTTTTGTTTATTTTTAGTAAGTCTTTACCGTCATCATCAAAGTCAACGTCAATTTTTTTTTTCATTTAATTAGTTGTATTGATCACTTTAAATACGTCGAGTGTTCTTACAGCTATGACTGTAGTGTGGCTTCGGAACGCGCCCTCCGATGAGAAGAAGCCATAAGAAACTCATGGGTTTTTTGTGATCATATTTTTATTTACAATCGTCAAAATACAAATTTTTATACAATGATCATAATTTGTTTCACATTGTCGCATTTTTATGGCTATAGTGGAACCGGAGCAATATTCTACTAAGCATAATATTTAATAACAAAAGGTTCCAAAGTAATTCTATCTACTTTATTCTGCTTTTTTCTACATACCCACCGACCGATACGATAACCAGACGTTCAACTCGCGTCAGGAAGCAGGTAGTCCGATATGGACGCCTCTAACTGTCATCACCTACCCGCATTCTCCGGTCTCGTGAACAAGCTGGTCGAAATTACCAGCGAAATATCGAGCTCCGCGAATAAATTATTAAACATGGTAAATATCCCGTTATTATGTAATTTTAGTAGTGAAAACAACGATGTAAGTTTAAAATCGTATGTATACTGCTAGGTCTTTGACCGAATCCTTTAAAAACTTATACCACCCTCATTTAGTTCTTATTTTCATCTAATCACCCGCGTAAGTCCTGACCCTGCAGATATATCGAGATAAAAGTAGCTTATACATTAATCCAGAAGTTTAGCTATCTGTATACTAGGTTTTATTGCAATCGGTCCAGTGGTTTGCGAGAAGAATCACAAACATACACCCATAAAAACAGACCTAACCAATAACGCATCTGATGAAAACGCGGTATCTGGAAGTAACTAGATACCTATTTCATTTTAAATTGTCTAAAAAATAAATGTCAGTGGTTCGTTATAAACTTTATTTGCTAAAACTTAGACTTACAAAGCTTTTACGTACGTCTACGCACGGTCGACGTCCACAGAACGATTCCTTATGACATTGCCCTTTCGTTTAACTCTAAATCTTAAAAATAACTGCAATTAATTATCTACAGTTTTACGATAATAATATTTTTTATTATTAATTGCAGATACCCATAGCCCTGTAAAATATGTACATTTAGAAAGATAAATAAGGACACCTACTCATTCTCCATACAAACGTAATCGACTATTTCCTCCTTGGATAAAGACATCAGAGCAAATTATGTTTAAACTTTTTACGGCCTCTGCAATGCAGAAGGCTGCGGGTTCGATTCCCGCTGGGTGTAAATATTTATGCTTAAAAATAAATATTTGTAACTGGTCTAGAGTTTGGAGTGTCTTTCTATGTTTAATATGTATGTATTTACAAAAAAAAGTATAGTATGTATATCCGTTGTCTAGTACCCATAGTACAAGCCTAGTGCTTAGTTTGGGGCTAGATTGCGCTGTGTGTAATGTCGTACAATATTTATTATTATACGATTACCATAACACTCTACTGACATTATAAAGCTGAAAGTTTGTGAGTATGTGTGTTTGTTACTCAATCACGTAAAAACCGCTGAAACGATTGCGATGAAACTTGCAATATAGGTAGCTGGAGACTTGGAATAACACATCGGCTACTTTTTTTCCCGATAATCTCGCGGGAACGGGATTAACGCGCGTGAAACCGCTGGGCGCAGCTAGTAACTAATAATGACCATACATGACCCAATGTTTTTTTTAATGAAATGACTGATTCACACACAACTTTCTACCACTCAGTACTTTCAAACGAATTTACAAAATCATTATTATTAGTTTGTACATCATCCGTGGTTTCATAATTAGTTAAATCGAACTTATCTGCCAAGAATGTATCGGCAGCATAAGTCGTTGTCTTTTCAGTTGAAAAGAAGCTCTCGATCTTAGACAATACAGTTGTTGTTTCAGTGAGGGGTTTAGTAGTTTCTTCAGAGGACTTTTCTTCAGAAGTTCTTTCCCGGTTCTTTGGTGTGACGTCTTGTGTGGCAGGTTTGGGTTCAGGCCTACAGTAACCTCCCCAGAAATGCCAGCCATGAGGGCAAATAAAGACCTGAATAACGAAATACAAGTTAATTACTAAAATAATTGATGAGTCACATCTTTAGTCTCACACATCCATCAGTCCGGTAATTTGGTCCCACTGCAGGGCCTGCTCTTAGAGGGGTTAGGAACTAAGACGCCACGGGACCCTACTCCAGATTGGTGAATGTGGATCGTGGTGAGACCGTGGTGACATCTTTAGTAGCCTTATTAATAAAAGAGGAATAGGGAAATACATAAAGGTTGGAGTAGTGAGAACTGAGAACACGTGTTGCCTTTTTCCGTGATAAGAACTGTACAATTACAAAGCCCGACGTTTCTAGACCTGACCCTACACTGAAACTCAGTCGAAAACTAGTTCGATCTCCCAGGTGCCACGGATGCCGCCGAAATATATATGTATGCAGACGATGTGGCCGCTGTGATCACCGCTGCGGGCCATGATCAATTAGAGAAAAAGTTAAATGCAGTGGTGAGGAAACTGGAAGACTGGTTTAACTGTAATGGCTTAGCATTAAATAAAGAGAAGACATGTTTCATGTCATTCTGTCTGAACGGAAGACAGGCGCGCCGGTGCATGGTGTCGGCTGGAGGTACTATGTTAAAGCAAGTAGACAGCACTAAATTGCTGGGCTTCCAGCTAGATAGTGGCCTAGTGTGGTGCTCACATATTGACGGCTTGTGTGGCAGGCTGGCGGGATCAAGCTACGCGCTGCGCCGGCTGGCGAGCACCGCGTCCCGCACCGCCGTCCTGTCGTGCTATTTCGCAACTGTACACAGTGTACTCACGTACGGGGCGGATATGTGGGCGCTGGCGGCTGACGCGGGGCGCGCTCTCGTGCTTCAAAAGCGAGCCATAAGGGCTATTATGGGAGTACCTAACGATGTCTCGTATCGACCCTTATTCAAGGAACTCGCCATCTTAACACTGCCATGCGAACTAATTCTCCAGGTCGCTGTGTTCCTGTACAAAAACCCTAGCTCCTTTAAGTTCAAAGGCGAAAACTGCATCTACCCACTTCGCAGTAATAAACACAAAAATGAACTTGCAACTCCTCACCATACGTTGTGTAGATCGAGGCAGTCTGTTTACGTGGTGGGCCCGTCAATCTATGATAGGATACCTAAGACGATACGAGATGCAACTTCCATCTATAGCGTTAAAACTAAAATGAAGAAATGGCTAATCGACTGCTGTTATTACAGTTTGGACGAGTATTATAGGTTACCAATAATACAATGGTAACATGTTACACTTAGCAAAATTAGACTGTTGACTATTATTATTTTATTTTGTTTACAATCATTCTAATTGATAATATTTGATTAAATTAATCATATCAGAGCCGAAGTTTACTAGCATTATAATTGACTTGTAACCTATTGTTATAAATAAATGATTTGTATTTGTATTTTGTATTTGATAGTATACAGGATACTATACATGACAGAAGACCAGAAGTAAGTGACCAACTTCTGCAATCACGTCCTTACCGAAGACTCGAAGTGTATTGTTTTTTGGATGTTTAGGCTGCCTAGATTCTTACCTGAGGATGTAGACGACCTTTCCTCATGAGACATACGTAGTAGTGGTTGGCACTTTGAGGTAACACACCCGTATCACCGACTTTGGTACAGTCAGGTACTGGTTTCTCTGAACATTGGCCATTCGATAGTTGAAGCTGTAAATTTCAATAATCATTATGGTGTATGTTGGGTGCCTAGATGGAGTATGAAAAGTAATCGTCCATGTTGATGATAGATTTATTGTCCAAGTAATAACCTCCTAAGTATTAATTACAAACTTTAGCTTAAATACTAAGTATACAGATATTAAGATAGCAAAAGGGTAAAGGTTCTTATCTGTACAGGATTAAGCAACGCCTGGCGCGGCCGTTACTTCGATGGGTGAAGGAAAATATGTTTGGCAAAAAAAAAACGATTTCCTCCGTGCTTCGGAAGGAACGTTAAGCAGTCATTATAGGTCAAGTTAGAGGCCTTAGGGCGGCCTTTAAATTCCAAAACTAGGTGAGCCACAAGAATTCATTCTATAACATACCGAACACTGAGCATTTTGAGGATTGTATCCATAATGCCTCGGACAGAGAGCTATGCTGTGAGCTGCCGGTCTACCATCAGGTAAACCCTCAGGAGGCGAGCAGAGGTGGAACTTCCGGCAGTCGTGGGCATCTGGGAATATTCCGACCTGAGGATAAACAGTTTTTTAATTTGATTTGTAAATCAAATGTTTTAAGGATTTAATAAAATAAACCGTATTGAAATCTAATTTTATTTTTATGGTATACTCGTACTAGCTGCACCCCGCGTAAGTCCCGTTTCCTCAGGAATATTAGAATAAAAAGTATTTCAGGTTTCCAGATACCTGTATTCCAAGTTTCGGTTCAGTAGTTATTGCGTGAATGAGTAACAAACAGCAAGACATACATATATGTATGCAAACTTTAGCGTTTATAATTGAGTAAAAAGTAAGATAAGATTGAAAGTGCAACCACTTCATGATTTTTCTAAGAACTGAAGAAACAACCTATTAAGATTCTTGAACAATATGTTTAACGGAAAGTCCGTAAGTAATTTGTTTTTTATTGCTCAAGGCATATTTTCTAGAAATATATTATACTTACATCTTCTAAAATCCACTTTAAGGAAATGTTTCCTTCTTTGTATTTTTTACTCACTTTTAAAGATACATGAAAACCGCTAAATCGACACGGTTTAGCGGTTTTCATGTAAAAAAAAGCCAAACCGATTGCGATAAAACTAAGTATGCAATGCAAGATTGGGGCTTACGCGACTGAAACCGGGGGGGAGATACATAAAACGTTATTACAATCTAAAACAGTAAATTTGACACTAAAAACAATTCGCGATCCCACATGAATATTCAAATTCACAAACAATTGAGAGATATAAAAACATTGACCGTGAAACAGGAAGGGTTTTCTCATCAGCCTGCGATACCTTGACCTTTGGCCGAGATTTAGACATGAGATAATGGAAACAATACGTTTGTATGCAACAGTTAGCTTATTAAGACCTCTTTGATACTATTCCTATACATCGTGTTGCTTTTGGTAACGGTACCTTTTTATGCAGCTATGATCCAAACTCTAAAAATTGTAAGCCATAGCATTAAATTACCTATTTTGTGATTTGGTGTTTGGTTATACATTTATAGTATTACTAGCTGCGCCCCGCGGTTTCACCCGCGCAAGTCGCGATCCCGCGTTGTTCGAACACCTACCTACCGCAATGCAATAATCCACACTTAAACGGTCGCCCATTGAAGTACAGTTGAAGTGTGGATTTTTGCACTGCGGTAGGTAGGTGAAGTAAGTTAAAGTTTGTATTTCGTCAGTAAGTGACGATGACGATGGATGATGATGATGCCACTCTACATCACTTATCCTACCCCTGTGTCGATTTTCATTCATTGAATGGTTATCACCCGCGTAAGTCCCGATCCCGCGGGATTTTCGGGATCAAAAGTATCCTATGTTACTCTCTATCACTTAAACTATCACTATGCAAATTTTCATCTAATAAATAGTTATCACCTGCGTAAGTCCCGATCCCGCGGGATTTTCGGGATCAAAAGTATCCTATGATACTCTCCATCAGTTAAACTATCCCTATGCAAATTTTCATCCATTCATATTATCACCCGCGTAAGTCCCGATCCCGCGGGATTTTCGGGATCAAAAGTATCCTATGTTACTCTCTATCACTTAAACTATCCCTATGCAAATTTTCATCTTAGAAAAAGTTATCACCAGCGTAAGTCCCGATCCCGCGGGATTTTCAGGATTTAAAGTATCCTATGTTACTCTCCATCATTTAAACTATCCTTATGCAAATTTTCATCTAATAAATATCGGGATCAAAAGTATCCTATGTTACTCTCCATCATTTAAACTATCCCTATGCAAATTTTCATCTAATAAATAGTTATCACCCGCGTAAGTCCCGATCCCGCAGGATTTTCGGGATCAAAAGTATCCTATGTTACTCTCCATAATTTAAACTATCCCTATGCAAATTTTCATCCAAATCGGTCGAGCTGTTTGACCGTGAAGAGGGAACAAACAAACAAACAAACAAATAAACAAACAAACAAACAAACAGATTTTCGGATTTATAATATTAAGTAGGAAGTAGGAAGTAGGATTTTAGGTTTCAAGTGTATCTATAGGTATCTACTTAATAGAGTGGATCTGTGGATTCGATTCTATTGGTGGAATTCAAAATATTGATGTAAAGCCATAATATATTGACTAACCTGTTCACAAGAATGAAGGTAATCCAGAGTTCTGGCGTCACACTCCGGAACTGGTTGGTTGGAACACTTGCCGAGGTGCGCGTTGCAAGTAAGACCCTCGCCACATTCTTGGAGAGGTACCTGCAGACGGGGAATTCGTAAAGAAATGAAGACTTATAGAGCTTTAGCATCAGTAGACTTAGCTAGAGTAAGCGGGAAGTGAAAATAGGTTAAGTAGAATAAGTCTATCTAAAAACTAATACTTATTCACTTGTGGAAGTCTTTACGAGGTGTCTACGTTTGGTACGAATAGCAAGGCTTGCGCTACCTTGTCCTAGCGAATAGGTCTTGCTATCCAGCGCAGGATCATTACTTTTGGTGTTTTCGGGAGTAAAGTTACTTCACTTTCGCCCAGATAATAGGAAGACGACAGTGGATCAAGTTCCGACCCGTCTTCCTAAGTGGCTATATCGACCTATGTAATCTGTATCCATACAGATGTTACAATACAATAAAATACAAGAGATATCACAAGTATTACAAACGTGAACATTTGAAAATGTGTTTGTTACTTCTTAACGTAAAAACAGCTGAACCTGTTGCATTGAAACGTATCAAAATTGGTTTGCAGGTAGGAAAACCTGCAATAATACACGAGTTACTATTTTTCCCAGTTATTCTCACAAGATCAGGACTAATGGAGGTGAACCCACGGAACCTACCAGTTTTTAATAAAGGCTTGGTACTGGTACCTTCAGCCAGCCAAATGGCAACGGAACGCAAGTGACAGCAAGAGAGCAGTTCTGGCAGGCCATTCCGCTTTGACTGCAGATTCCCTCGACATCCACTTCGCCGGCTCCAAGGGATGTGCCTAGAGGCACTCCAGCCATGCGATCCCCATTGATCACTCCTCGAAGGTCGAATGATGTTGTCAGCTGGGGGAAAGGATGTAGGACAACAAAAATACTGGTCAAAACTGGTCACTAAAACTGGCCAACTAAAACGATGCGTAACCTGGGGGAGCCACTAAAGAAAACTTGTAATTTATTCCACTGCCGTTTATCTTCCTTATTGGCGTGATACATCTCAGATCATCAGTTACTTATGTGATATCGTAGTAAAACGCTTACTTATCAGAATAAGCACAAGTATGAATATTTTTTTTTTTATTCATACTTGTAATTTTTTTTTTAATATAAATATAAAAAAAAAAAAAATTGCTTATTTTGTTCAACAATAGGGCAATGGTACTTAGCGGGGTTAGATGCTACGGGAGTCTGCTCTGGATTCGCGAATGTCCCGTGCCTTTGAACCGTGGTGAATCCTAGGACATGTTAGTTTACTCACGATGTTTTCCTTTACCGTAAGAGCGGTGTTGAGCGCTTATATAAACATTAAAAATACAGTAGTGTGCGGTCTTCCAAGTTTTAAAAAGATCTGGAGGAAATTATATAGTGAATCCCTAGTTCACCCCGCGGGGTGGCGGGTAAACTACTTGAGGCAGCAGGCGACCCATCGTAAGAATATAATCACATCGAGGTATTTCCCATGAAGACTCAGCTACTGTACTGACCCTAATTTTTTGGGATTAGGGTAGGAAGAAAAGAAAATTATACTTACAGAATTAGTAAATCCAAAAATGGAAAATAATATAATTTTCAACCACATGATTAATCCGTCTCGGTTATAAACTGTTTACTAGAAGTCTGTACGTAATTTTGGCTCTTGATCTTTTGACCTACATAATCTTTACAGATAATACTTTGTCCGACATTTATTTTATTATAAACAAACGATTTGCTAGTCATCATCATCATCATCATCCGAGCAATGTTTCCGGTCGCATTCCTCTCGGAAGTCCGGGGTCTGGTTTCCTACTTTTACGTCTCCACTTCGAACGATCTTCGGCATCTCATATATATAATATTACGATGTCAAGCCAGCAAGTTAGCAAGTACACTGTTTTGAATTACTTCGCTCGTTAAAAATAAAACTAAATTTTATTTTATTACATCAACGCCTGAATAAAACATTGTATCAATCATACAGAAGTGCGTTGACATGAGAATATTTCAGAAAAATAAAGAAGCTTGAATCAAATCAAATCAAAAATATTTTATTCAAACTGATATATTCGTGTCTTTGAATCGTCTTGAAAATCAGTTGGGACGTGTAGTTCAAGAACGTGTCATTCAATGAGGAGAAAAAACAAGAATATTAAGAGGGAAAAGATACCTACTCTGATCTACATACAAAAGTACCTACATGATCACTTGGGTATTATACGTCTTAAAACTAAAGATTTTAGCGTGGCTTCGGAACGTGCCCTCCGAT
Organism: Idaea dimidiata; assembly: GCA_949358125.1. Classification (NCBI taxonomy): domain Eukaryota; kingdom Metazoa; phylum Arthropoda; class Insecta; order Lepidoptera; family Geometridae; genus Idaea; species Idaea dimidiata. Next base: position 1,291,216 of record OX442340.1, read on the forward strand.
GAGGAGAAGCCACAAGAACTCATGAGGTTTTTTTGTGATGTGTTAAATTACAATCGTCATATAATACAGATATAATCTATAATTCGAACAGGAGCAATCAATAATTATCTCCATGGATCCTTTTTGTTAAGATATGACGACGTATCATAGTACGCCTTTTTACACAAACAGATATGATTATGTGATAAAAGCAACATCAGCCCCTAGCTTCGTCCCGCGGTATCACCCGCGCAGGTCCCGATAAGAATATCAAGATCATTAAACACGAGGTCTCTTAAACAATGTTTCAATGACAGTTGAACTCGACGGCGGCGTCGCCTTCAAATGCATGCAAATTCTTTATGCGTATTGGACATTTTGCGATTTTGTCTTTGTGCGTATTTGACTCTATTCGTTTTTGACTTCATACGTGTTTGACTTTATACGTGTGATCCACAATAACGCCATGGTTTGAACCGCGCAGGTTATTCCTTTGCACAGTGGGATTTCGATGCCGATTATGACGGAAGATGCGCGGAAGATGGGCCTCTCGATAATGTAGCTTCCTTTGGTGAAACAGTTTTTGAAATCGGCTCAGCAGCTTCGGAGGTCATCTCCAATATACATACAGTCAGTGTCAACAACGTTACCTCTTTTAAATATAGACTTGCTGCGCCCCGCGGTTTCATCCGCGTTAGTCCCATCTCCGCGGAAATATCGAGGTAAAAAATAGCCTATATATGTGGGGATAAAAAATTATTCAAACAATATTTTCCACCACCGTCGTCGGTGTTCGTTTATTTTCGTCTTTCTTTACAAAATTCTTATTAAAAACGTCTTCATTTGCCATTGATCTCCTTAATTGTCTTTCCTCCATTCATCCTCTTTCTCCCTCCCGCATTGCACCTTTTTCACTATCTTTCCTCTCGCTCACGCTTTAGTATCCTCTTTCTCTCTTGCCCATCTATCTTCATCTCGCTCACGCCTCGGTCTTTCATACGGCATCGCACGATTCAGACTCATCAATCATACAACTTAAGCATAACCTTTCATGCTTTTCATATCAAATTACATTCATCAAACCGAAACATTCCGCCTTACGTTCCATTCCACTCATAAACTTACGTTCCGTATCCTTTCACAATCCCACATATATTATTCTCGGTGTCCAGCTACCTATATTCCAAGTTTCATCGCAATCGGTTCAGTAGTTTTTGCGTGAAAGATTAACAAAGTCACATACATACAAACTTTCGCGTTTATAATAATAGGAAGATAGTAGGAAGTAACATAAAACTCAAATGGACGCTCATTGAAAATGTCATACTTATTTAATAACCCCTGCGGAGCTGGAGATAGCCTAATAAATATTTTATCATCAATAAATAATGAATATTGCCGGACATTTTACTCTTCATGTTTTCATGTGAAATATCTTAGGTACTTCTTACTAATATAATAGGGGTTAAAGTATGAAATTGCCGTTTTATTGCAATAGGTTCTTTGAATTGACATAGAATCTTCATGGTTTGAGGTTTTCGAATGAAACTTTTTTCAAATGGTTTCTGTGATGTTCTTTTTTTAAAAAATGTGAAACATTTGAATATCGACTTTCAATTGTTTTTGTTATTCAATTTAGACAAGAAAGATGGATACTGCGAAAATTCGAGTGATTTTTGAATACGAGTTCCGACGCGGAACTAACGCCCGCAATATCAATGCTGCGTTTGGAGAGGGGTCTACTAATGAACGCACCGTGCGATTTTGGTTTAAACGCTTTCGTGATGGAAATTTCGACTTAAAGAACGAGCCACGAGAAAGACCGCCCACACAGGTGAATAACGATGAATTAAGAGAGATAGTGGAAGCCGATCCTAGTCAAACTACCCAGGAATTAGCGGCATGGTTTAACGTTACCTTACCCACTTTATTGACTCACTTGCGTCAAATCAATAAAATAAAAAAATACGATGATGATGATTTGACTGATCTGCAGAAAGAAACGCGTGTTGAAACTTGTGTTGCCTTGTTGAACCGGTACAGAAATGAAGGAATATTGGATCGAATTGTAACATGTGATGAAAAGTGGATTCTTTATGATAACCGGAAAAGAAAAATGCAATGGCTGACCCCAGGTCAAATGCCACAACAGTGTCCTAAAGCAAAACTTACCAATAAAAAGGTAATGGTAACTGTTTGGTGGTCTCAGCATGGTGTTATTCACTATAGTTTTCTTCAATCTGGTCAAGCAATTACGGCAGATGTCTATTGTGCCGAACTCCGAACCATGTTGACAAAACTAGCAGTAAAACAGCCCCGACTCATGAATCGATCTTCACCATTATTGCTCCACGACAACGCGAGACCTCAAACAGCACGAGAAACCATTTTGACCCTTCAGGAACTGCACTTAGAAACCATTCGTCATCCTCCGTATTCACCAGACCTTGCTCCAACGGACTACCATTTTTTTCGTGATTTGGACAATTATCTACGTGACAAGAAGTTTTCTTCCCAGGAGGCAGTACAAAATGCTTTCACACAGTTTGTGCAGTCTAGATCGTCGGAGTTCTATCGCAAAGGCATTAATAACCTTCCCATTAGATGGCAGCAATGTATAGATAATAATGGCAACTATTTTGATTAAATAAATTTGTTAAAAATTTAAAAAATAAACAATTAAGATTTTCAGTACAAATCGGCAATTTCATACTTTAACCCCTAATATTATAAACGGGAAGTATGAAACTTGAAATATATGTAGCAGGAGATCTGGAATAACACATAGGCTACTTTTTTATCCTGATAATCCCGCGGGAACGGCGGTGAAACCGCGAAGTGCAGCTAGTACATATACATATATATTACGCAGCTAGAACATATTATATACTAGCTGCGCCCCGCGGTTTCACCCGCGTAAGTCCCGTTCCCTCGGGAATAACGGGATAAAAAGCCTATGTGTTAATCCAGGTCCCCAGCTACCTATATTCCAAGTTTCATCGCAATCGGTTCAGTAGTTTTTGCGTGAAAGAGTAACAACCTCACATAATACATACATACAAACTTTCGCGTTTATAATATTAGTAAGATTTGCATAGAACTGGTCTAAATAAACAGAAATCATTCCAATACATAATATCCTAACTAAAGTGACTCGTTTTGGAGATATAGGCCTATAAAGTTTTAAAAGGAAAAAAATTCGAAGAGTTTGATGGATGCCGTCGACTATGCCAAGACCCATACATGGAGTTAAGTTCTCCTATGTAAAAAATATATAATAAAATCCCGTTTGTTTATACTATACAAGATGTAACGGGCATGTCCTTTTAAGCCGAAAGGGGGTTGTTCTAGACATCTAGGCGAACAACTTTTGTTCTACGACTTTTAAAAATTCAAACTTTTTTTGAAAATTTTGTGGTTATTGGTTTATTGAAAAAACAGCTGCTTTTGAAAATAAACGTAATTATTGTTTCGATTGTTGTCGACTAAACTAAATGAAAGGACAAGATAAGGTTAATGACCTCGAACTCTGTGAAACAGCTGATTTTCAAGTAAACTTTTAACTTAATATTTTCGAATACTACTTCGAATTTCCAAAAGTTGTTGAACAAAAGTGGTTCGCCTAGACATCTAGAACAACCCCCTTTCGGCTTAAAAGGGCTTATCCGTTACACCTTGTATGGGAGCCTATAAATTATAGGGAGCCCTATAAATTACGTGTTTTTTTTGTGATGGATATTGGTACGAAACACTTCGTGCGCGGGTTCGACTTGCCAGGTCAGGTCTTGGCCAGGTTGTTTTTTAAATAGGCTCTTTACAAGGTCGCGCAGGAAGAAACAACAAGAACGCACCAATTCCCACCGAAGGAAGCTTCTCTGTTTATTTAACTTTTCTTATAAAAGCTTACATAAACCCATTTTTCACGTGAAATTACATCAAGAACCAACTCCCTGAACTATACCACCGCATGTAATATTAAGGACCGCACCTAACATGGCGGAGTTGAAAAGAAAAAACGGTTGATTTTATTTCGTAATTTGTTTTTATTTATATTTAGTGACTCAATTGAGCCTTAGTCAAAAATGGTAGACAGGGTAAACATTCATGTTCTTAAATTCGCTGCTCCCATCTTGAGCAGCTTGCGGTGCAGCAACAGCAGTGGTTGAGGCTCTGGATTATTGATCCAGGGAGGCGAGTTCAAATCTCGCCGCGAGTGAATATTTGAAGATGAATTTTTCCTTTAAAATATTTCTGGTTTATTTTATTTTGACAGTGTGTCCTATACTTGGAAAAAACGAGTTAAAAATATGTATATTATATGCTTTACGTATGAAGGGAATGTAAATAAGTAGTACTTCTTTTGCTTGAAATGATGGTGCTGATGGAAAGCAAGGATGAGGCAACGATGTCTCTTGCCTCCTTAGAATAAGATAAATAAACCTGTTAACTTTACACTTAAAACTTCGAGGTTGTAGAATGCGGTTACTTAACGGTGTGTGCTTTGCGCTTTTCATCAACATTAAACTTAAAAACTAACTTAACTTAATATGGCATACAAAAAATTTACATTTTAAAGTAATGCTTTCCAATTATTTTCACCCGACAGGATTTGAACCTGCGTCTTTGGGGAGTTTGGCATTAACGCCTTAACCCATTTTGGCCACAGTTGCTTGTCTAGTCGAATTGAAATGAAAGATCACATTTCTTATCTGTTTTCGTTTAAGGTACAACAATTTTAGCATCATAGGGAAACCGACAACCGCTCACAAAAAAAAACTTAGATTTTGTTGCGTTTTTCATTCCAGCCTAATTTAGGGAGAACAGTACACACTACACGTATTACACTGAATATATGAGAAGTTTGTAGTTGTAGGTGACATTGTAACTTATTTATGACGACAGGTGACCATCTCATTTCCTTTACTATTCACTTTTGAGCTTGTGCCCGAATCTATGACAAAGGGGAGGTCACATGGTGTCGCTTAGGTAAAGTACAGGTCGGGAGAAAATAAGGTGTTTAATTAAAAAACTAAAGATTTTCAGTTACCTACCTTATTTGTTTTCCACGATTCTTTTCTATTAACTTTTTTTTACTTCAAAATTTACCAAGTCTTTTTTTACTTGAGTATTTTCTTGGGACCAATATACCCCTTGCGCATATTAAATTATGTAGTTAAATCGCCCCAATGTCTAAACAACCATTGGGCCCAGTTGACAATTATCAATTTCGAAAGAATATAATTCTTCTATTTATCCTAGTTCCGTTTTTAAATCGGTTTATTTTTAATTTTTATAATTTACTAGCAGCGCCCCGAGGTTTCACCTGCGTAAGTACCGTTCGTTGAGGAGCTTATTGGCCTAGCTGTACCAGCCGATCTTGAATGGTTGTGCAGGTTAAGCAACGCTTGGCACGGTCATTACTTGGATGGGTGACCGAAAATTTGTGTGGCAATAAATTATTTTCTCGAGCTCCTCAGTGCTTCGGAAGGCACGTTAAGCAGTTGGTCCCGGTTGTTATCTCTGATAACAGTCGTTAGGTCAAGTTAGAGGCCTTAAGGCGATCTAAAAACTCTAACACCAAGTGAGCCACACCACTATACGAAAAAGAAAGAAAGACCGTTCCCGCGGGAATTTCGGGATAAAATGTAGCCTATGTGTTATTCCCGGTATCCAACTATCTATATTCCAAGTTTCATCGTAATCGGTTCAGTAGTTCTTGCGTGAAAGAGTAACAAATTCACATGCATACAAACTTTTGCGTTTATAATATTAGTAAGATTCATCAATTTGCCTCATACTGCTGAAGACTTCTGCTTGACCGTAGCTACATAATTATTCCATTGTATGGAAACTGTAACAAAGATTTTATCTTTAAATTAGAAGTAAACACTGTTCTTTTTATTAATGTTCCTTTTATTAACTGTAAGTTTAATAAAGATTGAGCTCTGAGTTTTGCAAACAAATACAACATATGGTACTAGGTGTACCGTATAACTTGTTCGTATTCAATATCAATTTCACCGGAATTCCTTTCGGTTCCTAAACTTACTTAATACTTTTTTCTTTCCCTGTACCCACATTTCTTTTTTCCAAGTTAATGGTTCACTGAAGAAGAAAAAAAGCTCTAACACATCTCTCCGCGATAGTACTAAGTGATGTTGGTATCTCTAATAGGATCCGACACGGTTCGTTAGCACCTACCTCACCCGACGCCAGAAATATCGATACTTTATATCGATAGTGTAAGCGAAATATCTACTAAAGTTAAATCGTATCGATAGTCGATAGTTTTTTCTACTGTGCGCACAGTTAGGTCAGATTATATTATTAATGTGGAATACCCACTGCGATCTTTGAGATAATCCACGCTAAAATGACCGTTTGTCGTTCCTTTGTTGTCCCTTTATCGCTTAAATAAAAAGTCAACTTTAAATAAATATATTCCGACTACTTTTAAAAACCACAGATAAGTAATTTAAAAAATCTTTGGCTTTTTTTTCTTCTTCTTCTTTAAAATGGCTTTTTCTATTCGGACATTTGCCAGTGTCAAGTATTATCAATATTTGCATCGAACGAAACAGTCAAGTCGTCATAGTTAAAGTCAAGTCGAGGGGGTCATTGTAAAAAGGGGGCCATTTTTTACAATGTTTGTTCACGGAGCTTTGGAGAGAACACTAAGCTAAAGTCCATGTTTTGCACCGATTTTCACTTTTATTTTCACTTGTACACCTTCACGAAACTAAATTGATTAATATGCCCCCGAAATTAAACAATTTACACGCATTTGAACTAAGTTTCACAAAACTGAAAATTTAGCAACACATCTCCTCAACGCATTCCCGCCAAAACTCCTGGCTTTTTTTTGAGTTGGAGTTTTTTTTTTAATTATTTGATGTGTTTTTTTTTAGCTGAAGTACTAGGTGACTTCGCGACGACCTATAAGACATCATAGTACGAGTATAGCGAATTATGTACTAGTACATAGTTTTTCGCGGGAACGCGTTGAGGAGATGCGTCACTAAATTTTCATTTTCGTAACCTACCTAGTTCAAATGCGTGTAAATTTATTGATTTCTGGAGCATATTAATCAATTTCGTTTCGTGAAGGTGTACACGTGTTATGAAAGTGAAAACCGGTGCAAACATGGATTTTAGCGTTGTCTCGAGACAACGCTAAAATCCATCTATAGCTCGCTTGAAAAGTCTTTGTAATAAGCCACCATTACAATGACTCCCTTGACTTGACTGTTTTGATGCAAATAACTTGAAAATATTAATAACTAGCTGCGCCCCGCGGTTTCACCCTCGTAAGTCCCGTTCCCGCAGGAATATCGGGATCAAAAGTAGCCTAGTAATAAAAACGAAAGGGATATTTCGACTGTTAATGTTGAGATAAACATATAGAGATAAAACTAATTTACTTAAAAAAAGGGGTCTGAAAATGCTCCGAAAACGTCACATCGGCATTGCAACAATGTTGATAATAAAAACAACGCGATTATAACCCAACATTAGTACTATTTTAATACAAACTCGCGAAAACAGATGAAAAATCTGTCAACATAGAGTTCAAATCTCATTGAAAAAATTCTTCAAGGGAATATAAAAATAAATAATACCTACCTACTTTAATCTTGAAAATGAATTTTACTTTATGGAAAAAAAGAAAGAAGATCAAATTACATTTGTTGCTTTCCTTTCTTGGTAAAAGACCTACAAGTAAAAATAATTAGCGTAAATAAGAACAAACCCGAATGCAGACTAAAAACTTAAATTGGTCGACAGAAATGACAAGTCCGCGGCTGAAGTTTTAGAAAACCATCATCTTGGTTTAAAACTCAATAATCTTCAGATATCACACTAATGAGAGCGATGTTGGTCTAGTGGCAGATACCCCGGCTTTCATTCCGAGGGTTGTGGGTTCGAATCCATACCGCGCACCGATGTCTTTAAAATGTTCAAAAAGAAAAGTTCGATTTTCTAAAAGTCGTGGAACATTGTTCGCCTAGACGTCTAGAACAAGCCTTTTTCGGCTTAAAAAGGTATCCTCGTTACATCTTTGTATAGACAGGTAAGAAGATAATACCTTTATTTGTACAACATACAACATAACAACAAAACACAAATATTTACATTACAAAGGTAAGGACATAGATTAAACGTAAATTGCACAAATGGGCGGCCTTACCGCTGAAAGCGATTTCTTCTAGGCAACCTACGGATGGAATAGATCTGTTTACCTTGACGAGCAATAAAAATCAAAATGGTTATGTAATATAAGTTGTGTTAGTTAGAATCTTCAAATACAATTATTGCAAATGGTTTGAAGTTATCGTTCGATCATTTAGTTGCCAGTCCGATATCCCTGTCAACCCTCGTCAAAACGTTATTTTACTTGCTAATAAGACAAGTATTAAGTCAGTGTACTTATTAGATAAAATCACTAATTATTGCAAACAAATTCTAGTAATATTCTGTCATAAATTCTGTGAGAACACGAAAATGGGTTTTTGATGAGGGTCCCGTAGGAACACGAACGGGATTTTAATGGTTGTGGTCGAATAAGGAACTTACAGCGTCTTGGGAATACGTTCTTGGATTTTAGACTAAAAGCCAGAATAGAAAGACGTAAAAAATCCCAAACTAAACACAAAATATTCAAAGTCTTGACAGGGTCGATTGATGGACTGAATTAGGTATATATCGACGCACAACCTAAGCCATAAGACGTAGAGAACTGAAACTTGGAGGGTGTTTTTAGGTATCCACTAAGACAGAAATCTATAGAGCGTGTTTAAGCTGAAATCTATAGTGCGTACTTTGACTTTGCTCAGACTGAGCTTAGCAAAACCTAAGCATAAACGTTGAATTGGAATTTAAAGTCGAAATTCATTTTGTAATATACGAATAAAGTAAAAAGAACTTCATAGTCATAACACGGAAGCAAAGTTTAGAATGTATTGCGAACTAGTCTTTTGCTAACTAGGCATAGACAGATGTACCCGATGAAAACCAACATGGGACATCGACCTTTAATACAAATACCAAAATGTTTTCAATTAGCCCCAGAAACTTTACTGGAAACTAAATTAGGTGAGTGGCGTCAGTAACATAACTTTATCTCATTTTACAGGATTACGTTTCGAAGGCAACAGACTTACGATTCTATCGGCCGATAGACCAAAGACTATCTATCCAGAGACCAAAGAACCAATCGGCCTATAGACCAACGACTTTACCTGTCCACACCACAAATTGAAATTGTAAACATTTTTCAAAAGGATTTTATAATTTGATCGTTTTGAATATCAGCAATTTATTCCCTTACTTATAAGATAATATTTACACATGACTAAGTTATGTGACGTTTGTCTCTGTCTGTCAACTTTGAAACTTCATGTGACAGTAAAAGACAGACGATGCATAGTTATGCAGCGCATTAATTATAAAATATTAAATATAAGCTCAACACACATTTTATTTCTTCTCTGTGTAATAGTTGCGACCCTAAGTAAAACCTTTTGCCTATATGACTATATTGACAAAAACTTTTATGTGTTTGCATACTTATTTGTCCAACTTCTATTTGAACATGGTCCTAAACCGTTTGAACATGGTCGACGTAAACTTAAGGCTTAGCGTAAGTATAAACCTTGTTGGTTTTAAGTGTTAAGTCTAATATTATATGTTTTTTAAGTTGTTTAATTGGTAATAAATGGAAAAAAAATTAACGTTTATAAGTAAGGGGGTTAATGTTTTTGGAACGTGACTTTTAATGAGAAGAAAACACGTGAAACACATGGGGTATTGGTCTATAGATCGATTGGTCTAATGGACCAATCCGTCTTTAGACCAACGGAAAGTTACAAAAAAAAACCGTTTATTGAAATCGCTCTTAGCGATAAGGCCGCCAATTTGTACAACTTAATAATTAAGATTTAATTTTAATATTTACTGTTGTAATGTATATGTTGTGCAAATACAGATGTAATATAAATATTACTTACCGGCTTTTACTCGCGTTTTATTTAATAACGGCATTATTAAAAAGTACCGAGCTTTCGCTAACTTCAACTTAACCTTAGTTTATTTACTCCTTTATAATTTTTTTTCTAAAACCCGGAAATAAGAGTATCAATAATTGTACGAGTAAAAAAATTAAGTTGAAAACGTCGACCGATGGGCCAAAGTCTCTGTCGACCGATTTAAAGTTCCTCGTGTGTCTACATCCCTTTAACACAACTTTTACCCATTTTACAGAGTTACAATTTGCTTAATTCAAAATGTTGTTTTGTAAATACAGTGTTCGAAACAGTAATGTAACTGTAATTTTAGTTTTGAAGTGTCAGTGGGTCTGACACGGTTGGCCCGAAAGTTTTCGGTCGGACCTTTTAGTGATACGATACGATTTTATTCGATATCGGTTTGGTTCGGATAGTTTATAATGTAAGTGTATCCGTTTTTTGATATATTTTAAAGTGTTTCCTACACTTCTTCTTTAAAATGGCTTTTCCATTCGGACATTTGCCAGTGTCAAGTATTATGAATATTTACAGGTTATTTGCATCGAACGAAACAGTCAAGTCGTCATAGTTAAAGTCAAGTCGAGGGAATCATTGTAAAAAGGGTTCCATTTTTTACAATGTTTGTTCACGGAGCTTTGGAGACAACACTAAGCTAAAGTCCATGTTTTGCACTGATTTTCACTTTTATTTACACTTGTAAACGTTCACGAAACTAAATTGATTAATATGCCCCCGAAATGAAACAATTTACACGCATTTGAACTAAGTTTCACAAAAATGAAAATTTAGCAACACATCTCCTCAACGCATTCCCGCCAAAACTCTTTCCTACACTTAGATGACTATAATTAAAGAAATGCTTTCCAATAAGTCTTAGTTCTTTCCAAAGTCCTGTCGGGTGCGAAATTTTTGGAAAGCATTTCTTTAAGTATATGTTGCTATTTTTTAGGACTTATCTTATCCTTCTTAATCCTACTAATATTATAAATCCGAAAATCTGTTTGTTTGTTTGTTTGTTTGTTTGTTCCCTCTTCACGGTCAAACGGTTCGACCGATTTGGATGAAAATTTGCATAGGGATAGTTTAAATGATGGAGAGTAACATAGGATACTTTTGATCCCGAAAATCCCGCAGGATCGGGACTTACGCGGGTGATAATATTTATTAGATGAAAATTTGCATAGGGATAGTTTAAATGATAGAGAGTAACATAGCATACTTTTGATCCCGAAAATCCCGCGGGATCGGGACTTACGCGGGTGATAATATTTATTAGATGAAAATTTGCATAGGGATAGTTTAAATGATGGAGAGTAACATAGGATACTTTTGATCCCGAAAATCCCGCGGGATCGGGACTTACGCAGGTGATAACTATTTCTTAGATGAAAATTTGCATAGGGATAGTATAAGTGATAGAGAGTAACATAGGATACTTTTGATCCCGAAAATCCCGCGGGATCGGGACTTACGCGGGTGATAATATTAATAGATGAAAATTTGCATAGGGATAGTTTAAATGATGGAGAGTAACATAGGATACTTTTGATCCCGAAAATCCCGCGGGTTCGGGACTTACGCGGGTGATAATATTTATTGGATGAAAATTTGCATAGGGATAGTTTAAATGATGGAGAGTAACATAGGATACTTTTGATCCCGAAAATCCCGCAGGATCGGGACTTACGCGGGTGATAACCATTCAATGAATGAAAATCGACACAGTGGTAGGATAAGTGATGTAGAGTGGCATCATCATCATCGTCATCCATCGTCATCGTCCTCCTTCGTCATCGTCATCGTCACTTACTGACGAAACACAAACTTTAACTTACTTCACCTACCTACCGCAGTGCAAAAATCCACACTTAAACGGACGACCAGGGAAGTACTGATGATGCCAGGCGCGGTAGCGCCTGGCTTCAACAGTACTTCAATGGGCGACCGTTTAAGTGTGGATTATTGCATTGCGGTAGGTAGGTGTTCGAACAACGCGGGATCGCGACTTGCGCGGGTAAAACCGCGGGGCGCAGCTAGTAATATTATAAACGCGAAAGTTTTTATGTATGTATGTACTAGCACCCTCGTAAATCCCGCGGGAATAGCGGGATAAAAAGTAGCCTATGTGATATTTCCAGTATCCAGCTACCTATGTTCCAAGTTTCATTGCAATCGGTTCAGTATTTTTTTGCGAGAAAGAGTATATCAAAGTCACATCCATACAACCTTTCGCGTTTATGATATTAGTAAGAAGTAAGATGTATTTTGTATATACTTATGTGTGTAACTTTGTTACTCTTTCACGCAAAAACTACCAAACCGATTGCAATGAAACTTGGAACATAGGTAGCTGGATGGGTTCCCTACGCTACTTCGAAACACTATCCATCGAAACACCTTTCACCGAAGACGATTGACCGAAAGATTACTTTACCGCGGGTATACTGGAAATAACAAATAGGCTACTTTTTATCCCGATATTCCCATGGAAACGGGACTTACGAGGGTTATGTATAATCCAAGTATTTTTTCTAATGTTTAAACACTTTCCTTTCATCTTTCTTCGTTTCTTGTCCATCCATAGGTTGCTTAGAAGAGACCGTTTTAAGCGCAAAGTGTCACCTAGATTTAATTTGTTTATGTTTTTTTACAGGTAAGTTTTATAAGCGCTGTATTGTCACGCAGGACGTTTCAATTTCAGACATTTCCTTCTACTACGTTAGCTACAAATTATCTAACGGTTTTTTGCCATGTTTTCGTATAGTCTAAGTCAAAGTCCATTTTTTTAAATTTCATTGGATGTATTTATCACTTTAAATACGTCGAGTATTCTTACAACTATGACTCTAGTGTGGCTTCGGAACGCGCCCTCCGATGAAAAGAAGCCACAAGAAACTCATGTACTTTTTTTTTGTGATAATGTTTATTTTACAATCGCCTAACTACATATATTTTTTTTTACATTTTTTTACAATGATCATAATATGATTCACATTGTCCCATATTTATGGCTATAGTGGAACCGGAGCAATATTCTACTAGGCATATCAAAATGAATCGGAGAATGTAAAGGGTGAATCTAGTGAAAACACAGTTCTTTGCTGAAAGGGTTCGGTTGCTAGGTAGGTATGAATTATTATCAACCTCTCCATAGTTTAAGTTAAGCCAATATTTTTTTCTGACCTTAAAACGATCTCGTGAATAATTAGTTTCGTGGTATTATAAATCTGAACTAGTCCTTGTGGTTTACCCGCCCCCCCTCCCCCACACGTTTTGACTTAAAGTAACTAATTTCTTCTATGGTTTTCGCGATTTTGCATAATAAAACACTTTATTTATCCGGTTTTATCGCGTTTTTATTCATTATTTGACCCGAGCTTTCGCCAACTTTGGTTGGCTTTTTCAACCAAAGTTGGCTTTTTCAAGGTTGACTGAGATGTATGATTTACTTGCCGTTTCTAGAATGCTGCCGCCCCCCGGTATATGCCTTCTAGGTGTTATCCTCACACATACCGGAATGATGTTATTATCACGGCACCTCTTCAGAAAATTAAGCGAAATGAGATGTCGCGCGCGCCATCTCAGTCAACCTTGAAAAAGCCAACTGTAAAGTTGGCGAAAGCTCGGGCAAATAATGAATAAAAACGCGATAAAACCGGATAAATAAAGTGTTTTATTAAAGTAACTATACAATGTATTGTAGAAAGTATAAAAACTGTGGAGTAGGGACAACAAGGGAAAATGACTCTGTATTAAGAACAGCGTATTGTCGCCGGGCTGTCCTCGTTGTCAATACACAATTGGTTAAAATATAAACAAAGGTTTAATGGCTTAACTAGTAGCATGGTGTGTAGTTTGTGTATATACATACACAAACTACACTAAACTTCGTATTTGAGTTACTTTTGGTGCTATTATTTGAGATGAGTTTGTATGGAAAGGCTTCTTATTTTTTTTTATTTTTTTATTATTTCTCAAAATCCACAGCTCCTAACACTAGATATTACAAAAGAATAAAATTAATCTGTGTAGCCACTAAAGGATTTACATTGTTTATATTAAAAATATTTTAATCGACTGACGCGAGTTGTAACATTAATGACTATAATTAATATAAAGAAATTAAAACTACCAAAGTGAAAAACCAGGAGTTCAAATAGATTTAAATAGACTAAGCAGTTACATTTACTTTTAGGTAGTGTGTAGGTAGATATATGTTATAACTGACAAGTGTTTTGACACATTATATGCGGGAGTAATATAATTGAAGTGAATAATGTTATTTTGTTTAAGCTATGTGAGTACTGAGAATTCACGACACCTAACATTCTCCTTCTGAATGAGAACTTACTCTCATTAAAGATGTCCAATGAATTAAAGCGATTGTTATATGTACGATGAATTCTTCCACGCTTATATTCGTTGACTGCCTGCAACATACCTAAGTTATGGTAGACAGTACTCAGTAGCAATACTGGTAGTTATAGTACCATAAACTTCCTAGGTGGGTCATGCATTACTTCGTGTGACCGCAAGTATTGTGATAGTGCAGACTGGAGACTGATAGTCGTTAGGAGAGTCGCTTGTAGAGCTTGCTAGTCTGACTACTAACTAGGTTATGGTAGACAGTACTTAGTAGATAGTATCATAAACTTCCTAGGTGGGTCATGCATTACTTCGTGTTACCGCAAGTATTGTGATAGTGCAGACTGGAGACTGACAGTCGTTAGGAGAGCCACTTGCAGAGATTGCTAGTCTGACTACTAACTAGGTTATGGTAGACAGTACTTAGTAGATAGTATCATAAACTTCCTAGGTGGGTCGTGCATTACTTCGTGTGACCGCAAGTATTGTGATAGTTAGTGCAAACTGGAGACTGACAGTCGTTAGAAGAGTCACTTGCAGAGCTTCCTAGTCGGACTGTTAATTACGTTATGCTAGACAGTAGTTAGCAATTTTAGTACCATAAACTTCCTATGTGGGTCGTATATTAATTCGTGTGAACGCAAGAATTGAGATAGTTAGTGCAGACTGGAGACTAATGGTCGTTAGAAGAGTCTCTTGCAGAGCTTGCTAGTCGGACTATTAATTACGTTATGCTAGACAGTAGTCAGTAATTATAGTACCATAGACTTCCTGGCTGGGTCGTACATTCATTCGTGTGACCGCGAGTATAGTGATGGTTAGAGTAGACTGTAGACTAACAGACGTTACCATCAGGTGAGATAGTGGTCAAGAGTTGACCTATCACTTACTAAAAAAAACTTCCTAGGTGGGTAGGGCATTACATCGTGAGATAGGAAGGAACCATCATTATCATCATCAGCCTGTTGCAGTCCACTGCTGGACATAGGCCTCTCCAATTGCACGCCACCTAGATCTATTTTCGGCCTCTCGCATCCAGTTTGTGCCAGCCGTCTTGCGCAAATCGTCGCTCCAACGTGCCTGAGGACGTCCTACACTACGTTTGCCGAGACGCGGTCTCCACTCTAGAATTAGTTTACCCCAACGGTTGAAACCAATCCGTTGAAAGAGAAAGATGAAAATATCCTTTCATCTTAAACGTAATTACAGAGTAGGCAATAATCACATAGGGATTTTGCGACTCTACGGCGACGCTTGTTTGCTTTATAGGGACCGTATAGAGGCCGTTGGGAGTGAAACCGTAACAATGAGAAGAACCTTTTACAAAACTGTAATTAATTTCTTTAGCCACATTGTATAAAATTCACTTACATAACTTAATAGAAAGTCTGTGGTCTGCATCCCCCAAATACTAAACACATCAGTAGAAATTGGAATAGGTATGGTATGAGGTAAGACTATGAAATGCATGCATATATTAATGAAATTACTGCAGTGTGCTTGACAATTTACGGTGTGGTATGCCGTAAGCCATATCTACAATGGAACTTTTGAAATGTCTAGTCTGTAGCTAATAAATTACAACTTTGTTTTAAGGGGTAGACTGAAAGCTAACCTGAAAATCCTTGTCAGATTCATGGAAAATTGATGATTATTTTCTGGTGCAATGTTTTGGAATATTTTCGTTTGCAGCGTTTGTTAATGACATTGTTCCCTACATTTAAGAGTAGTCTATATATCTTATCTATAATATATATATATATAAAAGAAAGTCGTGTTAGTTACACCATTTATAACTCAAGAACGGCTAAACCGATTTGTCTGAAAATTGGTGGGGAGGTAGCTTAGAACCAGGAGAAGGACATAGAATACTTTTAATCCCGCGGGAACTGAAACGGGAACGGGACTTACGCGGGTGAAACCGCGGGGCGCAGCTAGTTTTTAAATAAAAAGTTCAAAAGGCTACAAAACAATAAAAAGTTTTTTCTTGAAACTACAACAAAATGTACGAAGCAATGTCATTTACAAACGAAAATATTCTAAAACATTGCGTCAGAAACAATTTTCGATGAACTGGAAATCCCTGTCAGATGGAATTTCAGTTTAACTCGTAAAGGAGCCTTATATCTTTTTCTGTAAGATAAACTAATTTACGCTATTAACATGCTCTTATGGCGGTGTTCGTCAAGTGGTAGATACCGCGACTTTCATTCCGAAGGTCGTGGTTTCTAATCCCGGTTGACCGCGCACTAATGTATTTTTCTTTAAGAAGAAATTATGTGCGTTATTAACATCGCTCTTACGGTGAAGGAAAACATCGTGAAGAAGCCTAAGGTTTATTTAGCTCCAGATGAGCTGTAAGTCTGTGACTTTTTTGGTCTTTCAGGCAAAAACTAGTAAACCGATTGCGATGAAACTTGGAATATAGGTAGCTGGGGACCTAGAATAACACATAGGCTTTACCAGATATTTCCGCGTGAATGGGTAACGTAACTTACGCGGGTAAAAACCTATTAACCTAACCAATGGCAGCTGGTTATAATTAAATAATATTCTTGCCATCACATTTCGTTCAGGCGTTCAGATATTTTAATCTGAAGAATGTTTGGTCACAAAAGTTCCCGACTTGGCACGCGCTAAGCAATGTCTTTGTGTGATTGAGATATTATTTCACAAAGGAATTACATTATTCTGGCAACTCTCAGTGGTATTTCGACGTTTTGATAAGTATTTTGAAATGAAAATCATAACTGAACTTAAAACTTTATTTCGATTGGTGTTAAATTGAAATGATTCTTACTTTATTTTTGTTTATTTATTAGCTGTGGCCCGTAGTTTCATCCGTCTAAGTTCGGATCCCGTGGGAAATTTGAATAACCTTTTCTTTTGTGTCGGATGTCTACAAGCAATCCTGTCATCCTAATATTATAAAGCTGAAAGTTTGTCAGTATGTGTGTATGTTACTTAATCACGTAAAAACCGCTGAACCGATTGCGGTGAAACTTGGAATATAGGTAGCTGGATACCGGGAATACTGGCAGCGTTCCCGCGCTGGATAGCTAGGCTAATCCGCTGGGATAAGAAACCACCAGCGCTCGGATCATCTGAAGCCTCGACAAGACGCTCCGACAACTCCTTGAGAAAATTTCTACTACAAGGCCCCCAACATCTAACAGTTCCAAAGCCCAAACTCAGCCCACTACGAGTTTATCTGGAAATGGATTATTATGTATAGAAATATTTAAGGGAAACAAAGCTATTTAGGTAAATAGCTTTGTTTTCCTTACATATTTACATCTACTAGAATTTCAAACAACAACACGGTAAGTAAGTACATAATCAACAAAGCGACAAACAATTCTAGACGTGGGCGTTATTTAACGTAACCAGTTATAATAACTAGCGACGCGACATGTAACAAAATAACTGGTTTGAAGTCCAATTACAAGTAGTGATTTTTGTAACGCGTGACTCGGGCGAGACGAAAAGACGACACGGTCGACTGTGTACCTACGACATGTATCGAAATCACTAGGTTAGAGTTGTGATCTTTGTAACGCGATATTTTTATAATGTGTAGCTAACTTAATTCGTAGTAAATTTATTGATTTAACTATAATATAACTAGCTATACAAACTATTAGATTGTCAATTAATTCATTTTAATTTTTTAAGTAACTGTATAGTTTGTGGAGGTATTTATGCAAACAATTACAGTAGCTGAATAAAATAAACTAGTTACAAAAATAACTAGTTTTGAAACAGGTTACGCCGACGAAGTTATGTTACCTTTCTTGAAAATGACGTAACGACCCACGTCTAAACAATTCAATATTCAGCAGTAACCTTGAAAAATCTAACTGTAAAATTAGCGAAAGCTCGGTACATTGTTACAATGCCGTTATTAATAAACCGCTAGTAAAACCGGGTATTTTTTTTTAAATTTCATTATGCAAAATCGAGAAAACGTAAGACAAAACTAGTTGGTATATCGTCAAAAATAGTTGCTTATGTCCATTAAAAATATACGTCTTAAACCAATACTCATTAAAATCGGTTCTTCGGTTTAGGCGTGACAGTAATATAGACAGAGAAAAACTATCATATTCGCATTTATAATACTAGCATTAAATCTACACTAATATTGTGAAGCTAAAGAGTTTGTTTCTCAAACAATCAATGGTTTGGTTTGAACGCGCCAATCTTTAAAGCTACTGGTTCGAATTGAAAAAATATTTTTGTGTCTGTTGGTCTATGTACCGAAGGAGGTTATAGGCTATTTATGATTCCGATATTCCCGCGGGATCGGGACTACGCGGGTGAAAACGCGGGCGCTGCTAGTGTAGTATAGAAGTATCTTTAAAATACAAACCCAGTAAATATAGTAAACCCATAAATTATCGTCCATTTCCGATAAAATGTGACTTGAATAAAATCAGTTTGGATGCATAATTATGTGTTCATACTTTATAAACTTACGCGATTTCTGTTCCTTGTAATTATGTGTATTTCCTATATGTGATATCGCAGTAACTTTTCCTCATGATAATCCCACAGTTTCGGGAGTGAAATTGCAGGGCGTCACCAGTAACATGCTATAAAGCTTCAGCAAAGCAGTATTTTCTTTACATTGATCCAAATTTTTGGCACAGTACAACAACAAGCCAAGTACGCAGTGCCAACTGTAAGGTTGCGGTACCTTAACTTTCACATTTTGGGGCTGCTTGTTACCGGATTTCGCACTTGAATTTTTATTTTGCTCTTACGGTGAAGGAAAACATCGTGAGGAAACCGATTCTGATTCTGGCGTCACTATAATCATAGTAGAAGGCTAAACTGTGCTATATAATAGTTGTATTCACAGATTTGTCCGACAGACACATCATCGGATCTAATCCGTAGCGCAGTACATAGAGGGAACAGTATTGAACTAGAATGCTGACGTAGAAATCAAAAGTGGTCCGCTTCAATGAAGCGTTCTGTGCCTTTCTAATAGTGTTATTAGAACGGGACAGCATGCTCAATGTAGCGAAGCACTTTTAGTTATATGTAAACATTTTAGGCTATCTATTCTTTATACTTATAATAAAGGAAGAGAGGACAAAAGTCTGTACTTGGAAGTAAATTAAAAAAAAAGTTGTTTAGAAAAAGAATAATTTTTAAAATTCATGTCTGTCTGTCTGTTTCTCTGTTTATCTGTCGATCCCTAATACAATAAAAAACTACTTATACGATTGAAATCTGGTTTTCAATATTGAATAGTTCTATTTTCGAGGAAGGTCGTGGTGTACTTTGCATCGAAATCCAATTAGTAGAACCCGAGTAATGAACGAAAAAGTGCAACCGTTTGAGAACCGCTCGGCCGCCCGCGCCCTTGTTAACGCGTTTTCACTTCTGCGGGTGAAACCGCGGGGCGCACCTAGTTCTAGTAATATTACTTCTTTAAAGGCTCGTCGACGCGCATGTCTGTGTTAGTGAGCCGTTTTCGAGCATTTGTAGCTAGATTCGATACTGATGTGCCTCAGGCTCCTGCCTTTCTATGTACTGTGTCCGTAGTTTGCATGAATCTGTCTTTCTGACAAAATATTGCTCAGCAAAAACAGTCTTTAATTCAAGCACATACATTACGATATACAAGATATAAATGTATTTATCCGTCAGATAAATCCGTGTACTGCGTACCGTCTGACATCCAAAGGTCCAATCGATATCAATGTTACGAGCGAGTACATCAATTACAATTTTCACCATTCACAATGCTACTGTGAGCTCTCTGCGTCAAAGTTCCTGCGGACATTGATTGTGCAGGCTTTGACTGTAAAGCGGAAGGCTAATGTTGCAGGAATTCCAGAGGAATGTTACTGTAGAAAAGCTTTGCTTTAACAAAAAGATAAACAAATTCGACTTTTGTGTTTATGCTGATTTACCTTCACTTTCTGTAGCCATGGAAAATCAAAGAAGGCGCATATATTGCTGAAATCTATAGTGCGTACTTTGAGTTTATGCTAAGCTAGAAGTTTGAATTGGAATTTGTTGTAGAAATTATGTGATAGCGTGAGAGTTGCTGCCAAGTCTACTTTGGTTGTACGACCGAACTCTTTTTAGCCGCTAACTTAAGGGCCCATCTAAAACGTCAAATTAATATCAATTGTGACATGTATTTTTTTAATAATCGTGTTTTGACGCTGAGGAAATGATAGCAATTATTTTCTATATTTACATTATTTTTTTTAGGTGAATGCTTCGCAATTTTCGCGAATTATTTGCAAGAGCGCATAAAACGCAAATTATTTACAAGTTTATCGGGGCAATTTTTGTTATAATATACTATGATACTACTTACTATAATTATTTTGTGAATCAAAATAATACATATTTGAATAACAATTTTTAAACAAGACTTTGTGTACTGTAATAAAACCGTAAAATGAGTTTTATTTCGTCCTCTTAACCTTATCTTAAACCGGGTTTATATATATACTTCGTTCTGTAATAAAGAGCTTACTTTCATCCTCTGTCTCTGGATTGTATACCACCCTCTGACGTCATCAGCTTCACAAATTACTGCCCTTTACGCAATAAAAGAAATAATTAGGAGTCTGTGAGTAATGAAGTGAGAGATTTAGTGCTTCCTATTTACTTGACACCAACGAACTCGATTCAGTTCTCTAAGCTTCATACCGTTTATCTTACTTCATTATCATTATGGTATATCCGTTGTCTAGTACCCATACTACACGCCTAGTGCTTAGTTTGGGGCTAGATTGCGCTATGGTAATGTCGTGCAAAATTTATTGATTACATAGTATGCAACAAAGTTGCTTCCCTGTCTGGATGTTTGTTTGCTTAGATCTTTAAAACTACTCAACGGATATTTATGCAGTTTTTTTTCAGTAGATTAAATGATTCAATCATCATCAGCCTGTTGCAGTCCACTGCTGGACATAGGCCTCTCCAATTACACGCCACCTAGATCTATTTTCGGCTTCTCGCATCCAGTTTGTACCAGCCGTCTTGCGCAAATCGTCGCTCTAACCTGCCTGAGGACGTCCTACACTACGTTTGCCGAGACGCGGTCTCCACTCTAGAAATCGTTTACCCCAACGGTTGTCGGTTCTACTGCTAATATGACCCGCCCACTGCCACTTCAGCTTGCTAATCCGGTGAGCTATGTCGAAGACTCTGGTTTTTTGACGGATCACCTCATTTCTGATGCGATCCCTCAGAGAAACGCCGAGCATAGCTCGTTCCATAGCCCGCTGAGCGACTTTGAATGATTCAATAGGAAGGTTTATGTGTATAAAACATACTAATAATCCCTCAGGATCGAGACTTGGCGCAGCTAGTCTTACTAATGTTATAAACGAGAAAGTTTTGTATATATGTAATTTTGTTACTCTTTCACGCAAAACCTACTGAACCGATTGCGATGAAACTTGGAACATAAGTAGCTGGAGACCTGGAATAACACATAAGTTACTTTTTATCCTGCTATTCCCGTGGACGCGGTACTTACGCTGGTGTAACCGCGGGGCTTAGCTAGTTTTGTATAAGCTTTATTGTCTTAGTCGTTGGTGTTCCGATAAATAGAACGGTGCAGCCGAGCCGAGAAGAGTGAGGACTGGTCATAGGATAGAGATACTAGAGGAAAGGAGTACGGGATGCAACCGGGGACATCGGGTTTCTTAGGGCCCAATTTGCAGACCGCGATTTGGATAATTTTTATGTATTTGCTTCTGTAATGACGCTTTTGGCTTGTGATGATCATGTCAAATGTGAATAACGTACCTACTTACTATAGTAATGTTAGTGTAACTTTATAAGACTAATTATGGGAAAATTGACTAATTAGTACTAATTATGTATAATGTCTGCCAGAGCGAGGAAGATATGTTTCATCTCAGCTGTTGTTCGTTCAAATCAAAAGTACGATCTTTGTTAAAATCCATACTTTAGTCAGACCTCTTGTACCTTATTATTTAACTGTTTAATGGTTATACAAGATGTAACGGGTATGCCCTTTTAAGCCGAAAGGGGGTTGTTTTAGAATTTTGAATATTCGAACTTTTTTTTTGAAAATTTTTAGGTTATGGTTCACTGAAAAAACAGCTGCTTTTGAAAAAAAACGTAATTGTAGTTTCGATTGTTGTCGACTAAACTAAATAAAAGGACAAGATAAGATCAATGACCTCGAACTCTAAGAAACAGCTGATTTTCAAGTAGGGGAAGCCGGGTAACAATGGATAACGTTTTTTCTAAAACTATAAATAACCCTTTTTTGTGTATCTAAGAGAGTATTTTTACATTTATACTATGGGTAAATTATCGAAGTACAAATTGAGCGTAT
Organism: Idaea dimidiata; assembly: GCA_949358125.1. Lineage (NCBI taxonomy): Eukaryota > Metazoa > Arthropoda > Insecta > Lepidoptera > Geometridae > Idaea > Idaea dimidiata. The sequence continues at coordinate 1,313,932 of OX442340.1, forward strand.
GATTTTGAAGCTAACTTCAAAAATTAGGGCACAAAAGACATTTTTTTTATAAATGGGAAATTATCCATTGTTCCCCAGGACTGGGGCACCTTGAATAACCGATAGGGTAACAATGAACATACGGGTTACAATGAATTTTAAAGAAATTGCATGGGATGTAAAAGAAAGAAAACTTTGGTTTATCTTGAGTTTTTATTAGAAAATAACATTCTGTTAAAATCGCATTATAAACGTACAACTCTGAATGTTTCATTTATTATAAAAATCTAATTTTACCTACAAATTAAAGAAAAATATAAATTATAAAAACCTTATCAGTCTCTTTATCTTATAAATCAACTGAGATCTGACCTAAGCTAATAAATATATATACAGGATTATTGGATTCCAATCCAAATTCGTACAGGGGGTAATTCTGTACATCAAAAGGAATAACTTTTATTCTACGACTTTTGAAAATGCGAACCATCTCTTTCGAATATTCCGAGTTCATTTTTACTTGAAAATCAGCTGTTTCAAACAATTTTTCGAAAGAATATTTTCGAATTTCCAAAAGTTGTAGAACAAACGTTATTCGTTTTGATGTAGAGAATTACCCCCTGCACATTTTTGGATTGGAATCAAATAACCCTGTATATTTTAATTACAAACTAATAAAATGATGTTTTGCCCCTTTGATGTTTTTCGACAGGTATTTCTTGGCATTTTGGAACCTAAAATTAAAACAAATTGTAAATAAATGTTTACAAGAATAAGTCAAAGTTCATTTTACCCTATGCATGTTTGTTATGGGGAACAATGATCAACCTATCCATCGTTACCCAATGGCCCATTACTCATTGTTCCCCATCGACCGTTAGAAAAAACTATTGCAAATATACAAAATTCTATCACAACTCCGAAAGTAGTAAAATAAAAAACATCAAATCAAAACATTGATAATCTTATATAAGCTCTTAGACAATTAAAAATACAATCCATAAAGATGTGAAACACTTTTCAAAATGTCGTAAATATTTTTTTTCGGTACTCACTTTTGGTCAAACCGCGACAGCGCGCCTCCCTTCTATCGCAGCTCAGCGGGGACTGAATTGAACGATCGGCATCACACGCGGCTTACTTCAGTTGAGTTTGTGTGCGTAAGCCACATACCCAGAGATACTTATGTATAGTTATTCATTGTTCCCCTTTAGTCATTGTTACCCACTTTCCCCTAACTTTAAACTTAAAATTTTCGAAAACTACTTCGAATTTCCAAAAGTTGTAGAACAAAAGTGGTTCGCCTAGACGTTTAGAACAACCCCCTTTCGGCTTAAAAGGGCTTATCCGTTACACCTTGTATATGTATGTACATATTTGGCAGGCTTCTCTACTAACTATTTCAAAATAGTTAGTTTGCAAAATGTCTAACTGTGCATGTTTCTTTGTTTGAAAAGTTGTGTGTAGTTTATAAGTGGGTCCCAGATTGGTTATAGATCAGTTTGTGGTAAATTGTTGTCGTAAATTGTTTTAGTTATAAGATTGTAGTCTGAACTATACCTAAGAAAATAAAATAAAATAAATAAACAAAATATTGTTTTAATTATTGTATTTTTGTAATGACAAAGATGATATCAACTGTAAAATTGGCGAAAGCTCGGTCGTTTAAAAATAATGATAACGCGAGCAAAACCCTGTATATACCTAACGTGTATTATTAAGCAAAATTGCGAAAACCGTAAAAGTAAGTTTCATTTCTGTCTACATTACGAAAACGGAAAAAAATAAATATAGGAGAGAAATAAAAAAATACACTACCTATTAAATTTTGTTCCAAAAGGCAATTAGGCTTTCGCCCAATCACCCAGTTTTTTAGGTTTTATCGTTTGGTTTTTGTCATTTGGTATCACTGTTTGTTCAGCGGGTTTTCCCCTGGGCCCCTTCGTCTCCCAAGCACGGCCGCCTGGATACCCGGGAACAGCCCGTGGTGAGGAGTCGCCGGCAAGCAAGCGGCCGCAGCCCTAGGGCTACCGAATGATCACGCTTGAACCTCGATGGATGGGTTCGGTGAAAGGCATCGGCCGCGAAACTCTTCCCAGATAAATTTTAGTCTAATCTACCTTAAGATCTATAGTGTATATTAGACTAAATGTTCATTCTCTAGTGGTGTTAGAGAACCTAGTTTAGCGCCGATACCTTCACGAACCCACCCATCTGAAACCGTAACCAGAGTGGTCGGTCAACGAAAGAACCCAGGGGAAGACCGACAGATAAACATTCGAGCTTGTATATTAACGAAACTCGGGGAAAATGTTGATACCGCGATCCAGAAATGGTCCTTCAAACATAAATTTCTCCGGAGCTAATAGACTTACAGCTACGATTTTAAGACACTTTACAAAACAGAGTGCGAGCTATCGTTATTTGTAATTATTTTTAAGGTTATAGAAATTATAGAAAAGGAATTTGTATGAAAATTGAAAAAAAGCTCTGACGTCAACTTTATCATGAGTAACAGGAACTCCCGATATGGAAACTATTTGGCGTTTAATTTTAAACTTTATCAACTGCGTGTTTAGCGTTAAATTAGGTTGATAAGATTTATTAATGGAAGTACAAAGTAACTATTTGTTTTGAGGCACAACAATGAATCATAGAATGAAACAAAAAACAATGTCGTTAGAACTCAATGGTAGAGGTCGTATTATGAACATTTACGTCTAAAAGAATTAAATAATTAGTAGAATACATTTCAAATATAAAAGTTTAGTAAGTTCAAATGCCACTTATAACCTCGACTGTACAGTCAGTAGGTATTTAAAGTGGTGACCTATCGTAGAATTTTAAGTTATGTTAATTTATTGGATCCTTCACATTTTATAGGTAGAAGAAATCATAATTTCTTCTATAGTTTTCGCGATTTTGCAAAATAAAACCACTTTATTTGTCGGGTTGAATCGGGTTTTATTCATGGTTTTAAACGAACCGAGCTTTCGCCAACTTTACAGTTGGCTTTTTCAAGGTTTCAAGGTTGGTTCCATGAATAAAACGCGATTCAACCCGATAAATAAAGTGTTTATTGTAGAAGAAGTCTTTAAAAATAAGCTAACTGACGTTCTATTTACACTTCTAGCCACGACTGTACCAAGTGACAGTTCTATAAAAATTTTTTAATTATACCTCATCTTCTAATAAGGGGGTAACTAACAAACTCAGGACCAAAGTGGTCGCACTTACCGACTTAGCTTTCAAACTAATCTGCTGCTGAAATGAACAGCTTACCCAGACAGCATACTTGAATAAACCGATAGATTTCATTCAATCCTACTAATATTATAAATGTGAAAGTGTGTGTGTTTGTATGTTACTCAATCACGCAAAAAGTACTAAACCGATTGCGATGAAACTTGGAATATAAGTAGTTGGATACCAGGAATAACACATAGGCTACATTTTATCCCGATATTCCCGCGGTCGCTTTTAGTCCAAAATATTGCGCATTATCGACATGAATCTTCAGCAATGTAGTGTATTTTTTGGTAAAAAGTCAAAAATTTCTTAGAAATATTTTTAGCAAGGAAGGTTAAAAATATTTCAAGTTTAAAATGCCTTGATCAATTAAAAGAAAAAGAAATACAAAAATTTCTTTATTTAATTGAATGTATTCGATCATTTTAAATACGTCGAATATTCTCACAACTATAACTCTAGTGTGGCTTTATTACGCGACCTCCAATGAGAAGCAGCCACAAGAAACTCATGGTTTTTTTTGTGATCATGTTTTTATTTACAATCGTCAAAATATATTTAAATTTTACATTTTTTTACAAAGATCATAATATGATTCACATTGTCGCTTATTTAGGGCTATAGTGGAACCGGAGCAATATTCTACCATAATATTTAATGATAAATCTGATAAGATAAACCCGCCTCAGGATCTAGGTTCAATCGAACTCCGTCACGAGCGGGGCGATTTCTTCTTGTTCTTCTTTAATATGGCTTTTCCATTTGGACATTTGCCAGTGTCAAGTACTATTAATATTTGCAAGTTATTTGCATCTAAACAGTCAAGTCATCAATCATCATAGTCAAAGTCAAGTCATTTATGATGACCCATTTTTTAAAATTGTTACCTTTTATTTATATCTGTCTCCATGACGACGATGACCAACAATTTAGTTTCCAATCTACGTTCACTTAACTAAGTACAACTTAGCTTTAGAGGTTTGGTTACTAGATACTGGTCCTGATTTTAGAATAAGTACTAAAAGAAATTTGAAATTCTCGACAATAATATTCACTAAGGCACATAATAATGCAATGCATGCCATGCTGGATGCGAGAAGCGGAAATTAGAGGTGGCGTGCAATCGGTGAGACCTGTGTCCAGCAGTGAACTGCAACAGGCTGATGATGATAATGATGGCATAATATAAGGGCTGATTTTCAGTAATTTTCACTAAGGCACAATATATTATAATGCAATGCATACCATGCTGGATGCGAGAAGCGGAAATTAGATCCAGGTGGCGTGCAATAGGAGAGACCTAGATGTCCAGTAGTGAACTGCAACAGGCTGATGATGATAATGATGGCATAATATAAGGGCTGATTTTCAGTAATTACCACTAAGGCATGCATTCCATGCTGGATGCGAAAAGCCGAAATTAGAACCAGGTGGCGTGCAATTGGAGATACCTATATATCCAGCAGTGGACTGCAACAGGCTGATGATGATGATGATGGCATAATGAAAGGGCTGAGATGATGATGATGGTGATAGGTATAACCTTGTATTAATAATACTCTAAGGGTATAAACTTACAAATTCTTCCCTTTTGTTTCACCTACTTTATTTAACTATCCAATTTATTTTCTGAAAATCATCAAATCCATCAGACTTTTGAGGGAATTGTCGCGACGTCTGATCGAGGCGACCGGTGATCCTAGGGCTGGCGGGTTCCTTTCTCAGCGAGTTAGTCTCGCTATACAGAGAGGGAATGCTACCAGCATCTTGGGAACTATGCCTCGTGAAGGCGTCGACGATGGCTTCTTCTTTTTTAGTTAAGTGTTTGTTTTTGTATTTGTTTGTTTATTTAAATTGTCGAATATAAATAGATACCAGCTATACCTTTTCTGAAATAAATGTCTGCTTTTCTGCCTATATGCTTGAAAATAACAAAAAAATCACCATCCGGAGTTTTTCGTTAGGTAGGTACTTGTGTTCTCGCTCACAAAACAGCACAAACAGAAACCATAAAACCTTCTAAGCTCCTAAATTCACTGAACGTATCCGAATCCAAGCCATTTCAAGCCTGTGGAGCAATTACTCAGGGAAAGGCGGGCGTTTAAGTCGACCTTACAACTTACAACTCTCTATGGCTAGATAACATTGGTTTACTGCTCTTTTCACACTAAAATTTACGCTTTTTACACATTCGATAGGTATTGTTACGCTTTAATTTAAAAGGTGGATAGGTTAGGTTAGGTTTTCGTAGTCAAACGGTTAAAATAACACCATTTCCTAAGATTTCAGTGTCTGTATGGCTGTCACCAGGGCTTCTACTTTGACAAATAAAACTATTATCCAGAAAAAAAATCTGTTACATTTCTTTGACACGTTTTTCGTTCGTTCGTAGAATCAGAGTACAGGCCCAGGCTGGGCGTCTACTTTGGTTACACTAAAGAATTTACTATAACGAACTTACTAGCTAGACAATAATCTAACAGCCGAATACAGACACGTCATTTAAAATTTGAGAGGTACTTAAATTATTGAGCAACTTCTAAATTCAAAATTAGTATGGCAATTTTTCAGTTTGAAAGCTGCTTCTTTGTTTAAGTAGTTCTCAAGTGTTGAGTAGCGTTTCTGTATTCGGCCGTTAGTTGCCTTTCGAGCAGATATTCCTCGGACTCGGCGAGAAAGGGTTCAACTGGCATAACAACAATAGTCGTAATACACACCCGGGAAGGCTTAGAATTGCCGACTTTCAGTCTGTCGTATTTACACGTTCAATAAATATTTTTGTGACAGAACCTTAAAAAATTTGAAGGTCACAAGGTACTAAATAAATGTATTTGATATTTACTAGCTGCGCCCCGCGGTTTTACCCGCGTAAGGGATGATTTATATTAGACCGTCACGAGCGCGGGCCGGGTCCGAGCTTCGTTGTCCATTGCTCGGCGTGCAGTCGATCTGTCTGTTGCTTTGATCGGACCGAGTGGCGGCCGAGCAATGGACAACGATGCTCTGACCCGGCTAGCACGCATCTTTTGAGTCGAATAGTCGTGAGGGAGCACCTTAAGAAAAAAAAAAATTACGTTATAAAAGATATCATTTATAATAATATTTTTATTCTTTGATCTTGATAAAACGAGTAGAAAACAAAATCTTCTGGTAATTGACTTGTTCTATTAAATATCAGAAAAATCGAAGCTCTACACATTCTTTTGAAATTCCATTTAAGTATTTGTTTTATGTATTAGAAAGCCTTTGTTTAATATTTCTTGTGTACCTACCTACATTATATTGCTTAAGACATTTTACTAAATGGGAGAAGATGCATATATCGTATCGTTAATTCATTGTGTCACGTGGTTTTCAATCCTGTCCTGGAAGATTTTTTTAAAAAGTATTAGGTCCCTGTAAAATGTTTAAAGAACAGACAACTGACATTAGCAGTTTTAAAGAAACCTTTATAGTAAAACTTTTTTGGGTATTCAAATCTTTAAATGGCTCTCCTGAAAAGTAGTGTTTTTGAAGTTATCTCATTTTTCATTGTAAGCACAGAAATATTTATATAAGGTTTTTGTTTCTTGGAGAACCTCCTAGTTACTTGTTCTGAAAAAAAAACTACATTTTTAAAATACTAAGAAGGGTTAAGTTTGAATTGAAACTTATTACCCTATTGCTCATTTTCAGAAACTCATTTTCCCCGTTGCTTTGAATTGAATTGAATTCAATTGAATTTATTTATTAATATGAATCTTAGAAATATTTTTAGCAAGGAAATATCTGTGCCTCCAGTGAAAAACGATATAACTTCAAAAACACTACTTTTCAGGAGTGACAATTAAAGATTTGAATGACCATAAAAAAATTACTATAAATATTACCATAAAACTGTTAATGTCAATCGATTTCTTACCATGTAATGTATAATTTGTCACAACTGCATCTATTTCCATTAGAAAATTAAGGAAATATTTAGGAAAAACTGTCAGGTACAACTATTTTCAACAACAAGGTGACAGTGTATTTTAATATTTCTTTACAAATATCAATTTACACAGCACATGCTACTCTCGTGATAATTGATATTGTTGCATCATCTTTACAGTATATTGTCTAAATACGGCATGCTACAAAAAGTGTTCAAACAAAGTTTTGATATTATTTTGTGAAAAATAACATTTTTACATGAAAAAATGTGTAACTGTATATTTTTTTAGACATATTATTTTACCAGCACTTTCATTGTAATTTGTTTAGTGTAAACTAATACAAGTAGACATTATTTAGGGTTTAAGAGTAAACAGATTATAATAATATTTTTTACGACATCATGACGTTCCACATATTTTCATTAAGGAAATTACTACAGAAGGCCGAAGAATATAATAGACCACTGTATCTACTCGTAACTTATGTTGATTACGAAAAAGCGTTCGACTCCGTGGAACACTGAGCAGTTACAGATTCTCTAAAGAGATGCCACATAGACCAGAGGTATATCCAGATTCTCAGAAATCTGTACAAATCTGCAACCATGATAGTACAACTACGGGAAAACACCAACCCAATCCCAATTCAGAAGGGTGTTCGTCAAGGAGATGTAATTTCGCCGGAACTATTTAACAATGCGCTGGAGGACATCTTCAAGACACTTGACTGGAAAGGGAAACGAGTGAATGTGAACGGGACGTACTTAAACCACCTACGATACGCCGACGACATAGTTGTCATATCGGAATCGGCATCAGAACTGCAGACGATGATAAAACAGCTTAATAACGCGTCACTCAAAGTAGGTCTGAAGATGAACATGAATAAAACAAAGATAATGGCAACTGCCAATTCAACACTGAACCCCATTTCATTGGATGGCCACGAACTTGAGAAGGTGGACGAGTACGTATACCTGGGGCAAAGAATCACTCTGGGTAGGGATTCTATGGAGGCGCAGATGAGTCGTAGAAGACAGATGGCTTGGGCAGCTTTCGGAAAGTTGAGTGAAGTGTTCAAATCTAGAAAACTTCCACAATCACTGAAAACGAAAGTCTTCAATCAGTGTGTGCTTCCGATAATGACCTACGCTTGCGAAACCTGGCCCCTGACGGTAAAACTAATCCGAAGGCTAAAAGTGACACAGAGAGCCATGGAACGGATAATGCTCGGAATTACCCTACGAGACAGAGTGCGCAATACTGCCATTCAGGAACGCACCAAAGTGGTAGACGTAGGGTACCGCATCGCAAAATTGAAGTGGGCGTGGGCTGGTCATGTGTGCCAAAGGGAAGACGGCAGATGGAGTAAAGCGGTCCTAGAGTGGAGACCTAGAGTTTGAAAACGAAGTGTGGGCAGACCACCTGCCAGATGGTCGGATGATATAAAATCGCATGCTGGGGCGATTTGGAATCGGAAAATCAGCGACAGAGCTGTGTGGAAGAAGATTGAAGAGGCATATGCCCTGCAGTGGGCAAATACATGCAGCTGAAGAAGAAGAAGATATTGATAATAATCACATTTTTGTTATATTTTTAAAAGTGTTTCCTACACTTGGATAACTATACTTAAAGAAATGCTTTCCAAAAATTTCGCACCCGACAGGACTTGAACCTGCATCTCTGGGAATCCGTTCCAGCGCCTTTCCAATTTGGCCACGGATGCATGTTCAATCGAGTCGAAATTAAGGATTGCATTTCTTATTGTTTTTACGTTTTTGGAGGCACGTAGCGCCATCTACTGACAATATTTGCAGACTGCCAGCTTGAACTATTCTATTTTCCATAGAATTAAATTCAACGTTGAGATGTTGCTTCCGATTAACCGTTTTTGTTATATTTTTAAAAGTGTTTCCTACACTTGGATAACTATACTTAAAGAAATGCTTTCCAAAAATTTCGCACCCGACAGGACTTGAACCTGCATCTCTGGGAATCCGTTCCAGCGCCTTTCCAATTTGGCCACGGATGCATGTTCAATCGAGTCGAAATTAAGGATTGCATTTCTTATTGTTTTTACGTTTTTGGAGGCACGTAGCGCCATCTACTGACAATATTTGCAGACTGCCAGCTTGAACTATTCTATTTTCCATAGAATTAAATTCAACGTTGAGATGTTGCTTCCGATTAACCGTTTTTGTTATATTTTTAAAAGTGTTTCCTACACTTGGATAACTATACTTAAAGAAATGCTTTCCAAAAATTTCGCACCCGACAGGACAGAGATGATGAGCCAGAGATGCAGGTTCAAGTCCTGTCGGGTGCGAAATTTTTGGAAAGCATTTCTTTAAGTATAATAATCACATTGTTAGTGAAACAAAATAAGTATACTTAATCAAAACTGAAATAAGATCTTCTCTTCACAATGATAATCAGTCTACCTTCAACAGTAGTAATAATTATTTTTCCCGGGTCTCTTACCTCGACGTTTCGATCATGTTACAATGATCTCGGTCGCGAGGGGACTCCCTCGCGAGAGAGAGAATTTAAAAATAATAATACGCGAATAAGACCCGGGAAAAATATATATGAATTCAAATCGTGTGAGTTTTAAATGTTTTTTTTTTCAACAGTAGTATCCACAATAATCACCTTATTATAAAATTACTTAAATATAGAACTCTTTTATCATAAGAACCTAGCTCATAATACCCACGAAAAACAGATTCCAACATACGCTTAGGGATATAGCCCGAGAATTCTGTAAGTCTCTTAAAGCCTTCTCTTGTACTAATCTACAGGTTCTTGTAAAATAAGATTTTCCTGCGTGTCTTAACTTTTAATGATTATTTCTTTTTATCTCTTCTCTCCACTAAAGCATCTCTGGTCTTTCTTTCTCGTCCATCCCAAGTTATATTTTTATCATCCCAAAATGAGAAACATAGTTTATTATTTTCATGTTCTTCAGTTTCATCTTCTTGGAGGTTTTCATTGTTTGGTATACTCGATGAATTGGCTAAATTATTAGAAGAGCTATTATTTTGGATATTTGATGAAGATGACGGCATGTTATTATCAGGAAGGTCAATTTCCTGCCGGCTTATATTAGGTTGAGTATTCGATAAACAGCTCAAATTAGAAGAACCTTGGCCTTCCTTGTTTTTTATGGCTCTTTTTTGATAAACTGGCTAAATTAAAAAGCCTTGTGCTTCTTTTTTCATCACAACAGCTGTCACTAGAGTCATCGCAATCCGTCCCAGGATTTTTTTTAAATTATTTTAGTTCTCATGTTCATTATCATTAAAAACTTTAGGTTTCTTACGTCTTGAACCTTTGGTTCACAGTTATTTGAAACATTGATCTCCGCGAAATGATCTTTGTTTATTAGAACCGTTTGCCCACTGTCGAGTGGTTTATTAATGCCATTATTGATTTCTTGCAAATGTGTGTAAAACAATATTACTCTACTTATATTATAAGACACCGACCTCTTTTGTTCTTTAAGTTTGTGCTAAATGATACGATTTTAGATTTATCAATGTCCACAAAACAATTAGAAAGTGTAAAATGATACTATTCAAATTATATCAGAAGACACAGAAAAGACATACATTCTACTGGGTGTTTAATAATTCATCTAAAGATGTATTTTTTAACACAAAATATTTCGTTACAGTGAATATTGCAAGCGATACATGTGGTCTTATATTCATTTACACTGCACAAATGTTAGAAGTACGATTTTTATGCCCTACTTATATCAGACTATATCAGGCAATATGAGTCGTATGAGACTGTCGATTAGATATAAATTTGCGGAATTCCTTTCTTATTCTTGTGTCTTAAAATAGGTCTAATGATATAACTCAAGTAATATTACTTTTCACTGGAGGCACAGATATATTTCCATATTTCTATGTTTAAAATGCCTTGAGCAATAAAAACAAAAAAGAAATATTAATATGAATCTTACTAAACATTTATCAAATTACATTAGAAATCGACTCTACACTAAGCACAAGCTTGTATTGCAGGAACTAAGATACTAATATAATAATGTACAAAACATTCAAAATAAAATATTAAATTATTTTTAGCATTGTTGCAATGCGGCCATCGAACGCATTGGATGCATCGCATAAAACATTGGTGGACGCACTTGTATGACTTTATATGTATAATATGTTTGTGTTTACAAAAGAAAAATGAATATAAGTAGTATATTCGTTGTCTAGTCACCGTAACACAAGCTGAGCAACTTACCATGGGGCTAGATGGCGCTGTGTGTTGGTCACAGGATGTTATTTATTCATTTATTCATAAACAAAGCGAAGGAAACATCTAGGATTTTTATTAAATATCGAACAGGGTACAATAACAAAACGTCCGTACGTGTTTCTGAAACTTTCCCTTTTCGCGTGAAAACATTCTCAACAAAAAAACAAAAACACACTTCGTACATTAAAAGTATGTACTAACTTCGTTAAAATATTTCAAACAAAGACAAATGGCGGACATAAATCGTGCAGCTTTGTCCCAACGTCAAGCAATGCCATTGAGTGCAGGTAGCTCTCAAACAGCTAGGAAATACGGCTGGTCTAGATTTAGGGCTTAGAGTAATAGCTCATAGGCTTTCTAGACAAATAAGCATTATGTCTAGGTAGACTAGAAATGTATAATCGGCGGCTGGGTGTTTTTCTACCTAAACTTCTAAAATAAACCTAAAGAGAAAACACCGGTCAAGTGTGAGTTGGACTTCAAAAATTCGCTTGAAATAAATTATTATCATAATTATAATATCATTATCATACTTATAAATAAAATCGTAACTTAGCGGTGTCTGTTTTTAAAAGATATTTTGAAAAAACTATTTTAGGGGTATGTACTAACGTAACAGAACCCATTTCTGTATTTAACTTTTTGTCTGTTTGTCCGTTTGTCTGTTTTTGTCTTTGCGTATGTGCGCGCTATTCTCGGAAACGGCTGGACCGATTAATTTAATAAGATTTTACTTAATCGTTTTAAATAATGAGGAAATTCACTTCCTAATTTTGCTGAGATTCAAAACCCACCAAGAAGAAGAAGAAGTAAGACGAGAAGAAAGAAGAAGACACAAGGAGCTTATGTCTTTTTTTGCTGTGATTATGTCATCCCCACTGTCGCTTATTTCCTTATTATTTAGGAAATCCTAATCCTATCCTATTACAGAAGTACAAATAACACTTCCTTTGGCAGATAGATAGATAGATAGATTAACACTTTATTTGCACAACCAACAACAATTAAAATCAGTTTACATTAAAATTAATAAGTGAGACAAATTACACAGAAAACTTAAAAGTAAAAAGTTGTACAAATGGGCGACCTTATCGCTAAAAGCGATTTCTTCCAGGCAACCTTTGGATGGAGAAGGTCAGTAAAGATTGTGTAGTAGGCAGAGAAATTTAGAATATGCTTGACATAGTATAAATAAGGGATACAAATACCTAAATAGATACATAATAATATCATACAATAATAAACATAAATAGCTTTAAGTTTTATAAATATACATATATATATATAAAATACACACATATACATATATAACAAAATAGATACATTTAACTAAATATTTAAAGATAATGAACAAATAAGTAGTGACATAATTCGGTCACACAGTACTTAGATAGTGGTCAGTCACCATAGTCTTGAAAATGGCCAAGGACTTAGCAGAACGAATATTTTGGGGTAAGGAATTCCAGAGGATGACAGATTGAAAAGAAAAGGATTTATTGTAGAAGTTGGAGCTGGAGCTAGGTACTTGGAGGAGAAGGGTCTCAGTTGAGCGGAGATGTCGAGAGGTAGCGTCACGTAAGAATGTGAAGCGTTCTCTAAGATAACGAGGAGAGGAGGGAGCGAACAGGATTTTAAAGAGAAAGCATAGGATATGTACATTCCGGCGAAGGCGGATAGGCAACCACTTAAGCTTGTAGCGAAATTCAGATATGTGATCATATTTGCGAAGACCAAATATGAATCGTATGCAGACGTTTTGGAGTCGCTCAAGTCTATCGAGTTGCTCTTCAGTCAAATCGAGTCAATCGAGGCAGTCGTGTAATTAACGTGTATCAAGGAAGCCAATAACGGGATCTCACAAACAAAAACAATGTGTATATATACAAGGTGTAACGGGTGTGTCCTTTTAAGCCGAAAGTTCTAGATGTCTAGACGAACAAAATTTTTTTCTACGACTTTTCAAAATTAGAACTTTTTTTTCGAAAATTTTGAGTTCATGTTACACTGAAAAAACAGCTGTTTTTGAAAATAAAGGTAATTAAAGTTTTGATTGTAGTAGACCAAACTTAATGAAAAGACAACATAAGGTCAAAAACCTCGAACTCTAAGAAACAGTTGATTTTCAAGTAGGTACACTTTACACTTAAAATTTCCGTAAAGTACATCGAATTTCCAAAAGTCGTAGAACAAAAGTTGTTCGCCTAGACGTCTAGAACAACCCCCCCTTCGGCATAAAAGGGCATACCCATTACACATTGTGTATAGGTATGAGCTTAAATACCAATATTAATACTAACCAAATCTTACAAAGAGTAGGTAATCAGTAAAAATAATCCTAAAAATAAGCTAAAATTAGCCAATCGCCATTCACCATCAAAAAAGTGCTTGGATACCTTTACCTGCAGTGTTTTATGTAACTTTCAATCGAGCGACTGTTTTGTCTGCCTATCTGGAATCTGTAAGCTAGCTCTGCATTGCGGTAAATATGAACAAACTGCAAGGATCTACGGTTAACTGTAACAAATCATTATATTAAGAAATCTCGAGAGAGACTCTTCGTGAAAGTCTTTGTATGAATTCGCGAAACTGAAACAAAATTTCTTTATATTTGGTACAACTTAATTCCAACGTAGCGTAGGTAGAAAAATATGTTTCTTGACAGTTTTTTAAGTATTAAATAAACATGCCGACTTTTATTCAAACACGGAACACAGTAAAACACAATATTTATTTGTGTTTTTTTAACCGACTTCAAAAAAGGAGGAGGTTCTCAATTCGTCGCGTATATTTTTTTTTATGTTTGTTCACCGATTACTCGAAGGTGGCTTAACCGATTAAGATGGTTGTTTTTTTAATGGAAAGGTGGAATCCCCGAGGTGGTCCTTAAAAATTTGGTGAGGATCTGATGAGGATCTTTGAAGTGAGGACCGGGAATGCTTCTCAAAAACCTGTATTCAATTCACTTGTTCACCGATTACTCGAAGGTGGCTTGACCGATTAAGATGGTTCTTTTTGTAATAGAAAGGTGGAAGCCCCGAGGTGGTCCCATAAAAGTTTAGTCAGGATCTGATGAGTATCTTCGGAATGATGGACAGGATAGCTTCCCAGAATGTAATAAATTACTCGTTTTTGGACTTCTACCAAAAAGAATAGACCCCTAAAGAACTAAGTACAGATTGATGATGGGCCACCTAAAACCACCTTCTCATCAGCAAACTCCTCAATAATTAAAATTACGGTAACAATAGGTATTGTTAATTTATTTGGCAGTCGAAAGTAGGTAGGTAGGTACTAAAAAGGGTGAAATAAAAAAAGAATTTAAAAATTAAAAAACCGACTTATAAAAAGAACAAAAAATTAGTTAAAAATTTAAAACCACAAAAAAAAGAATTGATAAAAAAGACCAAAATAACCTCTACATACAGCGCCACCGACTAATTAATCTGTTTTCTTTTATCATCTGAAGTCGGGCAGTTTTACTGGCTGTATGGTTCCATATTGTACCTACTTAGTTTGGCTGCCCGACGTCAGATGATAAAACAGATTAATTAGTCGGTGGCGCTGGATGTAGAGGTTATTTTGGTCTTTTTTTTTCAATTCTTTTTTTTGTGGTTTCAAATTTTTAACTAATTTTTTGTTCTTTTTTTAAGTCGGTTTTTTAATTTTTAAATTATTTTTTAAATTAATAATTTACATAATTAAATCAATAATAGGGTTTTACTCGCGTTTTATTTAATCACGGCATTATTACAAAGTACCGAGCATTCGCTAACTTTACAGTTAGCTTTTTCAGGGTTGACAAAAGGTTGGAAAAATACATCTTCAAAAATTCACTCGCATCTCTTGGTCAGTACTTAAGCGTCTTAACGAACTAGACCATGCGACCACTTCTTGGAGCTGTACTGTCCAAGAGACGCGATTTCAAACTTCGCCGCGAGTGAATTTTTTAACATGAATTTTTCCTCAAAGAAAAAAGTGTTGCTCTAATCCTATGATAGCGAAGTTAACTAACTTAACCAATATTGAAAACTCTGTGCAAATGGTTTAAAAAAAAGTGAGATGTGAAACATTTGTCATTGAAAGATATGTTTTCATATAGGACTCGCCACGGTCTCGCCACGCCAAAAATCAGGTTTACCCCTGCCTATAGATGTTTCACATCAAATCGTTATTTTAACTTTCTATAGATTTAAGCAACATGATTAATTAACCTGCCAACGCGCGGAGTTGGTACAAGTAGATCAAATAGTTTAATCAAGTTACTCATCTGACAACCGCGTTGGCGAACTTTTATATAGCTTTCACAACGTTTCAACTAGTTTTGATATTTTTCTTATATCAGAAATTAAAATGAATCGTACTTTTAATCCCAGCACAAGTATAACAGGTCTGTGTTTTAACTAGTAATACCTTATATTAAAATTTCACAATCAACACTTCAAAGGAAAATCATGACTCCGTAAAGTGTAACAATCTAATCCTGTGTCGGCAATAAACTACAAGGTTCATATTTGTGTAACGAAATTATTATCCATTACTGATAGTAGTATGACACGACCCTTGTATTCTCAAGGGAAATCAGCTCTTAAGGTGTTCGGTGACGGTGTAAGTGACTGACTAGAAGAAGGTGGGCAAAGATAATATCACAGGTGCCAGTTGATCAAATATACAAGGTGTAACGGGTAAGCCCTTTTAAGCCGAAAGGCGGTTGTTCTAGACGTCTAGGCGAACAACTTTTGTTCTACAACTTTTGAAAAATCAAACTTTTTTTGGAATTTTGAGGTTATGTTTCACTAAAAAAACAGCTGATTTTGAAAATAAAGGTAATTGAAGTTTTGATTGTAGTAGACCAAAGTAAATGAAAGGACAACATAAGGTCAATGACCTCGAACTCTAAGAAACAGCTGATCTTCAAGTACACTTTACACTTAAAATTTTCGAAAAGTACTTCGAATTTCCAAAAGTCGTAAAACAAAAGTTGTTCGTCTAGACGTCTAGAAAAACCCCATTTCGGCTTAAAAGGGCATACCCGTTACATCTTGTAGAAATAGTTACTTATAGAAAAGTTTTCTGTAAAATTAAACTAGAAAGTTTTGTTCTTTGTTGGTTGTTTGCTAATAAAAAACATAAACAGCTGTATTTTAAGAATACGACAACAAGCCAAAACATTTTTGACTTACATTTGATGGTGATTTACATGGTTTTTATTTTTATTACGAAGTTCGATATTTCACCAATGATAACAACAACGCTAGTCGGATCCTGTGGTCGGATCATACGTTAAAGGTCAAACACGCTTAAAGTCAAAAACGCATAAAGTCAAAAACGCATGAAGTTAAACACGCACAGTTAAACAAGATCTCGCTGGTCCTTTCAGATTCGGGAAAAATCTTTTCAGACGGAGATGTAGGGAAGAGCTATATTAGTAGCATAACCCAAAAAAGGAAGCGAGATCCATAAAGTAATGTAATCACAACATAGTTGTAATGTATTTACTGCTCTAATATGCCCAATAGAGTAGCTCACTATAACCTTTATATCGCCTCAGGTTCTAAGCGTGCTCTAATCAACGCCAAAACGAATGATCAAGACAGTAACTTGCCATAGTAACTGTCTCCGTATAGAAATCACCTTAATGTCTTGAAGGACACGTTACGGTATTGAAAATCGTTGTTTAGTATTCCGCACTGACACAAAGGGGATCAAAGTTTTACCAACTAATTTTATAATTGACGTTCTTCGTAAATTATTTACGTAGGAACCGACTGTGGGCGCGTAAAGGGACCAGGGGTTGGTGGCTTGGGTTTACTTACTTCTGAGTCAAGCGGAAAATATACAACCGATAGATTTTAGGTTGGACTGTTTTTACCATTTGGAAAATTGTACATTTGGTAAACTGTATAGTAACTGCAAGCAATATGTTCTGTAGTTGTTGGTGGTAATCCAATTTTGATGAATTCTGATATACTAGAGATATTTGGAACCTGAGAGAAAAGGATACAATGTGTGTATTTTAATTTCGATATTCCCACAGGATCGGAACTTATGAAAGTGAAACCGTGGGGCATAACAAGTCTAACTATACACGAAAAAAGTTAATCAAACAGTCATAAAGTGTAAATCCCCAGGAAAAGTTTAACGTCCTGAAAAATGACTAATATATTAGGACATGGAGCTCTTCGGACAATGACTAATGTCTTCCACCCAAATTGAATTCTCTGACCGACCGCTCGTTCGAGTAAACTACCTACTAGGTATATTTGTTTAAAAATATTATGTTATAACCTTAATTGGCCTTTTCATCTATGTAATATTTGATGATTTAGAAAGTGCAAGTAGCTTTAAATTCATGCTTTTTATGGCGCCGTAGTGCCCGGGACATTGTTAGGTGGAGTAGGTTTGCCCAGCACCTATACCACTCTCTCAGATTAGTCAGCCATGCTCAGAGGCATAGCACATAGAGTCAGCAGTATGGAAATTGCACTCACACGTGCACACTCGTCGTGACGCGGCGCTCAGTACTGACATCTACGCGAAACCCCTTAGAGGTTAGTCGACGCGCATGTTTGTGTCCGTTTTTGAGCATTTGCAGGTAGTTTCCATACTGCTGTGCCCCAGGCCCCAGCATTTCTATATACTTTGTCAGAGGTGAGAACGGATCTATAAGTCTGGAGCTAAGACGAGGATTTATTCAAGGTGTTTTCTTCCACCGCACTGTAAGAGCGTTGTTAATAACGCATATGACGTTTTTCGTAAAGATAAAGAAATTGGTGCGGGGTCAGGTGGGATTCCGAGGTAAAGTCTTTTTGACGGAACAATCTCCCATCCTTTTAATACGGCCCAACCAGCGTAATCTTTGGGCTTTGGCTTCTCCCATAATGTTGGGTTCGGCGACCATAGCTCTTCGATATCTAGGTTTATCCGAACCCTCCAACTCCCTTCTCTCTGGGTTGGACCCAGAATTCTTCTCATGATTTTCCTCTTTGCCACTAGAAGCTTTTCCTCTTCTTTAAGTGTAAGTGTCCACGCTTTGGTGCCATACGTCAAGATCGGTCTTATGACTGTAACAAGCCTAGGTTTTTAATTTAGGTGCATATGTGGTGCAACGTGACTATATCCTAAAATGTCTTTATATACCTAAAAAAACAAAGTTTTTTTATGAAAAAGCATAGATTTTAAAAAGTCATATATCGTATAAAGTGTTTCAAAATCCACAATCCTGTTGGAAGTACCTAAACTGAATAGCCACATTTATTCTGATTATCCCTAACGTGGTGGCCACGAACTTTGCATTTATTGTGAAGTTACTTCATACGGTTTAGTAATACTGCTTCATTCGTCTTCTCATCGATGTTCCCGGTTGCGTCCTTCTCGGTAGCCCGAGGTACGCTAAAACCACAAATATTTGGGGTCGGCAAAATATCATTGGCCATGCCATTCTGAAATACACAATAAATATTAAAAAGCTGAAATCTATGGTAATCACATGTTTTTTCTGGGAAGGAATCGTAGCAATTGTCACTACGATGACAACTGAGAAACAGACTCCCCATTTGTCCCCTCTAGTCAGGTTGCAATGGGAACAGTCGCCACTAATTGTCATCCCCGGTGACAGGGCTAAAGGGGACTACTAGGAATAATCGAATATATTTATTTATGGTTGGCCGCCTGCCTGCCTCCTAACTAGAGACCAAGCAGTTTATCCGTCACCGCTCGGAGAAAATCTAAAACTTGTTATTCTCCCACAGATCTCTTCTATACGCCTTTTACGACACCCCGACACGACATCATGGGAAGATATGGTATAAACCTATTCTAAACCGGAGCTTCACGGTCAATAACGTAGGCTACGTTCTGACATGGAAACCACAGTCAAATACATTTTTCATTTGTCTGGACTATTAGAAATTGGATTTATAACCAGAAATTCAACATTATACACCATGAAAATAAACACACTCTATTTTATATCTCTAGCGGTCTGGTGCGGGGTCTGTGTTGATAATCAATCAATTAGTCAGGACTTTGGATTTAATGTGTATTAATTTAAAACATTTCTATTTTAAATTTAAATTAAGTAAAAATGGATAATATAAACTTCATAGCCACACCGGCCGGTCAGAATCTCCGCCGACGTGACTACACCTACGTCCATGAAAAATGAACCAACATACCTCTCTTATTTCACTAAACAAATGTTTAGGAAACCGTTTTTACATATAAATGGCAGTTTTTAAATATGGGACGGCCTACGGTAGCGGCTGGCCGGTATTTCTCATGAGCGAAATTAATGGCGTTATGAGAAGCCTTTTCGAGGGTTGTTTTGGGTAGCTCACGTCTCTGCTTACAGACGCTTTGATGGACTCATTTCTTTTGGGTGTTTTTCTGTAATTTATAGGCGGGTAGCTGACTCACCGCACTTCGTATAGCCATTGGTCACACTGAAAAGACAGCCTTTCGGCTGAAGAAACTGGATATTGGTAACCAGTAACTGTTACGATTTGTCTTTCCTAGTAGGATTTAAGTAAATAATACTCACATAATGTCTTCAATAATACCTGTTTACTTGCAACGATAGATCATCTTAATATTAATCACTAGTACAACATTCCTTGTCAACTAAACTCAGATATAATAATCACTACATTTAACTAAACTATCGTAATCTTTATTATTGCTTGACTTTACTAAAAACCTTTTTAAAAAGTTTACAACAAATTTTCCAAACATAAACACACGAGCGCCATTTTTCATCTCTCTCTTTTTTTTTTCCGGCCGTCAACCTTTATTAAAAAGGTTGCCACTGTCAAAATCAATTGAAATTATGTTAATATTAATGAAACCTTTACATAACTGAAGAGGAAAAAAGTCCTCTTCGTACCAAGTCGGTTACTAGTCCTTCATACTAAATTTAACTTGGTATGCAGATAGGTGCAGATATGGATCAACACTTGAAACTACTTTTTACCCTGTTATTCTTTCATGTTCGGTACTTACGCGGGTGCGGTAAAATCTTTTAAATTCACACAATTTGTTAATATTAATTCAATTTACTGGGCTTTAATCGTGTATATTTCATAATTACTTATTTTGTGACCTCAAGCGGGAGTGGGGACTTTCATTTCGAATCCCGGCTGACTGCGAACTAATATCTTTTTCTTTAATAAAAATTCAAATGCGCTATTAACATCGCTGTTACGCTGAAACAAAACATCGTGAGGAAACCTACGGCTTGAAGTCACGCAAGAAGGCCCAGTTCCAGGGCTGGTTGCGGATACACACAGTAAAAACTTTAACTTTTACCTCGACGTTTCAACTATATTACAATAGGCAATCACGAGACTGAGAGAAGAAAATAAATAATACCTACTAAGCTATTAAGACCCGGGTAAATTTAACCACACAATACAAGGCGATAGGTAATCCTACAAGCTTCACCGTCAATGTCCACTGCTAAGCCTGAAGCATGGCTGCGAAGGTATTTAATCTAGTGAACTAAGTCTACGATTAGGTCAATTACTTCGATGTCTCCGCACTGTAATACCTAACTCTTCCGGGAGCTCGGACAAATGGGTTTTCATGTAATTTAATGTTGAAACGATTGGGGAAAAGGTTTCTTGGTTTATTGGAAAGTTTTAGGGAGTTTGTAATGGGTTTAGGCGGTGGTGATTTCCGTGCCATTTTGTCAAGCTAGGCCAATACGCCAATGTTAAAATTGGTGGAAATCTTAGCGTAAACATAATTATGTCCGACCACCCTGCATTATTGGCGTGTATTACATACGTAATACGCCCTTAGAAACAATATCTCAAAACGGTTACAGTTTTTTTCTTGCTTGCGACCGCTAAATGATGTCCGCTTTTCTGCCGACTTCTCTCAAGCTCAATAGATATAGAGATTATTAACAGATGGAGATATTTTATGAATTATGAACTAAATAAGAAGGGGCGAGACGAAGCATAAAACTTCTGTCTATAGAGATATATTATAGACTATCGAAACTCATGCCCATGCATTTCTTGTTGTTGTAAAATAAAACAATGTATCAAAATAAGACCTACTAAAGACATCTAGTTTATCACTATGTTAACTGTTTGTACTGTGTATGTGGGTAATACTAATAAAAATTAGTCTGCACTGAATAACCGATGTGTTCTAACTTAGATTTATCCACGGTGACAAGCAAAATACGAATTTTACTGATGCAAAACGTCAAACTCATAATGAAAGGTGTTTAACAATCGAATAAGAAACAAAAGACGATTGCCATTGGAAACAAAAGACGATCGAAACGAAAATAAAACACGATCAGCTAGTCCATTTCTGTCCCTTCGTCTACGGTGTCAAGCTAGAAGTAGGAGCTAACTTTACTCGTACGTAACGTCGAATTCATAATGAAAGATGTTCAATTATCGAACTGGGGAGTTTAACTGCTCGTTTCAGATATACTACCATTCGTAACTACTTCGGAACTAGCGTTCAACTTTACCGTTCTCGACATACCTACAGTTACATAATTATATTAGGGGTTAAAGTATGAAATTGCCGATTTGTACTGAAAATCTTAATTGTTTATTTTTAAATTTTTAACAAATTTATTTAATCAAAATAGTTGCCATTATTATCTATACATTGCTGCCATCTAATGGGAAGGTTATTAATGCCTTTGCGATAGAACTCCGACGATCTAGACTGCACAAACTGTGTGAAAGCATTTTGTACTGCCTCCTGGGAAGAAAACTTCTTGTCACGTAGATAATTGTCCAAATCACGAAAAAAATGGTAGTCCGTTGGAGCAAGGTCTGGTGAATACGGAGGATGACGAATGGTTTCTAAGTGCAGTTCCTGAAGGGTCAAAATGGTTTCTCGTGCTGTGTGAGGTCTCGCGTTGTCGTGGAGCAATAATGGTGAAGATCGATTCATGAGTCGGGGCTGTTTTACTGCTAGTTTTGTCAACATGGTTCGGAGTTCGGCACAATAGACATCTGCCGTAATTGCTTGACCAGATCGAAGAAAACTATAGTGAATAACACCATGCTGAGACCACCAAACAGTTACCATTACCTTTTTATTGGTAAGTTTTGCTTGGCATTTGACCTGGGGTCAGCCATTGCATTTTTCTTTTCCGGTTATCATCAAGAATCCACTTTTCATCACATGTTACAATTCGATCCAATATTCCTTCATTTCTGTACCGGTTCAACAAGGCAACACAAGTTTCAACACGCGTTTCTTTCTGCAGATCAGTCAAATCATGAGGCACCTATTTTTCGTATTTTTTTATTTTATTGATTTGACGCAAGTGAGTCAATAAAGTGGGTAAGGTAACGTTAAACCATGCCGCTAATTCCTGGGTAGTTTGACTAGGATCGGCTTCCACTATCTCTCTTAATTCATCGTTATTCACCTGTGTGGGCGGTCTTCCTCGTGGCTCGTTCTTTAAGTCGAAATTTCCATCACGAAAGCGTTTAAACCAAAATCGCACGGTGCGTTCATTAGTAGACCCCTCTCCAAACGCAGCATTGATATTGCGGGCTGTTTCTGCCGCGTTAGTTCCGCGTCGGAACTCGTATTCAAAATCACTCGAATTTTCGCAGTATCCATCTTTCTTGTCTAAATTGAATAACAAAAACAATTGAAAGTCGATATTCAATGTTTCACATTTTTTAAAAAAAGAACATCACAGAAACCATTTGAAAAAAGTTTCATTCGAAAACCTCAAACCATGAAGATTCTATGTCAATTCAAAGAACCTATTGCAATAAAACGGCAATTTCATACTTTAACCCCTATTACTCTCGTATAATACTAACTGAGCCTTGTTTTAATGCGAACAGAGCGGAGTCAATAATGACTTTTTTCAAAATAGGTGATGTTTTACGAAACATTCATTCAAGAATTATCTTCTGTTTTCGTGACTTTGTGTTAAAATAAAACCTTTTTTTCTGGTTTTACGCCAAGCCGTTCCTGTTTTTTTAAGACACCCTACCCTGAGGAAGGTGCCTGCAAAGGCTCCGAAACGCAACAATGCCGTTAATAAAAACTAAGCGATTGAAATCGGATAAATGAGTTTTATTTCAACTTACATTCTGAACAAGTGATTTTTTGCGAAGTTGGATTTTGGGTATGCGAAAGTAGCCGAAGTTTCTAGATCACATTTTGGTGAAAATGACATTCTGCTTAAAGACCATAGGTACATAACTGTAAACCTACGAGTACAAGTGTTTCCAACAACAGAAAATCGCACACAAATCGGTTTCGTCAACTGTTTCACTATTGATCGTTTCTGTTTTTTCTTCGATCGTGGGCTGATATGACCGCTTTCAAATTTGCAAAGGCGCACTTGATCCCTATACACCAACGAGGACCCAGTTGATGACTTCATTTGGGCTCTGCAGTTTCGAAAGGTTTTAACCCAAACTGACATGTCCCAGGACTCGCACCATGATCCTAAAGCATGGGACATTCGCCAATAAGAAGTAGGCTTCTTTGACGTCTTACTGTCTAAACCTTCCTTTAAGGAGGCACAATAAGCTTAATATTAATTTCCCAGTATCTGTCCTGTTAATATTATTAAATATTTTTGGAGCAAAGCCATTGAAACAACTAATAGCTTTTAAAAGCTCATCGTTTAAGTAAGAAGGAATAAAAATTCTAAATTGCCGTTTATTTCGACGTCTACAAACTCCATTAAAGAAAATAAATATATCAGTTCAACTAAGCTGGGGCTTATAATTTCACGATTATTTGTTTTGTAACTAAAATTATATGAAAAACCGGCCAAGTTCGAGTCGGACTCGCGCACAAAGGGTTCCGTATCATTATCACGATAAGGCACGGTACCCTAAAATTCGTGAATGCAACGACAACACACGTTTGCATTTATCTTTACCACTGACACCTGTTTATCACTAGATGGCGCCAGTGGTGAAAATAAATCGCGCTAACGATGTCATTATCTTATAAAAATTAGGTTTTTTGTAAAGCCCTACTTAAATAGTTATTTTATTCTGTTTTTAGTATTTATTGTTATAGCGGCAACAGAAATACATCATCTGTGAAAATTTCAACAGTTTAGCTATCACGGTTCATGATTATACAAGGTGTACGGGTATGCCCTTTTAAGCCGAAAGGGGGCTGTTCTAGACGTCTAGGCAAACCACTTTTGTTTTACGACTTTTTAAAATTTGAATATTTCTCAAAAAATTTGAGGTTCTGTTTTATTAAAAAAAAACTTTCAGCTTAAAAGGGCATACCCGTTACACCTTGTATTATAGTCTAGTGACAGACAGATGGACACCAGAGTTTGTAAAAGTGTCCCGTTTTTATCCTTTGGTTACGGTACCCTAAAATATATTTTCATTCGAAGACCTCTGTGGTGCTTCAGTGGTACTAACCTACCTATTCAACAGCTAAGTAGAAATTGTTAATTTTTGATTCTTATATTAACTCTAAATATGGTAACTATTTATAAATATTTCATGGATTTCCTTCCAATTTTGCTGTCATAATTTTCATATCAAGTTCAAGCAAAGGCCTAAAAATTCGAAACTAAGGGTTTACGTACACTGATGATAGTGGTGTGGTGGAGATGCGTCGCCGTATGTCATCACAGAAGAAGAAACCCATTAGTCGTTTGCCTAATAGCCGTAACAGACGACCGACCCATCTTAGTTTGGTGCTAGATTACGCTTTGTGCGATGTCCTGCAATATTTATTGGTGGCGACACCTAACGCCATCTACTACCAAGGGAGGGAGTTGACCGACCGAGGTGAAGTGCGAGGCGAGCGAAGACGTTCCGGGCTTCTGCGGCAGGCTCGTACATACTTCACGAGATTACTTACCACTTTTAAAAATAAACGTTAACGACCACAATTTTGTAATGAAAGAAAATAAACGAATTTCTCAACATTAAGAATAAATAAATCATTGGAAAGACCCGAAACCAATCGTAGACGCAACCATTTATTTATTTATTATTTTTTAAGAAATCCAATTATTATAAATTTTGTGTGTTTATAAGTCGTGGGTGGGCCTTGTTGCTGTAAAAAATAGTTTTATTATTATTATTGTGTATTATGTGGCCGACGCCACGGAATACGTCATAATATTCACTCATTATAATTACTAATGTCAGTGATGCAGCGTAGCGGTGCGGTTCGATCGTCCGTTACAGCTATAAAATGTGCTTAAAACAAACATACAAAGGTACAGACTGACAAACATGCCAACATACTTACATTTAAATACATAAATTAACATACATACACACAGCTCAAACGTTCACCTTGAAAAGGAAAGTCAGTAAAACCCCGAGTCATGTTAAAATCATTAAATATTACCCCGAGGTTAGGTTAGGGGTGAATTCACCCCACCTTTGTTAATTTAGGTCTAATGGTTAATTCGTACCATCATAAAGTACATAGAAAACTCATATTACTCACAATTCAGTCCAAAGTTATGGATATGTTACAGGCAAAGTAATAAAACAGACATTGGGTAATAAAATAAAATCTGGAGTTTATTCAAGTTACTAGCTAGTAAGTTTATTATTGTGAAATCCGTTTGTATTCCAATCGCTTAAAGGATAGTTTTTGCTACGTGGTTTCACACGCGTAAGTTCCAGTGCCCATGGAATATCGAGATAATTCGCCCTACCATGATCCTTTTACCACGTTTGTCATTGCTTCGTCGTCCTTTTGTCGGCAAAAAATATAAAGTACATTTTAAAATACCCCGACCACTTAAAAAAAACCGATACTTGAATAAAAACTTTTTTTAAAAGTTTTTTTTAAATTATTTGATGAGTTTTTTTAGCTGCGCGGTGACTTCACGATGACTTTTAAGACCATCTGGTAGGGCGGATAGGTGAGTGTCTTCCAAAATTGGAATGAGCTTGATGAGATTCCATGGCCCTCACTTAAATAGCAATTACGATTCATGATATTCAGCTTAGAAGACAGACAGACAGTCTAAATGCTTCGTTTTTATCATTTCAGTGTACCCTAAAAAGTATTCAAAGCCGGTTCAAAATCTAAAAACAAAATACCATTTATATTTTTTTATAAAAGCACATCCAATAACAATAAAGTAGTAAAACAAAATAGGTACAACATAAGTTATAAACAATTAACATTTTTCATTATAACAGAAACAAAAGACGATTGTTACGGTAAAAATGGTGATCGAAACAAAAGAATCCGTAATAGTTAGCTAAAAAAAGTTTTCCTTCTTTAAACTCCTACTGAATGAACAACACAAGACCCACAATAGCGATTATGCTACCAGCAGCGCACCGCAGTTTTACCCGCCTAGGTCCCGATCTCGCGGGAATTTTGGGATAAGAAGCAGCCTATGTGTTATATACACTTTTGGCTATGTGTTACCCAAGTATCGTTAATCTTAAGTACTAGTAATTTTTCAGTGAAGGAGTACCTAACAAACACTTACTTACTTTTTACCTTACCAACCGTTTGTACATCGCTTGAATCACCTGCAAGCGCTTGAATCGCTTTCTTGATTACTTTTGGCAAATTTTGGAAAAGGTTATTTTCAAGCAAATAACATTTTGTATTAGAAGACAACGGCATCTTATTTATGCTTTAATAAAAACCCTTTCAAAAACACGTTAAAAAAACTTACTTTAGTTCCCACTAAGTACAAGATTTAAACCACTAAATTCACCACAAAATTACTACCTACATTCACTTCGACCAGTCTTCCAAGAGCTTCCTTAAAAGACAAATGGTTAGGTTAAGTCGACAATTTACAAGGATTCCCGCGAATTGTATTAAAACGTCGGGGAATAGAGAAAAATGTCTGTTTTCGCTCTCAGACTGCAACGGACATATTGTAATAAACCTTTCGGGGATTATTAATACAACAGAATACGTAGGTACCAATTTGTTTCAAACATTAATTTTGTCCTATTACATAGTAAATGGTGGATCGTATAATAACCGCTGCTGTGGGCATAATTTTATAATGAAGGTCAACTTAAAATATGGGCCCTTTAGCCCAAGTCTAAAAGAAAATGGCTATGGTATCCCTTTTGCGTCGTAGAAAGTGAAAAAACTGGGCAAGTGCGTGCCTTGTCCAGCCACGTGCAGGGTAGGGTTTCGTAGTTACCAAAAAATATTAGAGATTACAATCTGGAACAGTCTTTACAACTAACACTTACCTTACCTAGAACCTAAGTAATATTTAACAACGGAATTTGTTCGAAATTTGGCTTTTTATTTCTTTCAATTACAAGTACTCGTAAAATTTGAAAAGATAGCTCAGCTGTGATAATTTTCATTAAAACTTCATTATATTTACTACAACTGTGAATACTTATAACGTATCCAAGTATAAACGTTTGGCTGTTAGAAGGGGAGTACACATAACTCTAAAAACTAAAACTTTAAAACGCTTTAAAGCTTAATATTTCGAAAACGGAACCCTAAAATAAAAAATTGCTTTTAAAATCCCACAATACTCATACTAACCACTATACTCATGCAAAATTTCAGCTTGACGGACATGCATGACAAAACTACAAGGCTTTCTACGAAACCGTAAAAATGTGAGCCATCAAGGGACACCTTACAGATGTGAAACATCGAAATAGATTTTAAATAGCGTGGCGAGGCATCGCTACGATCTGTATCCCCACGCCAACAATCAGGCTCACCCGCGCCTATAGATGTTTCATATTAACAAAAAGGGTTTCTTACTGGAAGGTTTTGGCCGTGGACTTGTCTGTGTTTCGTTACGTAGACCTGTGCAGCCACTATGGAATACGTGACCACTCCTATAGACCGTGACGTGTGACGCTTCTTCCTTCTTTGTCGTGTAGTGGTGTGGCTAATCTAATGTTAGTTTTCAGGTCGCCCTAAGGCCTCTAACTTGACCTAACAACTGCTATCAGAGATGACGACAGGGACCAATTGTTTAACGTGATTTGGAAGCACAGATAACAACCGGGACCAAATTCTTCGTGCCTTTCGAAACACGAAGAGGCGCAAGAAAGTTTTTGCCAATCAAACTATCGCTTAAAATAAGTAAACTGTTAAATAAACTCAAAATAACACCAAATGCATCATGTCCTAAACTTGTGTATTGTTATATTATAAAGCTGAAAGTTTGTGAGCATGTATATTTGTGTGTATGTGTGTTTGTTACTCAATTACGTAAAAAACTGCTGAACCGATTGCGATGAAACTTGGAATATAGGTAGTTTGGGACATTTATCCCGATATTCCCGCGGTAACGGGACTTACGCGTGTGAAACCGCGGGGCGTAGCTATTTAATTTAATTCATGTCTTACCAGCAACACCCCATGGTTTGACCAGCATAAGTCCTATGATTCTTATGTTTTTAAACTTTTCTTACTATCACCGGTTTAAGCTGACTATTAATCAAACAAAACACTTTATTTACCGGGTTTAATCGCGTTTTATTCATGATTTCGCCATCTTTACAGTTGGCTTTTGCAAGGTTGACCTTAACCTGAACCTTGAAAAAGCCATCTGTACCTAAAGTTGGCGAAAGCTCGGTGCGTTTAAAAATCATGAATAAAACGCGATTAAACTCGGTTAAAAAAGTGTTTTATTATGCAAAATTGCGAAAACCATAGAAGAAATTATGTATATTAATCATTTGTCAGGACAAAGAATTTTCCAAGATGTCGTCTTATGACTTGCGTTTTGGTCTGTCTTTTCACCGATCCCCTCCCACTCCTGTCTAACTTGCCCCTTACAACAGAACACCGACTTGGGCCTCAGCCAACAGCCTGTGATCTCATGCCAACAACTCCATTCCTTCGCTACCTTATACCCACCTTAATTTATTTTGTTTCAGCTTTGCGAATGACGTATTTGAAAGTTTACGGCACTGAAACGCGGGTTTGCCAATGGTTTTTGTTTATTTCGAAGTACTTAAACGTCGAATGTGTTTTTCTGTACTATTTTTCTCAGCCTTCCCAGTAAATATGACATCAGAAATAAGACTGATGTAAACAGCTAGTGCTGCGGTAACGCCAAAGAAATTATGTTACTAGAACTAAAAAGTGGGCCGCTTCAATGTAGAGTTATGTCTCTTTCTAATAGTGTAATTAGAAAGGGACAGCATGCTAAATGCAGAGCTATGTCGTTTTCTAACAGGTTTATTAGTAAGGGACATCATGCACAATGTAGCGGAACTCTTTTCAGTTCTACGTGGCCATTCTAGTTCTAATTAATATAACTTCTTTGGGTAACGCTACCTCAAGCTCAATGATGCTCTTGACGTTTTTTTTCATTTTCCATCAGAAGTTGTACTTACATATTTGACATAAGAAGACCGTTCAAAATGGACCAGCTATGTTCCACATTTTGCACTTCAAACAACTTTTAATACGAAGTTTTTCATTCCTAAAAGAAGAAAAATGGATTATTCAGTAGGTTTATGTGATCTAAAGCCACTGTGTTAGTATTTTCGTTTTTTTTCCGCTAAATTAAAAGATATTATTTGTTAAAGTTTCACAGTTAGGACCACTACACTATTCTGCTAAGTTAGGAGAGATTGAGCCGCCATGTATTACGTTTGGAGCTCTTAACTGTGAAACTCTAATATACAAAATATTTTATATTCTAATCTAATCTAGCGTAAAATAAACGAAAATAATAACACCGTGGCTTTAGATCACGTAAATCAGTTGAATAATGCGTATCTTGTGTTTTAGGAATGCCTTTCAAATTTCATTTTAATGGACCTCTACCCCCTAGGTCTGAGCTCTAAGGAAAAACGTCGATCTTCTTTGATCACTTAATATCCTATAGGTGTAATTAGGTAGCAAAACTGTAAGAAAAACCTGAAGGTGATGATATCACCCGTAATGCAAACCCAATCGCTCGTAAAATGTAAGGGTTGAATCATGACAATTTTAGATAGATCGACACACCTAGCTACACCTCACTAAATTATAAAGCGTTGCTGCTTAAAACCGCTTTGGAAACAAATATTCGAATTAAATACATCACTAGCTGTGCCTTGTGGGTTTACCCTCGTCTTTCCAGTTCCCATGGGAAGTGAGTATATGTGTACCAAAGATAAATTACCAAATCCGTTCTACCGTTTTAGCGTAATTGACACAAACAAAGATCCCAAATTTCGCATTTATAAAAATTAGTGATGCTTTTTATTATTGTTGCTTTATAAGTTACTAAATGCGCCCCGCGGTTTCATCCGCGTAAGTCCCGTTCCCGCAGGAATCTCGGGATAAAAAGCAGCCTATGTATTATTCCAGTATCCATCTGGCTACCTAAAGTCCAAGTTTCATCACAATCGGTTTAGTATTTTTTGTGTGAACGAGTAACAAAGTCACATACATACATAAATACTATATACAAACTTTCGTTAACACGTTAATAATATTAGTAAGAGTTTGTATGTTATTTTGGAAAACTCTGTTTTATCGGATCCCTAAATACATCATAATTAAGAATACACTATCCAAATTTCAGCGGTTTAAGCTGTGCGTTGATCCATCAGTCAGTCAGTCAGGATTGTCAGGATAAATAGGGATAAACCAGTTTTATAGATATAAAACTTTAACTGTAGTTAAAACACTGTTAAAAATAATGTTCTTCAAATCTCATCTTCATCTCAATCTTCATCTCGAGAAACCGACTATCATTTTCACAAAACAGACGCGAGAATCTTTTAATCCTTTATTCGTTTGTCAAAGGTCCAGGGTTGAATTCAGGGTAGGGGCGTACGGTTTCATGAAGCGGATCAGTAAAGGGTGCACTGGTCGATAATTTTTCTAGCAGTGCATCACAAAATATATTTTTTTAAATAAAATAAAATAATAAATAATCAAATTTTAATAACGTACTGTAGTCGATTATCCTACCAATAGGTGACTAAGTAAGTAAGTAATGTTTGTTTGCTCCAACACGCAAAAAGTATTGAGATAGAACTTTGTACGCAGATAGCTAGAGATCTAGATTAACACAAAACTTTTATTTAATATTCCCATTTGATCGCGATTTATAGTGTAGCTTTTGTTTTAATAACTCATATTTCATTGAGTTTGTGACTATTGTTTTTAAATAAAGTTTGCACAACGAAATTGGTAAGACTGTCCTGAGAGGGATCGCAACTTTTTTATATTTTCCAAAATCGTCACTACTACGGACCTGCGTGAAATCTCCTCATGCCACTGTCTTTGTCTCAAAACAAAAGAAGTCAAGAACGTAACGCGACAAGGCAATGTCTGGTGAATTGTTTATTTCAAACGTATTTAACCTAGTTGTCAAGTTGAGCGTGAAAAAAAAAACGGGAAAAACGTTGGGGAATTGTCTCGATAGTTGAACTTC
This sequence comes from Idaea dimidiata, assembly GCA_949358125.1. Taxonomy (NCBI): domain Eukaryota; kingdom Metazoa; phylum Arthropoda; class Insecta; order Lepidoptera; family Geometridae; genus Idaea; species Idaea dimidiata. The sequence goes on from OX442340.1 coordinate 1,345,702, forward strand.
TATTCAATTTGAAACTGCGTTTGTTCGTTACATAGTGGAATACACTAGCAGAATTGCGCGGTTTCATGCAGGTAATTCTCGACCCTCAGACTTTCCACAAAAACTCTTCTTGGTAGCTCAAAGAACACACTGTTTTTAAACGAAATATATATCCACTAAAACACAGCGCACTACCGACGTCGAGCGAGCGGGATTCGAACCAACAACGCATCTCAAATGGCGCTAACATGCCTAAGTTGTAGTAAGTAGATTTTAAAGTTATAGAAGCAATAATTCGGCATATGAGTCACCAGCGTCGGTACACTAATTGGTATGTCGCTACCCCCGGATTGGGTTGAGATGCGTGTTGGTTCGAATCCTGCTCGACGTCTGCCGTGAGCTGTGCTTTTTGCATATTCTTTCCTGTAAAAACAGTTCCATGAACGCCTAGTGCAGGCTTAAGCATTTAAAAATAAAAATATAATATAAGAACACACTCTTCGAATGTCATGTCTCTAGAAGCATCGGTTTCGGCTCTGCGTTGATACATTTCTACTTCATTCAGTCGGTCAATCAATGAGTCAGAACTTTGAATTTTATATGTTTTGATATAAAGTTCAAAGTCAAAGTCACGTGTGTGCAAGAATAAGATAAATGAAATTGCTTGCGCCTGCTGTGCAATCTCATTGTAACGATAATGCGCCTTAAGTACCCAAATATTTTCAGTGAATAATGAGGCTTCTAATTAAGCCACGCCATCGTTTTCCCTTGCCGTTCTGTTATCTAAATGAGCAGATAAGGTACATTGGACGAGGGCGGCCATTTGAACAAAATCGCTTTTGCAAATGCAGTCAACCTTTACACGCGATTTCAAACGGGGTTTAGTATTAGGTTTTCTATATTTAAACACGTCTTTGTTATGGGTAGGTTTTACTAGGTAGGTATATCCACTAAGAAGAGACGTTTACTTTCTCATGTGGATCAACGGGAGGCTACTAGTTTTGTACATAAAATACCTAAACGCCGGGCAAATGCGTGCCAACAACAGATTAGATCCGTCGCCTTGTCCAGAAGGCTTATTTTTTTAACAAATGGATTTCTCGGACGGATGATGCCTAATGTAATGAATTTCCTTTTTTAATGACAGATTTTCTTTCTTATTTGTGGACAGCTCTACTTGCTACGCAAGGCAAGCTATTAGTTTGTATCGTAATATTTGGAACTTTTCGTCTAATTTTAGATGACTTACAAAGAGCAGGCCACTTTTAATCCATTTATGGCCTGTAGTGCCCGGGACATTGTTAAATGAAGTAGGCTTGCCCAGCACCTATGTATACCTACTACCCTTCCAGTCTAATCAGCCATGCCCAGAGGAAACAACTGGTCAATACGTCTGGAGTTAACTAAGCCGTGGATTTCCTCACTATGTTTTCTTTCACCGTAGGAGCGATGTTAATAACGCACATAACTTTTTCAGTTCGGTCGGTCAGCCATTGGCTCGTGATATGGAATACTTAATTCATACAAAACTGACATCATTATAAATTTACACAACAACCGTACCACGGTACATAGAGGGAGCAGTACGGAAACTACACACACACACGTGCACACTCGTCTTGACGCGGTCGTGCACGGCACTCAGTACTTACTGACATCTACGCGAAACCCCCTTAAGCCGTGTTTTAATTACGGAACAAGTGTCGCGAAAGTTATAGTCATTTTTGCAAAAAAAATTGCGTAGCACCAGCGATTTTTTGATTAAACTTGTGTCGAGCAACTTTTTTGCGAAGTTGACTATAAATTTCGCGACACTACTTTCGTAGGGAAAACACGTCTTTAGGGCCTCGTCGACGCCGATGTTTGTGTGAGTGAGCCGTTTTCGAGCATTTGTAGGTAACATTCATACTACTGTGCCCCAGGCCTCAGCGTTTCTATGTACTGTGGTACAACCGTACTGAACGATGGTGACTTATTGTAAACTATTTTAAGATAAAATTGATACTTAATTACCACTTTGAGTTCCGTAAATTATTGTGTAGAAAACGTTTTATGTTTCAAGTACCTACTTATTATATAGAACTTAGGTAATTATGTGTTTTAAACTAAATACTACTTAACTAAAACAAACTAAAGGTGAGTAATACTTCAAACGAAAAATACATCTTCAAACATCCACTCACAGCGAAGTTTTAACTCGCGCTTCGAGATCAGTGCCCTTACAACTAGGCTATGCGAGCTCTCTTTTTCCTTTAAAATATTAGAAGTAGTAGTAGAAATGTATTGAGTTTAAAAACAATTAGGAAATAACTCAAGGTTTATTATTGTGCAAACTTAAACTTAGGGAATTTATGCACTCAAAAATGCTTGGATGGTATCTATGCATCCTAAATTGCTAGGCCTGTTGAGGGTAATTTTCAATGCCGGAAGCAAATATTTATGCTTAAAAATAATCAGTTGGATGTGGTCTGGGTGCGATACGTGACTTAGAAAAATGTGACACTGAATATCACGTCAACGAATGGACGCCACCACAAATATCATGTGTAATTAATTACTGAGATATATTTTCAAATCTAAATATTCTTTGATTCGTCATCTTAATGGGATCATCCTTTGTGCCGTAGCCTAACGGAAATGCGCGTACAGGTCACGTATGTGAATTTCCGTTTACGTGTACAATAGGAGGGAAGGCATGGACAAAGAGGGATGAAACTTTGTATGCGGATAGTTGAAGAATAGGTGTTTCAGGACAATATACCTGAAATAATAAATATACAAGGTGTAACGAGGGTACCCATTTAAGCCGAAATTGGGTTGTTTTAGACGTCTAACCCCTTACTTATAAACGCTAATTAATGCGCTGCATAACTATGCATCGTTTGTCTCCCACTGTCACATGAAGTTTCAAAGTTGACAGACAGAGACAAACGTCAGATAAGTGAGTCATGTGTACAAATAATATTTTATAAATAAGGGAGTAAGAAAACAACTTTTGTTCTACAACTTATGGAAATTCCCGAGTATAAACTCACTAAAACTAGTATCCTTACAAATATTTTAAATGGGAAAGGAACTCTGTCTGCCTGTCACGCTTTCACGTCTAACCCGCTAAACCGATTTTGATCAATTTTGGTATAGAGACAGATGGGAACGTGGAAAAGGATGTAGACTGTTTATCCCGATATCCCCGCGGGAACGTAACTTACGCGGCTGAAACTGTAGGGCGCAGCTAGTGTGACACAACTCAAAGGCTACAATATGTTTTTCAGACGTCAATAACAATGTCTTATCTGAGAAATAAGTTAGCAGCGTCTATACTATACATAAATAATCCACTTGCGAATATTAGCAAAAACAAGTTTTGCCGTTCTTCGCTAAACAGGGATTTATGGCGCGAACTGTTTCATACTGAACCTACAGGAACTTGTTCCACTGTAATATATCTTATTTATATTTACATCGTTTGAACTAAAGTCGTTAGTTTGAACAATGTCGAGTCTGTTTGTGTAAACTCCCGAGAACCGCCATGCTTTGGCGTAAAAGCACGCTTAAGATTTGGTCTAGGTTGTTGTCTAATGTCTATGTCTCATAGCAGTCGTTTAAAAGTGAAGTTCATTGTCAACCGACTTCAAAAAGAAGGAGGTTCTCAATTCGTGGCTTACATTTTCAGTGGGTCAGTTTTCAGGCGCCCTAAGCCCTCTAACTTCACCTAACAACTGCTATCAATGAGTATACTCGGAACAAACTGCTTAATATGCCTTCCATGAAACATGAAGTAGGTGTTTTAAGACACTAGAGATTATGTACTTATCGAATTAATGAATTTCCACTTAGACCGGTGGCCGCTGAAAAAACGCGAACGAAGTAAATACAAACAAATAAAAAAAAGTTAACATCACACACCTAGCCCAATGGTAAGTTACTAAGTTTGTGTTATGGGGACTAGCCCACAGACTAGACTACGAATATATTATACAGGTATTCAACCAAGGTGGTCTTCAAGTCATGAGTGAACAGTTATCTCCTAAGTAAACGTGTAACATCTTAGACCACATCGTCGACTTCCATCTGGTGAGATAGTTGTCAAACGCTTACCTATCAAGTAAAAAAAAATCTTTTCAAAATACATAGCATACGTAGAGAAACACCCAGACCAGAAACAAACATTTTTTATTTTTAAGCATAAATACTTATCCCCGTACGAAATGGACATCACAACCTAACGCTATGCTAAAACGTGGACACTAACGCCACGGTTGGTCCACAAATTCACAGTCGCTCAGCGGGCTATGGAATGAGCTATGCTCGGCATTTCTCTGAGGGATCGCATCAGAAATGAGGTAATCCGGCAGAAAGCTAAAGTCATCGACATAGTGCACCGGATTAGCAATCTGAAGTGGCAGTGGGTTGGCCATATTAGCCGTAGAACCAACAACTGTAGGGGTAAACAAGTTCTTGAGTGAAGACCGCGTCTTGCCAAGTGTGTACGTAGTGTAGGACGTTGGAGTGATGATTTGTGCAAGACGGCCGTCACAAACTGGATGCGAGAAGCCGAAAATAGATCCAGGTGGCTTGCGATTGAAGAGGCCTATGTCCAGCAGTGGACCGCAACAGGCTAATTATGATGATGACCTTCAGCATTGCAGTCAGCCATTCGTCCGAAGCGCCACAGAGGTCGTCAAATCCCCTCCGACAGTGGAAAACCGACCTAAACAACATGTATCAAAGCACCGCGTTGCAATATGAAATAGGGCTTGGCTAAACGCCATCCGATTTGTTCCCTCGAGATTACAATGTTAATATGCGATGTTTGTCTTGTCAGTTTGTCGGCAGCCATTGTTCAAAAACATCTATTTATTAGAGTCCTACCACATTTAATAGTACGTAGTAGATACCTCGATTTTCGTACTGAAGGTCGTGGTTTCGAACTTTGAAGATCGTACCTAGCTAATAGTTCACCAATGTAATTTTTATCTGTTTTGGGTTCCGTAAAGAAAGAGTAAAAACGGGACCCAATTACTGAGAGTTCGCTGTCCGTCTGTTCGTCTGTCACAAGGCTGTCTCATGAATCGTGATAGCTAGTTTGAAATGTTCACTGATGAAGTATATCATTTGCTGCAATGACAACAAATACTACAAAAAATCAAACAAATATTCAAATATTCATCCCATACAACAAACGTTATTTTTTAAACATAAACGAAACAATACCGCGATGTATTTTTATTACTGGCGCCATCTAGTAATAGATTAGCGTAAAATTATTTTTATATTCTCTTACCTCGACAGTCCCCTCGCGACCAAGATCATTGTAACATGATCCAAACGTCGAGGTAAGAGAATTTAAAAATAAAAATAATTATACGCGAATAAGACCCGGGAAAAATAATAATGAGTTCAAATCGTGTGAGTTTAAAATGTAGATTAGCGTAAGTTGCGTTCACGGTTTTACGGATTTATAAGTATTATGTATCTTTAGTATTTGTTCAACAAATAAAGTGTTAATCTATCTATCTATCTATTCTGGATGTAAGTTAATACAAACAAACATACATTCGGATTGATAACCTTTTTATGTTTGTAATTCTTTCAAAAATATAAGTTCTGGAGCCTTGCTTTTGAATCGCGAATTTAAATTTATGTTTAAAAATTTGAATGTAAATTTAAATTCGATATCTGCTAATTATCGTTCGATGTCCTGCGGCGAGTGGTTGACACCACTCGTTGTGGTCGTGCGATTCACATAGAAAAATAACAGAAATCAAAATAAAACTTTTTAGACTGTTAAAATAAGACAAATTACATCTCAGTCAACCTTGAAAAAGCCAACTGTAAAGTTGGCGAAAGCTCAGTTCGTTTAGAACAATGAATAAAAGCGCGATAAAACCGGATAAATAAAGTGTTTTATTATGCAAAATCGCGAAAACCATAGAAGAAATGAGCATTTCTATAATTATAGAAAACCCTAGTTAATATGTAGGTAGGTAATAATCACTCAGTATTAAGAATAACTACAGAACAAGAGAACAGCCCTTATTTGATGATCTCTTCAAGCGCTTCGTTCTCCTTTAGTTTGAGTTAACGCTCGAATGATTCCCTTTCTTTAAGTTTGGGGATCGTAAACAACAAACTTGAAAATGTTTCTGGAAATTTGTACTCGATGGGATTAGAACCCGCAACCTGTAATGCGCGTAATAGCACGAGTACGGTAGTTCCAATCTCGTCTAGTATGACTTGTTAGAATCATTTTTTATAAAACAGTATCCTTACTAATAATAGGGGTTAAAGTATGAAATTGCCGTTTTATTGCAATAGGTTCTTTAAATTGACATAGAATCTTCATGGTTTGAGGTTTTCGAATGAAACTTTTTTCAAATGGTTTCTGTGATGTTCTTTTTTAAAAAAATGTGAAACATTTGAATATCGACTTTCAATTGTTTTTGTTATTCAATTTAGACAAGAAAGATGGATGCTGCGAAAATTCGAGTGATTATTGAATACGAGTTCCGACGCGGAACTAACGCGGCAGAAACAGCCCGCAATATCAATGCTGCGTGTGGAGAGGGGTCTACTAATGAACGCACCGTGCGATTTTGGTTTAAACGCTTTCGTGATGGAAATTTCGACTTAAAGAACGAGCCACGAGGAAGACCGCCCACACAGGTGAATAACGATGAATTAAGAGAGATAGTGGAAGCCGATCCTAGTCAAACTACCCAGGAATTAGCGGCATGGTTTAACGTTACCTTACCCACTTTATTGACTCACTTGCGTCAAATCAATAAAATAAAAAAATACGAAAAATGGGTGCCTCATGATTTGACTGATCTGCAGAAAGAAACGCGTGTTGAAACTTGTGTTGCCTTGTTGAACCGGTACAGAAATGAAGGAATATTGGATCGAATTGTAACATGTGATGAAAAGTGGATTCTTTATGATAACCGGAAAAGAAAAATGCAATGGCTGACCCCAGGTCAAATGCCACAACAGTGTCCTAAAGCAAAACTTACCAATAAAAAGGTAATGGTAACTGTTTGGTGGTCTCAGCATGGTGTTATTCACTATAGTTTTCTTCGATCTGGTCAAGCAATAACGGAACTCCGAACCATGTTGACAAAACTAGCAGTAAAACAGCCCCGACTCATGAATCGATCTTCACCATTATTGCTCCACGACAACGCGAGACCTCACACAGCACGAGAAACCATTTTGACCCTTCAGGAACTGCACTTAGAAACCATTCGTCATCCTCCGTATTCACCAGACCTTGCTCCAACGGACTACCGTTTTTTTCGTGATTTGTACAATTATCTACGTGACAAGAAGTTTTCTTCCCAGGAGGCAGTACAAAATGCTTTCACACAGTTTGTGCAGTCTAGATCATCGGAGTTCTATCGCAAAGGCATTAATAACTTTCCCATTAGATGGCAGCAATGTATAGATAATAATGGCAACTATTTTGATTAAATAAATTTGTTAAAAATTTAAAAAATAAACAATTAAGATTTTCAGTACAAATCGGCAATTTCATACTTTAACCCCTAATATTATAAATGAAAACTAATACCACAAAATTATGTAAAACTAACTGCGCCCTGCAGTTTTACTCGCTAAGTCCCGTTCTTGCGGAAATATCAGTAATAAAAGTTGGCTAAGTGTTATTCTACCATTTAGCTATCTATATTCAAAGTTTCATCGTAATCGATTCTATAGTTTTTGCGTGAAACAGTAACAAAGTCATTTACATACATGCAAATTTTCGAGTTTCAAATATGAGTAAGACTAGCTGCGTCCCGCGCTTTCACCCTCGTAAGTCCTGTTCCCGCGGGAGTATCGGGATTAAAAGTAGCCTATGTTTTATTCCCGGTATCTAGCTACCTATATTCTAATTTTCATTGCAATCAGTTCAGTAGTTTTTGCATGAAAGAGTAACAAAGTCACTTACAAACTTTCGCGTTTAAAATATTAGTAAGATATAATGTAATACAATGCATGCAAAGCTCGTACGAAGTCGATACACGATGAGAACCGGTGGCGGCAGCTAGTTAATATTAAAACACAAGGGGCTGCGACACAGCCAGCGGTGCACGATGAACGACAGACTGACAACTAAACACTATAGACGTGGCGGCATCTCTGCTTTTCATACGAACCTGTCAGACTGTGGTGCAAGCGACGAGATATAACTAATTTTTTCTTTAAAGTTATTGAATTTCGATGCAAAGTATACCACGACCTACCTCGAAAATAGAACTATCTAATGTTGAAAACTATATGTCAATCGGATCAGTAGTTTTTAATTGTATAAGGAACAGACTGAGTAACAAAGAAAAAGACAGACAGTCATAAATTTTAAAAATTATATAATTTTGTTCTATTATTTTTCCTAAGTCCCCTAGACCACTTTTTTTTAATTTACTTCCAAGTACAGACTTTTTGTCCTCTCTTCCTTTGTTTTAATTTTTTCAACATTTTCATTTGTGACTGCAATTCTCTATACTTGTAGTATAGAGAATTGCAGTCACAAATGAAAATGTTTCTTTGGGATTGCAATATCAATTCAATCATTATTAAATCACTAGCGCAAGTCTCAATCCCGTAAGAAGATCGATCCCGACTTTCAGAAACACACAGTAAAACTTTAACTTTAAAATGTAGCCTATTTGTAATAAAGTAAGTATTCAGCTGTTCTCATATCAAGTTATATGGCAAGTTTTATTCAAAGGTATTTAAGAGAACAACAAACACTCAGAATTTTTACCTTTATTTTAGTAGAATCTAAAAAAAATTGACAGGTTATGATACTCCAGAGTCCATATTATAAAACTCTTATTAGAACATTTTCATAGTATAGGAAGGATAATAAAAAAAAACTTTTTGTTATTGCTCAAGGCATTCTACTAGAAATATTTAAAATAGACGAATTACATCTCAGGCAACCTTGAAAAAGCCAACAGTAAAGTGAAAGCTTGTTCGTTGATAATAATGACGTTATTGAATGAAACGCGGGTAAAAACCAGGTTTATGTTAGTTGTTTATGTTAGTTATTTATGTTAGTAACTGGTTTACGGGTGTAAAATAGTTAATATTTTGAATCCTGTCACAGGAGGATTTTTGATCATTCATTTCTTCTTTTATCTACCTATACGTATCTTTTATACTTATAATAAAGGAAGAGAGGACAAAAAGTCTGTATTTGGAAGTCAATGAAAAAAAAGTGGTCTAGGGGACTTAGGATAAGAAGTAGATCAAAATTATATAATGCATGTTTGTCTGTCAGTTTGTCTGTTTCTCTGTCTGTTCCTCATACAATTAAAAACTATTGATCCGATTGACATCTAGTTTTCAACATTAGATAGTTCTATTTTCGAGGTAGGTCGTGGTATACTTTGCATCGAAATTCAATCAGTAAAACCCGTTAAACTGAAGAAGCTTCTGCCACACTCATTCTATGAGATTCTGACCTCGTATCTAAGCAACAGATGCTTTGAGGTTAAAGTGAATAATGAAACTTCACAAATGGTTGAAATACTCTCAGGTGTGCCACAGGGAAGTATCTTGGGGCCAGTATTATACATATTATTCACTGCGGACCTACCAACTGATGCCCAGACCACAACAGCAACATACGCCGATGACACTGCTCTCCTGTCAGTACACGAAGACCCGTACCTAGCCTCTTCATATCTTCAGGCGCATCTGGAGAAGGTTGAGTCATGGCTAAATAAGTGGAGAATTAGGGCAAACCAGAGCAAATCCGCTCATGTGACATACACATTGAGGAAACACACATGTCCACCAGTTAAACTCTATGGCAGAGACATTCCCCAAGCAGAGGATGCAAAGTATCTGGGAATGCATCTTGACCGAAGACTGACATGGCAAAAGCATATTTGGACCAAACGCAGACAACTGGACACGATACTGCGTAACATGCACTGGCTGGTAAATTGTAAATCTCAGCTCTCATTCACAAGCAAAATGACCATCTACAAATCGATTTTAAAACCAATCTGGACATATGGCATACAGCTCTGGGGCACGGCCAGCAATAGTAATATCGAAATTCTACAGAGGTTCCAAAACAAAACATTAAGAACCATGTTTGGTATTCCCTACTACATCAGCAATAAATACATTCACGCGGATCTAAATATAAACACCGTAAGCCAAGAAATTACAATTCATAGCAAAAAATACCAAGTCAGACTGTCAAGCCACGTGAATGAATTGGCGGCTCAGCTGTGTGGTTCAGGAAGCACGGAATATAGACGACTGAAGAGACACAGCATTCCTACACTCATGGACAGATTTCTGTCTGATCAGCAGGAGAATGAAGAGTCAATGGACTCTTCACCTGAAATTACCACATAAAACCCAAGAAAAGACACAGGAAGGGCTTATTGTCGTAAAGACAGATTGCCGTGATGCGTATAAAACAAAATCGAAAAAAAAAAAAAGTAAATCCGTAATTAACGAAAAAGTGCAACCGCTCGAGAACCGCTCGGTCGCCAGCGCCCGTGATAACGCGTTTTTCACTTCTGCGGGTGAAACCGCGGGGCGCAGCTGGTCTAAAATATTTCTAGATCGAGAAAAATACATAATGTTATTATTACCCCCCGCCGTCAGCTCCTACACTGTACCAACCCCCACATGTGCAGGTTTAGCGTGCGGTGTCACGCACACTGTCGCGTCTCGAAATGAGCACACCCCTCTATTGACGTGGCCAGACATCTCTCAGACTAGGGCCCACAATGGGCGGCGAAAATGCCGCGTCTTGTCTTGTCTCACTGATCATTACTGCACTGTTGTCGCTCTACTGGTGATTAGATTTAAGTGGAAATTGTACTGTCAATAATCTTATCCTATACTTCTTACCATCTTACTTCTTATTATCTTATGTTTGCTCTTAAGGACGCGACTCATGTGAAATCCCTTCCGATGGAATGGTTTTATTCATAACCGGTATCAAATAGAAGTTAGAAGAAGAAATAGAACGAACAAATAAAGAACAAATGATTTGAAAGAACAAATAGAAGGCAAAGTTACCCCTGTTTTACAAAATAAATCAATTTTTCTTCTAAATCCTTAACCGCTATATTTTCTTAAAGGCATCATAATATTAGAAAATACAATACCTACAACCCCTTCATCGCATTTTTTCAAAATATTATTTTAATCTTCGTTAATTATTGATTTTACGAGAAGTTGTAGATTTTTCACGCAATTCCATCTCGCTCATTTATTATCTTACAGACGCTTATCATCTATCGCCGCCTTAATCTTACATTTTATCTTACTAATATTTTAATGCGAAAGTTTGTATCTGGGTATGTATGTGACTTTGTTACTCTTTCACGCCAAAACTACTGATTGCAATGAAACTTGTTATATATGTAGATGGATACCAGGAATAACACGCTAAGGTATGACATGCTTGAAAGGTGAAACTATAAAATAATTGGGCTATACAAGATGTAACGGGTAAGCCCTTTTAAGACGAAAGGGGGTTGTTTTGGACTTCTAGGCGAACAATTTTTGTTCTACGACTTTTGAAAATTCAAAATACTTATCGAAAATTTTAAGTGTAAAGTTTACTTGAAAATCAGTTGTTTCTCGGAGTTTGAGGTCATTGATCTTATTTTGTGCTTTCATTTAGTTTGGTCTATTACAATTAAAACTTCAGTTACCTTTATTTTCAAAAGCAGCTGTTTTTTCAGTGAAACATAACCTCAAAATTTATAAAAAAAAAGTTCGATTTTTCAAAAGTCGTAGTACAAAAGTTGTTCCTCTAGATGTCTAGAACAACCGCCTTTTGGCTTAAAAGGGCATACCCGTTACACTTTGTATATGCGTCAGATTCCATTCAGCAAAATATTTCAAAGTCTCAAAGCAAATATACCGTACAAATTAGATCAATCTCTACAAAAAAAAACCTACTCAATCTTACTTAAATAACAATTCGTATGAAAAATGATAGCAATGTGTTTGCAGACAATAACCAGAAACCGAGGAATAAAACCGTTTTGTGCCCTTCATTACCCTAAAAGCCTTCTCATATAGGGTAGTAAAGGAAAGTAGGCTGTACACTGTCGAATATTATAGGCTTATTGGGAACTACTTTCGCCTCGCAAGTTCTCTCGAACCCGATAAATAAATAAATAAATTTATTTTCATATTAATGTGTAGTTAAGTACAAATTACTATAAGTCTTAATTTTACTTATAATTAGCTGCGGCCTTCGGTTTCACCCGCGTAAGTCCCGTTCCCGCGGGATTATCGGGATAAAAAGTAGCCTATGTGTTATTCCCGGTATCCAGCTACCTATATTCCAAGTTTCATCGCAATCGGTTCAGCGGTTTTTACGTGATTGAGTAACAAACACACATACTCACAAACTTTCAGCTTTATAATGTTAGTAGGATAGGATAGGATAGGAAGTAGGATTACAAACAAATTAATTTTTACTAAGTACTTTAGATATGACTAAGTATAGGTAAGGTAACTACACATCAAAAAAGTCTAAGAAAAAAAAAAGTATCTTTTTGTAATATAGACTATTTTTTTTACAAATACTACTGCATTAATGAGGAAAACGAAAAAAAAATATAACGTATTCAATTTTTTTATTAATATAATCTAAAATGTAACCATTTGCCTCATAGAACTGGATTGCTGTCTATTAGAGCGTGCACGTGTGTGTGCAGTTTTCATACTGCTCCCTCTATGTACTGTGGTAATAAGCAGCTCGCACGCCAGTTCAGTTCGCACTGTGCGAAAGAGCTATTAGTAACATAAAAGTATTAATCATGCCCGCAAACTTCCATACGTCAATCATAATGACCCATGATCTTAGAGTATACATAAGCAAGCTATAGAGCGCGCTATGGTATGCGAGTATGAACTGTAAGCACCGGTATGAACGAATAGTCAAAAATGACAAAAACGATGTCATCAGTCACCTAGGGTTACGGGAATTGACTGTTTCTCTCGTTAGAATTTATTCTAGTAATAATTATGGTGAAATGTTCAGTGCCGCGGTGTAAAAATGATTCGCGGATCACTATTCAACCTCAACATTTGAATATCTATGTATAGAGCATCTGCTTTCACTTTGCGCAGTAGGCAAATACCCATAGGCGCACTCTATAGTTTGCTTATGTATATTCTAAGCCCATGATTTATGGTTATGTAATATATATGATGATAACATTACAATCTCGAAGCATTCATAATGCGTTAATTAATCATATTTTCTTGAAACATGAACAGAGAAAAATGGAGTTTACAAACAAAATCTAATGATAATACGATGAATTTCGGAAAACTCAACACTAACCCCCTTATTCATAAACGCTAATTAATGCGCTGCATAACTACGTCAGGTGCATCGTTTGTCTTTTACTGTCACTTGAAGTTTCAAAGTTGACAGACAGAGACAAACGTCACATAACTTAGTCATGTGTAAATAATCTTACTTATCTTGCTTCTTACTAATATTATAAACGTGAGTGTTTGTATGTATGTATGTATGTGACTTTGTTACTCTTTCACGCAAAAACTACTAAACCGATTGCGATGAAACTTGGAATATAGGTCTGTAGCTGAAGACCTGGATTAACACATAGGCTACTTTTTATCCCGATATAAAACATGGCGCAGCTAGTTATCCATCTTATAAATATAAATAAAATAGCCTTTATTCAGAATTGAAGCATGCAATACATAATAAGTAGATTTAATTATCATAAGTAACGTTTTATCTCTTACTAGCTGCGCCCCGCGGTTTCACCCGCGCAAGTCGCGATCCCGCGTTGTTCGAACACCTACCTACCGCAATGCAAAAATCCACACTTAAACGGTCGCCCATTGAAGTACTGTTGAAGCATCATCAGTACTTCCCTGGTCCATCCATCCTGTATCCACCTTACAAAGTTTATTTCTCTCTCCACAAATTGTTACACTAATTTCTGACACTAAATAGGTTGGTTAAAGTAACTACCTCATCTGAATGTTCGCAGTTCCCATCGCATCTCCAAGCCGCGCCGACAGAAGAGAGTACTAGCACTGGTACTTGCGTGTGGAAATCTGACGCCACAATTACAGTGACAAAATGGTGTATCTATCAATCACTTTGTCGTGTTATTAGTTTCGTGGTCGTATTGTCAGTGGAATCGCTTAGATAGATGTGATTTGTTCGTAATGACTTCGTATATCAGAGATGAGATCGAAATTATGGAAGTTTTATGGTTTTTGGAGAGGTTATTGAGATGATTGTTCAGTTATTTCATTAATTTATCTTTATCTTACTGATATTATAAACGCGAAAGTTTGTATGTATGTATGTATGTATGTATGTGAGGTTGTTACTCTTTCACGCAAAAACTACCGAACCGATTGCGATAAAACTTGGAATATAGGTAGCTGGGGACCTGGAATAACACATAGGCTCTCGTTATTCTCGCAGGAACGGAACTTACGTGGGTGAAACCGCGGGGCGCAGCTAGTCTTATATATAAAAATGAATCCCTATTTCGCGTGGTTACGGCATCACTAATTATTTTTTGTTGTGTTTGTTATAATTAGGAAAAGCATTTTTTTCTTTATGAAAGAAAAAAATGCTAATTATTGAAAATCGAGACTTACGCGGGTGAAACAGCGGGCGCTGCTAGTAAGGGATGATTATATTGGTATGAATTTAAAAGGGATTTCTTAGTTGAAAACTTCAGCTGCGGCCTGTTACCATTCACCGGCCTAAGTCGTAGCACCAGGCGGGGACGTGTCCGCTTGACGCTACAACGACTTTGGCCCCCATACGTCATGCGTCATACGTCATACAGTGGAATTCGTTTCTCTGCCGTTTTCCTTCTTTTAGATGAGCGTGCAACATCTTAGATCATATTTCTACCAGGAGAGATAGAAAGAAAGAAAAAAAGAAAAACATTTATTGACAACAAACACACACATAAGAAGGTACATACAAACAATGGGACACAATTTTTACATAGTTAATAATATAAAACAAAGATCGTTTTGTCTTATATTATTATAAAAAAGAAATAAAAAATAAATAAAAGAATTACGAGGTCCATTAACTGTTACAACGTGAGCAGTGTGCCTGCTGCCAACGAGGATCTGCCTCGGCATACGTTGTGACTCCAGAAGAAGCCACAACACCAGTCTTCCGGTGGTTTCAATCGCAAAAATGTAAAATGTAATGTAAATGTAAAAAATAGGTGCCACAACAAACCCTGTGTTTTTTTAACTCACCCTGGCCAGCTTCATACTCTAATGCTCTGTAAATGAAGTCCGGCCAACCGAAGTAAACAACGTTTCTTTATAAATCAGATAATCTTGTCTTTGATGGTGTCTCGGATTTTTTCTGCACAAATTTCTGTAAAGAGATTACGAATAAAAAAGGAATTTTCGAAGTGTATTTTTGGTAGCTTCAGAAGTCGTTATAAATAGAATCACAAACAAAATACAATGATGTTTTAAGATTATGAAGTGTATCGTAAATTTGTGATTGAATAATATTTAGAAAATTCCAAATAGTTTATTTCCTTTAGATTCTTGTACAACATTAAATGCACATGATCATTTAGCTACGTCTTAGGTGTATTGATTTTAGTGTGAATAAGAAGAATAGAATAGAATAGAAACACATTTCTTGACAACAAACACACAGAGAACCCGCGTTGAGACGTTGAGACCGCGGGTTCTTGGGGTTTCTGACGCGAGGTGGTTTGTAGCTGAGTTGGGGCGTCGCCTCAGGGAAACTCTTTTTAGCCCAGACCCTTTTCCCTATATCATTGGCGTTTCAATATATCGTTGGCGATTCAACGGGGTAATGCCGCCAGTGTGATGGGCACTTTTGGACTTTTTGGTCATTCACCTTAGATTATTTATATAGTTTATTTATCTTTGTAGTATTTATTTCTTTTGTAAGTATTGTTATAATCTAGTCAATAAATAAATAACTTTTTAGTTTGATGTAACACACAGATAAGTTCAAACAAACAGTAGGACACAATTTTTACATAGATTATAATATAAAACAAAACAAAGAATACTTAGATAATTTAAGTAATTAGCTAAGATATACATAACATACATACATAATCAGCCCGTTACCGTTAATTTGTCCCACTGCAGGGCAAGGGCCTCCTCTTAGAGGGGTTAAGCAGTAAGACGCCACGGGAGCCTACTCCAAAATGGCGAATGTCCCATGTCTTTAAACCGTGGTAAGTCCTAGGACATGTCGGTTTCCTCGCGATGTTTTCCTTCACCGTAAGAGCGATGTTATAAGCGCACATAACTTTTTCTTAAAGAAAACTACATTGGTGCGAATCGGCCTGGATTCGAACCCACAATCAACCCTCCCGCGGGACCAGGATTACGCAGGTGAAACCGCAGGGCGCAGCTAGAATGTTAATAAAAAATGTCGCTTAACAACGATGTACCTACCGTATTTTTTTACATATTTCTTGATATTACAACGCTAGAAATATTTTTAAAGGAAAAAATCATCTTCAAAAATTCACTTGCGGCGAGATTTGAACTCGCGTCCCTGGATCAATATTCCAGTGCCTATACCGCTCGGCCACGCAAGTTCCCCGCAAGTTCAATATGCCTTGAGCAATAAAAACAAATTTACGAAATATTACAACGCTTTTAACCTTTTTTTACTATTCTCAGGGCTGATTCAAATCCCTAGATAGAGTTATCTTAAAAATAAAATGTAACATCACCGAATAAAACACGTCACTATGATATTTAAAAAGAAAATAAATCTAAATTTAGAAGATCAAAATTTGGAGGCTTTTAAATTTGGTTGGGTTCGAACTTATTCGATGGATATCTTTTAACCGTAGATTGAAAAATCAGGTCTCAGTCTTATAATAGTTGGGCCCAGTTTGCTATTGAAATCTAACTCGTCCCGCTCTTACTCCACTGGGCCTAGTATTTGATGGCCTTTGTAGCGCGTTGAGCGAACCCTTGGTTGCTATACTGACTGCAACACAGAAGGTTTCGATTCCCGCCAGAGACAAATAAAATGGTAACCATTAGAGTTCTGAGTGCATCTGTAATATGTATCATAAGTATTTACAACTCAGATGGACGGATAAAAAGCCTTTATCCGTCCATCTGAGCCTTTATCCGTCCACTGACTCACAAAAAGGAGGTCTCCCCACGTCCGTCCACTGACTCACAGAGAGGAGGTCTTCCCACGTCCGTCCACTGACTCACAGAGAGGAGGAGGGGAACAGAGGTCTCCCCACGACGCCAGAAACAGCGATCGGGAGCCACCTCCATCCAACGACTTACTGCGACCGCTACGATATCATCGGTCTACATAGTACAAGCCTTCTTGCTGCAACGTGCTGCAATATTTATTTATTTATCTAGGCTAGGTAGGCTGTAGAGGCAATAAACAAAAGTAATTTACACAATTCCAAAACATGCGTAAGTACTTAACCTAAATATACAAAAGCGATCACTAAAATTATTAATACAATAAAGGCCCAAAGACATTAATCTGCGGAGAAATAACTCAGAGGTTGATTTAATAACGGTGGCCCCCGCTGCGGTGGTTACCGGCTAGCAAGGGGGGGGAGGAGTGAGGGGGGAGAGGGGGGGGATGGAAAGGTGACCCCAGACTAGACTCTTAGGACTTTACTTTAGAATACTTTTTTCTTTTGTTTTCAGCAGATCTTTTCTCACGACTAGTGTTAAGTGTCAATACGTCGGACATTGAGATAATGGGCCCTACCATGATGTCTTATAAGTCGTCGCGAAGTAGTCGCGTTGTCGTTCAGCTAAAAAAAAAAAAAACACATCAAATAATTAAAAAAAGAAAGAAAAACAAACGTCAGAGAAAAAAAAAGTTATTTTTAACCGACTTCAAAAAAAAGGAGGAGGTTATCAATTCGTCTGTATGTATAATTTTTTTTTTTTTTTTGTATGTTTACCGATTACTCGAAGACGGATTGACGGATTAAGATGATTCTTTTTTTAATGGATAGGTAGGAGCTCCAAGATGGTCCCATAAAAATTTAATGTGGATCTGATGAGGGTCTTCGGAGTGATGAACGGAAATGCTCCTCAAAACGCATTAATCAATCCAGTTGTTTATCGATTACTCGAAGATGGCTTGACCGATTTTGATGATTATTTTTTTAATGGAAAGGTGAAAGCTCCGAGATGGTCCCATAAATGAGGACTTCAGATGATAAAACAGATTAATTAGTCGGTGGCTCTGTACCTATGTAGAGGTTATTTTGGTCATTTTTATCAATTATTTTTTTTTTGGTTGTTTTTTAAATTATTTTATGTTTCTTTTTGAAGTCGGTTTTTTAATTGTTAAATTATTTTTTTATTAAATTTTCTGTGGTTGTTGAAAGTAGTCGGGGTATTAAAAGGACGACATAGCAACGACAAACGAGCATTAGCGCGGATTATAAAGAAGTTATATTACTAGAACTAGAATGCTGACGTAAAATTAAAAGGGTTACGCTATATCAAGCATGCTGTCCCTTTCTAATAACACTATTAGAAAGGGACAGCATGCTTTAATGTAGCGTTCTGTCCTTTTCTAATAGTGCTATTAGAAAGGACCATGCTCGATGTAAAGGAACACTTTTTAGTTCTACGTTATTATGTGATGTCTGATGATGAGGTCTGATGATGATGTCTGATGATGAGGTGATGTCTTAAGCAAAGGCTGCTGCATTGCTCAGAATGCAAAAATGAAATGACAGCACTAAGATGCGCAGCGAGTCTGAATGAAAATGATGTCGATTGTGTACATAGTTTTGTTTTAGGTGTTCGGGATATTGTATAATGAAACACGATATTTATTTGGTGTTTATTCGATTAATGACGCTCAAAATGTCAAGAGTACCATTGAATTTGAGGTAGCGTTACTTCAGTGGCTTGTTTGTATATGTAGACGACTTCCAACTCTTATTGCTCAAGCCAATCTAATAGGAATATTATCAAGGAAAAACTCACCTATATTACTATTTTTTAGATGAATAAGTAAGTTGATAATATTTCTAGAACTGTACCTGATGTAGTAATGGAGTTTAATCGGCCGACATAATATCAATGATCTGTTTACCTCCTTAATAAAGAAACCTGGATGTATGCAGCCTCACGTCTTCCCTCCATCGAGCTACTCCGGGATAAACAACCTGCCTTTTATTAGAATTGTATTTTGTACAGAGAATATTAGAGGCTTTTCTCTTTTTAAGATGTTGTTGAAAGGATATTGGTCCCCGCTTTCTGTACATACCTACTACCTATAAAATAGCTATATGATTTTTATATTAATACAGCTGCGTCTACCGGTTTTATCTGATTTAGAGACGCGCTGTGGGAATATTGAGATGCTATATTGCAGATCTTCAGTCTGAAGTCTTCATCGAAATCAGTTTAGCGGTTTTAGGAGCAACAATTACGCACATTACTCAATCAAACAAAATAATTACAAACCTTTATCAAGATAAAGGTTTGTAATTATAATAAGAACCCTTAGTATGAGTTTTAATAGTTTATCGTCTCGATGAAGATGGCAGTTTACTTCATATATTTTCCATCAGCGCCTCTAGCGGTAACTATTATGAACTAAAATAATGTATGGAAGTAAACTGCCAGTTTCATCGAGACGATAAACTATCTACTCATACTAAGGGCTAACGATTGTAATAATTAAGGATAGTGGTCAAAGTCAAAGTCAAAAATATTTATTTCCGTAGGATGCTTGTAAAATACAAAAGTACCAACATGATCACTAGGATACGTCTCAAAACGCTGAGAAGAAACCACTAGAAACTCATGGGGTTTTTTTTAGAATAGAGTGAATATGTTTATTACCTCACCTTAAGGTTACGTTGTTGATCTCATCGTCGCTTCCCATCAGTACGCCTACCATGAGTTGGTACGTAAAAATGTAAACTGTAATGTACTGTGAACAGTGTGGGCATGTCCAAACCGTATCGGTTTGGACGTATACAATTATAATCTATGAAAGACGTTGAGTCCAAAAATTTACATGTTCCCTAGTCTATTTTCTAACAAGTCTTTGATCACAAATAAACGAAAACTGTAATTCAAAAATTCCCAGCAAACAAGAATCCGTCAGCAAATATAATGAAGCAGAATTTACAGCAAAACGCAACATAAATGTATAAAAAGAATTTTAAATTATAGACCTAATTTCTTATATCAAAGAAATTCGCTTTTATATTTTAATATCAAATGAATAGAGCTATGAATTGAACTTGATATGAAAATTATGACAGCTAAATTAGTATAATGAACCTAAATGTACTAGTAGTAAGGTCGAATCAGACTGACGATTAATCAGTCGGCCGCCATCTTGACCAATTCTCCATATTGGATTTAGAATGACAAATCTTTGATTTTTGTGTCCGTCAATATTTTTAGGTGATCTTTTTATTATAATTTTTTAAACTACGTGAGTTATGTTATGCTGGCTTTAATTTGGTAAAAAAAATTAAATGCGAAAGCGTTACAAAATCTACCGCCTCTTTATCTTCTGTTCCTCTTGAGTAATTCCCACCAGTGGTAAAGCCGCTTTGTACTCTAGATTAAGATTTTTATTTAATTATATTGTATATTTTTATTTTTGGTGATTATAGTAAAGAGTTATATATATGTCTTTTCCTAACTTTATTGGATCATTCTCACTAGTTCCAGTGGATATCTGTTCTATGGAACTACGGAGACTTTTGGGATCGGCACAGAAAGTAAGTCTTCATTCACTATACCTACTGCTTACATATTTGGCAATTGACACCAATCCTCCTGAATCTACCACCTTATTTATAAAACTATCGAAACTTCTGGATGTATGGCGGATTGATTGTCGGTCATTTGACGGTGTACTTTTATACTATCGGCCGATTTCAAGCTCTTGATCTGGTTTAGCCGTAAAAAGCGTTTCATACTTTTTACCAAGTTTTATGTTAAATATTTTTTATATTCTGTACTAAGCTACGCCTCCGGATTTATTTCTTACTTGCTGCGTCCCGCGGTTTAACCCATGTTCAATAATTAGCATTTTTTCTTCCATATCTTTCATAATATGAACCTTTTCCTGTTCATAACAAATACAACAAAAAAAGAATTAGTAAAATCGATCCAGCGTTCACGCGTGATGCCGTGACCAAGAGAAATAGAGATTATTTATAAGATATTTTGCAGGAATTGCGGAGTAAATGTTAACCAATGGTAAACAGGTTGTTTATAACCAAAATAAACACTTTCCAGATATTCCCACGGAAACAGTAACTACGCGGGTTAACCAGAACCTAAAAGCCTATGTGCCAACCCAGATCTCAAGCTTTGTGCATAGCTATCCCGTTTCATCGCAATCGGATCAATAGCAGTTGTTAAGTGAAAGAGTAACAAACATAATTACTTACACACAAACTTTTACCATTATAATATTGGTAGAATAGGATTGAATGCCGTAATTTTTACATAAAACCAAATTGGTTGTCAAATTATTCTACATTTTCGGTTATTCTTTGCCCTATTTAAGACTTAGTTTCTATAGAAATATATTTTGTATCTAATTACCTATCAGTTTTTCAGTAAACATGTTGGCTTTTACATTAATGGTCACATTGGCTGGTGTCTTACCTCTTTCTTTGGGATTTATTGAGAACAGTCTTGAATTTTCAGTGAAATATTTTAAATATAGAAATGTGCCCTTTGTTTGCATAATCACTTGTAGTGGTATTGATAAATTCTGTAAGTTCAAGTTTATTATTATTTTTATAAAAAGCAGTATAAAATTGAACATTTTTAAAGTAAGCTGTTGTAATAAAATACAATATTTACCGGGTTTTACTCACGTTTTATTTATTAACGGCATTGTTCCAGTAAGCTTCTTCAAGGTTGACTACGAAGGCAAGGCACCTTGAAGCAGCTAACTGTAAAGTTAGCGAAACGTGGGTACATTGCAACAGTGCCGTTATAAATAAAACGCGAGTAAAACCCGGTAAATATTGTATTCCATTATAGTGTGAAATCGCGAAAACATAACTATGTTAGGTGTTGTTTTAAAACACTTAAGTGATGTTTAACCTGAATTACAGAGCCCAGAACCAAAAGGTACAGAGTCCATATCTATGTCACGGTGCTATATAAGGTGTAACGGGTAAGCCCTTTTAATCCGAAAGGGGGTTGTTCTAGACGTCTAGGCGAACAACTTTTGTTCTACGACTTTTGGAAATTCGAAGGACTTATCGAAAAATTTAGGTGTAAAGTTTACTTAAAGATCAGCTGTTTCTGAGAGTTCGAGGTCATTGACCTTATGTTGTCCTTTCATTTCGTTTGTGTCAAAACTTCAATTACCTTTATTTTCAAAAGCAGCTGTTTTTTCAGTGAAACATAATCTCAAAATTTTCAAAAAAAGTTTTAATTTTCAAAAGTCGTAGAACAAAAGGTGTTCGCTTAGATGTCTAGAAAAACCCCCTTTCGGATTAAAAGAGCATACCCGTTACAAATTGTATAATACTAGCTGCCTATACTATATTCCTAGTTTCATCGCAATCAGTTTAGTAATTTTTGCGTGAAAGAGTAACAAACTCACATACATACACATCTACATACATACAAACTTTCGTGTTTATAATATTAGTAAGATTTCAAATGAATTTAAAGGGAACACGAAGTTTATGAAAGCGGCGTCTGCGCAATCTATAGGAGTCTCAGTTATGGATACTACAACACCATGGCAAGTTCAAATAGAGAGATGTATGTGGCAGAAGTTGACCGATATTGGTGTCCTTATAGAGACAGACTGCAAGGATTCTGGAGAAGTTTTCTATAAGGTAGTTTACCTAAAGTTAAAGTTTTAACTGTGTGTTTCCGCAATTAGCCCTGCAACTGGGCCTTTGTGATTTTAAGCCTTGGGTTTCCTCACGATGTTTTCCTTCACCGTAGGAGCTATGTTAATAACGCACATATTTTTTTCTTAAAGATTTTTCTTTACACTTTACATTACACGACCGTCGGAATGAAAGTCGGGGTATCTACTACTAGACCAACACCGCTCCTCTCCTCAGTTTACCTAACTGCTGATAGAAAAATCTAGCACCGGCTGTTTATTTTGTCGTGTATAATTTAAGGGTCTTTTCCAAAATTATACACGATTTCATCCGCATAAAGAGTAGAAATGTCGTGGTCAAAAATAACCTATGTTACTCCTCCATATAACTATCTGTTAGTGAAATAATTTTTGAAATCGGTCCAGTAGTTCGGAGCATATTCGTTTCGAACAAAGGAAGAGACAAAACTTTTCGATTGATCTCCCTCTTGACAATTAGTATAGGTATGATTTGAAATCCCAGGCTTCCCAAGAAATGTGGTTCGATTTCAAACATATCTGGCTGATATTGGACAAAAATCGGAGACTTGACAATAACACAACTGTTTTCAACTCATCTGATGTTGAAGAAATAAAAATATTTAAAGAATTATCAAACATGAACATCAGTGTGGATGCAGATATCGTTTTGGGTAGACATTCAGGTAAGATAAATAGTACATTACTGCAGCGGCCGGCAAGAGAGGCATTTATGGATGAACGTGTGAATGTGAATGTGCACACAAACGTAAGTCCATCAATGCCTAGTTGCGGCCAAGGCTTGTATAGTACTTTTCTCAAATAATGCGCGGAAATTAAACTAAGTAGTACAATTCAGAACTTTTATTTAAAAATACAATTATTGAATGTACAATTCTTAAATTTGTGTAAAAAAAATTCACTAAACAGCTTTCTATTTGCAATCCAGTTCGAAATTTAAATTAAACCTTTGATAAGTTACCTCTTTGGTCGCAATTTTGCGGAGTAGAGATCGTTCCATTTTTAAATTACATGACTAATATGATTTTACATAGGTAGTAATTTATTTGGCCGCTATTATTAGTAATTTATTTATAAACACGACAGATATGGATTTTCACACAACTATTGCCGGCCGCTGCTCGACTATTACAGCAAGTTCGATTTATAGCGAAGAAGGTAGTCAAAAAAATGCTTAAATTTTTAAGCATGATTGAGAAAATCAAACTAAACACCTTCCTATATCGGCGTTCGAAATTCGAATTTAAATAGAGAAAGGACAATTCTAAAATATTGAGCACCCTAGTACAGGTGCCGGCCGGCATATTAGTTGAAAAATATCTGTCGTGAAGGGGGCAAGTTCGCGCATTATACATACTTGCGAGCAACGTAAATCGGTAACACTTATAATAACAACATTAAATAAATAAAAACTAAGATAATACTTACTAAAAACTATATTAATAATTATAGATTATTGTAAAAAAATAGATCGGGAAGCCGCGGGGTCGCTACTCCCCGACACCTCGCCTCCAGGTGCGCTGCGGATTTAATTTATTTATATTATTGCGCCCCGCGGTTTCACCCGCTAAGTCCCGTTCCCGCAGGAATATCGGGATAAAAAGTAGCCTATGTGTTAATCCAGGTTCCCAGCTACCTATATTCCAAGTTTCATCGCAATCGGTTCAGTAGTTTTTGCGTGAAAGAGTAACAACCTCACATACCTACATACATACAAACTTTTGCGTTTATAATATTAGGAAGATTTTATTCAGATACCAGTCGTTTTTTATTTGTTTTATTTTTCTTTATAAAGAATTTTATATTTTACAGAATTTAATAGTTACAATTTGTACGACATTTTCAATTTTGGAAAAGTTCAAGGAGGTGACTTGAAGATTGTGGATATTGGTTCATGGAGCAAGGAAAATGGTAATTTTTGTGATAAACATTATGAAATTCAATGTAACGTGTAAATTTTCTTTTTACGTATATAATTTTAGGGTTTGTCGCTAATTTAAATGGATATAAATATTACAGACGATGGGATTTCGGACAGTCGAAATTGAGAATGATAACTGTTGTAAGTTTTTTTTTACATAATTTAAATTATGCTAAGCCATTTTTTAGCTGTGTGGAAGAAGATTGGAGAGGCATATGCCCTGCAGTGGGCAAATACATGTTGTTCAAGAAGAAGAAGCCATTTTTCGTTATAAATGTATATACTTCTTTATTATTAGCGTGACGATCTCGATGCATTCCACGAAGATTGGCCCAGGACCGGACAGTTTGGAAGAATGTTAGGGAGACCTTTACCCAGCAGTGGGACAATATAGGTTAATATAAATATAAACTAATTCTACTAATATTATAAATGTGAAAGTGTGTGTGTTTGGATGTTTAGATTTTTGGATGTTTGTTCCTCAATCACACAAAAACTACTGAACTGATTCCGATGAAACTTGGAATATAAGTAGTTGGATACCGGAAATAAAACATAGGCTATATTCTATCCCGATATTCCCACGGGAACGGGACTTACGCGGGTAAAACCGCGGGGCGCAGCTAGTTAGTGTATAAGTGTGATACAAATATCCATCAGATCACATCACCTCTAGAAGAATTCGTACCAGAAATGGTGACAACTGTCAACCCCTTCCCAGGAGTGTCAGCCATCACCAAAACATCGACTATGATTTTGATGGTGGTAGCAGAACTGCATAACTTCAAGTATGTCAAAAGAATAGAGTATATAATTTAATCAAAATTTACCTATAACATTACACGTTATTTTATTCACCCGAGTTATACATGGAGTAAGGTCGGACTACTTTGACCACTATTAGAATAGAAAGAAGAATACAATATAAATATATTTATTAGGACAAGCACACGAAAAAAAATACAAAACAGAATAAAACCAAAAGCAGTAGGTACTTAAATATATAAAAAAATATTTAACCATAATACTATCAACTAAGTTAGAAAGCCATGTGCGAACCCTATGCGTTGTGTGCTATTTATTTCTGTACGTTTAAAGTTCTTGTCACAGAAACAGATAAAGCATGTTTTCACTACTCCGCCGTTATTCCACGTTTATTAATAAGGCTAATAGAAGCTAGGCTACGATTTTTTACAAACCTCTGAGGAAGAGGTCTGTAAAGGTTTCAAACGTGAGGCATTGAAAAAAATGGTTAATATAATAAAACAAAAAATAATAATAATTTACCAATAATAAATAATAATAAAATAATAATAACCAGGAAAATTTGTTGAATTTCAAATTTCAAATCAATACTCGTCTATTGATTTGAAATTTGAAATTCAACAAATTTTCCTGGTATGGTTTTAATCGCGTTGCTATCATTTATTATTATTTGTTTTTCTTATTGTTTACTTGCTTCTTATTTCGTATTTTATTACAGGTTTGTTCATACAGTTACAGATAGGTGGCTTGGTTCTTATGAAAAAAATAGCACAAGGGTAAGTTACAGCGATACGTTTCGTAATTTTCAAAGACAAATCGGTGGAGTGCCACCGACATCCCTTTTTCTCAAACCGTCAAATATCTTAGTGTTATCGTGGATGCGGAGCTGGACTTGCAGTCGCAAATAATTGAAACCAGGTTCAGTAGTTTTTGCGTGAAAAAGTAACAAAATCAAATACGTACACACATACATAACATATGCAAACATTCGCGATTATAACATTGAGTAAGATTGTTAGACTCCTTCTTAAAACACTTTATTTATCGGGTTGAATCGCGTTTTATTCATGGTTTTAAACGAACCGGGCTGTCGCCAACTTTACAGTTGGCTTTTTCAAGGTTGACAAACCACCAGGGTGTCAATCTTGAAAAAGCCAATTTATTATGCAAAATCGCGAAAACCATAGAAGAAATTAGACTCTTTCTTAATTAGAAATCAATTAATATTAATATCAAATACGTGTTTGAATAGAACAAGTTTGTTAACTAATGTAGTAAAAAGTTTTTCATGGTTTGACAGCATTGTAGTAAGATTTTTCAACATTTGTGATAGTTGCTTCATTCAATAATGGGATAAAAATTAACATAAGATTTGGAATTAAAACAGCGCACGATCTAGAATTTAATTGTAGAAATTATGTTTTTCAGGTCGTAACCAACTCACTTGTATTTCGCGAACAAGATATTGCGACGACGCTTCGATTTTACGCTTTTTTAATGAAAAATTTAAGTTATTGTCATCCATCGCTCACATCTTTGGAGTAAGTATAACATTTTGTAATGGCGAGTGGTTAAAGGAATGATTCTGATTATACCGAGCCGTGGACGGGCTGAGGCAGGGACGACGGGCTAATTTTGTAGTAATTAATGTATGAATGAATGGTTAACAGAGATATTGTCACAAAAATATAATTACAACATATTTCACCAGCACTAAACTTGATATGCAAATGTTATTTTGAAACTTAATTGAATTTAAAATTAAGTACGTATTGAGAATTATTAAAATTAATCTGAATAAACATAATGTAGACGAAAGATATAGTATAAAAGGATATAATAATTAAATTTTAAGATAAATATTAAATGTAATACATATTGTCAAATTTAAAATAATGTCAGGTAATTATAATAAACATGTTAAGTTCATATATAGTCAGATTGGGAATAATTAACACCCTTATTTATAAAATATTATTTAGGTATACATGACTTAGTTATGTGACGTTTGTCTCTGTCTGTCAATTTTGAAACTTCATGTGACAGTAAAAGTCAAACGATGCATAGTTATGCAGCGCATTAATTAGCGTATATAAATAAGGGGGTTAATTAATAATGTACTTACTACTTATGTAGTTAGCTTTTGTTTTGCAATTGTCTGTGCCCCATCCGTGCTGCTTTCATACAAAACTCTTTGAAAAAAAATCATTGAGAGGATTGAGTACCTAACTCATTGGCCTAGCTGCACCTACCGTCCATGAATGATCGTGCGGGTTAAGCAACGCTTGGCGTGGTCATTAATTGGAAATAGGTGACCGGTAAACTTGTGTGGCATAAATCACTCTTTCGAGCTTTTCTGTGCTTCGTTGAGCAGTTGGTCTCGATTGTTGTCTCTGATAACAGTCGTTAGGTCTAAGAGGCCTTAGGGCGACCTGAAAGCTCTAACAATAGGTGACCTACACCATTATACCAAAAGAAGAAGAAGAGTGAGAATCATCCCTTGCTTTGGTCTAATGAGAGTCACCCCTTACTCTGCTTGCAGGTTTAAATTGATGAAAAATTGCCGATTCTTATAAAAAACTTGTTAATTTCAGAACTGCGTATTACTATCGGATACCAACTACAGGACCAGGTAAGAATCGACTTATTTACAAACGACTTAGGTACCTATTTATTTATATTTACTACTTAGATACCTATTTACTTAAACACCAGACAAATTTAAGTGATTTATGATGTTATGAATGTTTTTATAAGTTTCTGATCATTGATTATATAAAATAAAAAAATATATATTTACGACTAAGGTACCTAATAATTTATATTTCCGACTTCGGTACCAATTTATTTATTTACCACTACCGTCTCAAATCTCAAAAGTCTATGTCAAATTTAGAATCTAATTATTTATAAAAAATAATATCACATTATCGTTTTGAAACGTCAACTAACTACTGTAAAGGTTTCATTAATATTGACATAATTTCAATTGATTTTGACAGTGGCAACCTTTTTAATGAAGGTTGACGGCCGGAAAAGAAAATAAAAAAAAAAAAGACAGAGATGAAATGGCGCCTAAAAGCACTCGTGGGTTTATGTTTGGAAAATTGGTTGTAGACTTAAAAAAGGAAGGTTTTTAGTAAAGTCAAGCAATGATAAAGATTACGATAGTTTAGTTAAATGTAGTGGTTATAATATCTGAGTTTAGTTGACAAGGAATGTTGTACTAGTGACTAATATTAAGATGATCTATTGTTGCAAGTAAACAGGTATTATTGAAGACATTATGTGAGTATTATTTATACTTGAATCCTACTAGAAAAGAAAAATCATAACATCTCAGAAGTGGGATTAATCCAAGGATATAATATACGCCCACAATTATTTAATTTCCAGACGTGTTTTAATATGCCTTAATATTTATCAGTAAGCGAGTAATCACTACGTTATTTAGAATTGTACGTACAATACCAAAGTTCTACTTGCTTCTACTTAAAATCGTCTTAATGTCCTTTTTGGTAATTTGTACCGGTGGTGGCAGTGGACATTATAAATTAGTACCCATGATAATTAGTATGAAAGTTCCCTATGATTTTACTAATGAATAGAAAATCTATAAATTCAAAGTACATTTACACCAAATTTTGTGAAGATCGATTAAGAAATGCTATCTAAAGAGGATAAACAACACACTGGACTGTTGAGAGGTGCTTTTGCATGCTTGTTGGATTACCTGTCTTTGAATAAAATAAAGTTAGTAAGAAAGATAGGTATAGCTTAGTTCCTTAACTTCAAAAATATTCTATTGGACTTATATTTTATGTTTATCTAGATTGTAAGATGTTTATTGTGATAGCCCATTCTAAAATGAGTATAAGTATCTCCGTAAATTAAAAATTAACCTAAGAACGGGTAGTATGAGTGTGCTTCAAACTATGTGAACTAGAAACCATTTTTAAAATTCAGTTGATATAACAAGAGAAGTTGAGATTTGCAGTCTATATGTATACACAACCAGAACTTATTGAACTAGGAAATGCATTATAGACAACACCCTCACCGTTAGGGTTAGGATATAAACAGTTTTTATTGAATTTTATAAAAAAAAAAAAAAACTGTTTAAAATGTTTTAGTGAATCTAATTTCATGAACTATGAAACTTAATTATTTAAATATACACTTATTTTGTTTCGGGGTAGAAAAATTTGAGTGAATATTATGAAATTTGAGGGAATTTTATGGAATTTGGCTTAGCTGTTAACCAAAGTAAGTACAGTAAAATGATTTCAATTAGTAAATTGACCAAAGATAGTACATTCGGATTCTAAACCTAGTATAGTGCTTATGAATTGAATTTAAGAAGCACCGGATCACTACATGAGTATTCATTTTGTCATCTGAAGTGACACACAATAACTAATTAATTTGCTTTTGTAGATATTGGTAAGAATAACATTTTGACTGTTTAACGTTATTTTTGCGACTGCATAGAATACTTAGGACCACAATGCACATTAGTCAGGTTAGCCAAGCCATGAAAGAGTTTATCAGGTCTTTCGATTCCACTCGATACTCTAGACGTGAAATTGCACAGAACTATATGATTTTATCTTAGGTATAGTTGTTAATTGGACTGGAACAAGTTTTTGTGAAAAGTTGATTAACCCTGGGTATATCTCACGCAATTGGTCTTCCTACAGTGAAGCACAATTAGTAATTTTTTTTTAAGGACTTATAGTCGTCCGAATTGAGGAACGCATGGCGTGGACATTGAAATGTCATCGGAATAATAAATTTAAAATTTTATTTTATGACTTATGAGTGACCAAGAGTGTGGTTAACAATAATAATTTCGAATCCTCACGTGCTTCCGATGACACATTATACAATTGATCCCTGTTGTTATCTGTCAAAAATCATAACAGTTGTTAGAGGATTGAGAACAACCTGAATATTCTGAGACTAGTGGAGCTACTTTAATATTTTACCAAAATAATAATATTGATGTACGCTTGTGCAAGTTACCCAGTACCCTAATAATATTATAGGGTACTGGCAAGTTACCCAGTACCCTATAATTAATAAAGATTATTGAATACTAAATCTAAAGTTATATTTTGACTTGAGCCTTGACATAATTTTACGTTTTATTTGGGCATGATTCTGTGCAGTGGATTTTGTTTGTTTGTCTAGATATTAACGATAAAAGTAAGGAATTTGATACACTTGACAACGTTCAGAGTTGAATATGATAAACCGCAGCAGTAGCCACCCGGCTATGGACGAACGAGTACAGTTATCAGCAGCAGTAATTGATGGCTCTAGCTTGAGTCCAGTTCGCACAGATGAAACCAGGTAGCTGCAGATGGGGCTATATCGCCGGATTGACTTGGGTAGACTACGTCCATATGATTGGGCTTTGTCTGCCGGATTGACTTGGGTTGACTACGTCCATATGATTGGGCTATGTCTGCCGGATTGACTTGGGTTGACTACGTCCATATGATTGGGCTATGTCTGCCGGATTGACTTGGGTGGACTACGTCCATATGATTGGGCTATGTCTGCCGGATTGACTTGGGTTGACTACGTCCATATGATTGGGCTATGTCTGCCGGATTGACTTGGGTGGACTACGTTCATATGATTGGGCTATGTCTGCCGGATTGACTTGGGTGGCATACGTCCATGTGATTGGGCTATGTCTGCCGGATTGACTTGGGTGGACTACGTCCATATGATTGGGCTATGTCTGCCGGATTGATACGATACGATACGATACGATACGATACGATACGATACGATACGATACGATACGATACGATACGATACGATACGATACGATACGATACGATACGATACGATACGATACGATACGATACGATACGATACGATACGATACGATACGATACGATACGATACGATACGATACGATACGATACGATACGATACGATACGATACGATACGATACGATACGATACGATACGATACGATACGATACGATACGATACGATACGATACGATACGATACGATACGATACGATACGATACGATACGATACGATACGATACGATACGATACGATACGATACGATACGATACGATACGATACGATACGATACGATACGATACGATACGATACGATACGATACGATACGATACGATACGATACGATACGATACGATACGATACGATACGATACGATACGATACGATACGATACGATACGATACGATACGATACGATACGATACGATACGATACGATACGATACGATACGATACGATACGATACGATACGATACGATACGATACGATACGATACGATACGATACGATACGATACGATACGATACGATACGATACGATACGATACGATACGATACGATACGATACGATACGATACGATACGATACGATACGATACGATACGATACGATACGATACGATACGATACGATACGATACGATACGATACGATACGATACGATACGATACGATACGATACGATACGATACGATACGATACGATACGATACGATACGATACGATACGATACGATACGATACGATACGATACGATACGATACGATACGATACGATACGATACGATACGATACGATACGATACGATACGATACGATACGATACGATACGATACGATACGATACGATACGATACGATACGATACGATACGATACGATACGATACGATACGATACGATACGATACGATACGATACGATACGATACGATACGATACGATACGATACGATACGATACGATACGATACGATACGATACGATACGATACGATACGATACGATACGATACGATACGATACGATACGATACGATACGATACGATACGATACGATACGATACGATACGATACGATACGATACGATACGATACGATACGATACGATACGATACGATACGATACGATACGATACGATACGATACGATACGATACGATACGATACGATACGATACGATACGATACGATACGATACGATACGATACGATACGATACGATACGATACGATACGATACGATACGATACGATACGATACGATACGATACGATACGATACGATACGATACGATACGATACGATACGATACGATACGATACGATACGATACGATACGATACGATACGATACGATACGATACGATACGATACGATACGATACGATACGATACGATACGATACGATACGATACGATACGATACGATACGATACGATACGATACGATACGATACGATACGATACGATACGATACGATACGATACGATACGATACGATACGATACGATACGATACGATACGATACGATACGATACGATACGATACGATACGATACGATACGATACGATACGATACGATACGATACGATACGATACGATACGATACGATACGATACGATACGATACGATACGATACGATACGATACGATACGATACGATACGATACGATACGATACGATACGATACGATACGATACGATACGATACGATACGATACGATACGATACGATACGATACGATACGATACGATACGATACGATACGATACGATACGATACGATACGATACGATACGATACGATACGATACGATACGAAACGAAACGAAACGAAACGAAACGAAACGAAACGAAACGAAACGAAACGAAACGAAACGAAACGAAACGAAACGAAACGAAACGAAACGAAACGAAACGAAACGAAACGAAACGAAACGAAACGAAACGAAACGAAACGAAACGAAACGAAACGAAACGAAACGAAACGAAACGAAACGAAACGAAACGAAACGAAACGAAACGAAACGAAACGAAACGAAACGAAACGAAACGAAACGAAACGAAACGAAACGAAACGAAACGAAACGAAACGAAACGAAACGAAACGAAACGAAACGAAACGAAACGAAACGAAACGAAACGAAACGAAACGAAACGAAACGAAACGAAACGAAACGAAACGAAACGAAACGAAACGAAACGAAACGAAACGAAACGAAACGAAACGAAACGAAACGAAACGAAACGAAACGAAACGAAACGAAACGAAACGAAACGAAACGAAACGAAACGAAACGAAACGAAACGAAACGAAACGAAACGAAACGAAACGAAACGAAACGAAACGAAACGAAACGAAACGAAACGAAACGAAACGAAACGAAACGAAACTAACATAAAAATAGATTAGTTTGTCCGCTATAATGACTTGGGTAATAGTGTCCATATGATTGGACTATACATACCAGATTGACTTGGGTGAATTGCATTCATGTGATTGGACTTGTCTGCCGAATTGACTTGTGATGACTGCATTCTTGTGATTGGACTAAGTTTACTGGGTTGAATTGTATGGAATGTGTCTATCGAATGACAATGACATGAAATTAAGTAAAATTTAATGAAGGTAAAATAGAGGTGGTGGAATAGTTAGAAACTCCTGGGATGGGTCAGAACCCGATACAAAATTCTTAGTTGTATATTATTTACTGGACTAAATGACAAAAAGTTATTATGAGTAATTCCTTTTGAAAAGTTATATCCTGGAGGATATTGATGATTATATACATTACTTCATAAAAATATAAAAAGTTAAAGATCACAGATTACACCTCTTGATTTAGTATAAATGTTCTACGTTGCTCTCAATCAAAACGCCAGCATCTTGGGCACCGAGCCTCTAGTGGGCGTTGCCGACAACTTCTTACGTATAATTAATTTTACTAATGTTTTACATATACTTATGTCAAGTAACGAACCTGTATAGTTTTGGATATAATAATAATTGTATGATAATTTTGCTAAATGAAAGTACTTAGGTTTTAACATACAATGCCATTTTTTTAATTGTCTATTTATATTTATTATAGTTATAATTAACGAAACGAAACGAAACGAAACGAAACGAAACGAAACGAAACGAAACGAAACGAAACGAAACGAAACGAAACGAAACGAAACGAAACGAAACGAAACGAAACGAAACGAAACGAAACGAAACGAAACGAAACGAAACGAAACGAAACGAAACGAAACTAACATAAAAATAGATTAGTTTGTCCGCTATAATGACTTGGGTAATAGTGTCCATATGATTGGACTATACATACCAGATTGACTTGGGTGAATTGCATTCATGTGATTGGACTTGTCTGCCGAATTGACTTGTGATGACTGCATTCTTGTGATTGGACTAAGTTTACTGGGTTGAATTGTATGGAATGTGTCTATCGAATGACAATGACATGAAATTAAGTAAAATTTAATGAAGGTAAAATAGAGGTGGTGGAATAGTTAGAAACTCCTGGGATGGGTCAGAACCCGATACAAAATTCTTAGTTGTATATTATTTACTGGACTAAATGACAAAAAGTTATTATGAGTAATTCCTTTTGAAAAGTTATATCCTGGAGGATATTGATGATTATATACATTACTTCATAAAAATATAAAAAGTTAAAGATCACAGATTACACCTCTTGATTTAGTATAAATGTTCTACGTTGCTCTCAATCAAAACGCCAGCATCTTGGGCACCGAGCCTCTAGTGGGCGTTGCCGACAACTTCTTACGTATAATTAATTTTACTAATGTTTTACATATACTTATGTCAAGTAACGAACCTGTATAGTTTTGGATATAATAATAATTGTATGATAATTTTGCTAAATGAAAGTACTTAGGTTTTAACATACAATGCCATTTTTTTAATTGTCTATTAAAACGAATAATGTATTAGAATACCTGATCCGATTAATTGAAAGCCTTTGTTATTTTGAATATATATTTTTTTTAATATTTAGTTAGAATTTATGAAGTATATGTCAATGAAACAATTTCAGATACGACAAACTGTCGGCGAATATTATCAGAACTCCACCTGAAATTATCTATAATGATTTAATATAAATTGTATGCACGTGAAACTGACCTCACTTCTATTTTATGAAGATTGGAATTTGTAGTTTTATTTACTGTAGAATTGACAGGAGTTATTTTAGCTAACTCTTCTCTCTAACTCTAATTGAAATTACCTTACATTTCCAGAGCATTTTAAAGAGTTACCATTGAATTTTTATTTTTTTTTAATTACAAATCTGTTAATGAATTTGAATCTATTTAACTTTATAATGATTATTATTATTTTCTTTTGATTTAGACATTTTTGAATTCAAAATATACCTAATTATCATTTTATATGATACTGTACTTGTACTTACCTATAATTAAATTTTTATGAAACTAACATTTGCATGCTCTATGAAGCATAGTACAAGGACATAATGTAATTTTTAAAGACCTGCTGTAATAGTTACCGCTTGACTGTATTTTGGCAAATAAGTTCTGAATCTGAATCTCAATAACCCTATTATATTAATGGCAGAGAGGTAAGATATTTAAGCAATGAAAGTAATCAAGTACTTTTTCTTTATTGTTACTATGTTGTAAATGTACTGTCAAAAAGTTGTGATGTTTGCTAAAACAAATACTTAATTAAAATGTGCAATGGAAATCTTCTGATTTAGAGAATCTGAATTGAAATTAATTATATTTTAAGACATAGCACCTACTGATGAAAGAATATGAATAGCTTTGACATATATTCATAAAGTCAAAATCAATAATGCTTTATTCATTAATACCGTGTTCTCAATAAGTGTGCATGATTACATTTAATTGCCTATGATTTTAGTTGATTATTAGTTAAACAAAAAATTTGATAGTTAACTCAATTAAAGTATTATTAATTATTATATTTTAAATTTATAATTGGTATGGTAAATTTATATTTTGTCATTCTGGTAATATAATTGATATTTGCATATAAATTCAATTAATTAAAATCTGTATACTACTAACATAATCTTATCTAGAGTCCATAGATGAACTTTCTTGTATTTGTCATAAATGAATGGTTGGTTAATATCTAATTGTACCTAAACCTAAGCCACTTCATTGACCAACCGTCTCGAAAAGTAATGATCTGTTCAGGAAAAGTTTCTGTATCTGTTTGTCTTGATTATAATATCGATAGATAGATAATGGCTTTATTTGTGCAACACAAAACAATACAACAAAATACAAATATTTACATTACATAAAGTAAAGACAAAGCTTATAAGTACCTAATGGATTTATAATTATTATGTTGTGTGATATTATGTTTAACTGGCCTGAATTGCAACTGAAAAACAAATGTTATTTTATTTTTAAACAAAATACGAACCAGGTACCAAGTGTAGGTAATTAAGAAACGTAACTTATCTGGTAAAAAGAAAAATAATGTTAATTTTATGAAATCTAACATAAGATATTATGTTACAATGTTTCAACTTTGTGAATCAATCTATTAGGTGTACTAGAAAAATGTATACTAAGGTGATATTTTTGTATTTTTTTTTCTTTTCCTTTCATGGCCGCACACATGTTTCAAGTGTAAAGGTTTTAGCCCTGATGTCACATGGTGTGACATTATTATGCGTGCATGGGGACATGCACGGTGCCAGGATGGTCGAGTGTAAAGGTTTCATTAATATTGACATAATTTCAATTGATTTTGACAGTGGCAACCTTTTTAATGAAGGTTGACGGCCGGAAAAGAAAAAAAAAAAAAAAAAGACAGAGATGAAATGGCGCCTAAAAGCACTCGTGGGTTTATGTTTGGAAAATTGGTTGTAGACTTAAAAAAGGAAGGTTTTTAGTAAAGTCAAGCAATGATAAAGATTACGATAGTTTAGTTAAATGTAGTGGTTATAATATCTGAGTTTAGTTGACAAGGAATGTTGTACTAGTGACTAATATTAAGATGATCTATTGTTGCAAGTAAACAGGTATTATTGAAGACATTATGTGAGTATTATTTATACTTGAATCCTACTAGAAAAGAAAAATCATAACACTACCGAGTCTTCGAAATGCGACCTGCAATGAGAAGACACAAGAAACTCATAAATGAATCATGAAAACACACAGAATAGATGATGGTCACAAAAGAAATTCCCGACCATACGCGCCTTAGACTAACAAGTGCGCGTATATATCTATGGGCCTTCATGGTAATAAATCGTTTATAACTGTCTGATTCAAGACGGTCCCAGGCTGACGTGTTCAGCTGGCAGGTGTGGCTAGCGCTTTACCTGAAAACTGGCAAGCTACTGAAAAAGATGGCCGCCGTAAAATTTAGCATTCGCTTTTCCGCGGATTTTCTCGATTCTGGTATATCAAATACTATGACATACATACATTTCTGAATTCTCTATAAAATTTCCTATAAAATTGTATTTAAAATTTAAAATATAAATTTCGAGACAATTCCTGCACCGGAATGTTAGTACGAAAATGTCGATTGGCGTCATGCAAA
The DNA here is from genome assembly GCA_949358125.1 of Idaea dimidiata. Taxonomy (NCBI): domain Eukaryota; kingdom Metazoa; phylum Arthropoda; class Insecta; order Lepidoptera; family Geometridae; genus Idaea; species Idaea dimidiata. The sequence goes on from OX442340.1 coordinate 1,383,644, forward strand.
TTAAAACCACCAATTTTTCAGGTACTAAAGCGTTAATAACACGTAAAGAGATTGAATATTACTAGAGGTAGACGTAGATTACTTACTCAGACATTATTTTTCACAACCTAACTGACGATAAATACATCACAGTCTACCGAGCGCGCACTGCGTGAAGTGTTCTGAGGGCCGCACGTACCAAAACCCACTTGAGTTGGACATCTATCATAAAAACTTTTATAAACTGTGGCGTTTCAATGCTCGATTTTTTCACTCTCAACAACTTAGGATGACGCAGGCAAAAAACGATTCATTTATAAACAGCCACAATTCTAATTAGAAAAAGCGGGAACGTTAGGAACAGAATATCTGTCGCTTGCCAGACGTGGGTTTTTGCTCGCGACAGAATATCTGTCTCTTGCCAGTTGAAAGGATGGTAAGAAATATTTAATTGGTAATAAGTATATAACGCAGTAATTACTTGTATATAAAATACGCTTTATCTCTTGAAGGAAACCAAAAAAGCTTTAAGGTAAAAAACGTATCGACTTTTTAAGTTTTTAAAACTAGCAGGTAGTAAAAGCTATCTTAAAGATTTTTATTTGAAAACTAATTTAAATTTAGGTTTTACAATATTATGTAGATGAAACTGCAAAAAAATGTTAACAATTGCTTTTGTTTACAGTTTATAGATACGACGTTATCGACATGTCTGGCCGAGACAGAGATATTGGAAGAAAATGGGAGTCTGGATCAGCAAAAAGAAAAAGAAAAGCTGAAAGAACTGCAACCAACCAAGTTTTGAGTTTCAATTTGATGAAGTTCCTCAACCAAACTGCATCTGGTAGTACAGAACCTTCTGAATCGATAGCTTCGACTTCTACACAACAAACGTCCGAGATACCGTTGGAAAATGCTCTAGATGCACTGAATACCGAGAGCGAACGTCAGTTAGACGTAGAGCTTGGATCATCTTCTAGCCAATCAAAAATTGACGCTGAAACTCTTGTGCTGTCATCAAGCAATCAAGAAGAACAGATTGACATAGATTCTCCAATTCGCAGCGACGACGCCAGCGCCATAGTTCAGCAAGTACTTGTTAATTCGGATCCGGGATTGTGGACGTTTCCCATAACGGATACACAGCGTCGTGACATAGTTCGAAGCGGCCCCACACAGCAATTAAATAGCGGTGATGAATATTATCCCAAAGGTGATGATAACAGACACTTTTCCAATTTCTATTTCTCGAGAAAACTAAATAATGGTGAAACTCAACATCGTCGCTGGTTAGTTTATTCCAATTCCCAAAATAAAGTTTACTGTTTTCCATGCAGACTATTTAGCAATTCACAAACTCAGGTGGTGCAAGGATGTTGTGACTGGAAACATTTAAGTAGCATTTTACATAGACATGAGAATACCAAAGAACATATGGCACATATGTTCCAATGGTTAACTTTAGAGAAAGGAATAAATCAAGGCAAAACAATAGACCAAGAAAACGAAAGGCTAATACGTGAATCACAAAAACATTGGCACAACTTGTTAAAGAGAATAATTGACATAATAAACTTTTTGGCCTCTCATAATCTTGCATTTAGAGGTCACAGAGAATCTCTCAAGACAGGTGACGGTATTAAGAATTCCGGTAATTTCATAGATTTATTTAAACTGATATCAAAATTTGATCCTACTTTACGTGAACACATGAAACGCATTAGTGACAAACAACTTTCACACCATTATTTAAGTCACGATATTCAAAATGAATTGATCATATTGATGTCAAAAACAGTTGTCAATGAAATTATTCGTAAGGTTAAAGAAGCAAAGTATTATTCTTTTTTGCTCGATTGCACTAGAGATTGTAGTAGAGTTGAACAAATGTCGGTTATCTTAAGATTTTGTGATACGTCAACTGGTACAATAGTCGAACATTTTATGGGATTTCTAGCTGTTACTCAGACAACTGGAGAATATTTAGCCAATGCTATACTGGAACACCTAGAAAAATATGACTTAAATATTCAAGACTGCCGTGGCCAGGGATACGACAATGGTGCAAATATGGTAGGTGTAAATAGTGGAGTTAAAACTCGAATATTGAATATTAACCCTAGGGCATTTTTCACACCTTGTGGCTGTCATAGTTGGAATCTACTATTGGTAGATGCAGCGAACTCATCTATGGTAGCAAAAACTTTTTTTGGTTTCATACAAAAAATTTATTTGCTATTTTCAAGTTCAAGCAAGCGCTGGGATTTTATAAAAGGAAAATTAAAACTTACTATAAAACCTTTATCAGACACAAGATGGGAAAGTAGAGTCGAAGCAGTAAAGGCCGTATTATTGCAATTTGATGAAGTGATTGAATGCATAAAAAACTTAAAAAATCAAACGGAGGAATCAGACACTCTCAGTGATTGCGATTCAATACTAAATGAAATGTTAAGTTTAGAATTTATCGTATCTTTACATGTGTGGTATGAGATATTATTGCGTGTTAATATAACAAGTAAATTATGGCAATCAGTACAAATTCATTTAAGCATTGCTCTTGAACATTTACACACATTTTGTGAATAGATAAAAGAGTATCGGGAAACTGGATTTGAGAAATCCCTGTCTGATGTTCGGAAATTTACTGAGCAAAGCTGTTATGACCTGCCAAAAGAGTTTAAGAATAAAAGAGTAGCCAAAAAGAAAAGGATGTTCGATTATGAAAGCAGCGATGAACCTATACAGTCTCCCAAAATCCGGTATCAAACATATTTTTTTTACGCCATGATTGATTCTATAATAACCAATATGGAATTAAGATTTACGTCTTTAAATCAACATTTTGAAGACTTTGGTTTTCTCTATGATTTAAGCGCGCTAAAAAATATGCCACAGGAGCAAATATTAAAACACTGTAACGATTTACATAACGTCCTGCGAGTGGGTGAGAGCAGTGACTTCCAACCATTTGAATTATATGAAGAATTAAATACAATGATCCCGAATTTACCCAACTTCATTAAAGACGTGAAACAGCTGCTGTCATACATAACAGAAAATAGCTTGAAAGAAATTTACCCAAATATTTACATTGTCATCCGAATTTTATTAACAATTCCGGTAAGTACAGCCTCTGCTGAAAGAAGTTTTTCAAAATTAAAATTAATAAAAAATTATTTGAGAAACACAATGAGCCAAGAAAGACTTTCAGCTTTGGCTGTTTTATCAATTGAATCAGATTTGGCATCTAGGCTGAATTACGATACCATAATTAAGGAATTTAGTAACGTTAAAAGCAGGAAATTTCTGTTCCTTTAATAAAAAAATCTAATGTTTTTTAAGATACACTTTAAGAAATGTATATCTCCACCTTTATATTAACGATTTGTAATTTTTCATTTAATACTTATTAATCTAATTTGTATTTTTATGAATAAAAACTTGGCAGTGTTAATTGTTTTGTTTGTTTTTATTATTTTATAAAATCCGTCTTCAGGTCGCCATAGAACAGGGCCTCGCGAAATCTGTCTTGCCCACATCAAATTTAGTTGTTGCCCCGCCACTGTCGACACTGACCAGTCACCAGGCTGACTCGAAGCTGACCAGTCATAAGGTTGGCCCCTCGAATGAGATTATGAAAATGAAGACGGGTTATAGGCTGAATCGCGGCTGACAGAGTTTATAGCCATAAGACTGATAATAATAACTATAAATAAAGAAAAAAAAACATAAAAATCAAAATGTCAAAATAATAACAAAATGACAATAATAAATTAAAACGATAAAATACAAACCCAAAAGAAAAAAAATATACAATTAGCAACACCTTAGAACTACAAAATACAATAAATGTAAATAAAGTAAAAGTACTTATATTTATAAAGATCTCCACTTGATACTCGATGAGGTAGGGTTGCCAACGATCCCCTTTTAGTCTATAAGTTTGTCTCTTTCTCCTCGTTTGTTTTTCAGGAAATTACGAGAACCAATTCTTGCGTCCCCTAAGCGACGGTGTCTGGTGGGGTCTCATTGGAGTCTTAGTGATTGGGATAATACTGCTGAGCGTGGCCGCAATGGTGGAACGTCGACCATCGGTTGTGCAGTACGCGATCTTCTCGGTCGTTGCTAGTATAAGTCAGCAATGTATGTATGTCGTGTCACCTATCTATTTGAGGACATATAAAATTCAAATCCCTGACTGACTGACCTAATCCCCTATATATCAACGCACAGCCCAAACCACTGTTCCTACAGACGTGAAATGTCGACATTGTATTCTTTGTAGTGTGAGTTATCTACTAAGAAAGGGTTTCTGGAAAATCCCGCTTGATGGGGATTTACGCGGTTTCAACCGCATGCATGGCTTTGATAGTTTTAATGTAAAAGAAAAAAAAAGTTCATTTAACAACAGTATACTTACACACTTACACACGCATGCCTATAGTTTGTATATTTGTAAACTGCATATTTACATATACAACTTTAAAAACAGATACATCCTCAATCGCAGCATCAATGTTCAGTATAATGCTGTTATACCTGTCTACATCTCAGAACAAGAGTCTGCTTAGCAACTATATAGGCAGGTAGTTCGCAGCCGAACCATATCAACAGGTGTAGGTGTGATCAGGGTATATTATTGCGTTGCCTACTCCTATGTTCCACATCATTGTGTGTATAGGAAGGTACTTACACTATTATATTACATCATAAACTCGCTAAATGATTCCATAAAACGTTACGGGGTAAGCTTAGAATGAACGTGACATTTTGTATTACATTGATTTGTTAGATTTGGATCTAAAATACGTACTACAAACATAGATTTTCCAATATTAGCTAGTAAATAATGCCTTACCTTTTTGTAAGTCGCAATAGCAGAATCTTGACTAATGGTCTATCTATGAAATCAATTGCTAGTTTAAAAAATACATCCGAATAGATTAACTCCTTATTTTTTAGAAGTCGGTTAGTACAGTTTTTATTGTAAGTACTTCACTTACTTCACTAAATAGCTCTAATTTTTAGAAAGTTAAAATTAGGTTAAAAGTAGACAATAAATTAAACTCGTTTTGTAGCTTTTTTACACGACTGCCAAAGGAAGTGTTATGTTTTTGCCGTGAGTGTATGTATGTATGTATGTATGTATGTATGTATGTATGTGACCTATTTTTGAGCCATCGTAGGGCCTAAACGGCTGGGCCGATTTAGATAAACGATACGTCGTTAGATTCGTCATGACCGCGTGAGTGACATAGGGTACATTAAAATAATAAATAAATAAAAATAATTATGTAAAACGCTATTAACCAAGATTTGTAAAGACAATAAAAAACAGAGAAAACGCGTAACATTGTTCACTCAAACGATATGTTTTATTCTTTCGTAAATTTACATTTGAAAAGTATTGCTTGTAAAGTTTTACAATTAAGTTTTAAAATAATTAATTATAAAATTATCGGAAGTCGTTTATGTAGGTTGTCTTCATTCATATGTCACTTGCCTTCGGCTCGGTTGTCTTGTCTTTAATGACGTTCATAATATATTATTTTTACTTACTTCATTTTATGGCTTAGCACTACCTACCTCTGGATTGGGATTTTTGAATTTTCGCACAAAAATTCAATATTCGCATGCGAAAACAATCCGCATGTGAATAATGTATTCTAATAGTCATTCTAATAGTTAATCTTCGAAAGTTATGTTGCTACTACATTTATGATTACGCAGGTAATTTTCGCAAGAACAACGGAATGTTAATTAAAAACTTTTCGATTTCACTCGTATATAAATATCTCATCTATGGATTTGCATTTGACGCCGAGTTTGAAGGAATTGGCAGAGATGACATAAAATACTTTAGTATCTTCTTATTAATCTGTGAACATAAATAACCACTTTGTTTTTCAAAGAAAAAAAACCTAAGTAATAGCAGAGATATGTAAAAACTTCTAGATACGTAATAGGGCAAATTTCTTGGCTACACAAATGCAAGCTATCTAGCCAGAGAAGTCTTAGTTCCATCCCAGCTCACGTCACGATCACCCGCTTGTTGACACACAGTACATTTAGTTCACTTTCACAACATTATTCACAGACAACAATGCCTTCGTGCGTATTTAGGCGATGCACGAATTATACTCTGGCAAAAATATTTCATTTCATACGTAAGTAAAGCTGTATTTATTTATTTTAGTTTATTTGTTGAAAAAGTTTTTTTTCCAAAAACTCAACGAAGTTTTTGACTTTGACGTTTTATCATTCTCTCCTAACCGCTATGAGATGTCATAATAATATTATGACATCTCATTCTTACGTCATGCAAGTTGCATTGAGTCTTTATGTTTTAGAAAGAGATAACAATAGTTTCGTCTATTTCTTCTTTAAATTATGTGAATGAATATAAATAATGAGGTTGTATAGCCTAAAATTGCGCCGCTTTTCAATAATGATTTGTTCTGCAATGGCGTCTCTATAACTTTAATAGACTCATTGAGTAATAGCCTAAAATTAGAAAGCTAAAAAAAGTTGTCAGCAACAACAACCCGAGGCATTGCGCCCAAGATGCTGGCGGCGTTCCCGCGCTGAATAGGAAACCGCCAGCTCTTGTACTTATCACCCTGAGTAAGCAAAAACAAGCAATGCACGTCCTCGCCACTGGAGTATAATACATCTAGAATTAATGAATTTTGTTCTGGTGTAATTAAATCTGATCTCTAAAAACTAAAAAGCGATAAATAAAAAAAAAATTTAAAAAAATAAAAAACCCGACTGCACTTTTAACAGAAAAGTGAAAAACAAGATACTTCTAGTAGCTTTAGGAATGGTGGATGCAGTCGGGTGGGACTCCAAATAAAAGGTGAATAAGTTTAATAAACCAAATACTTAGTGTTATATAATTAGGCATACTATCTTTATGTTATTTGGAGTCCCACCCGACTGCATCCACCATTCCTAAAGCTACTAGAAGTATCTTGTTTTTCACTTTTCTGTTAAAAGTGCAGTCGGGTTTTTTATTTTTTTATTCAAGTGACGTTTCGAGAATTTTACATTGCCTCCTGATCACAGTAAGAAACGTTTCGGACGCTGAAATTTGTTAAATATAATAAAGCAACGCAATTTAAATCGAAAAATAAGATTAAATTCATATCAGAATCGCGAATACCTTACTTGAACCTAACTAAAATACAAATTTAAGTAGCAATCCTAACTTACATTTTACTGTAAAAGTTTTCATTAAAATATAGTGCTTTTGGGAAATACCAAACATTATATGCTCTATGCCTGGAAAACAACTTTTTATAAACAATATAAACTGGAGTTAAAAGTTCAGTAGTTATATAGGAGACAGACAGAAAGAAAAACACATAACTAATAAATAAACTACAAAAGATTTGTTATTACTCGTATTATATTTATCAAGGCTATTAAAACGCGATCAAAGGTCGGATTATCTGGAATTTATTTTATCGTCTTATTTTTTTTCTCAGATATAAATACATATTTCGATTTCATTCCGAATGTGGTGGTTTCAAATCCTAGTCGACTACTGCCTTATTCTTAAAAAAAGGATCATTGTGCGCTATTAAATAGCTCCTACAGTGAATGAAAATATCAATAAACTTACGGTTAAAAGTTACGGAAAAGGCCAAGTTAAAACGCAGTAAAAACTTAAAATTTAACAACACATAGTTCCGCTAGTTTAATCTTAGCACTTGTTTATTAACAGCCTTGCTAGAGAATAGCGATAATATTTATCTAGTGAAAACATAATCATAACATGGGCTTCCAAAATGGAGTGATTATCTAAACACTACCCGATTTGAGCTGAATGGAAGGCTTTAGAGGCATGTTGTGTAATCATTGTTTAGGTTATAATGCCCACCTGACTTTGGCAGGGGTAATTTATAAACAAAGGATGTTTGTTTTTAAGACAACATTAGATATTATAAAGAGAAAATATTTGTTAAGTTATTAATGAATAGGCTTCGAAATTACTACGCTATCTTCTTTTTAAATAATATTAATAATAATTCATTTATTTTTATTTATTATGTTTAGTTATTCCGCGCTACCGTGCTCGTTTGTCATTGCTATGTCGTCCTTTTGTCGTTAAAAAAAATAAAGTAAATGCCACAGATAATTAAAAAAAACTTTGTTTTTAAGGGTGTGTTTCTTATTTTTTTTAATTATTTGATGTGTATTTAATTTTATTTTTTGGTAGGGCCCAATATATAAGGGTGGCATTCGATTCTTCTTGTAGGCAAAAATGCCTGTGCTAGGAGATTCCACTCCGTGCTACGAGTATCTATTAGCAAAAGATTTTTTAGATCGGTCTAGTATTTGCGAACCCTTCTACTTACAAACAACCAAACTAACAAACAAATGTTTTCTCTTTAAGTAATCGGTAAAGATTAGATTAATCTATATATAGATTAGATTAGATTATCATGATAGTAAGTCCTATACTGACTATCATAAATGATAATCTAATCTATAAATTATATTCAACAACGTTCGAATTTTGTTCTATTAATAAACACTCTAATTAATAAGTACTTTTGAATTCTCTGTTTAACTTTTTTTTTGTTTATTAAGAGACTTTGTTTTATATGTTGTAATAATAATGTTTTCAATACAAATATTTAAATAATTGGTTGCAGATTTCGAGGACGAAATCGTAATACAAAAGTCTTCAACAGGTAATTATACTAGTACCGATAGTGATCCACAAATTTCTAGTTTTTATTGCTCCGTACGTAATTCATTAGGTTTAAAAGGAACCCTTTTTAAATCAGTCCGACTGTCTGTCACTACTGATTTTTTGTCTCGGCCAAACATACCGACACCGAATGGAGAATAGGCGAGCCTCACATTAACGCTTCTTGGGTGTTCTGGGCATGAGTCTGGAGAGGCCTCTAAAGTGTCCGTAAAAGCTAATATTGCCCATGTTTTGCCCATAGTATCTTTACGACCGACGAGGGTACATAGTTCCTCTTTTACCTCCGTCTACTGTGTTTGTGTACAGTAGTCACATTTTCTATGACATTGACAACCAATGACAAAAGTAAGACTAGAATACTAAAGTATTTTACTCCTAGCCAACTTAACAACTATTTAGTATCTTCTTACTGGTCTATGGGAGTAAAGCTTCGTTTGCACCCAAAGAGTAATATAATTCGCCCCCAAGCCTCAGCCTTTCTACGAACTGCGTAGTGTTCGGTGGATAAAAGTTATTATGGCAATTACTCCTTTACTCATGGAACTTGAGTCATAAAATTAAAACAATGAAACTATAAATAAGGCTATTTTACGACACTATTAAAGCTTGTAATTATGAAGGACTAGTTTCGCCCGCGGTTTCACCCGCGTAAGTCCCGTTCCAGCGGGAATATCGAGATAAAAGTAGTCTATGTGTTATTCTAGGTCTCCATTACCTATATTCCACCTATATTCCTCATTTACACATACTCACAAACTTGCAGCTTTATAATATTAGGGGTTAAAGTATGAAATTGCCGATTTGTACTGAAAATCTTAATTGTTTATTTTTTAAATTTTTTACAAATTTATTTAATCAAAATAGTTGCCATTATTATTTATACATTGCTGCCATCTAATGGGAAGGTTATTAATGCCTTTGCGATAGAACTCCGACGATCTAGGCTGCACAAACTGTGTGAAAGCATTTTGTACTGCCTCCTGGGAAGAAAACTTCTTGTCACTTAGATAATTGTCCAAATCACGAAAAAAATGGTAGTCCGTTAGAGCAAGGTCTGGTGAATACGGAGGATGACGAATGGTTTCTAAGTGCAGTTCCTGAAGGGTCAAAATGGTTTCTCGTGCTGTGTGAGGTCTCGCGTTGTCGTGGAGCAATAATGGTGAAGATCGATTCATGAGTCGGGGCTGTTTTACTGCTAGTTTTGTCAACATGATTCGGAGTTCGGCACAATAGACATCTGCCGTAATTGCTTGACCAGATCGAAGAAAACTATACTGAATAACACCATGCTGAGACCACCAAACAGTTACCATTACCTTTTTATTGGTAAGTTTTGCTTTAGGACACTGTTGTGGCATTTGACCTGGGGTCAGCCATTGCATTTTTCTTTTCCGGTTATCATAAAGAATCCACTTTTCATCACATGTTACAATTCGATTCAATATTCCTTCATTTCTGTACCGGTTCAACAAGGCAACACAAGTTTCAACACGCGTTTCTTTCTGCAGATCAGTCAAATCATGAGGCACCCATTTTTCGTATTTTTTTATTTTATTGATTTGACGCAAGTGAGTCAATAAAGTGGGTAAGGTAACGTTAAACCATGCCGCTAATTCCTGGGTAGTTTGACTAGGATCGGCTTCCACTATCTCTCTTAATTCATCGTTATTCACCTGTGTGGGCGGTCTTCCTCGTGGCTCGTTCTTTAAGTCGAAATTTCCATCACGAAAGCGTTTAAACCAAAATCGCACGGTGCGTTCATTAGTAGACCCCTCTCCAAACGCAGCATTGATATTGCGGGCTGTTTCTGCCGCGTTAGTTCCGCGTCGGAACTCGTATTCAAAAATCACTCGAATTTTCACAGTATCCATCTTTCTTGTCTAAATTGAATAACAAAAACAATTGAAAGCCGATATTCAAATGTTTCACATTTTTTAAAAAAAAGAACATCACAGAAACCATTTGAAAAAAGTTTCATTCGAAAACCTCAAACCATGAAGATTCTATGTCAATTCAAAGAACCTATTGCAATAAAACGGCAATTTCATACTTTAACCCCTATTATTAGTAGGACAGGATGCAACGCGGAAGGCTGAGGGTTCGATTCCCGCCGGGTGAAAATGTTTATGCTTAAAAATAAATATAATTTGTATCTGGTCTGGGTGTCTATCTATGTACCTATTATAAGTATGTATTTACAAAAAAAAGTATAAAATGTAGTTTATCCGTTGTCTTGTACCCATAGTACAAGCCTAGTGCTTAGTTTGGGACTAGATTGCGCTGTGTGTAATGTCGAGCATTATTTATTTATTTTATTAACATACATCAATTTACGTAAGTAAGTGCTTTTTCTCCCCAAGCTCGAAAGCTGACCATCTTCATGACGGGGATCTGCTGCGTGCTGGTCTACAACTACTATACCAGCAGTGTTGTCAGCTACCTTCTGAATGGTCCGCCACCTTCGCTCAACTCTCTAAGGGACCTACTGGAGAGTCCACTCGATGTGATCTTTGAGGATATTGGGTATACGCGCAGTTGGTTGAACGTAAGTATTGTTAGGATGATGAAGTTACTAGCAGTTTCGATTTGAGACATACATTTATGAAACGTCACTCTTCGTCAAAAATAATTCATCATTTTTTATTAACCAATCAAAAGACCAATTCACTGTTTCCCGTAATTTATGGCATAATTTGTTACATATGAGCCTAGTGTGTCACTAGGCCCATATGTAATGTGTATCAAAATATATAATAAAATTCCTGAACACATACAAAAGGAAACGGAATAATTAAATTTAAAACATTGTTGTAATACATACCTTAAAAACAAACACTAGATCAGTTTTACCTGTGGAGTCTTAAGTCGAGGTTGCTTTTGTAGAGCCTTTTTCAAAGTCACACCATGATCAATTCAACGCATTCTACTGCTAAGAATTCGGATCAATTAAAATTTAATATTAATGATAAATTCTGTGACCAATACACAGCGCCATCTAGCCACCCATGGTAAGCTGCTAATTTTCTGTTACGGTGACTAGACAACGGATATACTACTTACATAATAATATATTTATTTTTCTTTTGTAAATACATACATATTATACATAGAAATACACCCAGACCAGATACTTATAAATATTTATTTTTATGCATAAATATTTGCAAATATTTGGAAACGAACCCGCAACCTCCTGCTTTGCAGTCAAGCGTACGCGCGACGCGCCACAGAGGTCGTCAAATAGACCAACGACTTTGTTTGGCTAATCTTTTTACCCGACTGCGCGACGCAAAGGAGGGTAATGTGTTTATCAGTCTATGTATGTATGTATGTAAGTATGTATGTATGTATGGATGTTTCTATGTGGCGTTCTAGAGGCCAAACGCGTGGACCGATTTTGATGATTCTTACGTCAATCGATTCGTCTTAATCTGGCGAGTGTGACTAAAGACATGACAGTAATCCAAAGTAACATATGTCACCACCAGACGCCATATTGTCAAAATTAAAAAATCCAAAATCGTCAAAGTATGTCAAGATGGGTATCGTTGAATAGGTTTTTAAAAATAAATATTAGGTTTCTTTCACCATTTTTCATTTTAAAGAACCGTTTAGGAAATATAACGGTTTAAAGTTAATTTACAAATAGTTATTCTTGCTTTTTATTACTAACGAACAAGTTTTTATTTTTGTTACGTTTACGCTTGGAACTATCAAAGTATAAGCCGTGATGGTACAGGTGACCGGAATTTATTGATATATTATACTAAAACAATATTTACATAAATTGTACCTACCTACTGAATAAAAGCCTAATAACACTTAGGTACCTAAAAACGTTAAAAGAATAATAATAATATTAAACAATAAATAACTAAACCCTAACAGAATCTTACTAATATTATAAACGCGAAAGTTTGTATGTATGTATGTATGTATGTGAGGTTGTTACTCTTTCACGCAAAAAATACTGAACCGATTGCGATGAAACTTGGAATATAGATAGCTGGGGGACCTGGATTAACACATAGGCTACTTTTTATTCCCGCGGGAACGGAACTTACGCGGGTGAAACCGCGGGGCGCAGCTAGTACATTATAACCCCCTACCTAATGAAATGAATAGATTACGAGACTTACCTACAAGCTTGTGCTTAGTGTAGAATCGATGTCTGATATATGTAATTTGAGAAATGTGTAATAAGTGTCATAGTTAATAAATAAATATTTGATTTGACCTACCATCAATAAATGAAAATAGCTAAAAAGCGTAAAATAAAAAAATAATTTATAAAAAAACAAAAAACCCGACTGCGTAAAAAACTCGATTAAAAAATACGCATAGAAACAACAAAAAAACCAAAAAGAAAAAAACAAGCCCAGTAATTTGAAATTACGCTAAGTAATAATAGTTTTGTAATAGATACACACAGAACACATAATAAATGAGTAAAAAATTACTCACAGTCGGGACCCATTGGAAAAATTAGATTGGTAAAATGAATGGGTCCCGACTGTGAGTAATTTTTTACTCATTTAATATGTGTTCTGTGTGTATCGATTACAAAACTATTATTACTTAGCGTAATTTCAAATTACTGGGCTTGTTTTTTTTCTTTTTGGTTTTTTTGTTGTTTCTATGCGTATTTTTTAATCGAGTTTTTTACGCAGTCGGGTTTTTTGTTTTTTTATAAATTATTTTTTTTTCTTTTCGTTGTGGTGTGACTTTCTTAAAGAGTTCCAGTAGGGGTACTCAGAGAGCGTCGTCGGTCCGCAACCGAAATTTGACTTGACATGCCTGTCCGACATCATTGTCTGTCTATCATTGTCTTACTGAATCGCGCTGAGGGAGATGGAGATATCATTTCCGACATCGGATTTGGTTCAAACCTCTCTGAATCTGCTGATCGCCCTTAGGATCTTATTTGATCATATGACTGCTATCAGAGATAACAACTGAGACCAATTGCTTATCGTGTCTTCCAAACTACATGAGCTATTTTTATGTTTTGCCGCATATATTGTCGGTCACGATGATCCCGTTGCAAAGCGAAACACACCACTCTACACCACTCGCCTCTACTTGACTATTTATATATGTTATATAGCGTCCCCACCAACAGCTAAATGCAGGCATTCCGTGCGGGGTCCGCTATACCCGAGCGAACATCCCAAAGGGCGGTGTCGGGGATCAAGTTAAAGACAATGCAATGCAAGACGATGCAATGCGAAATAATGGCGTCTTATTAGGGGCTTATGTTTAGCAGTGGCTGAGATGTTGTCGATTGCCGGTCACTCTTGTGATTGTTGGTAATGACCGCGCCAAGCGATTCATAACACGCTCGACTCCAAACAAGATCAGAAAATTCTAAATTTTATCTAAATATGAAATATATATATTGCAGGTGCCAGATTACTACTTCACTAAAAGATCTCATGTTGACGAAGATGGTATTCGGAAAAAAGTTCTAAGCAAAGTAGCGAAAAAGCAAACACTTTTTCCTACAGAAGAAGGGATTGCTATGGTAAAAGCTGGAGGTAATATTTTATAGGGACGCCTTGACTGAGGAATGATTTGTCTCAGTTGTAAGTCGCATTCAATAACATCCAAAATATGACAAAACATTTAATAGTTTGGTGTTGATTTCATTGTAGTAAAACAAGATTTTAAAATTCATGTGTGGTTAATTCATTTTCTCTGTTGCTTGCGCATTTAAAAATTAACTCTATCAACATCCCGGAAAGCGAGGGTCACGGGTTCGAACTTTACTTCGAATTTTAGATTCATTTCTCCTTTCCTAATACCTCATATTATTATCTAACATCGTCTGTTTTTCCTTCAGGCTATGCATACCATACAGAGTCTGAAATAGCAAACCGACTTATCTCTAAAACGTTCACCCAATCCGAGCTATGTGAAGTCGGTTCAATAACTTCTATGGACAAGACGCTGGTGTACCCGGCTGTGCAGAAGGACAGCCCCTACAAGGAATTCTTTACGTGGAGGTAAGAGGTTCTTCTTAGTCTCAACCTTTTTTCCTGGTATTGCCTGATTCTTTAACCGACTTCAAAAAAAAGGAGCAGGCTCTCAATTCGTAGAGTTTATATAGGTATTTTTTAAATGTTTTTCATCGATTACTCGAAGATGGCTTGACCGATCGATATAGATCTTTTTTAGTACAGTGATATCTCCGAGGTGGTCTCATAAAAATGGTTGCGGATCTGATGAGGATTTTCGTAGTTATGAAAACACTCAAAGACAATTTTACCGATCGATTTTTAATGAAAAAGGAGGAGCTTCGAGGTGATCCCTTGAAAATTTGGTGAGGATCTGATTATAATCATCCCAGAATGCAGTAAATTACTAATTTATGGACTTCTATTAAAAATAATATTATCTATCTCGTGACCGTCTGACAACAGTAGAAAATGATAGGCACTATGTAGTAGGTACATTGCCGCTTTGAGTTAATCACCGGTAAAAGCCACTTTACATCAGAGCAGTAACATACTGCATAGTGCATAGTGTCCCTAGGCTGTATCTCATTAAGGCGGCGATAGATGATAATTATCGGTTCTTGTCCGATTGCATATAAATGAGCGAGATAAAATTGCGTAAAAAATCTACAATTTCTCGTAAAATCAATCATTAACGAAGATTAAAATAATATTTTTATAAAATGCGATAAAGAGGTTGTAGGTGTTGTATTTCCTAATATTATAATGCCTATAAGAAAATATAGCGGTTAAGGATTTAGAAGAAAAATTGATTTATTTTGTAAGACAGGGGTAACTTTGCCTGTATAATAGTGGTATTTGAAGTTATTTTTTATTGTTTTTGAAATGAAGGGGACACTTCTTGTATCATGTACAAACATAATACATTGTTTAAAGATCTATTTGATACCGGTTATGAAGAAAACTATTCAATCGGAAGGGATTTCACATGAGTCGCGTCCTTAACCGTCATAGCTAGACTGTTTCAGTCCCAGTTGAAGTATTTCTGTTGCCTACTTATTATGTTGTTAAGAACAGAATAAAATAAATATTTTAATGGGACTCCTCCCATATAACAATCGTGTTTTTTTTCTTATACATTACTGAATCCTTCGTTTACTGGCAATTAATTTTAGTTGTGTTAATTTTTTATGAACTCCGCGCTACCATGCTCGTTTGTCGTTGCTATGTCGGTCGTCCTTTTGTCGTTCAAAAAAAAATAAATTAAATTTTAAATAAAAAGTACCCCGACAACTTTCAAAAACCAAAGACAATTTTTTTTTGTTGTAGTTTTTTTTTTTAATTTCTTGATGTGTTTTTAATTATTTTTTTTAGCTAAACGACAACGCGACGACTTATAAGACATCATGGTAGGGCCCACTATATGTTTTCTTTTTAATTTTCAGCCTAACTCGTCTAATGGAACGTGGCATAGTGTCCTGTATACAACACCGTACCCTATCTCCACCCATATCTTGCAAGGCCAGCATGCCTCGGGCCCTGGCCTTGGGTGGTGCAGCGCCAGCCTTCATACTGTTAGCTTTCGGATTTATTGTCGCTACTGGCATCATGTTCATTGAAAGGTAGGTGTTGTTTTATTAAACACTAGCTTTGTCTTGTAGTTTCTCGTAAGTCCCTATCACGGGGGAGTACCGGGGTCAATAGTAGCCTATGTTACTTCTTGATACTTAATGTAGTTTCGGAGTCTGTTTCTTAAAAGTTACAGGCCAATAATCAAATAAATAAATTAATAATGGACGACATTACACACAGCGCTATCTAGCCCCAAACTAAGCAATAGGCTTGTACTATGGGTACTAGACAACGGATATACTACATATTATAGTTTTTTTTTTGTAAATACATACATATTATAATAGGGGTTAAAGTATGAAATTGCCGTTTTATTGCAATAGGTTCTTTGAATTGACATAGAATCTTCATGGTTTGCGGTTTTCGAATGAAACTTTTTTCAAATGGTTTTTGTGATGTTCTTTTTTTAAAAAATGTGAAACATTTGAATATCGACTTTCAATTGTTTTTGTTATTCAATTTAGACAAGAAAGATGGATACTGCGAAAATTCGAGTGATTTTTGAATACGAGTTCCGACGCGGAACTAACGCGGCAGAAACAGCCCGCAATATCAATGCTGCGTTTGGAGAGGGGTCTACTAATGAACGCACCGTGCGATTTTGGTTTAAACGCTTTCGTGATGGAAATTTCGACTTAAAGAACGAGCCACGAGGAAGACCGCCCACACAGGTGAATAACGATGAATTAAGAGAGATAGTGGAAGCCGATCCTAGTCAAACTACCCAGGAATTAGCGGCATGGTTTAACGTTACCTTACCCACTTTATTGACTCACTTGCGTCAAATCAATAAAATAAAAAAATACGAAAAATGGGTGCCTCATGATTTGACTGATCTGCAGAAAGAAACGCGTGTTGAAACTTGTGTTGCCTTGTTGAACCGGTACAGAAATGAAGTAATATTGGATCGAATTGTTACATGTGATGAAAAGTGGATTCTTTATGATAACCGGAAAAGAAAAATGCAATGGCTGACCCCAGGTCAAATGCCACAACAGTGTCCTAAAGCAAAACTTACCAATAAAAAGGTAATGGTAACTGTTTGGTGGTCTCAGCATGGTGTTATTCACTATAGTTTTCTTCGATCTGGTCAAGCAATTACGGCAGATGTCTATTGTGCCGAACTCCGAACCATGTTGACAAAACTAGCAGTAAAACAGCCCCGACTCATGAATCGATCTTCACCATTATTGCTCCACGACAACGCGAGACCTCACACAGCACGAGAAACCATTTTGACCCTTCAGGAACTGCACTTAGAAACCATTCGTCATCCTCCGTATTCACCAGACCTTGCTCCAACGGACTACCATGTTTTTCGTGATTTGGACAATTATCTACGTGACAAGAAGTTTTCTTCCCAGGAGGCAGTACAAAATGCTTTCACACAGTTTGTGCAGTCTAGATCGTCGGAGTTCTATCGCAAAGGCATTAATAACCTTCCCATTAGATGGCAGCAATGTTTAGATAATAATGGCAACTATTTTGATTAAATAAATTTGTTAAAAATTTAAAAAATAAACAATTAAGATTTTCAGTACAAATCGGCAATTTCATACTTTAACTCCTAATACATGGAAATCACCCAGAACCAGAAACAAACATTTATGGTCAGCAGAAATATTTCGACAGAAACAGATCGACTACTATAGAAGTTTATTCATCCATGCTATAGACCAGCTGTCCCCGGCGTAAGTTGCGGTCCCACGGGTATTTTTTAAACCCCTTTCTTATGGTATATATATATTATAATATACAAAATTAAAATATCGGATTTAAGCAGTGTAGGCTTCGTAGGTGTAGTCAGTCAGAATATAGCATTTTATAGCATATAGTTGAAACGAATGACTGTAATATTTTGATGTACCTACTTATGAAGTTTCATGAGCGTTTGACAGTGATGATAAGGTCTAAGATGTTGCATGCTCATATTGATAAAAATATTGCAGCGCAATGAGACCCAATCGTCTTCAAGATGGCATTAAATATCAGATTTGTTGTTCTTATTCGTAGGTATAGTTTTTAACTTGAGACCATCTTAGAAAATACTTTACTTAATTTAAAGGCACAAAATAATCACAACATTTGTTTGTTACTTCCAGATATGTGTTCAATCTCCAATCCCGCAAGAAATTACATCTTAAAACTCTGTTTACCCGCGACATTCGACATAATCCAACTTACGTACATTAGAATATTATGTACATATTATAACTATACGATTTTAAACTTAGGTACGAGTATATGGTTATTTTTACAACAATTATTAAATAACGGAATATTTATCATTACAAGCCAGTTGAAATGGCCTGCGAAATATCGAGCCCCTTGGTAAAACAAGATTAAACATGGTAAATACTTCGTTATTTTATAATACTAGCCCGCGGTTTCACCCGCGTTAGTCCCGTTCCCGTGGAATTATCGGGATAAAAAGTAGCATATGTGTTATTCCAAGTCTTCAGCTATCTATATCCCAAGTTTCATCGCAATCAGTTCAGTAGTTTTTGCGTGAAAGAGTAACAAAGTCACATACATACATTTTAACTTTAACTTTTTCGTACCGACTCTTTACGAGCCGAACGGTCTTGTACGAGAGAATGGCAAGCGATCCGATGGTACCTAAGTTCCACCTCCAGGGAGACGGGTGCTGCGGCGGCAACGGCAGAATTTGCGAAGCGGCGGAAATACGTTTCTATTGGCAATGGATACATATCTGTTTGCAATTGAGACCTTGGGCCCGTGGGGAACCGAAGCATTAGATTTTTATAAACAAATTTCAAAATTATTAGTTTTAGCTTCGGGTGACAAAAGGCCTGGTAGCTACTTTGGCCAACGAATTGGTATAGCAATTCAAAGACGCAATGCAGCCAGCCTTTTGGCTATCTTACGTAGGGACGCATTTTTGGATTTTTAATTTTAATAAAACACTTTATTTATCCGGGTTAATCGCGTTTTTATTCATTGTTCCGAACGAACCGAGCTTTCGCCAACTTTACAGTTGGCTTTTTCAAGGTTGACTGAGATGTAATTTGTCTAATTTTAACATTCTAAAAATCCACATTCTATTTTTAATTTAAATTAATTTTATT
Source organism: Idaea dimidiata (assembly GCA_949358125.1). Lineage (NCBI taxonomy): Eukaryota > Metazoa > Arthropoda > Insecta > Lepidoptera > Geometridae > Idaea > Idaea dimidiata. Next base: position 1,403,026 of record OX442340.1, read on the forward strand.
TAAATATGAGTATGTTAGTGTATCTTTTGCGTTTATAATATTAGTAACATAATGTAGATAAAAGTTGTACAAATAAATAAATATTGCAGTTTGCACACAGAAATAACGTGTTTTTATTGTAAAGGGCGTTTTTAGTGTCATTAAGATTTGCTAGAATTTGTACCTTACATGTGCATGAGCAAATTGCACTAAAAATGCCCTAAATCCCTACAACTCTGCCCATGAGTAATTGCGGTCAATTTTTTATTTCAATTTTCGATGAAGAAAAAAGATAAAGCATTATAAAGATATATAGCATTATAGTTCAATAATTAAACCTTGCACTTCACAGAAAGTATCGATTAGATAAGATTATTAGAAGACAATAATAATTGCTTTCATGATAAAGATTTTATAATGAGGTCTTTATCATACATTCTCTGCAAGACCATATCGGTGAAAGTACGCTTGTGAATAGTTATCAACGCCTGAAAGGAGAAATAACTTACAAAACTACACTTAGGTATGGATTTTTATTCGATACAAAATACATTTATTCGAACAAGCTCACAACTATATAAAACGGTACACGGGAAAGAAAAAAAGTTCTTCATAACTTATTTTGTTTTTATACCTAGTTCTTTGAAACTGAAAAAAAGCTCAAGCATTATTGTCTACGAAGTGTTTATGCAAAATAAAACTTCTGAATATAGTAAACTGGAAAATAATACTTAATAAGCCCAGTACCACGGGGCTATGAAGGCCCGGACCTTTGGAAAGCGTGCGTGGAACCGAAGCCAACACGACGAGGTCCTTTTCAATCACAATTTTACGCGCAAAACTATGAAGTGGACACTAAGCTAGCCATTATCCCTGCTGCACTTAGGACAATCACCGGATAGGATAATAAATAATTGGCCTTTTTCATCTAAATTTAGATGATTTATACAACGCAAGCAACTTTTTAATCCATTCTATTTTATGGCGCTGTAGTGCCTGGGACATTGTTAGGCGGAGTAGGCTTGCCTAGCACCTATACCATCCTCCCAGCCTAGTCAGCCATGCCCAGAGCAAAGAACTGGTCAATACGTCCGGTACGTACCGGATAGGATAGACCTATTGAAAAATCTTTGGATGAAGACTATATACCTGGTCTATAATAGTGTAATGTTAGTAGTGGATCGAATACTATAAGGGCAATATGATGATTATGGTGCCTTTATCAATGTCAATAAATGTTTATGTGTGCAAAATAAGTGTTATTTAATCTAATATATATTTAAATATACCTAACAATCTATACTTAACTTTTTATTGGATATCATCTATCTTTTCAGAAGGATGAGGAAGAGTTAAAACTACTCGAAGAATGACATTAGTCAATTACCACGTTAGTAACAACCACTACAATATTTTAAAATGAAACGTGTATAAAATAGTATAACACAATGTCTACTTTAAAATTGAAGTGTGAGTGCGATGTTACTATTAATGAACTTTTAACATTTATCCAAAATTATGTGAATAATATTACACGTGAGAAATTAATAAAACTTTGTATTAAGAATATTTCGGAAGTAGAAATTAAAGAAGCAATAACTCTATTCAATTCTAAATCAGAGAAAGTTAAAGTGAATACTTTGGAAGATATTATCGATTGTACGAAAAATTTAGATCCTAAGTTGTATACTTTTGTAGCTCGTGACCTTCGAAAAGTTCCAGTATTATTAGGTGCCGAAATTTCTAAAATCACTCAAAATGATCAAACGCAAAATACAAAAGCCTCAGACGTATGTTGTTGCACTCATAAGCCCTATGTGGTTAATGAACTTCTTACGCTTATTCAAAATTTCGCAAATGAGATTCAAGTTTCATCGTTGTCTTTACTTTGTAAGGATCATGTTGCTGAAGTTTCATTCAAGGAAGCTAAAATTATATTTGATAAAATTTTAAAGCAGGACAAAAAGTATACATTAGAGGATTTTATCAACCTGGTGAGAATTTATAAGCCGCTCCCCGTATTTGTAGCTCGTGACCTACGAAAACTGCCAGATTCTACTTTAATCAATGCGTATTTGCTCATTGATAATTCCACTAATGCCAGTTTGGCAACATTAAAACAGTTAAGAGAGAATATTCCTAAAATTGAAAGTTTACCTATTACTAATTTGCAGAGTAATATAAATCTAGACAGCACCCCTACTCAATATACATTTACATCAGAAAGCTTAAGGTTTATTTCGTTTAATTGCCACAGTTTTGAGAAGTCTATTAACTGTATTGAAACACTTTGTATAAAAACTGATGTCATTGCTCTACAAGAAACTTTACTTTTTAAAAATAACAGAAGTAAACAGTTATTAATTGAGTTAAAAGATCGGTTAAAACAGAACTTTGTCGAGATCGCTTGCATCTGGAAGCCTGCTACAAAAAATAAAAAAGGACAAAATATAAAAAATAATTTCACTCCGGAGAAAGGATCAAATGGCGTCGCGCTACTTTGGAGAAAAAACTCTTTTATTTCAGTGACAGAGATAACATGTAAAAGTGATCGTTTGTGTGCTGTAAATATGAAACATGCACATAGACAATTTTTAGTGTTTTCAGTACATATGCCATGTTATTCAAGTCTAGATGTGAATTGGAAAACACGGTATAATGACTGCTTAAAAGAGCTAAAGATGATAATTGAAAAGGAGAATGTAGATGCTGCGTTTATTTTAGGTGATTTTAATGGAAATCCTTATAGAAAAGTAAAAGGAGCTCAAAAAATAATACTGGAACATTTATTAAATAATTTTAGTAAGGCTGAGCATTGGCGCTTTGCCGACGTTGAAGTGCTACAACCAACGTCAAACGTTTACACCTACATTAGTAAACAACATTTGGGAACTCGGGATTGGTTAGATCATTGTGTTGTTACTGAACCTGCTTGGAAGACAATTCAGAATGTAAACATACTCATTGATGCTTATTATTCAGATCATCTTCCATTAGAAATTGTATGTAACTTCCAATTGTTGGAAACTGAGTATTTTCGTATTCAATGGGGAACAAGAACTGAAAAAAAAATCAATATGTATTCTGAAATGTGCAATATACATTTTAAAGAACTTTTTAAAAGTTCTTTTAAGGACATAGATGATTTGTATGAAAGACTATTGAAAATAATTAGAAATGCTGCTCATGAGTCATATGAATCACGTCCACTTATGTGGACAAAAAAAGTGAATGAAGCTCACGAAGAAGTAATAGAAGCCCAGAAAGCTAAACATTCGCACGAACGACAAATGAGATGTAAACAAAATTTAAAATTGGAATTACAAAATTGTTTAATAAATCAGAATCTTATCATATATAAAAGAAACATTAATGATTTCCTAGCAAAGAAAAACGTTTGCGAAGCGAACTTTATCATGAATAATGATACTTTGCTTCGTGATATTTCTAATTTGCCCTCTTCTAGTCAGGGCATAAATTATATAGAGATTAGTGCTGGCCAAACTGATGAAATCAAATCCATTATCAAAAATATGAAATGCGAACTACCCGACATATACGGGTTTAGTATTGAGCATCTGCAATATGCAGGAGATTATTTTCCCAATGTTTTAGCTATGTTATATAATTTTTATCACACAACATCAGAAAATATTGCTTCCTTTGAGCTAAAAAAAAATTGCAATAATGAGATAACAAAGTTCAAAAAAGATTTTAATAATAAAAATAGGTCAATAATTGTTGAAGTACTGAGGTATTTACAAGAAAAAACATTGAATATTAAAGATAATATGAAAAATGAATCACAAAAAAAAATGATCAAAAAGTAAAGAAATAACAAATCGAAAGAAGTAAAAGACCAAAATGGTTGATTTAATTTATTTTACTTGGGCCTAGACAATTCAGTTTTTTGACTAAGTGACTGGTAAACGCAATACAACGAGGATAAAGTACTAGAGTTTTTTTTATTATTATTTGACTTTATTAGAGCCAAACAATTGAATTGGCACGTATTAATAGTGTTATAATATTGTTTACATTTACGGAATTATTGTACAGATAATGTATTTATATTTTATTTATTATTTATGTTAGTCTTATTTATTTATTTATTTTAATTTATATTTAGACACGACAGTCCCAGTCACATTTAAACGGTTGCAGCTGAAAACCAGTGATTGGTCTTTGTTCAATATTAGCACTGAGCTAAGGAAAGTTTGTACTGCTACAACACACACTCATTTTTATGTTATTTTAAATTACTTTAGTTGCATAATAATTGTATTCATGCGTGTGTTGTTATTGATGCAAATAAACGTTTTATCTATATATCTAACTAGCTGTGCCCCGCGGTTTCACCCGCATAAATTCCTATCCAGTAACGTATGTGACGCATCATGTATGTCATACCAAGAGTTGCTTAACCCGTATGATTATTCAAAGTATATATGATTATCCATTAAACTATCCCTGTACCAAATTTCATTCAAACCGGTTTAACCGTCATTTTTACCCATCACGTATGTCAATAATGTTTATAATTAAATACTTTTAATTAATAACGTATAAGTAGATAAGGATTAATATCATATTTACAATTTTACCTTCGGAAACAATGCATTGTTCTACAACAAATTTGATTACTATAAAAAATGTTATATTGAATCAACCTTAAGAGATAGACATAATATGCTGTCGCGGACTATTTATTACATCATTTCTAGAGGAAGACGGGAGGTAGTACGAGTATGTACATGGTTTTTATGTAACAACATGTTACAACACTTTTCATGTATGCTCCGCTCCTATTTATCGTAGCGTGATGTAATATAGCATTTACTTTCCTCGATAAATGGACTATCAAACGCAAAAAGATTTTTTTAATTTGGACTAGTAGTTCCTGAGATTCGCGCGTTCAAACAAACAATCAAACAAACTCTTCAGCTTTATAATATTATATTAAATAAAATAAAATAATAATATTATATTTTAATATTATTATTATAGATTATGGATAGTATAGATTGCCAATCAGCGTGGTAATGTTGCCAGCATTTTGGACTTGCTATAATATTGGTAGCGGTACTTGGGTACAGTGAACTTTCATTTTATTACGATTTGTAATGTATGTAGTAAATTAAATTGTATTGTTAAGTACCTACCACGGTTCGAAGACATGGGATATTCGCCAATCCGGGGTAGGCTCCAGTGGCGTCTTACTGCCTAACCCCTCTAAGAGGAGGCCCTTGCCCTGCAGTGGGACAAATGGATGGGCTGATTATGTTATGTTTTGTAAAGAACGTAAGTTATATGTGGTCAGTAGAACCTAAGTTATTTTGGCTATTTTTATTATTTCGTCGTTGTTATAATATTTTTTTTATTTAATATTATATTTGTATTTTTATTGAAGTGCATGTAATATATTCATAAGTGATTATTAATCTTTGTTGACGACTATTTTTAATATTTCGTAATTAGGTTTTAATTGCCCAAGGCATTTCAACTAGACATATTTTAAAGGAAAAAATCGTGAATGAATTTTACATGTAGTTTTCCTCGAAAATATTTTTAGTACTATTTAATTGTTTTAAATTAATTCCTTGTCTCTTTTAGTGTGTCTCTTATAATGAATTACAATTATTTTTTTAATTGTACCTTTTTATTTTTTTATATTTTAAGGTAAGTATAATTTTTTTTTTTGTTTTAAATTTTTTTATTTATTTACCTTGCTAGGTTTTCTATTAAGTAGTATTTTTTTCTTTTATATTTCAATCTCTAGATAAGGATTGATTCTTTTTTTATTTTTGATTAAACAAAATAAAAAAATCAAATGTTCAAAAAAAAAATCTGTTTATCCGGTGGTGTTACATTTTATTGGGCAGATAATAAAATAATGTTTATCTAGAGATTTGAACAATCAGTCTCTAAGTGATTATTATACTTAATATTTTATTATGGCCCCATACTCATTTAACGACTTGACAGGGACAGGTCTAGCAAATTTGAGATGTGTGAAAGAAGGACGTGAGATGATTTTAGTGAGTAAAATAAAATAACTCCTAATTTAGTAAAAATGTTCTACCAATTTTAAGTGTATGTTATTATGCTTTAATACAGAAAAGAATGAGGTTTAAATAAGTCACGTTTAGCTGTAAAATGAAAAAGCGGGTTTAGACGAGTTGTTTTAAATTTAAAAAATCTTACTAATATTATAAACGTGAAAGTTTGTCTATTATAAATGTTAAACAATCGTGTAAAGAAAACTACCAAAATGAAGGTAAGAGAATGAAAAATAAAATACCAAAATAGTGTTTCCGAATGTTTAGTAATTACTGAGAAATATTGAGATCCCTGCCGCCAATATAGTGGGTATGTCACCTTAAATATGGTTCATATAAAACTTTATTTTAAAAATAATGATAAAAAATGTTATTTTATACAACATATTGGTAGACATAGATAATTAGGGGCAAAGCATAGCAAATGTTAAAGATGCATCTTGTTTTTGGAAGACTGGCTTTCGGTTCAAGCTGACTTCTTGTAAAATCAAAGAGAACACGTGACCTATCGTGCGATATGATAGTATAAAATTACAAGTGATGGCGTTTGAATACTGTAAAATTAGGAAAACACTTCAAACGACGTGTTCTTAAAATACTCCTGTCAGCCTAGTCAGTCCAGCCAATTTAGAACCGATTCTAGCCATCTACTCTACACTATTTACTTCTTAACACGATTTCAAGCCAATTCAGCAGTTAATCGTGTATCATCGGCATCGAAAAACCTACTCCATCAATTCCCGTGGGGGTCGTAAAAAGCGACTAAGGGATTTGGGGAAGACTAACGAACCTGAAGTTCTCACAGTGGTGTGCAACAGCTGTTTGGTCTTAGGGAAGGTTGATGTCAGGCGATCGGTCGTAAAAATATTGCCAAATCCATTTTCGGTAGTTATGGTCAATTCGATTTACCTGCCTACTGTGTTCCTCCTCATTCGAGCCGATTATTCCCAGTTGTCCTCTCAAGCCCTGTCCCCCGGGGGGACAGCTGGGAATTATTTTCCCCGTTGTCTCCGGGGTGACAATTCGTGGCGACTGTCCCCTTTGAAAGCAGCGATATTCCCGGATGCAACCGGGAATATAGCTCGAATGAAGAGGAGGACTGAGCAAGCTCATTAAAAACCATAGCCATTAAAGAAAACGCAAATAAAGGGTTTTTTAATTTATTTCAGTGATTACTGATTACATATTATTTAATAATAACATATTACGATACCTTAAAACTATTGATTCTAAAAAAATCATTTCCAATATCACCCTTATCTAGTTATTAAATTTCAGATTAATCCATGAAAAATTACTCTTAATACTCTTATGTTAAACTGGGTTTAATAAACCATGGCCTTTTCCGACGTTAAATGCCTTACAAAAACAAAACAATAATTAACATAAAAATACATCTTTGGTTGAGAAAATAAACTAAGAAATGAATAAAATAAACTATGATAAAGTAAAACATATAGAATAAATGCTTCAAAAGTAAAAACTTATAGCTATAAATACTTTCTAAATCAATCCAACTTTGCCATCGATTTCGAAGTTCACTTAACTTTACTAAATCATTTAGTTTAATTTTAAGTTCTAAGGTTAATACTCTGAACTGCATTTTTATCATATAGATTAACAAACAACTTTTGATTCTTAATTTAATCTAAAGCTACAATTTACTCACTATTTTACTAAAATTAAAACTATTTATTTCTACAAGGGATAGAGTGATAGAATGGAAGATTAAATAATGTTGTAGCTGAGAGAAGAGAGAGATAGCAGATGATTTATAAATCAAAATAGATAAGTTTATGTAAAGAATTGACGTTGGTTCCATTGATATTGATATTGGCAATCGTCTTAAAGATTCAAGCAATGCAACAGCTTCAGTACACAAAATCTTTAATTCTGAATGTCTTATTGTCGTTATTGCAAATGAAATGTTTATAAGAAAAACCCTAATGACGTATGAATCATCTAAACAAACTGAAGCATTCACAGCCAGAATGATTTTTCATACTTCATGTATAGATATGATAGGGAAGATTAAATTTAAAGAATTTTTTAAGTTAATTTTTTTAAATATAATAGTTAATATTTTTATTTTAACACTACGATTTTGTCTACAGTGCATAAGTTTAAACATTTCTATTTTTATCGAAATCGGAATAAATCCGTTTAATGGAATGTAAGGCTACATAGATAGAACAATATTGAATGTTATGACTGGTTTATATGAAGGCAGTGGCTGGAACCATTGATTTATTTTGGACCAACTCATTATTTGGATCTGACACTGAGATACAGATTTACGTCCGTAAGACAGACTGGCTGTATATAATTCAGCCCTTACCTTTACAACAACAAAATTTCGATAGTATCTTTCCAATAGGTAAGAGGTGATTTATGCAAAGACAGTGGCAAAATTTAGCTTTTATTTTAGATTTAATAACAGTTTGGTCTGTAATTCCAACGCACTACATCCAGTTACTCCCAGCCCCCAGCCAACTGGATGTAGTTAACTACATCCAGTTACTGACCCCATATAAAACAGACATAAGCCCTTTTCAATATTCTTCTGATCTTGAAATCTTAGATTAGATTTTTAGAAGAAATTTTATTTTGGAAACTACTTTAGGTGGTAATTTACTGTCGAAAGGTAGTAGTTTTCATTTATTTTTGAATTATACTAAGCTAAGTAACTACAAGATTGAGAATTGTATTTTATAGTCAATTTTAATTTAATATATTTTTTAATAACAGTGGTGGAAATGAATATGAAAGCGCACAGGTCTTAATCAAAGATAGATGAAGATCTTGCAAGGCTATAAAATAATAAGAACATGATATAAAGATGGGTATATATATCTCTAAAAGCTAATAGAAGAAGCGTTACGAGTTAATGGCACCGCGGAATGTACCCGAGTTCATAAAAAAGTATCCTATATCAGCTTAACAATATTTTAATTCAAACAAGATTATGTCGCTTTTTACTTCTTAATTAAAGAATTTATCTACTTTATTTTCGATTTTTATTTTTAACTAATTTTCCTTTATTGCCAATACTTTACTTTATTCGTTCGACTTTCAAGTGATTCGACAAACACATGTTAAGTTGTGACATGCGATTTACCCTATATTTTTTATTTTACCTTTTTAAATACGAAAATCCGTGAGCTCAATTTCGAATCTTCGCATTTATTTTTTTAATTCTATTATCGTGATGGCAAAGTCGGTTCGATTACTTTGTGAATCCGATCAAATGGTTAACTTGAACGATTCACAGACGAATCCATAGCAACTCATACAAACAGTCAAGAAAGGAAGTTGCTTCGTTTTGTATGACATCGTACGGATTCATTTCTTTGGTTTTAAAATAAAATTTAACTTTACCTTTGAAGCAAACATTTTCCAACCGAATGCAATTAAAAAAACGGTTGTGAAACGTTTTTAATTTACATATTTTCTTTACACCATTTCAGCTTCCATTTGCTTTCCAACTACCATGATCATGACGAACATTCTATTTACTAGAAATACAAAATTTAACGTATTTACAACCATTTTTATTAAACTTTCCATTTTTAAATTAACATTCATAAGTACATTCTTGCTCCACGCAGTCGTCATGTACATTCCTTAATTTTAAAAGGACTAGATTCATTTGGAACCGAAATACCACGAGTTAAATAAATTATAATAAAATTAAAGTTGTATACTGTTTCAGTTGACAGAACTATTATTATATTTATATCTTCATATTGTCTGGCAGTAAGTTCATTTGTCCCATCGATATTCGATACATCATCAGTGTTGACTATAACCAGACAAAAATCGTGGCCACTCGTTTTAAATGGTTAATGTATTTTAGAATTTGGTGATATCTTTTTAAGGTTCTCTTATTTGGTATAGATTACATTATGATGCACTTCCCCTTTTCAGCCCAAGGATTATTTTTCTTGTCGGGAGCGTGTATCAGAGGGTCGTTTTTCTCGTTTTCCTCTACATACTCCCTCATTCTGAAAAATATAAAAACAATCTATTAGTTTCATGACGACCTATTATTAGATTTCTCTTAACATTTCTGATGTTCCAATTGCTGATCTAATATCTTTGTACTAACGTTTAAAGTGGTGTAAATCTAGTGAGCGATGTCTAAATAAACACTTAGATTAAAAACATTTGTTTGGATTTCGATGAAAACATCAAGGGCTTCTGACGCATGCGGAATAAAGATAAACTCCAAGATGGCGTTTTTTCATTGGAATTAGTCGTATTTCAGATATCATATTAATCCTACCTATTATTCTGTGAAATTGCTTATCATACTTTCCAATTTATAATTATGCATAGTGACGTCTCCGAAAAAAAAACCCCCGGATTTATTAATTTAGCGAATTTAGTATTTATATGGTAAATCTGGTAAATGTTTTGTTTTATTATGCAAAACCTGAGACAAAATTAACCAATCTTGGGGGCCGACCGCGCATTTTCCGTCGTAATCGGCATCGAAATCCCACTGCGCAAATAAATAACCGCAGCGTTAATTTGCGTGTATTTGAAGGCGACGTCGTCGAGTTCAACTGTCATTGAAACCGGCAGCTCAAGAGACCTCACTTGCAATGACAGCTCAACTCGACTGTGCCGGCTTCAAATGCATGCAAATATACGCTACCGTTGGTTTTTGTACGCAGGCTATTTCTTTGCGCACAGTGGGATTTTGATGCCGATTACGATAAAAGTTGCGCGGTAACTTCGCTGTTTCATATTAACATTAAAACTTAGGGCATTGTTATATACATTAAAATGAACTGATTGCTGTAGATTAACATAACTGAGAACAAAAATGTCGATGTCTTCGTCTGTCGACAGGGTTAGTCGAGTTTACTTGTCCCTCTACTTCGACTAACTGACAAGCCCCGAGGCGCACAACTACTAAGTAAACTGTGGGAACTGATGGTGCGGAATAAACTCGATAATAAGATCCTATTGAAACAACAGGAAGAAACAAAACAAAGTAGACGATCGACAACAAAAATATAAAAAGATAATCGAAACTGTAAATAAAGAAAACCGAATATGATACAATTCAAGACAATTGAAATAAAAACCAAATACGATAAAATGATTTCTCTTAAGAATTACAGATGATATCGATTATTATGAAAAGCGGAATGAAGGTAGGTATACCAATTATTCTGAGTCATATTGTCTTTAACGAGTGTGCTTAAATATTCCATGAAATAGGTACTCAGGTAGGTATATAGGAGGTACGTAATAGTACCTATCTTATATGCCAATCTTCTTTATCTATAACATCCTGAAATCCTGACTGATCAGTCAGTCAGGATCCATTCAATGAAATGAAATGATTGAAAGATTTTTTGAAGACTAGCTGTGCCCCGCGGTTTCACCCGCGTAAGTCCCGTTCCCGCGGGAATATCGGTATAAAAAGTAGCCTATGTGTTAATCCAGGCCCCCAGCTACCTATATTCCAAGTTTCATCGCAATCGGTTCAGTAGTTTCTGCGTGAAAGAGTAACAACCTCACATACATACATACATACTTACATACAAACTTTCGCGTTTATAATATTAGTAAGATGTACGATAAAAAAGCGCCATAGAATAGCATGGATTAAAAGTAGCTTGCGCTGTATAAATCAAATAAAATTAGATGTTATAGGCCAATCATTTTTATAATGACACTGAGCTATCACCTACATAGATAATACGGACGCAGGATTTAGCGGGTGGATACCCAAGACACAACAAGTCTACAAACTGATTTAATATTCATCCGCAATAACAAAACTCATATATATTTTTATGATTTTCCTCTTATTTTTCCCTATTGAATATTTCGTCGACAGGATACTTCAATACGAATTTATAACCTAAATCAATTGAGTAAAGTGCATTTTCTTGTAGCTTTCCTTTTTAGGTACATTCATAATGTAAGTGTTAAGGAAAACTAAATTCTGCTCTGTCGGAGTAAACTGCAGTTTTCTAATAGATTCTAGATCTTGATCGATTTCATCAGAGTAAATAATACAATGTATTATCAAAAACCTACTCGAGTTTTTGGCGGGAACGCGTTGATGAGATGTGTTGCTAAATTTTCATTTTCGTGAAAGCTAGTTTAAATGCGTGTAAATTGTTTGATTTCGGGGGCATGTTAATCAATTGAGTTTCGTGAAGGTGTACAAGTGCTATGAAAGTGAAAATCGGTGCAAAACATGGACTTTAGCGTTGTCTCCAAAGCTCGTGTGAATCGTCATTGTAAAGAGCCGCCACTTACAATGACTTCCTTGACTTGACTTTTGCTACGGTTGACTGTTTTGATGCAAATTGCAAATAACTTGCAAAAAGCTAATAATACTTGACACTGGCTACTTTCCAAATGGCCATAACCGGTTCATAATCGATAAGAAATAATATTAGTACACCTACTCGTCTACGGTTGCATATATCGGGTATCCCAGAACTAACACAATGAACGTACATACTTACTGTAATTTTATTCGGTTTTTATCTAGTGTCCATATTTAATTTACTAACGCCCTCGTGCATGGACGCAACTTATCTCACATTTTTGCTGACGTTGATTATCATTATCATTACATATCTTACTTCTTACTAATATTATAAACGCGAAAGTTTGTATGTAAATATGTATGTGAGGTTGTTACTCAATCACGCAAAAACTACTAAACCGATTGCGATGAAACTTAGAATATAGGTAGCTGGATACCGGAAATAAAACATAGGCTACTTTTTATCCCGATATTCCCGCGGGAACGGCACTCACGCGTGTGAAACCGCGGGGCACAGCCAGTCTAATATAAAAGAAAACTGCTTCTCCCTGTCTGTCTGTCTGTTTGTATGTAAGTATGCTTAAATCTATAAAACAACACTACAGATTTTGATGCCGTTTTTAAGAGATATAGAGTGATTCAATAGGAAGGTTTATGTGTAAAACACGATTATGATGATGTGATTACGAAGACCGAGCTTTCGCTAACTTTAGAGTTAGCTCAACCTTAAAACCTTGAAACAGTTAGCTGTAAAGTTAGCGAAAGCTCGGTATTTAGTAATAATACCGTTAATAAATAAAACGCGAGCAAACCCCGGAAAATTTTGAAAAAATGATGATGATGATGATGACAGAAATTGCCAAAATAATACAATAAACATCAGGATAAATAGTGCAAAGCAAACAGACTGCTAAAATAACATGATATTAAAGATCTAAGTTCTTTTTAACGATGGGCATAAATGAACTTTTATGTAGGTACAAAGTTAATGGGCGTTTAATTTTTTTATGATCATTTTTAACGTTTCTCCGTAGTAAAGTTAGGTAGGTACTATTACCTACATTGTTATTTTGTTACGTTTTTTTTACTATTTGCTTGTTTCACAGAGACTTCACGTTTTAGTTTGATCCAAAATTACAATTAAAACAAAGAATTATTGCGTATTAAAATCGTTCAAAACTTCAATTACCTTAATATCATTGGAGTCTGCCTTTATTATAAAAGTTGACGTTTGTCAAATATATGGAAAATAACGTTATCCATACAATTTTTTCTACAGCCTTCACGCATTGAAAATTATTTCAAACGATTACAGTACAATAGTGGTAATTCACTATTCGTACGAGAAATTGGCTAAATTGTCCTATATTGCTGACAGAAGCCATAACTAAGAAAAAGAAAGAAAGAAGAAGAGATTTATTCTTCTGTTTTCACATTTTTTGATTTTAATAAAACGCAATAGTTTCCGGATTTAACTAGCGTTTTATTTATGAACAGCATTGTTGCAATGCTGTGCCGGCCTTTCACTGTCTTTACAGACGGTTTTTCAGGGTAGACACACCGTACATACATACACATTTATACTTTATTTACTAAAAACAATAAAGTTTCGATTGCAGTTCAGTTGCAAATATTACAGCTCATAATAATTACAGTCATTATTTTAAAATATAATTTAATTTATATATCAAAAAGTCACCAGTAGAAAATTTATTGTATAATAATCAATAAATTTTCCAACTGGTGAATTTTGACGCACAAAACTCTATTGGTAATTAACTCTTTACTTATAAAAGCTAATTATTGCGCTGCATAACTATGCGTCGTTTGTCTTTTACTGTGACATGAAGTTTCAAAGTTGGCAGACAGAGACAAACGTCCACATAACTTAGTCATGTATAAATAATATTTTGTAAGTACGGGAGTTAATTATGAAGCCTAGTTTGGGGGTTTTATATAAATTTGAACAGCTGTGAAGGCGATGTAGATGCTAAACAGATGCTTATACTTATTATCATTTCTGTTTTTGTTTGATTGCATATAAATGAGCGACGGGGAATCCATAAATACACGATGATTCCCGTACCTACTCTTAAAAATATAATAAGGTATTTGTAAAATGTACGTAATTTTTTCTAAGCAGTACTTATAGAGTTCTTGAGTAATATAGTTTTATATTTTATATTCTAGATGATAATGTGTAATTTTTTGAATAAATTGTTTTTCGTTGAACGTCTTTTTATTTTGTGGTTTCGTGTAAAAATAAAAATAGTTGGCTGTGCAGATACATCAACGCACAGCCTAGCTAAACCGCTGTTAGTAGATAACTGAAATTTGGAACGTGTTTTTTACATAATGTAGGAAATGTTTAGTTAGATTCAATTAATAAATTAATATCAATACATCCGATAAAAAAGGATTTTTCGAAATTCCCACTGGATCTAAACTTGGAATTCTCTGTGCAATTCGCCAGATTGAATCAACATAATTATTTGCAGTATTTTAATGAAATCGTCCATCGCTTCCGACCGATACACCTAACAAGCGGGGATGGATTAATTTGTTCTGATTGGATTGGAGCGATAAATCTATGTAGATACGTAGGGGATTCGGGGTTCAGCCTGATTGCTTTACGTCCGACTTTTTTGTGATTTTTAACTATGTTATTATTAAATATACGATTTTAAACTAACATTGTTGTTTTTACTACAAATGGTATTAAATATCGATGTATTTACTTTACCTACCATTGTTAAAATTAGTTATTTATTATAGTTTGTTTGATTTTAAATTAACTTTTTCAGGTTCAAAATATTGAGCTCTGTAAAAAAAAAAGTTGGAAGTAGTCCGTAATTACACCTACCTATTTGTAATCTTATTAAATACTTATACATTAAATTTTAATTTTGAAGTTTATTTCTATATCATTTTTAAATGTTTTTAAGGTGAAAAAATCAAAAAACTATTCTCAAAATTATAGAAATAAATAGTGGTTGTCAGTCAAACCGTGTAATGCTAATAAAACTTTGTATATGAAATGAATTTAGTTCAATATGTATGTTTGATTTTACGCTCTAAAATTGTGCGAAGTCGCGTCATCTTACGTCCTTCTTTTACACATCTGAAATTCGCTAACGGCATCGGATTACTGTGTAGTTTTAATACATATGACAGATAAATATATCAATCTATATGCAACGATAAAGATATATGAGCGATAAGATAAGATCAGTATCTTTGTAAGCAACTTCTATTAAAACAACAAAGTAGTTCTTTAATGGGATCACTTTGTTGTTTTAAATCGTTTCGTTTTAACTGTTTTAATTCGTGATGCATATGGGATTATGTATTCCGAATAGTGTGACAGGGATAGTGCTAGCGAATTTCAGACGTGCAAAAAAAGGACGAACTCATAAAAATTGTTTAAGAATCTTGGGTTATGTATGAGTTATTACAACAATTTGGCTTTACCAACACGCCTGGTAACTAGAGATATATGTCACTGAATCGCCCGCCCACCCTCAAACACAGTGCAGAGCTTATATTTAGTAAAACAATTTTTTATTTGGCACATAGAACACTATACAAGACGTAACGGGTATGCCCTTTTAAGCCGAAAGGGGGTTGTTCTAAACGTCTAGAGTCTAGGCGAACAACTTTTGTTCTACGACTTTTGGAAATTCGAAGTACTTACTTTTCGAAAATTTTAAGTGTAAAGTTAACTTGTTTCTTAGAGTTCGAGGTCATTGACCTTATGTTGTCCTTTCATTTAGTTTGGTATACTACAATCAAACCTTTAATTACCTTTATTTTCAAAAGCAGCTGTTTTTTTCAGTAAAACCACCTAAAAATTTAAAAAAAAAAAGGTCGAATTTTTAAAAGTTGTAGAACAAAAGTTGTTCACCTAGACGTCTTGAACAACCCCCTTTCGGCTTAAAAGGGATTACCCGTTACACCTTGTATATTTATTCCATGGACGTTTTTTTATTTGCCACTTGCAGGCTGTATCTCATGTTCTTATCTTCTTGCAAAGTTATATCATTTAAGCACTATCCCCCTTACTTATAAACGCTAATTAATGCGCTGCATAACTATGCATCGTTTGTCTTTTACTGTCACTTGAAGTTTCAAAGTTGACAGACAGAGACAAACGTCACTAAGTTAGTCATGTTTAAATAATATTTTATACGTAAGGGAGTTAGCATTTCAAACAAGCAGACGGACGTGACGAAACTATAAGGGTTTCTTATTAAGTTATTAATGAATCAGTGGCACGATGAGTTCTCATACATTTTAAGCTAAAAATGACGTTAATGACAAGAGTACTTGGTAAACGATTATAAGCAAACATGGTTCTAATCACTCCATATAAATTATTAAGTACCAATGGGATATTTAACATTTTGATTAGTTTTTATGGAACTCGATATTTCGCCCGCAATTGAAACTCAAATATTCACGAGGCTAAAACCAATTTAAAACATGATATAATCTCAATGTTACTTAATTTTGTAGTGATCAGAACCATTGTTGCTTAAAATCGTTGACAAAGTACTACTGTATAATATTGACCTCGTTTCCACCTTAATACTTGTGAAAGCACATCGTTCCACTCTTTCCAATTATAAGAAACCCTTATAGTTTTATGTTCGTCATGTTTAAAACAATATAATTTGTTGTGTTAAGTTTGTGACTGTACATAAACGAAACACCATAATTCTTCCTTTTAGGTCGCGTAAAACGAAACGAAACCGCTATACAACGAAACTCTATAGAAAATGTTTTATAAACAATAAATATTTATTTATCTAACAAGTCCAAAAAGCTTCCGCTGTAAGTAAAACAAGGTATACAATAACCACAATTTCCCCACTGTTTTATGTGCCACTGCGGTCCCAATATGGCTTGCCTAAACACCCCTGCAGGGGGTTGTCTTTGTTTTTAGGTCAGTCCCTTAAGTGGCTAGGGTGCTATTTCACTAAACAGTGAGTCTTGTGGTTTAACTATTTATGTAAGGCTCCTATCTATGTATACATATATATAAAATTCCAAGTGATAAATGAATAATTGGGTGACTGACTGAACTAAAAATCATCCTACTAATATTATAAATCCGAAAGTCTGTTTGTTTATTTGTTTGTTTGTTCCCTCTTCACGGTCAAACGGCTTGGATCAGGACTTACGCGGGTGATAACTATTCAATGAATGAAAATCGACACAGGGGTAGGGTAAGTGATGTAGAGTGGCATCATCATCATCGTCATCGTCACGTACATATATATACAGCCATATGGAAATTGGAACGTGTGTTATTTGTGATGTGTATACATGTAGGTATCCACTAAGAAGGTTTTTTTGAAATCCCACAGGACCTGGACTTACTTGGAGTATACATAAGCAAGCTATAGAACGCGCCTATGGGTATTTTTGCCTACTGGCCAAAGTGTAAGCAGATGCTCTATACATAGATATTCAAATGTTGAGGTTGAATAGTGATTTGCGAATCATTTTTACACCGTGACACTGAACGTTCTACCATAATTATTACTAGAATAAATTCTAACAAGAGAAACAGTCAATCGCGTAACCCTAGGTGACTGATGACATCGTTTTTGTCATATTTGACTGTTCATACCGGTGCTTACAGTTCATACTCGCATACCAGCGCTCTATAGCTTGCTTAAGTATACTCAAAGTGGACTTATGACGGTCAAATTGCGGGTTACAGTTAGATTAAGGCCCCTATAATACGAGCTAAACTGAAAATCCCTGTCGGATTCATCAAAAATTCTTGATTATTTTCCGACGCAATGTTTTAGAATATTTCAGTTTGTAACGTTTTGTCAACAATTTTTCAAAATAAAATTACTTATTAACGGGGTGTTTGCCATGTTTAATAATTTATTCGCGGAGCTCGAAATTTCGCTAGTAATTTCAACCAGCTTGTTCACAAGACTGGAGAATGGAACGGTGAAACGGTTTCAAAGTACGGGACACAATTACTAGTTCCAAAAAGAAACTCAGGCAGTACAGGGTTGAGGGGCAACCAGCGTTTATGCCGTACATTAAGGGCGTAACAGACAAGGTCGCTAAAATCTTGGATAAGTATGCCGTAAAGACTATTTTTACTCCTTTTAAGAAGATTGGACAAATGCTGCGCACGCCCAAGGATGCTTTTCCCTTGGAAAATCCCGGAGTGTATAAAATTGATTGTAGTTGTGGAAAGGCCTGTATTGGACCGACAAAACGCACGGTGGCCTGTCGGATTAAGGAACATATAAAGGCGGTGAAAAACAATGATATCCAGAAGTCGGCTATAGTTGAACACCTTTTAGATGCCGGACCAAACTATTGGATTGAGTTTCACAAGCCGCAGGTACTTTCGACACAACGCCATTACACACCACGTATGGTACGTGAAGCCATTGAAATTACTAAGTATAGTAATTTCAACAGGAAAGATGGGTTTCAATTGTCGAAAGCCTGGAATCCGGTAATTAAATTATGCAAACCCACGAAGGACACTACAAAAAGTTTGCGAACAGATACCGTGACTGTAGTCTGTCGAATGCAGGACCGAGTAAATAATGAAGTTAGTGACAATAGTAGAGGACCGATAACCAGACGTTCAACTCGTGTCAGGAAGCAGGTAGTCCGATATGGACGCCTCTAACTGTCATCACCTACCCACATTCTCCAGTCTCGTGAACAAGCCTGTCGAAATTAACAGCGAAATATCGAAATTATTAAACATTGTAAACACCCCGTTAATAAGTAATTTTAGTAGTGAAAATAACCATGTTAGTTTAAAATCGTATAATTTTTCAAAATCAGTCAATTAGCCTATTGTCGAAGAAACTACGTAACTACCTGTATATAGCTTGAATACTTATATAACTCACTAATTACATACATAGTACTTACCTACCCACATACGGTAAGCCGATTCCAATGCTCTAACGAGTACTAACGCGTTAACAATTGCAATTTAGTAATGTAATTCTATTGTTCGTATTCCGGACGTCATATTACTTTACCCACTATATAAATGTTCACAAGAATGGACTAATGTTTCATTAGGGTTCCGTGGCTCTAGAGAAAAAACTGCTTTTGTAATGGCTGACTCCTTTTGCGTTTATACTTAGGTACCATAGACGAGATATTGATTAGATATTGAGATAGGTACTAGTACTGGAAGTTATATCTTAAACATTATAATATCATGTTCCTTTTAAGGCGGCGATAGATGATAATTATCGGTCCTTGTTCGATTGCATATAAATGAGCGAGATGGAATTGCGTGAATAAATCTACAATTTCTCGTAAAATCAATCATTAACGAAGATTAAAATAATATTTTTATAAAATGCGATGAAGAGGTTCTAGGTATTATCTAATATTATGATGCCTATAGCGGTTAAGGATTTAGAAGAAAAATTGATTTATTTCGTAACTTTGCCAGTATAATAGTGGTATTTAAAGTTATTTTTTATTGTTTTTGAAATGAAGGGTACACTTCTTGTATCATTTACAATAACATAATACATTGTTTAAAGATCTATATGATACCGGATTTCACATGAGTCGCGTCCTTAAAATAAAAAGTTGATGCAGGCAGCGCTGACAATATTGTTACGTCTATCGTTAAAAATTAAATAGCATACCTACCTACTATACGACGGAGTCCACGATTGACGCTTAAAACGTCAAAAGTAGAATTGAATTTGATGTAGTAAGTGAATGGAGTAAGTGTTACTTCAGGGGCTTGTTTTATAACTGTCTTCCTTCTAATTAGGTAGAAATGTACATAGTTTCATCGTTAAATATTCCAGATAGAGATAATTTGCCGTTAAAGTGTTGGTGATAAAAATTCTTCTTCTTCTTTAAAAATGGCTTTTCCTTTCGGACATTTGCCAGTGTCAAGTATTATCAATATTTGCAAGTTATTTGCATTGAACAAAACAGTCAAGTCGTTATAGTTAAAGTCAAGTCGAGGCAATCATTGTAAAAAGGGGGCCATTTTTTACAATGTTTGTTCACGGAGCTTTGGAGACAACACTAAGCTAAAGTACATGTTTTGCACCGGTTTTCACTTTTATTTATACTTGTACACCTTCACAAAACTAAATTGATTAATATGCCCCCGAAATTAAACATTTTATACGCATTTGAACTACGTTTCACAAAAATGAAAATTTAGCAACACATCTTCTTTTTCCGTTCGCGTTCTCGCCAAAACTCTCTTCTATTTTTAGGGTTATAGTCAAAACAAAAACCCATTTTTTAAAACATTAAGTAAATAACTACATCGCAAAGCAATATTTCAAAGAACTATATCATTATTTATAAGCAATCGTTAATCTTTCGACGCCCTACTCTATTTTTAAAGAAACAACAACTTAAATTTTCCTCCGGAATCTCGATGGGCCAAAATCACAAACTTATGTGTAAATTTTACAAATAAATAGCTAGCAGTATACCTTGAAGAGTACCTTGTACCTTGACAAAGAGTAGAGACCTGTAAAGGTCTCGAAATGTCGAGTATTAAAACAATCCTGGTATAAAATGTCAAAATCAATTTCGACGTTTTATTCTTAATCAAATTCAGTTCAGGTCGAAACCGAAAAATTTGTTTGATTTCAATCCAACATCGTGACAACCGAACTTAATTAGTCAATATTTTTTTATCTCTCCTGTTCGGAAAGTTTAATTTTCATGAGTAGAAAACCCGGGTGGAAAGTAGCTCGTTTGATCCCTAGGGTGGAAAGTATACTTCAGTTTTTAATTAATAAAACTATTAAGCACTTCTTTCTATAGAAAAACTGTCAAATACAAGGAACCAAAAGAGTCTTGGCGGGAACTCGTTGAGGAGATGTGGTGATAAATTTTCATTTTTGTGAAACCTAGTTCATATGCGTGCAAATTGTTTAATTTCGGGGGCATATTAATCAATTTAGTTTCGTGAAGGTGTACAAGTGGAATGAAAGTGAAAATCGGTGCAAAACATTGACTTAGTGTTGTCTCCAAGGCTCCGTGAAGATTGTTTGTAAATGGCCGCCGTGTTTACAAATGATTCCCTAGACTTGACTTTAACTATGACGACTTGACTGTTTCGATGCAAATGGCTTGCATAATGTATTGGAATACATGACACTGGCTAATTTCCTAATGGCCATAATCGGTTCACAACCGATAAGAAATAAAAAAAAAGGAACCAAAACGTCAGATTATCAAAGAGTAATTTAATAACTTTTTTTTTTCGTTTGGCAAGATTATTAAATTACCTACTCTTCTATTCTGTTTCTCGCTATAACGCCATGAATGCTTTCTATTTTTTTTTCTTGTGTCGGCATGGCCGCTTAGATGCACGTCGTGACCAACTCGATTATACTGTTAGCCAATAGATATTTTCTTCGCAAATTTTCGAATGTCGGCAAAATTTTAACTTTTTTTAATTTTAAAAACAATTGAATTTATATTTTACAAATTGTTCTAAATTGACTTCATATTTTAACTGATTCTCAACATACTTGTTTTATTAAAAAGGTATCTAAATTTGATTTAGAATTTAATGTATTAATTTATTATCTATTGAAATTAAACATACTTTTCGTCGCGTAGTTTTAATTGTTTTTAGAGTTTTTGAATACTCAACGTTTCCAGACATTTAATTTTACAGGGTAGACTCCATACTCGGACTTATTCTTCAAAGTTTTTATATTACCTATTTACCCATTTTTTTCAGTGCATTGCCAGTTTCCGTGAAACGGGGCGGTGGCTTCAATCAATGTACCGAGCAATTGGAAATAACCAGAGTGACCTAATAACACCGATATTGATACTTAGGCGCTTATTACCCATCTCTAATTTTAGAACACTTTGCCTTACACCTTTTGTGCCGATTTAGTCGGTTGAGAGGTTTCCCGTGTCTTCGGAATTTACATGCGCTGTTAAACATTTTAAAATGTATAAAACTGGTACCTAAGTAGGTAGTCAAAATCTTATAGCTACACTTTGTTTTTCAACGTTGTTTTTCAACTCAATTAATTGGACCTTGTATTTCTTTTATGTTATTTTTCTTTCCTTTTCAACGATCTTTTTTTTAAACTAACATGGTTATTTTCACTACTAAAATAAATTATTAAACATGGTAAACACCCCGTTAATAAGTAATTTTAGTAGATCTTTCTTTTGTCTTACCTATATTATTATCTATGTCAAAATTGTGTCCCATTGTTCGTATGTACCTACTTATGTGTGTGTTTGTTGTCAATAAATGTTTTTCTTTCCTTTTTTCGTGCCACAAGTATAAGTTGGCGGTGGCGATTCTAGGAACTAAACACAAGCTAAGATTATTTATCGAATATCAAATTTATTTTTATAAAAAAGCTGTTGTAAAAATATTTCAGGTCATCTTTTCTTGGTTTTTTTTTCTTACTAACTTATCTAAAGCCGGGGACAGTCCAAACAAACAGTTCTTAAACAGAACACAGTGGCGCACGGTCGCGCCAACTTATACTTGAAGCACTGTATCTTCTTTTTTAGGGTTCCGTTTGCACAGGGTAAAAACTAGGTTTTTTTAAAGGTTTCATTTAGCTTCTCCTGTTAAGACTGTTGTCTGTCTTCTTCTTTAATATGGATTATCCATTTGGACATTTGCCAGTGTCAAGTATTATTGACATTTGCAAGTTATTTGCATCGAAACAGTCAAGTCATCATAATCAAGAGTCAAGTAGAGGAAATCTTTGTAAAACTGTAGCCATTTTTTTTACAAAGATTGTTCACGGAATTTTGGAGACAACGCTAAAGTCCGACTTTCACTTTCATTACACTTGTACACCTTCACGAAACTAAATTGATTAATATGCCCCCGAAATTAAACAATTTAGTTTAAAAAAAATTAAAATTTAGCAACACATCTCCTCAACGCGTTCCCGCCAAAACTCCTGTTTTCCGTCTGTCTATCTGTCACCAGGTTGTAGATATAGCTCATAATCTGATAGCTAGACAGTTGAAATTTTCACAGATGATGTATTTTGGTTGCCGCTTTAATAACAAATTCTACAAACAGAATAAAATGACTATTTAAGTGGGGCTCCTGTACAACAAATATGTATTTTTGTGTGGAGAATTTCATCTGAGAGAAGTAGGTGTTATGGGAAAAATCTAAATCTCATGTAATATACTTAAGTACAGCAAGATACCTACTGTTTTGGGAATTAATTATTCTATTAAAAGATTGCCTGGAAGATATTGCCTTTAGCAATAAGACCGATTCTTAATTTTATCTAACTACTTATTCCCAATATCCAACTACTTATATTCCAAGTTTCATCGCAATCGGTTCAGTCGTTTTTGCGTGATCGAGAAACAAACATCCAAAAACACACACACTTTCAAATTTGTAATATTTCCTATAAAGCTTAATACCTACTACTAATTACTTCATATTTTCTATTAATTAATTACCTAGCTAGTATATAATTAAAAGTACTTTACAGGGTTATCTATACAGGGTGTTGAAGCAGTTGTTTGCTTTTATACCGATTTTCTACACGTCCAGGCGAACAACTTTTGGGTTTTTTTTTAATTTGAGCTATTTTTTAAAATGTGTTCTTTATTGAAAATCAGCGGTTTTTAGAGTTTCGTAATCAACTAGAAACTCTTATAGTTTCGTCATGTCTGTCTGTTCATCCGGGTACATAGCTAGGTAGATAGGTCTTTTAAAATCATTCCGTTCCGTTTTCGAAATATTTATCTTATAATAAATAGTAGTTGAAACGACTTTTACAGACTGCATTCCCTGTTATTTTTAACCGACTTCAAAAAAAAAAGGAGGTTATCAATTCGTCTGTATGTATAATTTTTATTTTTTTTGTATGTTCACCGATTACTCGAAGACGGCTTGACCGATTAAGATGATTCTTTTTTTAATGGATAGGTGGGAGCTCCAAGATGGTCCCATAAAAATTTGATGTGGATATGATGAGGGTCTTCGGAGTGATGAACGGAAATGCTTCCCAAAACGCATTAATCAATCCAGTTGTTTATCGATTACTCGAAGATGGCTTGACCGATTGAAATGATTCTTTTTTTAATGGAAAGGTAGGAGCTTCGAGATGGTCCCATAAAAAATTGATGAGGATCTGATGAGGATCTTCGAAGTGAGGACCGGGAATGCTCCTCAAAACGCTGTATTCAATTCAATTGTTCATCGATTACACGAAGATGGCTTGAGCGATTGATATAGTTCTTTTTTTAATGGAAAAGTGGAAGCTGCGAAGTGGTCCAATGAAAGTTTGGTAAGGATCTGATGAGTATCTTTGGAATGATGGACAGGATAGCATCTCAGAATTCAGTAAATTACACATTTTTGGACTTCTACCAAAAAGAATAGACCCCTAAAGAACTAAGTACGGATTGATGGGGCACCTGAAACCACCTTCTCATCAGCACACTCCTCAATAATTTAAATTACGGTAACAATATTGTTGATTTTTAGGTAGGTAGATATACTAAAAAGGGTGAAATAAAAAAATAATTTAAAAATTAAAAAACCGACTTCAAAAAGAAACAAAAAATAATTTAAAAAACAACCAAAAAAAAGAATTAATAAAAATAAGCAAAATAATCTCTACATAGGAACAGTGCCACCGACTAATTAATCTGTTTTATCATCTGAAGTCGGGCAGTTTTACTGGTTGGTTCCATATTGTACTTAGTTTGGCTGCCCGACTTCAGATGATAAAACAGATTAATTAGTCGGTGGCACTGTTCCTATGTACAGATTATTTTGGTTATTTTTAATAATTCTTTTTTTTGGTTGTTTTTTAAATTATTTTTTGTTTCTTTTTGAAGTCGGTTTTTTAATTTTTAAATTATTTTTTTGGATACTACGAAACCCTACACTGCGCGTGACCCGACAAGGCACGCACTTGGACATTTTTTTAAATAAAGGGAAATTGTCCAGATCGTAGTGGCCTCAGAAATAGCTGATTTTCAGGTAAACTCTAAACTCAAAAATTTCGAACACTAATTCGAATTCCGAACGAAAAAAGTCGTTCTAAAAAAATCGTACGAGAAAACTAAAAACGTACTAAAAATTGATTGCCTAGACTTGTAGACCAACGTATACAAACAGCTGACTCCAATACCCTGTGTGTATATAATCGAATAAATTAAAAAAGTTAATTAAGTTGGTGTTGTTAAGTAAACACTTAAAATTAATTACGAAAGTCATGGACCTTGTCACTTGACAGCAAAAATGCTAATTTCATTTGAATTTTATTTCTGAAAGTTGGCACGAAGTTGTTTTAAATGAGTTGGGAACGTATTAATAAATTACTATTTATTTTATTTTCCAAATACCGTTACTTAGCGAACATCTATATGTGACAAAGAACGGACCCTCTAAATTCATGTATCTTGGACCAGGGGTTAGGCTGTGCCTGTGTTGTGTGGTTGTGCGTTTAGGCTGGACTGTTTGTGTGTGTGAGGCTGTGCCTGGGTGTGTGTGAGGCTGTGCCTGGGTGTGTGTGTTTAGGCTGGACTGTTTGTGTGTGTTTTATATTGTACAGGATGTTCTAAGGATTACTATTTAAGCCGAAAGTGAGTTGTTATAGACGTCTAGGCGATTTTCACCTGTTTCAACTGGCTATATTGGCTGATATTTGTAATAAAAACAACCATGTTGGTTTAAATTCGTAAGTATAATAATGTTTTTGGGTTTCGTACCTACTCAGAAGATAACAGAAGGTCAGAAAGTTGTCTCATCTCGTCTGCCTGTCAAGTTTTTACAATGTTTTTTCTAAGCAATTTCATCTCGCTCATTTTTTGCAATTGAACAAAGACTTACTTACTTACACTTACTTACAGACTTTCGGATTTATATTAGTAGTATATAATTAAGCATTTAGCAGCAAGCAGTAGCAAGCAGCAGCAGTAGTAGCAGTAGCAAGCAGTAGTATATCTGTTGTCTAGCCACCCTAACACAAGCTTAGCAGCTTACCACGGGGCTAGGTGGCGGTGTGTGTTCGTCGCAGGTTTTTTATTGTTTTCAATGATAAATAATTAAAAAACAAAAACAATTAATTAATTGATTATAACTAAGGTGAATGACCATTGAGTCCAAAAGTGCCCATCACACTGTCGGCATTACCTCATTGAAAAAAAAAGACTTATAAGAACAATTAGAATCTAGGTTCATATAGCGGCTATCACACTGCCTTAAGTGAATTGTTTCAAAATTGATAAATTATAGATACTGTAGGTACCGATGAGAAAGAGAGAGAAAGATTAAAAAGAGATAGTTTATATTTTACTGGTTATTAAATTATTCCGAGTATTTTGCCTAAAATTTATTAAAGAAGAGAAATGTTTATCCCGAATCAGTAGGTTAAAATTAAACAAAATTAAATATTGTTTGAATTTTTCTTGACGCTTGGTATTTTGTTAATTTTAACAATTTCGAAAAAGAAGAAGTGACGATTTTAAATAATATGATTTTATTAATACGTGAAATAAACTTTCACTTTTTCCGGATCTGTATTATCGTTAGTAATATAGTGTGTCTTTGGAACGCGATTTCCTATGAGAAAAAGGCACAAGAAACTCATATTTTTTTTGCTGTGATCATTTCTAATTCACATTGTCGCGTAAGTAATCATTACATAGTATAAAACAAACTCGATTCCCGCTGTCTGTCTGTCTGTTTGTTTTTATGCTTAGATATTGCAGACTACGCAACGGAATTCGAAGCGTTTTTTCTAGTAGATAAGAGTGATTTAATTGGAAGGTTTATATTGGTAGCAATTCTATTGTTCATTTACCTAAACTAAACCTAAAATTGTTTAATTTTAATAAAACACTTTATTTATCGGGTTGAATCGCGTTTTATTAATAGACAAATTATATACATCTCAGTCAACCTTGAAAAAGCCAACTGTAAAGTTGGCGAAAGCTCGGTTCGTTAAAAACTATGAATAAAACGCGATTCAACCCGATAAATAAAGTGTTTTATTATGCAAAATCGCGAAAACCATAGAAGAAATTATGTTTAATTTTAGTTTAGATGTTCCAAAAAATTATTCTATTGTTACGCTGAGTTAAGCTGTTTTGCTTTAGTACCACAAAATGAATAGTTTAGAACTGTCAGTCTAAATGTAAGTTGAGCACAAAAATGATAAAAATGGCAGCCAAACTAAGTACAATATGGAACCAACCAGTAAAACTGCCCGACTTCAGATGATAAAACAGATTAATTAGTCGGTGGCTCTGTACCTATGTAGAGGTTATTTTGGTCATTTTTATCAATTCTTTTTTTTTGTTGTTTTTAAATTATTTTTTGTTTATTTTTGAAGTCGGTTTTTTAATTGTTAAATTATTTTTTTATTTTTCCCTTTTTAGTATACTTACCTACCTAAAAATCAACAATATTGTTACCGTAATTTTCATTATTGAGGAGTTTGCTGATGAGAAGGTGGTTTCAGGTGCCCCATCAATCTGTACTTAGTTCTTTAAGGGTCTATTCTTTTTGGTAGAAGGCAAAAAATGAGTAATTTATTGAATTCTGGGATGCTATCCTGTCCATCATTCCGAAGATACTCATCAGATCCTTACCAAACTTTCATGGGACCAACTCGTAGCTTCCACCTTTCCATTAAAAAAAGAACTATATCAATCGGTTAAGCCATCTTCGTATAATCGATGAACAATTGAATTGAATACAGCGATTTGAGGAGCATTCCCGGTCCTCACCTCGAAGATCCTCATCAGATCCTCATCAAATTTTTATGGGACCATCTCGGAGCTTCCACCTTTCCATTAAAAAAAGAATCATCTCAATCGGTCAAGCCATCTTCGAGTAATCGATAAACAACTGGATTGATTAATGCGTTTTGAGGAGCATTTCCGTTCATCACTCCGAAGACCCTCATCAGATCCACATCAAATTTTTATGGGACCATTTTGGAGCTCCTACCTATCCATTAAAAAAAGAATCATCTTAATCCGTCAAACCGTCTTCGAGTAATCAGTAAACATACAAAAAAAAAAAAAAAATATACATACAGACGAATTGATAACCTCCTCCTTTTTTTTTGAAGTCGGTTAATAATAGAAATACAGTCTAAACATAATTTTAGAAATTTTTAGGTTTAATTTTAGGATTTGGTGACGACAGAATTGCCACCATGAAGGTATACTTTACACATTATGATATTTCTGCGCGAACGGGACGTATGCGGGTAAATCTACGAGGCGCAGTCAGTCAATTATAAAGAGTTAAAGAAGTGGTCGAAGTGAAATGTTAAAATTATTTTCATTTTACGAGTAGGTACCAATCTATCATTGATATAAGAGCAATTATCGTTTTGTCACGCAATTTCATCTCGCTCGTTTCTTTGTAATTGAACAAGGACCGATATTTTTTAGCATCTTTCGCCGCCTTAAGTGAATTATTTAAAAATCGGTAAGTAGAAATATAAAATGAGTCCCTGTTTCTTTTTTTGTTGTGTTTCTGATAGTCAAGAGAAGGTTCTTATGAAAGAAAAATATCGATCAGGACTTACGCGGGTGAAACCGCGGGGCGCAGCTAGTTCTTAATAAATAGGAATGTTATTATTTCGATTAACCTCTTTGTAAAATAAGTCACATATTATTAACCTATTAGTACGTTTTATTAAACCCTAGAGAAATCTTAGGATTATTTAATTCAATTCAATTCAATTCAAAACATTTTTAGTCTTTTAAATATTATTACATATTTTTTAGAAACGTCAAGTAAACTACCGTGTCTTCCAATGTTCAATTCAAAACATTATTAGTCTTTAAAATAATACTTATTACATTTTTTAGAAACGGCAAGTAAACTACCGTGTCTTCGGAAAGCGACCTCAAATGATAAAAATACACAAGAACCTCTTAAGCTTATTTTTTTTGTTGCTTTTTTGTTGCAATGATCATGTAATTCACAAATTGTCGTATCTAGCTAAATCTATCTATGTAGTGTAAACGTAATTTACCTAAATATACCTAAGACACAATTGCAAACTGTTAACGAATAAATAACTTTTCTGTTATTTATATTTAGTCTGTTATTTTCAGAGAATAAAACTAAACCTGAGTTTAAATTGACCTAAACTTGGAATAAAATAAGTCACCCAATGTATCGAGTTTAATCCTATAGAATACAGAGATAAGTTTGTGTTTATTAAAATAAGCCACCTTCAAATGAATAGGTTTAAGTATTTAAAAATTATCCTGCAAAAACATACATTTGTGGAGTGTATTTAACTGTCACAGTAAAACAAAAAACGTGTTACAGATTAACAGAAATGTGTACACCCTTGCACGCGCGACTAATCAATACGACTTTTAAAAAAAACGAAACTAAACGCCAAAAACAACATTCCAAATCAACACAAAGCACCGATCGATCGAAACAAATTCAAATATGGAATTAAATACGTTCTTAATTTAGAGAGAAAAATAAAAATAATTCTTAAAGACACACGCCTAGTACAAGCACACTCGATTCAATACCTTAACTCGACGACGAAAGATCCAAAATTAAACGATCCAACAATAACCACTCCCGAACACTTTGCGGATGACGTCACTATGCTTTATTTTTTTTTAATAAAATTAATTGATTAGTTACTCACGCTGCAATGCTTTTTGACAACGGCCAGCGTTCCATAGACGCTTGATACTTCATGTTTTCGATCTGCTTTTTGAGTGCCTCCTTGTCCATGGCTGCAAGAATACTGGGGTCCATGGCGCAGAATCTGTGGTACGAGAAACGCACACATGTAAGCATTTAGTGTAAGTACGTAAGCCAGTGTATGCGTGGGACGCGAAATGGTACAGTCGGATACAGCGGTTCTAATTTGAATACTATTAAATTTCAATCACCATCATCGATCATTGATAATTTGTTTTAGAAATGTTTGCATGCACCTATAGAAATAGTTTTTGAATATTATTTGATTTATTAATCGTTTTATTTGTCAGTTCATTAAAAATATAGACCAATTTAATTGGAATGAAGCTTTTTTTAAACAATTATACGTGTTATGGGATAAAACATGTTTGCTTTCTTATTAACATATAGGTATGCATAATATTATAAAAGTGTTATACTTAATTAAAGAAGGCGGCCTCTGTGGCGCGACGCGACGCCCAGACTGCGACGCAGAAGGTTGCGGGTTTGATTCCCGCCGGGAACAAATATTTCTGCTGACCATAAATGTTTGTATCTGGATCTGGGTGTACCTATTATATGTATAATATGTATGTATTTACAAAAAAGTATAATAATATGTAGTAAATCCGTTGTCTAGTAGGTATCTATAGTACAAGCCGGTTGCTTAGTTTGAGGCTAGATAGCGCTGTGTGTAATATCGTGCAATATTTATTTATTTATTATAATTAAAGATCAACCATGTTATACCTTATTGGCATATTATGAGATTAATTCATTATATTGTTTTCACGCTTACTTAAAGTCGGTATACGTAAGTCGTAACTACCCAAACCCTGTTCTGTGGAACTATTTGGATAAAAGTATAAATAATACGGAAGGAACAAGCAGTCGATAAATAGGCTACTATTAACCTCCAACCTACATACCTATTTTTACCAAAATCTCTTCAGTGCTATTTGCGTAACGAAGAGAGACCCCACAATTTCATCCACAATTAATAAGTTTTTTTTTTTTTATAGGTATAAATTTAATAATTAATATTATTGTAATGTTTAATTCATATTATGAATTTTATAATTTATTATTGTTGTAATTTTTCTTATGTTTTCTTTATGTTAATTTAATTTAATGTTGTAATTTTCTTTATCAATGTTGGTACAAAATTAATTTTGATTAAGTATTATAAAAAAAAAGTAATTAATTAAACACTTTTCTTCACACATATACAATGTTATCCACCTCACTCACACAAACAAGGAAACTGCTCAAGTGTGGTTCATCGCTAGTGTGCGTGATGCGCGCGCAGCACTTTACAGTTTCTATGACAACCCCTTTAGGCATACTGAAGCTAGCTTGCGCCAAAGTTAGTTAACGACTGCCAACACATTTTGAACCTTATTCATATATTTAAGAGTTTATTTTCCAATGGTGTGACGTTTGTAAAATTAATGAATTAAGGCGGTAATGCCCAGTAGTTTTTGCCCGTTTTGTGTTCCTTTGTTTTCGAATGATAAATATAGAGGGCGCTATAAATTGTGCAGTTTGCGTGACCAGAGTCGCGGTCGGTATAAATTTAAAGGTACTTAAACGCCTCTTAAAATTTTAGGGCTACATAACTAAATTTACCACATTCTAAATTCAAAATTAGTGTTAGAATAGATAATACCTAGTAAATACTTTAATTCCGAAGTTCGTGGTTTCGAATAATAGCCGCGCATCAATGTCAAAGTTTTTAAAATTTAATAAATTATTAATAATTCGCTATTAACATCGCTCTTGCGGTGAGGGAAAACACGCGAGGAAACCCACGGCTTAAAGTTTTGCTTTTCATTTAGTAACTTTTGACAAGCATTTTTGAATTTGTTCGTAAATTTAAGTAACTGGCTAAACTTAGGGGTGATCGTAACAAAAATATTTTATTATAACAAGTAAATACATTCGTAGATTCAATCTCAAATCTACGTCTTCTAATATTAAAAACGATTTGCCCTGACAGACTGACTGACTGTCTGATGGATCAGCGCATAGCCCAAGCCGCGAATAGACAGAGCTGGAAAAATGTGTTCTTTATACATGACTAGCAGCGCCCTGCGGTGATACCCGCGTAAGTCCCGTTCCTGCAGGAATATCGGAATAAAAAGTAGCCTATGTGTTATTCTTGTTATACCTATATTTCAAGTTTCATCGCAATTTGGTAAGTAGTTTTGCGTGATTCAGTAAGAACATATTTAGACATTGTAAATCCAGATTAAACTGGATATTCCAGGTTTTTTTTTTTTAACTTTAAAAAGATTTTTTATTAGTTTTTAATTAGCAAAGTTTAAGTAGGTACTTACCTTAAGATCATAAAATTTTAATTTTAGTAACAGCTCAATCTGCGCTCTAAAACTGCTTATATGACAGAAAACCGGCCAGGGGCGAGTTGGATGCGCGCACATTGGGTTCCGTACCCAAAAAAAAGCAATTTGTTGAATGGGAGCCCTACTTAAATATTTTTCTTCTCCTTTTATATGGCTTATTCCATTTAGACATCAGCCAGTGTCAAGTATTATTAATATTTGCAAGTTATTAGCATCGAAACAGTCAAGTCGCCTTAGTTAAAGTCAAATCGAGGAAGTCATTGTAAAACGGCGGCCATTTACAATGATCGATCAAAGCACTTTGGAGACAAAGCTAAAATCCTCAAATATGCCCCCAAAAATAAAAAAAATACTCGCATTGGAACTAGGTTTCACAAAAATGAAAATTTAGCAACACATCTCCTCACCGCGTTCCCGCCAAAACTCTTACTTAAATATTTATTTATACTGTTTTAATAAATGTTTTTATAGCGAAAACAGTAATACATAATCTGTGAAACATTTCAACTATCTAGCGGAGGTACCTACAGCCTGGTGACAGACAGTTGGAAAGACGAAGAGTGGACTCTTAGTAAAAGGGTTCCGTTTTTACCCTTTAGGCACGGAACCTTAAGAAAACTTAATCAAACAAGGTGTTAAAGAAACACCTTCTCGTCTAATCAAATGAAGCGAGTTAATCTCGTCAGACAGGGTGTACCGGCGGAGCTCACATCGAATGATAGTTAAAATAATATTATTGGCAGACTTAGAGGGAACACTACTTGAAACTTAAAAAAAAATAGCAAAGAAATTGTTAACGTCATATTAATGCGATGTCGAGGGATTGTTAGAGTTTTGGCGGGAACTCGTTGAGGAGATGTGTTGCTAAATTTTCATTTTTGTGAAACCTAGTTCAAATGCGTACAAATTGTTTAATTTCGGGGGCATATTAATCAATTTAGTTTCGTGAAGGTGTACAAGTGGAATGAAAGTGAAAATCGGTGCAAAACATTGACTTAGTGTTGTCTCCAAAGCTCCGTGAAGAATGTTTGTAAATGGCCGCCGTGTTTACAAATGCTTCCCTAGACTTGACTTTAACTATGACGACTTGACTGTTTCGATGCAAATAACTTGCATAATATATTAAAATACATGACACTGGCTAATTTCCTAATGGCCATAATCGGTTCACAACCGATAAGAAATAGAAATAGAGGGATTGTTAGGATAAAAAGTAGTCTATCTATGAAGGGGACACCAAGCTGGCCATTATCCTTGTCTGTTGTAGAAAATCCAGCAAAGAACATCCACTGGATTAGATAGAATTTTTAAGAAATCTACGGAAGAAAATGATTGGGCTGTTTTCTGATGTTATCTATCTATTAAAAGGTCTAGTAAGATTGTTCCGGCTGGCTAGTTTTTGAATTAGAAACGCGAAGTTTAAATAGAATAA
The DNA here is from genome assembly GCA_949358125.1 of Idaea dimidiata. Lineage (NCBI taxonomy): Eukaryota > Metazoa > Arthropoda > Insecta > Lepidoptera > Geometridae > Idaea > Idaea dimidiata. The sequence goes on from OX442340.1 coordinate 1,436,861, forward strand.
GTTTAATGTCTCGGGGTATAGTTTTACACTTGTAACAAGGTTGTTAGTTAGGTTAAGATTAATAGTGAAACGTTGAAATGAAAGTTCAGCAAGAGCACACGCGTCGGCCATATAAAAAGAATATAGAAGCGACGCGTCATTTTGCGCGGTAAAACTAAGTTTCTCGCGCCGACCGCAAAGATAGTGCTGCCATAACTGACAATGACAGCAACGAAAACCCGGGAGCCTAAGAGTGTTCAGAGTTTTTGGCGGGAACGCGTTGAGGAGATATTGTGTGCTAAATTTTCTTTTTTGTGAAACCTAGTTAAATGCGTGTAAATTGTTTTATTTCGGGGCCATATTACTCAACTTAGTTTCGCGAAGGTGTACAAATGAAAGTGAAAATCGGTGCAAAACATGTACTTTAGCGTCGTCTCCAAAGCACCGTGAAAAATCATTGTAAAAAATGGCCGCCGATTTACAATGATTTCCTCGATTTGACTACATGACGACTTGACTGTTTCGATGCAAATAACTTGCAAAATATTAATAATACTTGACACTGGCTAACGTCCAAATGGCCATAATCGGTTCACAACCGATAAAAAATAAAAATAAGGGTGTTCGGCTGATTTCCTCGATTTGACTTTTATGACGACTTGACTGTTTCGATGCAAATAACTTGCAAAATATTAATAAAACTTGACACTGGCTAACTTCCAAATGGCCATAATCGGTTCACAACCGATAAAAAATAATAATAAGGGTGTTAGGTTCACTACAAAGGTTAATATGACATTAAGTATCTTTGGGCAACTGTAATAGAACACAAATTAGTGCGGGACTCTCCACCAATTGAGTTACTTTCTCATCTCCTGAATTTAGTTCGAGCGAAAACAACCGCGAAGTGACGACTTGGCTTTTATATAACGAGACGTTGTTGGTAAGTTACCGATATTTTGATCCAGCATATGAGAAACTAGCTGCGCCCGCGGTTTCACCCGCATAAGCCCGGAATACCGGGATAAATAAATAAATAAATAAATCCTGTGACGAACACACAGCGCCATCTAGCCGCGTGGTAAGCTGCTAAGCTTGTGTTACGGTGACTAGACAACGGATATACTACTTAAATTTATTTTCCTTTTGTAAATACATACCTCAATATTATACATAGAAATACGCACAGACCAGATACAAATATTTATTTTTAAACATAAATATTTGCACCCAGCGGGAATCGAACCCGCAACCTTCTGCATTGCAGCCAAGCGTTCGCCCGACGCGCCACAGAGGTCGTCAAACCGCCTATGTGTTATTCCAGGTCTCCAGCTATTATCGATATTCAAAGTTTCATTACAATCGGTTCGGTTAATTTTTGCGTGAAAGAGTAACTCAGTCACATACATATAGACGAAAAAAGTAAAAAAAGGGTTACCATTAAAATCTCAGGTAGCAACTCGTCTAAAATGCAACTGGAAACTCGTCTTAATATCACTACGGCTTAATGTCAGGTGGTCTAACGTTGCAATTCGTCTAACTCGCTAATTGTTTAAAAATGTAATATATTAAAATAAAAAAAGTTTCATGAAAGGGTAGTAAAAGATAAAGGAACTTTTGTATAGTCTCACCCTGAGAAAGGTGTCTGCAAAAGCACCGAAACGTAGGAACGGCATTGCAAAAACGCTAAATATAATCGCAATTATAACCAACAAATGAGTTTTTTTTTCTTTGTGTACTCTTACTTTAGCTTACTAAACTTTGACTTTTACTATGTGATCTTAGTAAATTTTGACCTTTACTGACGAGTATTTTATATCTATCTTAGGGCGTTTAAACTTTGTTTTGACAAACTTTTTCGAAGATACCGCTTTTGGTGTAACTTTGTCAAAGTCTAAGTAAAAAAAATATTTATTTTCATCGGATGCTTGTACAATACAATGGTACATAATCACTTGGATGCGTCTTAAATCTAAAGATTTTAGTGTGGCTTCGGAACGCGCCCTCCAATGAGAAGAAGCCACAAAAAACTCTTTGGGTTTTTTAGTGATCATGTGTTAAGTTACAATCGTCATACATAATACAGATATCTATAATTCGAACAGGAGCAATCAATATTCATGATCATGGATTCTTTTCATTAAGATATGACGACGTATCATAGTACGCCTTTTACTATCGTTTGAAAAAGCCTGCGATCCGTCCGATAGAAACAAAAGACGATCGAAAGACATGAGATGCGACTCTAAACCTCCCAATTTCACTTCCTCTTAACAGCTATTAAGAGTGAAGTACATTTGTAAATGAATACGAACGTATTTTAAAGCTACCGGTGTTTGTACGGGCCATGTGCTTCGACTTTATAGCCTTAAATAAAAATTAATTGTTCCCTTTTAGGACTTTATTTCGCTTAAAAATACAATCTCGTTTTATTTCAACTTAAGGCGCTTTATCACGTCGATGGGTTTCTGTCGTCTGTGCAAGTTGATGTTTGTTAATTTAGATGTTTACCTATGAGATTTTTTTTGTATTTGCCTACCTTAATTAATTAGTTGAACACTCTTTAAATCTATTTTACAGATTTGTTTACGTATCGAATCCTATATTGAACGAAATTATTTACAAATCGTTTCAAAATTAATAAGCACTTATATTAAAAGTACCAAAAAGCTTTATAGTTCCGTACCCAATCTATCTATCTATGTCATCTATCTAAAAAGCATTGTACTCATACTTATACTTATTTATTCAGACCATAGGAACACTACAAAAATAAATTTTCTGGAACACTTGGTCACGTCAAAAGTAATAAAAAATATAACATAAATTGGCTTAAAATAAAATACCATAATTAAGTTTACAAAAAAAAAAGTGAGTTTCAGTTTCTGCTGTAAAGAGGCATTGTCAGTATAATAAATGATAATTATTAATTGATAGCAAAACATGTTCAAAAATAAAAATAATGTCAATGGTTATTTGCAGCTGAGGGCTGAGGTCAAATTATGTCATAATCTTACCTAACTTAAAACAACACAAGGTGTATAAAACTGTACGCTATTATTATTGAGCTCAAATGTAGTAGTTAAGTTAGTACTTTAATTTGATTAAGAGGTGACGCCACCCTCACCAATTAGATCGCGGTATCGTTACGTTTTACTAATGTATAGGCTAGGAGAGCAATGTTTCCTATTGTTTAACCTCGCTATGGATACGATAAGTTGAGATAATACATACACATCTATACAGCTTTGTGTTTCATTATTGAAGCCTGGCTGTAGTGGTGTTTTTTGAAGGAACAGGCTGGAGTCTGAACACAAGGAGTGTGATCACAATTAGGGAATTTTCAAATAGCTACTGCTATTAAAGAAATAAGACAAATCTAACGATACCATAATAATAATTCAAGAAATTCATTGCGTAGTTTGGAAGATACGATGCTGAGGAAGAATATTTCAAACAAACAAGATAGGTGCGAAAAACATAACCCTTTCCTTGCAGCCGGGTAAAATCGGAACCCCTTTATTTACTAAGACTTCACTGTCCGTTCTGTCTGTATGTCTTTCATCAATTGCAGATCATGAAGGGGTCATTGGTATTACTTGGATAGGTTACCAATAATTTGCGTTAAAAAAAACACGGAGCTTTTTGCGCTTCGGAAGGCACGTGAAGAAGTTGTTCTTGGTTGTTATTTCTGATAGCAGTCGTTAGTTCAAGTTAGATGCCTTAGGGCGACCTGAAAACTCTAACACTAGGTGATACGAAAAGAAGACTAGTCTAAAGTGAAGTTGAATTTACTATCTTCAGATTGAAGTTTAAAGCGCGTTCCACTAAGCTACTGTTCTAAGCCTAGTCTGAAGGCCTTACATATCCGTTCATATATTCACATCTCTACGGTTTCATAGAAACAGGCTTAGTAAAAAGAAAACGAAGAAATAATTTGGAAAATTGTTTCCACCACGGAAAAGCCGTGGGATCAACGTCACCTATAATAAAGTCGGGGACGACTCGACTTGCCGAAGAAAATCCTTATTTTTTTACACTTGCGTTCAATGAATTATGATCTACGTATTTTAAAACCACACATTCTATAATATAGATTAAAAAAAAAAACTGTGACCAACACACAGCGCCATCTAGCCCCATGGTAAGTTGCTAAGCTTGTGTTACGGTGACTAAACAACGGATATACTACTTACTTATATTTGTTTTTCTTTTGTAAATACAAAGATATTATACATAGAAATACACACAAACCAAATACAAATATTAATTTTTAAGCATATATATTTGCACTCGGCGGGAATCGAACCCGCAACCTTCTGCATTGCAGTCAGGCCTTCGCCCGCCGCTCCACATAGGCGTCACATGAATAAGCACAACGCTCTCTATAGGTGTCGATGACGTTCACAGTATTAACCTACTTACAGGTGGTACAGTAAATCTTATAGCGACCCAAATTATTTCACTCGAAGTTTACTTCTGATATTGTCATAAGATATTCTTTTCGCATGTATAGAAGTAAAAAGGTAATTGGTTTGATGTTTTCATTTAGCTTTAACTACTTTAAATTCATTTGTTATGATAAATAATACCCACAAGAGAATGTCGTAAACTCCGCTTTAACTTATTTTTATTTGTCTTGTAGAGTTTTTTGTTGGGAACGAGACGTGGGACGGATATATTGGCCGTTTTAAAGTAGGATTTTTACCCACTTCAAGGCGTTATTTTTTTTTTATTTAAGTAGCTGCGCCCCGCGGTTTCACCCGCGTAACTCCCTATATTTACCTTTTTTTTTCATAAGAACCTTCTCCTGATCAACACAAATACAACACAAAAATAATTATCGGAATCGGTCCAACCGTTCAATCGTAATGTCGTGACCACGCAAAATAGGGATTCATTTTTATATATAAGAAGATAAATAAACAAATCGTACCTTACATAAAACTCGAATATAAACAAATTTTCACCTAGGGACACAAACGATACCTATCGGGTAACTGAGTTTTCTGCGCCTTAAATTTAAAAATATATTAATTACTTTTAAATTTGATTTACTCAGTAATTCCATATTTCGGAATTAGAATTTCTGTATAGGTATTCTGTGTATGTATATTATGTATAGGAAAAATAGGTACTCCAAAAAGGGAGTACCGATTTATAAGTTTAAGGTATCTGTGGCATCGTAATTCTCAAACAGATGAAGCGAATTTGTATATATTTCTTTGTTTGATAGTTATAACCACGGGTTATTTATAACTCTATATCGTCAACGTTATATTTTAAAATGTTTAAGCAACTCAAATTAATTCTCCTGAAGTGTAATTAGCTTTGTTTTCTGCGTCTTAAACTTAAATGAAGAAACCTACTTTTTATCTCGATCTAGTCTTAAATTCCGTACCTATGTGAGGTAAAACCTGGAGGTCATACTAGTCAAGGTACAACTTACTTTATATGCTACACACAGGTTTCGGTAAAAGTCTTGACTTCCAATTTCCTGGTTCAACACCTCGCGTTGAATCTGAAACAATTTATGTCTGGTTCAGTTTTAAGGTGAAGTGAATTATTTTAACTTTTACCTTTTTTCCCGGAAAATCGGGATAAAAAATGCGAAATTACGTCTGTATCGGCCAAATACAGAAACGCTACTCAACATTTGAGAACTACTTAAACAAAGAAGCAGCTCCCAAACTCCAAAATTGTCATACTAATTTTAAATTTAGAAATTGCTCAAAAACTTAAGTACCTCTCAAGTTTTAAATGACGTTTCTGTATTTGGCTGTAAGTCTGTTAAAATACGTTGAAAAAGCCCAATTAGGGGACAAATGTATACGTGTCTCCGGAGACATTGCAATTCGCAACACATCGCACGACTTCGCCCGGTTGTCTTGTTTTCGTCTACATCAGTTTTCATCAGTAATCGTGAAATGTCAGGCGAAAACTGGCAATGTCGCGCGATTTCTTCGGGGACCCGACGTGTCTCTCAAATTTTGTCGCCTAATTGTTACGAGGATTATAGGGCCGTCACCACGAGCGTTAGAATTGCGGCGATATTACTTTATTTCTATACAACGCACCGCCGCGTTAACATCGCCATGTGGAGACACATTCATAGAGATTGTATAGAAGGGACTTGACTATGATATCGCCGCGATTCTAACGCTCGTGGAGACTGTTCTTATGGGGAGACAGTTTTTTTTTATTTTAGACATATTCCGACGTTTTCGATCTTTGTGTTTGACATTTTTCCATAGAAAAAAGTCTTAAATTGTAGTCTCCATATAAACGACGAATGTTGCTGAAAGTCCTTGTCGGATTCGTGGAGAATTTTTTGTCTCAGGTGCAATGTTCTGTCTATCATTAACTCTTTTTGAAAAGCCAAGTTAATTTAAAATTAGAAAATTATTGAAATATCGCATGTCGCTCCTTTATAACTCATAAATTCTATTGACCTAAACTACGCGCATACCAAAATTCATTGAGATCGGAGCTACGATACTCAAGTTATCGTCGAACAAACATACAAAGTTACAAAGATACAAGCGCCAGGCCCGTCTACACTGGACCTCACTCGCTTCGCTCGTTCGGTTACGTTTGGACGTTTGAAACAATGAATAAAAACGCGATTCAACCGGATAAATAAAGTGTTTTATTATATTTAACTTTTACTTAACTGACGGTTTTAACTTATTCTAGATCTTATTCTATAGGTGCTTGTAATTGTATTTCCTTGTTTTTTTTTGTATGTAATGTAAAATGATGTACGTATGTGTCTCAATTAAATATTAAATAGAGAAGTATGTGGCATGTTTGGCCACTCGAAACCCTATCTATGGGCCTATTTTGGACTGTCAGATTTGCAGCAACTTCCCATTACCAATCGACAATTAGTAAAGGGTAAATTCCCTGACATAAATTGATACGTCACCCACATTTGAAAACACACCCACGCCCCCTTTTTATTAGAATCGACATCAAATTGACGTGAAGATAATTCACTTGATTAGCGGTTGTGTATTCAGGCGGTGAAAATTGGAACTAAAGCACAATGTTTAGAAATTAGTAGGTTTGGTAGCACACTAGCGCCATCGCTACTTGCTTATATAACTTTGTCGGACTGTAATACGGTGTGTTGAGTTGTTGACTGTTGAACTCAATTAATCTCAATTAGATGGGAATGTTGACTAGTATCGTTAACTGGCTTGGCTTGTCATATGTGCAGTGATAAGTCGCTTCGGAAACGCGTTTCCGTAGAGTCTAAAATACCTATATTATGTGCTTATCAATGCGCGTACCTATATTTTTACGTATATATTTCAATATTTTTATGGATTTACAAGTCTTCTGGCGAAGCGTTCGAATGCGGGGAATGAGTTTTGTTAATCATAATTTTGAAGACCAAGGAGTTCAGACCCGTCCCTCTCAGTGGCTACACTGACCTATATATCACTAATATAATAAAATTACAATATCTACTTACATTTCTGAGCAAAACACTATAATTATTTACATAAAAACTAAACCGATTTTAACAAACAAAACGAAATAAGGCTATAAATATTAGATAGAATAAAAACTTCACAGACCGTCGCGTATAAAAACTGAGGGTCGCATGCTAGCACTCGTCCAGTAATTAAATTACCCCTAATTCGATTGTTTAATCCCTCCCACTCCGCTATGTGTGACGGTCTCAGACTGTAGACTTTTTCAACACATACTCCCTTAGATATAAAATATTATTTACACTCGACTAAGTTATGTGACGTTTGTCTCTGTCTGTCAACTTTGAAATTTCATGTGACAGTAAGAGACAAAGGATGCATAGTCATGCAGCGCATTAATTAGCGTTTATAAAGTAAGGGGGTTAAATTACAAATCCGTTGTTGTTCCTTTCAGAAATCAATGAAGAGGCACAAATTCTCAAAGGATTTGATCACCATAACTGATAAATAATAAATAAATATATATAAAAAAACTTTAGCTTTTAACATTTAGTCATTTTTGTCTTTTTTGCAATTGGGTCATTGTAGTTTTAGATGAGCGATATGATTTAAATTTGTATGTGGTTTTTTCGATGCTGATATCAAATTAATTAAATTTTTTGGTTGTAAACACGCTTGACTAACTGATGTAATTTTTAGACTTGCATGCTTTTGAAGCTGGCACCGTCGAGTTGAACTGTCATTGAAATAGAGGTCTCTTGAGCTGCCGGTTTCAATGACAGTTGAACTGGACGGACGTCGCCTTCACATACATGTAAATTAACGCTATGGTCTGAACAGCGCAGGTTATTCCTTTGCGCAGTGGGATTTCGATGCCGATGGTTATCGTTAAATGTCAAATTTTGTTTGACAAACGTCAAATTATAGATTGGAAATTGACCGAGATAATACAATGATGTCTTAGCTAAGTCGTAGCGATATCGTTCAGCTAATAAAAAAAAAACACATCAAACAACAAAAAAAAAAAATTTTTTTTGGAAGTAGTCGAGGTAATTTTTATTTAAAATTTACTTTTTTTAACGACAAAAGGACGACATAGCAACGAGAAACGATCATGGCAGCGAGGAATATTAAAAAGATGCTGAAATGAAATTTTCGTTAAGGAACTTCATTATGGGAATACGGGACCGAGAGCAATTGCTTGACATACTTTTTGAACTACGAAGGCGCCCAAGAAACTATATTTGCCACACACATCATCGGTCACCCATGAAAGTACTGACCATATCAGGTGCTGCTGAACATACCCAAGAGATCCTTAAAATATTCATAAAGTATAAATTGGTCAGCGAACTGTCGGTCGACCATTTAGTCCGTTGCTTGCGTTCTCTCTCGTATTTAGGTTGTTTCTCCACTCTAATGCAATTATTATAATTAATTGTTAATTAACTTGTTCATGAAACAGATAACTTGAACTTCACTTGTTGATACTTATTCCCGGTGTACAAAATGTTCAAAGCTTGGTTTTAGTGTGAAGTACTTTTTTCCTAAAGAGCTGCGAAATCAGTACCTACGTAGGTAATACGAGGCTTAGCTAGTTCACAAATATACACAGACTAATTTCACTTCATTACTGGTTTAATAATAGAATAGAGTAGAGTTTTAAAATAAATTAAGTTCAAGGGTAATTAAAGGCAACATAGGGGTAAAAAGGGTTAAAACCCTTTTTACAATACAACACTAGAACAATATCGACAATCCCACTTCCCATTAATATTATAAATGTGAAAGTTTAGATGTTTGTTTGGATGTTTGTATAGAAATCACCCAAAAACTACTAAACTGATTGCGATGAAACTTGGTAATGCATATACTGGATGACTGGGATAACATCTAGGCTATTTTTTATATCGATTTTATTGCGGGATAGGGACTTACGCAGGTAAAACAATTCCAAATAAATTGACGCAAACACAAATCACACAGCAGGCATTGAATTATAAATAAACTTATCAATGTCCCATAATAGCCATTTTCCACTTCAAATAAACAATTTGGATAAACACAGAGTCAATAATACTTATCTATTTGTGATGAAAAAAAGCACTAAAAACTTTTTGAACCAGTGTTTTTTAAAATGAGTTTCTAATTATCGGTAACCGCAACTTAAATATTTTCACACGAATTTCACAAAACCATAAACACAGACTGTTTTTTTCCCAATAATTACCCTTGAAACTAATTACAATCATTACAAATTAGGTTAAAGGGTAATTATTAATTCGTACCGTTGTATTTAGAAAGCAAAGCGGGCGATCTTCGGAGCTTGTGGCACTATAATAGGAATCCACAAGTTCACTACCGTGTCCAACTCGCTCTAATTGACAGTGAATGTATCATGCAATAACATACATTTTACAAGAGTTTAATAAAAAAAAACTATGCTAATAAATTCAAGACAAGAACAAAAAAATATAAAATTACTTCGACCCTACTCCACGTTTATAAATAAGGCTATAAATGTACAAAGTAAATCTCAAAGTTGTAAATTAGATTTAAAATAAATGTTTTGTTCTATTTAAGAAATAAATGACACTAAAGATGATAATCAGATATCCACTAAAAAGGGTTTTTGTATGTTGCATCAGTAAAAACAGCAAGCGCATATTATTTCTTAAAAAACATTTTAGACCACCTCATCTTGACGATATGATCTAAATTCTAAAATATGACACGCTCATCTAAGACAGCGAATATTTATCGACATTTTGCAAAGTAAGTAATGATAAAATACAATATTTACTGGGTTTTACTCGCGTTTTAATTAATAACGGCGTTATTAAAAAGTACCGAGCTTTCGCTAACTTTACAGTTGGCTTTTTCAAGGCTGACTGAATAAGAATACTGACTGACCTCACTGCATAATTAACTTAACTAGGTAATGTGTAAAAATACTGATTTCTCGGTTCCGATTTATTTACAATCTAACATCGAAAAAAAAGAAGAAAAATCTGTGCATTTAAGAAATATAATATGAAGTTTTAGGTATAAAAATCTTCAGGCTACAACAAGTTAAATTATATTTTGCTTTCATGTTAACGTGTTTTTCCTATACGCGTGAATGGTTTGTTTGGAAAAGCATGCGCATGCACATTGCGCATAATCTATCTAAACTTATAATAAAATCGTAACTTAGTGGTGTCTGTTTTTGAAAGATATTTTGAAAAAACCATTTTTAGGGGCATGTACTAACGTCACAGACCCCATTTCCGTGTTTAATTTTTTGTCGGTTTGTCCGTTTGAATATTTGTCCGTTTGGATGTTTGTCCGTTTGTCTCGTTTTACTACGTTTGTAGTTTATCTGACCCGTTATAGTTTGGTAAGTTATCCACGATCTACTCCCCAAAATAGTTTATCACAATTGGTTTTTTAGCTTTACGTGAAATAATAAAAAAATATTCATACAAAAACTTACAAACTTCAGCGCTTATAATTATACTAGCTGCGCCTTGCGGTTTCAACCGCGTAAGTCCCGTTCCCGCGGAAATATCGGGATTAAAAGTAGCCTTTGTGTTATTCCCGGTATCCAGCTAGCTATATTCCAAGTTTCGTCGCAATCGGTTCAGTCGTTTTTGCGTGAAAGAGTAACAAACTCACATACATACATACTTACATGCATACAAACTTTCGCGTTTATAATATTAGTAAGAAGTAAAATGAGTACGATGGTATACATTTTAATTTACAAAAGATGGACACCATAGTTGTTTTTTAAACGACACGTGGCATAAAGGGTTTTGTGTTTAAATAGTCAACGTATGTATAGTTGTTTCTATGTAACGCTCTAGGGATCAACGTATGTATATATATTGATGACCGGAATGACTACAAAAATAAACTTTAGCTTAAAATAATAAAAGTAAAGTATAAAACTTGGTTATGGGATTAAACGAAATAAATTGAAATAAAATCAGCACCAAACCCAAACTGCTTCACTTTAGTATAAACCTCTCATAAACAAGAGTTGGGTGTTAGGTGGTACACACCCAAATCTTTGCTCTTTATAATATTAGTATAGATAATAAATCAGTAACTAAAACTGCTTCACTTCAGCATACAACCAACCACTCATAGACAAGGGCTGGTACACATACACATCACACCTACATCAAAAGTACTCACACACCTGAAAACCTCCATCGGTGTTTGCCATGCATCCACGACTGTTCAATACTGACTGAGTTACCTGTGTTTGGGTGTGTGTCCGTTATACATATTTCTAACACTATATATATATATATATATATATATATATATAGCACGAGGTTAGACGCTGTGCAATTTAGCCCCAAACTAGGCACTAGGCTTATACTATGAGTATACTATTTATACTACTTTTAAACATATTTTTTATCAGGATGGAATCGAACCCGAAACTTTCCGTTTCGGAGTCGATCTTTGCCGGATGCGCAACAGAGGACCCATGAGGATTAGGTCTGTTAAGACTTTAAAATGTAGGGCATTGACAAAAAAATAACAAAGTGAGCCGTCACGGAAACCTGACAGATGTGAAACATTCGACATCGACTGATATGTTTTAATATAGGCCGCGCTAAGGCCTCGCCAAAAATCAGGTTTACCCCTGCCCTTCCCCCGCCTATGGATGTTTCAAATCAATAAAATCAACGCGACTAAAACCGGAAAAATTAGTTAACTGATTGACAAAGAAAGCTATATTTCGTAATTTTTTTTTTATTGCTAATGGCATATTTACTAGAAATATTTTTAAAGGAAAAATTCATCTTCAAATATTCACTTGCAGCGAGATAAAAAAAAAAACAAAAAAAAAAGAAAGCTATTAAAAATTGTTACCCATTTGTATACTAATGAGTTCCCCTTCGATTGCTGGTATTATCTGACGAAGGACAATATCTCGTCCCTCGCATGACTAACTATCCTATCTCATTTTTTTGGTGATTCGAGTTAGGACTACCAATGTCTTCCTGGATTAATTATCTGTGATTCTCACTAACCCACGTATCTGTATGTACATTGGTTCTCGACTTGTAGACCCTAGTGTTGCGAACGTATCTAAATAATAACTTAAAAAAAATATTACTAAATGTCGTAACTCATAATTTAGTACTGTAACTTTGAAAAAATATTATAATCCAAACGTAAAAACGAAGAAACCAAACGTAATTTGCAAGAAAAGTATACAGACCACATAGAACAGAAACAGTATTTCCGTAATAAGCAATCAGAACGAAAAGAAGAAGCTCAAACAAATACATTATCTACAGTTGGTGCCACCTTTGACATGCAGCAAGTAATTAATTTACTAAGAAGCAATGAAAGTGCTGTTTTACTTGCGAAGATTATCGGTATATATTTTTACCATTTATGACATGGTTTCACATGATTGCTATTTTTATACCTAGCATTCAGAAATTGCTACTGCCCTGTATCTGTTCCTCAAAAACTTCGATGAAAAGGTGTTAAGAAAGTATTTTTATTTGCTGATGGTTGCAGTGGGCAGCATAAAAATTCTATCGTTGCATCTTCCCTTCTGTATTTTATTAATAATTCTGTTTCTATTGAAGAAATCAACGTAGTTCTGCTCCTTGTCATGGTCGAAATGAGGGTGACTCTGCTCACAGCGCCATAGGTTATACTATAAAAAAGGGGTGACACTTTCATACCCTCGCAATTGATCCCTATTATCAAATGGGCACGAAGACGAGCCTTACAAGGTAGAAGCATTGAACTCCTCCGATTTCATGGATTTAAAAAAACTATCGCAAGATTTACGCATACTTTCTATTCGGAAAAATAACGAAGGTGAAGCTGTCGATTGGCGCAATATGGCAGAATTTTCGTTCCTGAAGACAGATGGTGACAAAATATTTTTTAAAACAGACCACACAGCTCTGTGTCAAAACGTTTTTTGACACTAAGGATACAAAATTCTGTTACAATGGATCGATATTATGGTGTGTGTGCATAGTGTTTCCTTATTGAAAGGAAAGTTATCCGTAAATATCTGTGATTTTTATAATTACTTATTTTAAAAAGACTATTAGTTTCTTAATAAATAAGTACATGAAGGCTACCAGATACTTTTATCATAACACTTTTTATTTGTTTGTAATCTGTGCAAAGTAAAAAATAGTATTGGTACGTGATAACACTTATTGCATGTGAAACATGTTTCTATTTTTGTAATAAAACTTCAGTAAACGATTGATTTTTAGTGTTTCATTTCATAACTAGTGTGGGTCTAAAGCTCGTAAGTGGAAAAAATAAAACGGATTTTGTAAAACAAAGTTATCACAAAGTCTCCTATCTGTTTTGGAATACCAAAATACATATAAATAATGCGTTTATATAAATATGTAATACATGGAATGATAGTGCTAACTTTACTCTACATGTAAACACCTAATTTTTTTGCCATGAGGTCCATAAAGTTTAAACTGAATCTAAATTTGAAATTGTTAAACTGAAAAACCGTGGTTCTAAGAAACTGTCAAAATTTAGATAGGATAGTTAGTCATGCGAGGGACGATCTAAGTGATAGACTTTTCTGGTCGAGGACCTCTACTTCAGACTAGACAGCAATGTCAAAAAAAGAAAAGAATAGTCATACAATGGAAACGTGCGCAATCCTATATTATTATTCGATGATAGCAGGTAACATACTGAATGAAATATTATGGCTCGTTGGTATCCTACTTACTTTTCTAGTTCATGGTATATTATCTTACTTCTGACGTGCTTCCGAAGGCACGTTAAGCGGTTAGTCCTGGAGAGCTATTACGAAAAAACTTCGGACCCGAGCAAACATCAGTGGGTAGTTATCATTCATACTGGACCAATAATTCTGAATATATGCATTGTTTTTTGGTCTTGAACGTATAGCAATTATTGGTCCTGTATGAACAATTATTACCTAGGTACTGACGTTTGGTCGGGTTCGAAGTTTCGGCCGAAGCTTTTTCGTATTAGCTCGCCTGGTTGTTATCTCTAATAGCAGTTGTAGGTCAAGATAGAGGCTTTAGGGCAACCTGACTTCTGTAACAGTAAGTGAGACACGCCACTACAAAAAAAGAAGAAAAAACCATTTAATTTTTAAAGAAATGCTTACCAAAAATTCGCACCCAACAGGACTTGAACTTGCATCTTTGGAGATCCGTCCCAACGCTTTATTCAATTCGACCATAGGTGCTCGTCTCGAAATTAATGATTGCATCTCTTTTTTGTTTACGCTTTAGGCACGTAGCGCCATCTATCGGCAGTCTTTGCAGACTACCAGCTTGCATTTGCAACTTCCAGGTGTAGGAAACACTTTAAAATATATTGGAAAAGCTAAAACTACCTGTTTTATAACACATCTCTGTAAAAACTAGGTAAAATACAAATCAATACGTAATACGACATAGTTCTAAGTGAGTGACATGCCGCGTTCGCCGCTTGTATTGTTTGGACCCATGTCGCCGTCACACAACTACAATCACTGTCAGAGCGATTGTTGTACAGGGTTGTCACAGCGGACTTTACAAACAGGAGGGGACGTCTCATGTGGCCGTGGTCGTACTAGTCTGCATGATCGTTGCACAGGATTGTCAAAACGGATTTCACAAACAGAAGAGGTAGTCTCCTGTAGGCTGGTTGTGATAATTTGCCTAACGGGCTTAACAAACAGAAGGTGTCGTCTCACGTGGACGTGGTCGTAGTAATCGATTACTACGATCACGTTTGCTGTGGAACCACAGGGTCGTCACATCAGACTTTACAAACAAAAGGGGACATCTCGTGTGGATGTAATCGTGTAACTCGCACGAGCGTTTATTCTCCTAAGCGTTAAATTGTGTTTCGAAGACCATTGCTTTATAGATAAATAGACAAATGAAAACAGATAAACATCAATACAAACAAAAACTTCTATTTGTTTTAAAGCCTACCTTCATTCTTACACACCTAATTTTGTTTCAAATTTACTTTAAAATCAGTTATATCTTGAAATCTATAGTGCGTACTTTTACTTTGCTCAGACTTAACTTAGTAAAAACTTTGAATTGGAATGTATAGTCGAAATTCATTTTGTAATATGAATAAAATAAAAAGATCTTAATAAGTCATAAAAGAGAAGCTAAGTTTAGGTCATTAATGTCATTATTTTAAGTTAATTTTCTTAGATTGTGCTAAGCAAAAACTTCGGATGGTTGCGAAGATCGCTTTATAAATACTTACCAAAATTGTCTTCAGTCAAAGTTTTTGCTTAGCAAAGTCTAAGTATCATCAAAATATTTCAGCCGAGTCATTGACAAGTTTTATGATAATAAATAGCAACAACAAAGTATAGCTGTAGGTAGGTATACTTTAAACATTCTGTAGTATTTATTCTATACAATATACAGAGCACGAGTCTATACGCGATCGGTCGTGGGTACTTATTTGTGCTGAATACGGTCTCAGATACTAAACATCAATACCGAAATAGAGGAAACATCTGCTCATTTTTAAGGCAGATCTAAAGATGAAAAAAGTGTGATCTTTAAATTTTGAAAGGCATCTAGTAATAAATGGCTTTCTAAACTGAGGGTTTACGTGAATGAAACCGCAGGGAACAGCTAACTAGTAGGTACAACATATATTTGTGTAAAAATGCCAATCTCAAGTAATATTATGGAAATATATATTTTTGCAATGGCTCTATTTACCTTCCAATTTATCCATTATTTAGTTATATAACGTGGTAAAAAGTTTTTTTTAACAAATTTATAAGTACTTACCTATAGGTACACATTACATACAATTTTAATTCATACTTCAATAGAAAATTCCGATGGATCGTCATGAATAAGCATCTTTTAATTCAAAACTCAACTTGTAACTAGCTTAAAAACAATCTTGCTTGACTACGAAAATTATTTAAAATATCTAAATTCGAACTATGAACTTATTCTTTCTATGATTTATAGTAGAACTGAGAAGACATTTTTAAGATATTTAAAAGGTATTTAATTTTGAGCACAGCTACAATAATCCGATATTAAAACTGGAATCAAGCGCAAACCTCAGAAAAACAAGAATGTGTGCTTAACACCGCACGGCAGAAGTGAAAACTTCAATGATAATCGCGATCCCGAGCGTCGCGCGTCGGCGGCGGCGGTCTCGGGTTCACCCGATCGAGCCTTCGTTTAACCTTCGTGGGTGACTGTTCAGCCTAACTAAGTAACTATCTACGAATAAATCTGTGTGCAATACGCCAAAAAAGGGTCACTTCAAAAATAAAATTTTGCGAATGTTACCTCTATAAACAATTGAATTACCTATAAATATCTTTGGTTCCTACATGTGTTGAATATAGTAAGTTAAGGTACACGCTCGTAGCTTTGTTCTGGGGTTCCATTGTAGTACGGTGGTATGGTTTGCAGTTTTAGTTCTCAGGAATCTGGTACACTTTGACATACCTATCGATAAACAACCTGCGAGTCGAATTCGCCTACGAACGGTCCCGTACAGTTATTTCATAAAAAAAATCACGTTCGTTCTATGGAAGGGAAAAACGTGACCCTTTTATTTGGACTTCGCTTTTCATCTGCCTGTCCGATTGTCTCCACTCTTCATCACAAACTCCGCACTCAAAAGTTTCTTAAACTTCATAAATTTACTCGATTTGTTAACTTATTTACAGTTTACCGGGTCTTAATCGCGTACTACTATTTATTTTCTTACCTCGACGTTTCGATCATGATACAATGATCTTGGTCGAGAGTACTGAGTATGTCAGGGTCAGTACCCTCGTTTCGATCATGTGACAATGACCAATATCATTGTCACATGATCGAAACGATAAAAATAAATAATTACGCGATTAAGACCCGGTAAACTGTAAATATGTTAAAAATCCCTTGTTTTTTGGTCCTTAAAATAAAGTGCTTACCAGGTCTAACTACTAGTAGTTTTGTACACAGTACTCTACTGTATACAGAACTTGTTATATCCCAGCTCTCTACAAAGCGATCCATCGTCCAAGCGAAGTCACGCCACTTTGTATATCGCAATAATCACAGGCGAAATGTGCTGAACTGCAGTTACCTCGATCGCAGTAGCCGCGTACCGTCATGTATCGATCATTCCTACACCTCATATCGGTTAGGTCAGGAAGCGATGCGCCTCTTTTGTGAGGCTGTCATGACCTCCAAAGAGGATGCAGAGAGGGAGCGGGAGCTCCAAGGGCGCACTTATCGCCCCAGGCGCTTCAGGCGGAGGGTCGGCGACGACCTGCAGCCACCATAGATTAGCCCGTGGCGGCGGACTCGGGGGGGGTCCGTCGCAATTTAACAGGGCCTGAGATGGCGGCGCTGGCACGCGCCGCCTCTCGAGAGGGTTTACCCAGAAATGGGATTTTTGGAGATAGAGGTCCCACAGGACTACCCGCCACCAGAGCTCGCGGATGTACTCCGCAAGGGTCCGGCTAGCTCTGGCACTTGCGGCGTGTAAGGCACCGTCAGGTTTTAGTGGGTATACCTCTGGCCGCCCACCATCACAGGTCAGAGGGGAGCCCCACACACCGGGCCGCTCCCCCCCGAGAGCAGCCTGAAGGTCTTAGGGCGATTTCCTGACGTTAAAAAAAAAAAAGGTCTCACCTTAGGTTAATTAATTATAAGTAATTATGTAAATAAAATGGTTTTAGGATTTAACTCAATAAATGAGTTATAAATCGTTTCTTGGCTTTGTCTCGATCCTCCAACTGCCGCAAACGTAATTAACCACTAGAACAGATATATACTTTAATAGATAGGTATGTAAATAGTTATGGAACTACGTAAGAGTACTTAGTTTACAAAACAAGCAGTCTTGAGACAGCTGCTAAGTAGACTTTGATGGGCGGCTGCTAATGGTTGGGTTCCAAGTTCAGAGCCTATCTTACAGCGTATTTACGACAAGCGTATATAAAACAATCCACTAGCGTAAGTCCCGATCCCGTGGAAACTTCGGGATCAATAGTAACCTATGTTATTTCTTAATAATTTAGCTTTCTAATGGTACAAGAATTTTTGAAATAGGTCCAGTAGTTTCGGAGCATTCTCATTTTCTCGACTTCAGATAATTTGAGATGTTAGGGGAGGTTATTTTGTCACTTTTGATGTCTATTTTTTAAATAAATACTTCGTTGCACATCTTTATTTATAAAATCCTTTGTCCTGACGACTTACTGATTGGGATCAACACACAGGCTGTTGATAGTAGAGAGCTGAAATTTTAAGAGGGTGTGTGGATAGGGTATTCAGAAAGGGTAGCATTATTGAGATGTTATGCCGTCCACTATAACAAAGGGTTTTTGGAGCATCCAACGGAATTAAAATTACGCAGGTGAAATCGCGGAATGCTGCGATTCAATATAAAACCGTACAATTTGTGTACCTACAGTCCTTTAGTATCGAGTATCATAATCCTATTAATTTGATTGACTTTTCCAATCCTACGCTCCATTTGCAAGATAACAATCACATTTACAATCAAAAAATTAATCAAAAACTTCGCTTTCGTGTTTATTATGCCCCGGACTTTAAAAGCGTTGAAGAAAGTAACACATCCATGGATAACAAATAATAATTCATTTACATTTTCATTTGAAAGTGTTTTTGTTTCAAAAACAATTGAAGGTGAGTACCTACATTCCATATTGTTGTGTCTAAAAGTCTTGTTGTGTCTAAAAATGTAACACAAGGTGCGCGCTGTAGATAATGCTCGAATTTGTAATGTTACATTACACGCGAACGCTCGCGGTATGGCACCTTAATACGTGCGAACTGTGAGATACCCTGAGACTCATAATCCCAGTCGGTTTCATCGAATAACCTGATTATTTTCTGACGCTTTACGTAATTGAATATTTTCGTTTAAAGCGTAACGATATTTAACAATTATTACAAGTTTAGAAACTTACAAACGCCTGTCAGTCTCCTAGATTATTTCATACTAATATTTCAAATGTTTTACTTACAGTAATGGCCGCCAAATTTGCTCTAATATTTATCGTGTCAGCCACCACTGTATTATCAAAGAGGGTAGAATGGCCAGATCCAAAAAAAGATCCTCTGATATTTATCGCTAATCCAATAGAAGCAAATATGCCTGGTCACTGGGTGCCTTTCAGCATCGTCAAGGTTATCTTAAGTCGGTCTACTGTACGTCCAACGTCTGTGACGACGCCTAAGTTGGTGCCTTTGTCTCAAACGGTACCTGATCCACCGCCAACAACGAAGAAACCAGAACCACCTACGACGCCGAAGACGACAACACCAGAGTCGACGACGACGACGCTGGAGACGACAACGACGACACCAGCGACGATAACGACGACAGCGGCGCCGCCACCACAAACGAAAACACCCGAGCCGACCACGACGACGGAGATGGCGACGACAACGACAACACCGGCAACAACAACGACGACACCGGAGCCGATAACGACGCCAACGACGACACCCGAGCCGACAACTACGCCAACGACGACACCCGAGCCAACGACGACGCTAACGACGACACTCGAATCGACAACGACGCCAACGACGACACCCGAACCAACGACGACGCCAACGACTACACCCGAGCCGACAACAACGACACCGCCGCCGACAACGACGACACCAACGACGACAACGAAACGTAAAAAAGGGAAACCAAACCGGATCCCAAAGGATGATCATGATAACGGGAATATTCGCTAACTCCTGTAACTTACGGCACCTATTGTTCTTGTCATTTCGCGCTCATTTAGAGCTAAATTGTAAGAAAGTGGGTTAATGCACCTCTAGTGTAAAAAATAAATAAAGTTATCCAATGTTTCTGTTCAAAAATAAACCTGGGAATCTGGGATAAAGGGAAAAACGATTGCCAAAAAGAAGAAAGAACATCTTTTTACATCTACATAAAATTAGTGAAAAAGGGTTTCAACTACAACAATAAACAAAATTCAACGATACTTTTCTATTTTACTATGTAAGTCGACGTATTTCAACTCTTCGACTATAAAGGCCCAGTTAAACTTATCTAATAAAATTCACCGTTTATACTGAACGACACTTTATAGTACGACCACGTTTTCTTGTCGTAAGGCCGTCAAGGTCGTGGGCTAAATGCGATGTGTGACCGATATTGTGTGTGGCAGAAACATTTCCCCGTGGCCTTCCTTACTTCGTAAAGCATGTTAGTTAGTCTCGGTTGTTATCTCTGATAGCAGTAGTTAGGTCAAGTCAGAAGCCTTAGGGCGACTTGCACCCACATTATCTATCCAGTGGATGTCTGACAACAGTAGAAATTGACAGGCACTATGCAGTACATTGCTGTTTTGACGAAACGTGGTTATTAGCGGTGATCACCTCAAAGCAGCAATGTACTGCATGGTGCCTATCATTTTCCACTGTTGTCAGACGTCAACAAATAGATAATATGGGTACTAAAGTCTTTAAGGTGAGCCACACCACTATTCGAAAATACATACATAGACCGATAAACACATTACCCTCCTTTGCGTCGCGCAGTCGGGTAAAAAAGAAGAAAATTTGCCTTAGTGTCTTATAATTTCGGTTAATAAATAAAAAAATGTGTTTTCGGTGTCCATAAATATTTATCACGATTTTCGGTTTAATTACTTACTTTAATTACGTACTTAGCCTCTGTTACCTAAAGTTACCTAATTGTGGCGCGATGGGTGACTACTACAATGCACGAGGAGGTTTAAATTTTGAAGATGGTAATGATTTTTAACCAAACTTAACTTAGCGCGACCAAAAATCATTAGTCTAGTAAAACCGACGTAACCTTTAAAATCGATAAATTAGTCATTTTGACTTTCGAGTGTCAAATCATTACCAGGGTTGAGACTTTTAATTAAAACTACATCGAATAACCAAGTAAGCGTGTTCCAAGTATACATAAAGTTACCAACCAATATATTGACGTTTTTCTCGAAATGAGAGCGTTACTGTTTACGACCCTACGTGACCACTTAGCCTATACTTGCCTGTTTCATTTTCATTTTATTGAGGGTGAGGTCTTGAAAGACTCGGAAATGGTATGTACCTTCCTATAGTAGGCAGGCATATAGGCCCAGGGGATGTATTGCTTTGTTTAATGACTCAGAAGTAAATAGGGCCACTATTTATTTAGCTACTGGCAGTTCGGAATAGGACCACAATGAATCTACTTGAGCTGGAATGAACTGAACTTGCAGCACTTCAAATTGTTTCCAGCTCAAATTGGGGAATTTGAAGTACTTTTAGGTATGAATTACACTTTATTTAATCGCAGCGATGGTATTGAAGACCTCTGTGACACATCGCTCGGTCGTGTCTCCGGCTGCAAAGCGGGGTTGCGGGTTCTATTCCCGCCGTGTAGTTGTGTTCAAAAAGAAATTCATTTGTAATTAATATATTTATGGTATGGGTTTAATCTCTATTTGTATTTCGATCGAGTTATGGTGCTACATGCCGACTTTTGTGACTGAGCCATCTTATCCAACATACCAAACATTAATTCCTGTATGACTTTTAAAATTTTCTTATAATCTCTTCCTAAAATGCCGATTTCCCCTGATGCCTATCATCGTGTTCTAACTCAACATATTCGATAACCTAACAAGTTATTAGTCCAAAAGTCGTATGACACAAATGATCGTAAGAGTGTCTGAAATGATTATATAATTATTTGTGAACGAAAATGCGACAAAATTTGCACACGTGCATAGGGTCATTGTGAATATGGCTGTAAATAGCCTAAGCAATCAGCGTGTTTAGAAAAGTAGTATGGCTACGAGGAATTAAGTTTCCTCGAGGCCAAACCAGTTAGAAGAAGATTAGGTCTCGCAAACGCGCACGGGTGTTCAATATGATCAACCACTTTAAATGACAATTTAAATCTTTTCACTTTAAGAGCCCATTTAAAACTTCCCTCATAATCTAATGATAATCTTTCACGCCAGAACTAAACCATTAATGGAGGCGACAACGCAGTCTATTCCACTATGATCACCTGACAACTTATTTATCTAGCCTACCTTGAACATTTCTTTCGAATTCTAGAGTGGAGACCGCGTCTCGGCAAGCGTAGTTTAGGAAGTCCTCAGGCACGTTGGAGCGACGATTTGCGCAAGACTGCTGGTACAAACTGGATGAGAGAAGCCGAAAATAGATCTAGGTGGCGTGCAATTGGAGAGGCATATGTCCAGCAGTGCAGTGGACTGCAACAGGCTGATGATGATGAACATTTCTTGACTACCTAGATTATTTTTGATACAGAATAGCCAGAAACAGCCTTGACGGCCTCTGTACCGCGACCGACTGCAATGTAGAAGGTTGCTGGTTTTATTCCCGCCGGGTGTAAGTATTTGTTTAAAAATAAACCGAGCACTAGCTTTGAAGCACCATCTGTCTATACCTAATCCCAGACGAACGCTCTGCTGAGCACCTGACGTTATAGCAGCTTCTGCCGTGATACACTAATGTGAGTAAGCGAGGCCGCTATATCACAAGTATAATAGATTAGTTTCGAAGCAGGATTGTCCATGAAAACAGCAGGCTAGCTTATAGTATATACCTAAACAGTAGCGTAATATTGCTTATATTTACACATTTTCCTGTCAAACGTCGAGGTAAGGATAGTTAAATAAGTTAAAATCACGCGATTAAGACCCGGGAAAATGTGTAAATATGAGTTCCAATCGTGTTAGTTTAAAAAGTTTATACTTCATTCCTTTTCCATCATAATCACCTGGGTCACTTTCCCAGGTGATTAATGTGGAATAGACTTACAAGAGATTTTCAGTGTAATTTTAATTTTATAACAATCTGTCGGCTTTGTCTTGGATGGTATTAAAATTGACTTTTTGATGTCAAGCGACCTTCTCAAAAGTCACGTCTTTAAATAAGGGGACAGTTTGAAGAAGTAGGTAGGTAATTTTAGACGTTTTTAGGATTTCGTTGCCAATAAGAAAGCCCTACTTACCAACTACTTCTTACGCCATAGTTTCGTCGTGTCAGGTGAGCTCAGAGATATCAGAGACATAGACCTAGTAGGTAACAGATACTCTAAGCATAGACATAATGGGCCCTACCATGATGTCTTAGAAGTCGTTGCGTTGTCGTTCAGCTAAAAAAAAAAATTAGAACACATCAAATAATTAAAAAAAAAGAAAAACAAACTTAAAAAAAATAAAAAGATTTTTTTAATTGTCTGTGGTCTTTAAAAGTAGTCGGGGTATTTTTTATTTAAAATTTACTTTATTTTTTTGAACGACAAAAGGACGACATAACAACGACAAACGAGCATGGTAGGGCTCAATACCAGATATGCCACAATCGTCTTCGCTTCTAAAAGATTGCACACTTGACAGCTTTTGATCAATCAATTTCAATCATCTTTTCTAGGGTTAAGGTAGTTTTTCCTTTGAAAAATCACAACGGTCCTGTTTAACCCGGCTGGATCCAGTCTGTCCTTATCTAACCGACCGCCGAACGCTAAAATGAGAAAAAGAATGGGAACTCTCTAACATCAAGCAGGACCGTTAGTACTAAGTATTTCTATGCTTAATACTAACCAACATTAATTTACATGAGTAGGTATACATCATAAAAATGCCGATAAAAAAATATTTCGATAATAAAGTTATTTCTCACGCAAAAACTACTAAACCGAATGCGTCGAAACTTTGTAAGCAAATAGCTAGACATTGGATTAACACATAGAGCACTTTTATCCCGATGTTCCAGTTACGCGAGTTAACGCGCTGGTTAGTAAGTACATAATAGTTTACTTTTCTATCGTGTGAAGAAAATAATTCAAAATGGCCGAATCTCTCAAAGAGTAATAAAATGCAGGACGACCACTACCTACGATATAGGTAGGTAGGTAGGTAGTACGATCGTCTGCAACGGAGTGAGTGCTGCAATAATTCCCGGTATTGGTTCAGTGATCGCGCAAAGATGAAACAACATTATGAAAACTGACACTGCCTTCTTTGAATACTTATTTTTGACTAGAGAATGTAGCATAATAAAGTCTGGTTACTTATTCTTAAGTCCTGAAAAAAGGCGGCAAATTTAAAAATTCTTAGTTTGGCTACATCAAAATGACTGAAATAATTGAAATAACCTAACCTATTTTAATACTTCATAATTAATTCATTATTTTTTATGTGCATATTTATGTGGTACCTAGGTAATTAATATGATAAATGCGAATTCGTTGTTTTATTTTTTTCTTTTTCACTATCTAAAGGCTCATACAATTTTAAGTAGAACTTTACATTCACGTGTAAAGTGACTCAACCGCTTTTAAGTAAAACTTTACATTTACGTGGTAGTTCAGGTGATGGAGAGTGACATAGGATACTTTTGATCCCAATTATTTAGCGGAATCAGGATCTGGACGGGTGCTGCAGTGCTGAACTGCAGGGCGCAACTAGTTGATTTTAAAAGTTTGGCGGTTTGTCTATTTTTATTCTTTTACCGTTACTATTTTGCTGTGTAATGTTTCAAATTAGTAGCATATAAAAAAACAAATCTGACCTAAACTTTGCACTTTAATGGACTAAAACGCAAGATGACAATTGCACGATGCACAACGACTGTTCAGCTGGCCTAGACAAGTGGCTTTCTATTATTATTGACTGACAGAGCCATCCAGTCGATTCAATGACTGATCATGAAGTTGAACGCCCATCACTAACTAAATAAAGCTAACAGACGTTTAGATGAAACTGACAATTTTACTTACTGTACAGTAATTAATTACTTTTTATTGATTTTATAATGATTTGGTTTACTGACTCACTGGAATAACTCAAAAATCTAATTCAGTCAAATCCGCCGAATATAAATAGGCGTAATTTGACTTTAGTGTCACTTCTGTACACAATCTATTATGATCTTCTATTGCGGAAAATCTGTAGGGATCACTGGAGATATTGGATTTTATATTCTATGATGCTTCAGTGTTTAAAGAGTTTTATGAATGTGCAAGGAATTAATGTAACGCCACCTAATAACTTTTAGCAACAATGGAGTAGCAGAAAAACTAAATATATGGGCATTGGAGATATAGCTTTATGACATAAACATTTTTCTCTAATGTCCTCATCCAGGGAGGAAACAGTCGACTACGTTAACACGTTTGTATGAAGACCAGGGGTATCCTTCCCCCTTAAATCCATAAATAGATCTTAGCTGCTAGCAGCAGGTTGTATTTTCAAAATAATGAATAAATAAATAATTAAATTTCCATACTTAAAGAAATGCTTTCCAAAAATTTTACGCGCCCGACAGGACTTGAACCTGCATATCATCTCTGGGGATCCGTCCCAACGCCTTTTCCAATTTGGTCGCAGATGCATGTTCAATCGAGTCGAAATTAAGGATTGCATTTCTTATTGTTTCGTTCACATAGAATGCATGCATGAATGAGATGCAGAGAAGTTGATCAAACAAAGAAGATCTTAAAATAAAGGCATGTTATTAAATTTCTTGAATATTTATACAAGATGTAACGGGTTAGCCCTTTTAATCCGAAAGGGGGTTGTTCTAGACGTTTAGGCGAACAACTTTTGTTCTACGACTTTTGAAAATTCGAAGTACTTTTCGAAAAATGTAGGTGTAAAGTTTACTTGAAAATCAGCTGTTTCTTAGAGTTCGAGGTCATTGACCTTATGTTGTTCTTTCATTTAGTTTGGTCTACTACAATCAAACCTTCAATTACCTTTATTTTCAAAAACAGCTGTTTTTCCAGTGAAACATAATCTCAAAATTTTCAAAAAAAAAGTTCGAATTTTCAAAAGTCGTAGAACAAAAGGTGTTCGCCTAGACGTCTAGAACAACCCCCTTTCGGATTAAAAGGGCTTACCTGTTACATCTTGTATAAGCAAGGGTTTTAGATAATCTCCAAAGCATCTGGACGTAGGCAAGTGAAACCGCGGGACATAGCTAGTCTAAACTAATATTACGAAGGGAATTATTTTGTTTGTTTGTTTGTAATGAATATATAGACACCCAAAACTATTGGGCCGATTTAAAAAAAAATATCGAACAGTAACATAGCCTATTTTATTATTCCAATTTTCGCACGAAGTCTGGACTTACGCGGGTGAAACCGCGGGACACAGTAGTTTAAGATGAAATAAAACAATACGAATACGGCAGGTACACAAATACAAGTTTATGTAATTAAAAAGAAACTTAAAACAAAATTCTTCTTACAAATAAATATTCTTCTAACTCCAATTTCTTTATTCATTTAACTTCTTACTTAATTTCAAACTTCTTTTATCCTTCTTATTCAACCTTTTAAACTCTTACTTTTTCTTCTTCGATTCGTCTTTCTTCTGCTGATGATCTTTTTGATCCTGTTTCTTCTTAACAGCCGACAGTTGTCTAGCTAGAGCTTCGCGTGCTACGGCTTCATCTCTCTCTTCTAGGACCGCTATTAGCTCGTCAGGCCATTGAGCGTCTAGAAAAACAATTTCTGTGTTAGTAGTTATGTTAAAATTAAGGTGTTGGTTTAGTGGTAGATACCCCGACTTTCATTTCGAAGGTCGAAATGTGTTTTTCTTTAGGAAAAAAAAGTGCGCTATTAACATCGCTCTTACGATGAAGGAAAACATCGTGAGAAAACCCACGGCTGAAAATCATGCACAAAGGCCGAATAGTAGGGCTAACTGCGGAAACACACAAGTTAAAACTTTAACTTAAACTTTTAGGTATGTTAAAAAGATGAAAGTATGGGTGGAAGTATGTTTGTTACTCTTTTTACGCTAAAAACATCTTTGGCTTAATCTGGCTTAACACATAGACTAATTTTTATATTGTTATTTGATTTTCCGGGAAAAACTGTGGGACGCAGCTAGTCATGAAATGAAAACAGAATATCCTCAATCAATCAGTAGAAAGACACTTTTAGAGTGTATCTCGCCAAAAACTATGAGTGGTAAACGCACATTACGGTCTCATTTCAACCACAAATGATCCAATAATGACAGTTTAAGGGACGGTTACAGCTATTTGCGGCTTCACAGAATAGTGGAATGTTATTTAATAAGCCCGACTTGCACCAGACTGAGTTAGTCTTTACTCTAGGTTTAGTCACCATTTTGACAATAAAGTGCCGAAATATCTCAACAACGTTGCAATGTTTGCAAAGTCTGTCTAAAGCTTTTGAAATGCAAAATGACTAACAAAGAGCAAGTTTAAGAAAAATCTAACAACGCTGAGGGCTTTTTGGGACGTTTTAGTCATAGGAAAGCCAAGTCGGTCTTGGAACTAACCAACAAAGAGTTTCTCCATCAGCTGGCACCTCTCCCTCTGCTTGGCCAGGACCGATATCTCATTGTACGTCTGAAGTTCCTTCATCCTCTCGATCGCGGCTTCGATACGAGCGTGGCGATCACACTTGGCCGCTTCGGCCATGTCGCTCGTTACTAAGACGCTGTAGGATAAAAATAAAAAGATAGATTAACGCTCTACCAAAAACACAAACGATTATAAAACTTAAGGCCAAATATTGAAACGCCACTTAAAATATTTGAAGCCTACTTGTATAATTGTGCAGCTTCAAAATTCAAAATTAGTATAAGAATTTTCCAGTTTAAGTTTAACAGCTTAATTATTTAAGCAGCCATAAAATTTGAAGTGGTGTTTCTGACTGCGGTTGTGACAAGACAATGAGTTGAAAAAACGATGACCGAATGAAGATCGGTTAAACTTCAACCAAAGTAATTAAAAAGATATTGCTGTTTCAGCCTAGGCTTGTACCATGAGTAGTACACATTGGATATTATACATATTTACATAATATCTGTGCCCCTTGGTTTAAATAATTATAATAATATTGCAAGCTGCGCCCCGAGGTTTCACCCGCGTAAGTCCCGTTCCCGCGAGAATATCGGGATAAAAAGTAGCCTATGTGTTATTCCCGGTATCCTGCTACCTATATTCCAAGGTTCATCGCAATCGGTTCAGTACTTTTTGCGTGATTGAGTAACAAACATCCAAACACACACACTTTCACCTTTATAATATTAGTATAGGAAGTAGGATTACGAATACACTATCTGCACAAATTATTTAGGTTATCTATTTATACTGTTTGTTGTAGTTTATTTTATTGTATTTCTGTTTTATTTTCCTTAAATATAATTATAACTAGTCATAGTTAGGTATTATTTCCTTGTTTAACTTCTATTAGCAAGTCGTGTCCTATTTTACCACATTCTACATTTAGATTGACTACCCAATAATCATAACGGGCCAATTACAGCGAATGTGATTAGAAACCGGCGAAGTGCGTGTCGAACTCGCGAATTCGGGTTCCGTACCATTATTATAAAAGATCATTTAATTAAATATTATGTACTCTCAAACCCAAAAAGTTACTTTTCTCAAACATGCTTGGAAATTTGAGCATTATTTTGACAACCTTCTTCGAGATAAATCGAACTTGCTGTACCAGTCGAGCAGCGGCCGGCAATAGTTGTATGAAAATCCATATCGGTCGTGTTTAGCGGCCAAATAAATTACTAACTAAAATCATATTTGTCGTGTAATTTAAAAATGGAACGATCTTTTACTCTGCAACATGGCGACCAAAGAGGTAACTTATCAAAGGTTTAATTTAAATTTCGAACTGGCTTGCACGTATAAAGCTGTTTAGTGAAAAAAAAAACTTAAATTTTAAGAATTGTACATTCAATAATTGTTGTAAACGTTGGTAACAATGTAAGTTTGTATGTATGTATGTTGGGGGTAATCTCCAAAACTACTGGATCGATTTCAAAATTCGTTTACCAATACAAAGCTACTTTATCCATGGACTATGTTGATCCCGATATTCCTTCGGGATCGGGACTTACGCAAGTGAAACCGCAGGACGCAGCTAGCTAGTACAATAAAGTCGTAGATATCTTTACTAAGTACTATCTTACAGACGAAATTAGACCTTACAGTGGTCACCCAGTAAAGTTGCCGACTGTACATCTCCAAGGTCTCATCCATCACTTTACCAATATTCATTAAAATTAGTTCAGCGGTTAAGCGGTGAACGTACAACATAACAGATAGACAGAGTTATTTATGTATTTATAATATTTTATACCTTTCTTCTTCGTTTTTGTCTTTCATACAAAAGGGTAGGAAGTAGAGTGGCATGAATTTATCCCTCAGTTGTTCGGGCATCGCTTGATATTTAGCTTCTTCTTCGCTTTCTATCTCCATCACTAAAATATCAAAAATGTTAAATAAAAATTCAAGTTTATTATTTTGCAAAGTCAAGGTCAATTTTTTTTTAAATTAATTTCGATGTATTAATCACTTTAAATACGTCGAGTGTTCTTACAGCTTATGACTCTAGTGTGGCTTCGGAACGCGCCCTCCGATGAGACGAAGCCACAAGAAACTCATGGGGTTTTTTTTTGTGATCATGTTTTTATTTCCAATAAAAAGTCAAAAATAAATAAGTCAAAAAATGCATAACAAAACACTTTATTTACCGGGTTTTATTCATGATTTTTAAACGACCGGGCTTTCGTCAACTTTACAGCTGGCTTTTTCAAGGTTGACCTTACAAAAAAAAGGCCATCATCAATCATGAATAAAACGCGATAAAACCCCTAATAAATTAAATAAAGTGTTGTATTAAAGTTTTTTGTAATATTACCCACTAGAATATATTTTTTTTAGTACCTATAATATGGTGTTAACTGCAAAGAGTAAAATACGTCATCTGTAAAAATTTCAACCGTCTAGCAATCACGGTTCCTGCAGATGCAGCCTGTCGAAGGACCAATATATTTATATATATATTTATACTGTAGTTTTATAAAAAGGTCCCATTAGAAATATTTGAAAGGAAAAATTCATCTTCAAAAATTCACTTGCGGCGAGATTTGAACTCGCGTCCCTGGATCAGTACCCTGGGGGTACCCTGGGGGTACTGATCCAGGGACGCGAGTTCAAATCTCGCCGCAAGTGAATTTTTGAAGATGAATTTTTCCTTTCAAATATTTCTAGTAAATATGCCTTGAGCAATAAATACAAATTTACGAAAGGTCCCATTAGTTACGGAACCCTAAAAAGTCAAAAATGATCGTTGAGATTAAATGCTTTGTAAATGAGCTGATAATTAGTAACCAGCCGACCTCTGTGGCGCGTCGGGCGAACGCTTGGCTGAAATGCAGAAGGTTGCGGGTTCGATTCCCGCTGGGTGCAAATCTTTATGCTTAAACATAAATATTTGTGTCTGGTCTGGGCGTATTTCTATGTATATATATATATGTATAATTTTATGGAATACTCCCATGGGATGGGGACTTACGCGGGTCAAACCGTGGGGCGTAGCTATTAATTTCCGCTCAAAATTTCCGGAAACTCCTTTTATTTTAAGTGGATATCTAATACCTACACTTTACAATTTGATTTCTAAGTTTCATTCAATTAGTCAGCACCCGTATAATCTATTAGGTTGATAACTCGGTTTCATAGGCAATTTGTAGTACGTCGCTCCTTTATCTGCGGGTTCTATAACGTAGATACTATGGGCAAAATTCATATGAAGTGAACTAGCAGAGCGTTCACCCGCGCAAAACGCGATACCGTGAGAATATTGGAAACCCGTTTCTTAGTTAATACCTACACAGTACACATCACACAGAACACACGCTCCAAATTTCATGCCTCTAGCACCAGCGGCATAGTAAATAAAGAATAGTAGTCTATCTGAGACCGATCGGCGAGTTGATTACCTACTTCTGCGTTGACGACTAGGGGTTATTTATTAGTTTTATTTTTAATAAAATTGGTATTAATTGCGAATTATTAGACACTACAACAAATTTTGGCTTTTTTGGAAGTCCTGATTAATATTTTAATTAAAAACGAGACAAATAAAGTCAAAAGAAGAAATCAGAGCGGGCGTGCAGCGCAACCTTCAGGCTGAGAACGACAACTTCCTGACGCAATACGTAAATGCGCGCGATGAGACGTACGGCGCAGCCCGTACTGCTGCGGCCGCTCGAGGCCTGGCGAGACGTGGCGGCCACTTTTCATAATTCATAATTCATAATTCATTTATTGCGAATAAGGGTACATTATTAATAGATGTTACATAGAAATAGGATCACCTTACTCCGCCAAGCCTGGCATGCAACATTGTTGTTAGGTGCTTCTAATACAATAGTTCTGATCAAAATGAACAGTCAACATTTATTATTATTATATAGTTTCACTTTCTTAGAGGGTATAGGTATTTTACAAATGTCAAAAAATAAATATTAAAAAATAATTAGAGTTCGATGTTAAAATGGATATTATGTCAACTAATACAACTTTATATTTTTAATTTATGAAAATTCGTCAAACATAATAAATTTATTATTATACAACATTATTACTGTAGTGTGATGTCATTTAGAAATTGTTTTATGTTATAATACGCCTTGTCAATTAAGAGTGCACTGAGTTGATTTTTAAAAAGAATTGTATTACTCACATTTTTTATTTTGTCTGGGATTTTATTGTAGATGGTTGGAGCCATACATAACACACTTACTTCCATGAAGTGGGTTCTACGAGCGCGTTCCCGTAGAACTCCCTCACGTCTTCCACCATCTGGAAATTTCTCAAATAATTCTAGATTATTTCTGACAAATAGTGCTGTTTCTAGAATATATAGCGACGGAAGAGTCAAAATTTTATAATTTTTAAAGTAATCCTTACATGAGTCAGTTCTTTTAAGGTGAAAAATTGCTCTTATACAACGTTTTTGCGATACTAACGCTTTTTGTTTATCGGTTGAGTTTCCCCAGAACATTACACCAAATCGCAAAATAGATCCAACGTATCCATGATATGCAACCATCAAGGTATTGTGACTAACAATGTCCCTTAATTTATAGAGTGCATAAGCAAATTGGTTTAGCCTTATAGTTAAGTTGTCAATATGTGGTTTCCATGTCAATTTATTGTCGATTGTTAAATCTAAAAATTTTGTACATTCGATTTCATTAACACGTTTACCATTTTCACCCCACCCCCCTTCAGTTACAGCAGCTCGGTCATCGTTGCCCGCGTCATTGCCGTCGATAGCAGCTCCTTCCGGTGTTCGCTGGGAGGACCTATTCTCGCTCAGAGGAAAGGTCCGGGTCCTTCGGCATGTACCTAAGGGTGCAAGATGCGTGGCAGCGGGGCGGCTGACTTCAATAGTGGATCGTTGCTGTCAATCGAACGGAATTGAGGATTGGTTTGCTTTATTTTCATTTGCTTATACGGCCCTCAGAATTCCCGACCAGTGTGATAAGAAATCTCTGACGTCTAAAGTTAAGGATAATATTTTAGCGGACATTCTTTCGGACCCATCCGATGTTCTTTCAACAAAAAAAAACCACTCTCTCTATCATGCAGTGCAATCGAAGGTTTTCGAGGGTGACCTCAGGGGTGCTGCGCGTTTAATGACCTCGGATTGCGTATTCGCTCCGTCGAATGAAGCCACAGTGGCGGCGCTCAGGGAGAAGCATCCCGCACCGTCTTGTTTGCCGCATCCCGAGGTACCTCTTGCTCCCGACACGGAGACGCCCTGCTTGACTGTTAAACCGGAGGAGGTGTTTTCGGCTTTGAGTTCTTTTCTTCGCGGTTCGGCACCAGGTCTCGATGGGTTGCGCGCTGAGCATTTGAAGGAACTGATATCCCCCTCTGCTGGAGATAACGGTCCCAGACTTCTTTCCTCCCTGACAAAATTATGTAATTTCCTTCTGGAGGGTCGTTTGAGTCAGGAAATTTGCCCCTTGCTATACGGCGGGTCTCTTTGCGCTCTGCAAAAAAAGGAAGGTGGCATCCGGCCAATTGCCGTTGGAAACACCCTAAGACGTTTGGTGGCAAAGCTTTGTTGCCGTGCTGTTAGAGCCAGTATGTCGGCCTACCTTCAGCCACACCAGCTGGGTTTCGGCACATCAATGGGCTGCGAGGCGGCTATTCACGCCACTAGGGCTTTTGTTATGCGGGAGGGTAGCGACGATGTTATTCTCAAGCTGGATGTCCGAAATGCTTTTAACTGCATAGACAGAAATATTTTTTTGTCAGAGGTTCGGGCTTTGGCCCCGTCTATTTATCCATTTCTCTACCAATGCTACTCGGCCCCGAGTAGCTTGCTTTTCAATAAAGAATGCATTATGTCACGGCGGGGCGCCCAACAAGGAGACCCGTTAGGCCCTTTAATTTTCTGTTTGGCGATTCATAAAGCTGTCACGTCGTTAGAATCACCCTTGAACTTGTGGTATCTAGACGATGGTACCATAGGTGGTAGCCCCGATGAGGTGGAGAAAGATGTCAGATCCCTTTTCCCAGCCCTTAAAGAGCTGGGGTTGGAAGTTAACTCCAACAAATGTGAGTTTTTTGCCTGCAGTTTGTTGGCTGCGGAATCGGGCTCCAAATTCTCGTCGTTGATCCCTGGTTTAAGAATTATGAACCGTAGCACATTGTGCTTGCTGGGTGCCCCTATTTTTAATGAAGGCGTTCCCGACAGCTTGCACTGCAAGACTGAGGTCCTATCATCCTTGGGTGATCATTTCAGGCATCTTTCGGCTCATGTGTCGCTAACCCTTCTCAGGAGTTGTTTCGCAATGCCTAAACTAACATATGTTGTCAGGACGGCTCCAACTTGGAATCACCCAGAGGAGGTACGTTTGTTCGATGAAACATTGAAGAGTTTGCTGGAAGGGATTACCAATATTTCTTTGAATGAGTCCCAATGGAGTCAAGCTAGCCTTCCAGTGCGTCATGGTGGTTTGGGCGTGCGTCGCCTGCGCGAAATGGGACCAGCCGCTTTTTTGTCCTCCTCTTCTGGGGTTGTGGAGCTTGTCGCTCACATTTTGCCTAATATCGGCGATTTGATCCATAACCCTTTCGTTGAGGGGGCTTTGAGAGCATGGACATCTTTAAGTTTAGGTGCAGATCCTCCCAAGGAGCGTAGGTCGCAGAGAGGTTGGGACGACATCACCTCACATGTTGGGCTGACGCAGTTGCGACAAACGAGTATAGGCGTCAACTTGGCACGGTTGAATGCGGCTGCAAGGCCGGAGTCTGGGGCTTGGTTACATGCCTTGCCGTCTCCTCATATGGGCACGCTGTTGGACAACGACTCCCTCCGTGTGGCTGTGGGCCTCCGACTTGGGTGCGCTGTGTGCGAGCCTCATGCGTGTATATGTGGAGCATGGGTCGATGCGTTGGGACATCATGCCCTCAGTTGCGTGAAGTGCGCGGGCCGCAGACCCCGGCATCACGCGCTTAATGAAATCATTCGGCGTGCCTTGGTTCAGGCTGGGGTACCTTCAGCTTTGGAGCCCCCAGGTCTCTCTCGTTCCGACGGTAAACGCCCGGACGGCCTAACTTTGATTCCCTGGCAGAGGGGACGCTGCTTGGTTTGGGACGCGACGTGCGTAAGTACCTTCGCATCTTGCCACCTCATGGCGACTCAGCAATTGGCTGGTGCTGGAGCGGAAACGGCGGCCAGAGCCAAGCGGATCAAATACGCGTGTTTGGAATCAGCGTACGACTTCGTTCCGTTTGCCGTTGAGACCGCGGGTTCTTGGGGTTCGGACGCGAGGCAGTTTGTAGCTGAGTTGGGGCGTCGCCTCAGGGAAAAGGGTCTGGACCCCCGGTCGGGGCTCTTTTTCGCCCAGAATATATCGTTGGCGATTCAACGGGGTAATGCCGCCAGTGTGATGGGCACTTTTGGACTCAATGGTCATTCTCATTAGATAATTTATATTATATATATATTGTAAATTATACTAGAATACAGCAGAAATCCTATAATATTATATAAAATAAATTAATGTTTACCATGATAATTAATGTCGTAATTAAGGGATTTATTTAGTCTTTGTTTAAAATTCATTATTGATGTCTTCCTTAAATTAATTTTTAAATTATTCTTATTTAACCAATTTATTATTGATGTCAAGTTTAAATTAATGTCAGATTCCATATTACTATTTGTGTTGGTGTTTGTAAACAATACAGTGCTGTCATCTGCAAAGAGAGTCATATTAAACTTTGTAGCAGATGGAAAGTCATTGATGAATACAATAAATAGAAGCGGACCTAAGACACTGCCTTGAGGAACACCATAGCAGATATTTCTCGATTTAGATTCATAATTAATCGTCATTTTTGTTCGGCGATTAATTCGCGAGATTCGTGTTGTTTGCGTTCTGTCGTTTAAATAAGATTTTAATAAGTCATAGGCATTACCTCTTATACCATAAGCATAAAGTTTTTTTAAAAGAATGTTGTGGTCAACGTGGTCAAAAGCTTTTGTCATGTCCATGAAAAGTCCAATTGTTTTGTTACATTTATCAACACTGCTTACAACTTTATCTAAAAATTGATAAACTGCCTGATTTATGGTTTTGTTTTTTCTGAATCCATATTGATTGGGAATCAGTATATCATATCCCTCTAAATAATTGTAAATCTGATTATATATGACCCTTTCAAAGATTTTTGAAAAGACTGATAGTAACGCTATTGGCCTGTAATTGGTCACGTATTCTTGTTTATCCTTCTTGAATAAAGGTATTATCACCGTATGCTTCAATTTACTTGGGAATGTGCCTTGTTCTAGGCACTGATTTATGATGAAGCACAAGACGGGACTAATGGTTAAAGCTACATCCTTGAGAACGTCTGTAGTGACTTCATCATACCCAACGCTACGTGTATTATTTAATTCTTTAATAATGCATAAAATGTCAGTTGCTACTATAGGAGTTAAGAAAATTGAATTTAATTGTGAAAAATGTATGTCATGGTCATTAAATCTAACTGCATTGTCAATTGATGTCACTGAGTCTATAAAATAATTATTAAAACTATTAGCAATTTCGTAAGGGTCAGTAATTGATTTATCATCAAAACTCAACTTCTCAATTTCCTGTTTTGGAAGATTGTTTTTTGTTCTGTTGATGATTTGCCACGTAGCTTTCGATTTACTTTTTGCACAGTTGATATAGTGATTGTTTTTTGCCTTTTGTGTTAATTTAATAATTCTTTTATATTTACTCGAGTAAGTTTTAAAATTAATTTTATTTTGACTAGTAGGTGATAGCCTATACTTTGTATGAAGTGAAACTACTGTTCCTACTCTACTGTGCCAGCGGATTTGATGTTCGTTGATTTTTAGTTTAGTCAGTCAGGACATAAATTATATACCTATGTATACTCAGATAAATAGATTAAGTAAATTAATTTTTAAGATTAGGCTCAACAAAGTTACTTTATATGACCAAAAAGGTCAATGTAACGCGAGTCATTATGTCTCTAGAGCATAAAGTGCGCATTAAACCCCCTAGGGTTATGAAGTAATTTAAATTTGGAACGTTGTAATTCAAGAAAGCTCTGGTCAAAGACGATATAATCTAGACTGCGGCTCTGGTAGCATACGGCCAGCTTGAACTGGCTACACTTATTTTTCATTGGCTAAGGCCGATGCTTGGTTTCGTCATTTTAATACAACATTCATTTATTTATTTATTAGGAAATTCAACAGCTATACATATACACTTATAAAACATATGGTAACAGTAGGGAGCCAATTACAGAACTTCACGAACAGGAACTGATTGAAACACAAGAACCTTAAGTAAATAATAAAGCTGTAATATAATTTATACACGTAGCATCAATCGATTGTTTAGTTGTCAATTAAATGCTTATTTTAGTAGACTTTTTGATTGTCTCACAGTTAATAGATGTGTAAAGTAGAGTATTCACCTTGGTAATAAAGCCCATCTTAGTCTTGGGCGCTTGGATCCCACGCTTTACTCAGGACTGAAGTTTATATCACGTTCACTGCGCTCGTGATTTAACTCCAGAGTCCTTCGTTACGCTCTGGAGTCACTAAGACGCCCTCTATATAAGACAGGGCTTTAGTACCTCGGAGCATAAACTACTATTAAGCATCTCAGAAATTAACAGGCTAATAATAAGGTTACTCTATTTCTAATCTATTACAATAAACTATAGCTGAGGATGATGATGATGATGAGTACTTACTACAACTTTCAGTGACCGGAGTAACCTGTTGTTGTTGAAGGGTGTCTTCTGGAAAAATAATTTAAAAAAAAATACTTCTGATGCGGCTTTGTTACCACCGGTCTAAATCGTAGCACTAAGCGGACTTGTCCGTGTTCCGATGTCGATGCAGCCATTATGGGAGACGGGAAATGAAATAAAAAAGGGGCTAACGAATACAGTGACGACTTAACAGATGCAAATTTACTTCTTTTCGTGTAGTTGTGTAATTTTATCTAGTGTTAGAGTTTTCAGGTCGCCCTAAGGCCTCTAACCATGACCTAACGACTGCTATCAGAGATAACAACCGGGACCAACTGCTTATCGTTTCAAATTACGAAAGAGTCTTGACAATGTTTTTACCACACACATTATCCGTTTCCCATCCAAGAAATGACCAGGATAGGGAATTTAAAAATCTACTTTACTTACTTTTCTCTTGTTCTTCTCCAAATTCACCTTCATTTAAATTAAGGCCCTGAATAAAAATTATTATAATTCTTTGTAAATAATAAATTAATTAAAACAGATCTATATGATATTGAAAACGAAATGACAATCGGTTCAGTAGTTTTTGAACGCAATAACAGAGACTGGTATAAAGTTTAAAAAATTATAAATTCTTGTTCTACTGCCTATCTTAAATAATCTAAGGTCTTTTTTTTAACTTTTGTAATTTAGACTTTTGGTCGCCTTTTGCTTTGTTATTATAAACTAGCTACGCCCCGCGATTTCCTCGCGTATGTCCCGTTCCCCGCGAGAATATCGGGATCAAAAGTCTATGTCCTTCTCCAAGATCCAATCTATGTCCCTATCAAAATTCAACACAATCGTTTCAGTGGTAAACACGTGAAAATGTAACAAAAATAGAGATACAGGTACTTTCGCATTTATAATCCAGGGGACGACCCCTAAATAATCCGAGTAATCCGACCGCGCATCTTCCGTTGTAATCTGCATCGAAATCCCACTGCGTAAAGGAATAACCACTGCGTTAATTTGCATGCATTTGAAGGCGACGTCGAGTTCAACTTTCATTGAAACCGACAGCTGGGATCTCGATGCCGATTACGACGGAAGATGCGCGGTAACTTGGCAGCGTTCTGTACCTATTTCCACCTGCTATTACTGGATTTATCCAGGTTTAGAGACAGCGTCGACGACCTCATAAAGGCCTAGCTACTGGCCTTTATGAGGTCGTATATGGGTTACAGTTATATTTTTAGGATCCTGTTGTGGCTACTGACTACTCATTGATGGATACTTTACCAACCTCTTCTGAAACAGAGGTAACTGAAGGTATAATAGGTATGGCTTCCAAATATTCTGTACGAAAATCTTTCCTGAAAATATGAAGCCATAATTAGAAAACAGTATTTTATTACAGTATTATTTGTGTTGTACAGTATTTGCTTGAATTATGGTTAACTACTGTGTAGCCATATGTCGAGAAAATAAATGACATTCATTCCTCTACCTACCTTATTGTGGCTCCTCTCAGATTCCTCCCAGGATCCTTGGCATCCCAAGACTTCATTGCCACTGTGAACTCTATGTCCCTCAAGTCGTCTCTTCTAGCATATGCTCCTCCACCGGTTGCCAAAGAACATTCTAACTCGACGTAGGCATCGTCTGGTTGTGGCACGTATACCACTACTGGAGTAGCCTTGTCCTTGTCTTTATCTTTATCTTTGTCTTTTTCTTTTGCTGATACTGGCTGTGAATTATTTAGTCTTTTAACTTTTTTGTACATTATTATTGATTCTTAAACTTAATTTCTTAATTTTTTAGAAGTTCAAATTCGCTGAGTGGGCTGCGAATAGAGCTATTCAATAGGTATATTAACAAATCACTACGGTTCTCCTAATCTTCCACTTGTAGGGACCAAAACGAGGGGGACGACGGAAAGAACTATGCTTGGTACTCTAACGTAATATAATCCGACATACGGTAATTTGTAGGAGTACCAGAGTCACCGACATAGGTCTTCTCTCATTTAGCAGACTGCACTAGCAGCACTAGCACGTGCAGTGCTGTTACGAAATGTAAAACGTAGTGTTGTGGCGACCACCTACCCGATGCATGGACCGACGACATTGTAGCGGTCGCGAGGAGTTAGTGGATCGAGGTAGCTCGCGATCGCTTTTTGTGGCGTCGTATGGAAGAGGCCTATGTGAGGCAGTGGATGGATACGTATTAACTGAGATAATGATGGTAATGATATAGTCTGGCTAGCGAATGTTGGCCTTGAAAAAGGGAGGCAAATTTAAAAAATGTTTTAATGGCAACATAAAAATAGCGGTAAAATAATTGGAATAACCTATTTTACTACTTGATTATTAAGTAACTATTATTTATAAGTTTATTTATGTGTAAATTAATATTAAAAAATGGTAGTGTTCGTTTTTTTTTTCTTTTTTTTTTCACGGTCAAACGGCTCAACCAAATTCGACGAAACTTTGATTGATTGATTAATTCTTTTTTGTAACACACCACAACTAAATAAACACAATAAAAGAAAAATACTTGAACTTAAAAAATTGGTGGCACAATTGTCGCCCATTGTGCCACCAATTTTGTCGCCCATTATCGCTTAAAGCGATCTCTTCCAGGCAACCTTTGTGTGACATCGGATACCTACTTTGATCCAGATTATCTTGCGGGATCGGAATCTAGGCGGTTAAAATCGCGGAAGCAACTAGTTGATTTAAATGCGAAAGTTTGTACGCGAAACGTGAAATGGATGTTTATTACTCGTTAAAGCAAAATTTCTGAACGGATTTTGATGAAACTTTGAATACATAGAGTTTATGATAATTATAGATATGATTTCGCAAAATAGATCCGTAGTTATAAACGTGGTTTATGAATGAATATTATGAATGAAAATAATTAAATTTTAGGTAACAAAAATTTCGCACGTAAGAACTCGAATAAAGTATTATAAACTATTATCTTGACTGACAGTGACGTTCGTATAGAATTGCTATGTAAAAAGTTTTCAAATAATTCCAGAGTCAACATTCGCTAGCCCGACTACATACAATTTGTAACGGGTATGCCCTTTTAATCCGAAAGGGGGTTGTTCTAGACGTCTAGGCGAACACCTTTTGTTATACGACATGAAAATTGAAACTTTTTTTTTGAAAATTTTGAGATTATGTTTCACTGAAAAAACAGCTGCTTTTGAAAATAAAAGTACTTAATTGAAGTTTTGATTGTAAACCATCAAACTAAATAAAAGGACAACATAAGGTTAATTACCTCGAACTCTGAGAAACAGCTGATTTTCAAGTAAAATTTTCACTTAAAATTTTCGTAAAGTACTTCGAATTTTCAAAAGTCGTATAACAAAAGTTCTTCGTCTAGACGTCTAGAACAACCACCTTTCGGTTTAAAAGGGCTTACCCGTTACACTTTGTATAAATGAGTTATTGTCATATTTATGTACAGCCAGTATCAAAATGTTGACAATACATAAACATGAATGAATATTTACTCTTGCAGGTTTCTTAGCCGGTGCTTCGGCAATTTTCTCGGGCGTATTTCGAATTTCATCAACTTTCCTCCATTGCGTCAGAGTCAGAGGCCATCCAGACGGAGCCGTAACCCTAATAAACAACAAGTTAAGTGAAACGTGATACCTGCCAATCTTGAATGGTCGTGTAGGTTAAGCAACGCTTGGTGCGATCATTACTTGGATGGGTGATCGATAATTTGTATGGCAAAAAATCACTTTCTTGAGCTCCTCCGTGCTTTTGAAGGCACGTTAAGTAATTGGCCCCGGTTGTTATCTGTGGTAGCAGTCGTTAGGTCAAGTTAGAGGCCTTAGGGCTACCTGAAAACTCTTAGCACTGTATGAAAACTCTTACCACTAAAGAAGAAGTGAAACAAGCATTTTTTAGTAAACCAGTAAAAACTACTTGTAAATGGATAAATAAATAAATTCTGCAAGACATTTCACACAACGTCATGTACACCCAAACTAAGCAACTAGGCTTGTACTATGAGGTACTACACAACAAATATTAAGTACAACACTTTTTTTGTAAATATTTATTTATTTATTTATCTATTTGGAAATCCAACAGCTATTATAAAACAGTAGTGATAGTGTAACAATAGAAAGCTAATTATATAGTAAGTAGTAAGTATATAAATAATAGGATCTCACGACTAACTATATAATATATAAATATTAGGGGTTAAAGTATGAAATTGCCGATTTGTACTGAAAATCTTAATTGCTTATTTTTTAAATTTTTAACAAATTTATTTAATTAAAATAGTTGCCATTATTAACTATACATTGCTGCCATCTAATGGGAAGGTTATTAATGCCTTTGCGATAGAACTCCGACGATCTAGACTGCACAAACTGTGTGAAAGCATTTTGTACTGCCTCCTGGGAAGAAAACTTCTTGTCACGTAGATAATAGTCCAAATCACGAAAAAAATGGTAGTCCGTTGGAGCAAGGTCTGGTGAATACGGAGGATGACGAATGGTTTCTAAGTGCAGTTCCTGAAGGGTCAAAATGGTTTCTCGTGCTGTGTGAGGTCTCGCGTTGTCGTGGAGCAATAATGGTGAAGATCGATTCATGAGTCGGGGCTGTTTTACTGCTAGTTTTGTCAACATGGTTCGGAGTTCGGCACAATAGACATCTGCCGTAATTGCTTGACCAGATCGAAGAAAACTATAGTGAATAACACCATGCTGAGACCACCAAACAGTTACCATTACCTTTTTATTGGTAAGTTTTGCTTTAGGACACTGTTGTGGCATTTGACCTGGGGTCAGCCATTGCATTTTTCTTTTCCGGTTATCATAAAGAATCCACTTTTCATCACATGTTACAATTCGATCCAATATTCCTTCATTTCTGTACCGGTT
This sequence comes from Idaea dimidiata, assembly GCA_949358125.1. Classification (NCBI taxonomy): domain Eukaryota; kingdom Metazoa; phylum Arthropoda; class Insecta; order Lepidoptera; family Geometridae; genus Idaea; species Idaea dimidiata. The sequence continues at coordinate 1,479,295 of OX442340.1, forward strand.
CAACAAGGCAACACAAGTTTAAACACGCGTTTCTTTCTGCAGATCAGTCAAATCATGAGGCACCCATTTTTCGTATTTTTTTATTTTATTGATTTGACGCAAGTGAGTCAATAAAGTGGGTAAGGTAACGTTAAACCATGCCGCTAATTCCTGGGTAGTTTGACTAGGATCGGCTTCCACTATCTCTCTTAATTCATCGGTATTCACCTGTGTGGGCGGTCTTCCTCGTGGGTCGTTCTTTAAGTCGAAATTTCCATCACGAAAGCGTTTAAACCAAAATCGCACGGTGCGTTCATTAGTAGACCCCTCTCCAAACGCAGCATTGATATTGCGGGCTGTTTCTACCGCGTTAGTTCCGCGTCGGAACTCGTATTCAAAAATCACTCGAATTTTCGCAGTATCCATCTTTCTTGTCTAAATTGAATAACAAAAACAATTGAAAGTTGATATTCAAATGTTTCACATTTTTTAAAAAAAGAACATCACAGAAACCATTTGAAAAAAGTTTCATTCGAAAACCTCAAACCATGAAGATTCTATGTCAATTCAAAGAACCTATTGCAATAAAACGGCAATTTCATACTTTAACCCCTATTATAATACATACTCGAATGATATACAGACACCTAGATCCAAAGACAAACATGTAGTATGGTTAGCATAAATACTTATCCCCGACGGACATCGAAAACGCAGCCTTCAGCGTTGCCCGTACCTACGTTACGTTCAAATGGTGCAAGTTACTGCAGTGCAGATACTCGGTTGACTGACTGGCATGGTAACTCGCACTGTTATGCGATTCATTCGTTTGAGGTTGTCAACCTACCGACTCATACGTTATTCAATTTTCCTAAAACTTTTAAGACACCCACAAAAAACACTGCCATAAAATTTTCAATTAAAACTTATAAAGGTTGTCTAAAAATAACTTACTCAATTGAATATTGTTTCGGCTCGACGGGGGCCGGCTTGTTATCTCCCTTGCCCAGCTGAAAAACGAAGTTTTAAGTGAATTCGTGTTTTATTAATTTTATCATCGATAAATCACCTAGGTTCGCATTAAAACTGAATTTTATCGTAATGTCCCCCAAAAGCTAAGTTTGTGAGTTTGTATATAATAATATGTAGTATGTATGTATATGACTTTGTTACTCTTTCACGCAAAAACTACAAAAGCGATGAAACTTGAATTATAGGTGGAATAACACATAGGCTACTTTTTATCCCGATATTCTCGCAGGAACAGAACTTACACGGGTGAAACCGCGAGGGGCAGCTAGTATTACAAATGCGAAAGTTTAATTTCTTCTATGGTTTGCGAAAGTTTGTTTGTCCTTACATAATATATTCGTTTACGATTATGTTTGTAACTCTTTGAATTGATGGAAATGAAACATGGTATACAGGTTGCTGAAATACTCAATTTTAAGGCTATTTTTTATTCAAAATTTGCGGCGTCGGCATGTATGCAGTTGAAACCACGGGGTGCAGCTAGTAATTTATCATTGATAATTTATTAAGTTCATGTTAAAACTGGTTTTTTTTCGATAAGTCATACAAAAGCAAAGTATGTGAATATACATACATTTGGATAAATGCCGCTGACTGATTATTTCCGTTGGACTAACCAGTCAGGATTAGTTGGTCAAGACCATTGATGAAGTACGGCATTTAGCGGCGTAGACTAATTAAATTATTAAAACATTGAAAATAATCAACCCTACTAATAATCGTAATATAGATTTACATACATTTCGTAATAAGGTCGCCGATTTGTTCTTAGCACTTAAAGGTTTTATAGCTTTTCCAGTTTTAGACGATCGAGCGCTTGATATTGAAGAATCTTTAGCTGTCTGAAAAGTAAACACGTTCTGAAATATTTATATACCAATTGATCACAGTTGAAAATCAGAAAACTAAAAAAAGGTTTTTTTTGCCACAAGCCGTCAATATTAAATGGTTTTGCGGGTTAAGCAACGCTTGGCGCAGTCATTACTTGAATAGGTGACCCATAATTTGTGTGGCAAAGAAACATTTTCTCGAGCTCCTCCGTGCTTCGGAAGGAATGGTAAGCAGTTGGTCCCGGTTGTTTTCGCTGATAGCAGTCGTTACGTCAAGTTAGGGTCTTAGGGCGACCTGAAAACTCTAACACTAGGTGAGACACATCACTACACGAAAAGAAGAAGGCTTATTATGTATACTACTTGGGAGCATACTATCTGTAACAATAACAAAAACTCATCGATTCTTACGACCAAATTAACATGAGAGGTCGACCGTTTCCTCGACGCCAACATTGTGTCCGGAGGTATTGGCTGCAGCCTCAGAAACGGCCAGTAGATCTCACCCTTCCCAGCACATTGGCCAAGCACTTCGGATTCACCGTACGGCGACGTTGAACGAAGAGTTGCCTTTATTTCGAGCTGTAGAGATTAAAATATTCAGATTACACATTGTTTTTGTTTTACTTTGTATTTCTTTAGCTGTGATTGAGACTTACGCAGGTGAAACCCAGGCACAATGCTAATTATAGCTAATTAAATAAAGGATTAATTTTATGTGTTTAATGCTCCTTCACATAAACTGCTGAGCCGATTGCGATCAAACTTCGTACTATATACACTTATAAATAACGTATATATAGTATTATGTAGACTAGAAATAGCACAAGCTACTATTTATCCCAAAATTGCTAAGGAATCACGACTTGCAACAATTAAACCGTGAGACACTGTGCTACTTTATTTCTGTGAGTAATATTATAAAGAAGAACGTTTGTAATATTTACGCTTTACGCTAAAACCACTAAACTGAGCAATTAAATTTGAAACTGGAGATCTGGAATAACACATAAGACATTTTTATCCCGGTATTCTCACGTAACCAGGACTTACGCGGATGAAACTGCGAAGCATTGGTGGCTGTTTTTTAGAGTGTAAGTCGAGTAAAAATGCTCAAACTCACATCAGGCGAAGTCACCGCAGCTCTAAAGCTCACAGACTCATGCTTCGTCACAGATATCAGTATGCCACCAAGAATGTTCCTTCTATTCGGAAGAAAGATCTCGTCTATATGAAGCTTGTAAGCGCTCAAGAACGGTTGCTCCTTGCACCCATCAGGGTCGTTGTCGCAGTTGTGGAGGGCTCCGTCGATTGACGAGAGGATTGTGAGAGCCCAGTGGGCGTCGTAGTTTGTACCTGCGACTTGATTTAGGGTACCGTGCCCGAGGACTGTGTAACTGCAGATTTAAATAAATGGGAACATCAAATTGCGCACACACAACCTCTCACCCTAAACGCATATACCCTGGTCCGTTCCGTCGTGGGTAAAAAAGAAGTTCATTAGTAAATAAAAAAGACAACTCTTACTTTTCATCCTGATAGTAAGAGCTTATGTAGCGTATGCAAATTGGTGATTTGTAGATGGATTCAAATTCCATCGTCGTGAACATCGAATTTCAGGAAAAGGTACGGGATTGACTTGCATAGGCCTCAACTTCAAGATGTTTCAGTTACTGACAAAAATGTCCAATCAATTGAAACTATAACACTTTTTCCATTTTTAGACCAAATAAATATATTTCCTAAGCGTCATGCATGATGCAACTTATCTTTTTTTAACGTAAAACAGGCTAGCATTAACTAAATCTCACCTGATGGTTGTTTAAGCACTTTCAATCCGGAAATTTTGATATCAAAGATGCACGTCGCTTTGGTCTATTTTAAAAATATTTATATCTAAAGCTATAAATATATATTATAATATATTCATTTACATAAAATGCGAAGAAACTTTTTATCCGACCTATTATTATAGTGATGATACTCACCCTTGATCATTAGGAACAAAATCAAAAGTGACATGGGCATTATACGCCTGAGGCAATTGGGCACTGGTATCATTATTGAAGACTGCAATGGTGCTATTTCGTACGCTGCTTTGCAGGTCAAAGTGGACTTTAACAGGAGTATGGCAATAGAATAGGGCTTGGAAGTACGGAATCCATTTGCACCTGGCGGTCACTGGTGAGACACCACTGTAAGTTCGGAAAAAAATGCTGTACTTAGCTCTGCCCGCCCATAAAATCGCAATCCTGACTGATTGATTGACTGAATTATATTATCACCACAGAGCCCAAAGCGCTAATTTTACTGATATGAAATTTGGAGAGTGTATTGTTCATAATTTCATGTTTTTTCGGGTTAATCGTGTGATTTTATCTTTTTAATTTTTTTACCTCGACATTTCAGTCATGTGACAATGATCTTGATCGCAAAGGGACATGGTTTTTATATAGTGTATTCTTTGTCATGTGTAGGTACCTTGTCATTACATTAGGTATGCACTAAGAAAGGATTTTACACAATTCCTAGGAGACTTAAGGCGGTGAAACCACTGGCCGCTGTTAGTATTATAGGTATATTCGGAGATGACCCCCTTGTATGTTACCAACGTTACCTCTGTATAATATTAGCATAGATCTACAAGGAAACTATTTAAAAGATATTTTCCAGGTAAAATCGTTTTAAAGTCCATTATGTGGCTAAAGAGATGTGAGAGGCGGAGAATAAATTGTTTTACAGTAAATCTCAAACGTGATGCTTTTATAAGATGCAATGAAGTTCACAAGTATCATATGAGATTTATGTAGTATTTTTCCGGGTACTGGTCGTTTTACCTGTAATGCTGGAGCCCGTAGACTCCAGTTAGAGCCGCCGATATAGAATAAGCTTTTTTAGTACTTGGGTACATTCCGAAAAATTCATTCATTAAAGATGATAGCGCTTCAAAATTTCCAAACGCGTGTTCCATAACCTAAAATACAACATGTATTTTTAAGAAAAATAATGTATAAGTATCTAAGGCTGAATAGCCACATCGAACTGACAAATTAATCCGAAATAGCTAGCATGGATTAGCAAATGCGAATACAAAATATCGATTTCTCGCTGGTCCATGCCATCAAATATACGGATTAGGAAAGCTGCGCAAGCTGGCCTTAGAGATGCAGATGCTACTAGTCATGAAGACGTCTTTACCGCTTGCCGAGCAGGGAATCTATTTTTGAATCGCTTATGCCACTTACAAGTGATTTAAATACCTCGATTTCTAATTATTTTGGTTCGACGTCAGCAATTTTTCTTCGTCAATCGCATGACCGCTTTGGTCTCAAACACTCGCTACAGAAGTCTGACATCGAACGTAAATCAGCTGAAATCGAGCTATGTAAATCGTCCGAAGTGGCACGAGCGGCTCAAAAATAAAGTTCCAGGCGTCTTAACCATTAGGATCACACTCTCATCACTAATCAATTCAATCAATTTGGGTCTGGTCAATTTTAGAACCTCTTCCATACATTGATCAGAATTTCTTTTACAATTAATTAATAGAACCAAGAAAAGTGTGAAGATATTTATTTAAATCTGAAATAAAACTATTTTTTTCACTTTCGATCGCGTTGCTTGTATTAAATTAAATATTTTTTATCGCCCAACGTTACGAAGTCTTTTCGGACCTCTTAATCACGGTTAGACTGGACTTCCCAGTCGTGGGGGTCTGGAAGGCCCTAAAATCTAACCGACAAAAACCGAAGAAAAATCTATATTTAAGACTTTCTGGAGAAGTAAACTAGAATTATGTCTCATCAAAATAATTTAAACTGTGCCACTTGAGTTCTACTTATGCACTTATGGCTCCACAGAAAACAGCGAGTGTAGAATTGCTAATTCTGATTAAAACTTCAACTTGGCTCACTGCTCAGCGAAATCAACGAAGTTCTGATTCGGAAAGTTAGTAAGCATTTACTTGAGCCTTTGCACGCTGACTGGGAGTCTGTTTGTTCAGCCAACACTTAATTTAGATACTGTATGATTAATTCGGCGGTAAAAGATGCAAATTGTTGAATTACCACTATGTTGTTTAATGTTTTAAGTTCGTTTATGACTTTTGCAAGACTTTTCCAAAGGTCGTGGTTTTGAGTCCCGGCCAACCGCGTACATTTTTTCTTTAAGGGAAAATTATGTGTCCTAATAACATCGTTCTTACGCTGTAGGAAAATATCGTGGGGAAACCCACGTCCTAAAATCGCGCATAAAGTTATAAGAGTAGTTGTGGAAACATAAAGTAAAATAAAAACATGAAGTTTAACCTACCCAATTATTATGTACTCATTTGTAACTTGAATTAGTCGCGCTCTGCTTTTGTCTATAATACTCTTACGAATAATGCTTACGAGCCTTACGTTCTTACGTTATACGCATGTGAAATCGAGAGCCTCGCTATAAGATATACTCTCCTTTTTAAATATTTATCACTAAGGTTCTACTAGTAGAGGTTACTTACTATTTTTGTGACATCAGACGTGAAAGCAACACGCTTGAAAAGACACTTCCTGGCCCAAGAGCCCCGCCAACGCGATTGTATACTAGTGGCAGCTTCATGTTTTTTCATAAGTTTCATCCTTTCATCTTTCAGTATTCCACAAGGTACCTCCTCGCTTGCTAGTTCACAAATTTGAGAGGCAATTGGATGTTCTGGAGGTATAAGGAGTCTGTTCATCACTGATGAACTTACTAATGGTTTTTCTTCATGAGTGGGCTGGAATACAATAGGAAGATTGAAATTCAAAAGTTGATTTTGCTGGCTAGGCCATCCGCAAGTAAATGGGGGAGGGAGGATGTAATGCCGAGAAAGACTTTTGAGCGGTCGAAGGATAGTGGGATGATTTAGGTATTGCAGGACGATACAGTTAAATCACCCCACCTGGTTGATGCAAGGTAACTTGGTAAAATACCGATAAAGCCCACAGTAAAGTGGTACTGGAAGATTCTCGTTTCAGATGCCAAGATCCAATTCAGATTGCTTACCTAGCAGAGTGAGTATATAAAATCACACCTGCTCATCTAACTGCTCTTCAGTAACTTCCACTTCTTCAGCTTCCGGCATCAGACAATCACAAGGATCCGTTACAACAATTTCTTTTAGGGACATTGAAGGTATCGGTTTCGGAGGTAGACCGAAGTCAGGATCACAAAAGTAATGCCTTAGGGCAGGGCAGACTATTTGAAATTCGTGTGGTTGGAGACGCTTGGCGAGCAATGATTGTAAGGCTTGTCTAAACATCCAGTGGAGAAGAGCTTTGTTGATGCCTACTTTCTCAGGGTCCCAAGGTAGATCTGGTTGGTATGAACTGAAAATCGAATACTTGTACTTGTTTATATGTATATATATTTGTAACAATGCTTTTTTGTAATAACTTCAATGCTGCATAGAATTATTTTATTTCTTCAGACAATTTTCACTTATCTTAAAAAGGCGATGAAGGAAACCCACGGCTTAAAGTCACGCAAAAACGCCCAGTTTAAAGACTAATCGCGGAAACAAACACAAAAAAACTCAAAAAGGCTTAACTAACACCAACTAAAAGTTACACCTGTAACATTCAGGCGGGTGCCGCGGCGGCATCAGCAGAATTTGCGAAGAGGCGGAAATACGTTTATATTGGCAATGGATACATATTTCTGCCTTTTGCAATCGAGACCTTGGGCCCGTGGGGAACCGAAACATTAGATTTTTATAAGCAAATTTCAAAATTATTAGTATTAGCTTCAGGTGACAAACGGGCTGGCTACTTTGGCCAACAAATTGGTATAGCAATTCAAAGAGGCAATGCAGCCAGCCTTTTGGGTACCTTACGTAGGGATGTAACTGTAAGCTTACTTTAAAAAATCCTTGTCAACCGACTGAATAGTCAGACTCGATCTGTTCACGCGTATCCAGTTGGCAAAAGCTATATTAATGTTACTGAGGAATCTGTTAGCCCATGGACATTCAAGAATAGCAGTCGCAAGAATAGTGTCTCTGGTACCTAGCAGCAGTTTCGATTCGCTGAGCATCATCACGTGCCAGTTCATTCTAGAATGAATCCAGAGACTGCGAAAGATTTAAAAGTATATGTAGTTAAAAATTAAAATTAGTTTTGGTAAATAAAATTAAATATCATCATAAAGTCACGGTGATGGGGTTTGGGTTTGACACGATGACTTAATGATTACGCGTTTTCTTCTGTTTGATTTTCGACTAAGGCTCGACACAAACTCTATCTGCCCGATAGCGGATTTCTTTGATAATATATCTGATTTAACACAGTATAAAAAGATAAAGTCGTACCGACAAAAATGTCTCCCAGGCTCAAACTCGACTTCCATAGAATCGTATCCTCTAGTTTTTATGTAACCCTTTGGTAATGCCAATTTGCTGTCTTCAAACCATTCAAACTTCTCCAGTAACAGATATGCTGGCTCTATGTAGTCTAGTATCGGTAAATTGTTATTTAGCAGAAGCCTCGGATGCAGCATGGTTAGTGAAATCCTATAAAATAACGCTTTTAAGACATATCAAATCCTAGGACATGCCGGTTTAATCAAAAGGAAAGCTTTCTGTCCACGCCCCGACGCAGACACGGCCTAGTCTAATGAGGATCATCCCTTAACATCGCTCTTACGGTAAAGGAAAACATCGTGAGGTTTCTCATGGCTTAGTTAACTTCAGAATCCAGTCGTATTGACTTATCTGTCCTATGCGTATGGCTGAATAGACGGGATGGTCGTGTAGTTGCTGGGCAAGATTACCTACTCCAACTAATCATAGTCCGGGCACTCCAGCACCATAAATGAAATGGGTTAAAGTGGCTTTAGCTGTACACTGAAGAGTAATCGAAAAAAGCCCAATGGATACTATCAAAATTACTAAAGCAAGTTTATTTTCTAAAGGGTGGAAATCTCCTAAATAGTTTGATAGGATTCGGTTGCACCAAAAATAACTGTCCGACTTTTGACTTCTGATGCGGAGGGTAATTTCAGTGCCATCTAGAATACCTCATAGCATCTTGCAAGATGGTGGTTAAATACTCATATATTTTTTTGTTGATGCCTACAAATTCTTAATGCCATATAGAACCTTGGATAATATAAAAAGGCACATACCTTAGTTTATTCACTTCTGGACCATCAATCTCTAAATACAAAGGTGCAAACTTTGAACCAACAATATCCAACGATTTGTTTACTGGAAACTTTGTGATTCTGGTCGGAGCACTGCTAGTTGCTGACGTGAATTGGAACATTGATGGGTAGTAGATGATATTTAACTGTTTCATGAACGGGAACATCTAGAAGATAAACACTATATTAAAATGTATAACATTTTGACATAACATGACCTTCGAAAATGTCAACCGACTAACATCGAGTTTTTTTAATAAAATCCATTGTAAAAACTTTGTGTAAAAACGCCTCCGTTGAATTAATCTATCAAGCGAAGGATTTAGCATTTCCGCATACCCAACTTTCGGTATCAGAGACTGGGTTTGCTGTATCGTCAGGTGCTCGGCAGAGCACCGTCTGGGATCAGTGACGGATCGTGTCCGCAAAGTTAGTTTACTTTTCAAAGTTATTGCTAAAATTGACGTTACAATAGAAATTTAGCTTGAAAATTTCATTTTAGCTGTTACTTGACTTTATTGTCGGCTGACAAAATTCATTGTAATTTCAAAAGTTCGTTTTTTTATTAATAATTTAAATATTTAAGACATTTTTTTACGCAAATAGACCACCTGAGAATAACACTAACAGGTTCAAATTGTATCCACTCTCTGATGTCATCTTTCAAATTGTTCGATGACGGATGTGCAATAGCAGCTTGTTTCTTATCATCCTTCTGTAGGGCTTTCTTCCCCTGAATAACAGTTTTAAATTCATATTTGAGGCGGGTATAAATAGATTGAAGAATAGTAATAAAAAGTACTTCAATAACATTCAAACTCTCCACGGGTGTCGTTAAAGGAGACCTGAATCTGGATTTCGTCTAGCACTTTTGTAAGTAAACTACTTGATCCTAAGAATGATGTCAGGCAGGTGGCAAGCCAAAAACTATTGCCAAATTTTACTGACAGTAATGTGGCTAATAATGGTAATAAGTTTTTTGAAGATAATTATTTTATTATTTTCATCGAAAATTGTCCTAGAGGACAACCCACTTTTTGGGTGTCTGAATAAACGTGTTTTCTTTCTTTCTTTTACTAAGAGCATTAAAAATAGTCAACATACCGGCGTCATAGCCGTTTTATCATTTTCATCCCTGAAAGTCTGTGTAATCTGGAAACATCAATAATAAGAAATGTTAGTTCAAAGTGAGCAGACCACCGCAACGATGGCAGCGGTCCAAGATGTTACAATTTCTGAATACTTCGTTAAATTGGATGAAAAATCTCATTACATTAAGAAATTGCAATGCGACATTAGTTTGGAGAAATGAAATGGTTGGTGGAGCATATGATTTTAATTTCCTATTAATTGTATTAATTGCATAATACAACACTTTATTTATCGGGTTGAATCGCTTTTTATTCATGGTTTTAAACGAACCGAGCTTTCGTCAACTTTACAGTTGGCTTTTTCAAGGTTGACTGACTGGTTGCAAAATTGCAAAAACTATAGAGAAAATTAATTGCATAAGTTGCAAATAGGACCATTGGGTGTTGGGTGAATTACTCTCGACGCAATATAGCATTAGTTAATAAATATTGTAGGACGTTGCACACAAACTAAAAAAAAACACTAAAATCTGTATTACATCTGTTGTTAGTACCTATACTACAAGCAAAGATACAAAACTTGTACTATGGATACGAACAAAAATACAGAATAAGTAGTAGTAAATTTTCGTCATCGTCAGTATGAATACATGTCCCGGAATCAAATCCGAAACCGGATGAACATCCGGTTGCGGGTCGTTCATCCGGTTTAGCCAGTTGATTTTTTTCAATAACCCTGTATAAAAAGGAAGGTCATTCTTACCGATTCAGTACTCTGAACATCTAGCAAATGAGGCGCATAGGACATCTTCATCAGACCGTTGACCTTCACGAACCTTGTTTTAGGACAGTCGTACGCTTCGTACAGCCCATGTCGGCGAGCCCAGTCCACCCAGCGGTAGTATTTCCATAAGTCCACCTCTGGATAACGGTCGTAATTATTTCAGCTATTAGTCGTCCACTGCCGAACATATGCTCCCCCATACGACGCCACCAACAGCGATCCCGAGCCGCATTTATCCGTCGACTCCTCGCGACTGCTACAATGTCGTCGGTCTACCAAGTTGGTGGTCTTCCAACACACCGTTTTGTATTGCATCGTAGTCGCCGTTTAAGAATTGTTTCTCCCCAGTTGGTATCACCCAAAAGACTAAACAAATGTAATGTGCTGGAATAATGATCTCACTAAGGTACATAAAGCCCCTAAGGAAGTCAGTTGGATCTTACACGTTTGACTCGCCTGATAGTGAGATAGTGGTCAAACGCTCATCTGACGTGTCTAAAAAATACGTTTATTTATTAAATAACGAATAAATTACCAGGTTCAGGTAGAGGTTTCTTCAAAGGCAGATCCCTCGCCATGGAGACCAGAAGATCCATCTCGTGTCCCGGTGTGATGCCGGGCAGCGTGTAGCACGGGCAGTTCTCTGTGTCTTCGATGAGGATGGTGGCCAGTGATGCGCGCTGTTTGTATAGAGTTTATAAAATTGCATGGATATGGCTGAATAACGCTAGATCTATAAATTGTTAGTGTTATGCTTGGTAATCCATCACGTTGCCAACTGAGGAGTTTTGTGATGAAAAGGTGGTTCCACGTGATCCAACGATTCTTAACCAAGTGGTACAAGTTCAAATTATACTGGTTGAAGCCTAAAAGTGAGCCTAAAAATTAATGATTTCCGAGGAACTATCATGCTCATCACTCTTCACTCCGATTATCCTTGACAGACCCTCATCAATTTTTTATATGACATAGCATCATTGCAAATGCATTGAGATTTATCTTCATCAAAGATAGCACCGTAATTTCTTAAATTAAAAAGCGCTCCTTGGTCTACGTCGAGTAGGTGGTCTTCCAACACTGCATTTTGCGTTGCATTGGGGTCTCAATTTAAGGACTTTGTTTATCAGCCAAAAAAGGTGCGATCGTTAATGTAAGCACCGTAGTTTTTTTTCATTTATTTTTTTTAAAGTTGTTCATTTTAAGATGCTTAGGCAGAATTGACCATCTACATCGAAACGAACAATCCATTTCAGCTAGCTTGCATATGCAAATATCAATACAAAATATCGAGATCGCGCTAAATAATACGGATTAGGGGTGATTTATATTAGACAAGCCACGAGCGCCGGCCGGGTCCGAGCTTCGTTGTCCATTACTCGGCCGCCACTCGGTTGCAACAGACCGACCAACTGCTCGCCGAGCAATGGACAACAAAGCTCGGACTCGTGACGGCCTATTATAAATCATCCCTTAAGAAGCTGCGTAAGCCAGCCTTATACAAAATCTTTAAAAATAACCACACCTTAGATTGAGTCGCGTCTCTAGCCGCAGGTTTCTTCGTACTCTTCGACTTGATCGTGCTGGCGTTGGTATCGTCATCGTCGTCCCAGAAGAACACTGGAATTTCGGTGGTGATCAGACGCCACAGTTCTTCTACATCTGTTAGCAAATCAATTAGAGATTATCGACGACCTGCGTGGCGCGTCGGGTGAATATCCGACTAGAGTGGTGAAGGTTCGATTTCCGCTGGGAGCAGGTATTTACGTTTACATTTTTTTTGTATTGTGGGTGTCTTTATAAAGGGTGAACTATTTCAATGGGCTTTCAGGAGGATATCCTAAATTATAGGAGATGCTGAAAGAAGTTACGTCCCGGATTTTGACATAAAACTCAAATGGCATAATCTTATCACATGCAGCGATTGTCATTTCATTTTACGATAGACGACTCAATGATGACTTACCATTAATTTTATACGTGATATCGAGACCTCCAGTGAGTGCATGGATTATATCAAACTCTGTCATCAGCTCGTCCTCCACACACTCGCTGTACTCATCAGAGCTCATGTCGGGTGCCGCCAGTTTTAACAGCGCCTGATAAAAAATATAATATCATAAAAATCAAGGAGCCGTGTGCTATTAATGAGGATCTGTGTACGGCTACTCACACAGTGCAACCGCAACGTAAAAGTGTGTGTGTTAGTAAGTAAACGAGTTTGTTTGTTTCTACTTCACGTAAAACTACTGAACCGATTGCCATGAAACTTGGTACGTAGATGGGTGGTTATCTGAATCAACACATTATGGGTAGGCTACTTTTTATCCCGATATTCTAACAGGATCGCAAGTTATGTGGGAAAGCGGCGAAGTGCATTTAGTAGATAAATGATGTAAATGTAAATGTAAATGCCTTAAATAAAACATTTATTATAGTACAACAATTACAGAGAAAAACATAACTCTATTGTAGCACAATGGGCGGCATTATCGCTTAAGGGCGATCTCTTGCAGGCAACCAATAAAAAGATGTTATTTGCCTGTTGTCAGGGATCAAGGATATGGGTATTCATAGTACCTACTAGCTACTAAAAAGGGCAACCTTTTCCAATCTGAAATGACTGATTCACCACACCCAACTCAACGCTGTGTCATCAACTACTACAAAGCCTGATTACAATTTAATGGCAACATCAAACTGTCTTTGCTCCGAATTTTTATGAAGGCGTTGCTAATTAGTATTCAAAACGGACCTACTTAACTTTAAACGAAGATCTATTTTACAGGCTTCAATTTGTTTGATTAAAGTTTTTATTGGCAATTTGAATTGGATGGCAGTAGCTAAGTTGATTGTCATTTTCATTACGTTATTATTGACTACAGAAACTTGATGATACTTAATGGTAAGGTAGCTGTAATTTACCTAATATATATTTTAATAAGCATAAAAGTATTTGGATACTTGATGATGATGATGATATGATAGAAGGACGACGCAGGGCATATTGGATTTCGATTACTCCGTCAGACGAGCGACGTTTGAAGACCGTCAGGAGAGGATGGAGGAGACCTACGTCTAAGATTGGACATGAAAGGGCTGTATGTAATGGATGGAAGAAGTTACTTAAAACAACTAATTTTCGCTCTTTACTGTTAACTGGTGAAAAGTTTTTGATTAAAAAGAGGCGCCAGGTTTTTGGTACGTCAATGTGATACTGAAAGCTGATAAGCTCTATTGGTAAATTTCTTAAAGAGATTATCACTCCAAGGGTTTTTTGGAACGATCTGAAGACAGCCAAAATTGTTACATGGCAGAGATATCAATTAGCCCCCTTTGTGGTTTAAGATTGATTTAAAATACTTAATTCATTTCTGATATTTGCATGCTAAGTGCTGGTAAAATATGTTGAACTATATCTACTAATTTATAACATCTGTTGTAACCATATTTCGTGCAAATAAATGACATTCATTCATTCCAATGTCCCACCTTTCGAAAAACTATAAAATTCATAAAACTTGAAAAATTAACGTTCAGGTTTTATGAAGGTTAGGCATACGACATGTAACGAAGAACCAACATACAAACAAACTGACAGTCGGAAGCAAATTTTGTCAAGCAAGCGAAGCTCCTCAACTTGAACCAAAGTAGAGGTGCTTCGCTTGCTCGGTCAACTGAGGTAGATTTGTAGGTACATCTACAGCCTCGAGCAAAAGAAAGAAACTCAAAAAATACATTTTATTTTTGTAAATTTTGTTTAGGTATTGTACTTACTTTTAGTTCGTAATTTCACAATCATTATCGTAATTTCGGTCTCAAAAGAAATTGGCAGTAATTTCATGATTAAATAATAGATAGGTATCTACCTAGTACTTATTTGTTTCGCAACCTAAAATACCTATCTAGTTCGGTTAGGTTTTACATAAGAGACAAATTATATTATTATTTGTTTTTGTTATACTTTTTATTTCCATTCTCACACAAATATTCCAATTACATTAATATTCATAGTAAAACAAAATGCCACTTACAATCTACATATAAAAATAAAAATATAACCTATAAAACTACATGAAACATTTTAGATTAAAACCTAAGGCTATAAATAAAAAATATCATCGAGGGGGTCCGCACGAGGCATCGTCCCCAAAAGGCTGGCAACATTCCCTCTCTGTATGGCCAAGCTAACTCTCTGAGCGAGAAAGCTACCAGCCCTCCGGTCACCCGAAACCTCGTTTAGACGAGCTCCTAAATCCCGTAAAAAAGCACAGGCTTCGGGACCCCAGGGCCCCAATTTTGTTATACTTACTTAAACCTACTTGTTATACCTACTTTCAAACAATTTAAACTGTCTTTATCGCGTGAAAAATGTTATTTCCAGCTATATTGTATTTGAATATAAAGTGGTTTTAAGTTTCATACTAAATTAATGGGTCCTCTAAGTTACTCGTAACTTTAGTTTTATACTTAAAAAACAGTATTTTATACTTAAAGAAATGCTTTCCATCTCTGGGGCCAAATTCGAAAAAAGGCGTTGGGACCCAGAGATGCAGGTTTAAGTCCTGTCGGGTGCGAAATGTTTTGCATTTCTTTAAGTATAGTCATCCAAGTGTAGGAAACACTTTAAAAATATATCAAAAACAGTATTTTCTTAAATTTTCTTCTGTTTTCGCAACGTTGGATTGAAATTAAACGCATTTGTTGGTTTAGGTCTGGAATACCCTGAACCAATCCCGACCCCTGAGGAATTCCCAGTCTACCCTGAACAAGAGACATATAAAGCTTTTGAAACGTCGAAAAAACCAGAGTACGATTAAAACCTAAGAATTACGTTTTTGATGGTGTTTCCAACGCTTGAATGACTATTTTTACACGACTGCCAAAGGAAGTGTTATGTTTTTGCCGTGAGTGTATGTATGTATGTATGTATGAACAGCAGGGATAACCCAGCTCACCCCAGCGTCGTGAGACTCTGGGTAGACAGGCACAGCCCCGCAGCTACGTGTATGTGGGTGTGTAATTGTGTGTGTGTGTTGTGTGTGTGTGTGTTGTGTATGTATGTATGTATGTATGTATGTATGTATGTGACCTATTTTTGTGCCGTCGTAGGGCCTAAACGGCTGGGCCGATTTAGATAAACGATACGTCGTTAGATTCGTCATGACCGTGAGAGTGACATAGGGTACATTAAAATAATAAATAAATAAAAATAAAGATTTAAAACGCTATAAAGCAAGATTTGTCTTGACCATAAGAACCGAGCAAAGACAACGGAACGTTACTTAAAACTTTTCGATTTGACTTTGACGCCGAGTTTCAACTTTTGAAGGAATTTGAATGTTTGATTTGTCAGAGATAACTGGAGATAACATAAATAACAATTACTATGTTTACAATAAGTAATTAACTAAAAATTTGAAATGTCGCGCTATGGATAATGGATAGCAAGGCTAATCCGCTAGGACAAGAAACCGCCAGCCTTTGTATCACCAGTCGCGACGAAGTTTTCGGATTTGGTAATTATATTTTAAGATGGATACCTGCCTACTTCATAGCCGTCTCAGCAAAACTCAAAAAGAATAGCTATTATAATATTGAAGGCTTTTAGATAGCCTATCTTTAACCGATTTCGAGTCCTCGCTACTGGAGTATACACATCCAGAGTTAATGAGTTTCTCTGGTGTAATTGTATCTAATCTCTAATAACTAAAAAGCGTTAAATAAAAAAAATATTTTAAAAAAATAAAAAACCCGACTGCCGTTAAAACTGAAAAGTAAAAAACAAGAAGATACCTAAAGGTAAAGAAACCTTAAAAATCGTTCGACGCATCTAGGAGCCTTAAAAAATTGTGGATGCAGTCGGGTGGGACTCCTTTTAAAGGTAAAGTATAATGACACCAAATTGTGTTGAAGTCCCACCCGAGTCCATCCACAATTTTTTAAGGCTCCTAGATGCGTCGAACGATTTTTAAGGTTTCTTTACCTTTATTAAAGGTCAAGTTCAAGTCCTGTAGGGTGCGAATTTTGGGAAAGCATTTCTATTAAAAAATACTTTCCTAAAATGAGTATTATTTCAGTATTTTCTTCTTAGTAAACCCATAATATTTCATACTTAAATTCGTCCACAGCTAGGCCGGTCTCGTGGACGCTACATTACGTATTCGAGTCGTCCACAGCAAGACAATTACAACTCAATTCTGCGACGATAACGTAATAAATCCCCAATTTACCGCGCAATAAACGTCTATTAAACGCCCTGTCATTTTTGTTTCTCTTCAGTGAAGATAGACGGTTCGGAATCTTGTTATTTTAGTTTAATTTCTAGCGACCGAATTTAAAAGATTAATTTGCGCTACCATGCTCGTTTCTCGTTGTTATGTCGTCCTTTTGTCGTTCAAAAAAAATAAAGTAAATTTTAAATAAAAAATACCCCGACTACTTTTAAAAACCACAGACAATTAATAAAAATCTTTTTATTTTTTTAAAGTATGGTAATCTTTTCTTTAAATTATTTAATGTATTTTTAATTATTTTTTTTTAGCTGAACGGTAACGCGACGACTTCGCGACGACTTATAAGACATCATGGTAGGGCCCATTGTTGAGTTTGGAAGTAAATTTTTTAGATGAAAAAGTGATTGTTTCCTATGATCAGCACTAATACTAATGCTTAACCCAATAGCGACCGAATTCGGCTTCTCACGTGCATGAGTTTATTTCTGTAAAAATTTGACTAAAATCGGCTAAGTGCGAGTCGGACTTGCGCACAAAGAGTTCCGTACCATTATCACAATAAAACACGTTATTCGTTTAGGAATACCAGCGCCCCGCGGTTTCACCCGTGTAAGTCCCGTTCCCGCGAGAATATCTGGATAAAAAGTAGCCTATGTGTTATTCCAGGTCTCCAACTACTTATATTTCAAGTTTCATCGCAATCAGTTTAGTAGTTTTTGCGTGAAAGAGAAACAAACTCGCATACATACATATACACACAAACTTTCGCGTTTATAATATTAGTAAGATTCTGTCTAAGGTTTTCGCGATTTTGCATACAGTCGACCACTAATATCTTTTGCATGACAGTCAACCTTGGAAAAACCTACTGTTGGCGAAAGCTCGGTCGTTTAAAAATAATGCCGTTTATTAATAAAACTCGAGTTAATAAAACCCGGTATATATTGTGTTTTATTAAATATTTACTTTAATTTGTGTTTAGTATTTGTCTCAGCGGCAACAGATATACATCAAATACTGTGAAAACTTCGACTGTCTAGCTATTACAGTTTGCATCAGATACAGCCTGGTGGCAGACAGATTGACAGATGGACAGTGGAGTCTTAATAAAAGGGCCCCGTTTCCCGTCATATCAAAATAAAATAATTACTTAAGTTGAGTTCCCCTACGGCAAATATGATTTATTTGGGATAATGGCTCGTAAGCCAATTAGCGCGAGTTCGACTTACCCTTAACCGGTAAAAGGATAATAACTTACCTTGCAAATGAGCAAAGGCCACAGATGCACAACATGAGACAGCACCATCGACGCGGGCGCCTTCGACCCAGGTTTGGGAGGAGGCGGATGGCAGAGGAGAGGCGAGAAAGGAATCAGAGGAGCATCGGTAGCGTCTACTGGAACCTGGTCGCTGACCCAGACACATCTCCAGGCGCCCAGGTGGTACAGACGTACTAGGTAGCAACCTGGGTGATGTAACATTAGATATATCCCACTTTTCAGTATGGGTAATTTTTCTTTTTTATAATTTACTAGCTGCGCCCCGCGGTCCCACTCGCTTAAGTCCCGTTCCCGCGAGAATTTCGGGATAAAAACTAACCTATGTGTTATTCCAGGTCCTTAGTTACTTACATTCCAAATTTCTTCCAAATCCGTTGAGACGTTTTTGCGTGATTGAGTAACAAACACACATAAACACAAACTTTCAGCTTTATAATCTGAGTAGGAAGGTAGGCGTTTGACCACTATCTCACCTGATGGAAAGTAACGATGTGGTCTAAGATGTTCCACACCTACCTAGGAGATACCTGTTCACTCGTGCCTTGAAGACCCCCAAGTTGTAGACATCCGGGAAGACATACTCAGGCAACTGATTCCATTCCCCCGCAGTACGAATAAAGAATGCCGATGTGCCGATTCGAAACGCTTATTTCGTGTGACGGTATTTCTACCATGAAGCAGTGCCGCTTATCAGTTAATACTAATCCTACTAAATTATAAAGCTAAAAGTTTGTGACTATGTGCGTATGTATGTGTGTCTGTTACTCAATCAGGCAAAAACTACTAAACCGATTGCGATGAAACTTAAAATATATAGATAGCTGGATACCGGGATTAACACATAGGCTACTTTTTATCCCGATATTCCCGCGGGAACGGGACATACGCGGGTAAAACCGCGGGGCGCAGCTGTTACATAATTAAAAAAGCGAAAGTTTCTATGTTTGTGTTTTAGTCACGCAAAATCTACTGAATTTATTGCAATGAGACTTGGTTTGCAGATAGCTGGAAATCTAGATTAACACATAGGCAATTTTAATCCCAATAATCCCACGGGATTGGGATTCTGGTGGGCCTCAGAGCGCTGCTAATACATTTCACATAATTTGACTACTTTAATACACTAGGGAGCAACAGAATGCAGTAAAATACTACAGCAGGTATGTCATTTCGGTGTCAACAGTGACGTCATCCTAACATTTCGATGGATGACGTCCGATCATGCCAATATTATAGCACTAGCTGCGCGCCGCGGATTCACCCGCAGAAGTGAAAAACGCGTACGCCAGCTATTAGCGTACTTAGTATGGAGTACTTAGTACTTAGCTGGAGATTTGGACTAATATACATATAGGCTACTCTTTATCCTGATATTCCATCGGAATCGCGACTTACAGAGATAAAACCGCGGGACTCAGCTAGTTATTTAAATAAAAGGTATTATTCGAGTATTTCATTGTATTTTTCTTCGATAAATCATGTTATTGATCATAATTATTGACTGTAAACTAAACACAGCTTGTTGACGGTTGTAAAGTAAAAGTTTTATATCTGTTTGATGACAATTGTCTACATATAATAATTATTTTCCAATTAAAATAAACTTTCATAACTTATTTTGGTATAATGGTGCATAAGTTGTTTTATAGTTAGTGGGCCTTCCAATTAGTGACATGTTACATCGTCGTCTTCGCTCCTATAGAACTTGATAACTTTTGCCTTGCTTTTACCCGTGCACTTGACAACTTTTGTTAAGTAATTATATGTCACGTGGTTCCTGTGTAGCTCAGTGGTTAGAGCAGTCGCTTGGTTAGCGAAAGGACACAAGTTCAAATCCTGTCATGGGGATTTTTTGGAAATATATTTCCTTGCTAAAAATATTTCTATGTTTAAAATGCCTTGAGCAATAAAAACAAAAAGAAATATAATTAAGTTTATTGTTATTTATTTTATTTATAATTAATTTATATAGGTAATTTCGAATTTAATTTTAATTTAAGATTAGTTTTTAGTTAATTTTGTAAACCATTTACTGTGAAATAATTTTATTTTATTTATGTATGTTATTAAGTTTTTTTTATAATTAGTAGCGTTTGGCCACTATCTCACCTGATGGAAAGCGACGATGTGGTCTAAGATGTTGCACGCTTACCTAGGAGATACCTGTTCACTCCCAACTTGTAGACATAAGGGAAGATGGCAGGCAACTGACTCCATTCCCTCGCAGGAACGGGTGCTTGCGGGCTTTTTTCTTGGGATTTCGCGACTTTGTATTGAACTAATATTCTATTTACGGTTTTAATCGCATCTTTTTATTATCTGCACTTTTGCAAAGCCAATTCGACGTTTCAGAGCTTAATACAGACTCCTTTTTCAAGGAATAGTCATTTAATTAAAAATGCTAACCATTTTTAGATAATGGAGGTCTATGCTGCTGACCACCTCCAGGCCTCATACCAGGTGAGTAGATATGGTACCTCGGTCTCCAACCTTCGGGGCCAAAGCTGCAGATGAAGTTCTCCCATTGATGCTCCACCTAAGAACATTTAAACTGTAGGTATTCCTGATGTTAATTGCTCAATACATTTTACAAGGAGAACGCATTATCAAAAATTCCTTAGTGACATAGGATTCGAACCTTTGCTAATCGCTTGCCAGGCGAGCGCGCTAACACTGCACCATACATGCTGGAACGTGAAAAACGATTATACTGGAACGTGAAAAACGATTATACATTTCACATCATGCTCATTTTTAAATTAGTAGAATGTGCTATAATACAATTACCGTGTGTCTTGTGTACCTATGTTTTTTGAGGAAAAGTCAATGTACTTGATTGTAATTTTGGTCACGGAAAAGATTATTAACGAAATAAAGAATTGAAATTTATTAATATTCTGCTTCGTAATTAACTTTTTGTGATTTTTGGCTAAAAGGTAAATGTAAACATCCCAATGTGAAAATTTTGAAGTGTTGTTTACCGGTAAAGAGTCTGCTCGTTCCAGCATGAAACAGGCAGACAGAACTCGTCTGCAGAATGAAGATCTCAACAGCACTTGAGCGTGGCTGAGCTGCATGTCTGCTATGGACATTCTGCTGAAAGTTGTTTCCTCCTGAAAGACAAAATAAAATTTCAGGACGTTACACACAACGCCTTTTGCTTAACAGCAACCCTCCCACCACCGCACGTGGAGGACTCCAGGTTCATTAGTCTCCCCTAGATTGCTTAGCCGCTTTCTATGACACCCAGGCCACGGTCAGACTTTCTATGTCGGGCCGTGTAGGCCCGTGTAGGCTAATCCGAACTAAGGCAAATAAATTTATCAATGACTTTTGAAGATTAAAACAATTTATTCGAAAATATCAAACTTATGTTTCGCTGAGAAAGCAGCTATCTTTGAGAGCTACGACAGGCATTATTCAGATAGTACTACTATCTGAACCCAATTAAACTTAAGGAAACTTTAAAATTTCAAAAAAAATTTTTTTTACAAAATTCGTAGAACTGGATGTTGTTCGCCTAGACGCTTAGACGCCTATAGCGCTGTATAACATACACCGATATTATTAATAAAGCTAGGAAATCATGAATATTAAATCGCAGAATAAAAATTTATTTTCTTAACCTTTTTATACACGCGCGTGTGTCTGAGAGTCCTAAATCAATACGTGTTACAATATTACGCGCGCTGGTACAGTAAGGTTACTATTACTACCTGTGAATAAGCCACCTGTCGTCAAAAAATACCAAGGTCTCGACGGTTCCGGGTTTGATCTGATTAATGAGTGAACAAAATATAATATAGTATACTTAATTATATCGTCTACTTTATCTGTTTGTAGAAGTACTAGTATAAAAGACCGAATAAGTGCCAATCGGAAAAAAATTGTACCAGTATTACAATTGAGTATCATAAGTCCTGAACTTTAGCATTTTTACCACCAGCGCTAGTATATCACTAGATGGCAGCAGTGGTAAAACTAAATCGCGCTAACATTTCGTTTATTTTTTTTATATTACCTTTGTTGTTTGGGAGTTCCAGTTAAATATTTATTTGAACATAAGCCTCCCCCAGACAACCAATACCACAAATAGTGAACCCGAACTACCTCAATCCAACGAGTCCCCGCGACCGCTACAATGTCGTCGGTCCATTGAGTAGGCGGTCAACCAACATTCCGTTTTGCCATTGCATCGAGGTCGCCACTCGAGGACTTTTACTCTCGAAGCTTGTTCATAATATGATTATGCGACCTCACCTCAAAAACTACAACTTCAGCGTTCCACCGATCTTCAGCCAAGTCTTCCGCCCTAACCCATCTATGCAGATACTGCCTCGCTGACCTCGGAAGCGGCTGCGTCTGATCATCTATCCAGATGAGGTCTGGGTGGAATTTGGACACAGTCTTGCTGAGGAGCGTCTGAGCTCGTGATGCTGCTGGATTCTGGCATGGAGAAATCATCAGCATGCATTAGGTACTTATATAGTGGATAATAAACCATTTATCCACTAGATGAGATGAGGTAACATACATATACATTTTACATAATAATATATATTAGTCAAGCAATTAGTCAGGACTCTAAATTTTTTATGTATAGATAGATTAGTTCCTCAAAAGTGCTTATAAAAGACATACTTAAATCAAAATTCGTAAGACGGCGTCTAAAATAAACTTAAATTTTCCGTTTTAACTTCGCTTCGTTTCATTAAGACATTAATAAATCAAAAATGTTTTGTATTGTAAAAGCGAAGTATTTTGATTTGTCTGTTTTGCCAACTTTTCTATTTTGACACTCAACGGGTAGATCTGGTTTTTTCTTCATAATGGTAGCCCGTTAATTTATACCACTGTAGGGCTCAGCGCAAAAACAGCGCGGCGCGGCAAAAATACTAAAAATGTAACAATATAAATTAAACCTTAAATCCTATAACATTCGGTTGAAAATAGCGTACTTAGGTTAGGAGCGCGTCACGCCGTGCGTCGACAATCTGTCATGCGCGAGCGGACGCTATTTTCAACCAAAAGTAATACAACTTAAGGTTTAGTTTAAATTGTCTTATTCTCTGTATCTTCGCCGCGCCACGTGCCATGTGCGCTGCGCCTATAGCAGGCTTTTGTACAGCTGGACAATTTTGCGGGTTGACATTGAGGGGTTAAAAACCCATTGGCAACAAATAGTTTTTTAAAGAAATGCTTTCCAACAAATTGCACCCCATGGGATACGGTACCAATGTTAGAGATGCAAGTTCATGCCCTGTCGTGTGAAAATTAAAAAACACAAGATTTTTTTAAATTATTTTGTAATTAAATTAGTTATCTATATGTAGGAAGCCAGGGCGTTTCGCTAGTTTTAATATATAGATTAGCAAGATAATTTGAATTCTAAGAACAATTCAAAAGCTTCATGTTAAGAATTGCAAATGAAGGAAACCCTCTTAAATGAAACTGGAAAGAAATCTTCCAATATATTTTATCAAATACAAGTCGCACGTTAACACGCGCTTATGCAAGTAGTACAGTGTAAATATAAAGAGAGCGGGAGAGCTTTTTAATGGGGAAAATTGATTTATAATCAAAATCGGTTCATTAGTTCCGGAGATTGTCTTCCAACATCCTATCTTATCCTACTTAGTATTACGAAAGTTCCAAAGTATGAGTGTGTTTGTTGCTCTTTTGTACAAAAACTGCTCAAACGATTACGATGAAACTTGGAATGTAGACAGCTGGAGTTCTGGAATAAGTTATAGATTACTTTTTTCCTGATACTTTTGTGGGTTAGAAACTTACGCGGGAGAAACCGCGGGACATAATTATTATAATGGCAATAGTTTGGGGATGGGATGTTTGTTGCTCGTTCACGCCACAACCGCTAACCTAATTACGATGAAACTCGGTATGTAGATAGCTCAAGACCTGATTTAACACATAGGCTTAGAGCACATAGACTTCCATGACTTTTTATCCTAGTATTCCCATAGGGTTGGGACTTAAGCGGGTGAAAACGCGAAGCGCTGCTAATGAGTACCAATTATTATCCAATCAAACTTTACCTTTTTATATCACTGTAAGTACCTACTTTTAGATTTTAATTAAAATACTGTAATATACAACATACCTTGCAAAGCATACATATCTATAAAATATAGAGTTACTTAGCCCCTCTCTTAAACAAAGCAGAATTATTTAGTAAAGCAATTTATGGGACGATTTCAGTCTATTCATCAATATTTACCAAGCCCCAGAGATCCTGCGATAGCTCATTGTCCCTAAACTCCCTGAAAGGGCACTCAGTGGGGTTCACTTCGTAAACCAAAATATTTTTCGCTGGATCCACATTCCTTTTAGACATTTTAACAGGTTTTCCTCAAATTTTCCTTTAATTTCGTAGAAACAAGGCACTTGTTTTTTTTTATTTGACTTTTTGAATTGGTATTTTAAGTCAGGTTTGAGTTTATTAGCGACATGTTGCTTTGCTGTCAGATTCAGATTTATTTTGTTAAGGAAACTTTTTAGACGAAACTTTTTGTGGTTGTTAGAGTTTCGTGGGCTTATAATGAAGAATGTGGAGTTTTGGCGGGAAGTCGTTGAGGAGATGTGGTGCTAAATTTTCATTTTTGTGAAACCTAGTTCATATGCGTGCAAATTGTTTAATTTCGGGGGCATATTAATCAATTTAGTTTCGTGAAGGTGTACAAGTGGAATGTAAGTGAAAATCGGTGCAAAACATTGACTTAGTGTTGTCTCCAAAGCTCCGTGAAGAATGTTTGTAAATGGCCGCCGTGTTTACAAATGATTCCCTAGACTTGACTTTAACTATGACGACTTAACTGTTTCGATGCAAATAACTTGCATAATATATTAAATAAAATACATGACACTGGCTAATTTCCTAATGGCCATAATCGGTTCACAACCGATAAGAAATAGAAATAAATAAAGAATGTGTAGGTATGTCCTTGGGTATTCTAAGTATCGTCGGTTGAAAGTTTGTTACAGTAAAGCTTGTATATATACAAATACACTACATTTTGTTGTAGTCATAAATACCTATTAGTTTTGATTTTAGAAGCATTTAAACTTAAAGCTGATTTACATTAGGTCAGTAACAGAAGTCGGTACCTGAAAATTTTCGTGGTCAGTCACTGATTTGATCGGAATTGTATGGCACTGACTTTTGTCACTGACCCAATGTAAATCAACTCTTACGATAAATATTAAGTCTCTCTAACAGTCACGTGACGTCATTTACAACGTTCCCCTAATCAAAATGTGCGACAACATGTACTGTGACATTGACACAGAGCGCGAGCGGACTGGACGAGTGTGAGATGACGTCACAACCGAGTACGAGTCCGCATCGTACGTTTACTTCCATAAATCGGAAACGAATTAACGTATCGTAGTCATTCTTTCACTTGTATTTTTTTATTTTTGACAGAGAATATTGACAGCTCATACTGAAAATTAGTTTACCTATTTATAGTTTTTGACTCGCTGCCCACACGTGGTGCGGAGCAGCAGTGGTATTCTCTAATGTAACAGCCTAGAGCTCAGTCAAAACATTCAGAGTGAGCGTCCAATCAAAGCGTCGTCGTCTTGCTCAGATTCTACGCTGAAACAGCGTCGAGCTCTAGGCTGCTACATTAGAGAATAGCATTGCAGTGCAGATATAATTAAAAGTCTTGGAGATGGTGATTATAAAATTTTGGAGGTCTGGGAAGGAGTTAACTATTTAGACAAAACGCCCATACATATAGAGTGTAGAGTGGTAAGCAAGTACTAACATACTTGTAATGTAAAGGCTACTACCGGATATGGGCCGACATTCAGTGCAGGAAGTAAGCTTGCTCGCCGTGAAAGCCTTCGGCTACTAGTAGTATTTGTTTAGTACACTTGATCTGTTTCCAACTTGGGCACTTAAGAAGTTTTATAAATAGGTAAGTAATGAGACACAGTATTTTAACCGGGTTTTACTCGCGTTTTATATATTAATGGCATTGTTACAATGTACCGAGCTCTAACTAGCTTTACAGTTAGCTTTTTCAAAGTAAAGTTAGCGTTGCACAAAAATTATTACACTAAACGTAATTCTTTAACATAGACATTCATACATAGTTAGCCCGCTTATTTGTCTTTGGTTGTCAGGGGTTAGGACAATGGCTTACCCCTCTCAGAAGGTTTAGCCATTAACCCCCTTATGTATAAACGCTAATTAATGCGCTGCATAACTATGCATCGTTTGTCTTTTACTGTCACATGAAGTTTCAAAGTTGGCAGACAGAGACAAACGTCACATAACTTAGTCATGTGTAAATAATATTTTATAAATAAGGCAGTAAGACGCCACGGGAGCCTACTCCGGATTGGCGAATGTCCCATGTCTTCGGACCGTGGTGAGTGCTAGGACATGCGATGTTTTCCCTCACAGTAAGAGCAATGTTATTAATTCTTTAACATCTATATATAATAAAAGAAAGTCGTGTTAGTTACACCATTTATAACTCAAGAACGGCTAAATCGATTTGTCTGAAAATTGGTGGGGAGGTAGCTTAGAACCAGGAGAAGGACATAGGATACTTTTAATCCCCGCGGGAACGGGACTTACGCGGGTGAAACCGCGGGGCACAGCTAGTAATCATATAAAATATTTAAATGGCAAAACACATTTGGCGATATTGCGGTAAGTAATAAACTTGTTTTTCGCTAGTTCGTGAAATCATAATGAGGTCTGGTTTACCTAATTTTGAAAGCAATCAATAATATCGAACATAACAGTAAATATTTAATACACTTTTTAAACTAGCACCACTGGAACTCATACATTGGAACTCAACAACAAATTTTCCCGGGTTTTCGTCGCGTGATTTTAACTTTTTTATTTTCCTTATCTCGACTGGATCTGACGGGATAAGAGACACAGAGCCTAGTCCCGCCAGTCCCCTCGAGACCAAGATCATTGTAACTTGATCGAAACGTCGAAGTCGGGAAAACGTGTAAAAATTAGTAAATATTTAGTTACCAATAAATTAGTAAACCCAATTTACAAGCCTAACGGTCGAATACAGAAACGTCACCTAACACTTGATGCATTAATAAAAGCAACCAACCAGTCAACTTTGAAAATGCCAACTGTAAAGTTGGCAAAAGCTCGGTTTAAATATCATGAATAAAACGCGATAAAACCCGGTAAATAAAGTGTTTTATTATGCATAATCGCGAAAACCATAGAAGAAATTACTTGTGGCGTTCTTAATTTTTTTTGCGACTTTGATCATTGTAACATGATAAAATGGAAGAGAATAAAATAAAATAAATAAATCCTGTGAACAACACACAGCGCCATCTAGCCCCATGGTAAGCTGCTAAGCTTGTGTTACGGTGACTAGACAACGGATATACTACTACTTAAATTAACATGATCGAAACGCCGAGGTAAAAGATTTTAAAAATAACAATACACGACAGAATATCCGAAAAAATATTTAAATAGGCTTTATGCTTTTTACCCGTCCCGCCCGTAAACCGCTCGCAATCCTCTAGTGTGATAATTTTATAACCTTAACTCTTAAGTAGCAAATAAACGATGTTTTGATCTAAGTTGACCAACAGTTTACCAAGTAGTTGGGCGCTTGTTAGTTGACCACACACAACAACGGCGCCATTTTTTGTGTCCAATCGACCTTGCCATTTAAAACGACTCCAAACGAACTGACGAAACCTAGAGTAATGCATTAAGGAACATTGTTAGCTTCGAGATTGGTTAGTTATTGAAAACTTGACATAAAACAAAGACCAGCTGTGGTATCATGTAATTAGCATCCACCGCTGTCAGTTGCTATTTGCTGTCAAAAAGCGTATTTCGTATTGTACATTGCTGTTTGAAGTAATCACCGGTAACAACCACGTTACGTCAAAGCAGCAATGTACTGCAAGTTAGCCACAAGTAACGGTGGATGCTAATTACATGATACCACAGCAGTGCAGCCATTAAGACGAACCGATTCAACGTTGATCATATTTATCATAGACTAGCAGTGCCCGCGGTTTCACTCGCGTAAGTCTCGTTCCTTTCACCGCACACGCGTACTACAAGGAGAATAATAATACCTACGTTTGCATCGTACATCAGTGCACGCGACAGAAGCTCTATAAAGGGGCAATTTTTTCCCGTTTTCGCAACTTTTTTCGTGGATGCTCCGCTTTTTTTGGTCGTAGCTTTTGGTCATGTTATATTAACTTTCCTCGATAAATATTGTGTTTTATTAGTCTATATGTGTCATTTTACAGTCTCCAGCTACCTATATTCATACTCACATACAGACATACATACTTTCGCGTATATACATAAATTAGTAAAATTCAGAAATTTCTTTTGTCATAGGAAATGTAGAATTCGCACTTTCTGAATAGCACCATCTACCAAAGTTCCTAAGGAAACAATTTTTTATAACTATGAGCATTTGTTGTATAAATTACAATGTATGTACTACAAAACTACTGATTGTTTGAATGTTCTAAAATACAGCTTCGGAAAAACTTCATAAGCGCGATTCAGGTTGGTCCAATGCCATCTGTTGGTAAATTGCCGTACAAAACATTCTAGAATGCTCTAGAACTAAAGAAGTAAGTCAACATTAATTTTACGACATAATTCATAGTTTTTTATTAATTCAGAAGTTTATTTTAATGTGACATTTGAAACTGCTTGTTTGCCTTGAAATTCGATCAAATTTACGTTGCATGTCGTGTGAAGAAATGTAACGGCATATTTTATATTAGCATGTTTTATCAGTTTTTGGTGATGTTTTTGATAGGTAGGATTACCTAATTATGTAGATAATATAAAAAAAACTCGATCGATAAATAAATGGAATAACAAATTAATTAAGTATTTATATAGTAGTAGATTCTAATATAATTAACATCGCTCTTACGGTGAAGGA
This sequence comes from Idaea dimidiata, assembly GCA_949358125.1. NCBI lineage: Eukaryota > Metazoa > Arthropoda > Insecta > Lepidoptera > Geometridae > Idaea > Idaea dimidiata. The sequence continues at coordinate 1,508,633 of OX442340.1, forward strand.
AAACATATTGTGAGGAAATCTACGGCGTAGTTTGCTCCAGACATATGGACCAGTTCTTTCCTCTGGACATGGTTGACTAAGCTGGGAGAGTGGTATTAGGTGCTGGACAATCTTACTCTATTTCGCAATTTGTTTTTATTGCTCAAGGCATATTTTACTTCAAATATTTTAAGGGAAAAATCATCTTCAAAAATTCACTTGCGGCGATATTTGAGCTCGCGTTACTGGATCAGTACGATCCTTAATCGAAAAATAGTAGGTAGACAGGGAAACATTCATATTCATTCATATATGGGAACTTGCGTGGCCGAGCGGTTAAGGCACTGGGGTACTGATCCGGGGACGCGAGTTCAAATCTTGCCTCAAGTGAATTTTTGAAGATGAATTTTCCTGTAAAATATTTTTAGTAAGCTTACTGTATTTAACAGTTTTCTGGGCAACAGCGTGCCATAAATAGCATGGACCAAAAGTTGCTTGCGCTACATCATTTGAATTTGGATAATAACCATTTATTTGTTATTTTAAATCTAATGAAATGTTACTGGGCTTCACTTCACTAAAAAAAAATCATTTACACTCGTCTTTACAATCTTAGGAAGCTCTCAACATTTATTGTTGCATTAAAATTCTGTCTTTCTATCCTTTCTATTTACTTATTTTTAGTGTACTTACCAATTTGTTTAGCAAACCGCAAATACGACTATATTTTTTACGAAGCTTTCAATTATTTTGAATGTAATTGCATGACTCATCTAATGCATTCTTACTTTCGCTGTCTGTTTCACTTGTTTATTGTCCGGTCCCGACTTTGCTCGTGGCTGAATATATTTATTCTCATCTCTCCTATTCGGAAAGTTTAATTTTCATGGATAGATAGCCGGGTTGAAAGTGGCTCATTTCATCCTAAGGGTGGAAAGTGTACTTCATTTTTTAATTAATGCAACCATTTGACACTTCTTTCTATATAAAAATTGACAAATACAAGGAACCAAAATGTATGAATATAAAAAAAAGATAGAAAGAAAAGAGAAGATATAATTTTTGTTTATCAAATAGTACATCGAAATAAATAGTTTTTTTAGGATCTTTCTTCTTTTTCTTAGTTATGGCTTCTGTCAGCAATATAGGACAATTTAGCCAGTTTCTCGTAATAATAGTGAACTACCACTATTATACTGTAATCGTTTGAAATAATTTTCAATGAGTAAAGGCTGCAGAAAAAATGGCGACGATTTTTCTCCAACCCCATGGAACATTTGTTGGTAACGTGCTAATTTCGTGTTTGGCACAGGTATTTTTATTTTCACTTAACTCGTTGAACTTCGCGTAACTAAATTGATAACATGCCGCCGAAATTTAACAATTTAAACGCAATAAAACTATATTTTGCAAAAATAAAAATTCAGGAAGACGTTCCACTAACGCGTCAAAAACAAAAGTCTTTTTTTAGGATCATTGCGTGCTTTCAAACTAAAAAAATAAAATTAAAAAAATAATATGATACGTCATGTAGATTGTCAAAAAGTGGGGTGTTACAAAGTTAGGATACTGCCACAAAGTAATCCCATTTTACTCGGTATAGGTTTTCCGGCATATTATTATACATATTCTTTAATGTCTTTATCCAGGAAGGAAACAGTTGACTACGATTTTATGGAGAACTGAAGATGTATTTTTTTACATACAGCTCTTAACATACTTAATATTTGTTAATGAATTGTGGCCCATGTAGCTAGTAGTTTTACCGAGTTATAAGTTATATTCTTTGTGGCAGCACCGGCCTAAAAACCGGAACACGGTCTCCTTTCCTGGTTCAAAACCCATACGTAACAACACTCACTTGCAATAACTACTTATAATTGTGCCAATGCACTATTTGCAACTTATATTTATTAAGGTCAATTGCAAAATGAACCGCAGTGAAAGTAGTTCTTAAGGACCAGCGTACTGAGACCTTCCTCGCTCCCCGATTTCAAATAAAAACGCTACGGAACGGTGGATTTGTATACTTTACGACAGGTCTGTGTATTCTGGTTTTCAAGGCATAAGTGACCATTCAGGTTGAGCTCTGTTCCTTTGATAGGTTCGAATGATTTGTTTGGGTAGGTGAGGTCTACTTGTATTTGTGGTTTTTACAGTCCGCTACTGCTTAAAAAGGTTTGTCATACAACTTGATATGGTTTTAAAGCAAATTGTATATTTAATAGCCGTTTGTTTTGTGATCATGTTTCACATTAACAAATTGGACCGTTTATGATGAAACTTGGAACCTAGATAGCTGGAACTCTTAAATAAAAAATTTAGTACTTTTTGTTTTAATTTTGTCGCAGAATATAAGAACTAATTTAAAAAAAAAAACAAATAAAAATTTTAAAGATTTTTCAATTAAAAGCCGCAACGTTAGCGTGATGTATTTTTACCACTGGCGCCATCTAGTGATATACTGGTGCCAGTAGTAAAAATTAATGCATTCCCAGATTTAGCTCGGTCCAGTGATTACCTAAGTTTATTAACATCGCTTTTACGGTGAAGGAAAAAATCGTGAGGAAATAATGCAGAAATATACAGTTAAAACTTTAACTTTACCTAAGTTGATTAAACTGACTAGCACTAAGCCGGTTATTTTAATGCTAAAAACACAGATTCCTTTTTATCTAGAGCGACAAAATGACAATGAAAATCAAATTAAAAATTAATTAGGTCGCATAACAACCAACACCTAATATATTCATTATAGTAATTGCTTTCTTTTGTATTTTAAACTTTCTACCGCGAATGTATTCGTACTTCCGTAAACATGACCCTATTCTGGTAGCACATCGATAAATCACTCGATATTTTGTCATATCTCATACAAACTGCTTGCAGGGGAATAGAATAGAAATGGCGCCCGAGCTTAGTGCGGAATAGCTAAATTTTCATTGAAATGTAACCTGGTCAACAACCTGTCAATTTTAATGCATATTTTTAATGAACTTGACTGGGAGTCAAGTCGTATCTTAATCTTACTTCTTACTAATATTACAAACGCGAAAGATTTTATGTATGTATAACTGTATGTGACTTAGTTACTCTTACATACACACAAATTTTCGCGTTTATAATATTACTAGCTGCGCCCCGCGCAAGTCGCGATAACGCGTTGTTCTTACACCTACCTACCGTAATGCAAAAATCCACACTTAAACGGTCGCCCATTGAAGTACTCAGTACTTCCCTGGTCGGCCGTTTAAGTGTGGATTTTTGCACTGCAGCAGGTAGGTGAAGTAAGGTAAAATTATTATGTTAGTAAGTGATGATGACGATGGATGACGATCGATGACGATCAATGACGATCAATGACGATCAATGACGATCAATGACGATGAATGGCGATAGATGACGATGGATGCCAATGGTTCAACAACGAAGTTACGCAATTTTTATTTTTTATCCGGATTTCCGGAAATCTGTCTTGGAAAATGAAATGGGGTCTGTTACGTTAGTACATACCCCTAAAAATAGTTTATTCAAAACGATCAGTTACGATTTTATAGGTATAGAAGAAGATAGTGAGATAGTAAGTTGTAGGTAAAACCTTAGAAGCAATCAGAAACTACTTTCACTACAATATAAAATTAATTACATATGCAATGATTCTTTGAATGGTGCCGTAATTACTAATCAGTGACGTCATTCATTATTTAACACTTGCTTTTACATCGTCGTCTTCGCTCCTAGAGACTGTGCACTTGACAACTTTTGAAATATCAATTTCAATCATGTTTTCAAAGGTTAAGGTAGTTTTTGCTCTGATAAATTAAAACGGTCCTGATGAACCCAGTTGGTTAAGTCTGTCCTTATCTAACTTACCAATACTAAAGTGAAAAAAGAACAGACTGGGGTGTCTCTCTAGCATCAAGCGGGGCCATTTTTTGGCGCAGTAAGCTTTCTAGTAATCACTGTACTATTTCAATGAGCAGAAAGAAGTAACTAATTCATAATTAATTATATAAACTTGTCTGTTATCTTCTTATTCTTCTTTTTTATGGCTATATTCCATTTGGACATTCGCCAGTGTCAAGTATTATTAATATTTGCAAGTTATTTGCATCGAAACAGTAAAGTCGTCATAGTTAAAGTCAAGTCTAGGAAATAATTGTAAAACGACGGCCATTTACAATGTTGTTCACGGAGCTTTGGAGACAACGCCATGTTTACACCGATTTTCACTTTCACTACACTTGTACCCCTTCACGAAACTAAACTGATTAATATGCCCCCGAAATTAAAAAATTACACGCATTTGAACTAGGTTTCACAAAAATGAAAATTTAGCACCACATCTCCTCAACGCGTTCCCGCCACAACTTCACTCCACTCTTACTTAACTTTTTCTTATGTCCATATTTAAATTCTTATTTTTCTCATATTATGTTTAGTAGGAAGGTGTATTCATAATGTGGTATTTATTATTATAACATAATATGCATCAGTATCAGTATTTATTGTATTTTAGGTAAATTATTAATTGTGCTTTTAAATTATTTATTATATATCACAACGTGACCTACCAGTATACCTAACTAAACATTTCCTTTTCCATGCCAAGGTTGCCTAGAAGAAAGCTTTGTGCGATATGGCCGCACATTTATTGAATATTTATTTAGTTTTTTAGGGGATAAAATACAGACCCAATAATCGGTTTTTCTTTCTTTTTATGAAGTTCTTCAAGGTATAAATATTGGATTTCTTACATAAATTTAAGTACCTAATGTAATTTTATACTACATTATTGTATGCTCGAAATGAGTAGACTGTGCACTAATATAGTACATATTTAAGACCAATGTACCTACATAGTTTGAACAATAAATTCTTCTTATTCTTATTCTAATGGGCCCGAAATAATTAGGGAAAAGATAATATGAAGAAGCCAGAAAATAAATTACTTAGCTGTCTGGTGGCCTTAGTAAACTCATATTATTTAGATTTAAGTGTTTACTAAAGGCAAGTACCTAAATGATTTCTGCATTCACGATAAAAGGAAAGGTGTGCTTTTGTTTGTGGAGTGTGTTGTTTTGATACTTGAAATTGTTGTAGGAATGTGAACGTTCTGTATGTGCTTTCTAATAAGGTTTTAATGACGTTATTTGATGTTTACTAGGACGTGTTTCTGTGAAATTAATAAATTTTAAAATAAATTAATGTCCAATGGCTGTAGTACAGCCTCTTTTGACGCTTTCTTCAACCCTTCTCCATTCTTTTCCATCCAAAGGTTGCTTGAAAGAGATCACCTAAAGCGATAAGGCCGCCTATTGTACCATTATCGTTATAATCCAGTTTTAAGTTAAATTTTAGTTTTGTTTATTTCATGGATTTTGTTTTTATATTTTGTAACTTTTACATCATATTCTGGTGCAATAAAGACTAATCTAATCTAATCTTTATCTAATGTCGCTTTTTTTTAGTTTTTGAGTCCAATGAGTTTTACAGTCTTAGCTAACGTCATCCTACTTGATCCTACAATCTTCGTTTATTAATTTGTTAGGTTGTTCTTTATGTAAGTAGTAGATATTAAGATAACATTGTGTTTTTTGTTTAAGAAATATTTTCAAAGTATACTAACTTGCACGTAGGATTTTTTATTTATTTATTTTTAAATATTTTTTGACTTGCGATTAAATCCGCTTAAATCCAGATCCTGCGGGATAACGAGACAAAAAGTATAATTTCCAAATTATACATATCTACATTTTAAGGTTTAGCAGTGTTTGCTTGTAAGTACCTAATGTCTGTTTTTTTATCAAACTTTTCCCACATAAAAATAACCACCAAAGTCGAATCACAAAATCATATCACGTCAACACTCTCGATTTTCAAATTAAAAGCACGCAAAATCAAAATTCAACAGCAACTATCAAGACAGTTAGTTCGTAGTACACCTGCGCAAACGCAGCCAATACTTACCACGGTGATTGTCAGTCCACGACTGTCTCTCATACCGGACAGGCGACAGGACGGCCATGATTTTTTGACAATTTTTTTCTTCTTCGAAAAAGTGACAATTTCTGGTGAATTCGTGGTATTTTTGTGACTGTGTTCTGTGGGATTTTTTTTTAATTTTTGATTGTGATTTATCAAGGATATAAGATAAAATGGTAAGCAAGTATTTATAGTAATTAAAAAATAATTTACTTTCATGTTAAAAGCTTTCAGACTATTTAATAACGCGCGCGAAAAAATGGCGCGCATTTTTCTGCACCAGACAACTTTGAATTGCCGTAAAGCGTAAAGTAATAACTTAGGAATACATTAAGTCCTACATGCAATTTTCCTCTTTCTTATCTTCCAACTTTTTTAAAATTAAGGTAAAGTTTAAAAAGAGAAACATGCATTCTAAAAATAAAATAAAACCCCAAGCTTTATATGCAGACAGTTTATTATAAAAAAGTTGTTTAATTTGCATAAAACCTTGTCTTGAGGACTTCATCGTGTTTTATTAGTTTCGCTTTCATGGTTACCTATTTATTTACTTTTATTTTCCATCCAATTCTTTAGAAAGAGTTTTAAAACTTTAAAAGTTTTAGTGCTGGCTAGAACATACTACACAAAATAGTTCTTATTTCAAAATTACTTTAAATGCACCCTAAAAAAAGAAATGAAACGCCTGAAATGTTTTGAAGAAACCCTAAAAACTTCGTGAAAGCCACTGTCTTACCTTGTAAATATATGTTTAAAAATAAATGTTGTGTTTATCCATAGTTTCGATATTTTATACTTACAAATAAGAAGTAGGATATGTACTTATTAACATTTAGATTTAATTAAGTATATTTATTAGCATATTTTTAGGAAAGGTCAAGTAGTGAAGTAGGTAGTTTATGTGAAGGAAAACATTGTGAGGAAATCCGTGGTTTGCTCCTTCCCAACATAGTCGACTAAGCTTCAGGGCGATAAGGTGTTCTTTAAAAGACTTTCCAAAAATTTGCTTGCGCTGTATGAATCACCTAAAAGCATCTAAATGCTCAAAATGTCCTATTCGGTGTCTAAACACCGAATAGGACATTCTACGTTTTGAGAATTTATCATTTTAAGAACTCAACATTTTGGGCCTAAAAGGTAAAAACATTGGACACTAGCTCTTCTAAATTCCGATTTCAAATTTGTAAACATAATTTCGTTTAACCTTTTTATTTAGGAAACTAAATTATTATTACAAGTTGTAAAACGTAAGTAGAGCGTGACGATTTGTGAGTAGATAATGGAAAGTCGAGGATTTTGCAGTTTTTTCCAAGTTAATTCTAGGCAATAAATAATAGCGTGGGTAGGTTAAAACATTTCCGAAAAAACAACAACGTATGTGTTCAAAATTTTTAAATATTTCTACCACTGTTTCTACCCACATAAGTAGGTACAACATAAGAAAAAGAAGCAAAGTTTTGTCCAAATGCGCTGTACGCGCTGTGCCAAATAATTTAGAAACGAATAAAAAACTTCGTTTCCTTCTAACTTCAAACAAGACATTCAAAATAAAGAATTCACATTCCAATTTCAAACAAATACGATAAAAAAATAATATATTCCTCGAAACAATTCGAAATTCAAGCGCGTTCTATATTCGAAATCCGCAACGCAACCGCTGCCACAAGCGCTGTAGAACAAAAACTCAGTTTCTCTGAGTGAAAGTGGCGACAATCGTTGGTAGAAATCGTATCGCGCATACACTAGGCTACGTTACTACGTGAGTGTGTGAGTGCTATACATTTTATTTCAGGTTTTAATCTTTAAATCATGGTTTTGCACTCATTCATATAAGTGTCTTCTTATCAGAAACGATAGCAAAATGATAATTTAATTGGAGTTATGGGCTAATAGTGTTTTGCCTGCTCTTTATATGTTTTTATTTTCTTTCAGAATTATTGTTTTGCTATCCAGTGTCAAGTTTTATATATTTGTTATTGTTATATTGGTTATAAAACGAATGTGCAATACTTAGATGTAGTAAAATGGAGATTAGGAACTTTTCTACAATTCTACACTACTTGAAATTTGCAAGTAACAAGAAAATTCTATGGTCTGCACTGCTTTTCATCTTCATTAAACTCGTTCACTTTTACGTATTAAATTAATAAACCACCTGAATTAAACTGAGACGCATTTAACAAGATTTACACGTAAATGAAAATTTGGCACTACATGCCGATAACGCTTTCCCGCCAAAATTTCTTTGGGTATTGCTGTTTCTGTCCATTCTGTCTTATTGTAATAAAATCAAACTTCATTGAAAACAAAACTTGTACAAATTATTTAGTTAAGAACGCCCAAAAGTGGTGCCATCTGTCACGACCTTTTTGTATTAAACAAAAATGTAACGCCATTTTGAAATCTGCAACTTCTGACGAGTAACTTCAGTTTCTGATTTCCTACTAAAACCTGTTAATCATGCAATTCATTTTATTTGGGGTTTTAGATCTAGTTTATCTGAGACTACCAAATGTTATAAAAGGCAGCTAACGCATATCATTATAGCTTTATATTATCAAATTAAAACACTTATTAATTTATAATGGAGTATTTTGTCATTTGAATTTGATCATAAATTACTATTTATCATAATAAATACTCTGGCGACCTTTTTTTAGTAACGGCCTCGCAAGTCTTGTGCATGCAGCCAATGTCAAGTCATTATTTATATTCATTTCTATTTTAACCTAAATTGGTATAAAAATGTTTTCAATCAATCTGTTTGTTTTTCTTTTACACGGAGATAAATTAATAAAGTAGTGACACGATTTTTCTTTTGGGATAAATAAATATGTTTGCTTTTAAGAAATACCTCAGCACTATGATGATATCATCATCATCAGCCTGTTGCAGTCCACTGCTGGACATAGGCCTCTCCAATTGCACGCCACCTAGGTCTATTTTTGGCTTCTCGAATCCAGTTTGTCTTGCGCAAAGCGTCACCTACTAAAATAATAAAAATACCTACCTACTAAAATTTAACTTATAACTCTAAGGAAACATTTACTTTTACTTTCGAACTTATTTCAAACGTTTAAATGATTTTAACTAATCAAAATATATTTTAAAACCCCGTAAACAGCTTTTTGAAACGCATATGATTCGTAATTATATTCGTAAAGAACATCTCTGAGAAGATAGAAAGAGGCTAAATCCTTAAGTATTTGGAAAATGTATGCCAAGTAATGGAAAAGTGAACTTCTAACCGGCATCCACTATTACTAGTACTTCAAAACGAGTTTTCGAATCCCGTATTCCAGAGTGACCTACAACTGTCAACGTTAAATAACAGAGCCTCAGATCAGTTGGTAACATCCCGCTATCTAACGGCATAAACTGGGATATAATCTGTGATCGTGCATGTCAGTGTATCTTTAATACTGGCCAGTTACATGTTTGGGAACGGTGTTCTAAATTTAAAATGTTTTGTTTCTTCTTTTTTGGTGGAGTTCGTGGCATTACAGGCCAGACTTCTTTTGAATTATTTTTTAAAAAGTTGATCTTTTTTCACAATGATTGCTATTGTGTTTGGTAAATTGTGAAATTAAATAATTTTAATATCAATTTTATTAGCGCTAATGCAAAACAAATTATAAATTCACCATAACACTATAAGCTGGTGTTATCTGTGAATAAGGCGATGCCTGTAATCGAAAAAAAGGTTCATTGTAAAGAAGACAATAAGTAATAATTTCGACTTCCGTTTTGATATCTATCATCAAAATTTATTGTAAGAAATTGTACCAAAAACTTTCTTCGGTTTTAATTAACCAGAATTAGTTGCAGATGCTAAAATAATAATTTGAATTGATAAAGAGAAAGTATTTTGAGATTTTGCTTCGATACTGAATATATTAATTATGATCATGACAACGTTTTTGCACGAATACAAATTAGGGGGAAATCAGAAGTTTTAGGGACCGTCTCCACGAGCGTTAGAATCGCGGCGATATTATCGTAGAGCCACTTATTTCTATACAATCTCTATGAACGTGTTTCCACACGGCGATGTTAATGCGGCGGTGCGTTGTATGGAAAAATGATAATATCGCCGCGATTCTAACGCTCGTGGAGACGGTACCTTAGGGAACATCAAAATAAATTCGGTTCTTCTTCTTTTCGTATAGTGGTGTGGCTCACCTGGTGTTAGAGTTTTTAGATCGCCCTAAGGCCTCTAACTTGACCTAACGACTGTTATCAGAGATAACAACTACAACAATTCGGTTGTGGGAACTGCAGATTTGGCGGGAACGCGTTGAGGTGGGTTACAAATTATTCATGTTCGTGAAATCTAGATAAAACGTTTAATTTCGATGGCATATTGATTGATCAATTTAGTTTCGTGAAAGTGTACCTACTAGTGTAGTGAAAATAAAAAGCAGTGCCAAATATATAGACTTTCCCATTGCTTCCAAAACTATAAGACCAAAATTCTAAGTTGAGGAACTCATTCTAAAATTTCGGCTAACTTTACAACTAATTTTTACCTACGAAATTTCATAGTGTTCAATCCTGTTACCGAAACTTCTCGTAAAACGCACCAATCAACAATGAAATTCAATAAAATGCCTCGATTTTGTAACTCTATGAAAAATTGTAATAATTTTTCACTTCATTAATTTTCAATACAATACAACCCTAGACTTAGACTTAAAATGTTACAGTTTTTTTTATAACTAATAGAGATATCTATTTTTATTTTATTACCTAGTTCGGTTACCTACAATACCTCACGACATACAGACAAACCAGTCGATTTGTTTCAATATAGTTACTTACGTAAAAGTTATAATACACAGTTGCTTAAACTTTGGACCACGATTTCTTAGCTATAACAGGCTTACACTAGGTTATTGCAAACACTATGAAGCACTATTGTTACGTGAAAATTATTACAAATTTGCTAGTTAATAAAATTATACCCACCCCATCTAGTTGATTATTACAGAGTTATGTTGCTAACAACGATTGAAACAATTGAAATTTTTGATTTTCATGATCACGAGTATTTTGTTAATATTTATTATTTCTTATCGATGGTAAACCGATTATGGCCATTTGGAAAGTAGCCAGTGTCAAACATTACTTATTAATTTTTGCAAGTCATTTGCAACTTACATCAAAACAGTCAAGTTGTCGTAGTAAAAGTCAAGTCAAGGAAGTCATTGTTAAAGGTGGCTCTTTACTGACGGTTCACGCGAGCTTTGGAGACAAATCTAAAGTTCATGTTTTGCACCGATTTTCACTTTCATTACACTTGTATACCTACACGAAACTAAATTGATTAATATGCCCTGTAATTAAACAATTTACACGCATTTAAACTAGGTTTCACAAAAATGAAAATTTAGCAACATATCTAATACTTAACGCGTTTCCGCCAAAACTCCCGCGGGTATATGATTTGACAGTTCCCAGTCGCTAGTTTCAATTGCAATAACAATTTGTTTGCTGCTAAATGACGTGAATACAACAATTTCATTTACATACTTACACTTTGCTACTGGTTATTTTGGTAGTTTTTGGGTGAATGATCACGCAAAAACTATTCAACCGATTGCGATGAAATTTGGTATGCAGATAGCTGAAAATCTGAATACATACATTGCTTACATTTTATTTCAATATTCGCTTTCGAGATTTACGAAAAACAGCTGGAATCTGCTAAAAATGAATCGATCGATTCATTCATTTTAACAGTTCATACGTAAACAATAATTATAGTAATCAACAGTATTTAACCAATTAAAAGGAATTAATGATATAAGAAAATAACGGAAGGAAACATAACTCAAATACATACCTACATTACTTTCTTAGCAATTGTACTTTTACGTAAATACATAGGTATTCAAGATGTAACGGGTAAGCGCTGTTAAGCCGAAAGACGGTTGTTCTAGACGTCTAGGCGAACAACTTTTATTCTACGACTTTTGGAAATTCGTAGTACTTTTCGTAAATTTTAAGTATAAAGTTTACTTGAAGATCAGCTGTTTCTTAGAGTTCGAGGTCATTGACCTTGTGTTGTCCTTTCATTTAGTTTGGTCTACTACAATCAAAACTTCAATTACCTTTATTTTCAAAACAGCTGTTTTTTTCAGTGAAACATACCTAACATCAAAATATTCAAAAAAAAGTTCGAATTTTCAAAAGTTGTAAAACTAAAGTTGTTCGCCTAGACGTCTAGAACAACCGCCTTTCGGCTTAAAAGGGCTTACACCTTGTATAAGACTTTAAAATTTAAGTAGAACAAATAAACATTCAGAAACCTACTACAGATTATTTCTGAGACACATTCTATGTTCCTTTTACACGAAATAAATGTAAAAAACTCTGCAGCTCTGACAATACGTCTATCGTAAAAATGACTAGAGTATCGCTGCGGGCATAATGCAGTCGATGAATGACAAACCCCTAATTCCTTAGTCGTCTTTTACGACAATAAATGGAGTAGTTCAATTCTATTGTCGGGGCTACAGCGAATTTTAATCTTCAACCATTGACGGCCAGTGGCGCGTTGGACTAACGCCCGACTGCAATGCAGAGGGCTGCGAGTTCGATTCCCGTCAGGTGCAAATATTATTTATGTATATAAATGTTTGTACCTGGTCTGGGTGTCTCTCTATGTATAATATGTATGTATTAAAAAAAACTATAATATGTAGTATATCCGCGTTGTCTAGTACCCATAGTACAAGCCTATTTATTGAAACTCCCCTCGCGTCCGGTTACCCAATGCCTACAAAGGAAAAGTTCTGTTCACTCCAATTAATGTACATATACCGACTTAACTATACATAATTAACGACAGTTAAACGGATTAATGATTGATTACATTTCGAATTACCCGCTTAACGATTGGCTGATCATCACTCATACAGTTTTCACTTATTACAGTCTGTACGTACTCGGTCTAACTATAGTTACGTTTTATTTTTATTTTCAGACTATAATCTGACATTTCTTCTTTCTTATTTTTCTTTAATATGGCTATATTCCATTTGGACATTGGCCAGTGTCAAGTATTATTAATATTTGCAAGTTATTTGCATCGAGACAGTCAAGTCGTAACAGTAAAAGTCAAGTCGAGGGAATAATTGTAAATCGGCGGCCATTTACAATGATTGTTCACGGAGCTATGGAGACAACGCTAAAGTCCAAGTTTTGCACCGATTTTCACTTTCACTACACTTGTACACCTTCACGAAACTAAATTGATTAATCTTAAAACACTTTATTTATCCGGTTTTATCGCGTTTTTATTCATTGTTCTAAACAAACCGAGCTTTCGCCAACAATAACTCTATAGTCTGCGTACACTAAAACGTTTTGTTGCAAATAATTATGAGGCGGTAGTTTACTGTAACATTTTAGATTGTTAAAATTAGACATCTTACATCTCAGTCAACCTTAAAAAAGCCAACTGTAAAGTTGGCGAAAGCTCGGTTCGTTTAGAACAATGAATAAAAACGCGATAAAACCGGATAAATAAAGTGTTTGATTAATCTTATGAAAATTTAGTAACACATCTCCTCACCGCGTTCCCGCCAAAACTCCCATTGTGGTTCCTTGTATTTGACATTATTCCTTCAAAAGGAAGTGTCAAATTGAAGTCTACAGTTAAAAAACAAAGTTATTTGAACAGTTTACCTAGAAGTTGGCTCTTCGAATTGCATTCGATTTCACTGTGTTATCTTTTGATGTTTCAATCATATTTTCAGTTTAAACTTCTGTACAGTTTTTAGTTTTGCCTACAATTTTTATATGTACAGAAAACTGTACAGTTAAAACTGCACAGTTAAATCTGATAGTATGTAGCTTGCTTTACAGTTGTCCAACTTTCATACTTTGTTTCCTGGGACCGGTCACAAAAGTTGTAAAGCATAATGGTAAAGCATAGTAGAAAATAGTACAATTTGCAAATTTGTTAGAGCAAATTTAGCACACACAGCATAGACATCAAATAGCCTCCTCCCTCAGGAAGCTGACTCCATAAAAACCAAAGCGCGAGCGGTTCAAACCATTAGCACACTCGAAAGGAATACATCGTATATTATGGTCGATACTTTCTGCATGTAGATTTCTCATTTAAGAATACAAGCGAGTCAGTCTACTAGATACGTATGTTTGTACTGTGTCTAAGGTCTGTTCACGGTCCAACAAACGTTGTCGCTTGCAACATGTTTTATAGTAAGTAGGTTATTATGGTAGTGGTAGAAGAAAAACAGTTTAGAATTTGCCATTTAGAATTTATTGGGCCCATAAATTCAAATAATTCAATATTCGAATTCGGCTTTATGAGACTAATTCGCCCCTAAAGAATTTTTATGTAGAAATCCGCCGTCAAATACTGGTCAAATTAAAGGCCAAAGCGATGTATTTGGGCGCGAAGTGGTTATTTCATCTAGTTTGTTGCAAAAACATGCGTTGAATGCAGCCGTAAAATTCAAATATTGGTAGTATTGGTTGTAGAATGTATTAGATTAGATTATTTAATACATTGTACTTATTATTATTTTAGACCAAAATCAAGAATATTGCTTCATTTAAATTACAAATGGTTCCACAGCCTGAATAAGGAAATTAAAGTCCAATACATCTACGATTTAAACTAGATTTCCTCTCAAATAGATAAATATATGAACTGCATTATTTGCACTAAACAACGATTACAGTTAATAAACAAAAAAAAACAGTTAACAGCAGAAAAAGTTCAGCTTATATTTTTTTGATGTTATTTTCTTAATAAAACACTTTATTTATCCGGTTTTATCGCGCTTTTATTCATTATTTGAACCGAGCTTTTGCCAACTTTACAGTTGGCTTTTTCAAGGTTGACTGAGATGTAATTTGTCTATTTTTAACATTCTAAAAAGTTACAGTAAACTACCGCCTCATAATTATTTGCATTAAAAACGTTCCAGTGTACGCAGACTATAGAGTTATTGTAATAGTTTTCAATTTAAATTATAATTATTTTTATCCCTAACTAGCTCAAAAAACTACCATGGCTTCGGAACGCGCCCTCACATGAGAAGAAGCCACGAAGAAACTCATGGGGGTTCTCTTTTGCTCAGAAATTTAAAAACAATTTTTACATCAAACTAAGAAATAACAAAAAATACTAAGTCCTACAAAAAAGGAGTCCTAAAAGTCCTCCTGTTATTTTCTTATCAACGGTACCTACTTACCTACCGCACAATTGTCGGGAGCGCGAGCTTGTACCTTATAATAAATTATTTGCAATACAAATTGATTGATTGAGACTGTTGTAGCGAAAAATGTTATTTTATTAGCTAATGAAGGCTGACATTTTGTCGCATTCACTCTTACTTATATCCTATATTCATAAAATATCATACCATTGAGTTTCGTGAAATGTATGAGTGTAGAGAAAACAAAAATTGCAGCAAAGTTTTGGCATTGCATTGAAATCCTCGTAAATAGTTGTTGTAAAATTAGCCGTCATTTACTATGACTATATACTAGACTAATATTCGGCTTAAATAGGTAACTACGATGACTTGACTGTTTTTGTATCTCCAAGTAACTTACAAAAAAATATTATTAAATACTTGACACTGGCTATTTTCCAAATAGCCATAATTCTGTCAAAGGCCAAAAAGAAAAATTCACATTCCGATTCGATTTTTTTCTAAGTACTGGTTTTGTTTTTTTTTATTTCTCAAAGCACCAACTTGTGTACCTACTTTGGTTGTACATATACTTTTAAACCGACTTCAAACTAAGGAAGAGGTTCTCAAATTTCATCGCTTACCAATTTTTTTTCATTAGGTTTGAACAGTTGTCTAAACTAATTTGAACAATGGGTAGATACGACATGTAAAAACAATCCCAATGGTCAGATTAATGTAAGCACTAGTCTGACCGATGGGAAACATTTGATTTACTTATGTTTTTTAAATAATATCTAAAATGTGGTGTATCTTATGGTGGTTTCGAAAATTTGACTCCACCGGGTTCCGACAAAAAAAAAAAAAAAAACTTTGGCTAACACACATCGCCATCTAGCCCCATGGTAAGCTGTTAAGCTTGTGTTACGGTGACTACACAACGGATATACTACTTATACTTAACTTCTACTTATATTTATATGTGCACTACCTACTAACATCTCTCTTACGGTGAAGTAAAACATCGTGAGGAAACCCACGGCTTAAAGTCACACGAAAATACCCAGTCATAGGGCTAGTTGTGGAAACAAAGTTAAAATATTAAAAACATTAACTTTACGCACTATTACAATAGGCAAGAGGAACGCGTTGAAGTCGTTTAGATAGAACCAACAATGATCGTCATTGTCATCAACTTAACAAGGTCGTTATAAACGAATACATAATGCATACGAGAGGTAACATAGTAAACAATGATATTTTGTATTTCTTAGTGCTTTTGTGACCCGGGTACATGCTGAATAATAATTAACACTGATAGGAAAAAAGATTTTTAAGTTTTGAGATTTTGGGAATTTAATATTTTTGGGAAATTCACCATTTAGAGAGGTATTGGGAATTCAACATATCTGTAGGGGTGTAACATTTAAATAGCACGCTCAGCTTAAAATGCAGTATTTTTGACCACAGTTAGTAAGGAAGTGAAACAGGTTTTAACTCTTCCATAGTCTACTTTAACAATACTATAATTCAAATGGTGCTTGTAAGAAGTTTTTGCAGCGATAAAAGCGTTTGATTTGTGTAGTTTTAACTTTGAGGCTTTTTGTTTAACTGTTTCTTTATGTCATTAAAACTGGTAGATCCACGCCATCTGTTGAATAAGTATTGAAACGAATCCCCTATTAAATCGGTGAAAATCAATTCCTATCGATCATAATATTCGGATGTGTGAATCGTATGATTGTTTACAAGTTGAAACCTTGACCGAAATCGGACGTATGAACTCTCTGACTTAGCAACGGTAAATTGCTTCATTATTTAACAACATTTTAAACAAAAGTGTTAGCTTATTGGCTTAGCTGCACCTGCTAATCTTGAATGGTCGTGCGGGTTAAGCAACGCTTGGCGCGGTCATTACTTGGATGGGTGACCGAAAATTTGTCTAGTAAAGATCATTTTTTCGAGCTCCACCATGCTTCGAAAGGGACGTTATAAGCAGTTGGTCCTGGTTGTTATCTCTGATAGCAGTCGTTAGGTCAAGTTAGAGCCCTTAGGGCGACCTGAAAACTCTAACACTAGATGAGACAAACCACTCACTGTTTCGAATCGACAAGATAAGCACCTGTGGCCGAAATGGTTAAGGCGTTGGTACGGATTCCCCATAGATGCTGGTTCAAATCCCATTGAGGGCGAATTTTTGGTAATCAATTTCTTTAAAATTTAGTCATCCGAGTGTCGGAAACAATTTAAAATAGATCAAAAAGAGAATGTATTGTGTCAAATTTCTTACTTCTACAACTTTTGTGACCGGTCCCAGGAAACAATAAACTTTGTTTAAACTAGCTGCGCTCCGAGGTTTCACTCGCGTAAGTACCGTTCCCGCGGGAATATCGGTATAAAAAGGAGCTTATGTGTTATACCCGGTATCCAGCTACCTATATTCCAAGTTTCATCGCAATCGGTTCTGTAGTGTTTGCGTGAAAGAGTAACAAAGTCACATACATACATACATACAAACTTTCACGTTTATAAATAATATTATATTAAGTACTGCGCCCCGCGGTTTCACCCGCGGAAGTGAAAAACGCGTTGTCAGTTATCACGGGTGAACAGAGAAACAGACAGTGTTCTACTACTTTTTCTAACTCCCCTAGACCACTTTTTATTTATTTACTTGACTTTTTGTCTTCTCTTCCTTTATTATAAGTATGAATAGAAATAGATAGAAGAGTACCTAAGAAAGGTAACAGTAAGAAGCGCCGAGGCGCCAACTACTAGATAAACTGTCACTAATTCTACTTTACATTCTAGTAACGATTGGTGGCCATACTGTCCATCTTAACAAGATATTTCGTAACATGTCCTCCATGACATTTCCAACGTATGGTCAATAGCGGACAATAAATGATACAACAACCTTACGCTGCATCCCTAAAATAGACTCTGGTTGGTGTGTGTGGTTACCTATTAAGGTTCAAAATTGATTGGGCCATAGATTTATTTTTTTGCAACGGCTGACTTGCTAAACCCTTTTTTTTTTTTTTTTTTGTATTTTAGAGTTCTGTACCCACAGCCCCAACGTGACCCTTTACTAAGATTGCACGGTCCGTCTGCTTGCCTGGCTAATAGGTATAATTTTTCACAGATGTATTTCTGTTGCCGCTATAACAAAAGGTACTATAAAAACAGAATAACTTAAATGTTTTTAAGGGCTATATACAATAAATAAGATTTTTATGTTAAGTATCAGATAAATAGTACAGTATATCCTTCGTGAGCAAGTACGGTTCGCGCTTAGCTGATTTCGTATATGCATTTTGGACATTATTAAGCATTTTAACATTCTGTTAAATGGTTTTTGCTTTTGGTGTTATAAAATTACATCTATATTATTATTAACCCCTTATTTAAGAAAATTAAAAGGTTACGTATTTATTATTAGGGTTACTACCTGTTATACCTAGTATAGAGCAAACAATGTAACAAAACAAGTTTTGATACTCGATAACGTAAGTGTCTAGTTAGCATGCGGTCTATCAAGTATCATTACAATTCATTGCTAATTAAATTAATCGTTAAATGCAATCAGTTAATTGGTGAAAAACCGGATATTTCTGAATTCATATTAAGCAAGTTAATATTTATTCTGAAAATAACTAGATAAAATATTAAATATATTATATTTGACGACATCTGTGACTGCATTGCGGGTTCGATTCCCGTCGGGTGCAAATATTTATGCTTAAAAATAAATATTTTTATCTGACCTGGGTATCTTTCTATGTATCATAAATATATGTATTTACAAAAAAAAAGTATAATATGTAGTATATCCGTTGTCAGAACTCATAGTACAAGCTTATACGAGCAAAACGGCCATATTTGGATCATAAACGATAAGAAAAAAAATTAGTAGACTTTTGTCATAAAAAAATTTGGAATTAAAATTCGATATTTGTAAACTCTTTCCGCGCTATCGTGGAAAATCCACTTGTGCACGCAGATTTCTAGTGATAAACTCCATTACTTATAAAATATTATTTATACATGACTAAGTTATGTGACGTTTGTCTCTGTCTGTCAACTTTGAAACTTCATGTGACAGTAAAAGACAAACAAATAGTTATGCATTACATTTAATTAGCGTTATAAGTAAGGGGGTAAATCTCAGAAAGAATCTTTCCGAGGTTGTGAGGTAAAAAAAGTTATTTTTAGAATATCTGTCCTGTTTTGACACTCCACAAAGGCATAATGCTTTTGAAAATCTAAGTCAGCGTTTCCCAAGGTGGGGGGCAGAGACCTTTTCTTACCTATGTTGTTGAGTTGAGTATAAAACCTGTGGCTCGATTCTCGTAATTCAGTTAAGGAAATTTTCATTTCAGCATCATTTCAGTTGCAAAAATGACACATTTAATTATCCAAGATGTAACAGGTAAGCCCTTTTAATTCGAAAAGGAGTTATTCTAGACGTCTAGGCGAACACCTTTTGTTCTACGACTTTTGAAAATTCGAACTTTTTTTTTGAAAATTTTGAGATTATGTTTACTGGAAAAACAGCTGTTTTTGAAAATAAAGGTATTTGAAGGTTTGATTGTAGTAGACGAAACTAAATGAAAGAACAACATAAGGTCAATAACCTCGAACTCTAAGAAACAGCTGATTTTCAAGTAAACTTTACACCTAAATTTTTCGAAAAGTACTTCGAATTTTCAAAAGTCGTAGAACAAAAGTTGTTCGCCTAAACGTCTAGAACAACCCCCTTTCGGATTAAAAGGGCTTACCCGTTACATCTTGTATACAAAAGATATTTGGTAAGTACCTACTACTTACCAAATATCTTTTGCATGAGAATAAGCAATGAAATTGCTTATTCTCATGCATCTTTTAAAAATATAGACTGGAGGATGGGGGGCGTTGATTTCTTGTTATACCTAGTAGTCATTGACTTCGTAGGTACTACCTAAAGTTCTTTGCGATACGAAGTCCGCCGGGTCAGCCAGTTATTATCTACGACTTAACAAGGATTTCCTACAAACCCGCCTGAGCGGTAACAATCTCAAATGTCATATTCAATTGCATAGCTCAGTCGGTACTGTAATGTTGACACAACTTTCGCGGCGCGCGCGCAGCCGCACTTTCACGCGGAGTGGATAAGGTGAATGCAGGGTTACGGCTTGTTAGCAATAGTCACTTCCTAATGATTATAGGATTAATATTTTTCATTATTTCTCCTGAGAATTGCATTTACTGAGGCTTATTCCAGTTTTAAAACTGTTTAAAATTTCATTTCAACATCATTGCAATTGCAAAAAAAAAAACACTCAAAATGAACCAGTATCGTGAAACTGGACTGCAATTGAAACTTTAAAAATATATGGAAAATGCTGAATTCGAAGAAAATATAATCGGAAATTTTTAAATGGTATAATTTGATAAACGTCAAATTCGAAATTAAAGATTTACTACATTGATAACAAAATTATGTTGTAATGAAATTTTGGACAATTCTAATATGAGAATATCCCTAATGTCTATCACTCCAGATATCCAAATAAGCTAGCTATATTTTAGCCCACATCGCCGATTACGTGACTAAAAACTTAAATCATACACTTACGATGCCTTGTCTAATACATAAATAATTCAATTTTGTACGATAAAATCTTAATTAAACAGAAATTACAATGACAAATGCACCGCCATTTTTTGTGCCTACCTTCTGATTATTGGGCGTATAAGGAAGACTGGGTAAAGAGCGCATGCGACCGCAACGCCCCGCGCCTGCGTCGGCGCAGTATTGTCACGTAATATAACACGTAACGACTCACGCAATTGCGAGACAAAAATTAAACCGATTGCGACAGTTCGGTTGAACTGTTGGTTTTTGCTGTCAAGAGGGTTTGATAACGGGTGCTGGTAAACGACTTAGTTAGAACATTGATATAATAAGTACTAGCAACAATGGTGATCTTAGGCCTATTTAAACGGCCTATAGTTAGTCTACATAGCCTATCCGACTTCGACTTTGACTTAAGAGAACCAAAATCACCGAAATATTACATTCATTAATACATGTTTACAGGGAGTTTTGATGGGAACGCGTTGAGAAGATGTGGTGCTAAATTTTCATTTTTGTGAAACCTAGTTCAAATGCGTGCTAATTGGTTAATTTCGGGGGCATATTAATCAATTCAGTTTCGTGAAGGTCTACAAGTGGAATGAAAGTGAAAATCGGAGCAAAACATGGACTTAGTGTTGTCTCTAAAGCTCAGTGAACGATATTTGTAAATGGCCGCCGTGTTTACAAATGATTCCCTAGACTTGACTTTAACTATGACGACTTGACTGTTTCGATACAATTAACTTGCATAATATAATAATAATACATGACACTGGCTAATTTCCTAATGGCCATAATCGGTTCACAATCGATAAGAAAAATACATATACATGTATACAGCATTCTGTAGACGGTCGCTGACAGTTAAAACTGCCCTCTATTGCGTCGGTGGGTGCAGTTACACACTGAATAGCCTGCTTAAATAATAATAAGTTTTACATATCTAACACTACTTTATTTTTACTTTATTTATTTTTCATTCATTATTACTAACAACAACTTCGAACTTTGTCTGAAATTAATATTTTGAATTGAAATAGCTTTCAAATTTAGCAGCCTAAAGTGGCAATGAGCAGGCCACGTGTAGCTTGAAGGACTGATAAGAGTTAAGAAGTAAAAGTCCTCGAGTGGCGACAGCGATGCAATGCGAAACGGAGTATTGGAAGATCACCCACTCGTGGTGGACCGACGACATTGTAGCTGTCGTGGGAAGTCGTTGGATGAAGACGGCTCAGGATCGTTGGTTGTGGCGTCGTATAGAGGAGGCTTAAAAGTTAAAGTTTTAACTTGTGATTTTCCGCAATCATCCCGACAACTGGGCCTTTGTGCGTGATTTTAAGCCGTGGGTTTCCTCACGATGTTTTCCTTTATCGGAAGCAGAGATATGTAAAAACTTCTAGATACGTAATAGGGCGAACTTCTTGGCGACACAAATCTAAGCCAGCTAGCCAAAGAAGTCTTAGTTCCATCCCAGCTCACGTCACGATCACCCGCTTGTTAACACACAATACATTTAGTTCACTTTCACAACATTATTCACAGACAACAATGCCTTCGTGCGTATTTAGGCAATGCACGAATTATACTCCAAAAACTGTCAAAAATATTTCATTTTATACGTGAGTAAAGCTGAATTTATTTATTTAAGTTTATTTTTTGAAAAAAGTTTTTTCCAAAAACTCAACGAAGTTTTGGACTTTGACGTTTTATCATTCTCTTCTAACCGCTTTAATAATAATATTATGACATCTCTTTCTTGCGTCATGCAAGTAGCATTAAGTCTAATGTTTTAGAAAGAGATAACAATAGTTTCGTCTATTTCGTCTTTAAATTATGGGAATGAATATAAATAATGAGGTTGTATAGAATTATTAATTATATATTATCACTGAGCTTGAGGTAGCGTTACCGCAGTGGCTGTTTACAATTACTGCTTTCCTTCTGATGTCGCATGTACTGTTAAGGATCAGATCAATTATTTAGAAAGTGATTCATACTTCACTACTTTACATCGATTGACGTTTCTCCGATGATAATTAATGCGATGTCGTTTAAAGACGGTTCGTTTAATAGATAGGTAGTTAGTTACATACTGCGACGGGAAATCAATATGGAGTGGATTTTTTAATAACGCTTGAAGGAAGTGCTATAAATACTAGATTGAATTTTACTTCAAGAAAATTTAGTTTTTTTTAAAGAAGGATAATTAAATTGAAAAATTTTGTGTAATACATTACGTATTAAAAGTACAGGTAATGTATTTGGTTATTAATATCTCGACAAAACGTAATCGTCCTCATTATTTTTGTCCGTAGCCGGCGACATGTCGCTTAGACACGTCATTGCTGACTTTCATTGAACCGTACGTTGTAGATATATCTTACTAATATTATAAACGCGGAAGTTTGTATGTATGTATGTATGTGAGGTTGTTACTCTTTCACGCAAAAACTACAGAACCGATTGCGATGAAACTTGGAATATAGGTAGCTGGGGACCTGGATTAACACATAGCCTACTTTTTATCCCGATATTCCCGCGGGAACGGGACTTACGCGGGTGAAACTGCGGAGCGCAGCTTGTATTATTATACGACCAAAAAATGATATTACGATTACTTACCATTGAAGCAAACGAGCGCATACCAACGCTGGTGGCTTCTCTGCCGGCCCCAGCGAGGTTGTCGTTAGCTCCTCTTTGAGGCGCGGGTGGTGAGCGGCCTTATTGCTCCGGTACCTGTCTGGACAACCAGGTAGTGTCCTTGGGCACGAGGCTACTCTCCTTTATGAGAACCAGTCTAGCATTGGGGACTAGATCCGTCTTGAACTCGATCCCTGACGTCGCCCTTCGGGGTGTGCGCTCGGGTATAGCGGCCCCTGCTGGTATACCGAAAGGTGGGAAAGGTGGGGACGCTATAACATATATAAATAGAGTTCGAGAACGGGTTGAAGCAAATGAAGGTCGATTTCGGAAGTTCCAACGAGAACCTCGCCTTAATTTGCGTTTGCTGGCTACCACCACTTATGCAAACTTCTTCCTGTATTCAGTTTGAATGTGTCTTACCATTTAATATTCGTGTGCAAGAGCACACAAACATTTTCACGTAGAATAAACAACAAACATCAACATCCAAATATCATATACATTTCGAAAGTTTACACAATTTTCTATGAACTTATATGGACACAAAGAAAAGTCACGGTCAGCAGTTAAAGTTGTAATTCATCATTATAATAAATGATGATATTTAGCAATAATTTAAGCGAAATATTATGTTTGATTTCGTCACAAGATGCCTACTTTAGTTAGGTAGATATTTACAATTTCAATTATTATCAAATGTTTATATTTTCACTATCATGTTGGTATGTCTGTTACTGCAATACAGGCGTGTGGGACATAGGTTAGTATAGAACCGATAGTTTATTTCCTTTGCTACTTAGTTCGCTGATTTGTTTCTTCGCTTCGTGGTAACGTTTTTGTAAGTAATGTTATTCGCAGTAACGATACACTTAAAACGCCTAATTCTAAGTCTGAAAATACTTTCTAAGTCATTAATTCATTAATTTAAGAATTTTCCATATCCATTTACAATTTGATTGAATTTCAAACCGTCAATTCAATCAGTCTCTCTAAGTTCAGTATATATATTGAGTTTTAAATAATTAGTAAGTACATAATCCGCAAAAACCACTGAACAGATGGGAATAAAACTTGGTATTTAGATAGCTAAAGATCTCGATTAACACATGGGTTCCTTTTTCTCCCGATATTCCTTCGGGATCGGGAGTTACGCGGGTAAATTCTCGAGTTACTTAATAAATGTAAATATACTACTTATTCACAGTCTATTTGGGGCAACTGCCCTTTAATAACTCCTACGTAATGTAGTAACATTTTGTAATTAGCCTTCAAATGGTCAATAATTAGGGTTTACATATTATTATACCATGCAAGCATTGCTACTTGAATTTGCTTGCGCAAAATTAAGCAAATTTACTCATTTGTTTTTATTGAATTGAATTGAATTGAATTGTATACACCTAGATTTCTTTTGAAACACATCTCAGTACATAGTTGGCTCTTTACTGAGACTACACCGGCCTACGTTTTGGAAGAATTAGCTGGTCGGCACATATTTAATAACTTTACAGTACAAAAAACATAACACCTCCTTTACAGTTTGTGTAAAAACAAAAATATTTATAATCAAATTCTCCTATGAATTCGTATAATTATGAAGCAAAATGCCTAAATGAAGGTCTACACAGCAAATAACATAGGCTTTAATTTAAGATTAAAATGTTCAACTAGCGAAATTCCTAGATTAAACCTTTACGCAAAAAAAACATACTTACCCAAATCCGAATAAATAACCTCTCTTTTTTTGGAAATTGGTCAAAATTTAGTTTTTTGGTGTTTTTTTGCAATTGGATGTATTTTAGCCAACTGCAAACACAAGCACTTCAAACATTTAAATATGTGTATGTAGGTACGTAAGAATACCAAACCGAAACCCATAACTGATCTCAATCAATACTCCAACCATTCACGGCCAACAAAGCTCAAGACTGACCGACCAGTTCAAAACGACCCGTCTCAATCCACATTAATTCATTAACATGTTCCAAGCGTATAGCTTAATTTATTCTGGTTAACAAGCCGCCAACATATCTTGAGCTCCGAAAGTGTAAATGATCTTTGATTTTGTTTTTGGTGTGGGGTGGCAGTAAGGTCTGGTTAGAGTGGTAGACCGTTAGGTAACTGTGTTGAAAGCGTTGAACAAGGCCGGTCGGTTTGTAAGGACATGCGAGTGGACTTGAATGGTACAATATAGGTACATATATGTCTAACA
Source organism: Idaea dimidiata (assembly GCA_949358125.1). Classification (NCBI taxonomy): domain Eukaryota; kingdom Metazoa; phylum Arthropoda; class Insecta; order Lepidoptera; family Geometridae; genus Idaea; species Idaea dimidiata. Next base: position 1,534,248 of record OX442340.1, read on the forward strand.
GACGTAATATTATGCTGACCCGGCGCTACTTCGTATCGATATAAAAAACGGGGGTAAAGTTAAGTTAAAGTTTTAACTGTGTTTCCGCAATTACCTCTACAAATGGGCCTTTGTGCGTGTCTTTAAGCCGTGGGTTTCCTCACGATGGACGACTGACAGCAGATGTGAAACATTAACAGATACAATAAAACACTTTATTTATCGGGTTGAATCGCGTTTTAACGCGTTGTCAACCTTAAAAAAGCCAACTGTAAAGTTGACGAAACTTCGGTTCGTTTAAAACCATTTATAAAACGCGATTCTACCCGATAAATAAAGTGCCTTACTATGCAAAATCGTGAAAACCGTAGAAGAAATTATTAACAGATACGTTTTCATGAAGGATTCGCCACGGCCTCGCTACGCCAAATCTCAGGTTTACCCCCGCCTTTAGATGTTTCACATCAAAACTGTGTTTAATATATAAGCAATGCAAAAACGATGAAAACTAAAATAAATGAAGATCGAAATAATAGCTTGTATAAAGATAAACAGAGTTCAAAAACCCCAAATAAAATGAATCACTTCATTCATCAAATTATTTTATCATTTTTGAGTCATGTTACCTGTCTCTCTGTTGACCTGTTACTTTCGATTTTTTACTTTCATTTAGTGGTTTCGGTTGATTGATATAAATTATAAAATAAATAAGGAAATATCTACTTTTCCCTTTTTACTATCATGGATTCATGAACACTTAAATTTTATGCAGAAACCAAAAGTGCCCCCACCGTTTTTGCTTTAATCTAAGATTAAAACTATATTAATTGTATTCATTCAGATCTTCAGCTATCTACAGGCTAAGTTTTATCGCAATCGGTTAAGTAGTTTTACTTGAAGGAGTAACAAACATACTCGTTCACGCGGGCGCTGCTAGTGTACTATAAATTATCTTTAACAATTTTTTTCTGTTTACAGGTATGTTCAGCACACTCAGTAGTTAAATTAAGTGATATTTACATTAGTTTGTATATTGGTAAGTTTACTTGTACCCCTAATTTGATCTCTTCAAGAGTTGATTACGTCCCAATATTACATTTGATCATCCTGAAGAGTTTTTCATTTATCTACAATATAGGTACTGAAAAAAAAAACAAAGATTTTTGTTTAGGAAACTCGAAACGAATGCTTGATACAAATTAACATCCAGCACCCGTTTTATCCATCCGGTGGACGTCGGACAATAGTGGAAATAAACAGGCAATATGCAGTACATTGCTGCTTTGACGTAACGTGGTTATGACTAGTAATTACCTAAAAGCAGCAATGTACTGCATATTGCCTGTTTATTTCCACTATTGTCCGACGTCGTTCTCGCACTTGTACTGCATAGTGCCTGTCATTTTCTACTGGTATCAGACGTCTACTCGATAGATAATATGTGGACGGCCTGTGGGGCGAACCCTAATAAGACATCCTAAAAGCCACCGAACCATGTAAACACTAGCCGATACTGACTACTATTGCGACGTGACGTATTGCCTAACATCGCTGTCGGCTACGGGGCGGGCATACGCAATGTCCGTGTGCCCTCACTTCTTGTGACGCAATGTGTATGGTACATTTAAAATACTATTGACGAGTGTGGTGTCCTTTTGAGAACTTTAGTGACCGAATAACACAACCTTCTCGCAATCTTACTTCTTTTTGTATTTATGTGACTTTGTTACTCTTTCACGCAGAAACTACTGAACCGATTGCGATGAAACTTGAAATACAGGTAGCTTGATACCGGGAATAATATGTAGGCTACTTTTTATCCCCATATTCCGATATAAACCCGACGCACAGTGATCAAGTACTTAGCAAGAACTAGCTGCGCCTCTTATATTTCAAGTTTCATCGCAATCGGTTCAGTAGTTTTTGCGTGAAAGAGTAACAAACTCACATACATGCATACATACATACAAACTTTCGCGTTTATAATATTAGTAAGATAAGATTAGCGGAAAGGAGTTCAATTTTCACGGGATGAGGGTAGTAAGAAAAATAGTGTCAAAATGCTGAGAAATACTACACACCACATCTAACTAATCTTACTTTCCCGATATTTCAGCGGGATCGGGACCTACGCGGGTAAAACCGCAGGGCGCAGCTAGTCGGGTATAAAGCGGTCTTTCAGCTCTACCATAGTTTACTTATTATATCACATATTATACGAGTTGTTAAAGTTCGTTTTCAAAAACATAACACTTCCTTTGGCCGTGTAAAAACAGGCAGGAATACTGGATACCGTAGACGTTACTGGCTATATAAATAAACGATTCGTTGGCTACGTATCCAAACTATGTATAAAGTGCGATGTTGTGGCCGATCTGAATCTGCAACTTTCTTCCGTATTTCCACATTTTCAAGTTATCCTAATGCCTACAACTTGACCTAATGACTGCTATCAGAGATAACAACCAAGACCGACTGCTTACTGTACTTTCCGAAGTACGGAAGAACTGATAAAAGTTTATTTTTAGTTATAGGCTAGCGTCTGATCACTATCACACTGATGGTAAGTGATGATGAGGCACGCTGACCTAGAAGATGCCTGTTCACACGCGATTTATAACCCCCAAAATTCTACTCGCAAGAGAGAATATTTTCCACTCACATTATCGATCACCCATCTAAGTAATGACCGTGTTAAGTTACTTCTCCAACCTAAATCTCTGCTAATAAAGATTACTTAATTACAACTTTCAAGTTTTCTCTAATCTCAAACACAAACTCTGAATCTTTGGAACTCAATATCTCCCTGAAATTATCTCAGTTTGCCCCAAACCCTTATATTAAGAACTCAAATTTGATTAACTAGCGGTAATTAAGAAAATCATCAGAAAGTTTCATCTGACCATTATGGTAGATACAGATAAATGACTAAATGATCGGACGATATTTCACTACAGTGGTAATGTATAGACTTTATACAAATTGTTAGCTAGCGTTCGAGTTAATTCGACATGTACGTTGTACAGGTTAAAAATTTTAAACGTTCAAATTTCACGTACAAAGCTATCCTATCCTAGCTAAAGGCTGTCCTATAGCTTAATATAGCTTTAACTATAGCTTAATGGGAATTATAAAAATACACCGACTATAGACTATTCTATAGCTTAATGGGAATTTTGAAAATAAACCGACTATAGACTATCCTATAGCTTAATGGGAATTTTGAAAATAAACCGACTATAGACTATCCTATAGCTTAATGGGAATTATGAAAATAATCCGACTATAAACTATCCTATAGCTTAATGGGAATTATGAAAATAATCCGACTATAAACTATCCTATAGCTTAATGGGAATTATGAAAATAATCCGACTATAAACTATCCTATAGCTTAATGGGAATTATGTAAATAAACAGACTATAGACTATATCCTATAGCTTAATGGGAGTTATGAAATTAATCCGACTATAGACTTTAGTCGGCTTTTCTAAGGAAATTTAATCTCGTCCTCTCGAAATTCAAAAACATCCGGCTCGTGCCGCTGATTTGAAACACAACTTCTTGCTAATTACAAAAATTAACTAAGAGTTTGTAAACTCTAATTATGCTGTCCAAATCGTCAGGTTTCCAAACCAGGTCTTAATTTAAGAGCAGATGCAGACCTGATACATTTAATCGTTCGATAACAACGAACTCATTCACTTTAGGAAAGAAAATTTATTTTTCTTTAAATCCCGGTACCGGTCGAAAAGATTTTGCATTTGACCGGGAACGATATAAAGCCTTTTAGGTATGTCGATAGGACTCATCCGTCTTGAACTGATTGTATTAAATATAAACTAAAAGTATACAAATGATTAACAAAAACAAAAATGCCATTTTTAGATGTTTTTTCAAAGACAGGAATGTTAAACCTTTTTCGGCATATTTGGCTTTTTTGAATTTGGAATTTTGAAGAATTTGGCCTTTTTTTAATTCTTAATAGGCTAGCATTTGACCTAATCTCACCTGATGGGAAGCGAAGATGAGGTCGACGATGTAGCATGCTTACTTAGAAGATCCCTATTGACTTGAACACTCCAAGGTTGTAGTTTAGGGCAAACAGCTGAGCGGGCAGAGAATTTCACTTTTTTGCAGTGCGCACAAGAAAGGTAGAGGCTGGTGGTAGCTCGCTGGATGTGATGGCTTTGTAAAAAAACCTCTAAAAATTGCCACTGTAATCCTATGGGAAATCGATTAATATATTCTTTCATTAAGGTATCAAATTACATCCAAATCGAAAATTTAGACGGTAAAATATTTCCGCCGGTAGTAGTCGGTACGTTTGAAATTTACTCAGTACTGGACAACGTAAGCAATTTATTCATGACATGGAGGCTCCTAAGCGTTGGCAAACCAATGTATTTTTGTCGGACGATTACGATGGGGTTAGTAGTCCCCATACACAAGTCTCAAATTATGGAGCAATAGAGTAATTCTGAAAGTGGGGTAAATTCCATTTTTACCCCACTTTCAGAATTACTTTAGTCAACCTTAAACATTTAGTCGCAGTACTAGTGTTATCAATTCGATTTTTGGGTTAATTCGGAATTATCTTAGTGCACCTTATCTCCCCATTTGACCTATCGTGTTTTCATATAAGTTGGCCCTCTAACCGAAATAACAAAATAAACTGATACCTATGATAATTAGTGTTTAAGACACTACATACCCTCATGTTTGCTTTTGGTAGTGCCACTGAGTATCTAATCCTATAGAAAAACATCTTCATACAAGCTCGCGACGTTTATAGGCATAGTCCACTAACTGCGAAGCTATGTGTGCATGACATTTGTTTATTTGGTATCCCGAGGTTTTATCCGCGTAAGGGACGATTTAAGTATATTAGACCGTCATCCGGCCGAGCTTCGTTGTCCATTGCTCGGCGAGCAGTCAATCGGGCTGTTGCAACTGAGTTGCGGCCGAGCCACAGACGCTCGGACAACAATCTAATACAAATCACCCCTAAGCCCTGATCCTGCAAAAATATCGGGATAAAAAGTTACCCATGTGTTAATCCAGATCTCCAGCTATGTAAATACCAAAGTTTCATAGCAATCGGTTGTGTAGTTTTTGCGTTAAAGAGTAACTAAATACTCACGCACATAATGGTAGTATTTGTAGTTTCAAGTCTGGCGGAGTCTAAGGGAATCTGAAAGGTGTTCTCAAAGGAGCGCCGAACTGTGATTTCGGTCACATGAAATGCTTACGTACCTATCTAAATTTTATATTTGGTGTGTGCCTAGAGGCCTGTAATGTTAGCCCGCTAATTTGTCTTGCTGTAGGGCAAGTGCCTTGAGGTATTAAGCAGCAATTAGGTGCAATCAATGGCTAGTGTATACTCGCCCGACAAACGAAGGGCACACGGGTTCTATTCCCGTCACGGGAAGATATTCGACATATTTTTGATGATCAATTTCTCCTTATAATATATTACCAACTTCATGTTTAATTAATTCGTGTTCAAATAAAGCAATGTTTTAAAATTCAGAAAAACTTCTCCTCCGCCGATCAAATTCAATTCACTCAAAGAATTTGAGTCGTAAAATTTTAAATCCCAAAACAAAACCTCATTGAATTTCCTTTACATTCGTTTATACAGAGTGAGCCAGAAAAAATATGCCTTGCCCTGTAAGAATATCACGTTTATATCATACGATACGATTTTTTGTTAATACTAGCAGTTCCCATAGCAGAACTAGCATGGGAAGTAAAAGTCCCCATGCCGTGAAATTATAGGGAATATAAAGTTAATTTTTAAAATTAAGTTAATGTTTTTAACTGATTGACTATGTATCACATAACGAGATTTTCATAAGTAAGACCGTTGAAGTTTGGTTTCGTTTAAAAATGGCACAAAGTGTATTTATCTTTATCGCAAAATAAAAGATTAAAGTTAGGTTACATAAATAAGCAGTTAGATACATAGGAACCGAAGGAAATTTCTCGTCTCTAAGTATGTACTACTTGGTACCATGCTGGGGAACGCGGAAACATTGAGTACTGGAAACTGTTAGGTTAGGTTATCAACTTCTGTGCACTTTCCCGCGTCCCCTCACGGGACTAAAAATATCGGGGGTTAAAATGTTAGTCCGTAGATTCGATTCCCACTGTAGATGAAAAAAATTACGTAGCTACTCAAACCGGCACAAACCCAGGTTCTCCCAAAAAACCCGCAATACAAGAGTTGCAATAAAATTACAAATTTTCATTTTCAAAACCACGTTACGGAAGCACGTGACATGAAATCGTGAATTGTTTGTTTGCTGAATTTACAAAGATTTATTGCCTTTTTAAAATGCGGAGGTGAAATAGTTTCGAGCAGAAACGAAGCTGGATTATCTATATTTTTAGACGACTTCAAAAAAAGTGGTATTTAATTTACGCGATTTCTGTTCACTTACGTTTATTATCAGAATTTCAGATCTAGTTCGCATTTGTACATGTTTTTTAAATTTAAACTAATTCGGCGTTTCGTTATAAGGGTCACACTGGCCGTGGTCCCGATAAGACATAATACGTAGGAGGAAGACATAATTCGTCACGTTTATATTTTTTTGAAATGTTCATCGATTACTCGATTAATATTAGACGATATTTGACTGATTGCGATAAGTCTTTTTCTATAGAAAGATTGTTGTTTCGAGTTTGTCCTATATAATTTTGGTGGTTTCGAGTTTGTCCTATATAAATCGCTCTTCAAAATGCAGTATTTTTTCAGTGACGATCAAGAAGATTTTATTTAGATAAAAAAAATACATACGCGACGAATTAAGAACCTCGTCCTTTTTTGAAGTCGGTTAAAAATAGAAAATGCACCAAAACTAAAGAAATTAAAAAAAAAAAACGTGTAAAGTATGAAGTGTGGTAGTTAAATTAGAAACAGATTCTTCTACGTAAAACTTACGCAATTAGTTTTAAATTAATTATTAATTATATTTACGCTTATACGCTTCAGAACCCAACTCACAGACGTAACCCAAAAAGCTGCTGCCTTAAATGGAACTGGGCCGGCCATGTGTGCCGAATGCCGGATGAACTTTGGGCCAAAATAAGTACCTTGTTGACCCCCACCAATGGTAGACGTTTACCCGGCAGACCCCGTCGAAGGTGGCGAGATGACCTGGACAAGTTCGACACAGATTGGCAATCTACCGCACAAGACCGCGAGCTATGGAAGGGGAGTAGAGAGGCCTTTGCCCTGCAGTGGAACACTACAGGCTCATAATAATAATAATAATTATATTTAGTTTTAATATTAGTTTTTTAATTTAGCTTTTAACGTTTTCTATTGTTTTGTTTCTTACTACTTCAAGTTTATTAGTTGTTTTAAATTAGAAACAGATTCTTCTACGTAAACCGCGAGACGCTATTAGTTCAACTCGAAAATAAATCGTCAGTCATAAAAGTTGGAAAAAATTAAGGGCTTCTCAAACCGCGTATTTATGAGGACCTTCGGACAGGTCAGTGACCCCGACCTCTTAAGAACTCCTTTGACCAAACTCTTAGTTATCTGTAGGACAATACCTTTGTTGTGTTAATGAGGTTGATTTACCAGTAAATAAAGGCAGTCGCCTGCCATTATACACTCGCGTGTTTACACCCGCGTAAGCCCCTATTCCATGGGAATGGAAGAATAATAAGGAATTAGCCCATGTGCACCATACTTAAATATATATATATATATATAGGCTACGGAATACAGAAATCCGTAGGAGAATCAAAAAGTCACCGACACAGCATTACATCTCTCTCTTAAGGAATGATTTATATTAGACCGTCACGAGCACGAGCTTCTTTGTCCATTGCTCGGCGAGCAGTCAATCGGTCTGTTGGAACTGCGTAACGGCCGAGCAATGTACAACGAAACTCGGACCCGTCCGGCACTCGTGACGGCCTAATATAAATGAGCTATGTCGGTGACTTTGGTTCTCCTACGGATTTCCGTATTCATGGGATAGCCCATGTGTATCGAATGTATATACAAGGTGTAACGGGGAAGCCCTTTTAATTCGAAAGGGGGTTGTTCTAGACGTCTAGGCGAACAACTTTTGTTCTACGACTTTTGGAAATTCGAAGTACTTTTCAATAAATTTAGGTGTAAAGTTTACTTGAAAATCAGCTGTTTCTGAGAGTTCGAGGTCATTGACCTTATGTTATCCTTTTATTTAGTTTGATGGTTTACAATCAAAACTTCAATTACCTTTATTTTCAAAAGCAGCAGTATTTTCAGTGACACATAATCTCAAAATTTAAAAAAAAAAGTTGGAATTTTTAAAATTCGTAGAACAAAAGGTGTTCGCCTAGACGTCTAGAACAACCCCCTTTCGGATTAAAAGGACTTACCCGTTACAAATTGTATAGCTAAAAAAACAGATAACCATTGGGGAGTGAAAGTGAGTGGTGACCACGATGCAATGCGAAACGAAGTGTTGGAGGACCACCTACTCGGTGGACGACGACATTGTAGCGGTCGCAGGGAGTCGTTGGATGGAGGTAGCTCGCGATCGCTGTTTGTGGCGTCGTATGGAGGTCTATGTTTAACAGTAGACGGATAAGAGCTGAGATGATAAACCTATGTGACACTCCAAATCTTCAAATATCTAACAAGTTTCATCGCAGCACAAAGGTAGTCTAAAACAAATGGCTTTTGTGCACCGCCATTGAATAAAACCTGCTAATTGATTTTTTAATTAATTAATTGTGAAGGAAAATTGGAGGATAATTCTCAAAGTTGCCGTAATGAAACGAAGTTTTTCCCATTGAGGGTGAGTGGAAGTTTGCATTTCATTGTCTACGTGCAGTTCTCATAAGATTTATTAAGGCTAAGATTTCCTTTAAACTTTGACGAACGAGTTAAAGTTACGGCATAAAATAAAGCTAACTCATCTCTTGAACGAAGGTGTTCCAAATGGTTATTACGAATGAAAAGTAGGTGAAGTATAGAACTAATATTAGGTAGGTACAGATTGAAATCAAAAGAAATGTATTGGTACCTACTTGGTCATGGTAGAGCCGTGGTCGAACCCACTGTATTCCAACTATATTATCTGTTAAAAGCTCCATTGACTGGCTTAATTACCATTTTTATTCATCGGCATTTCTGGAATTCAATCATTTCTTACAATTCTTTCTCCTTTTGTTTCGTTGTCGGGTACCAATAGTTTTTAAACTTTATCACGTTATTTCATACCTTTCTGTTTCAATTCAATTCAATTGAATTTAATTCGTTTATTTCACCATAAAATTACATTGCATAATATTGGCATGTCAATTTACAAAATCATAATAATAAAGTCAATCAATTCAATTAAATTAAATATTAAATAATAATAAATTTTGTCAAATGCAGTAGGTATAATAATTCAATAGTCAAATATAAGCACAATAGAAATAAATGAGTTAGATGTCTAGTTAGTCATACAAATAAAATACAAAATAGTTAGTTTCCTGATCGGGTATTAGGCTTGTAATATTCACATCGTGGCATTCTAAGCGTAGGTGGATGGAAAGGAAAGGATGAATGCTTTTCTTATATTCAACCGTGTCCCGTACCGTGAGCCTGTTTGGCGCAGATGGTTAGCACGCCATGCTAGAGACGGAGAGGTCATGGATTCAAGACCCGCGGGAGCATTGAATTTTGAAACATTATGCATTTTTTTCTCTCAATATAATAGTTACAAATAAGCTATTTTACTGTACAAACACTTAATTTGTACTTAAGTAAATCCAATCAAAATTGTTGGAAAAAAAAAATGTTGTCAAAATTGGATGCTTGTTATGCCTTTTTCAATGGCCCACACATTCCGAAATAGCAAATTAAATCGATAATATCATTAGATATATGTCGTGATCAAGGTTATGTGAATCAAAATCTTGTAAAAATATTTAATGTTTATTTGCATTTACATCAAAACAGTCAAGTCGTTTTGTCTCGTAGTGAAACTCAAGTCAAGAAAGTCATTGTAAATGGTGGCTCTTTACAATGACGGTTCACGTGAGATTTGGAGACAACGCTAAAGACCATATTTTGCACCGATTTTCACTTTTATTACACTTGTAAACCTTCACGAAGCTAATTATAAAAACGTAGGAAATTTGTAAGACTTGTAGATACTACCCCGGTTTCAGAATACAGTAAGTTTGTATACTTTGAAATACTAGAAATGCTATTATAAAGACACTCCTACACAAAATTTACAGCTCTGCTCTACATAACTCAGATAATATTTGAAATAACAATAAAAATATTGCACAGTGGCCCCACGAATTATATTATAATTGCACAAACTCTTATAAAATACAACGTTTTGACCTCTGGGTCAAGACGATAAAAATCAACATCTAATATAGGTACATATACTTAAACCAATATTATAAAGTTTGTTTATTTTATTCTTACTTTTTATTATTATTATTCCTAGTAGGGGACGCCAGCGCAAGCACCAGATGGGTGATCGGTCCTCTCATGTTGGGACCATTCCACCCAGTTCCCCAAGACCCTGTTAGGGTTTGAGTGAACTGGTAACTAACGATGATGGCGACCCACTAAATCTATCTGTAACTTTGCAGAATTTTAATAACTGCCCTATTGTAATGTCACTCAGGTCACTTCCAGTTAGGGTATCTGAGTTCATTGTTTCTCTTCTGGCTTCAGCGTATGCAAGGCATTCTGCTTCCAGATGATAGCTAGTTTCCTCTTCTTCCAGACAGCTAGGACAAACGTTCTACTTACAAACGGCTCGACCGATTTGGTTGAAAATGCGCATAGGTATAAGTTAGGTAATAGAAAGAGACATAGGATACTTTTGATCCCGATAATACCGCGGGTCGAGACTTACGCGGGTGAAACCGCGAGGCGAAGTTTGTTAAATTTATCTAAAGGTATTATCTTTGATCGTTTTGAAATACGGAAATGAATTTAGGATTAACGATTGGTAGGTGGATAATGTAAAGTTTTGATTGGTTGAATTGATTAAAAGGTTAATAAGTATTTTAGTCATATTGATTTATTTGTAACTAGCTGCGCCCCGTAGTTTTACCCGCGTAAAATCACGGGTCCCAATCCCGCGGGAATATCGAAATGGAAATCTTTAAACCTAAAATCATCAAATCCTTGGCTTGGTTGAGCCAAGGCACAAATATTGTTTGAGATCTGTCTCTATTCGGGTAGGTTTTAGCTGATTCATTTTGATGCCTACCTAGTTTTACATAAATATAATTTATGTGATTAAAAAAAATATTTTTCAAAATTATTTGTAATTGTGGCTTTCAGACGTTTTTGTGTTTAAATGCTGTACCTAAGTCTGAAAGTGTGTGTTATATAAATAAATAATAATAAATAATCCAAAAAAGTTTAGCGGTTTAGATGTGAAAGCGTAACAGACAAACAGATGCCACAAATGGCAATCGCGAGCTACCTCCATCCATAGACTCCCAGCTACCGCTACAATGTCGTCGGTCCACCAAGTAGGTGGTCGCCACAACACTCCGTTTCACATTGCATCGTGGGTCTAACCTATTACTATTTTTATTAAAACTCTGGTCTCGATCGCGTTTATGCACTTTTTATAAATCTTACTAATATTATAAACCCGAAAGTTTGTATGTATGTGAGGTTGTTACTTTTTCACGCAAAAACTACTAAACTGATTGCGATGAAACTTGGAATATAAGTAGCTGGAACCCGGGAATAACCCATTGGCTACTTTTTATCCCGATATTCCCGCGGGAACGGGACTTACGCGGGTGAAACCGCGGGGCGCAGCTAGTTTTAATATAAATTTATAATTACCCCGACGTTTTGGCAAACGGGTTACACCGACCGTGCATGGTCGCGGCAAGACTTAAGTGGCGAGCTTCGTTTTCCGTCGACTGGGTAGGTACTTTTACAACTACCTTCAATTTCACAAAATGTTAATAAAAAGTGCAAAAACGCGATCGAGACCAGAGTTTTTATAAAATCAGTAATGAGCAGAAATCGTGCGAGTTTAAAAAGTGTGGGTCTAACCTAGTTCTTATAAATCTGTGTTTCCTACGCATGCCGGTAGTTCTCTTGATCAGTTAAATGTCACAGACCAGTCGACTGTCGAACAAGAAGTTGACAGACTGGTTTTAGATCAAATCTCGTTTCGTCCAATTCGTTACAATGTTGACACACAGTCACTATGTACGAAATGTTACGACTATTTATCTAATTTGTTTTATAATTCCAACTAATTGGGAACCACACAGTACTGCACTAAGCGTTTTGCTTCGTCGTTACTCATTCGCACCGTGTGAGATTGAAATCAACTGCTTAGGACTGTATTCCCTGGCAAATACAATTTGGGGGTCTTTTTTAGTTCTACACCATACAGGGTGAAACATTTCGATGGGCTTTCACGGTTATATCCTAAACTATAAGAGATAGCGTTAAAATTATGAAATGAGTTGCGTCCCCGTATTGACAAAAACTAAATGGCATTATTAAATTTTTATATAATTAAAAAAACCATACTTACTATATTATTGTACTTATCGATAGTGTTACTGATAAATATCAAATCCTGGAAACAAACATAGTATGGTAAATCGACAGAAATGTATATTTTAATAAGAAACAAATATTTGACCATATTTTTGTTCGAGCCGTCCCCTGTTATATTAGGACATGTTTTGCAATTACAATTTCCGTGTAATTTGATGTTATTTCTATCCGCGAATATTACACGAACTGATAATACACTAGGCGTCATTATTCCAGTCGAACAGTCAATATGGACGAACAGCTGTTATATAATAATTGGCAAGTTCGCAAGTATATACAACAAACTTTTACCCCAGTAAATAACGCCTTTTGTCGTGTATTCGTTCGACACGTAAAGTTACGATGATTGGGTAAGTTTCGAACTTATTTCGATCATTTTCTTCATGATTATTAGGAAAATCTTAATATATAGAAATGAATCCCTTTTTCCCTTGGGAAAAAGGGATCCATTTTTATATCATCACGCATGAACGGCTGGACCGATTTCGATAATTCTTTTTGCGTTGTATTTGTTATGATCAGAAGAAGGTTCTTTTGAAAGAAAAAATGTTAGACCGATTTTGATAAACCTTGCGCGGGTGAAACCGCGGGGCACAGATTGTAAAAAATAAATATTGCACAACATTACACATAGCTCAATCTAGTCCCAAACTAAGCACTCATCTTGTACTATGGGTACTAGACAACGCAATTTTTGAAAAGATATTTTTCAAAAATTTGCATCTTGTTGACAAATAAAGTTATCTATCAGTTGAGTTAAAACCTAGGTACCTACATCACTAGTATCTACTAATCCAAGCATAGTCGTTTAGCTTGTCTGTACATTAGTGTTGCGTGTCGGCATTCACTACGGTCTACTTACTTCACCTAGCAATTGTAATAATAACAATTTCTAAATAAATATTTCTATTATGTACCTACATTTTTGATTGGTTAGGATTAAACCTAGGCATTGAGATTTTACATTTTTGTTCAAATCGTGATCATGTGACGAAACTTACCTTGTGACTGGAAAAAAACACTTTAAAACTTCTGAACCGATTGTGATGAAACTTGGTTTGCAGATAGCGGAGACCTGGATTAGCACATACCTATAGTATATTTATCTTAATATTCCCATGGCAATATAATAATTAATAATTTAAAAATGTCAATAATATTTTTATTGTATTGAAAATTAACTTGTTACATAATTTGAACCTCACAGGATTTCTATTAACATTTACCTAAAATGTAAAATACTAGAACACCGGACCCAATTTACAGAAAACTTATGCTGAAGTACATAAATATTTTATACCAGTAACTAGCCACCCAACTAATTGCCTACTGCAATGCTTATTCGGGGACGTGATGCAGTGTAGCGATGACTAAATATCGATAAAAATATATCGATAATATCTTTGTAAACTACTATTTACGTATACCTATCGTAATTTAAGATTTTCGATAACTACAATTTATACTTATTTCGTAATTAATTTTTAATGTTTTAGGCATAATATCTTCTGAAAAATTTTTTTTTAAAGAAACGTCATGAATAAAACGCAAATCGCGAGTTCGAGGCTCGTCGCGAATGAATTTGTTGACGTATTTTTTTCTTGAAATAATTTCTTACATATGATAAATAAACATTTACTTTGTTGCGTGACAATTAAATAATATTATTTTGACATGTAATTATAAAAAAATAAAATTGTAAAGCAATATTTAATTACACAATTTATCATGCCATTTCTTCGAAATACTTAATTATTATTAAGTAATTGCAATAATGCTGTTGTTATTATGTAAAAAACTAACTTATTCAAAATATTTCATTACATATGATTCCTAAAATTGTTTACTTATTTTTTTAATTTAAAATGCATTATTTCAAGTATCATAAACAAACATTTTATGTACATTTGTTTTAAATTTACATAATATTAGCGCATAATAAATTACTTAACAGTTGTTAAATTTTGTAACAAGATGGTACATTTTGTATGACTAAATTTTGTTCTACATTTTAATTGTTAAATATTTCCCTATTGCATTTTTGAGTCTGAGATTAAATTTTATTTTTATAGGTAGGTAATTAAAATTACAATTACAGAAACGTTTGTTACACAATCTTGAGTTCATTCGCTTATATTTTGATGCAGTTAACCTTCAGAATTAATCGTTTTATATCAGGCGATCTCATTTCATATCTGCAATAGTTTAAAACATAGTTACTTTTTGAAATTGTTATGATTTATCATAAAGCATTAACTACTAATTTATATTACTTAAATTTTAGAGATGTTGCTGTTCTTTTTGGATTTCACAATAGTCGTTTTGTATTATATTTCCTAAGACTTTTTGAAAATTAAAGTATTTTCCTTGAATTTAAATGCGTGTGAGGCATTCAAGACATTATTATTTTGTCATGATATTCACTGAATGCATCAAATGGTAAATAACTTTATCGATACATAATTAGTTTCAAAGTTAATTACTTCGAAACATTCTGTCGAATCAAAGACATGTCGAACTTAATAATATGTTGTTTCCGGATTTAGTTGCGTTGCTTTTATTATTTTCAGTATTGTTGCAATGTCGTTCCTACGTTTCAGAGTTTTTACAGACTCAGAGTAGGTTGAAATATTTTTTTTTCACTCATTTTGTTCTAAAAAGTAACTGTAAGAAGGTAAGTAAAAGTTCGGATTCAATTTTAGAATTTCTTCGATTTTGACCTCATTTTCCGATTAAAACTAAAAAATAAGTTTCTTTTAAATTCCACATAGCGATAATAGATGAACCATCTATTTTTGTTTTATAATAAACATGACATTTTTTTTATAAATATGAATCTTATTTAACATTGTATAATTTTATTTTACTTTTTCGAAGTCAGCAACGTAATGTGTGTCGAAATAATAATTATACCTCTTAATTTATAATATAATAATTATATCAACATACCTATTTATCGATATTTTTACGACGTGTGTTGAAATTAGGTATATCCATATGTTTTTTATCCATTGACCCTGCACTAGTACGACGACAATTTCGTCGGGTTGCATCGTACAAAAAAGTACGAACTCATTGAGAATTTATCTGGTAGGAGTCGTCCTAATGTTGTTTTTGCAGTTCACATTCAGAACCAGAGTTCCACTAATGAAATTTGAACGAGCTGCTAGATTAACACTTTTATTTATGGCTGTTCTTTATTTCGGGTGGTTAAGGTGAAATTTATGTTAAAAAAATTAGGTTCAATACCTGAATCGAAAATCAGCCCCCTACTGCGAACTCCCGTCGAGGTCAAGTCGAAGTCGATTTGGGAATACGATGCTTTCGATAACGGGTCTGGAAAAAGCTACCGCGCCAGGAGCGAGCAGGGGGGCTGATCTGCTATTGTAGTAGAATAAAAAATATCAAAAATCAAAACAGTTTATTTCCTTTAGATTCTTGTACAACATTAAATGCACATGAGCATTTGGCTACGTCTTAGGTGTATTGATTTTAGTGTAGTGTAGATTTTAGTGTGTTTAAGGCTTTTAAAATACTATGAACAAACTAGCAGCAAAGCGATTCCACCTGCGTAAGTTTGTGTGTTGCTCGCTGAACCGATTGCAATGAAACTCGGTATGTCGATAGCTGGATATCTGGAATAAAATATAGTCTACAAATTATAATCCAGATCTCCTGATACCCCCATATCTGGATTACAATTCAGATCCCTGGCTATCTGCATATCTTTTATCCCGTTTTTCCCGCGGGATCGTGACTTAAAATGGCGAAGCCGCGGGGCCCTGCCATTTTGATTTAAAAGATCTATGTTTCTAACGCACAATTAAAACAGCAAACCTTGGTCTGACCTCAGATTCTACTTAAGAGGTTGTTTAAATGCATTATTCTTTGAGAAATATCTACCTGAGAACATTATGTAACATATTATGTTATACATAATATACTCGCGACCCAGCCCAGCGTCATGCGAGTCTATACAGGCTCCATGTGTGAAGACTAAGGGGTGATTCTCATTGGAAAACGGGCCGTATCCGGGCCGGAGTGGCGACGGGCTAGTTTTGTATAAAAACAAGACGACCGTAGCCCGGACAGGGTGCGGACGACATGCAAAACAAAAGCTGTCTACTTACAAAGGTAACCTGTCCCTACCCCAGCCCGTTTACGTCCCTTTCTAATAAATAAATAAATAAATCCTGTGACGAGCACACAGCGCCATCTAGCCCCTTGGCAAGCTGCTAAGCTTGTGTTACGGTGACTAGACAACGGATTTACTACTTATATTTATTTTTCTTTTGTAAATTTATACATGCATATTATACATAGAAACACCTAGTTGTGTCCAACATATTCTCTTGAACAATTTGTTATAGACTTACCACTGAACCATGGCCAAAACCCTACTGCATAACTCCCGTCGAATTCAACTCGACGTCGATTTGGGAATACGATGCTGTCGATAACGGGGTTGTAAAAAGCTACCGCGCAAGGAGCGAGCAGAATGTGTCATATGAATTAATTCTTGATTCTATGGTGTCGACGTTAAAGCCATAGACAATTAATTAAAACTTATTTTTAAATAAGTGTGACCATCTTCTTTCTACTGAGATTTCAAACATCATACGATACATTGACGACCTCGGTGAATCTAAATTAAACTGAAACTAGCTTTCCGCGGTATTACCTGCGTAAGTCCCGGTCCCGCGGGATTATCGGGATTAAAAAAGCCTATGTGTTATCCCAGGTTTCCATCTACCTATATTCCAAGTTTAATTGCAATCAGTTTAGTAGTTTTTGCGTGACTTGCAATCTTTCGCGTTTAAAATATTAGTGAGATATAAATGCGGATTTTGAAAACTATACTTTAACTATTACAATCTACATTACTCTTATGGTAAAGGAAAACATCGTAAAGAAACTCCAGTCGTATGTATAAGTAATTTCTACTAGGATTGGCTGAATTGGCTGACTGACTAGGCTGGGAGGATGTCTCAAAATTGCTTGCGGAAAAGACCAAATGTCATTATTTTAGGATAAAAATATTTAATTACACTAAACGAATATGTAAAAGAAAATAAACAAATAAAAACTTTCCTTTAAATTTACAAGTCATCACTTTCTTTCCAACGCTAATACAATAAAAATAAATAAATGAGAAATCGTTATTGTATGTATGTAGGTATTTAATTTATTTAAAGACATCAATAAAATAAATAACAATTATACTTAATTATAGCATAATAATGCAATAAATCGTCATTTGTCATCGTTTGATGTTATATTATGTAATGAGAAATGTTTAATATTGTTGTAGTTTTTATTTTAGTTAAAAGTTTTTAAAAAGTTTGTCTATACGAATATTGTATTTATATAAACACGAATTATTTATTTGTTTGTTTCTTTATAATTAAAGGCTCGGAGACTACTGTACCATAGATTTGTCTTGGGTTTTCCCAATTTTGCATAATTAAACACAATATTTACCAGTTTTAACCGCGTTTTATCTATTAAAGACATTGTTACAATGTACCGAGCTTACAGTTAGCTTTCTGTAACAATGCCGTTAATAAATAAAATGCGAGTAAAACCCGGTAAAAATATTGTATTGACTACTGACCCAACTCTAAAAATTCCTTCACCCATAGAAAGTTACATTATCGGGACATAAGCGGGTGAAACCGCGGTATACAACTAATGTTGCTATAAAATTAATATGAAAATAAAAGATTTAGACTCTAGACTCTAATAGAAAGGCCGGTAGAATATTAACTATACTTACCTACCTACCTAATAGCACTTTTAAAAGTTGTCTGTTTGTTTGTATTGCAGTACAGCAATCATTAAATATATAAAGCTCCGAACTTTATGATTTTATTTTCAGTCTAAAGATGCTCCGACACAGCGCGCACCTTGTAAGTCGAATCTATAAGTAAGACTTAATAATTCATCATCGCCCCTTATCCGTCCACTGCTAAACATAGGCCGAAGATCCCCATACGACGACGCTACAAATAGCGATCTCAAGCTACCTCCATCCAACGATTTCCCGCGACCGCTACAATGTCGTCTGCCCACCGAGTAGGTGTAAAAATGACGGCAATCATTACGCGTGAAAATTTATGTTTTTTATAAAAAAAAAAAAATTACGCCGTGAAAATTAATGTGTGTGAGTGTGAAATTCTATGCATGATAAATATGTATTTACAAAAAAAAAAAATGTAAGTAGTATAACCGTTGTCTAGTCACCGTAACACAAGTTTAGCAGCTTACCACGGGGCTAGATGGCGCTGTGTGTTCGTCACAGAATTCATTTATTGCCACATAATTTATTAATATTTAATTTAATTTACCTATTGTTCACAAGATCAAAATGCAGGCAGAACTCCAGGACGCAGCCGATCAGTAAACGTAACTTTCTCTTCGACCAATATACAAAGGTCAAACTCGAAGCTTTGGGGTCGACACTTTAGTAAAGTAGGCGGGTGACCCTTTCGGCCACTGTCGTGACCTGTGCTCACCTTTGACACGGCTATTATTGACATTTTTGATACTCTTCGGTCGTAATAAAGTTTTGGATAGATTTTGGTTAAAGATATCTAGCTTATTTGATATATGGTGTGATTTATACATACTTGTATAGGCTTATTAATAAACGTGGAGTAAGGAGAACATGTGTTGTCTTTTTTCGAGACAAGAACTTTCAAAGTTGATAGACAGAAACAAAAAATTGTTAAATTACTCTTTCTTTTCTCCACGTTTATTAATAAGGTTATTAGAGTTCGGTAAAATCGAGACGCTTTTACTGAGATTCCACTTTCCATCAGTCTGACTGAATAAAGAAGGAGCTTCTAAGTAAGTTGGTTGTATCAAGTTGTTTTTAAGTCGAGCACGATCGCACCAGTACCCATATTATCTGTTGACGTCTGTCAACAGTGGAAAATGACAGACGCTATGCAGTACGTTGCTGCTTTGAGGTGATCACCGGTAATAACCACGTTATGTCAAAGCAGCAATGTACTGCATAGTGCATGTCAATTTCTACGTTGTCAGACATCCACACTATAGATGATCTTTTTTTTTAATTTAATAGCCAACTTTAGAAATGACTTAATACACACAATTGACTGACTGATTGATTGACTGACTGACAATTGATTGACTTTGTACACACATACCTTACAGCACAACCAACTTATTTGTTATCTCTAATTTTATTATTTGGTGTTTTTTTAAGTAGTCGGGTTAATTTCTAATTAAAATGTATTTAAATTTTGAGATCACAAGGACGATAAAATAACGAGAAACGATCCATGATATGGCAGATTATCTATACTAATATTATAAAGCTGAAGAGTTTGTTTGATTGTTTGTTTGTTTGTTTGTTTGTTTGAACGCGCTAATCTCAGGAACTGCTGGTCCGATTTGAAAAAACTAATATTATAAAGCTGAAGAGTTTGTTTGTTTGTTTGTTTGTTTGAACGCGCTAATCTCAGGAACTGCTGGTCCGATTTGAAAAATTCTTTTTGTGTTTGATAGTCCATTTATCGAGGAAGGTTATAGGCTATATTACATCACGCTACGACTGATAGGAGCGGAGCATCCATGAAATATGTTGCAAAAACGGGAAAAAAATCCCCCTTTTCCGAGATACTGTCGCGTGCGCTGAGTACACGGTCAAAGTTACGTAAAAACCATTTATGAGAGAATTCTTCCTCTAAATAGGATCTAATAAAATATAGTCCGCGACAGCATATGTCTAACTCTTAAGGTTGACTCAATATAACATCTTTTAGAGTAATAAAATTTATTGTAGAACAATGCATTGTTTCCGAAGGTAATTTTGTAAATATGATATTAATCCTTATCCAAATAAATACGTTATTCATTAAAAGTATTTAATTTTAAACATAATTGTCCTTAACATCACTTGATTTCAATGAATATCTCACGAGATATTACAGTTTTAAAATAACTCCACAATAAATAATTAATAAGTAGGTACCAAGCGTACATATAGATACGTATACGTAGCGGGCGACGATGATGAGGGTGGCCAGCCAGCTCTGTGAGGCATCATGCCGCGCGGCTCAATCGGTCGGCTCCATGCGAGACGGTAGTGTCACCAAACTGCAGTGCATTTTGATAATTATTTTGCAATATCTCATTGTACTTTTGATTCTTAATATTTTGTTTTATGTTGATAATTAATATTTTAAGGAGGTTACGTTGGTAACATGTATGTATGTATGTATTTTGGGGGTCATCTCAGAAACTTCTAGACCTTTTTCAAAAATTCTTTCACTAATAGAAAACTACATTATCCAGATGTGACACAGTCTACTTTTGATCCTGATATTCCCTCGGGATCGGGACTTACGCAAGTGAAACCGCGGGACGGCAGCTCTGAAAAATAAAGTCGTGTATATCTATTTCTAACTCAACAACCCGTAAACCGATATGAATGAAATTTGGTACAGGGTAGAAATAATATATAGGGTACTTTGAATGATCGTACGGGTTAAGCAACACTTGGTACAAAATACGTGATGGGTGAAAAAGAGCAGGTGACCCGATATTCATAAACTTGGTACAGGGTTGGTTTAGAGGTAGAAATATTATATAGTACTTTGAATGATCGTTAAGCAACACCTGGTATGACATACGTGAGGGATCATTAACGTTACGGGATAGGAAGTTACGCGGGTGAAACCGCGGGTGAAACCGCGGGGCGCAGCTAGTCTTTTAAATAAAAAAGCAATGGAAACTCAATATCAGATATCCCGGTAACATACTCCCAAAAAAATACAGCCGAAGTAATAACTTTTTCCGTTTTTGGGGAAATCGGTTAAAAGTGTATTACAAAAAGAAATATTAACCTTTGGGTAATAACAAAAAAATCTTGTTTGTGGCAGTTCTATACTATTTGTCGGTCTATGTAATGTTTTTTTTTTCTCTGTTTCCTTTCATACGACCTTGGCGCCATACGCGTAGTGCTATAATGCCAAGTATACTTACTTCCACAAAAGTGGCCGGTTTCGCGGTTAATCGCATATTTCCTAGAAATCTCTTAACAGTTTTAAATAAAAATTGCTGTTTTCGTATAATTACGAACAAAGTAAGTAGTATAATAAACGAAAAACTATTTCTTCTTGACTAATAGACCTCTTTGAAGGAAGAGATCTGTAGGTAAAAATCTTGTGGGACATTGAGAAAAACTAAAAAAAAATACACAATAAGTACAAGCAACGCAATTAAAACCCGGTAAATAAGTTTAATTTCAATTCAACATAGCAAAAACACAAGAGAATCGGTAAAGTAGCTTTAGACCACTATCTCACCTGATGGTAATATGTATGGTCTAAGATGTAGCACGCTCATCTAAAACAAGAAAGACGGCAGCGGAACTCAGTTGGACGAGGCTGCATAGCATAAAAGTGTAAAGTTAATGCTCATCTAGAAGAAGAAATACGGCAAGGGAATACGACGACAATTATTAACGTCTCCTAAGAATAACGATGGAAAATAAAATATTCAGTTCAGACGTGGCTGCATGGCGTAATAGCCTTTTGGTTGCCCCTTGAAGCGGCTATTGAAAAAAGTTGAACACAAAAAATAAAGTGCGTGGTTTTTTCCGCTTTTCTAGTATTTATATATGTGAGTAAAAAGTTTAATAGGTAAATTTGCGAACTTGCGAACTTGGGAACTTGCGTGGCCGAGCGGTATAGGCACTGGAATATTGATCCAGGGACGCGAGTTCAAATCTCGCCGCAAGTGAATTTTTAAAGATGAATTTTTCCTTTAAAAATATTTTTAGTAAATATGTCTTGAGCAATAAAAACAAATTTACGAAATATTAATTAGGTAAATTTCAGTTTAAATAATAAAAACAAAAAAAAAAAAAACAATCAAATGCCCCCAAATTTAATCATCTTTTAATCAAATAACCCCTTATTGTTCCTGGTGCAAAGGTTGCCATCACACTTGCAGCATTGCCGCGCTGTATGGCGATGGCTAACCTTTGCCCCAGAAACAAGCCGGAGGGGGAGTCACCTCTATTTTCTCTAAATAAATTGGTTGATGTGGTTTTTGGAAAAAAATTGTTTAAAACTATATGAATATTAAAACGCCATTTCAGATTTTATCGAAAAATATGGCTATCTCCAAAATGGTACGGATAGGTTATGTAAAGGGCGTATTCTATAATAAATTACACCGGCTGCAGCCTCGGGACTGAAAATTTGTACTAATATTTACCTTATGTCATGTAGCGTTCGCAAAAAAAAAGCTTTGAATTTTTGAGTAAGTATTTTTTAATCTATTTTGATGGACGTGTAAACGATGAATGTTTACCTTTTAAATTAAATAATTATATTTGTGTAGGTATGTACATACGATTCAATCATTTTTTTTTTAATTGACGTAAGGATTCATAATATAAATGTTTGTTACTCCTTCACGAAAAAACTACTGTACCGATTTCAATGAGACTTCGCATGCAGATAGATTCAGATCTAGATAAACAAATAGGTTAATGTTTATCCTGATATTCTCATAGAATCGGGACTTATGTGGTAAAAACTGTAGGGCGCAGCCAGTTTATTTTTAAAGTTCAGTATTAACGTCATTGCGATTTAACATGTTAAGATATTCCTATCATAAGGTAACTATTTTAATAATTCTAATAAAAAAAACTAAATCTATACATACATATAAAATTCAAAGTCCTAACTGATTGATTGATTGAAAGACTGACTGAACTATATTCAATCAAACTGCTGATCTTAGAAAAATGAAATTTGGAGACACTATAAGAGTTTATCTTATCTTACTTATATTATAAACGCGAAAGTTTGTATGTATGTAAGTATGTATGTTTGCGAGTTTGTTACTCTTTCACGCAAAAACTAAGGAACCGATTGCGATGAAACTTGGAATATAGGTAGCTGTGGACCTGGATTAACAAATAGGCTACTTTTTATCCCGATATTCCCGCGGGAACGGGACTTGTGCGGGTAAACCGCGGGGCGCAGCTAGTTTTTAAATGCTTTAAAGGAAAAAATCATCTTCAAAAATTGACTCGCAGCGAGTTTCGAACTCGTGCCTCTAGGTCAGTACCCCAGCGCTCTAACCAACTAAGCCACGCGAGTTCCCACCTCGAGCGGCGAATTTAAGATGAGACGCCATCTACAGTATCACTTTCCAGTAATTTATTTTCCCGTGTCACTCTTCTTTGTCATATGTCACACTATTTCATTAAGGTATGCGTTAATAAGGATTATTTTGTAATTTACGCGAATAAAACCGCGGGATGCAGCTAGTAATTATTATAAAAATACACACAATTTAAGTTATCTATTAGTGTGATTGTGTGAATAATTTACAACTTGTCCAGATAATTTTTATTCTAACATTTTTGATGTAAGGTCAGTATAACTATTTGGTTTTCCTGTCATTATGATATTATAAATAAATTTGGCTAATAATTTATATAAAGTTTTTAGCCTTGATCTACTTCTATAATAATTTGTCAATCTAGACAGTTTTGCTTTTAAAAGTAAATACTTATTTTATTAATACTTTGCATCATTAAGTTTGTTAGTATAATACACTAAGTAATCCTAGTACATTTTATATTTACTTAGCACTCAATTTACTCGTTCCTGCTTTCTAGCTAAGGTAATATAACGGCTATTTCGTATTGTTTATTTATCTTATTTTTTATTTATTTCTAAAATACAGATAGCAACATTACATGTTTAACCTATTGCGTTATTACAGAATTAGAAACTAATTTTAAGAAAAACAGTAGGTACTCACCGAAAATAACCAATATTGTATGATTTTCCAAATATTTATGTCGCGCTTTCTCTTAACTCTTTGTAGATCTTACTTCATACTAATATTAAAAACACGAAAGTTTGTATGTAAGTATGTATGTATGTATGTGAGGTTGTTACTCTTTCACGCAAAAACTACTAAACCAATTGCGATGAAACTTGGAATATAGGTAGCTGGGGACCTGGATTAACACATAGGCTACTTTTTATCCCGATATTCCCGCGGGAACGGGACTTACATGGGTGAAACCGCGGGGCGCAGCTAGTACTTATCATAATCTAACAAGACTAATTAGGTATCTACAGGTAGGGTAATGTAACACCCTTTTTGCGGGCTCGACCGTGTTCCGATACATAGATTGGGGCAGTCACTAAAGAATACGGTCGGATCTTGTTTCACTGGTTACATTTACCATCAATATATGACCATACTAGCTGCACCTCGCGAGGTCACCCGCGTAAGTCCCGATCCCGCGGGAATATCGGGATAAAAAGTAGCCCTTGTACTATTCCAGGTCTTCTACTGTCTACGTTGTAATTTTCATTGCAATCGGTTCAGTAGTTTTTGCGTAAAAGAGTAACAAAGTGCACATACATACGTACAAACTTTCGCGTTTATAATATTAGTAAGATTGTCAAACGCTTTACTACTGATACTTTAAAAAAACGGTATGATAAATAAATATTTACTAGGAAAAATTTAAAGGAGAAATTCATCTTTCAAAAATTCACTCGCAACGAGATTTTAACTTGCGTCTTTGCGTCAGTACCGCAGTGCTTTAACCAACTAGGCCTCATCTCGAGCAGCGAATTGAAGAGTATTGATTGTTCCTTTAAAATATTTCTAGTAGATGTGCCTTGAGCAATAAATGAGCGAAAAAAATAATGTTAATAAAAAATGTTAACTTTTTTTGCAATGAGTACCGCAACTTGGTTGGGATAATAGTGATTTTAAATTAAAACTGCCTCGAGCATTGTCCTTATTTTCAACTGGAAATCAACACTTTACTTAGTAGTGTGGCGACATTATTTCGTATAATCCCAGCGGCCACCGGCTGGATTGCCACAGTAGTCGCCCATTTCTGCCCGTCCATTTGATCCCATCGGCCACCGAAATTTTCAAAACAGACTAAAACGTTTTTAAGTGTGTGTTTCCGCAATTAGCCCTATACTGTACCTTTATGTGTCTCGATGAACCGTTCCCAAAAACAAATTTGCAAAGTCCGCACCATAGATAAATTATTTAAGATTAATGGTCTTTGTCCGCACTAATAACTAGACCAATTAAATCAAATTAAAGTGTTTCCCGCAGTTAACCCTGCGGTAATAATTAACGAAAAAGTCAGCTATGCACTATATCTACGCAGACGAAGTCGCGGGTAACAGTGAGTAATAAATAAATAAATATTAGGCTAGGCACAATACGGCTCCAAACTTAGCACTAGGCTTGTGCTATGAGTACTAGACAACGGATATACGGTATCATGTATCTTGGGTGTATTTGATGTATCTTGTATGTATTTATTAAAAAAAAGTATAATTTATACTTTTTTTTAATAAATACATACAAGATACATCAAATACACCCAGAACCACAAACAAACATTTATGGTCAGCAGAAATATTTGTTTTCGGCTGGGATCGAACCCGCAACCTTCTGCGTCGCAGTTGACAATCAAAAAATGCACTCTTGAAGCAGACATTGGGACCTCTTCACCACAACCTACTTCGAAACACAGCATAAATCACAAACTTTAGCATAACTTTAAGCCCTAACCTAAATTATCGCTGTCAACACAACTAAAGCTGGGCAATTTTCAATTTGTAAACCATCGTGATAATTTTGACAATAACACTGGGCTTACGATTCTACTCAGCAGGCTATGAATAATTCAAATAGATCCGACTCAGCTTTAGATTGATCTAAAATTAGGTTATCATGCAAACAAGCCTATGCAGTCTGTGGATTTGTTCGACTAGGTTTGAGGGTTAGTTGCAGATACTGTATTTACAGATTTTAATAGGATACGAAAAGCAATAAATTACAGGTATTTTTTTAAGGATTCGTTTAAAAAAATACCTGTACGGTTTACCCGCCACCAGAGAAGTCTAGGTTCGCTGGTTAGAGTTTGAAAGCGAATTAATTTTCTACTTGTAATTCCGTTTCAAATCCTATCTGAATTCATCTATCAATAGGTATATAATTTATTATATATTCTAAAGAAAAAAAAAATAATAAAAAAAAAAAAACAAAGAAAAGAAAACATAATTTGGTAATATATGTATATTACCAAAATATATTTTCTTCATTCAATTTCTAATCACGTTTTAACCAACCCACCCATTTGCTCCAATAATTTATGTTTACATCCTAAGGTTGCCTGTAAGAGATCGCTTTTAGCAATAGGGCCGCCCATTGTACCTTTGTTTTCTTTTTATATAATTTCATGTTTTTCTTATCATTTGGTACAATAAAATGTTACAAAAAATTCAAATAAAAAAATACAATAAAATTCAAATAGATCCGACTCAGCTTTAGATTGATCTAAAATTAGGTTATCATGCAAACAAGCCTATGCAGTCTGTGGATTTGTTCGACTAGGTTTGAGGGTTAGTTGCAGATACTGTATTTACAGATTTTAATAGGATACGAAAAGCAATAAATTACAGGTATTTTTTTAAGGATTCGTTTAAAAAAATACCTGTACGGTTTACCCGCCACCAGAGAAGTCTAGGTTCGCTGGTTAGAGTTTGAAAGCGAATTAATTTTCTACTTGTAATTCCGTTTCAAATCCTATCTGAATTCATCTATCAATAGGTATATAATTTATTATATATTCTAAAGAAAAAAAAAATAATAAAAAAAAAACAAAGAAAAGAAAACATAATTTGGTAATATATGTATATTACCAAAATATATTTTCTTCATTCAATTTCTAATCACGTTTTAACCAACCCACCCATTTGCTCCAATAATTTATGTTTACATCCTAAGGTTGCCTGTAAGAGATCGCTTTTAGCAATAGGGCCGCCCATTGTACCTTTGTTTTCTTTTTATATAATTTCATGTTTTTCTTATCATTTGGTACAATAAAATGTTAATCTATTTATGTCAATACACTCGCACATCGTATATACATCATTGGTAATGGATACATGCATTTTAAATCAGCCTCCAGTCTCTTTACCTTACCGAAGGACCCTTCTCGATCAAATATCGACATTTAGAAGTCAAAAAATCCATCTTGTCCATCCATTGGGCCGGTAGAACCCACATCACGTTGTTTCAGAGATTCCTGATCAGTCAACCACACTGTACCTAATTCATGAATAATGGATCTGGATTTGGTAGACGGTTTGTTATTAATCTTGTATTACAAGTGCATTGTTGTGAGCGATGTTTGTCTAGTGGTAGATACTCTGATTTTCATTCTACAGGTCGTCATTTCGAATGCGACGCGCATCAAACATATTTTTTTGCGTTTTTGCGGTATGTGCGTTAATAAAATTTACGGTGAACGAAAAATCGTAAGGAAACCCACGATTTGTTAGCACCAGACGTATTGATCAGTTTTTTCCTCTAGGCATGGCTGTTTTGGCTGGCAGGGTGGCACAGGTTCTGGAACCTAATAATGTCGGACACTACTGCGCCATAAATAGCATGGTAAAAGTTAAAAGCACAGTATAAATCACCTAAAATTAAATGGAAAAAAGGCCAATTACTTTATTTTACCAACTATTAACGTGAATGTGGTAATGATGTTAAATCGTCATCAGACGACCAAAATGGCATGTTGGATGAATACCTGAATTCAATGCAGAAGGTTGTGGGTTTGTTTTCCGGCAGGGAAAGTATTTATGCTTAAAAATGAAGAATTGTTTTTGGTCTGAGTGTTTCTCAATGACGTTGTGGCCGTTTTATATAACTTTCGAATAATTTATTTTAAACTTCGTGCGCCATACGTCCTAAACGAGTCGCTTTAGGACTTCGTGTGAAAGAATAGTTTTTGTTTATTTAGGTCTTTCCATTCAGATATATTGGTTTTGTTCTTTAGAGAATTTTCCGACAATACTTATATTAAAAAAAAATCAAGATCTAATCTACCACTGACCATGTCAAAGACTTAGGCCGGCTTGTATAACGGTTCCTAAACATGTTTAAGCTGTTCAACGTGTTTAAAATCTGTCATAATTTCAAGAACTGTTCATGTGCGGCAAATTATTATCAATCGTCCACTTAATGAAATAGAGTCTAATGTTCGATTTCCCATAAATTATTTTAAAATTGATTTAGTATAAATATTGTCCATTAGGCATTTCTATTACAGGAGTAATTTCCCGTAGTTGAACTAGAAAATATTCTGACATAAGATGTCTTAAAGTGACACGTGTCTGGCACGACAACCATTTCTATGTTCCATAAATTAAATAGGATTATGTAATTCAATGTTATTTCTCTTTAATGTCCGCTCATCTTGTTCTTTTTTCAATTGTTTCAGTTGCCGCCCAGATTGTTTCGGTGGACGTTTACCGTGCTCCTTTTAGTAGCTATCATAGCTCCAACATCAAATTCAACAAGTAAGTACAATTACAAATACAAACATAATTTATTCCAAGAATGAAGTGGGTATACATGGTCTTTTTTTTTAGTCTGGTAGACAATAATTATATAATAATATGTATATTCAATTTACTATATACAATCATTATCAGGTAGGTACACTAACATACTTATATAATTAATTAAAATTAAAAATCCAAAAATGCGTCCCTACGTAAGGTACCCAAAAGGCTGGCTGCATTGCCTCTTTGAATAGCTATACTGATTCGTTGATATGTTCCCTCTACGTCGAGCACTTTTACGTCGATACCCGCTACGTCGACTTTTATTGAATTGTTTTGGTACTTTCCCGGCTCAAGTGTCAATGGTTGGTTGAGCCATCAAGGCGGTCAGAACAGAACAGTCGGTACAGTCAGAACATAAATCATTCCATACGATTTTACGTGTGTAGAATGTTTGATAGTAGGTTGTGATAATTTCGTTCTCTTTTCTCTCAATGATATTTCTTTTCGCTTGGTTAGGTCAAAATGGGTGTGGTCATGATCACAACCACGCAACTTTATATTAATTCATGGTCACACAAACACACCTTTGTGTTAAAGTGGGCGTGGTCATAGAATTCCACGCCCCCGATAGGCAAACCAGATTACTCGCAGGACGCCTGCGGGGCAAGAAGTAGGTGGTGGCGGAGGTACTCTCAGGTGGTGCAAAGATGAAAAGTGCGGGCGCGCGGCAGGGAGCACAAGTGACATTTTTGCAGTCAGCTAATTGGTTACGGACGCTCAGAACGATATCCACACGGCATTCATTTTCCTGAGATATATCCGAAGATGAACGCTTTTAGATAAATCTTTTTTTTTTTTTTTTTTAATAATGCATTATAAACAAGGGATAAATTAATTCTTACTTATAAATGTGAAGTAATGTATGGTTACTTTACTTTGAAAATAAAAATGTTACAAAAACATTTAGATACCAAACGAAATGATAAAGTTCATTATCTATTTTGCATTCGAATAATATATCTCGGGATCTATCTCGGAACGACGTGAATGTGTGTATCGATACCCGCCCCCACCTAATTTTTCCCCGCAGGCATCACGCTAGTGATCTGGTTTGCCTATAGTGTGTGGTTCACTTACATGAGTAATGTGTGTGTAAAACTACTTGAATTTACGCTTTCTATTACTGTAACACAGACTGTGGCTTACAAAAAGTATAGGTAGGTAGAATTTAAATTAAAACTCAGTTTCATTGAAATAATGTTTTAATACGCAATAACTGATCTAAAATTGAACGTTCTTAATCAGTGTCTAACTTTATTAAATAACGGATTAAGATAGTTGAATTATGTATTAGAATTACTTTCTTAAACTGTTATTCAATTAAGCTTAATCACCGTCTAATCATTATCAGCAGGAACTTTTACATTAATAAATATTATTTTTTTAAATACCTTACACAAATTGTTTTCGTTTTTTCACAGGGCCCTGGCCCCGAAAATGTGACAGTCTTCGCGTTTATTGTACTTATGTATATGTATGTATTGCATAATGCAGAGTTTACAAAAAAGAATGTTACTTGTTTCACAGTTATCAAGGTGTTTCCAAACCACTACAGAACTTAAATTATATTTTTATTTTAAGTGCTAAGCCCGCACCGGGCATTAATAGAACTATTTCACTACAGATTTTGCTGAGCACTTATAGAAAGGTAACGTATTGCACTCTTCCAAGGTTGAAAGGACACTGGAAAGTTTATATATAGGTACACCATTGTTAGGGCTGTGACTTGTGACATCATTAGCGAGCGTACACTATTTTTACCCGAAAATTATAGAACTTAAGGTTTAGTTCAAATTGTCTATATTTTCAGTATCTTGTGCGCTGCGCCTACGTTTACGTTTTACGGTTTACGTGCAAAAGAGTAGTGACATCTAAAACTTACCTGATATTAGACCTTAAGAATGAACAACTGTTACTAAGTAAAATAATTATTTAATAAGAATCATACAAAATAATAAAAAAATATTTTTGATACCTACTATTACAAATTATAAATACTCATCGTCTTTATCAACCAGCCTTTGCAACGCGAGCCGTTGAAAGAGATGAGAACGAAAATATAATGACCTTCTCTGGTGATTCATGGCCCTGTACCTAAGAACTAATACAGCAATTAAATACTATCAAACATGACACAAGTGATAGTCGTATGAAACAGGATAATTACTACTCAGTCCTCACAGCCAGGCAAAAAACATGGTCACTAAACAATAACTGATCAAACAAAATTTAAATGATACTATGACTTTGACTTTATTATTCTGACTGTACTTATCAACCAGCCATCGAGGCATGAGCCGCGATAGTACCAAAGATTTTCTAAAAATATCGACGTAGCGGGTATCGACGTAAAAGTGCTCGACGTAGAGGGAACATACCAATTCGTTGGCCAAAGTAGCTACCAGCCCTTTTGTCACCATGGTGATAAATAAATCATTAAAATAATTATTGAGTCTCTTATATTCTGTCATAACAATGACATGGAACAATTAGTTTCATTAGTCAAAAAAATATTATTTCAATAAGTAAAAACATTTTTTTTTAAATTACATTTATAAGCGGATGTTTTTAAAAAGATGCGGCTAAAAAATCGCACCTAACAGAAGTCGCATATGTGATGCAAATTTTTAGAAAGCATTTCTTTAAAATTGTAGTCACCCAAGTGTAAGAAACACTTTAAAATATATGAAAAGGCAATCGGAAGCGACATCTCAACGTTGTATTAATTTCAGTGTAAACTGATAAATGCAAGTTGACAGTCTGCAAAACAGACCGATAAATGGCGCTGCGTGTCTTAAGCGTAAAACAAGTAAAAGATGCGATCCTTAATATTGCAAAGTGACTAGACGATCACCTGTGGCCAAATCTGATAAGGCTTTGGGGCTGGACTTCCCAAAGATGCAATTTTATTTTCAAAATGTTGTTTTATTTATTTAAGTTTCTGTTGTTTCTGTTAATAATATAAACAAATAATGCCAAAAAAACGCTGGTAGCAAAAATTATGAAACACTAAAATAAAGCAATTTTTTGATAGTTTCATAATTTTTAAAGTATTTTTTTATTCTTGTAGTTAAATATCTTTACAGTTGGCTTAGATATGAATAAATAGATATACATCTCTAATTCTGGTTCCGATTTGACTAGCGTCATCTAGGAGCCACGGAGTCCACGGAACTAATTTTTCAGTACATCAGTATTAGTTCCGTGGACGCTCACCACCACCTTCCAACAAACAACAGCGCCAAGATGGCGCATATCAAACCGGCACCATTATAAAATGCCTCTCTATAAGGAAAATCTTTTCCAGTGGTATATTGCGTTCAGTGGCAGTTGGTAATTCAGTACATTCACTTCCAATCTGTTCCGAGTAATAAAACAGGATCTCATTATGCATTTAAGGGTACACGGTGGAGTTATAATGGTGTACAATATCACTATTAAATCTTTACGACAGCTATTATAGTTTATTTATAAACCAGAGAAAATGTTTAAAATAGTGCTTAAAAATTTATCAGCGACTAAAGTGGATCTTGAGCTCAGAAACGATGGTCTTTAAGAGGACGAATCGAAGAGTTTGTAAATTTGGTTGTCAATATACATATTAACTTAAAAATTCTAAAAAAAGTTAGATTGTTTAAAAGTTATACAGCTAAAGTTGTTCGCCTAACCGTCTTGAACATCACACTTTAAGCTTAAATGGTCATCGTGGGAATACGCTGTAAATCTCAGTTTTCACTATAGATAAGGAAACCATATTTTGATATTTAATTCATCCTTTCTTTTGGTAAAAAATAAATAAAGAAATGCGTTTTAAAAATTTGCACCCGACAGGACTTGAACCTGCATCTTTGAGGAGTTCGGCTTCAAGTGTAGGAAAAACTTAATAAAAATATAAAATAAATGGTTTACTTACTTTTGGGCTTCTCCTTCTTCTTTTCATATAAATAGTAGTGTTTCTCCCATAACTTTTAAGTTGTCAGGCCACCCTAAGTGCCTGCACCTCCGACCCCAGCCCCCACCGCAGCATCGGTCTTGCTGATCCCACCGGCTCCTTCAACAAAGGGCAGATGCCGTGGAAAAAAGACAGGCAATAAAACTGCACCAGCCCAACCGGCTGATGATGCCGTAGCTGGACCGTCCTCGGCCTGGCCACCAGCCCCCGCTATTGCCGGGCAGCCGACCGCACTTGCCCCATCCAGGGAGTGGGTGCGTGTCGGCAGAAATGGTAAGCGAGAGGCTAGCAAGAAGCCTCAGATCCCAGCGAAGAAGGGCCCGAAGAAGCCAAAGCTTCGGACACCGAAGACGGCGGCTGTAGTTGTGACACTACAGCCAGAAGCTGAACGGAGTGGAGTCACCTATGCGTCGGCGCTGTCGGAGGCCAAGAGACAAATTGACTGGGCAGCTCTTGGCATTGCAGGACTTCGTCCGCGCCGGGCTGCGACAGGTGCACGAATATTTGAAGTCGCTGGCGAGGACAGAGTCGCAAAGGCCGACCAACTGGCCGAACTTATAAGGCAGAAGTTGGGTGACGAGTGTGTCCGGGTCCAGCGCCCAGTGACCACGGCGGACATCCGTGTATCCGGCTTGGATGACACCGTCACCGGCCCGGAGCTCTTGGCGACAATCGCTGCTGCGGGTGAATGCGCCGCAGAGGCGGTCAAAGTTGGCGAAATCCGCCAATCTTCAGGTGGCATGGGAGTCGCATGGGTGCGATGCCCAATTGACGTGGCCAAAAAGCTCGCAGGTGCCGGCCGCCTACTTGTCGGTTGGGTGTCGGCAAGCGTCAAGCTACTGACACCCAGAGAGAGGCGTTGCTTCCGGTGCCTTGAAACCGGGCACGTGCGCGCGCAATGCAAATCAGAGGTCGACCGGAGTGACTTCTGCTACAGGTGCTCTCAGCCGGGACATAAGGCAGGCAACTGTTCGTCTGCCCCATGCTGCACTCTGTGCGCGACGGCTGGGCTGCCAGCGGGCCACCAAGTTGGGTCCAAGACCTGTAAAGCCCCCAAGCCCAAAAAATCAAAGAGGACAGCTGTTGCACCCGGCACAACGCCATTGGCTCCAGCTGATCCGGCGCCTTCTGAAGCCCCTGGGACTTCTCAAGAAGGGATGGATGGTGTCGCGGACTTTGAGATCGAGTGCCCCTAATGGATCAAGTTCGTATCCATCAATTTCTACAGGCGAACTTGAACCATTGTGGGGCGGCCCACGATCTGCTCATGCAGACGGTCGCCGAGGAGGGTATAGAGGTTGCCGTACTAGCGGAGCCTCTGTTCATCCCCCAGAGGAGTAACTGGATAGTGGACGCGGCGACCCCGGCGCTGGTCGCGATAGTCCCATCCAGGGCCCTATGCGTCCCGCTTCCTAAACCCATCGCTCGCGGCGTGGGCTACGTCGCGGTGCTATGGAGAGACATAGTCGTGCTCGGGTCGTACTTCTCGCCGAACCGGGACGACGACGAATTCGAATCTTTCTTGGGCGAGGTTGGGGCCCTTCTGGACCGCACACAACCTCGCCCGGTACTTCTACTGGGAGATTTGAATTCGTGGTCTACAAGATGGGGCAGCGTTCGGGCCAACTCTAGGGGAATGAGATTGGGGCCATGGCTTGACTCTCATGATCTCGAGGTCCTTAACCGCGGGAGGACAAGCACCTGTGTGGCGTCAAGGGGAGAGTCTATCGTAGACGTCACATTCGCCTCCCCCACACTTGCCCGCAGAGTGCAAGACTGGCGGGTTTTGGAGGGGGTGGAGACTTACTCTGACCACCGGTACATCCGGTTCGGGATCTCCACCCAGACCTCCAACCCTGCGGTCCAGTCGCCACGGACAGACCGCCCTCGGTGGGCATTGAAGCAGCTGGACAGGGAGCTGCTCGAAGAGGCTGCCATTATCCAGGCATGGGTGCCCGTGCCGGATGTCCTGGAAGATGTGCATGCCGAAGCCGAGTGGCTCACCCGAGCCGTGTCCAGCGCTTGCGATGCGGCGATGCCGCGAATTAAATCGAGGGGTCCTTCGCGGCAGATGTATTGGTGGTGCGCAGAAGTGGCCTCCCTGCGCGCCGCTTGTGTACATGCGCGCCGCCCATACACCCGTCACCGGAGCCGGCGTCGCGGTCGCCGGCTCGCACCAGAAGAGGTAGACGAAGTGGAGGAGGAGCTGCACGCTGTTTATAAAGCAGCCAAAAAGGCCCTCAAGACAGCCATTTTCGCAGCGAAAGACCAGGCCCGAAAGGAGCTCCTTGCGTCTCTCAGTGAGGACCCGTGGGGGCGTCCCTATCGTTTCGCTAGGAACAAGCTCCGGCCATGGGCCCCACCGTTAACGGAGACGCTCGAGCCCGAGTTCGTCTCAGACGTCGTCTCGTCGCTCTTCCCACTCCGGGACGAGCACGTACCTCCGCAGATGGCTTCACCTACGTCCTCAGGGCTCTCGGCCGAAGAGGAGTCCGTAGAAGTTACCGCACAGGAGCTGAAGATGGTCCTCCGTCGTCTCAGCGCCAAGAACACCGCCCCAGGGCCTGACGGCATACCGGGGCGCGCGTTGGTTCTAGCCTCGAAGCACTTGGGGGACCGTCTTCGGAGGCTGTTCTCCGCTTGCCTTGAGCGTGGGGAGTTCCCCGCTCGATGGAAGGTGGGCAGTCTCGTGCTCCTGCGGAAGGAGGGGCGGCCGGAGGACTCACCGTCAGCGTATCGGCCGATTATCCTGCTTGATGAGGGGTGTAAACTCCTCGAGCGGATAATTGCCGATCGCCTAACGTGCCACCTCACCCGAACTGGGCCGGATCTTTCGGCAAACCAGTTCGGGTTCCGGAGGGAGCGCTCGACGGTGGGGGCCATCCTTCGGGTAAAGGCTCTTGCGGATGAGGCCGTGGCCAGGGGAGATGTGTTGTTGGCGGTGTCACTTGACATTGCCAACGCTTTCAACACTCTCCCTTGGGCTTGTATTATGGAGGCCCTGCAATACCACGGGGTGCCGGCTTACCTACTGCGCATTGTGCAATCGTATCTGTCGGACAGGGTCATTGCGTTCGACAGTCGCGATGGGCCACGCACGTGGCGAATGTCGTGCGGTGTTCCACAGGGGTCGGTCCTCGGACCTCTCCTGTGGAATATTGGATATGACTGGGTGCTTCGCGGTGCCCTGCTCCCAAACCTGGCCGTGACGTGTTACGCGGACGACACCCTAATCACGGCCAGGGGGAGCACACACCGCGAAGCGGCCATTTTGGCAACGGCGGGTGTTGCACACACTGTGCACAGAATTCGGCGCTTGGGGCTAGAAGTAGCCCTAAGCAAAACTGAGTCCGTGGTGTTTCACAGCCCGCGAAACAAACCGCCACGGAATTTCCGCCTGGTGGTAGGTGGAACACCAATCGCTGTCGAGTCGACTTTGAAATACCTCGGCTTAGTCCTCGACAGTGGTTGGAATTTCCGAACACACTTCGCCCGGTTAGGAGCGAAGCTGCTGGGAACGGCGGGGGCACTCTCCAGGCTTTTGCCCAACATTGGCGGCCCTAGCGCCTATACCAGGCGTTTGTACATGGGCGTGCTGCGCTCAATGGCGCTCTACGGTGCCCCCGTATGGGCCTCCAGTCTCTCTGGTGGCGTCATCGGCACACTCTGTCGTGCGCAGAGACTGATGGCCATCAGAGCGACTCGAGGTTACAGAACAGTGTCGGGCGAGGCGGCCGTCGTCCTTGCTGGGTCCCTCCCTTGGGATCTCGACGCGAAATCCCTTGCGTCACTCTACGAGTGGCGTGAGGATGCGCGAAGTCGGGGCGACCGACCGGCGCAAAGGGAGGTGGAGGAGCGCCGGACGGAGCTCCGACAGGTCCAAGTGGAGATGTGGCAGACGCGACTGCAACAACCGAGGGCAGGGCTATGGACCATCGAGGCCATCAGGCCCGTGTTGGTGGAGTGGCTGAATCGCAGCCACGGGGCACTCTCGTTTCGCCTCACTCAGTTGCTGACGGCACACGGTTGCTTCGGCAAATACCTTTGCCGAATACGCAGAGAGGCGGACGAGAGGTGCCATCACTGCTCGTCGGACTGCGACTCCGCCGAGCACACGCTCGCTGCCTGTCCAGCATGGGACCAACAGCGGCGGGAATTGACGGCGGCCATTGGTCACGACTTGTCGCTGCCGACCGTAGTTCGCACTATGGTCAACAGTGATGAGGCCTGGCAGGCCGTTAGGACCTACGCCGAAGACGTAATGTCCTCAAAAGAGGAGGCGGAGCGAGCACGTGAGCTGCTCCGCGGCACGCAGCGCCCCAGGCGAAATCGGCGAGTGGTCAGAAATGACCACTTGCCACCCTAAACGGCTCATGGCGGCGGACTCGGGGGGGTCCGTCGCCGTACGAGAGCCCGAGATGGCGGCGGCGTGTCCACGCCGCCTCTCGCGAGGGTTTTACCCTGTATGGGGTTTTCAGAGATGAGGTCCGAAGCGGACCACCCGCCGCTAGGGCTAGCCGATGTACTGCTTGCAGCTTCCGGCGATGCCCTGGCATAGCGGAGAGAAGGACACCCTGGGTTTTTAGTGGGTATACCCCTGGCACACACCATCAAGACCAGGAGGGACCCCCACTCACCGGGCCGCTCTCCCCCGAGAGTGGCCCGAAGGTCTTAATAAGATTTTCCCAGGTTAAAAAAAAAAAAAAAAAAAAAAAAAAAAAAAAAAGGCCACCCTAAGTGCTTTTACTCGACGTAACAACTGCTATCACAGAAAACAACTGAATTCAACTGCTTAACGTGCCTTCCGAAGCACAGAGAAGCTCCAAAAATTGTTTTTTATGCTTTTAACTACTGCCCGGTTTCTGAACATCTGACATAAACTCTCACTACCTATTGATTCAATAAAGATATCCTTGAGATAAACTCCAGTTATCTGTCTCCGTTTTTCTATACATGTGACAAGCCGTCTCTGTCACTCCGCTGTTCGAATAGATAAACCACCGACAAACAGACTTGGCATCAACTTTATTAAGTACTGAGCGACGCCAACTGCAAGACAGTTTTTTTAACTGTTTCTAATAGGTACTACATATTTAAAGTGAAATTACCTACATTTTCTCTTCCACAGCCGTCCGAAGAAGACTACGAAAACCAACGTCAAAAGTATCAACATCTGTGTCGACCAGCGTATCCAGGTCCACCGATCAGGTCATATCAGCTAGCGTGAACAGGCCAAAAATACGTGGTCGACCGAGTATAGCAAGTCGGAAGTCGTCGGCAGCTCTAGATAATTCGGTTACAACTGAACATCATAAGGATAAAGATGGGTATAAGGTTAGTGTAAATATAATAGTATGATTTAATAATACTTGACAGGAGATCGTGCGGGTCTTAGATTTATCACGCGTACTCAGAATTGATAGGATCGCTTTTGGTGGGTGATTATTATCTATAGATTATTAAATTCAATATCCTGACTTATGGACTGTATGACTTGACTGCTTAACCTGACTGTATATAAAAATGGGTAAAGTAGAGTCATGGTTGCTCCCACTGTATATTCTTTTTAGGGTTTCGTAGTCAACAAGAAATCCTTATATAGTTTACCGTATACTTACTTAATGACCCTTACCGTGATCTTTCTATTGCCGAACTTAAATCG
Organism: Idaea dimidiata; assembly: GCA_949358125.1. NCBI lineage: Eukaryota > Metazoa > Arthropoda > Insecta > Lepidoptera > Geometridae > Idaea > Idaea dimidiata. Next base: position 1,572,873 of record OX442340.1, read on the forward strand.
GACCTTTTATCGTTCAGCTAATAAAAAATAATTAATTAAAATAAAAAAAAGACAAATAAAAAATACATTAAAAACATTATTTCGTAATTTGTTTTTATTGCTCAAGGCATATCTACTAGAAGAAGATTCAAGATGAATTTAAAGATGAATTTTTCATTTAAAATAGTTCTAGTACATTAAAACTCAACCTAAAGAAACCTCTTTTTTTTATTCCGCCCTATCATATATAATGTCTCGCACAGTCGTCGCAAAGTCTCTGCGTTATCGTTGAGCTAAAAAAATAATAATTAAAATCGCATCAAATAATAAAAAAAACTAACGAAAATATTTTTTTGAGCGACAAATAACGAGAAAAGGACGATGAAATTAATAAATAACGATCATGGTAAGGCACATGAACAAAAACGTTAAAAATGGACAATTTAAAACACACTTTATATTATGGTTGTACATACATTTGAAGGCCAACTTCATTTTTGCGTTGAAACAAACTTATTCCTATACACTCACGTGCATTACTCATGAATAATAACAATTTACTCTTTCGAGTAAATTTATGCACTCAAATATGAGCTATAACTTCAAATGAATATGTTTTAAAATTATTTATATCACCGCCGCAACGAAAAGTTTCGAGGCGTCCCCCAAGGTTCGATGTTGAGGCCACTGTCTTTCCTGATATTTCTTTGGAAAGTTCGACTTCTCTTTATAATGGGAAATGTGTACCTACTTATTCTTTTGAACACGTCTGTACGTATAAGGAAAACTTGGGACTGCGTATTGGATTTTTATCAAGAAATTTCTTTCAAGATTTTGTATAAAAGCTATGTTTCACGATGATATTTCAAATCTGTTTGACGATAAAGTCAAGAAAACTAAATTCCATATGATATTATAAGGAATTTTTGTTCAATAAAAAGTATAATAACAATAAAATGTCTGTAAATACCTTTGTTAGGCAACTCAATCTCACTCAACTCAACTCAATCTCACTCAACTCAACTCAATCTCACTCAACTCAACTCAATCTCACTATTTACAGAGAATGTTTCTTCTTTCTTCTTCTTATCTTGTCGATAGAGAGAGCTGCAATTTGAGTGTGTTCTTTATATTGATGTAGGCATCCGAATAGAAAGAATTTTCTGCAATTCCTTTGGAAATTACGCGGGGAGAAACAAAGTTTTTTTTTTACCAGTTTGAGCTAAGAGACTGCGGTATTTTATGATCGGTTACCATCTCCAAATAGGACTATTATATTAAGGAAAATAGATCAAAACTTGGTATTACTAAAAAACTTGATCAACCATGATCAATGGCTGACTATCCACTGTCGTTCAGCCAGTTTTAGTTCCACATTAAAATTGACCGCCTATTTAAATTGAAACTAGATTCTAAGCTTTGACTGCGCTAACAACCTTTTAGAATCATTATGAAGCTTTTCATCTTAAACTGAGTACCATTTTAAAAGCAAAGCTTAAGGGGAAAGGAGATCTACTCTCGTCTCCATGCATACTTTACATACTTTATCCTATTTTGATACAGATCTCAGAGAAAATATTCCGCGCTACCAAGATCGTTTGTCGTTAATTTGTCGTCCTTTTGTCGCTCAAAAAAATTAAGTAAGTACAAATTTAAAAACAATATTTTTAAAAACCATAAGATAATTAAAAAAAAACTTTTTTTTAAAGTTGGTTTTTAATTTTATCTTTTTAGCTGAACGATAACGCGGCGACTTTGCAACGATTTATACAACATCATGGATTATGATTATGCCATAAAACCTATATCAGCAGTGACCATGCTCCTATGTTTTGATACATGGCATATTTTTTTTTTTGCTATTTGAATAAGATAATGAAAAAAAAACAAAATGTAGTACGTCATGGCAGATATGAATTTAATAGCATAAACTATTTGCTCTAATGCTTTATCCATGGAGGAAACAGCCGACTGCGACTGATTGAAAAGTTTGTATAGAGAAAAGAGTAGACGTCCTTTCGCCTTAAAAGGCAAGCTTAAAGGAAAAGCTAAATAGTCGAGAAAGCAGGAAGGAATGAAGTAAATTAATTATACAGTAACTACGATTTCAACGGAGCTAACAAAAATACGGGAGACATCGGGAAATTTAATGTTTCTGTTTATTTTTCGCAGCAATTCAATGTATTCATTAAGCAAATAAATATGTTTAAAAAAAACACATTAAACCTAGTTTTAGACTTAAAACTAAGCTTAGTTTAGCAGGATTTACAATACGAAACTAGTTGCATGCAATTTATAGTCATTTTCACAAAAAAAAACCGTAGGTACTATTTATCAATTTGACAAAATTGCTCACAGTATAGGTACTGTAAACAATTTTGCAATTTTGATTTATCAATTTTTCAATTCAATTCATTTATTTTGACAAAATTACTGTAAGCAATTTTGTCAAATTGATAAATAGTACCTACGGTTTTTTTTTTCAGCATTTAGGAATGCTGCGAGACTGCTTTAGTGAAATTTACTCTATAATGCATGACACTAGTTTAGTAATGTAAATTAGGTTTTAAAATCTTCGCATAAACAAAACTTTTTTTATTCTATATGGGTACATAGGTACCTAAAATAAAGATATTTTATTTTATTTTTTTACTAAAGGAAGTTTTTAACTATCCTTACACATTGACATTTTGCTAGGATACAAAAATGTTCCCCACTATCCTATTTTTTTTTAAGGTAAAAATATTAATAGTTTCTGTTATTTCATGCAATATTTTTTATAGAATATTATGCAACACTCACACCAAAAAGTATGATACAAAATCGTATAAGAAAAAAATAATTTATAAAAAACATTCATTTTACCAATCTAATTTTTCCAATGGGTCCCGACTGTGAGTCATTTTTTACTCATTTATTATGTGTTCTGTGTGTATCGATTACAAAACAATTATTACTTAGCGTAATTTCAAATTACTGGGCTTGTTTTTTTCTTTTTGTTTTTTTTGTTGTTTCTATGCGTATTTTTTAATCGAGTTTTTTACGCAGTCGGGTTTTTTGTTTTTTTATAAATTATTTTTTTTATTTTACGCTTTTTAGTTATTTTCATTTATTGATGGTAGGTAAGTCTCGTAATCTATTCATTTCATTAGGGGGTTATAATGTATACTGTGCATTATTCAGTAGATAACTAATATTATAATTAAGTAGGAAAGTAGGTACTTAATGTTCCAACTTTATTTATTTATATTATTCTATTTCAGTTAGGGTTTAGTTATTTATTGTTTAAATTTATTATTATACTTTTAACGTTTTTAGGTAAGTAAGTACCTAAGTGTTATTAGGCTTTTATTCAGTAGGTAGGTACAATTTATGTAAATACTAGCTGCGGCCCGCGGTTTCACCCGCGTAAGTCCCGTTCCCGCGGGAATATCGGGATAAAAAGTAGCCTATGTGTTAATCCAGGTCCCCAGCTACCTATATTCCAAGTTTCATCGCAATCGGTTCCGTAGTTTTTGTGTGAAAGAGTAACAACCTCACATACATACGTTTATAATATCGCGTTTATAATAATAGGGGTTAAAGTATGAAATTGCCGTTTTATTGCAATAGGTTCTTTGAATTGACATAGAATCTTCATGGTTTGAGGTTTTCGAATGAAACTTTTTTCAAATGGTTTCTGTGATGTTCTTTTTTTAAAAAATGTGAAACATTTGAATATCGACTTTCAATTGTTTTTGTAATTCAATTTAGACAATAAAGATGGATACTGCGAAAATTCGAGTGTTTTTCGAATACGAGTTCCGACGCGGAACTAACGCGGCAGAAACAGCCCGCAATATCAATGCTGCGTTTGGAGAGGGGTCTACTAATGAACGCACCGTGCGATTTTGGTTTAAACGCTTTCGTGATGGAAATTTCGACTTAAAGAACGAGCCACGAGGAAGACCGCCCACACAGGTGAATAACGATGAATTAAGAGAGATAGTGGAAGCCGATCCTAGTCAAACTACCCAGGAATTAGCGGCATGGTTTAACGTTACCTTACCCACTTTATTGACTCACTTGCGTCAAATCAATAAAATAAAAAAATACGAAAAATGGGTGCCTCATGATTTGACTGATCTGCAGAAAGAAACGCGTGTTGAAACTTGTGTTGCCTTGTTGAACCGGTACAGAAATGAAGGAATATTGGATCGAATTGTAACATGTGATGAAAAGTGGATTCTTTATGATAACCGGAAAAGAAAAATGCAATGGCTGACCCCAGGTCAAATGCCACAACAGTGTCCTAAAGCAAAACTTACCAATAAAAAGGTAATGGTAACTGTTTGGTGGTCTCAGCATGGTGTTATTCACTATAGTTTTCTTCGATCTGGTCAAGCAATTACGGCAGATGTCTATTGTGCCGAACTCCGAACCATGTTGACAAAACTAGCAGTAAAACAGCCCCGACTCATGAATCGATCTTCACCATTATTGCTCCACGACAACGCGAGACCTCACACAGCACGAGAAACCATTTTGACCCTTCAGGAACTGCACTTAGAAACCATTCGTCATCCTCCGTATTCACCAGACCTTGCTCCAACGGACTACCATTTTTTTCGTGATTTGGACAATTATCTACGTGACAAGAAGTTTTCTTCCCAGGAGGCAGTACAAAATGCTTTCACACAGTTTGTGCAGTCTAGATCGTCGGAGTTCTATCGCAAAGGCATTAATAACCTTCCCATTAGATGGCAGCAATGTATAGATAATAATGGCAACTATTTTGATTAAATAAATTTGTTAAAAATTTAAAAAATAAACAATTAAGATTTTCAGTACAAATCGGCAATTTCATACTTTAACCCCTAATATTAGGAAGATATATCTACAACGTACGGTTCAATGAAAGTCAACAATGACGTGTCTAAGCGACATGTCGCCGGCTACGGACAAAAATAATGAGTACGATTACGTTTTGTCGATATACAATAACCAAATACATTACCTGTACTTGTAATTACATGTATTACACACGAATCTTTCAATGTAGTTTTCCTTCTTACATACAAACTTTCGCGTTTATAATATTAGTAACATAAGATTTTTTTAGTTTATATCAATACATTCCTGTCACCTGTACCATCACGGCTTATACTTTGATAGTTCCAAGCGTAACTACGTAACAAAAATAAAAACTTGTTCGTTGGTAATAAAAAGCAAGAATACCTAATTGTAAATTAACTTTAAACCGTTATATTTCCTAAATGGTTCTTTAAAATGAAAAATGGTGAAAGAAACCTAATCTATTCAACGATACCCATCTTGACATACTTTGACGATTTTGGTTTTTTTAATTTTGACAATATGGCGTCTGGTTGTGACAAAAGTTAATTTGGATTACTGTCATGTCTTTAACCACACTCGCCAGATTAAGACGAATCGATTGACGTTAAGAATCATCAAAATCGGTCCACGCGTTTGGCCACTAGAACGCCACATAGAAACATCCATACATACATACATACATACATAGACCGATAAACACATTACCCTCCTTTGCGTCGCGCAGTTGGGCAGTCGGGTAAGAAGTAGTCATCTGTGGCTGACATCTATTCCATATACTTGCGGATCAAGATGAGCCATCTTGATCCGCAAGTATATGTGACTCATTGGATAGGTAGTTACAATTAAAATAAATAAAACGCTTTATTACTTTGTGTATTGTGTACAGTAAAGCATTAATCGAAAACGCTTTATTACTTCTAGAATTTTTGTGCTGTGTACAATAAAGAATTAATCAATCGATAAGCGACATTGAACAGTTAATTTGTTAAATTTTATATTCATTAGCTGCGACCTGCGGATTCACACGAGTAAGTCCCGATTCCGCGGGACCTTTCTATTGAATTACTTTATTTATCTACTCAAAAAACCGCATCAAAATCTGTGACGTAGTTTTAAAGATATAAGCATACATACAAACATGAGGAGCCACTTTGTTTTACACTTTGTAATGATGCAATCTTTTTCTTTCTCCAGATCGTCTGCTACTACACAAATTGGTCCCAATACCGGACCAAGTTAGGCAGATTCGTCCCGGAAGACATCCAACCTGACCTTTGCACTCACATCATCTTTTCCTTCGGCTGGCTGAAGAAGGGAAAACTTAGCTCTTTCGAGTCAAATGACGAGACCAAGGATGGAAAGACGGGGCTGTATGACAGAATCAACACTTTGAAGAAGGCTAATCCTAAATTGAAGACGCTTTTGGCTATTGGTAAGTATCTTTACTAGTATTATAAACCAGCTGCGCCCCGCGGTTTCACCCGCGTAAGTCCCGTTCCCGCGGGAATATTGGGATAGAAAAAGCCTATGTGTTATTCCCGGTATCCAGCTACCTATATCCAATGGCAGCTCCAAAGGTTGCCTGGAAGAGATCGCTTTTAGCGATAAGGCCGCCCATTGTGCCACCTATTTTTAAGTTTTGTTTGTTTTATTTGGTGTGTATAATAAAGAATTTATTCATTCATTATATATTCCAAGTTTCATCGTAATTGGTTCAGCGGTTTTTACGTGATTGAGTAAAAACCACACATGCACACGTACACACATACTCACAAACTTTTAGCTTTATAAATATTAGACGGAGTAGGATAGGATTCGAAAGTAACGCTATCTGTCTGATATAACCTACCATACTATCGAACCGCACCATCGCACCACTAACATCCTACTAATATTACAAAGCTGAAAGTTTGTATGTATGTGTGTATGTGTTTTACTCAATCACGTAAAAAGTACGTAAAAACCTCTGAACTTAGAATATAGATAGTTGGAATAACACATAGGCTACTTTTTATCCCGATATTCCAGCGGGAACAGGACTTAACCAAGGAACACAGCTAGTATTACAAATGCAAAAGTTACTCTGTCTCTCTGATAAATTCGTGTACCACACGATAGAAGTAATTGAATTTGAAGTAGCGTTACTCAGTGCCTTGTTTGAACCAGGTTTAACTGTCCCCCTTTTGATGCTATAGTATGATTTTAAAGTTAAGATCAATGTCTATTGGCGTGAATCTGAAAAACTGTTTGGAGTGGTGCGGGGTGTGGTGGATATTAAATTCATCCGTTATATTGGAACAACGAGTTTGAGTCTTGTTCTGGCTACAATTGCAGTGAATAGGTACCTTCATTTTCTCTGATTTTTCTATACAGAAGATATTTTAATAGAGGTATATCAAAGCAATTTGATACTCGAGTGATTTTAACAGGCAACGCCTTAAACCACAAAATGATTAGACTTACCGCCTTATTATAGAAGAAAATTTATGTGTATTAAGATAAAGTTAAGAAAAGCTTTAAGTCGACAAGAAATATTACTAATTGGAAATATAGAAAACTATAGTTGGAAATGGTTGCCGAAATTCGGCCCCCGACGGGATTTAACCTGCAACTCTCACAAATCCGTTGTAATGCATCTGTCTGCTTGCCCCACAGGTGCCTTAATCCCGTATCTAAATATTTAAGAGTACGAAATTAGTATTGCACAACATTACACACAGCGAAATCTAGCTAAGCACTAGGCTTGTAATAATCATATCACAAGCCTATATAGTGCTTAGTTTGGGTCTAGACTACGGATAGGTAAACTACATACTCATACTTTTTTTATCATAATTATGATCACTCATTTAATTATAATTTAAGAAAAATATTATGTAGGTAATGATAATAATTATAATTCATTTTAATACATACAATATTTCGTGTGGATAAATACTTTAAGGGTAATATTTAGATGGTTTAGCCTGTCAATAAACCACGATTAACGCATAGAATCGTTATGTAATAAAACGGTAAGAATCTGACAATTTCAGAAACTCCTTCAAGTCAATACCTATTACAAGTTTAGTACATTAAACAGCTTGTGAACGGCGCAGAGAAACAATCTGTACGGAAGCTATCTTATACGTTCAGTCGGGAAGTTATACTACTTATATTATGAAGTTGAAAGTGTATGTAAGCGACTATAATACTCTTTTACGTAAAAACTACTGGACTGTTTGCAATGAAAATCAGTATGTAGATAGCTGAATACCTGGACTAACAAATAGGTTACCTTTTATCCCGATATTCGCACGGGATCGGGACTTACGCGGATTCAACCTGCATGAGTCTTTATTTTATAAGTTAGGTTTTACGAATCAGTGTATCTGGTGCGACTAACACCCGAATACAGAAACGTCATTTCAAATTTAAGAGGTAATTAAATTATTGAGCAGCTTCTAAATTAAAAATTAGTATGGCAGTTCTTGAGTTTGAGAGCTGCTTCTTTGTTTAAGTAGTTCTCAAATGTTGAGTAGCGTTTCTGTATTCGGTCGTTAGAAGGTGGGTTTGACTCTATCAGTTAACAAATATTTACATCTTAAGTTTCATTACAATAAGTTTGTATAATAAAACACTTTATTTACCGGGTTTAATCGCGTTTTATTCATGATTATTGAAACGAACCGAGCGTTCGGCAACTATACAGTTCGCTTTTTCAAGGTTGACTGGTAAAAAAAGTGTTTTATTATTCAAAATCGCGAAACCCATAGCAGAAATCAGTTTGTAGATTTTGCGTGAAGAAATGACAACTACTCGTTTGTATTTACACACAAAATGTCACTGTTATAATTTTAGTAGGATTTTATTGGCTATTCCTTGCCATATGCTTATATCTATAACCATATCATAAGCCTACTTCTTGGTTTGTTTATAGATGATACCACTTGCATCGTTTCTGCAAACAATGTTTCACTTTATACCGTACATTTTGCCACAGATATCGGTTCTTTTGCATTATTTATTTTCAGTGTAGACACTCTGTTTAGCTAAACTTGGCAATTGACCACAGCGTAGAGTTTCGATTTAGGGATTGGACGTGTCGATATTTTAGTGAATCGATATCGACAAAAAATTTATCAGTTTTATCGATAGAACTCTATCTCGCATTATAATTAGGTGGGTAAATGAGATAGGTAGATTGATAGACAGATAATTCTATTTGTGCAATTTCTATATCTTTCGAAACCTCCTGTTCACGATTAAACTAAATAAAAAAATAACTAAAATTATAAATGCGAAAGTTTAGGTGTTAGTTTGTTAGGTTTGTTGTGTGTTGTTATATTTGTGTTTCAATCATCCAAAAACAAAACGAATTGCGATAAAACCTAAGTATTCAGATAGCTGGATCCGATATTTCCACTGGATCGGGACTAACGCGAGTGAAACCGCGGGGAGCTGTTATTGTTATAATTTATAATAAAAGCAACGTGAATAAAACAAAAAAAATATAGAAAAAAAATTACTAGGTTAAACTCTATAATATTCACTGAGTTTTGTTCAAGCATCTTCTTAATACCAAATTCCTTTTACAATTATTATTTTAGTAATTTAATAGCAATAAACATTTCAAAGTAAAATAAAATTAAGTACCAATATTATAACTGCTGGTTTGGAGTGTTTTAACAAGTGGCTAGTAATGTTTATCACATAACACGTCAGGTATAGGCGTGACAACTTTCTAACCATAAACTTTACACGTAACTATAGGTATCATTATTTTTAGAGGAAGTGTAAATGATATATTATTTTTTTATTTGATAGTTTTACTTGTGTACATTTGTGAGGCCCTATAATTATTTTTGTGTAATTTGATTTGATGATGATGACATAGGAGTAAATTGTAAATATAAAGGTGGATATATCCAATGGTTTTTATTTGTATAATACTAAGGCAACAATTAGATATCATCCAAAATAAAAAGCACTCTAATTCCTTTGTATATTTATTGCAACTTAACAAAAAAATCGTTGTAAAATAATAATTAATTATGACAAAGCTAAAAAGCGCCAAAAAAGCAACAGATCCAAAGAAATATAAATATTTGAAACTAAAAATTCTAACAAAGAGGGACCTTTTAACATTTATTAAATTAATACGAAAACTATAAGATATACGATTTTAAACTAACATGGTTATTTTCACTACTAAAAGGACCGAGTAAATAATGAAGTTAGCGACAATTGTAGGGGACCGATAACCAGACGTTCAACTCGTGTCAGGAAGCAGGTAGTCCGATATGGACGCCTCTAACTTTCATCACCTACCCGCATTCTCCAGTCTCGTGAACAAGCTGGTTGAAATTACTAGCGAAATATTGAGCTCCGCGAATAAATTATTAAACATGGTAAATACCCCATTAATAAGTAATTTTAGTACTATAAGATATATTACCTACATTGAAAAAAGCTAGGTTCCGTGAAGTTACTTACAAAGTAATATTCAAAATAACAAAATTATCAAACTGCAATCTAAACCCTTATCTAGTTACACCTTAGTTAACAATAACCAATTAAAAATAATCAAAACGATTTATCTTCACGTTTAATATATCGACTAACCACATCACTACGCATGCGAACCCGATACTTCCCACGGCAAACCACAGTTGCCGGCATTTTCACCTATTTTCACGGCGACAAGAAGCGAACCATTTTCATAACTGCGGAAAAACGTGTGAATATCAAGGCTTATTATGGTTTAAATAATGGAATCGACATCGGTTTTTCACATCACTAGTTATGTATTGCTGTTGCGAAAACTGGTTAAGAGGAAAGGGTAGGTACTCGTTCTCTAATCGACTGTTTGCTCCCTGTACAAAGATATTAGAGCAAATATTTTTATGCCATAAAACTTAGCCATGACCATGTATGTATTATAAATTTTTCAAGTTTTTTTTTTATTAACCTATACTGTCCCACTGCTGGGCAAAGGTCTCCCTAACTTCTTTCCAAGCTGTTCGGTCCTGGGCTAGATTTGGCCAATCTCCGTGGAATGCATCGAGATCGTCACGCCATCGTTTTCGGGGTCTGCCACGATTCCGATGTCCGTCTTCCGGCACCCATTGCGTGACGATCTTAGCCCATCGGTCAGGATGCATTCGACTAACGTGGCCCGCCCAATCCCACTTAATGTTGGCAGTTTTTTTACTTACATCGGCTATCCCAGTCTTTGATCGCAAAGTGGTGTTCCTTACGCGATCGATCCGCTTCACACCGAGCATGCTGCGCTCCATAGCCCTAGTTTCACGTTTTAGTTTTTTTTTTTTATCTCTTTCTATACTAACACTGTTTCCTCTCTGGATTCCACGAAACTTATACCATAAAACTTGTATCTGCCACGACCAATAACCATGCGTCTAAGATTTTTTTAACTTTGTATGCTTATTTTCCTAAATTGTCATTCTAGTCTAATTCTGTTTTCTATTGGGATATAGACGTTAGAGCGAATAATAATTATTTTTAAGTAATAAAATCTAAAATTGTAAGACAATACTCCTATGTTTTGTTTCTTTTTCAAAAATGCAAACAAAATCGTAGAGCTATGGTCATTACAGTTATGGTACAAACAAATTTGCTCTAATATCACTATCCAAGAAAAAAAAATTAATATACGTTTGTATGAAGAACAGAGTAGGTATCCATTCCTCTTAACAAATGTCGATAATTTGTAGTATTGTTTTAAGGCTTGAAATTCGACGTATTGTTCGTGATTTAAGGCTGGAGTTTACATTTATTACGGTTTTACAATGTTCGATTGGTATCGTAAAAGTTTCTGTAGAACTGGGGTTTAATTCGAGTATAATGCGGCTATTTTGGAAGGAAATAAATGTTAAATTTTATGTCTGAATTAGTCAAGTTTTCCTTTTGTTTTAGTTGGAAAAGTCTCTACTGGTATAATTTTTTTATTACTTATATATTTTTTTGTATTACTACTTATATATTTTAATTATATACTACTTATATATTTTAACTACATATATTTTTTTTTGTATTACTTATAGGTATATTACTTATATATTTTTGTATTAGGGCTGATTTTTTAAATCCCTAAAGAGATAATAGATATATCTGACGAATAAAATGTAACAATACCGAATGAAAAACGTCACTATGATATTTAAAAAAAAAACAAAATTTGAGGGTTTTTAAATTTGGTTGGGTTTGAACTTAGATAGCTTTTATCTGAGGGATGAAAAATTGGCCCTTAGTAGAAAAAAGACATTTATTTCTATATAATATGTTTGACCATCAGCTACCCAAACCGAAAATTTTAATTGTTTAATTTCTTCTATGGTTTTCGCGATTTTGTATCACTTTATTTATTGGGTTTAATCGCGTTTTATTCATGATTTTTATTTGTTTTCTTTCCCCCAGGTGGCTGGTCGTTCGGTACCCAGAAGTTCAAAGAGTTGTCAGCATCAAGGTACGCTCGGCAGACTTTCATCTACTCTGCGATCCCGTACCTTAGGGACAGGAACTTTGATGGGCTGGATGTGGACTGGGAGTACCCGAAAGGCGGTGATGATAAGAAGAATTATGTGCTGCTTTTGAAAGGTATGTACTTACATTCTAGGGTCATACATAGCATAAAAAGCCTGATAATTGGTCCCACTGCTGGGCAAGGGTCTCCTCTTAGAGGGGTTAGGCAGTAAGACGCCACTGGAGCCTATATCGGATTGGCGAATGCCCCATGTTTTCGGACCGTGGTGAGTTCTAGGACATGTCGGTATATTTGCGTAATCATTTCATCAAAAAAACCACAATAATTGTCTAAAAAAAATTAAAATGAAAAACTATTTACATATATGAATCCCTAATTTCTTTAGTTCATTCAATAAAATTGCAATATTTTTTTACAATCAAAAATGTCAAATGTTTAATGGCTGCAATTTCAATAAAGCTTTTAAACTTTTAACTTTACATGAAGGCAAGCAACAAATATTGAAAGCTGTGCCTTCACGACGACACTAAAGACATTACAGCTAAATACAGAAACACCAATAAAAATTTGAAGAGTACTTAAATAATTATTAAGCAGATTCTAAATTTTAAAGTCAAAATGGGATTTTTGAGACACAATTTTTAAACTCACACTGTCAGAGTACTAATCAAGGTACCAAATGCAATGTTTTAAAGATTGAATTTTTTTAATATCGGTTCAGTAATTGTTGATTATTCTGCTTGATTACGAAGTGTTAGTTACAAGATGCAGAATAACCAAAAATTAAAAATCCGTTATTGAAAAAAACACTTTAAAGTATGTACCTGGTACCTTAGTTGGTATTCTGACTGTACTTCATCAAACCTTTAAGAACGGTGATAAACGGACGTAATCGAACCTGCAACCTTTTGCATTGCTGTCGGGTATTCGCCCGCCGCGTCACAAAGGTCATTAATTAATAAGACACATTGTATTCTCGTATCTTGAAAGTCCAAAACAAATACCTACGAATACAAAATATGGATTGAATATTTAATTGGAGCTTCTCTGAAATAAAAGTAGATTATCTATACTAATATTATAAAGCTGAAGAGTTTTATTGTTTGTTTGAACGCCCTAATCTCAGGGACTGCTAGCCCGATTTGAAAAATTATTTTTGTGTTTGATAGTCCATTTATCGAGTAAGGCTACTATTGATTATTTTGTTTTGGTTAAACCGATTTGAATGAAATTTGGCATAGAGATAGTTTTGTGGTTGAAATAAGATAAAGGGTTCTTTGAATAATCATACGGGTTAAGCAACGCTTGGTATGACTTACGTGATGCGTCACAAACGTTACGGGATAGGAATTTATGTGGGTGAAACCGCGGAGTACAGATAGTTATGTGATAATAGTACGATGAATTACATACATTTCCTGTAACATATAGATATTGGGCCCTACCATGATGTCTTATAAGTCGTCGCGAAGTCGTTGCGTTGTCGTTCAGCTAAAAAAAATAAAATTAAAAACACATCAAATAATTTTATTAAAAAAAAAGAAAAACAAACTTCAAGAAAATAAAAAGATTTTTTTAAATTGTCTGTGGTTTTTAAAAGTAGTCGGGGTATTTTTTATTTAAAATTTACTTTATTTTTTTGAACGACAAAAGGATGACATAGCAACGACAAGCGAGCATGGTAGGGCCCATTATATAGAAAGTAGATACCTATCTATAAATCCCAAAGCAAATACGTACAGTACAAATGGCGCAGTGGAAACAGTCGAACCGATTCAGGTATCGGCGTTCAGTGCATCGGACACGTTTCGGATGTAATCTATCGTCCGATATTGCAATATCTGAAAGCCGCGCTTTTCTAAATATTGGCAGCGGGATGGGACAGGTGCCCCTGTTGTATAGCACGACAATATTATAGAAGTGACATCTAATTTAATCTTAGGTTTCCATAATAAAACATAATATTTACCAGGTTTTACTCACGTTTTATTAAACTAGGAGTTTGCCCCGAACTGAGACCTCACGACCCCCTATCTCCCCAACCCCCCTACCGATCCGGCTCATCTTCGAAATCATAAGTTCTATTGACCTAAACTACGCGCCTAACAAAATTCATGAAGATCGGAGCTACGATACTCAAGTTATCGTCGAACAAACATACACAGATACAAGCGCCAGGCCCGTCTACACTGGCAAAATAACGGCATTTTTTATATAATTGATAGAAAATCGTTTGACCACTATCTCACCTGATTGAAATGTGGTCTAAGATCTTACACGCTTACCTAGGAGATAACTGTTCAGTTCACTCCTGACTTGAAAACCCCCATTGCATTATTATAAGTACCTAACTTTCGCTAACTTTACAGTTAACTTTTTCAAGGTTGACTGAAATGTAATTTTAATATTCTTCGTGACATTTAAATTTTAATCGCGGGTGAAAATAGGTACCTTTCAGACCAGCGTGCTTCATTTTAGACTGCATTTTAGAAAGTGGAATAGTGAACAAACGATGGTCTACTCAAGCCTATATATAAATTGATTGTTGAAGTGTTTTGTGTAAAAAAACATAAAATAAGTTTTAGTGTTTGTTGTTATAGAGGTAACAGGAATTTGTTCTATGACAATGTATGACTGAGTGACGACCAGTCAACTGTTCGTGAGTCAGTCATACATTAGGCTGTATTTAATGAATCGTAAAAGCAAGACAGTTGCAATTTTGACAGATGATGTATTCATGTTTCCGTTATAACAACAAAAAAAAACAACGACAAAGAAACATAATCAAAAATAAACAACACAATAAGAATAAATAATAAAATAGAAAAGCTCAGCAATGGACAACGAAGCTCGTGCTCGTGACGTTCTAATATAAGTCATCCCTAAAGCGTCTAAATTTGAGCTACGCCCTCTTTCGAATTACGGTACCCTCGACCAAAAGTATTCGCTTCATTTCAGTACCTTTAAAATGCCATGTCCAAACTTTCATAGTGCTATGCGTTCTATCAAAACAAAATATCGATAGGTATATCGATAGACCGTGTCGGCTGGCCGCCGTGCTCTACTGCACCTGTCGCCGACTAGTGCTGAATTATATATTTTATCGACATATTGCATTTTATTTTTATTATATTTAGTCATTAATTTTTTTTGGGAATGACCGTTTATATCTCTGGGCCTCGCGGTTTTCACTAAGTTTCGATCTCGCGAAATTTTTCACTAACTCTTTCTTGGTTGATAGTTAGTTACACAGCTCAAATAATCGACTCTCGAAATATTATTTTATTCAGCGGTTTGGGCTCTGCGTTTATACAGTGTTTCGAGGATCATCATTTAAGCCAAAAGGGGTTGTTCTACGCGTCTAGGCGAACAACTTTTGTTCTACAACTTTTAAAAATTCAAAGTGGTTTTCGAAAAAATTGAGTTAAAATTTACTTCAAAATCAGCTGTTTCTTAGAGTTAGAGGTCAACGATCTTATATTGTCCTCACGTTTTGATTGTAATAGATAAAAAGAGAATGAAATTGGACTTTATTTAAAAAAAACAGGTGTTGTTTCAGTGAAACATAAACTCGAAATTAAAAAAAAAATGATATAATTTCTAAGAGTCTAAGAAAATATAATATTTGTTTGCAATTTTAATCGCGTAGCTTTTAGGGTTTTTTTATTGATGACAATGATAATTACATCTTAGTTCACCCGTGAGCAAAAAGTCGGAAAAGACCTCGAAACGTTGGGCATTAAAAATATTGCGATTTAATATTGCGAGTTTGCGATTTTAATTCAGCGATTTGCGTTTTGTCGGATACGTTTGATTTTTTCTATTTCAGCGTCAAAAGAGTTTTTTATAAAAAAAAACGGAATAAACGTGATTTATTTCATATCACCATCTCGCAAAAGCCGAAGAAAATCTATAAACCAACTTTAAACGTTATAATACTTTAACAACATTACAAGGAACCTCACGGTTTGTTTCGCAAAATTCTAGTAATTTTCCAATGGGCCGTCATTTAGCGAACTAAAACCACGAAACATCGTAAACTCGTGACGAGAGAAGAGTGTCGAAACGTGCTTCGGGACTCGATTTGATGGGGTAAACTCAAAGACGATAAGAACAGTTGACTGCTCATATTTAGTATCCCTCCTCACGAAAATAGTACGTATTTTTAGTAGCACTCTTGTGTGGAAGAACCCTCTTGTGGTCTTTCCTCTGGGCATGGCTGACTAGGCTGGGAGGGTGGTATAGGTGCTGGGCAAGCCTACTCCACAAAATAATGTACCGGGCACTACAACGCCATAAAATAGCATGGATTAAAAGATTGTATATATACAGCGCAAGCAACTTTTAATCCTTTTAATCAACTTTTAATGTCTAAAATCTTAAATTAGATGAAAAGTCCAATTATTGATTTATAAAGAACGGCCAATCACAAAGAGTCTAGGTATAGATAGGTTACGCATCGGTCAATCATAAGAAGTATAAAAACATGCTGATTGTGCTTGTGATTACAAAGCTTGATCATTACCTCACCCCCTAGAGTTAGAGCGGTGTTGGTCTAGTGGTAGATACCCCGATTTTCATTCTGAAAGTCAGGGTTTCGAATCCCGGCCGTGCACCAATATCTTTTTTTTTAAGAAAAAAATATTTGCGCTATTGACGTTGCACTTACGGTGAAGGAAAACGTATGAAAACCCACGGCTTAAAATCACGTACGAAGGCCCAATGGTAGGGTTGATTGCGGAAATACACAGTTAAAACTTTAACTTCTACCTCACCCGCCCGCACCGGTGAGTTGTGTGTTGAGTATGAGCAGTCAATTGGGTTTATCGTCTTTGGGTAAACTACTGCAGTGTAAGCCCTTAGGGACGCTTACAATGTTTGCGTAGTTGGTGTTTATCGATAATTGAATTCTAGTTATTTACTACCTTCCCCTGAATGTACGTAAGTTGGCCCCGATTGTTATCTCTGATAGCAGTCGAATGAAACACATTTTTGAATCGCGTTGTTTTTATATTTTTTTCAGCATTGTTGTAATGCCCTTCCTACGTTTCGGTGCCTTTTCAGTCACCTTTTTCAGGGTAGACTGAGATGTAATTTTTGTTTGAATTTGTTTGTAATTGTCGTTCTTTCGTTGTGTAATTTATAGAAAATAGAAATATCTTTATTCATGCCAAAAAGATATTATTACAAAAAGCAGGTACTTATAAAATAAATAATATAATAATAAATAATAATAAAACGTTTATTAATAAAACCAAAGTTTGCACAAATATACAATTAGGTACAATTTTGAATAACTACAACTTAAATAAAAGTACTATTGTCTTAAAGTAAATAAATATGGCCATAGACTAAATTATATTATGATATGGCAAATAATTTGTCTAAAAGCAGTCGTTAGGTCAAGCCGCATCATACGATATGTATAGGCTGTTAATTTGTCCCCCTGCAGGGCAATCATAATGGTATCCTCTTAAAGAGCTTATTCAGTAAAAGGGCCACGACAGCCTGTTCCGAATTAGCCAATGGCCCGCATGCCTTCCAACCGTTAAAAGTTGTAGGACATGTCTGTAACCTCACGATGTTTTCTTCCACCGTAAGAGCGATATTAAGATTAGTTGATAGTATTTTCGTGCAGTGGTTACTCACCTAGTGTTAGAGTTTTCAGGTCGCCCAAGGCCTTTAATTTGACTTAACCACTACTATCAGAGATAACAACAGAGACCAACTGTTTGACGTGCCTTCCGAAGCAGCAGAGGAGCTCGAGAAAATGATTATTGCCATACCAATTTTAGTAGATGTGCCGAAAAACATTTAAACAACATTTACCTAAAAGGCAAGCTCTGAGCGTCATTAATCGAAAATACTGAATATTATCTTTAATCCACCTTCCCTAGAGTTAGAGTTTTCAGGTTGCCCTAAGGCTTCTAACTTGACTAGGCTGCTAATAGAATTAACAGCCAAACCAGCTACTTAACGTACCTTCTAAGGCATAGTGGAGCTTAAGCAAATGACTTTTGCCACACACATTTACGGTCACCCATCCAATTAATGACCGCGCCAGGCGTTGCTTAACCTGTCCGACTATACAAGTTCGGTAGCCTAGTTAGTCGAAGCTTCCATAAGCCCGTTAAAAAGGTCGTCTGTTTTAAAAATGTTTCTTTAATTAGCTAAGCAAATAACGTGAAATATGGCATCGTGTGATTGGCCTATTACTCTCTTTTGCAAGAACCGTACCGTGGTCTTAGAGTAACTATTTATCATTCCGTAGTGTAATTATTTGTAACGAAACCTCCACTAACGAGGCTTAAGGGAAGAAGGTATTAAGGTGCAGGTTGGTGCGCGACGACAAGTAGCAACTGCAAGTAAATAAAATGTAATAAGTAAGACGTGACGTATAAATACGTACCAAATTAATGTGCATTAATTAATAATATGAAACAGTTCGATTAACAAAAGCTGGCACAAGCTGATTTTTACACGTTTAGCCCATGTATTGTGTAGCATTTGTGAATATATTGTGCGCGGGCAGAATATCGCATTTCATTCACAGACTACACAAGCTCAACGTGTAAATGTGTTTGTGCCACATTTTGTTGTTTGTTTACAAAATCTGATTGAAATAAATAAAATATGTTGTTATTAGGATATTTTTGCTGTTCTGAACCTATTCGTTGCTATTACAGTGACAAATAGGTTAGTACAGAAACATAATTATAATTTTGCAATATATTTTAAGAAACCATAACAAAACCGTTTACGAACGGCTAATTCTAAATGGACTGATTTCTGTAAAAAGCTGAAATCTTCTTCTTTTCGTACAGTGGTGTAGCTCACCTGGTGTTAGAGTTTTCAGCCTCTAACTTGACCTAACGACTGCTTTCAGAGATAACAACCGGGACCAACTGTTTAACTTACCTTCCGAACTCGCCGATCGATCGGAAATGATTTTGATTCGAATAAGACAATTATTTTCATTCGAGTTGCAGAACTCGCTGTGGCTAAGTATTTTTGCTGGCCCCACAAACATACTTATGTTTGTGGGGCCAGCAAACATACTTAGCCACAGCGCTGGCAGTTAGACCCAAATTGCCGTCTGTTTACCTGCAGTTGCCAGCTGCAGTCGGGTACCAACCTTACCCTTTAGGTAATTAATTTCAAGGGTAATCAAGTGACAAGTATAATTATTTTGGTTGTGCCGTTGTCGGCTTAATGTTTCTTCGACTCGGTTGGATTTAGTACCGAAAGGGTATAATAATAACGTAATTTGTGGTTGGTTACATTTTAATGGAATAAGTAATTTGACCATTGCTGGTTGAGCACACTGATTTTGCACTCAAATCAGTAATTCTGCGAATAGCTTACTTCGCGCCCTTTTAAAAATCGGCCAAGCGTGAATCGAGGGTTCCATACCTATACATGTATAATGCGTAGGTACGGAACTAAATCATACTAAAAAAACACGTTTGTTGAACAGACTTCCACTTAAATATTATTTATTTTCTTACGTTTTTAGTATTTGACGTTATAGCGGCAACAGAAACATCATCCGTGAAATTTTCAACTGTCTGGCTATTGCAGTTTACGAGTTAAACGGTTTAGTAGACGTAGACAGGTAGACGGACAGTGAAGTCTTAGTAAGAGGGCCCTGTCTTAACTTTTGGGTACGAAACCCTAATACAACCTTCACATTCTTAAAATAAAACACTTTATTTACCGGGTTTAATCGTTAATTCTATACATTATTGCTGTACAGTCTCTCCTAAGTGACTAACGGCCGAATACAGAAACGCTACTCATCGTTTGACAACTACTTAAACAAAGAAGCAGCTCTCAAACTCAAAAATTGCCATACTTGTTTTGAAAATAGAAGCTGCTCAATAATGTAAGTACCTCTCAAATGTTAAATGACGTTTCTGTATTCGGCTGTAAGACTCATTTTATTTTAATTTTCTTCCAAGTAGCTACAGACATGTTGTCCACTCTTCCCATATACCAATGGGTATCAATTTTAATCAAACAAGAGCTCGTACGTTTCGTAAATCAGGTCAAAAGCTCCTTACAAACCTACCATACTTCCTATCAAGAAGAAACCCAACCCCAAGCGACAACACCAGTCGAGACAATCACAAGACAATTCTCCCTCTACACTTGAAACTGTAATTAAAGGCAGTATGCGGTCGGGAAGGGACTCCCACAGAATAACAATCAATTATTGTACCTAGTCGAGAGGTCTTAGCTGGATTTACATGTACGGACAGTGACCTAAGTGGGCCATTCACAAATTTTCTTGAAAAGTGTATTTTACCATCGTATGGATATTTATTTAAGGACTGGTATTCTAGAATGTGTTAAGTAAATAAGTACTGTGTGGGTAAAGTAAATGAAATTATAAACTGGATGGTTATTTTATTTATTTCTCATTGGTTGTGAACCGATTATGGCCATTTGGAAAGTAGCCAGTGTCAAGCATTATTAATTTTTGCAAGTTATTTGCAATTTGCATCAAAACAGTCAAGTCGTCGTAGTAAAAGTCAAGTCAAGAAAGTCGTTGTAAATGGTGGTTTGCGCAAGCTTTGCAGAAAGCGCTAAAGTCCATGTTTTGCACTGATTTTCACGTTCATTACACTTGTACACCTTTACGAAACTAAAGTGATAAATATTCCTCCAGAAATAAAACACTTTACACGCATTTGAAGCTAGGTTTCACAAAAATGAAAATAAAGCAACACCATCTCCTCACCGCGTTGCCGCTAAAATCTCAACTGGATGGTTAATAAAAATACCTACTATTAAAAAAAAAACAATGCAACGCGGCAAGCTGCGTCCCAGACCAAATTCTCTGTCATCTGAGCTATGTTACCGATCGCAATCCTCAGGAGCCCAGGTTCCGAGAGAAGTTTAAATACCAAATTATTTGGAAAGGCCTTCGCTTTTGTTCGTATTCCTGCGGAAACGGCACTTACGCTGACACAGATTGAGTAATAAAAGGTACTTACGTGTAATGTCAGTTACTACTTATAAGTTTTAGGGTGTATTAATGACATTAATATCACAGTTTACTTAACAGTTGGTAGTTTCGAAGCTTGGAGTACCATGCTTCGGAAGACATATTTAGCATTTGATTCTGTTTGTTATCTCTGATAGCAGTCAAGTCAGAGGCCTTAGGGCAACCTGTAACCATATTATCTATCTGTTGACATCTGACAACAGTGGAAAATGACAGGCACTATGCAGTACATTGCTGCTTTGAGATAATCACCTGTAATACCCACGTTACGTCAAACCAGCACTGTACTGCATAGTGCCTGTCTTTTCCACTGTTATCAGACATCCACTGAATTGATAATATGGGGGCCGATAAATCTACATTATACTATCCGAAAAACAAGAAGCAAGCAGACCATTAATAAATTATTATTATGAGCTTTTCTTTATAGAAGAGGACATCCAGTAAGGTACTGGATGTCTATCTGGTTTGACATTTAAACACCTAAATATAAACTGTTTTCTATGTTATATCTTGTTACTTTTTCTAATTTCCGTCTAGGGACCGAACTGGTCGTTACAAAAACCAATATTAATAAAAAAGCAAATAATTTCCAATATAAAAAGGAAGTGATTCATGCCATCGTCCTTGACATTTCAAAGGTAGTTCTTTAAGGTCAAGAAATATTTAACCAAGTTTTAAAATATGCGTCTACACTGCATGATATCATGAAGGTAGTATAAGGTGGTCGGTAGCGTATCCATTTTTAACTAGGAAAACTTGCATTCTCTTTGGTATCTGCCATGATTATTTTAAGAAATGAGTGGGTAAAGTATGTATATCATTATATGTACGACTAGTTGCGCCCCGCGGTTTTATCCGCATAACTTCCGATCCCTTTGGAATATCTCGTATATAATATTGAATCACTCTATCTATTAAAAAAAACGCAACAAAATTTGTTTAGTTTTAAAGACCTGACATTAAAACTATGCTGTCCGAATAAATAAATAAATATTGCACTACATTGCACACAGCGCAATCTAGCCCCAAACTAAGCACTAGACTAGTACTATGGGTACTAGACAACGGATATACTACTATACTACGGATATTATACTTTTTTTTTAAATAGATACATAATTAACATAGAAAGACACCCAGACAGATGATGGTTTAAACTATGTCGAACGGCCAGGCAAGCAGGCCAATGCAAAGTAGCTACAAATCTTACTCTGCAAATAACTCAGTCAAAATGATCGTCCGCTTATAGTGAAGCTTTTTACTAACCTACTGGTTATTGGGTTAGAATTGGGAACTAAATAAGTGGATTCATTGAAATAATCCTGAATCTGATAAAAAAAGGTTTTTTTTTTCATCAGATTACTACGGATTAGTGGCATTACTTAGTGGAGGGTAAAGCACACAGTCTCCAAATTCCATGCGCCTAAGACCAGCGGTTTGGGCTGTACTTTGAGTCAGTCATTTAAGTCATTCGATCAATTAGTCAGGATTTTAAATTTTATGTGTGTAATACAATAATTTAGGCACATAAAATAAATAGAAGTAGCTATAGGATATAATAAATAAATAAGAAATTAAAGAGGTAGATATAACTAGTTGAAATACGGATGAGGATGCCATAATTACTCGAGTTACCGGTCATTAGTGTCAAACTGTTATAAATTATGTTTTTAAATTATCTCTAGATTGCCTTTTTTTTTACAGTATCCTTGATATTTCATACTTTTACTTAAAACAAAGAAATGTCACTTTAAAGTTAAAGTTTGAATGTGTGTTTCCGCAATTAGCCCTACTATTGGGCCTTTGTGCATGATTTTAAGCTGTGGGTTTTCTCACGATGTTTTCCTATATCGTAAGAGCGATTTTAATAGCGCACATTAATGTTTCTTAAAGAAAAAGACATTGGTGCGCGACTGGGATTTGATACCACGACTTTCGGAATGAAAGTCGGGGTATCTACCACTAGACCAACAGCGCTCTAAAATGTTACTTTAGACCCGTTTATTGCTGAATACATGCTGAATGCTGAAACACGCAGATGTGTGTATCGGCGATTTTTATCGAGCATTTTCTTATTAATTGCTTTTGCGTTTGATTTTGTGATGATTTGCTTTCTTAAAGTCAGCAGTTAAAGGGCAAGTTTCCCAAAATTCATTTCCTTAAGATTGGGATAAAGTTAGCTATTACAGAATTTTACTTTGTGTTTAAACACATCGAATCACATCGACTTACGTGTCGTCAGCTACGGCACGCTATAGATGCAGTTCCAATCTAAACCATAATTAATTTTCCGACAATACATTGTGTTTGAAGTTTGATAGTAGGTACCTATATCATGTCTTAGCTGAGGACACGTTGCAATTGATGGCGATGTGGCTCGATGTGCCCATAGGTCATCTTAAGCACATATTGGGAAGTTCCTAATTACGTAATCAGATGGGCTATACTGCTCTACAAAGTTACTTTATTTGACCTAAAAGGTCAACGTAAAGCGACTCTTTATTCCCTAGGTGCATAAAGTGCTCATTATACACCTAGGGCATAAAGTAATTTAAATTTGGAACTAAGGTTCTGGTAGCATACGGCCATTTCGAACTGGACATAGACATAACACATAAAAAATTCATGGATTCAATATGGCGCCCGCTATAAGACAGGGCTTTAGAACCTCGGTGCATAAACTACTATTACAGTTTGTCACTATTTAGACTATACTGATGTAATTCCCATCGGTCAGATTGATTTGGAAACTGCTCAAAACAACGCAACATAAATAAAATAAATAAAGCCTTTATTCCAAACAACTTATTTAACATTTCCTTTTACTACTTATATCTATTTACTCTATCTTTGTATGCATGCAAATTTATTATTAATATGGTGGCGACACCTAACGCCATCTACTGCACAAACTAGGGAGCTGACCGACCGAAGTGAAGTGCGAGGCGAGCGAAGACGTTCCGAGCTTCTGCGGCGGGCTCGTACATACTTCACAACATTACTTACCACTTTTAGAATTTACACGTTAACGACCACAATTTTGTAATTGAAGAAAATAAACGAATTTCTCAACATTTAATAATAAATAAATCATTGGAAAGACCCAAAACCAACCGTAGACGCAACCATTTGGTCCTTCGAGCCGGATACGCTGGGGATTTGAAGACGTTCCGCCCGAGAGAAGTCCAGTCAACTAGCATCACAATTTGAACCAACAACGGATTGCTTACGTGTGCAGCAGTTAACGGTCTGGTATTTGATCCCGTCTAACTCCATCCCTATTCGAATTTGTGTCAAAATTGGGTCGTTTTGTGCATTTCAGTATCATACATCGCGAATATCACGAGTGGTTACCACTACCAGTCCGTGTCACGCTTCAAGTTAACCGTGAGTACCTTATTCTATTCTTGCTACAGGCCTAAGAAATGTCTACGAATAATGAGGAAAAATTATCAGTGCCTCAAAGCCACAGCCCTTTGGTATCACCGACCAGAAGGTCGAATGACCTTATCGATCTTAGACGGCAGCGAGGCAATGTAAAATGTAGAATAACTAAATTTTCACAATATTTAGAAACTTTCAAAGATATTAGCCCTTCGAAACTTCAGATCAATGAATTAAAGTTCAGAATGAAAGCAACTCAGGAGCTTTTTTGTAAATTTAATGAGATAGAGAGTAAAATAGAGTTTTTGAGTTCAGAATCAGAAACCTTTGCTAATAATGAATACGTAGAAGTCGTGGAAAATTTATATTTTAGTGCGTTAGCAAATGCTCAGGGTTTGATTGAGGGTGGAGAGACACGAGACACGAATAGTTCAAAATGTAACGGTCATATAAATTCAAATCGTATCCGTTCGTTACCCGAGATTAAGCTGCCTACTTTTGATGGATCGTACGATCATTGGCTTGAATACAAGCATGCATACGTAACAATGATTCATAAGTGTACAGATCTAGACGAGGTTCAGAAATTTCATTACCTACGGTCCTCATTGTCTGGCACAGCCTTACAAGTAATCAGTGCATTCGAATTTACACCGAATAACTACCGTCATGCATGGGAATTGTTAGAAAGTAGGTTTAATAACACGAGAATTTTAGTCCAGAATCATATAAAATCATTATTCAACATGTCATGTTTGAAAATGGAATCATCGCTGTCTATAAGGAAGCTAGTGGACACGGTTAGTAGAAATATGCGTGCACTCACTTCATTAGGCGAGCCCACCGAGACATGGGACACACTAATTATTTATTTAATTCAAACTAAGCTCGATCAGCCTACTGAACGTGATTGGGAGCGTGAGAAAGGGTCTATCTATGCGAGCCATTCAGATAGGAAATTAAAATTAATCGATATTCTTTCATTCCTCAAACAGAAGGCCGACATGTTAGAGTCACTTAGCTCGGGACCGAATAAGTCACAAACTAAATTTACAACCGACACAAAAGGTTCTTTAAATAATAAATATAATAATATGTCCGTACATAGCTATGTATCTACTAGCAGTTCTGGTTCAAAACCTAAGCCCAAGAACAATACACGTACTTGTCCTTCATGTGGCGGCAATCATGCAATTTATACGTGTTATCAGTTTTTGAATCTATCTATTCGTGATAGGATTAAGTTCATAGACGAAAAACATATATGCAGGAATTGTTTACGATCAAAACAGCATACGCCTTCGGAATGCATTTTCAGCCCCTGTAAAATCGTAAACTGTCAATCTAAACATAATACATTACTTCATTTACCTACAATGAATAACGATACCTACGCGCAGGGTGAGAGATCAGCTGATCTTAGTTTGTCTCACTTCATCGCTCCGTCGACCGCGTTGCATTCCCTAGCTGTAGATACGAACTATAGTAGGGTACGTAGATGCGCCGGCGACGACGGTTCGATTAAACGAAGCTCGGTGCAACAAGTGTTGTTATGTACCGCATTAGTGGAGATAGCTGATAACAATAAGCAATTTCACACAGCTCGAGCGCTGTTAGACAATGGCAGTCAGCATTGTTTTATATCAGATCATTTCTGTAAACGTTTAAATGCGCCTCTAATACAGTCCACGCTTCAGATTTCAGGTGTCGCACAATCAGTGACACAATCTAATTATTCATGCGAATTAACTATACATTCTAAATCATGCGACTATAGTGCTAAGGTTCAATGTTTTGTCTTGCAGCGTATAACAAACAGTTTACCCTCGACAAACTTTGATATCGAATCTATACGTTTACCGAACGACTTTTGTCTCGCAGATCCGACCTTTAATATTCCTTCGGAAATCGATTTATTAATAGGTGCCGATTTGTTTTGGGATATTCTCGACGGTGATAAAATCCGACTAGTAAACGGGCCATACCTTCAAAGTTCGAAGTTCGGATGGCTGCTATCGGGTCCGTTGCACACCGGGAACTTCGATAACGATCGAGTTCAGTGCAATTTTACTCAAACCTTAGACGATCAACTTAAACGATTTTGGGAAATAGAAAACGTACCGCAGGTAGATAGGGTTCTAACAAAAGACGAGAAATTCTGTGAGGACTTATTTACAAAAACAACGGCTCGCGAGCCGGGAGGTAGGTTTTCTGTCCGTATTCCTTTAAAAGAATCTCCTGAAGCATTAGGCGATTCATATAACCTAGCTAAGGGTAGGTTTTTATCGTTAGAACGGAAGCTTGAACGCTCTCCGCATAAACAAATGTACTTGGACTTCATGCGCGAATACGAAGATTCAGGACACATGACTCGTATCAATAAAATAGAAAATCCTAACTATTTTTTATGTCATCACGGCGTTTATAGAGAGAATAGCTTAACTACAAAATTGAGAGTAGTTTTTGATGGTAGTGCAGTTACGACATCTAAAAAATCGCTCAATGATATTCAATATCCTGGGCCTGCCCTGCAAAATGATATTTTCTCTATACTTCTGCGTTTCAGACAATATAAATACGTAGCGTGTGCAGACGTCAAAGCTATGTTTAGACAGGTATTAATTCAGCAAGATCAAAAGTGCTTGCAATTAATACTATGGAGAGACAAACCCGTCGATCCGCTCGGTGTATATCAGCTTAACACAGTGACGTACGGAACTGCATCGGCGCCATACCTTAGTATGCGCTGTATACGGCAGCTCGCGTTAGATTGTGATGATGACGTCATTTCACGTATTATTCGCGAAGATTTTTTTGTCGATGACCTCTGTACAGGTCATGATAATTATAATGAGCTCTTATCCATATGTGACAAGATTTGTAAAGTTCTGCAGTCAGGATGTTTCCCTCTTCGCAAATGGACATTCAATTCTGACGTCAGTAACAGCTCATATGCTCATACCTTCGTGGGTGAACATATACAAAACAAAACATTAGGTATGGGTTGGCAAAATGATTGTGATCTATTGCATTATACCACTAGAGTCGATTATGATTCATATAGCACTAAATTGACTAAACGCGTAATGCTTTCTATAATTTCTCAGATATACGACCCATTAGGTTTGCTTTCACCCGTAGTAATTCTAGCGAAAATATTGTTACAAAAACTGTGGCTTAGCAAACTAGACTGGGATTGACCTGTATCGCAAGATATCGTACTAACTTGGAATACGTTCATAGGTACATTAGGCAGTTTGAACACACTACGCATTCCACGACACGTGATGAGCGATAATAAACAAAATGTAGAACTACATATATTTACGGACGCATCACAATTCGCTTACGGGTCGTGTGCCTATGTACGTACATACGATGACGATTCTGAGGTCACGGTTAGGTTACTATGTGCAAAAAGTAAGGTCGCGCCGCTTAAATCTTTAACAATTCCTAGGTTAGAATTATGTGGCGCGCTCGTGGGTGCTAGGCTTCATAGAAAGATAATAGATTCCTTAAGGTTGCAATTTTCTAATGTTTACTTTTGGACCGATTCAACAATAGTAATTGGTTGGTTACGTATGTCTCCACATTTACTAAAACCTTTCGTACAAAATCGAGTAACAGAAATTAACGAACTCACTTGTGACGCCAAATGGTTACATGTTAGTACAACCAGTAACCCAGCTGATCTATTGTCTAGAGGTTGCTACCTCGATTCACTCATAAAGTCGAGTTTATGGTGGAAGGGGCCAGTTTACTTAGAGAATAGGAATTATAATTTTACAGACAGTGAATTGTATAATAAATCGATTAATATTACCAATTTACCTGAATTAAAATCACAATCAATTTTATTAACTTGTAATTCATCGGAACCTATCATTAATTTCGACAAATACTCATCTTATAGCAAGCTTAAGCGTATCGGTGCATACGTACTGCGCTTTATATCTAATCTGCGCGCGAGCAGATCACTACGACAAACCGGTTCTTTATCAGTGAGCGAGTTAAATGCATCACAAGCTATGTTAATTAGGTTAGTACAGCTGCATTCGTTTCCGTACGTTTACAATAGCTTGTTAAACAAAATACCTATCAAGAAGTGTAAAGAATCAAACCAAATACCTAGTTTAAACGTGTTTTTAGATGGAAATAATTTAATTAGATTAGGTGGTAGGCTATCGAATTCATCGGAATTCAGTTACGAAAAGAAACATCCTATTCTCCTGTGTAGTAAGCATCATTTTACTAAGATTCTAGTAAGACATGAACACATACGTTTGCTACACGCCGGTCCGACATTACTTTTATATACACTACGAGAACAATGGTGGCCGCTAGGGGGTAGAAGTCTAGTTCGTAAAATCGTGCATGATTGCGTGACCTGTGCTAGGCTCAAAGGTAAAACCTCGTCACCTATAATGGGAAACCTGCCAGCCGCACGTCTAGAATCTGGATTTCCGTTCTTACGTACTGGTGTAGACTACGCTGGGCCAATCCTCGTACTAAATCGAAAGGGCAGAGGTGCACGCTTAACAAAATCGTACATATGTCTATTTGTTTGTTTTATCACTCGAGCCGTTCATTTGGAGCTTGTCTCTGGTCTATCCACTGACGATTATACTCTAACATTAAAACGTTTCATTAGTAGGAGAGGTAAACCTGATTCTATCTACTCTGATAATGGTAAAAATTTTGTTGGCGCTGAAAAACAATTTTCAGCATTTCTTAATTGTAGTTCTAAAGAAATCATAGATTTTGCCGCTAACGACGGTATAAAATTCCATTTCATTCCCGTAAACTCAGCACATTTCGGAGGCCTGTGGGAGAATTCAATAAGGTCGTGTAAGGCAACCTTACACCGTGTAGTAGGCAACGCGCGACTCACATTTGAGGAATTAAACACGGTTTTGACACAAATAGAAGCCATCCTGAATTCCCGTCCTATGTCCCCCCTCTCCTCAGATCCCACCGATTTATCCCCGTTGACCCCTGGCCATTTCCTAATCGGCCGACCGTTGACAGCTCCTGCTACATACGATGACGTCACCGACGTGCCGACTTCACGGCTAGATCGCTATCGCCGCGTCGAACAACTGCGTCAGCACTTCTGGCAGCGCTGGTCAAAGGAGTACATCTCTGAACTCCAAAGGCGGACGAAATGGAAGACCCACCAGGACGACATAACCCTCGGCAGCCTCGTGATCATCAAAGATGATAACCTGCCTCCTCTAAAGTGGCGATTAGGCAGAGTCACGAGAGTTTTCCCCGGTACAGACGGAATTACCCGAGTAGCTGAGCTCCGCACTGCGTCGGGCCTGACCAGGAGGGCATTCTCACGCATATGTCCCCTACCACTTCAGCCCCAGGACAGCGAGAGTAGCGGCGACCAGTAACTCATTCACATCGTTGGAAGCCGGTGCTTCCAAGGCGGGCGGTATGGTGGCGACACCTAACGCCATCTACTGCACAAACTAGGGAGCTGACCGACCGAAGTGAAGTGCGAGGCGAGCGAAGACGTTCCGAGCTTCTGCGGCGGGCTCGTACATACTTCACAACATTACTTACCACTTTTAGAATTTATACGTTAACGACCACAATTTTGTAATTGAAGAAAATAAACGAATTTCTCAACATTTAATAATAAATAAATCATTGGAAAGACCCAAAACCAACCGTAGACGCAACCAAATATGATATTTATTTTATTATTTTCAATATTTATAGTTTGGCACCCAAATATGGGTAAAGGCCTCTCTCCTCCTCAAAACAACGCAACATACAAAGTGTTATTTCGATTTTCTACCATAAAGGCGCTTTGAAGCTATCTAATAAAATGCTCAGTCAAACGGTGAGGAACAATACCGTAGGATTTCATCAAGATGAACACTTCAATACTGTGTCCAAACATTGAAACTGATCTGATGGGCTGTGGCCGTACTGATAGCGTATTTATATTTATTTTCCAGTGGTTTTCCAAAATTGTTTCGCGATTGTGACGCGGATGGTTAAAGTTAAACCGTGGTTAAGACTATGTGTTGCTTGGAAAGAAAATATATATATAGAACTAGAATGGTCGGCCTCTGTGGCGCGTCGGGCGGATGCTCGACTGCAATGCAAAAGGCTGCGGGTTCGATTCACGTCGGGTGCAAATATTTATGCTTAAAAATAAATGTTTGTATTCGGTCTGGGTGTCTTTCTATGTATTATATGTATGTATATACAAAAAAAAAGTAATATGTAGTATATCCGTTGTCTAGTACCCATGGTACAAGCCTAGAGCTTAGTTTGGGGCTAGATTGCGCTGTGGGTAATGTCGTGCAATATTTATTCATTATTTATTTACTGAGCACGCTGTCCCTTTCTAGTAACGCATGCTGTCCCTCTCTAATAGTGTTATTAGATAGAGACAGCATTCTCATTGTAGCGGAACACTTTTTAGTTTTACGTGAACATTCTAGTTCTAGTAATATAACTTCTTTGGTTATTTGACATTTACGTGAAGGAGTAACATACATTTTTATCTCACTATTCGCGTTTGTAATAAAAAATCAAAATTTCTTCTATGGTTTTCGCGATTTTGCATAACAAAGCACTTTATTTATCCTTTATTTATTCGCGTTTTTATTCAATGTTATAATAAATCAATTCAATTTTACTGACTTTATTTTTTAATTAACGTATTTAAATTCAAATCATCTCATTTTCTCTCATCAAAATCTAAAAACTTAATCCTTCCTTGACAGTTGGGAAAAATGGCAACGCGACTACAACAAAAAAATGCATTCAAGGAATGAATGATCTAATCTATCAAAATTCTGATGATTCTAATTCTATCAACACTGGATGCGAAAAGCCAATAATTAGATCTAAGTGGCGTGCAATTGGAGAGGCCTATGTCCAGCAGTGGCCTACAACAGGCTGATGATTATGATGATCAAAATTCATGAAAATAAAAAAAAGGATTTAATTAATTTAAATAACCGCTGCGGCAGTCATACTCGCAGTCTTTTAAACGATTTGCGATTTTAAAATGTGTGTATTAAATAGACAAATCTTTAACAACCATCTTGCTAAGGGACCGTCTCCACAAGCGTTAGAATCGCGGCGATATTATCGTCGAGCCACTTATTTCTATACAATCTCTAAGAACGTGTTTCCACACGGCGATGTTAACGCGGCGGTGCGTTGTATAGAAATACGATAATATCGCCACTATTCTAGCGCTTGTGGAGACGGTCCCTAAGTTGCCTGAAAAAATCGCTTCAAAGGCCACCCATTGTGCCACCACCATAAGTTGTTTATGTTTTTTCTTTGAATTGTAACTTTATTTTGATGTTAAATTAAATAAAACTTTGTTTGTACCATCTCGCGACATGTCCTACCCCACCTCTATCTCTCTCCTGATTACAATTCGAATTAACTGTGGCAACCCTGATTTGGGAGTTTCTGTTCGAATTCCTCTCAATACTGCGCTTGAATGTTACTGTTGCAACTGTATTTCGGGCAGTTCTCAAGGGGATTCCTAGGTGATTCTGGAATATTTTTAGGGTTTACGGAACCCCTAAAAATATTACCTACCTCAAAAGGTGAAAATAGAACCTTTAAAAGATCACTTCTTTGAGTGACTTGTGGTATTGACTTCGTGGTGGAGGGCTGGCACAAACTGGATGCGAGAAGCCGAAAATAGATCTAGGTGGCGTACAATTGAACAGGCCTATGTCCAGCAGTGGACTGCAACAGGCTAATGATGATGATTGATTTTTTTTTTATATTTCTAAAAAATAATAACTTTAAATAGTACTAGGGCAATAACACATAGTTAATATTTTAAAACCTATATTGAGCAATTGTAATACTTATAAGTACCTAATAGTTATTATTTACCAACTTTTTATTAAATAACTTGTTTTTATTGCCCGAGGCATATCTACTAGAAATATTTTAAAGGAAAAATGCACGTTTGAACTCGCGTCTCTGCGTATTTGGCGTCTCAGTCCGCCTTAGTCGAAAAATAGTAAACAGGGGAAACATTCATGTTCTTAAATTCGCTGCTCGAGGTGAGGACTCATGTAGCCTAGTTGGATAAGACGCAGAGACGCGACTTCAAACCTCGCCACGAGGGAATTTTTGGAGATAAATTTTTCCTCTAAAATATTTCTAACTTTGTAGAATTTAGTAAATCTTACTAATATTATAAACGCGAAAGTTTGTATAACAACCTCACATACATACATGCATATGTATGTACGCATGTAAGGTTGCTACTCTTTCACGCAAAAACTATTGAACTGATTGTGATGAAACTTGGAATATAGGTAGCTGGGGATCTGGATTAACACATAGGCTACTTTTTATCCCAATATTCCTGCGGGAACGGGACTTGCGGGGGGTGCAGCTAGTAAAACCTATAATGCAGTGTAGACACGAGTTGCAGAGGTTATTAAAATTAACAGTAACTTAATGAAATTCAAGAAATTAAAGGGTCAAACAAACCACGATTTGTAGAGATATTTCCGGATATATGAGGTCATTAAAAATCACGTTTTTAGTTTTAATTATTAGCCCCAGGGGACAGTAGGTATACCGAGATACGACCATTGGCTGAAACCATCGATCCAAGCTCAAAGTTAGAGTTAACTTAAGCACGTAATTAACAGTTAAGATTAAAGTGAGATGTTGACTGAGGCAGAAATCTCTAGAGTATACTTAGGCCGGCTTGCATAACGGTTACTAAACATGTTTAAGCTATTAAACGGGTTTAAAATCTGTCAGAATGTCAAGAACAGTCCATGTGTGGCAACGTATTATCAATCGTCCACTTTATGAAATAGAGTCCAATGTTCGATTTATTTTAAAATTATTTAGTTAAATATATTTTTAAATATCGTTATGCAAGCCGGCCTTAGACTTTGCTCAGACGCAGCGTAAGTTTATGCTAAGCACAAACTTTGAATTGCAATTTGTAGTCGAAATGTCTAAGCAACACAAATGAAATTAAAAGCTCTTCCTAGTCTTAACAGAGAAGCAAAGTTTAGGTCATTACTTTTGATTGATTTACATTCTAAATTTGAAACACTCACACCTGTATAACTTCTTATATGGTTTTCGTGATTTTGCATTTATTTACCGGGTTATAACGCGTTTAAACCCGGTAAATAAAGTGTTTTTTTACTCAGACCAGTGTTTATAGACGTGTCTAAGTAATTACTTTGGTTAAGTTATGCCTTTTCTCGTTCCTATGATAAATATTCAACGCCAGAGAAAATGTGATAGGCATATTTTACTAGACAAGTAATTACTAGACTCGTCTGTAGTTACGGCAGTTACAAAGCAAAAACTTTGGATAGTTGCGATGATCGCTTTATAAATACTAAAATTATCTAAAGTCAAAGTTTAGTCATAGCTCTACGCTCTAGAGATTTCGCCTAAAACTCTTATCTGCGTATCGCTATCTCTAGAAGAAGATAAATAGTTTCGGTAGAGGTGAAGCGTCTCTACCGCGACTTACATACCTACTAATTATCATGTCACTTAACTGCTGGTATTACCTACTCAATTACAAAAAAATGAAAGAGTACCTCTCTACTTAAGTATTATGTAATCCGTGACCTAAAGCCACAACGTATTTACAAATAACTTAAACAACCATTGCAGTATAAAACCTCCAAATAATATTAGCTTAACAAGTTACATAAACGTAGGTATGTTCGTTTGTCATCGTTAAATAAACAAAACGTAATAATTAAGTATTTTGAAAGGAAAGACAAGAATCGTATTTCTGTTTTTATGTATTTTCAATAATTGGTGGTAAAAGAATTTAGACTTGTTTTTCATAGAACGTACCTTACAAAAGTTTGAGAATAATTTATTTTCATAAGTTACCAAACAAGCTATATGTTAAAATTGTTCGGTGGAGTCCAAGCCTATTCAGCCATGCCCAGAGGAATAATGGTCCGTCTGGATACATCTAAAGCTAACTAAGCTATGGGTTTCCTCACGATGTTTTCCTTAACAGTATGAGCGATGTTATTAACGCACATAACTTTTCCGCAAGGAATAAGACATTGGTGCGCGGTAAGTCGGGATTCGAAAACACGACCTTCGGAATGAAAGTCGGGGTATCTACCACTAGACCAACACCGCTTTTTAGTATATAAAATAATAATTAAATTCACTCAAAATATTATTGGATCATAGTTAGGTAAAGGGCAAAGATGTGACTGTTCACAAATAGATCAAATTATTTTAACAATAGGATATTCCGTGCTCATCCTTTCTAAATCATGATCGTGAAATCCTTCAATAATATACAGAACTGAATTTATCAAAGCTAATTTTAAAAACCTTTTCTAATGCGTTCAAGAATACAAATTACGACCTAACCTTAAGTTAGTTTATGTTTAAGATGTAGCACGCTTACTTAACATGAGAGAGGCGAACCAAGGAATATTCTTTGGCTATTATTTATTTATTTATTTAACACACATAGTAGCTTACAGTATACACCAACACGCACACTATTTTAAATCACAACTAAGGTATAATCTAAGATTTCTATTAACTAAAAACAGTTTATCATCAAATATGACGATCTGTTGGCTATAAGCTTAGCTATAAGTTGTGGCGGAATAGGCGATAGTCTCAAAGGAATATGCGACGTTACTGCAACGCGATTCTTATGTACCCAGTAAACTAACTGTGAAATACAGAAATCCTACAACCTTCTAACCTTTCTAGTAGCCTAACTGTCAAATACAGAAATCCTACAACCTTCTAACCTTTCTAGTAGCCTAACTGTCAAATACAGAAATCCTACAAACCTCCTAGGTTACATAAAATACAATTGAGTAGTTTGACGGCCTCTATGGCGCGGCGAACGACGCCCGGACTGCAACGCAGAAGGTTGCGGGTTCGATTCCCGCAGGAAAAAAATACTTCTGCTAATTATAAATGCTTGTTTCTTGTTCTGGGTGTATTCTATATTATCATATGTATGTGTTTCCAAAAAAAAAGTACAGTATGTAGTATATCCGTTGACTAGTACCCATAGTACAAGCCTAATGCTTAGTTTGGAGCTAGATAGCACTGTGTGTAATGTCGTGCAATATTTAGGAGAGTAAAATTTGCAACCATATTTTGAATTTAGATGCTGCTTAATTATTTAATTATCTTGCCCTCTAAAACCTAATTTACATTACTAAACTAGTGTCATGCTTTATAAAGTCAATTTCACAAAAGCTGTCTCGCATTAGTGTCGCTGTGTCAATGCATATTTTTTTTGTGAAAATGACTGCAAATTGCATGCCACTAGTTTCGTAATGTAAATCCCGATGTAGTTAGTTTGCGGCATAGCATGCGGAATGCAGGCGACGTGCAGGAGCTGTACGTTATTTCGTATTCTGTAAATGTTATCTTACTTGATTACTACTTAATTATTTAAGTAACCTTCAAATTTAAGAGCTACTTAATTATTTAAATAGCTCCTCTTGTCCCTCAGCCAATCAGTATTAAGGAAGTTACTGAATAGCTTTTATTTTTACTCATGCAACAAATCGACTTATGCAATCCCGCCTGCTTGTCGAATGCTATGTTTTTAAAGAATCGGGCCCCAGTTCGTAAATAAAAACCGGCACTCGAAACCAACCTCAGAAAAAAAAACTTCTTATTTATTCCAAAAGTTCGAAATTAGCCGGGATTAATTATAGGAAGTTGCCCTAAAAGTAGGTATTATACAAAGTTACCCTTAAAGTGGGTATAATAGGAAGCTACTCTTAAAGTTTACAGAGTGTGTTACTTGAATGGTAACGGACGTTCTTTGGACGAAAATGGTGTTTGAACTTTTGATAATGACAATTGAGACCTTTCGAACGATCGATAAAATGTCTACTGCATGTATAGGTGTTTTTATTTTAATGAGAACTAGTATACTAATACATGATCATTTTCGAACCATCTTAAGGCTCCTAAATGAGCTATAAGACACCCTAACACCCTGTTAAAAAGGCAGAAATAAATCTCAAACCGCTTTGTTACCAACACGATAAAGCCAGTAAATTACTTCAGTTAAATCTATCCTCAGTTGCACAAGCTACAAACAAATTCCTTTACGTTTATTGGACGCACGATTGATAACGGAATGAAGTATTATGCAATCTATTTGTTTAAGTAACTTTAGTTAATAAAACAAAATGAAATTAGTTAAAGTAGTTAGCTATTTAGTTATATACCTATCTACTATGTAATGCTTTGCGGTAAATTGTTAGCTAATAGGAGGTATGTAGGTAGAAATCTACGATTCTGTGTCGTAGATTACAAAAAAAAACTTTTTTTCAAACTTTGAATTTATTATCGCAGTTTGACACTAGCAAAAGGACTTACGTTGATATTTAACCATATCATACCATTATGCAAAAAGAGTACCCATGTAGATTTTTGACGAATTTGTGAAGAAAATTTCATCACAAACTCCTCACTTTGTTAATAAAGGTCCATGTTTGCTTTTCATTTCTGTGTGTTATCTTATCTAATAAGAATAATTAAAAGGGCTGCCCTTGTAAATTTCACTAGAGAACACCATACCCGTTAGAATCACTTGCTTAGGGTTTCACCCGCATGTGTTCCGACCCGCAGGTCTTAAGTGTTATTACCTTAAGTGTAAAAAAAAAAAGTACCTTAAGTGTTATTCTAGGTCTCCTACCTCCATTCCACATCGCAATGTCGGTTCAATAGTTTTAGCGTGAAAGAGTAATAAAGTTATATCCATACATACTTACAAACTTTCTAGGATAGGATTCTGACACTTACATACTAGACTTGCTCTAAAACACAACCACGTCTAGACAATCTTTGATATCCAATGGATAGGAATTTGAAAGGCCAGGAACCTCTCTATTATCAAGGGCATTGAAGTAGCCAGCTGGTTGTAACAGTGAAACAAATCATATTAACACGTTTCATTCATATTAATTATATCAGCGCAAAGAATTAAAGTTGCTATTCAGCGTCGCAACGCTGCCAGCATTATGGAAGTTCAACTCCTCATTACTCCTCATTACAGCTTTTATTATTTAAATTTGATTTATACAGCGCAACCAACTTTTAATCCATGCTATTTTATGGCGCTGTAGTGCTCGGGACGTTGTCAGGTGGAGTAGGCTTGTCCAGCACTTTACCACCCTCCCAGCCTAGTCAACTTTGCCCAGAGGAAAGAACTGGTCAATACGTCTGGAGCTAACTAAGCACTGACAGTTTTATAGCCAAGTAATGCGGGCTTGGGGTTATTTTTATCAGTTCTTTTGCTTCGTTTCTTGTATATAATGGATGAGACGGTCTCAAGACTTTACACAATTCAAATTATATCTCACTTAACGGACTGCAACAAAGCCTGTTCAGTTTCATCTCTCGTTAAAGGAGACTTAACGGAGACGAGATGCTTAGTTTTTTAATATCTGCTCGATAGCAGCGGAGAAAATGTTATTAACCGACTTCAAAAAAAAGGAGGAGGTTATCAATTCGTCTGTATGTATAATTTTTTTTTTTTTTGTATGTTTACCGATTACTCGAAGACGGATTGACGGATTAAGATGATTCTTTTTTTAATGGATAGGTAGGAGCTCCAAGATGGTCCCATAAAAATTTGATGTAATTCTGATGAGGGTCTTCGGAGTGATGAACGGAAATGCTCCTCAAAACGCATTAATCAATCCAGTTGTTTATCGATTACTCAAAGATGGCTTGACCGATTGAGATGATTCTTTTTTTAATGGAAAGGTGAAAGCTACGAGATGGTCCCATGAAAATTTGGTAAGGATCTGATGAGTATCTTCGGAATGATGGACAGGATAGCATCCCAGAATTCAATAAATTACTCATTTTTGGACTTAAAGAATAGACCCCTAAAGAACTAAGTACAGATTGATGGGGCACCTGAAACCACCTTCTCATCAGCAAACTCTCCAATAATGAAACTTACGGTAACAATATTGTTGATTTTTAGGTAGGTAAGCATACTAAAAAGGGTAAAATAAAAAAATAATTTAACAATTAAAAAACCGACTTCAAAAAGAAACAAAAAATAATTTAAATAACAACCAAAAAAAAGAATTGATAAAAATTACCAAAATAACCTCTACATAGGTACAGAGCCACCGACTAATTAATCTGTTTTATCATCTGAAGTCGGGCAGTTTTACTGGTTGGTTCCATATTGTACTTAGTTTGGCTGCCCGACTTCAGATGATAAAACAGATTAATTAGTCGGTGGCTCTGTACCTATGTAGAGGTTATTTTGGTATTTTTTTTTGCATTTGCGAATCAAATAATTTTACCTATACCCTTTTACAGAAACATAGATCAAAAATGTAAACACAGAACTGTCAATTATCCAAGGGAAAAGGAGCGAAGACGACGATGTAACATGTCTCTGGGAATAAGAACAAAGAGCTGTCACGTTCAATCAAAAATACGAGTTTTTTGTTTACCTTTCTGATCTACGTTTCTGTAAAAGGTTAATCTATAGATATATCTACCTAGCGCACTACTGTGTTCCGCGGTTCAACCGCATAAGTTCCGTTCCGTAGGAATATTGGAATAAAATCACAACTTTACCTTGGCAGATGAGTAGATATTGAAGATAATGGGCCCTACCATGATGTCTTATAAGTCGTCACGAAGTCGTCGCATTGTCCTTCAGATATCAAAATCAAATAATTAAAAAAAAAACAAACTTTAAAAAACCTTATTTTAAATTATCTGTGGTTTTTAAAAGTAGTTGGGGTATTTATTATTTAATATTTACTTTATTTATTTGAACGACAAAAGGACAACATAGCAACGACAAACGAGCATGGTAGCGGATTAAGCCTCAAAAACTTTTAATTCAATAGAAATGTAGCTTTTATAATGTTCAGTGTTTTATTCCTTTACTTCTCTTGTTCCAGAACTTCGAGAAGCTTTCGAAGCGGAAGCGCAAGAAGTGAAGAAGCCTCGACTTCTGCTGACTGCTGCCGTACCAGTCGGTCCGGATAACATCAAGAGTGGATATGACGTTCCTGCTGTTGCTAGGTAATATTTTTATCTATAGGTATCTATGTAAATTCAAAGTCAGCACTGACTTATTGATTGACTAGCTCCGCCCCGCGGGTTCCCCGCGTAAATCCCGTTCCCGGGGAAATATCGGGGTAACGTGTAGCCTATGTGCTATTCCCGTTATCCAACTACTTATATTCCAAGTTTTATCGCAATCGGTTAAGTAGTTTTTGCGTGATTGAGTAACAAACATCTAAACAAGGATTAACTGACTGAATTACTAAACTATCTATGTAATATCACGGCAGAGCCCAAACCTAGAAACTTTTTCTTCTATTCATGTATTTATTGGTATGGCTATAGTTTTCAGTTCGCCCTAAAACCTCTAACTTGACCTAACAACTGCTATTGGCGATAACAGCCGAGACTGGCTGCTTAACTCTCCAAATTTCATTATCTTCTTATATATATAAAAATGAATCCCTTTTTGTGTTGTCACGGCATCACGCCAGAACGGCTGGACCGATTTCGATAATTCTTTTTGGGTTGTCTTCCTTATGATCAGGAAAAGGTTCTTATGAAAGAAAAAATGCTGAATTGATTTTGATAAATATTACGCGGGTGAAACCACGAGGCGCAGCTAGTTAGCCAGCAAATAAATTTACAAAAGAAATCGTTCGATTTTTGTTTTTATCAAAAACTACTGCGCACCGCGGTTTCACCCGCGTAAGTTCCGTTCCTACGGGAATATCGGGATAAAAAGTATCCTACGTGCTTTTCCTGGTACTAAGCTACCTCTCCACCAATTTTTAGCCAAATCAGTTTAGCCGTTCTTGAGTTATAAATAGTGTAACTAACACGACTTTTTATATATACTCGTATATAGATGAATGGATCACCCTATATAGGTCATTTGTATCTATATGAATTTCCATTATGGCATACTTTTGTAAAGGCAAAAAAAAAAAACAGAGAAATCTAGCCGAAATTTTCATATTTCTAATACTCCGATTAAATCTTTATTAAAATTGAATCTACAATTCCAAACGCCCTCCGTCTAGTCGAAAAGCAAATTTCCTGTCCAAACTGTCACTAGAAACCGCCAAAAACAGACTAAATAAAATACTCTGCGAAATATACCAACCAATTGTTCATCGTCATTCATTTGACCTAAATAAATAACTTACCGCTTATGGAGACAAAAAATACTGTTGTATGACGCTTGCAAAATTTTCTTTAAGGGTGTAGTCGTACTGCGGTTTTTTCTCTATACCTAGTGGGGATAAAAAGCCGCTGTAGGTAACTCCAAGCTATACTCCCTATACATTGTGGTAAAAACCACCGGGCAAATTAGCAATCAATTTCGAAGACGTATGACCTCTAAGACCTATGTAAGTACATCATATCGCGGTTTTGCTGCTTTCCATACCGCTGTGTGTTTTATAAAATCATGTACAAATGTCAAAGGTAATCCTTATTCCATTTTTACTGTTCTTTGTTTAACAGAGTTTAATGAAGAACAGTTTTTTGTTTAATATAAACGCATTTTTAAAACTATAGTGCAATTACCTCCATACAACTAATATTACACTGTTGCAGGAAACCTCAGTATATTAACTTTAATTTTGAACGTACTATTTACAGATTTGTTTAACGAACTAAACGCAGTTTACAATTATTTCCATACAAGTCCCTTTTTTACAAAATTGCAGGAAAAAAACCGCGTGGAAATAAGCCGCAGTGCGAACAGGGCCTTAATATTCTTACTCGATTGTTCGTCCCACTCCATACTATACATATTTCCCACATTCAAACATATTGTATTACAAACAATGTTAATAACAGTAGCTATTCGAACAATTGTTGGAGAAAATCCAACCTTAACGTAGGGAA
This sequence comes from Idaea dimidiata, assembly GCA_949358125.1. Taxonomy (NCBI): domain Eukaryota; kingdom Metazoa; phylum Arthropoda; class Insecta; order Lepidoptera; family Geometridae; genus Idaea; species Idaea dimidiata. Next base: position 1,614,497 of record OX442340.1, read on the forward strand.
ATAAAGTCGTTGGAGTTCCCTTGTCTTGAGGAGCAGTGTCTAATTTAACATTGTCAAAATTTCCTTTCATTTGAAATGTGCCGCTTATCAACTTGACAGTTTATATCAAGTTCGCCCTTTAGAGTGTCATGACGATTTGGTTCCTAAACGAAATGTTCGTAACTGATTTTGATTTACGTGCAAAATACCATAGATTTGTTAGGACCAAATTCAGAAGCATCAGACAAATACAAGGTGTAACGGTTATGTCCTTTTAAGCGAAAGGGGGTTATTCTAGACGTCTAGGCGAACAACTTTTGTTTTACGACTTTTGGAAATTCGAAGTAGTTTTCGAAAATTTTAAGTGTAAAGTTTACTTGAAAATCAGCCGTTTCTCAGTGTTCGAGGTCATTGACCTTATGATGTCCTTTTATTTAGTTTGGTCTACTACAATCAAAAGGTTATACCCGTTACACCTTGTCAATACTTAAGACGGTAGTAAATGTAGTTATTAGCTTAAATAAAACACTACCAATTTGTTTCTCAGAACACATTTGTAACAAGAAACTTAGATGAAAATAAGTTACGATTAAACGATTTTATTTTCTTACACCAACTGGTAGGTATAGAGAAAGAAAGAAAAACATTTATTGACAACAAACACACACGAACAACGGTATAGTTCACCACTACACGAAAAGAATATGAAGAAAATGGAGTACAATTTGTCAGAGTGTCGTCTTTCAGTATTTCAAAGTCTTCGTAAATACCTACAAACGTTCGAACAGTACCAAAACATTTAATATTTAAAGGGTCGCTGGTGAAATTTTAAACCTGTTTTTATTACCGTTGTAAATATTTATTTGAACTTTTGACTTTTAATACGTTACTGAATATTCTAAAGCACCGTTGGTTATATTTTGTAAACAATTCATAAAAAAGTAATGGTTTTAACAGCAGTAGCAAATGGAATGTATTTTGGACGTCGTGTAATTCGTTAGTTGTTTTAGCATATAATATATATTTTAAATGTTTATTATACAAGTTGTTCTTCGTAGGTTTATCCACTTAGTTACTGTTTGCGTGGTGATACCGAGATAAAATACCCAATAGAAAACACAAGCACATCGTCTATATAAAAGTCTATTCATCTATGTGTTTAAAATAAATTCAATTTACAGCGTAAACCGTCGGTTTTAGAGACATAAAAAGAGACTGCATTCTTTGTCATGTTTAAAAGATATCCACTAAGAATTAAATTTTTTCGGAAATTTTCATGGGATTGAAACGATATGGGTGGGTAAAAAAACAAAGCAAGCACATCATCTAAATAAATTAAGCGTAATCTTCTATTATATTAGGTACTAACTGCGCCCCGTGGTTTCGCCCGCGTAAGTCCCGTTCCCGCGGGAATATCGGGATGAAATGTGAAAGCCTATATGTTATTTCCGGTATCAAACTACTTATATTCCAAGTTTCATCGCTATCCGTTCAGTAGTTTTTGCGTGAGTAACAAACATCCAAACATCCAAATACACACACTTTCACATTTATAATATTAGTAGGATAACTTAGAAATACTTTTAGCAAGGAAATATATTTCCAAAAAATCCCCATGACAGGATTCGAACAGACCTGCGTCCTTTCGCTAACCAGGCGACTGCTCTTACCACTAAGCTACACAGGAATCACGTGTCACGTTATAATTTATTAAAAATCTATTCATGTATTCATATCACAGGAGATTTAACCAGGAAATTGTCCACAGTTACCTAGACTTCATAAACCTAATGGCGTACGATTTCCACGGCAAATGGGAGCGAGAGACCGGTCACAACGCTCCACTATACTCTCCATCATCAGACTCCGAATGGCGGAAGCAACTGTCAGTCGACCACGCCGCCCATTTGTGGGTCAAACTTGGAGCGCCGAAGGAAAAACTTGTTATTGGTGAGAATGTAATTTATATCTATTAATTTTTTTAGGTTCCGTACGCAAAAGGTATTACCTTTTGCGTACGGAACCTAAAAAATTTTTCAACCAGCGAACGGTCTGGATGCTTCTAACGATATCTTATTTGTTGAAAAATGTTAAGTAGGTTAGGCGTATGAAAGCACAGATAAAAATACATACATATTAACAAACTATACATCACTGTAAAAAACATAACCCTCTTTTTGATGTAGATGACGACAGAAAGAAGAAATTTCATTTTCATAGAATGTAATGTCATTTCTATTAGTATCAAATTAGTATATAATAATTCAACCACTTTAAAATATCCCTTCTATTCCAGGTATGCCGACGTACGGACGTACGTTTACCCTTTCGAATCCAAACAACTTCAAAGTGAATTCCCCCGCGAGTGGAGGCGGGAAAGCCGGAGAGTACACTAAGGAGAGCGGATTCTTGGCGTATTATGAGGTATGGGACGTTTTCTTGAGACTAAAATGTGTAGACTGTTAACGTGTTAGGGATGATTTATATTACACCGTCACGGGTCCGAGCTTCGTTGTCCATTGCTCGGCGAGTAGGCGATCGGTCTGTTGCAACCGAGTGGCGGCCGAGCAATGGACAACGAAGCTCGGACTCGGCCAGCGCTCGTGACGGTCTAATATAAATCATCCCTTAAGGACCTGTTGCAGTACCGAGTAAAATTTCTTTGCGTTGGACGAAGCAAACAGCAGAATGCGAGAATATTTGATATACAAATTATCAAATTCTTAAACATATTTTATTTTTATACAGTTAGAATTGCTAACCAAACACATCTCTTATATAAATGGTATTAAACATACGATTTTACTTTTATTATTAATGAAAGTCCAATATTATCTAAATACAGACATTAAAGTGCTTATTATTTTTTCCAAAAACGAGCCAAACACGTCGGTCACCCATCCAAGTAGACAGACAAGACAACGCTGGGCGTTGCTTACTAAAAATAACGAAATAAAGAGAAACCAAAATTTATAAAAACCGATTTCAGAAAAGGATAAAATAACTTCTATTCATAGATAGTTATATTTTAACCTGTCTAAGGCCTGATTTTTCAAATCCCTTGATAGGCAAATGTAACACTACTGAATAGAAAACGTCACTATGATAATAATAGGGGTTAAAGTATGAAATTGCCGTTTTATTGCAATAGGTTCTTTGAATTGACATAGAATCTTCATGGTTTGAGGTTTTCGAATGAAACTTTTTTCAAATGGTTTCTGTGATGTTCTTTTTTTAAAAAATGTGAGACATTTGAATATCGACTTTCAATTGTTTTTGTTATTCAATTTAGACAAGAAAGATGGATACTGCGAAAATTCGAGTGATTTTTGAATACGAGTTCCGACGCGGAACTAACGCGACAGAAACAGCCCGCAATATCAATGCTGCGTTTGGAGAGGGGTCTACTAATGAACGCACCGTGCGATTTTGGTTTAAACGCTTTTGTGATGGAAATTTCGACTTAAAGAACGAGCCACGAGGAAGACCGCCCACACAGGTGAACAACGATTAATTAAGAGAGATAGTGGAAGCCGATCCTAGTCAAACTACCCAGGAATTAGCGGCATGGTTTAACGTTACCTTACCCACTTTATTGACTCACTTGCGTCAAATCAATAAAATAAAAAAATACGAAAAATGGGTGCCTCATGATTTGACTGATCTGCAGAAAGAAACGCGTGTTGAAACTTGTGTTGCCTTGTTGAACCGGTACAGAAATGAAGGAATATTGGATCGAATTGTAACATGTGATGAAAAGTGGATTCTTTATGATAACCGGAAAAGAAAAATGCAATGACTGACCCCAGGTCAAATGCCACAACAGTGTCCTAAAGCAAAACTTACCAATAAAAAGGTAATGGTAACTGTTTGGTGGTCTCAGCATGGTGTTATTCACTATAGTTTTCTTCGATCTGGTCAAGCAATTACGGCAGATGTCTATTGTGCCGAACTCCGAACCATGTTGACAAAACTAGCAGTAAGACAGCCCCGACTCATGAATCGATCTTCACCATTATTGCTCCACGACAACGCGAGACCTCACACAGCACGAGAAACCATTTTGACCCTTCAGGAACTGCACTTAGAAACCATTCGTCATCCTCCGTATTCACCAGACCTTGCTCCAACGGACTACCATTTTTTTCGTGATTTGGACAATTATCTACGTGACAAGAAGTTTTCTTCCCAGGAGGCAGTACAAAATGCTTTCACACAGTTTGTGCAGTCTAGATCGCGATCGTCGGAGTTCTATCGCAAAGGCATTAATAACCTTCCCATTAGATGGCAGCAATGTATAGATAATAATGGCAACTATTTTGATTAAATAAATTTGTTAAAAATTTAAAAAATAAACAATTAAGATTTTCAGTACAAATCGGCAATTTCATACTTTAACCCCTAATATTAGGAATTATTATTAAGAATCAAAATTCTAAGGCTTTTAAATTTGCTTGGGATTTTTATCCGTATAATGAAAAGTCAGGCCTTAATCGTGTATTACTATTTATTTTCTTACCTCGAAGTTATAACCATGTTTCAATGGTTTACAATCGCGTGAATTTAAAAAACCGCCATACAATCTTCATACAGTGCCATCAGTTATGTAATTTAAAACCAGTTTTAATAGGTAGATCCGACTGTAGTTTTTAATAAAGCATATTTTTTTCTTAAAATATAATCCACTTTTTTTATCGCTATTTGCTAAAAATAGTCATTATATGTTTAATGCTTATCATTTAGAGAAAGCTTGGGAACCAGTGAGTGACAATAGGTCGTCTTATTCTGCTTATGATTACGTTGAAGGCATCAAGTATTTCCCACAGAAAATATCACTTTCGGTGGTACTTAGAAACGCTAAGGAAACTATAATAAAGGGAAATGAAATAAACACACTAAATGTTGCCTTTGTATGAAATAAAACTCAATTTCTGGGTTTTAAAGTCAACATGAAACGCTTAAGGGCCTATACAACCCTAATAGCGTGACAGGGATAAAGCCAGCGAATTTCAGATGTGTGAGTGAAGGATGTAAGATGCGACCTTGCAAAATTTTTGTGCGTAAAATCAAACAATTGCTTGTTTCAAGATAACTAAACTTTTACATCAACAAATAACAAAATATTCACTGCCTGTAGTGTATTGAACTAAGTTCAGTTTTTATACAAAGTTTTATTAGTTTTCGTACAATATTGACAGAGTAATATCACTTATTTGTACAATTTAGAGGGAAGTTTGGATTTTTTTTCTATCGAGAAAATGTTCAGGATTCGTGTTTTTACGACATTCACGTGTTAGTAAATATCCTCGACTTTAATAAATATGGTTTCAAAAACTTTTATTTCAAATAACTTTTGTACAGTAATTCATCCTAGAAACATCAGTTCTAGCCTACTACGGCCCCTTAATAATGTCCTTGTGTCCGTTTATCTGTCCGTGTCTTAATTTTCAGACGCCTTATACCAAAAAACTGTAGTAGTAGAAATAAGAAAAAAAAAGAAAAATAATAAAAGCCATTAGTTTAAATTTTATCGTACTTAATAAAGTTTATGCGCCTCGCTGCAAACCTTACTTCATATTATCTTACTAATATTATAAACGCGAAAGTTTGCATGTATGTCTGTGAGTTTGTTACTTTTTTCACGCAAAAACTACTGAAACGATTGCAATGAATCTTAGAATATAAGTACCTGGAAACCTGGATTAACACATAGGCTACTTTTTATCCCGTTATTTCCGCGGGAACGGGACTTACGCGGGTGAAACCGCGGGGCGCTGCTAGTATTATTATAAACGCGAAAGTTTGTATGTATGTGAGTTTGTTACTCTTTCACGCAAAAACTACTGAAACAATTGCGATGAACCTTGGAATCTAGGTAGCTGGAAACCTAGAATAACACAGGCTACTTTTTATTTCGATATTCTCACGGGAACTAGACGTACGCGGGTGAAACTGCGGGCGCATCTAATACCTATATATATTTGTAGGTAAGTAGTTCAATACAGATTCAGTCTAAAATCTAAACCCATTAAAACTACAAACAGTAAGAAGATAAGGGTTGATCTATTTCTAATTTTCGGGTAACCAAAACCTATAGGGGTGGTTTATCCCCAGTCCAATTAAAATCTGTTTGCCTGGCTCTAGATGGACTATGAGTTTCGAAAACGAACTACAAAACGAGCAATTAATTTAGGTCACTTCATCTCTTAAGCTGAAGTGACCTAAATTATTTGCTCAACAAAACTAATTTAAAAACTTTTTATACTCACACGATTTCTACTCATAGTAATATTTTAACCGGGTCTTACTTGCGTATTGTTACTTTTAAATTCTCTTACCTCGAAGTTTCGATCATGTTACAATGATCTTGGTCGCGAGGGGACTGGAGCTGCGGCGGGCGTCGTCCTCTATTTATACCCGGTGTCACTGGTACTTATCGTCTAAAAAAGTGTCGGTACACGAACTACCCACTTTTCATTCTTAATGTTCGTTATCACATCAAGGTAAGAGAATTTAAAAGTAACAATACGCGAGTAAGACCCGGTTAAAATATTACTATGAAAACTAATTTAATTTAGCTGAGCTCTCCACTTTTTCATATATAACCGTACTTAGCTGGTATTAGACGTACCTACATTTTATGGACAACTGCCTCCAAAACTTTATTTTTCTTTGAAATAATTTTCGCAACTTTTTGGAAACAAAATTCTAAAACTTAAAACACATCTGATTTTCTAATTTGGTAATTTTTTGGACAAATGCTGAGTAAAAGCATATGGGCTGTTTTTGCCTTTGCAAATGAAGCATAAACGCTGCGCTACGACTTTTTTTTAATATGTACTATGTACATACATTTTTTTACATTAAATTTCATAGCTAAACACGAGCTGGATGCTCGATAATTGGCTATATTTTAGTGTGGATATGTACTCAAGAGCATTCGCTTGACTGAGTACCTATTCAGTTGAAGCGGTGACATAAAACTTTAAACAACCGATCCAAATTCAGTGCTTTACAGTGCAATAGAAACTACTGATTTGCATGTATACGAGTCGCTAATTTAGTTTTATTGTTTTCAGGGCAATGTTTCGTTGGTAGATTAAATATTTAGTTAGAAGAGAGTAAACAATAGAACGAAGCGTTAGCCTCCCTCTATAAGGGTTAAATGTTTCTGTTGGATAATGGATATGGGTATACAATTAAACAGTTTTAGTGGGAATAAAGGGTTTGGTTAGTTAGACAGACGAAACAGATTCATCCTTTTACTAATAGGTAGATGGAATTCCACTAATATTTAAAATGTGATAGTTTAGTAGCGTTATTATAAACGTGGAGTAAGTTTGGAGTAATGGAAATGTATTTTGTCTTTTTCCGTGAAATAAACTTTTATAGTGAGACAGAAAGAAATACAAAGTGGTAAAATTACACCGATCTAACTCGTTCACGTTTAATAATTATATTAGGCTTATGTTTGTGTTTCACTAAAAAACTACGGAACCAATTGCGATGAAACTTGGTACATTACATATAGCAGTAGATCGGGATGAAAACGTAGACTACTTTTTATCCCAATTTTCCTCTGGGATCGGGACTTACACGAGTGAAGCTGTAAGGCGCTTCAGATATAATTTGGACTAGCTTTGAAATACCTCGGAGGGCGTGTTCCGAAGCCACACTAAAATTACTACACCCTAGACGTAGCGACATGATCATATGCATTTATTTTTGTACAATAATCTAAACGAAATAAACTATTTTGACTATATACTCTCATACTCGTCTGTAGCTTCGAATCCCGGCCATTGTATTTTAGCTTAAAAAAAGTTAGCACTGTTGAAAGAAGTCGCCCGTGATGTAACAAAATGTCGAATAAAATTTCCTACATTTCGAGCCTAAAACTACTGAAATATTACTTAGGTATTTTTCACTTGCACTAAAGAACTAAACCCTTTTACAGAAGCAACTTAGATCAAAAATGTAAACACAGAAATGTCAATTATCAAAGGAAAAGGTAAAAGAAAAGCTGACACTTTCATATAATAAATAAATAAATAAAATCCTGTGACTAACACACAGCGCCATCTAGCCCCATGGTAAGCTGCTAAGCTTGTGTTACGGTGACTAGACAACGGATATAATACTTTTTTTTTTTTTTTTGTAAATACATACACATTATACATAGAAATACACCCAGCCCAGATAGAAATATTTATTTTTAAGCATAAATATTTGCATCCAGCGGGAATCGAACCCGCAACCTTCTGCATTGCAGCCAAACATTCGCCCGACCCGCCACAAAGGTCGTCCTATAAGTGTATCAGTTTTTTGTTTACCTTTTTTGATCTAAGTTTCTGAAAAAGGGCATAGTGGATTTTTATTAAGTTGCACTAGCGCAATTTCATAAAAGAATCTAAAAAAGAACGGCTTAAATTTTGTTTTATTTTTCTAGGTATGTGAAATGCTAAGAAATGGAGGTGCTTACGTGTGGGACGAGGAAATGAAAGTGCCTTACGCCATTTTAGGGGACCAATGGGTCGGCTTCGATGATGAAAAATCTATCAGGAATAAAATGAGGTAAAATACAGAATTTCCACTTACTTTCTTGTAACTAAAAAAAATAAAAACTGACTTCGAAAAAGGGCGCCTCACCTACATTCCACAGTTTATACCTTTAGCTTTGTTTAGAAAAAAAATCATTGCGATCGGAACTCAAAAAGGCAGAGCTATATGTAATGTGGTCTTATTGTACTAAAAAAACTAATTGTGACCTCCCCCTTTTTGGAAGTCGGTTTAAAATTATGTACATCCCGCGTCATGGGACAATAGAGCCTCACACAGTAAAAGGCTGAAATCAAGGCAAAGGAATCCCTTTCAATAAAAAACAAAGATTGCAAAGTATGATATTGTGTCGACAATTAAACGAAAAGTTTATACCTGCCAGAGAAATGTAACCATAGAAACGCTTTGTTCTAACAAAAGGGTGAACAAATTTGTAATTGAAATTCTTCAGCTATCTGTGTCCGTTCACTTGAAATGACATAAAAACGTACGTATACCTATATCAGTCTTGCTTTAAATTTCAGTTAACTTAATCATAATAAATTTCTAGCCATAAATAATCAAAGAAGGTGTATCTAAAACCACTTGTTTTATAACACAAATAAAATGCAACCAAGGACGCAACCCAGAACTTATTTAATCTTTATTATTATACAGTTGTGTACTACCCATAAAATATTATTTTCAATTTGAAAACTCAAAATTGTGGTGCATTTTTACTGCTCCCTCGTAAACTGAGATGGACCCGAGAAACACAGAAATGAAAGAAGTTTATATTTTATTGTCTTTCTGTGGTTCAAAGAGACCGTATTTCCGTACTTAAGTACCTATCGTAAAATGAATTTTATAATAACAACCATCAATTTCAACTTTATATTTTTATTATTGACGATCGTACTTTTCTATACGAGAACAAACACAAAAGAAAGTGTAATAAATAACAGATACCTGTTAGATATATAGGTTTCTTTTAAATAAAATTATATTTGGCCTTTACATCTAATTTTTAGATGATTTAAACAGCGCAAGCAACTTTAACCCATGATATTTAATTTTTTGAGTTCGAGAGCTGCTCAATTGCTTAAGTAGAACTCAAACTTTGAGCAGCATTTCTGTTATCGGCTGTTAGTTGTTCAACTTACCACAACTGTTATCAACCTGTAGATGGATCAAAGACAACGGGTTCGGAGGCGCGATGGTGTGGACTGTCGACATGGATGACTTCAGCGGCGGAGTTTGTGGTGGTGATGTCAAGTACCCGTTGATTGGGGCTATGAGGTGAGCTGATTTATGGTTTTAAACAAGTATTAATATTCTATAAAGTGAACAGCCAAAGTTCAAGGTCTCCGGTGGGCTTTGCAAACGCCCTTCGTATCACTAATTTCTAAATATAATCTACGGAAATTCTACAATATTATTATTTGTAGATATTTTCGTTTTGCCTACTTTAATTTACCAGTAATTTTCAATGATTAATATTTATCGAAATTTTCCTTCATTTCACTAAAATTGACAGATCTTTTCAACAGAAAGTTTTGGGTTGAAAACCTTTATGATACTGCCTGTTGACCCAGAACCACTGAATGGGGTACAAAGCAAGGCCTGATAGGTTTAGCACGAATATTAGAAATAAAATAAAAAAAGAAAGTAAAATAAAACACAATATTTACCGGGTTTTGCTCGTGTTTTTTCACGCGTTATATTGTGTTTTATTATGCAAAATTGCGAAAACTTTACAAAAAATAAAGTTACAAATCAAAGTTTGTAAACATAGTTGGCGCCAATTAAGCTAAGGAACTGACCTAGAGGCGCCATCGCCAGTTCAAGCCTTGCCGCAAGCAAATTTCTGGAGATGATTTTTGCCTTTAAAATGTTTATAGTAGATATGCCTTGACCAATATTATTATACAAGATGTAACGGGTAAGTCCTTTAAATCCGAAAGGGGGTTGTTCTAGACGTCTAGGCGAACAACTTTTGTTCTATGACTTTTGAAAATTCGGATTAAAATGACTTACCCGTTACATCTTGTATAAAAAATAATAAAAATAGGTCTTTTAAGTTGTAAGACACTTATAAATAATTCAGAAGGATTACCTCATACAATTCGTTAACATAAATGGTATGTTGAAAAATAAAACTTATTCGTTCTTGAACTTCTCCAGGGAAGAACTCCGCGGCATATCTCGCGGTAAAGGTGCTAAAGACGTAGACTGGTCCGAGGTGGCGGCTTCGGTCGTCTTCGAGGAGGAAACTGAGAAACCTGCTCCGGTCAAGATCAGCCTCTCAGATGTACTCAGCCGAGTGAAGAAACCAACCAAGTCGCTCATTGTGAAGAATAAGAATGCTGCTGTTTTGGATAAAAATAGTGAGTTTTTTTTTATAAAAAATAGCCTATGTATTATTCCAGGCCTCCAGCTACCTATATACTAAGTTTCATCGCAATCGGTTCAGTCATTTTTGCGTGATTACTCGTTTAAGTTACCTAATTTACTAAAGGTATTTGAGACGACAACGATAAGTTTAATTCCAACAATTTTAAAGCTCAGACTTTCAAACTTAAAAAAATTCAAATGATATCAATAAAATCGTTTTTTTAAATACCAACTTCCAAGATACTACAGAATGATGAGAATACCAGTTACATTCCTCCATTGCAATAGAAAACATTTCCCTGCAACATTTGCTTTAACTTTGTAATCAGAAATAGTGGAATACTTCGCGATCGACTGTGAAGTGAAATTTTACTGAGTTTTTTATCGAGTTTTGTAAATACTTACTTCTCGATTGGAATACGTGTTTAGTACCTACTATAGAAATAGTTTTTGTTTTTTATAAAAGTGAAATCCTCCATGTTGTAAAGGCGGCCATATTGGATTTACAAACATACTGAGAAACGTAAGCACTATGTATACCAAATCCTAACCTACTAATATTATAAAGCTGAAAGTTTGTGAGTGTGTGTGTATGTATGTATGTGTGTTTGTTACTCAATTACGCAAAATTACTGAACCGATTGCGATGAAACCTAGAATATAGGTAGCTGGGGACCTGGATTAACACATAAGCTTATTTTTATCCCGATATTCCCGCGGGAACGGGACTTACGCGGAAGAAACCGCAGGAGCGCATCTAGTGTATAATAATTATGAAATATTAAAATTACAATAGTTTAGATATTTGTGTTTCAATCATGTAAAAACTGCTGAACCGATTGCGATGAAACCTGGTATGCAGATAGCTGAAGATCTGATTTAATACATAGCTACTTTTTATCCCGATATTTCTGCTCAATCGAGACATACATGGGTAAATTATTGGGGCTACTAGTTAGAAAAAAATAGATCATAAAAGAAAAGGGGTTAAATTTCAAATATAATAGATTCCTTTACACAGAAACAGTTAAAATCCATTACCCATTTTACTAATAAATTCGTGTTTTTATCCAAAAATAATGTAAATTAAATATCGAGCAATATTTTTAAATAACGTGTTCCAATATCTATCAATATTCTCATTTTTCGCTGGCATTCTTTTTATTTACTTTCATCCCATCAGGCGCTTCGTGAAAATTGGTTAAACATCGTTAATATTACTCTGCCTATATTATTTTTAAAGTCACAATGATAGTCATTTCATAGTTTACCTAAATTTATATAGACAGGTCAGGACAGCAATTTTAGAGATTATGAGAATATTAGGTCAATGGTAGTTTGATAGAGAAGTATTTCAAACTCAGACGGACGAGCTTTATCTGATCAAAAACCATAGTTCAAGAAATTACACACCTTTATGGGAAAAATAGCGAACATTATTTTTATAACTACTATCTATATGACGATAATCTAAGATCTTAGATTTATCTCTTTATTCTCCTTCCGTGCACTTTCATAACTAAGTTTTGTTAACTGGTTAAGAAAAACCCATTTTTATTATTCTCACGTCTCTGTATTGAAAAAAAAGCTAATTTTCCGGTTTTATTCGCGTTTGTTGCCATGCATTACATACGTATCAGTGTCTTTGTAGACATCTTTCTCAGGATGGACAGCGGTTTTAATCAAAAAATGAGGTTTATTACAATTTAAGATTTTATTGCATTATTTTACGAGTAGTCTCGTATAGTAATAACCTGTAAATAATCATTAACAATGTTACAAAGACTCAGATAAGTCGCTGTTAATGACATGAATTGTATTTCAAAATCCCTTTTCAATACTTGTCAGAAACTGCAGAGCTTTCAAACAAATTGTTAAGTTTAGAACAAGGCGTTTCAATAAGTGTAAGATACATTCTGAAATGGTACTGATTCTGAATTTTATTTCACATTTCACACGTTGGACGTACCGTTCTTTAAGAAAACGTTATGTGCGCTAATAAATAACATTGCTCTTACGGTGGCGGCCAACATCGTGAGGAAACGGCATGTCCTAGGACTTACCACGGTCCTAAAATATGGGACATTCGCCACTTCGGACTCTCGTGGTGTCTTACTGTCTAACCCCTGTATAATAGGAGGTCCTTGCCCAGCAGTGGGACAAATTACCGACCTTATTTAAATAAGAAATATTGCAAAACGTTTATACACTGCGTAATCTATCTCCAAACTAATCACTAGGTTTGTACTATGCGTACTAGGTAACGGTTATAGTTTTTAACATTTATAATACATACAAAACACCCAGACTATAACCAATTTTTTATCTTGGAGCATAAATACTTGCATCCGGCGAGAATCGAACCCGCAACTTTTTGCATTGCAGCCGAGCCTTCGCCCGACGCGCCACATAGGCATTATTTTAGTCATTATTTATTGGCTTTGGCTGTGCCTTTGACTTTTAATGACATTAATGAAACTGGCTGCCAAAAGTCGTGTCGTCTCAATTGCCACCTAGATACTGAATGAGGCCCCTGTCATCGAAACATTACTTAACACTGAGCACTCAACACCTCTTAAGTTGGAGTTTAAGAAACTCTTGTCTGCGACTAAAAGCTACAAACACCGGAGTACCACAAGGGTCACTACTACCACCATTCCTAACTGCCAACAAACGGCTTAGGAAAGTCGACGATTCACAACATAGTTGCTAAAAGTTTCAAACATCGAACGCTTTTACGCTCAAGTGTTCCAAAGACCAGTACCAGGAGACCCCTTTTATGAAATAAGCGATACTGGAATTGTTTTTAAGTGACCGCGTTAAGAACGGGGTGGTGGGCCAATTTATAATGGTTAGGTGTTCAGAATGGGTTTTTTGATTTAATGCTTTCAAGTTTATGACGTGGCCTCTCGACAATCTCCGAAGTAGGTGCCGTTACGTGCTCATAAGTTACGAATGGGTAATAAATAACATATTTTTGATGTTAAGCATCATGCAAGGTGACTCTTTTAAGAAATTTCTTGAGCTCAGAGTGTTTTATTCGAGTCACGAAACTGAAACGAACCATACGATGTTTTGTTGCTTCTACGTTTATTTTGCCTGTTTTATTTTTCCTTGTTTTTTAGGCTGTAAAAGTATATGTTCGAAATAAAATGGGTACCAGACCCACAATATTTTACGACAGTATCATATTTTTACAAAATTTAGTACAATAGGCTGTAAAAGTTATATTTCTTACCGAGTTTTAAGTAAGTCTTAAGCATAAGTTATGTCGAAGTTAAATTGCGATTTGGAATTTGATCTTTTGATCAGACGATTTAGTTATGAGTCGAGAAAGTGATTGATGATTGGAGTCACTGCAGAAATTGAGATTGATTGACATTTTCATAAATCAAAGTGAACATTTGATTGGAAATTATGATTAAATTCTTATTTCTTTGATGGTGAAATTTATTTGAAAGATATTGTGAAGTCGTTGATCAAAGCATTATAGTAGAAATAAAGTTTTTTTTAATATATTTTTCGGTTAACAACATGTCAGTACCCAGCAGTCTAAGCCGAACCTACTGCCAATCGGATTTGTTCATCCGATACGTAGACCAGTGCAGAGGATTGTGGTGACATTGATTTGGTTGTTCAGAATTTGTAAAATGAATTGTTTGTTAATAATATAAGTACTAAGAATAGACTGACGATGAAGGTTTCTTGAGCGTGATATCAAAAAGAAAACTTTTTTTTTAATAAATTTTCTGACACTAGTCTGTCTCGGTTATCCTGATAATTCCTGCTAATCTTTGAACAAACAACTTTTTGGTTTCTTATAAGAATAATTTCCGAAACTCTGCACCCGTCAGGATCTGCTACAATTCCAATGTAATGAGTCTTACTGCTTACGCTTGTCAGCTAAAGAATTTTGGAAAGCACTTTTATCAAACAAGGAAATTTACAAGTGTAGGAAATAAGTAAGATCAAAACATCTTCTTGCTTACTCCACAGAACGCGAGCCCCAAGTCCTATGCTACCTCACATCGTGGTCATCCAAACGTCCCAGCGGCGGTCGCTTCATGCCGGAGAATGTAGACCCCACGCTCTGCACCCACATCATCTACGCCTTCGCCACGCTGAAGGACCACAAGCTGACGGAAGGTGATGAGAAGGATGCCGATATGTACGACAAGGTTGTCGCGCTGAGAGAGAAGAATCCTAATTTGAAGGTAATGATAATATTTTATTTTATTACAGAATCATACATTGCAGGCAAGTTTCTTTTTAGGATTAAAATACTTATATTAGGATTGAAAAATTTCTTTTCATTAAATTCACATGGTCGATTTGAATTGTCCGTAATTTAGATTGACTTCGGAACGCAAACTTCATTGAGAAGAAGGCAAAAGAAACTTATGGGGTCTAACGAGGCATTGTTGCAATCACCTGTTGTACTACTTCTATGAGCTTATGAGCTTGATCATTATATTGAGCACAATATTAACAATATATGAAAACATAATAATAACAAACCAATGGTTCCCAATGGTGCTCTTAAGCAGGATATGATGCACCAACTTTCTTGTCCTTCAATTATTATTGTTCTTTAAAATTATTGTTCTCTGTACTGAGACAAGTACTTATATACGAAATAATTATTATTATCCAATAAAGACAATTTCCATCTTCTTCTAGATCCTTCTAGCCATCGGAGGCTGGGCATTCGGTTCCACTCCCTTCAAAGAGTTGACCTCCAACGTGTTCCGCATGAACCAGTTCGTGTATGAAGCCATCGAGTTCCTCAGGGATTACCAGTTTAATGGGCTTGACGTTGATTGGGAGTATCCTAGGTAAGTTGGTGACAGATTTAGGCTGGTATTTGCCGATATAAACATAGGCGGTGCGGACATATGTGTCTGTAAACTGGTACAGTGATGTGTCATATAAAATATGATCAACCTTTTTCATTTTACATGGCTGGGGTGTGTGAAAGGGAGGGTGAATTACCTAGATGAAACTCGTGTGTAAAGCCTACCCCACCTTTTGAAATAGATTTAATTTTTAGATGTTTAAATATTATAACTTAAGCCGATAATTTGACTTACATTCTTGAAATAGGTTACAATATATATTTGATATGTATATTGATATTCAGATAGCTGAAGAGCTGGATGAACATATTGAATTTTTACCCCTTTTTATATCCCGTGGAATCAGGATTTACTCGGGTAAAACAAGTGACTTAATCGAATGTATATTTTAAAAACAGAGGAGCAGACGACCGAGCCGCTTTCGTTTCCCTGTTGAAAGAACTGCGGCTCGCCTTTGAAGGTGAAGCAAAAACTTCGGGACAACCTCGCTTACTCCTTACAGCAGCAGTACCAGCCTCCTTTGAAGCTATAGCTGCCGGATATGACGTACCGGAAATATCTAAATATTTGGTAAGTTGGATTTAACGAAGTCGACGACAATTTTGGACAAAAATTCTTTTTTTTTTCGCAATATAGAAGGTAATAATACAGAAACGCCACTTAAAATTTTAAGGGTACTCAAATAATTGAACAGCATTTAAATAGTATTTTATATTATATTATTTTTTATTTATAGTATTTAATATTTTAAAGGAAAAGTTTACTCCCGGTAGTGTTTCTTGAAGAAGTATTTTTCTGTTAAAATATATTCTTTATATCTATGTATTTGGTCGAGCTTTAATAAATAAATAAACATTAACATTGCATGACGTTACACAGCGCAATCTAGCCCCAAATAAACACAAGGCTTATACTATGAGTACTAGAAAACGAATTTAATAAATTGTCCATTTATTTTTAGTGCATACATACATAGAAAATTGATGAACCAATGACACAGTCGCGTCTTTGAAATATTCAAGACGACCAACAAGCTATCCTATCTTTATCCCAACTCCTGACTTTACTTCATTTTGTTCCAGGACTTCATCAACGTGATGACGTACGACTTCCATGGCCAATGGGAGCGTCAAGTTGGACACAACTCGCCTCTGTTCCCGCTGGAAAGTGCTACCAGCTACCAGAAGAAACTCACAGTTGTAAGTATACAAAAGTTACTCGTCTTCTTTTTAGTGAATTGGTCTCATTGGGTTGAGTTTTCAGGCCAACACTGAAAATGTAACAAATGCCTTAAGATAATTCAAAAATATTTTTTACTTCTACGAAATTATTTTCACATTCCTCAAATTACATACCTACTTTATATCAGTCATCAGTTTTACACAAAGCACATGCAGTATACAACTGCTGTGTTTGTTATATAAATAAATAAATAAATATAAATAAATAATAAATATATAATAATAACTGCAACAAGCAGAGTACCACTCCAAGTTATTTCCTTTCGCAATATAAAAAATATTTATTTCTCTACATTTTGTAACAATTTAAAATATTGCTACAAAAAACTCGATTAATATTAAAAATAGTTTTCGAAATCATTGGGCATGATCCATGATAAAAATACAATCAAAAAGCTATTCGATAAAAAATATATACTTCTTTCGCCATTAAAATCCGTCCTTTTGGGTTAAAGGTCGGTTATGGAATTCATTCTAATTTATTTTGAGAGTCTGGCTAGTATTGGCAAATTCATTATGCCCTACTTTGTAAAGCATGATAGATCGTAAGGTCTACGATCTATGAACATTTTGAACTTTAATCAATTTTATAAAAAGTAAATTAAGTTAATTTCATTCATTTAATTTCCAGGATTATTCAGCTCGAGAATGGGTGCGTCAAGGTGCGCCAAAAGAAAAACTGATGATCGGTATGCCTACGTACGGACGTTCGTTCACACTCATCAATGAAACACAATTTGATATTGGAGCACCAGCTTCCGGTGGTGGTAAGTTTAATAAAGAATTCATAATCAATGACAAAGACACTGAGATGTTGGTACGGCACTGCAACAATGCTGTTAGTAAAATAACTTGATTAAAACCGTGAGCTAAATTTTAAGAATTCATAACAAAATACTCTTCAATAATTGATATTTTAGAGTTTGGTTGGTGACTTTATGGTCTCAGGGAAGTTTGTTATCAGTAAGGAGTCCAGCTGTAAAACATTTCTAAAGGGCATTGATAAAATGATAAAAATAATAGAAGTAACCTGATTAAAGCCAAATAAATAATGTTGGTTGTAATCATTGCACTTCAATTTTATAATTTTTAAAGAAATGCTTTCCAAAAATCCGCACCCAACAGGACTTGAACCTGCATCTTTGGGGAACGCCTTATCCAACTCGGCCATAGGTGCTCATCTCGTTGAGTCGAAATTAATAATTTCATCTCTTTATTGTTTAATTGCACGTAGAAAACACTTTAAAAATATATCAGAAAATAAAAATTTAAATATTACTCTAATTTATTCCAGGTGCTGCCGGTCGGTTCACAAACGAAGCCGGTTTTATGTCGTACTACGAAATCTGCGAGTTCCTTCGTGAAGACAACACCACTTTAGTCTGGGACAATGAGCAGATGGTGCCTTTTGCTTACAGAGAAGATCAATGGGTCGGCTTTGACGATGAGAGGTCTTTGAAGACAAAGGTCAGTTTAAAATAGCATGATTGAACTACATAATTATTAAATGCGTAAGCCTGCACCTTACCATTCTAGAAAAATGGAACAACAAAAACGCAACCGAATTTGTTACAACTAACTCACTCCAAACCCATAGTTTAAAGGGAATTTGCCTGTCTTGAAACTGCCAAATTGTTTCCTAAATATGCTAGCAACTGTTTTTTGTTGCTATTCAATATTGATTCCATTCATATACGCTAATATAATAACACCATAAGCGGCCTGCGATTTTGTCCATTTAACTTCCGATCCCGTATAAATTTCCAAAAATCCTATATTAGTCCTATACTTGGCAAAAACATACTCTCTAATTTTCTCGTTCCTAGGACCTAGGACCAACGGTTTCGTCTTAATATAATATAGTTCAGTCATTGAGTCACTCAAACAGTCAAATTACTCAAGTTTTGGTTTTATTATAATATCATTGAATTATTAAATACCTGACTTATCAACTCAACAGATGGCGTGGTTAAAAGAAGAAGGTTTCGGTGGCATCATGGTTTGGTCAATTGACATGGATGACTTCCGTGGATCATGTGGAACTGGGAAGTATCCTCTCATCACAGCTATGAAGCAAGAACTTGGAGACTACAAAGTCCGTCTGGAGTTTGATGGACCTTATGAAACATCCAATCCCAATGGGCAATACACTACTAAAAATCGTAAGTTCTAATCATAATCAGCCAAAATGTTTACTTTAAACAACTTTGAAAGAATAATAAACGTTTAAAACAGTTCCATTTTACGGGCTCTTAATCGCTTACTAATCACGTATTTTATTCTTACCTGTAACAAGAAATGTAGGTAACCATAATAGTTCAAAAAACATTTTATCGCTAAAGTTTTTGATTCGTCTATTTTAGTCTTTTTACAAGATTCCTGTTCCGTCTTTTGACTACTGCATACATCAAAATCTATCTTACATACAAAAAACTATTTCAGCCAACGAAGTAACCTGCGAAGAGGAAGATGGTCACATTTCTTACCACCCTGACAAAGCTGACTGCACCATGTACTACATGTGTGAAGGTGAGAGGAAGCACCACATGCCCTGCCCTCAGAACCTCGTCTTCAACCCCAACGAAAACGTCTGCGACTGGCCTGAAAACGTCGAAGGTTGTACCCACCACACTCAAGCCCCAGCCGCGAAACGATAGAAAATTAGAATAGATCTAACAAGTAATTATCGTCAAATAGCAATTCTTCTCTTCTCTCTTCAATTTACATTATAACCATAGTTTTTCCAATTGATTATTTAATCATCTAAAAAAATTCGGTTTATCATTACAGTGTATTGTACCAACTGGTTTTTAGATTGTCAAATTTTAATAAACAACCTTGAATCGTCTCGGAATTTTGTTTATATCTATGACGTTCTGTTAGTTCAAACGTTTGTGAATAATTTGTTGAATAATATCAACAAACATTGACAATGTAAATAACCACTACGTTTTTTTTTAAATTTCGGACTGTAATCTGACGTTTTGTTTCCTTGTATTTTACATTTTTTCTTTAGCAAGAATTGTCAAATCGTAGTCTGCAATTAAAAAACGAAGTATGCTTAGAATATAAATAATACTTATGTAATCGAATAACAGATTTTTATTGGATAAAACAATAATATTTATTGGCTACTCTGCTCTTTGGTGTGGTATTGAAGATGAATGAATTCGTGTGATATAAATGTAAATGCTTAAAGATTTATAAATCTTAGACTTCTATTTACCTATTAAATTATATTTTATTTCATTGAAAAAGTTGTCTTAAGTACATGAAAAATAATTCTTTTATTAATTGATTTTAAGTAATACTATTTTCTTCTCGAAAGTGCCTTTTGACTCTCCCAATGATGCATAGTGATTCCTAAAGTCTAAAATTTTCCTCCGTTTTCTTAGTTCTGATGTAAAATATTTTAATTTTTAGGAATTTGTCAGTTATAACACTGCTATCATTGCTATCCATTATCATTACGCATTTTTGGGACAGTATATTATTTACAATTAATTGCTCGATCCTTATCTTTTTAGTATATTTCTTAAATACTCAAATCAGCTAAACAACACTGCCCTAATAACTGCCAATAATGGTTATTTAGTTTTGTTTAACAGTAACAAAAATTATAATTGAAAATGTGAACTATCATTATTTTAGTTAGATAAGTAATTAAGGTTGTAAATATTGTATTTAGATACAAAAATGTAAGAGTATTATTAAAGTTTCTAAAAAATTAAAAATTATTTGTTTGTTATTTTATTTTTTAAAAGTCTCGCCTCTTGAAAAGTTTTTCCTACGTTTGTTATTTAGTGCTAATTCTTGCGACCAAAAATGTTATAAGCATAATGGATAATAGGTCATTTAAAACAGTATCTGCTTTTACCAGCTCACTTTGTATGTCAGATTCTCAACCACTATGTATTCGTTTTTCTGGCTCGTATAGAATATTTTTTCACTCGCTGCACACACTGGGTCGTAAAACAGGAGTATTTCACTGTCTCTCCAACCCTTATATGTGTTACTGCACGTTATTACTATCGATCGGTGCAGTGAGTGAAAAATTTAATTACAGGCATACACATTTGGTTCGTCTAATTAACAGGTGCTTAAAGTAGGTACATAAATTAACAGGTCCACAAAGTCAACGAACTCTGAAGTAGCAATCCTTTGAAAAAATGTTCCACGCAAACGGTAGTTACGGGGCCTAGAACGATGATTCGACCGCCCCAGTCTGTCACTAAAGATCGTCCATCGTTGGTTGATCGAAAGGTCAGTCATATGTGATACTGTACGGAAACATGTCAGATGCAACTGCTGGTGTGTGACCGTGGAACATGTTTTTTTCGTATTTAATAGTGAAGTTAGATCTCCATTCTGTATATTCCTCGTAGCTCAAAGTACATAAATGTTTACTTAAAAATTATTTGTTAAATTATGAATTGTTGATGATGACTGCATGAATTGTTATCTAAAATGTATAAACTACTAGCAACGCCCCGCGGTAACCGTGTGATTCCAGTTTCCGCGGGAATATCGGAATATTTTTTTTATCTTTTAAACAAGATCTTCATCTGTTTAGTGGTTTTGTGTGATTGTAACACAAACTAACAAGCATCGAATAAATATAAGTAGTATATCCGTTGTCTAGTCACCGAATGTCACCGTCACACAAGCTTAGCTTACCATAGGGCTAGATGGCGCTGTCTGTTGGTTACAGAATTTATTTTTATATTATTTTATCTAAGCTTTCGCATTTATAATATTAGTGGGATAATTTATTACAGTATCTTATCTACCTACGTACGTTAAATTACTTTTACAGGACTTATTCAAGTATTTAAACGAGTAAAACTGAGTTGCCCAGCTAGTAAAAGAAAAGTAGAAAGATCCCACACCGACCTAAGTTATTTTTAACATTTTTATATCGCATTCCAATTTTATTGATCGATTCGCCCGTTATGCAGGCGATTAGACACATCATAACGGGCTTGTGTTCAGTTTATCATTTTGATACAGATCACGCACTCCATTATAACTAAGTACTTGGTTACAAAGCCCGTTAAGAGTAAATTTCATAGACAGACAAGCTGGATTTACACATATAGTTTCATCCCGGTGGGCAATCCACTTCTCCTTTTTGTGTAGTGGTTTTGCTCACCTAGTGTTAAGATATCAGGTAGCCCTAAGGCCTCTAACTTGACCTAATGACGAAGGCAATCATAAATTACAACTGGGTTCAAATGCTTAACGTGCCTTCCAAATCACCCGTCTCTACTCGACCTATTTATATTGTTATAGCGTCCCCACCGACCCACCTTTCGGTATAGCAGCAGGGGGTTCGCTGTACCCGAGCGTACACCCCTAAGGGCGACGTCGGGGATCGAGTTTAAGACGGATCTAGTCCCCAATGCTAGATTGGTTCTAATAAAGCAGAGTAGCCTCGTGCCCTAGGACACTACCTGGTTATCCAGACAGGTACCAGAGCAATAAGGCCGCTCACCACCCGCACCTCAATGAGGAGCTAACGACAACCTCGCCTTCCGAATCACAGGGAGAACCTCGAGATACTGATATTTTGTCACACAAATTTTTGATGACCCATCCAAGTAATTACCGCACAAAGCGTTGCTTAAGCCGCCGTTTAAGATCGCAGGCCACTGCTAGTAACACACATCTCTGACAGTATCAAGGATGACTTTCATTAGAACGGGTGGAGCGGGGACTTGCTACTTTTGTATGAAAACAAAACAGCCAGGATGCAGCACAGACGGGGCATGAAAGACATGCAAAACAAAAGCTGTCTACATACAAAAGTAACCCGTCCCCTGCCCAGTGCGTCCACGGCATGTTCTACAGCGAATCATCATCATCATCTCAGCCTTTATCCGTCCACTGCTGAACATAGGCCTCCCCCATATGACGTCACAAACAGCGATCGCGAGATACCTCCATCCAACGACTCCCTCCTCCTGCAACCACTACAATGTGTCGGTCTACCGAGTAGGTAGTCACCACAACACTCTGTTTCATATTGCATTGTCGTATAGAGAATCATCCTTAGTATGTACAATTTTATTTTATTGTAACTAATTAAAATAGCTGCAGACTTTTGCATTCATGAATTAGAATGAATGACTCATAATTATCAAAATCGCATTACAAACAAGTTTGAAGACAAAAATGTCACGGCTGCATCCATTTTTATACAAAATAAAACGAAACTCATTAACACATTTCGAACGGTGCTATGTGTAGGTATCTACTTATCCTTGAAAATGTTAGATAAAAATATAAACTAATAATAAAGAAAGAGTTTACTCGCACGGTGAGTCTGTCTGTAGGTACCTACCTCAGAACGCCTTGTTCGATTTGTATAAAATTTGGACTAGTAAAAAAGTGCCGAAAATGACCACCAATGCACACGCATGAGATTGGCCTTTTTTCGTTATTTACAATTATTTTTTGCAATATATGACTATTTCTTATGATAAAAGAATAAGGTATTCCAATACAGAAGTTCAAAAAAAAAGGTGAGAAAACTTTATATTTTTAACGGACCCCAAAAAACATCGCGATCGGAGTTAAAACAGCTGCCAAAAAACAACTGAATATGTAACCTTGACCTGTGCATCCACCTTTTGTGAAAGTCGGTTAAAATATAACGACCAGATACAAAAACCCTACACTTTGAGCTCTACTCAAACAAGTAAGTCACTCCCAAATACAAAAAATCCCATTCTAACTTTAAAAACATCAGTTACTAAGTAGTTACACTTTACCGGGTCTTAAATATTTATTTTCTAACCTCAACGATTTCACCATGCTACAATAGTCGCGATGGGTTAAAAACAAATATGTTCACAAAACTTGTGAATTTAAAAAGTTAGTTATCTAAGTACCTCTTAAATTTCAAGAGCGGTTTCTGTACTCAACTGCAACAGTTAAAACCAGAGGACGCAATACAGTAGAATATTAAAATCCAAACCGGTAGTAATTAATGAAAGTTCACTGAATTAAGATAATACGGTTCGAATAATCAAAAATTAATATTTCAATTTACATTCGATTACCGTAAACGAAATATTGTAAAACACAGGTCGGTTATTAAAATACGGGACTCTATGCGCGTTTTAAACGGGGTCAGTGATTTGACCCAGTTCCTTGTAAAAGAATTGACTCACTGGGTACGTACCTATAGCTAGCCAGTCGGGCAGCCAAACTACAATATGGACCCAGCCGGTAAAACTGCCCAACTTCAGAAAACAAAATAGAAAAGTCTGTGGCACTAAGTGTTGAGGTTATTTTTTATCCTATTTTTAAAGTCAGGTTTCCAATTTTTTTATTTCGAATAAGTGATACCGTACCTATTTACCTCAAAATTTTCATTATTGAGGTGTTTGCTGACGAGAAGGTGGTTTCAAGCGCTCCATCAATTTGTACTTAGTTCTTTAGGGGCCGAATCTTTTTGATAGCAATCCAAAAATGAGCAATTTACTGCAATCTGGGATGTTATTCTGTCCATTATTCCGAAGATACTCATTAGATCCTTCGCTTTCTAACTTTCCTTTTCGTTAGAAAGGGAGGTACCTACACCCTTTCTACCAAAAAAAATCATCCAAATCGGTTTATAAACAAAGAAGTTGTGAGGACACATCCATAAAAAAGCAACAACATAGCCACAACCGAATTGAGAATGTCCTCCTTTTTTTGAACTCTGTTAAAAATGGTGACATCGCAATTTGTTGTTTCCAACACTTTGGTGTGGTTTCAGTACTAAAAATTCTTATTTTTTCAAAGCTTATCTACATAATGACTGTTTTGGCTAAAATATGGATAGTACTGGCTAGCCTGATGGGAAGGCGTAGCCAGTACTGAACTGAACTAAGAGGAATGACGAAGTACGAAGATGAGAGAGTACGAAGTCAGTCATGGTATCTACACGAAGCCAGTAGCAGTGGCAAGTTACTGTCTGTGTAGCAGCATTGTTTTCCTGAGCTATCAGAGATTCAATTTTGTTCCGATAAATAATTAAATTAATCGTTATTGCTGGAAATGTGTAAGTAATAACTTCATTAAATAACGGGTTAGGGTTATTGGTAACTTATCAAAATTTTAAAGGGTAAAGATATACAAGATCCGATCTGAAAATTAATGTCAAATTCATCGAAAATTGTTGATTCTTTTTTTAATATTTTCGTTCAAAACGTTGGTAGGTAACATTGTTTCCAACGTTTTTATATTGTTACGTGTACCTTTCGTAAAAATGAAATGACAATCGCTAAGAGTGCTGAATGCTGAGGATGCTGAGAATTAAGATACAGTCAATCAATGACGTTTAAAGTCGAAACGAATGATTGAATTTGAAGTAAGGTTACTTCAGAGGCTCGATTCAACTTTCTTTCTTTCGATGCCATTTCTAAAGCTAAATAATGTTGAGATCAATGCACAACTACTGTAATTTTTTTCTTTTACATACTTCGAAAATTGAAAATTCAAAGTATAAAGTTAGAATTTCTTCGCAAAACGAATCTCTCCTTGAATCGTGAATAAGATTCGAAGTTGCATCGCACGAGCGTACTACAAATATCTACGTGAGGACGTGTGTAACTACAGAAAAACATACGTGAATTGACTACTGAATGAATATCTTCCTAGTCCTCAGAGAAATGTAATATTAAAAGCGCCTTTTACTAACACACTAGTGTTAAATGAGATCCTAAATCAATGTATTTGGTCAATACCATATTTTTTGTTAAATAATGCGGTATTAATTACCGTTCCCATAGGATCATCGGGATATAAAGTAGTCTATGTGTTATATCCGGTCTCCAACTATATACATATATTCCAAGTTTAATCGCAATAGTACGTTATTGAGTAACAAAAAACGTACATACTCCCAAGGTTACATGAAACGCTGTCTCGAATAAATTCTTTTACATATATGCCGGGTTCGGTTCCCGCCATGTGCAATTATTTATGTTTTTTGGTCTGGGTGTTTTCTTTGTATCATAAGTCCCTATGTATTTAGGTCAGGCTAGATAGCGCTGTGTGTAATGTCGTGCAATATTAATAATTTTTTAACGTGAATTTTGAGTTTGAGAGCTGCCTAATTATTTAAGTAGAACTCATTCGCTTTACGGTCGAAATATTCAGAACGGTTTCAACCGTAAAGCGGCCATTTCAATAAATCAGTACCTAAGTATAAATTTACCATAATGTTCGAATTAAGAGGGGAAACTATGGATGATCTTAAGTTCCATCAGTTAAATCTTAACAACCCATAATTTGAATTAATTAGCATACTTATAAATATTTACACGGTTAATTGAGCGGTGTTAGTTTAGTGGTAGGTAGGTATCCCGATTTCCATTCGTGGGATCGAATTTCGAATCAAGACCGCGCAACAATGTCTGTCTTTTTCTTTAAGAAAAAGGTATACTAATAAAATCGCTTTTACGGTGAAGAAAAACATCGTGAGGAAACCGACATGTCCTAGGACCCTTTACTCTCTGTAGATCTAGTGATCAAGATCCAATTGGTTCCATTGAGAACTTTTTCTCCCAATAAATCTATTTTAAAAAACTACGTCACAAATTGGATCTATTGCATCTACTTAGAAAATGACTAGATCCATATGAAAACCTCGGTTCGAAGACATGGGACATTCGCCAATCCAGAGTAGGGTAACGTGGCGTCTTATTGTCTAACCCCTCTAATAGGAGGCCCTTGCTCAGCAGTGGTACAAATAAACGGACTGACAAGAGGAAAAAGAAAATAGGTTGAGAAATAGTTAAAGTTAAAGTTCTTACTATGTTTCCGCAATTATCCCTACAACTGGGCCTCTGTGCGGGTCTTTTTAGACCGTGGGTTTCCTCACGATGTTGCTTCCGATTAACCATTTTTGTTATATTTTTAAAGTGTTTCCTACACTTGGATAACTATACTTAAAGAAACTTTAAAAATATAACGAAAATGGTTAATCGGAAGCAACATCTCAACGTTGAATTTAATTCTATGGAAAATAGAATAGTTCAAGCTGGCAGTCTGCAAATATTGTCAGTAGATGGCGCTACGTGCCTCCAAAAACGTAAAACAATAAGAAATGCAATCCATAATTTCGACCTGATTGAACATGCATCCGTGGCCAAATTGGAAAGGCGTTGGGACGGATCCCCAGAGATGCAGGTTCAAGTCCTGTCGGATGCGAAATTTTTGGAAAGCATTTCTTTAAGTATAGTTATCCAAGTGTAGGAAACACTTTAAAAATATAACAAAAATGGTAAATACATCTTGCTTCTAGTTACTCTTGGGTAAATAACCTTAAGTTTGAGTAGCCCCGAATAAACAAAAGTAAAAAGTAATTTGCCTAAACGTGTAAAACAACGAATAAAAGCATCTGCCTCACTCACACACACTGTATATGACAAATCTTACTAAAAAGATAAAAAATCTAACGAAATTAGAATTTCTTATCACGATTTTAATATTCAAATTAAGAGGGGAAAATGTGTATTATCTTCATTAAATCTTAACAACCTATAGATATAGAGTTACTTAGCATACTTATGGATGCATTTACACGGTTAATTGACTATTCTAGTCTAAAAGTAGGTTGGGATATAGTTTTATGCGATAGGTACTATATAGCTTTATGCCACGCGGTTTCATCCGCACAAGTCGCGATCGCGCGTTGTTTGAACACCTACCTAGAGCAGTGCAAAAATCCACACTTAAACGATCGCCTATTAAAGTACTGTATCAGTACTTCCCTGGTCGTCCGTATAAGTGTGGATTATTGCATTGCAGTAGGTAGGTAAAGTAAGGTAAAATTAAAGTTTGTTTATAAGTAATTGATGATATTGATGATGAAGATGATGATGATTTTCTACTTTGTTACGATAAGTTACAGTCGTGTGAATTTAAAAAATTAAATACCACCATGCAAAAAACTTACGTAAGTAGTGACCTGAGGTCTTACAAGCCGTTAGCAAACTTTGGATTAAAATAACTTACCCAAATTACATCCGTTGACTAAATGATTGCCTTCTACAGCATTAGCACCATCTAAATTTGAAGGTTCTGAAAGGATAAAGTCCGGGAGGGATGCGGAACTAATTGAACTAGCACTTTTGAATTGTCCAGGTGTCTGAGAGACCACTGGTCAGCGGTTAAAGGATAAAAAGGAAACCCGGTCAGTTGGTTCCGGTCCCGATCTATGATAGGACAAGTTAGAGGTCGTTAGGTCAAGTTAGAGGCCTTAGAACGACCTGAAAACTCTAACATTATACAATAAATATGAAGTTACGATTTCAAACGTACATGGTTATTTTCACCAATAAAATTACTTATGAACGGGGTATTTACCATGTTTAATAAATTATTCGCCTAGCTCGATATTACGCTGGTAATTTCGACCAGCTTGTTCACGAGACTGGAGAATGCGGGTAGGTGATGACAGTTAGAGGCGTCCATATCGGACTACCTGCTTCCTGACACGAGTTGAACGGCTGGTTATCGGTAATTTTAGTGAGAAAAAGTTAGCTTTAGAGTTTAGACGTATTGACCAGTTCTTTCATCTAGGCATGGCTGCCTTTACGACAGGAAATGGTATAGGTGCTGGGCAAGTCCCAAACAAATAAAAGAGATTTTAGCTTCGAATAGAAATCTTACCAATATTATGAACGCGAATATTTCCTAATCTGTGACTTTGTTACTCTTTCACGCAAAAATTACTAAACTGATTACGATGAAACTTGAAATATAGATATCTGGATACCGGGAATAACACATAGGCTACTTTTTATCCCGATATTCTCGCGGAAACTGGACTAATGCGGGTGAAACCGCGGGGAGCTGCTAGTATATTATAATACTTAACTTTGAAGTTGGACTAAAAATGAGTAATCATCGGTAGTAGCTCATAATAAATCCAGTTAAATCTGTCAACTTACAAGTCCGGGGCAGTGGGACGCTGTTTACCCGGTCCTTGTTAACTCGTACTGTAATTAGCGTACGTAGAGATATGGGACAAGTTACAAGAATTTAAATATAAATTAATAATTACCCCGACGTTTCAGCAAACGGGTTACACCGGACGTGGTCGCTTGAAAATCGGGACCCTAGTTTTTACAAAAATAGTAATGAACAGAATTCCTGTGAGTTTAAAACGTGAAGTTAAAAGAATTCAATAAACTAAGGTATTTAGACGAATATAGCGAGCGAAGCGTCTGTGTTTGAAGTCTGTTTGCTTTCGACTGTCGGTAGGTACGTATATGTATGTTTGTTCTTTCCCCTCTACAGGTCGCATTTTCAACTAATATTGTTCAAACTTAGGATGTAACTATGAGCGTTTTATTTTTATTGTTCCTGTAAAGGTTTTTGATTGGTGACGTATTTCTAACACAAAGGAGGCACTTGATATCTCTGCACTATGAGATCTATTTTTGATTATATTTTGTTTAATTACAAGGTAAGTAACTTCTAATTCTCTTCTAACGCAATCATTTAGAGTGTGTAGTGGTGCTAACAGATCGCGTTAGGAACTCGCGCATTCTTGGCAACCTTCATGTACGAGACATTGCGGATAAACTGCAATAATGTCGCCTTCGCTGGTACGGTCACGTCTCGTGAAAACCGGTCAGTTACGAGGGAACAAATGTCTTGCCATGGCGCCTCCGCCTGGCCGCAGTAGACTGGGTAGACCCAAGAAGTCCTGGCTTGACGTCGTAAAGGGTGATATACATGGTCTCACTACACGGGAAGTGGAGACGCTTAAGCAGGAAAGCAGACCCCGGGGTCCTGAGAGTACCTAACTTCCAACTCTAACATCAAATTAGTCTCATTAAAATTGATTAAGATCTGGTGACGATCTTCAAAGCTCAATAACTCTTCTTGATACGTAAATTGATTTGTTAATAACTTCTTCAAATTTCCAAGAGTAGTAGAACAAAAGTTGTTCGCCTGGACTCCTAGAACTCACCCTGAAAAGATAATAGTTAGCGAAAGCTTGGTCGTTAATAATAATGCCGTTGTTAAATAAAACGCGAGTAAAACCCGGTAAATATTATGTTTTATAAAGAAAAATAAAGTTTAACATCCAAGTGGAGTTTAAGTCATAAGTGAGGTTCACTTATGACTTAAACTACACATACCTACTTCACTAAACTAACTATGAGCGCTACAGTTGAAAATTTGTACCAGAAGTTAGCCACGTAAGAGCGGCTTCTAAGACATATTCCCGTGAGAAATTGTTTGCATGTTTCAGAATCTTAGCCTACCGTGTTATTAGATTTGCTACTGCGACAATCCTCGGTATTTACTTAATTTAAGTTACTGTTGTTTAATCTATGTTATTAGGAGGTTCATACGACCTAAACTTCTGCTTTCGCGTAAATGGTGGGGCTCACAGTGTTAGAGTTGTAAGGTCGCCCTAAGGCCTCTAACTTGACCTAACGACTGCTTTCAGAGATAACAACTGGGACCAAATGCTTAACGTGTCTTTAGAAGCATGGAGGAGCTCGAGAAAATGGTTTTTTGCCACGTAAATTAGAGGCCACCCATTCAAGAAATGATCGCACCAAGGGTTGCTTAACCCGCACTACCGTTTAAGATCTGCTGGTACAGCTAGGCAAACAAGCTCCTTCTAAACTGAATATCGCTGTCGCATTAATCGAAAATTGTTGATTATTTTCTGACGCAATTTTTTGTTAATAGTGTTTGTAGATTACATTGTTTCCTTCATTTTGGTGTAGTTTCAAGATAAAAACTTCGTATTGATTCGAAACCTTAGTACATTTTGTATACTTAAACTTTTTTTATAAAACGAAGATATTCTAAAATATAGCTTTAAATTTAAACAACTTTCGATGGATCCGATAGAAAGTTTCAATTTATTTATTCGTTTAAAGATGCCTACTACAATATGGACGCAGCCAGTAAACCTGTCCGACTTTAGATAACAAAATAGATAAGTTGGTGGCACTGTAAGTAGAGGTTATTTTGTCCTTTTGTAAGACCGTATTGAATTGTTTTTTTTTTAATTAATTTTTTAGGTTTTTTTTTCTCTCAGTTAACTTTGAGGCGTAGATCTGTAATGATCTCGAAAGCTAGGATTGATAAAATGATATAATAAAATCCACCCGAAACAGAAGAATGGGTTTAATTTCAGTTTTAAAGCAGTTGGTTTTTACGGTAAAAACGAGACCATTTTATTAAAACTCCACTGGCCATCAGTCTATATGTCTGTCGGTCACCAGGCTGTACTGTATCTCATGAACCGTGATAGCTAGACAATTAAGATTTTCATTTACAACAGTATTTATGATCTGAGTGTAAAACATCGCGGCGTCCGAGTGCTAACTCAAGCGTGCGCAAGCCCATACCACACTGCACATTCGTGTACTACGGTCATTAAGTCTTAATACTTTAAAATATTTGTTACTCAATGTGAACCTCTACTTCTATCACAATAATACTAGGAGTTCGCCCCTACCGAGCTCATCTCCAGCTCATCTTCGAATTTATAAATTATATTGACCTAAACTATGCGCATACCAAAATTCATGAAGATCGGAGCTACGATACTCAAGCTATCGTCAAACAAACATACAAAGATACAAGCGCTAGGCCCGTCTACACTGAATTACTTAACTACGTATATGTAGTATGGTCTAGTGGGGGAAATGCGACCCCGGGGTAAATGCGGTGATCATCAACTCACCGAAAACCAACAATTGTTATATTGATAAAATCGCCATCTAGTTGCAATATAGGTAGATAGCTCTTATCATGATTAGCGATTTTATGACTGTCATTGTTAATTTCGGGTTAATTTCTGTTAGCCGCAAATGCCCCGGGGTCGCATTTAACTGTACCTACCAGAAGCACTACGCGGTTTGACGATCCCAGCATGTCGGGGTAAAAAGAAGTCTCCAGCTACCTACATAAAATAATCAAGTTTCATCTCAATTGGTTCAGCAATTTTTGGGTGGTTTTCACCGTTATAATATTAACAGGCTGGATTTATTCTTACGACACATAATTACTATGTATTTCTTATTTTTATTAGATACCTACCTACTTAATACATTCTACTAGGTACAAATATTATACAAGTAGAAATGGTTATCAAAAATTCTTCCGTGACGAGGTTCAAATCCGAACCCTTCGCATGCGAGTTCTTACCACGTTATAGGAGAACTACCCCGTAAGGTGGTTAGTTACGTTTGATGACGCATTTCTCCAACATAATATTTCTACTAACAAAACATTCTAACAACCACTAGTATCAAACCACTGCGATCGCGAAATAAATTGCTGTTTTCGAATGGTTACCCAGCGCACGCGCCGGCTCTCGTATCAGTCAGTCGTACAGGTCATATCCGTACAAACGGTCGATTCCTTGTTTGTTTATAAAGAAAAACGTTCGCGAAAACATATTAGGGGTTAAAGTATGAAATTGCCGATTTGTACTGAAAATCTTAATTGTTTATTTTTTAAATTTTTAACAAATTTATTTAATCAAAATAGTTGCCATTATTATCTATACATTGCTGCCATCTAATGGGAAGGTTATTAATGCCTTTGCGATAGAACTCTGACGATCTAGACTGCACAAACTGTGTGAAAGCATTTTGTACTGCCTCCTGGGAAGAAAACTTCTTGTCACGTAGATAATTGTCCAAATCACGAAAAAAATGGTAGTCCGTTGGAGCAAGGTCTGGTGAATACGGAGGATGACGAATGGTTTCTAAGTGCAGTTCCTGAAGGGTCAAAATGGTTTCTCGTGCTGTGTGAGGTCTCGCGTTGTCGTGGAGCAATAATGGTGAAGATCGATTCATGAGTCGGGGCTGTTTTACTGCTAGTTTTGTCAACATGGTTCGGAGTTCGGCACAATAGACATCTGCCGTAATTGCTTGACCAGATCGAAGAAAACTATAGTGAATAACACCATACTGAGACCACCAAACAGTTACCATTACCTTTTTATTGGTAAGTTTTGCTTTAGGACACTGTTGTGGCATTTGACCTGGGGTCAGCCATTGCATTTTTCTTTTCCGGTTATCATAAAGAATCCACTTTTCATCACATGTTACAATTCGATCCAATATTCCTTCATTTCTGTACCGGTTCAACAAGGCAACACAAGTTTGAACATGCGTTTCTTTCTGCAGATCAGTCAAATCATGAGGCACCCATTTTTCGTATTTTTTATTTTATTGATTTGACGCAAGTGAGTCAATAAAGTGGGTAAGGTAACGTTAAACCATGCCGCTAATTCCTGGGTAGTTTGACTAGGATCGGCTTCCACTATCTCTCTTAATTCATCGTTATTCACCTGTGTGGGCGGTCTTCCTCGTGGCTCGTTCTTTAAGTCGAAATTTCCATCACGAAAGCGTTTAAACCAAAATCGCACGGTGCGTTCATTAGTAGACCCCTCTCCAAACGCAGCATTGATATTGCGGGCTGTTTCTGCCGCGTTAGTTCCGCGTCGGAACTCGTATTCAAAAATCACTCGAATTTTCTCAGTATCCATCTTTCTTGTCTAAATTGAATAACAAAAACAATTGAAAGTCGATATTCAAATGTTTCACATTTTTAAAAAAAAGAACATCACAGAAACCATTTGAAAAAAGTTTCATTCGAAAACCTCAAATCATGAAGATTCTATGTCAATTCAAAGAACCTATTGCAATAAAACGGCAATTTCATACTTTAACCCCTATTATAATACTTTACGAAAAAGTTCACTTATCGGAAATATATAGTTAGACGAAATTAGTGTTCCATTAGTGAAAAAAAAAAGATATTCGATTTTTAAAATTTGTTGTGACTGTTTTCCGAGTGCTGTTTCGGATTATTTTTTAAATTTTGTTCGATATTTAAAATAATGAATGGAGACTATATTTTTTTTTAGAAAAGTGTTAAGTTCTAAGTGTGCTGGTTGTTTTTTTTTTCTAAATGGAAACGAAAGGCATTGGAATGTAAAATTATAGTGAACAGGTAAAGATTGCATAGATATTGTTTACATTACATTCATTGAAGCGTGTTGATGCTTATTATTTTATTTATATGACTTGCTTTGCTACTCCCCGTGATTTCACAGAAGTCACTGTGGAAGGGGGCACAGCGCTATCTAGCCCCCAAACTAAGCACTATATAGGCTTGTAATATGGGTAGGTACCTACTAGACAACAGATATAGGTAGATATTACATGTTTTATATTTTTTTTGTAAATACATACACCTAGAACCAGAAACAAATATATATGGTCAGCAGAAATATACTAGAAATATATAACAGGAATTTATTTGTTCCCGGCGGGAATCGAACCCGCAACCTTCTGCGTCGCAGTCCGGGCGTTCGCGTCGCCCGCTTCGCCACAGAAGCCGTCCGCCATCGAAGTTTTGACGATAATTATAGAAAATCGGTCAAGTGCAAGTCGAATTCGCTCACGAAGGGTTCCGTAGGTACCATAATCTCAATATGGTACCGAACTCTAAAATAAACACTGGACCATACGAAATCCCTTCAAAAAAGATCTGTGTTTCTATTCTTCTAAATAACTAGCTGTGCCCCGCGGTTTCCGCATAATTCCCGATCCCGCAGGACTATCGGGATCATAAGTATCTTATGTTTACACTCCATCCCTTAAACTATCCCTATGCAAATTTCCCATACAAATAGGTTTAAAAAATAAAAATAAAATACTAAGGGTGAACCCACCCTTTTCACTTAGGGGTATGAAAAATAGATACCAGCATATTTTCAGATCTATTCAATATGCGTTTAAAATTTCATAAAAATCGGTCAAGCCATTTTGGTGGAGTATGAGAACTAACACTAACACGAGAATTCTGTTTATCTTACTAATATTAGAAATTAGTATTTTATGAGTGTGACTTTGTTACTCTTTCAAGCTAAAACTACTGAACCGATTTCAATGAAACTTCGTACATAGGTAGCTGGATACCGAGAATAACACATAGGCTATTTTTTACCCTGGTATTTCCGCGGGATCGGGACTTACGAGAATAAAACCGTGGGGCGCAGCTAATTACAAAATAAAATAAAGTTATAAAATTGTATGTAACTTCCCTATTAGAAAATTGCTACAACTTCCGATACCAATTAACAGTAACAATGACAGGCCGTCATTAAAAATTAGAAAGTAATTCGATTTTATCAATTATTAATTAAGAAATGTAATTTGGTTTGTTGAAAAGGTGTTTTATTATGTTACTGATTACGGTGAATTAACAATTATTTTACCTTTTTGTTTTATACTTGCTGCGCCCGGCATTTATTTATTCAAAATTTAAAAATTTCTCGCATACGATCCTTCTGCTGATCGTAACAAACACAACAAAAAAGAATTAGCGAAATCGGTCCAGCCGACCAAGGGAAATAGGGATTCATTTTCATTTTATACTAGCTGCGCCCCGCGGTTTCACCCGCGGAAGTGAAAAACGCGTTGTCAGTTGTCACGGGCGCGGGCGGCCGAGCGGTTCTCGAGCGGTTGCACTTTTTCGTTTATTACTCGGGTTCTACTAATTGGATTCCGATGCAAAGTATATCACAACGTTCCTCGAAAATAGAACTATGCAATATTGAAAACCAGATTTCAATCGGATTAGTAGTTTTTAATTGTATAAGGAACAGATAGCGAAACAGACAGACAGACATGAATTTTAAAAATTATATAATTTTGTTCCACTACCTAACCTAAGTCCCCTAGACCGATTATTTTTAATTAATGCCCAAGTATAGACTTTTTGTCCTCTCTTCCTTTATTATAAGTATATAGATATAGATTATTATACTAGCAGGGCCCTGCGGTTTTTAGGGCTCCGTACCCAAAGGATAAAAAACGGTACCATATTAATGAGACTTCACTGTCTGTCCGTCCGTCCGTCAAAATTTTCGAAAACTGCTTCCGACTGTCTTAGGACAAAAGTTGTTAGCTTTAATGTAGAAAATTATCCCTTGCATAAGTGATTGGATCAAAAGAGCCTTGTATACAGAGTGTTTCAAGGATGACCATTAAAGCCGAAAGGGGGTTGTTCTAAACATCTAGGCGAACAACTTTTATTTTACGACTTTTAGAAATTAAAACTTTAATTTCGAAATTTTTCGATGTAAAAAAATATGTTTTACAAAAAAACAGCTGTTTTTAAAATAAAAACAATTTAATTCTTAATTGGTAGTAGACCAAACTAAATGAAAGGACAACTTAAGGTTAACCTTTAACTCTAAAATAAGAGGAGATTTTCAAGGACACTTTAAACTTAAAATTTTCGAAAACTACTTCGAATTTCCAAAAGTTTTCGAGTTAAATTTACACTTAAAATTTTCGAAAACTGCTTCGAATTTCCAAAAGTTGTATAACAAAAGTTGTTAGCCTAGACGCTTCCTAGACGTCTAGAACAACCCCTTTCGCCTTAAAAAGGTATTCTCGTTCCACCATGTATAGGGTTTGTTATAGGTACATTCATTATAGGCCACGCTATGGCCGCATGCCAACTGGGGCTCGATTCGGTAAGGACATAGCATACGAAATGCCGGTGGAATGCAGGCGACGTGCTGGAGATGTACGTTAATTCATATTCTGTAAATGTTATTTTACTTAATTACTACTTAATTAGTTAAGTAGCCTTCAAAATTAATTATTTAAACAGCTCCTCTTGTCTCTGAGTCAATCAGTATTTAAAGAAGTTTTAAAATAGCTATTATTGTTACTCCTGTAACAAATCGGCTTCTGTAATGCTCATGCATCCCGCCTGCTTGTCGCATGCTATGTTTTTAGAGAATCAGGGCCCTGGCCAGGCCACCCGGCTACATAATTTGTATCACATTCTATCGAGTTCAGGCAACAGTTTTTGCTCATCTCTCTGACACGGAATGGCTAAACTATTACCAACATTCTAATAAGAAACCTACTTTATTATGGACGGATTAACACGCAAACTAGTTTGCTGCTATTGACGCAAGCGCCTGTTTTGTTCATAATTCATGGCAGTGTTGAAAAATGAAAATTTAGCAACACATCTCAACGCGTTCCCGTCAAAACTCCTACCAACATGATAAAGTTAAAAGTTCAACGATCTCCGACTGTCAAACGTCAACAACTGTTTTTGAATTTGGAACACAATTTGAAATTCAAATTTTAAAGTTCGCATTCTATGATACAAAGTAATGGAGTAATATCTTTGGTATACTCTCGAATGTGACAAAATGAGAAGAAAAATATTCAGATTTTTCTACTCTTATTTTAACAAAAATTATTATAACTGCGCTCATCGGTTTTACCCGGATGAACATAAACTACATGTTGTGTTGTTGGGAGTCCTCGTGACCAAGATAACGCAATATGCCATTGTCAAAACGTTGCGGTAAGAAAATCATTATCTTTATTACTTAGTATAAATAAATAAATATTGCTCGACATTACACACGGCGCAATCTAGCCCCAAACTAAGCACTAGGCTTATACTAAAAGTACTAGACGGATTTACTACATACGTATTAATACTTTTTTTTGGAAAATACATACAAATGATAAACATAGAAAACACCCAAACCATAAACACTTGATAATTTTAATTGTAATTGTTTACGGATTTGTTTTCCGCAAATAGACCGCGCAAATAGATGGGTAATTCTTGCGGGAAACAAATATTTATTTTTAATCATAAATCTCTGCGCTCGACGGGAATTGAACCCGCAAACTTCTGCGTTGCAATTGGGCGTTTGCCCGTCGCGCTACAGAGGCCGTCAATTAGTTTTATAATAGTCTGTTTTCGCTGTCTATCGGTCTGCTTGTTTTTATGCTAGGGGAGAGGGGGGCAAGACGGGGTCCTTAAGGTTTGAAGCTCAATAAAATAGACAGTATTGTGTTTGCACAACATTTTTTGTTCTCATAATGATTGTTGGTAATTATTGTTTGATAAATAAGTTCATTTAGCACCATTAGAATAATGGTTAAATGAAAAAAAGTAGAAAACTAGAAAAAATCCTAAGACCCCATCTTGCCCTACCCTCGGGGTAAAATGGGGTACAAGAAATTACAGTTGTTTCATCGTTTTATTCAATTAAACCAACATAGTTACAGTGAGCCTATTTGCTGCATACATCATAAGCAGACCAACTGTCAATAGAGACCAAATATAAAGGCTTGTGGAACACATCTTGACATCACTGACGATTGTGGTGATTGTTTTTTTGAAAAAAGAAACTGGTGATTGTTTTTTTTTTGGATTATCAGGCCTTTTTTCTTTCGTTTTTACCTATAAATGTCCGTCTTCACTATTCTACAATAAAATTACTCAATAAACCATTCAATATGAAAAACTTCCTTATTACTCTCATATGTTTAAACATAAATGGGGCAAGATGGGGTACCATACCCCATCATGCCCACTGTGGTTATTTCAAATTAAAAATCTCACAGTAACAAAATACAATGGGATACGAAGATAAACAAGTTCCTCCCTGGTAATGTAGTAATTGCCTTAAACAAAACGTTTTATTTCTAATCTGAAATGCTTTTGAGTCTCACGCAGTTATGTTCTAACAAAATTGTAAAAATCACAAGGTGATTAACAAAAACCAGTTTTTTCCAAAAAAAATAAAATGCGCGTGTGGTCGTCGCTCAATCACTACGTCATATAATGATTACCCCCCCGTCGCACCTTTTTGCATTTTAACAATTGTTATTGGTCAATTGGTTTGTGTTCTAAGGCGAATGCCCCGTCTTGCCCGCAACCCCGTCTTACCCCTCTTTCCCCTACTACGCAACGGATTTTGATGCGGTTTTTTATTAGTTAGAATGATTTAAAAGGAAGGCTTATGTATAACACATCCTGATATTCCCGCGGGATTGGGACTTACGGAATGTTGTGTTTATACGCATAATAATATTACAATACATATTAGTATAACAAGCTGCGCCACCCGCGTAGCTCCCGAAATATCGGGATAAAAATTAGCCTATGTGTTATTCTAGGTCCCCAGCTACCTATATTCCAAGTTAAATCGCAATCGGTTTAGTACTTTTTGCGTGAAAAAGTAACATAAATACAAACTTTCGCGTTTATAATATTAGTAGGATAGAATAGAATATCAATATTTTACTGAAACATCTCCGTTATTATTACAAATTAGGTTCCTAAACTGTGTACCGCTCCAGGCCATATATAATATAACAAACAAGCTGCGCCCTGCGGTTTCACCTGCGTAAGTCCCGTTCCCGCGGGAATATCGGGATACAATGTAGCATATGTGTTATTCCAGGTCCCCAGCTACCTATATTCCAAGTTTCACCGCAATCGGTTTAGTAGTTTTTGCGTGATTGAATAACAAACACACATACATACACACATACTCACAAACTTTCAGCTTTATAATATTAGTAGGATAGGATAACTGCGCCCCGCGGTTTCACCCACGCAAGTCCCGATCCCGCAAGAATCTCCAGTTATCTGGATAGCTGCCAAGTTACATCGCAATCGGTTCAATCGTTTTGTGAAGGTATACCCGACCAACATACAATTATTTTTATTTTTTTATACGTAATAGGCTAGCATTTGACCTCATCTCACCTGATGGAAAGCGAGGATGAGGTCGACGAATCGGATCGGTCGTCGGATACTAACACACAACATTTTACATTTACTTACAATATTAATATTACTAGCTGCGCCCCCCGGTTTCACCTGCATAAATCACGTTTACACTGGATTACCGGGACCTATAGCCTATGTGTTATTGCAGGTCTCTAAGTATTATATTTTTAGTTTCAACGCTGTTTTTAAGTGATTGAGTAACAAACAAACTTTCAGTTTTATATTGTTAGTATAGCTAGGTTTAGTTAAAAGCGCTCGATACACTGGATTACACTAATCCCTCGTGTTTGAGAGAAGGAAAGAAGAAAGAAAAAAACATTTATTTGGACATGCACACGGTCAAACAAAACAAAAAACAGTTAATTAATAACAATACAAACAAAACATAAATAAAATAAAAACCTACTAAATACTGAATGAACATTCCAATATTCATACTACTTTCACAGGCCGGATCGTTGACGGTCTGAAACCACTTCAGTGTTGCCGGGTAAACGGTCTAATGTAAATCAGACATTAGCCGGATATGTTAAAAGGATTTAATATTTAGGTGTGTGTTGATGTTTGTCAAGGGCTTACTTTGAATATATTATCGTTTCGTAGTACAATTTTAGATGTGCTAATATTTTGTTAAAATCATATACTTCTTCTATTATATTAGCGGCGACCCTTGATTTCACTAGCGTACGACCTGACTCTGCTAAAATATTGACATAAAGACTTCACTTAAGGAAATACTTTCCAAAAATTTCACACCCGACAGGACTTGAACCTGCATCCGTTGGGACGGATCCCCAGAGATGCAGAGTCCCAATTTTTCCAATTTGGCTACGGATGCATGTTCAATCGAGTCGAAATTAAGGATTGCATTTCTTATTGTTTACGTTTTTTGAAGGCACGTAGCGCCATCTACGGACAATTTTTGCAGACTACTAGCTTGAACTATTCTGTTTTCCATATAATTAAATTCAACGTTGTGATGTTGATTCCGGTTAACCGAAATAAAATTTTTGGAAAGCATATTATTTCTTTAAGTATAGTGATCCAATATAGGAAACACTTTAAAATATATCAAAAAATGGATAAAGACTATCTACATACTAAGCTGCATAGCAATCGGTTCAGTAGTTTCTTGCGTGCATGAGTTACGAACATTATTAGCTTATTTACTTACACACAAACTTTCACCATTACAGCATTAGTAGTATTAGTTAAATGCGCTCGATACACCGGATTACACTAATCGCTTGTATTTGCCCACTAAATACTGTATGAACATTCCAATATTCATACCGCTCGGTACATTCACAGGCCGGATTATTTGCGGTGTGAAACCGCTTCAGTGTTGCCGGGTAAACGGCCTAATGTAAATCAGACATTAACCGGATATGTTAAAAGCGTATTTGTTGATGTTTGTCAGCTTTTACTCGACTACGGTGTATCCAAAGGGAATGAAGGAAGGTAATGTTTTTAGCAGTCTATAATGATAAATTATGTATGTTTCACCGTAGCACCTAAACAACATTTTTGGGTTATAATATAATAAATTGTAACAATGTTGTACCTACCTACATTATGTTTTTATATTGTGTCTTTCTATGTATAATAATTATTAAAATAAATAAAATAAAATTCATTTATTTCAGACAACATTTCAGTCCATATATGTGTTAGTAATATGACTTATATAACTAGTGTTAGTAGATTTTATTAAATTAAATTGTGGAAATTAGACTACATTAATCAAAATAAAAACAAATAATAAAAACAAATAAAATACAACAATTTGAGGCTAAGGGGCTACAGGGAAGGCAACAAGGGAACCTCCGCAATAACCCTTCCTACAAGGGACTGCCATAGTGGCGAGTCAAACCTGTCCGCCACTGTCCTCAGAATGCTATTGTCGCTGCCACGCACCCTGCGAATCAGCGAAGCAGTTTTCTTGCGCAGCACAGCATGAAAGCCATCCGTGCTATGCTGAGCAAACATCGCCGACTGACTGCAGTAGCGAGGCAGCCCCAACATCATCCTGAGCACATTGTTGTACTGTATCCGCA
Organism: Idaea dimidiata; assembly: GCA_949358125.1. NCBI lineage: Eukaryota > Metazoa > Arthropoda > Insecta > Lepidoptera > Geometridae > Idaea > Idaea dimidiata. The sequence continues at coordinate 1,656,182 of OX442340.1, forward strand.
AGGTATCCAGCGCGCTCTTGGTATGCCTAGTCCAAAGACTCCCCGTGTACAGGCTTTGGTAGTACGCCTTAAACAGAGTTATTTTTACGAGCTCAGTACAACGGGAAAACCTTCGGACCAACTTATTACCCCGGACCGCCAGAGATCTGCGTTCCCTTTCAATGTCTATATCGTCCTTGAGGTCGCTAGCAAGAAGGTGTCCCAGATACTTAAATGTATTGACCCTGTTTATTGGTTTTCCGTTAAGTAAAATGTCTGGATGCTCCTCTACCTTCCTACCAGCCACCCCAAAGACCATATATGTTATATTATTGTATGTATTCAAAAAAGTATAATTCAAAAGTATTATATACGTAGGTATATTGTAAGTACAATAAAAAGTATTATTATACAGGACAACGGATATTCTATATGTATATCCGTTGTCTAGTCTAGTACCCATAATATAAGCCCATAACGTTAGTTTGGGGCTAGATTGCGCTGTGTGTAATGTCGTGTAATATTTATTTATTTTTATTTATATTATTTATAGCCTTATTTCGATTTTTGATAACATTTTTGTTGTGTACCTTTGATGAGCGAGTCGGATTTACACTTGACCGATTTTTATTTTAATAATAACAACAAAGAATCGATGACAAATCGAGGCACTAATGTTCTGTGAAACTGACTATCCAGTTCCCGTTGACCTACCCTAACCTAGCAGTGCATGACATTATTTATTCTTGCCCATGGAATTATACAACTGGAAGGTTCACTGCAAAAACTTTGTCATACAAAATTCAACTAAATTCAATAGGATTTAGATTTTACTATCTAAATCTATACTTATAATAATATACTTATAATTAAAGGAAGAGATGACAAAAAGTCTGTACTTGGAAGTAAATAAAAAAATAGTTGTCTAGAGGGCTTAGAAAAAGTAGTAGAAAAAATTATATAATTTTTAAAATTGTCATGTATGTCTGTCTGTTTCTCTGTTTATCTATCGGTTCCTTATACAATTAAAAACTACTTATCCGATTGAATTCTAGTTCTATTATCGAGGAAGGTCGTGGGATACTTTGTATCATAATCCAATTAGTAGAACCCGAGTAATGAACGAAAAAAGAATTGATAAAAATTACCAAAATAACCTCTACATAGGTACAGAGCCACCGACTAATTAATCTGTTTTATCATCTGAAGTCGGGCAGCCAAACTAAGTACAATATGGACCCAACCAGTAAAACTGCCCGACTTCAGATGATAAAACAGATTAATTAGTCGGTGGCTCTGTACCTATGTAGAGGTTATTTTGGTAATTTTTATCAATTCTTTTTTTTGGTTGTTATTTAAATTATTTTTTGTTTCTTTTGGAAGTCGGTTTTTTAATTGTTAAATTATTTTTTTATTTTACCCTTTTTAGTATACTTACCTACCTAAAAATCAACAATATTGTTACCTTAAATTTCATTATTGAAGAGTTTGCTGATGAGAAGGTGGTTTCAGGTGCCCCATCAATCTGTACTTAGTTCTTTAGGGGTCTATTCTTTTTGGTAGAAGTCCAAAAATGAGTAATTTATTGAATTCTGGGATGCTATCCTGTCCATCATTCCGAAGATACTCATCAGATCCTTACCAAACTTTCATGGGACCACCTCGTAGCTTTCACCTTTCCATTAAAAAAAGAATCATCTCAATCGGTCAAGCCATCTTCGAGTAATCGATAAACAACTGGATTGATTAATGCGTTTTGAGGAGCATTTCCGTTCATCACTCCGAAGACCCTCATCAGATATTTATGGGACCATCTTGGAGCTCCTACCTATCCATTAAAAAAAGAATCATCTTAATCCGTCAATCCGTCTTCGAGTAATCGGTAAACATACAAAAAAAAAAAAAATATTATACATACAGACGAATTGATAACCTCCTCCTTTTTTTTGAAGTCGGTTAAAAAGTGAACCCGCTCGAGAAACGCTCGGCCGCCCGCGCCCGTGATAACGCGTTTTTCACTTCCGCAGGTGAAACAGCGGGGCGTAGCTAGATAACTTGTTCCAAATACAAAAACGATCTCGACAGAGGACTTAATTTATCTTTAGTTGTCCCTCTCGCACGCTTGCTAAGTCACCCTATTCAGACAAGGACGTGTAAAGTTTTAGGTCCTCTCCCTAGGCTTGTTTTATTGCCGCAGTGAACTTTCTAGTTATAGTAGGTACTACTACCTCATATTTCTATGTTCTAGCCAACTCGATAGCTTTTGTGGCATGGCGAGCGAACCTGCCATTGCGACGACAAAGGTTGCGGGTTTGATTCCCGCAGGGGATAAGTGCTATGCTGATGATAGAGTTTAATATTTGTGTTGGAATTAGCGGGCGTTTATTTCTTAAGGAACTTTCCTTTGTAACTGGGACCTGCACCTGTATTTTGGATCCAGTTTAAGACTGACAACAGTGGAAATTGACAGGAAATTTGCAGTACCTTGCTGTTGTAACGTAACGTGGTTGCCAGTGAATACCTCAAAGGAGCAATGAACTGCAAAGTTCCTGTCTATTTCTACTGTTGCCAGTCGTCTATTGGACAGATAATACGGGTGTAGGGTTCAAATTTAATATTCTCTAATTTGATAGTAATAAACTGGACCCACATCAGAACTGAAACAAAACACGATCAAAACAGAAACGAAGACGATTGCAAATTTTTTTTTTATTATAGTTGATAGGTGAACGCTTGGCCTCTATCTCACCTGATGGAAAGCGACGATGTGGTCTAAGTTGTAGCACGCTTACCTAGAAGAAACCTAAACACTCGCCAAATAAACAAAAGACTCCGTTCAGAACCAAAAAAATGGTTTTTGGTTCTGAATGGTTTAATAGGCTGGTTATGTATTTAACTCAGTAGCAGTTGACACACTATTAAATATATATTTTTTTAAGTGTTCCCCACACTTCGATGGCTCAATTTAAAGAAATGCTTTTTAAAAATGTGCACTCTACCCGACTTGCACCAATTAACACTATTAAATGGTTTTTACACTAATAAAGTGGTTAAAAAACATTAAAAAGTAATCAATATATTTTATTGAACGAGTTGAATTGCCTTGAATGTGTTTTTTCCTTCACAATCTAATCGTTGGCATACCAACGTTTACTTGCGATTTCGTTTTTGACAAGGTTGACAATGAAAATCGTCAAGGTATGCAGTTTATTTCAATGAAAAGTTACAGCCTTAGATAGTATAAATAAAACAGAAGAAGGGTTTCACTTCATTATTCCTCGTAAGACCCGATCTATACCTATAATAAAGGAAGAGATGACAAAAAGTCTGTACTTGGAAGTAAATAAATAAAAAATTGTCTAGAGGACTCAGGAAAAGTAGTAGAACAAAATTATATAATTTTTAAAATTATTCATGTCTAATTTCTTCTATGGTTTTCGCGATTTTGCATAATAAAACACTTTATTTATCCGGTTTTATCGCGTTTTTATTCATTATTTGACCCCGAGCTTTCGCCAACTTTACAGTTGGCTTTTTCAAGGTTGACGGTTTCAGTCAAATAATGAATAAAAACGCGATTAAACCGGATAAATAAAGAGTTTTATTATTCATGTCTGTCTGTCTGTTTCTCTGTTTTTCTGTGTGTTCCTTATACAATTAAAAACTACTTATCCGATTGAAATCTTGTTTTCAATATTGAATAGTTATATTTTCGAGGAACATCGTGGTATAATTTACATCGAAATCCAATTACTAGAACCCGAGTTATGAACGAAAAAGTGCAACCGCTCGAGAAACGCTCGGCCGCCCGCGCCCGTCTTAATGCGTTTTTCACTTCCGTGGGCGAAACCGCGGGGCGCTGCTAGTATTCAATAATAATTAAAAAAAAAACATAAGAACGTTCTCCTGATCATAACGAACACAATAAAAAAAGAATTTCGTAAATTGTTTACTAGAAAATATCTACTAGAAATATTCATCTTGACGACCTCTGTGGCGCGTCGGGCGAACGCTTGGCTGCAATACAGAAGGTTGCGGGTTCGATTCCCGCTGGGTGCAAATATTTATGCTTAAAAATAAATATTTGTATCTAGTCTGGGCGTATTTCTATGTATAATATGTATGTATTTACAAAAGAAAAATAAATATAAGTAGTATATCCGTTGTCTAGCCACCGTAACACAAGCTTAGAAGCTTACCACGGGGCTAGATGGCGCTGTGTGTTCGTCATAGGATTTATTTATTATTTATTATTTATTTATTTATCTTCAAAAATTCACTCTTGTCTCTGCTTATAGACGCGGGTTCAAATCTCGTCTCGAGTGAATTTTTGAATATGATTTTCCTTTTAAAATTTTTGTAGTAAATTTTTTTTATCAAAATCGGTCCAGCCGTTCAGGCGTGATGCCGTGACCATCCCCCTGAAAATCTATCGAAATGGTTCCCCTGTATATAAGATTATTATGAAATTCTTTAGTTATACAAGATGTAACGGGTAAGCCCTTTTAAGCCGAAAGGGGGTTGTTCTAGACGTCTAGGCGAACAACTTTTGTTCTATGACTTTTGGAAATTCGAAGTACTTTTCGAAAATTTTAAGTGTAAAGTTTACTTGAAGATCAGCTGTTTCTTAGAGTTCGAGGTCATTGACCTTATGTTGTCCTTTCATTTAGTTTGGTCTACTACAATCAACCCTTCAATTATCTTTATTTTTAAAAACAGCTTTTTTTTCATTGAAACATAATCTCAAAATTTCCAAAAAAAAATTCGAATTTTCAAAAGTCGTAGAACAAAAGGTATTCGCCTAGACGTCTAAAACAACCCCCTTTTGGATTAAAAGGGCTTACCCGTTACATCTTGTACATTATATTTATTATATTATTAGTGTATACTATATTATACACTATACTATATTTAAAAAAAAAACATCTTCAAAAATTCACTCGCGTCTCTGCGTGATTAATCGTTTCGAGTAAATTTTTGAAGATATTTTTTTCTTTTAAAATATTTCGAGTAAAAAAAGAATTATCAGAATCGGTCCAGCCGTTCAGGCGTGATGCCGTGACCATCCCCCTGAAAACCTATCGAAACGGTTCCCCTATATATAAGATTATTATGAAAGTCTTTAGTTATATATACATAGGTACGTTTTTCTTCAAATAAGCAGTTAAATTAAATTACAGTTTATGCAACTAGGTTATCGAATGGTAGTAGTGTGGTAATTTTTCGATTCAATAACTAAGTAAATACTTATAGATAACATAACCATTTTTTTGATTACACGGATGCGTTTGCGCACCGTTTGTGACGAATATCTACGACTTTCCACCATTTAACGCTATGTGGTTCAAGTTACTAGCTGAAGTTATATAAACTTCAAGTAATAACTTAACATTTTGTATACCTATTTAACCTATCTGTACAGCAGCCTTAGACAACATTCTTATTGATTAACGGAATCGCAATCGACAGTTTTTTTTTGTATGAAATTGACATAAGTTTGCGAAAAGTCACGTGACTTCTAAATACTAATCTAACTAATATTATAAACGCGAAAGTTTGTATGTATGTGAGGTTGTTACTCTTTCACGCAAAAACTACTGAACCGATTGCGATGAAACTTGGAATAAAGGTAGCTGGGGACCTGGATTAACACATAGGCCCCGCGGTTTCACCCGCGTAAGTCCCGCGGGAACGGGACTTACGCGGGTGAAACCGCGGGGCGCAGCTAGTACTATATATGTGAATGTTTGTATATTGGTTCGGTCCAGCGGGGCAATCTAGACTTCGGGAAATATCGACTAAGTATTGTAAGTATTGTTAATATGTCCAAATGGATTAAGCCATAAAAACGAAGAAGAAGAAGAAGTATTGTTAATAACTTCTGCATTTTATATTACTTTATTCTAAAAAGTGCCGGATAGCGCAAAAGCAACTTCATAAATTTCAACATAGATGGCACTGTTTCATAAATTACTCCACAAGTTATTAGGAAAAATTCCAAAGTCGAGATTGCCCTGCTGGACCAATCTCTGAAGTATTTAAGGAAATACTTATGATAATTTTACTCCTTCCCGCAAAAAATACTGAACTGATTGCAATGAATCTTAGTATGTAGATAACTGGAAATCATTAAAAGGGATTTTTGAACTTTTATCCGAGATAGAAAAAAATCTCTCAAATTACATCCTAACACAAGCATAGTAGCTTTTGATGGGACTAGATTGTGCTGTGTTGTTCACAGAATTTATTTTATTTTAAAATAGAGTGAAAATTATTTTCCCTCTTATGTTTCAAAATTGCTTTTTAAATTAATATTTAATTTTAAGATCTGTGTTTTTTGTGGTATTTATATTACCTATCACAATCGCGTCCGACGATTTTAGTCCAGATTTAAATATCGAGACAAAGTACCTTTTTTACTTATTCAGGTCTCACATAATATACTTGACACTAGCTAATTCACAACTCAAAAACATCTCTCTCATTTCTGACCGTAACGAAAAATCGCTACCTTGCACAACTTAACCCACCTGTCATCTGAAACAAGCGGAAGGAACAATGCGAGTCGCCTACTCGCACAAAAACCAGCATACGTGAAGCATTCGGAGCTAATTGGTCGCGTAATGTAGGATATGTCATTATGTCAGTTGTCGAGTCATACGATTGATTTATGGCACAATGTAGCAGATTTGTAGGTGCGTGATGATGACATGCGGTTGCTGAATTTTTATTTAGTGAAATTTAGTTAAAATTAGAGTATCCATTCGGTTTTTTAGGTAAGCTTTTACAATCAGTATTTTGTTTCTTTTGTGTATAATTTTATTTAAGTTCTATATTATACTTACTTTTATACATGGTGTAACGGGTATGCCCTTTTAAGCCAAAGGGGGTTGATCTAGACGTCAAGGCAAACTTTTTTTCTACGTCTTTTGTAAATTCGATCAAATTAAACCTTTTTGATTTAAAGTGTTTCCTACACTTGGATGACTTAATTTTGCAGGTTCGTCCTGTCAGGTGCGAATTTTCGGAAAACATTTCTGAATTGAATTGAATTTAGATTTTAATTTTTTAACAATTTGTATTTATTTTTGTAATATTAATAAACTTAGCTTTTATATATTTTTAATGTGTATTTGTATAAGTATTAAGTAATTTCGTTTTATTTTTGTATTCAGTAAGCAATTTGTATTTTGTGTATTGATAATGAATTAAGTTTCGTAACAGTGGAGTGTAAATGAAAATCAGTCCGGAAAATCGACTTTTCTAGTTACTTCCAAATATCTTAACGAGTTGTAGAATAGTATAATAACAGAGCGTTGAAATAGAAAATGTAGGCAAACGCGACCTGCCATTAAGAAGTAGGTAAGCTACACTGAATATGTAGACTGTTTGCATGTTGTACAAACTTGTGAACACTTACATTGCCGTGGGGCCATTAACATGGACTTAGTGGTGAGCAAAGCGGAAATCGAACTTTGATATAGAAATAGATCAATCAAACCTTTCTGGCCACTTTTCCCTTTTCCTTATTCTGTACGGGACAATAATTTAAACAGCAGCCGAAATACACCGGACGTGCAGCCAATATACGTTATATGGTATTCTGTAAGTGTTTCCGACTTTAGAACTGCAACTCAGGGGCAACAAAGCAGCAAGTCGCCGAAGCGGCTCTCATTTAAAATACATACTTACATAATTAAGTAGTATGAATTTCAAATGCATGTCCCGTATAGAATACTGCCCCAGGGTTGAGATATAGTTTAGCTTTTAATTAGTTTAATTTGATTTAAGTAGTATCATTTTACTTTTAATATTTTTTTCAAATGTATTTTAAAGTTTGTTTGTTTCCAATTTCAATACAATAGATCAATTGATTTTAGCGGCAGATGAATTTTAATTTTATATCATTCGATTCATATCAACCGAAATTTCCCCAAAATTAAGAATAGTAATATGTTTCACTGAGAAACATAAATATGTACATACACATAACTTTTTTTGCCATCAGAAAATTCGCACCTAACAGGACTTGAACCTTCATCTTTGGGGGATTCATCCTAAAGTTGCAGGCGAGGAATGCGATATTTAATTTCGTTTCGACGAGACGAGCACCTATGGATAAAGCGTTGGGACGGATCCACAAACATAAAGACATTTCATTTCTTAAAAAAATTAGTCATCCAAGTGTAATAAACACTTTAAAATATTTTAAATATTTGTTACTGTTTTTAAAATAGGTATTACAAAATTTAAAAGTAAATATAAATTTTTTTTTTATTTTAAATCAAATTAAATTACAACTAACACACAACAATAACTTAAAATTAAAAACTAAAACTAAACTTAAAAACTAAACACACCTACAAGTCGAAAACACCCTCCAGGACGTCACCCTGAGGCATCGTGCCCAGAAGGCTAGCGACATTCCCTCTCTGGATAGCCAAACTGACTCTCTGAGCGAAAAAGCCGCCAGCCCTCCGATCACCAGACGCCTCATTTAGACGGGAGGCAAGGTCCCTAAAAAAAGCAGAGGCCTCTGGGCCCCAAGAACCCAAAGTCTCCACACCCACGGGGACGAACATGTACCGGTCCACCAACTCCGCGTACTTCCGGGACTTCTGCACCTCGGCGCCGGCAGCAGCCGCACCAGCCTGACCGGACGCGACCTGGACGTGGGAAGCCGCCAAAGTGTCCACACAGGTCGCATCCCACACCAACGCCATCCCTTGCCTCCAAGGAATGAGCGTCAACCCGTCGGGCCTCTTGCCATCAGAGCGAATAATCCCGTTTGGCTCTAACACTGCCGGGATATTCGCCGAGACAAGGGCCCGACGGATAACGTCATTCAAAGCGGCATGGCGAGGGATGCGTCCAGCGCTCCGCCGGCAAGAAAGGCCATGGTGCCCTAAACCATCCACCGAAGTACCACAATGACATGAATGTGGCTGCACTGCCACAACGCCCAGCCGCAAACTAATAGCTAAAGACAAAGAAACGTCATCCATGAAGGTCCCTAGGTGCGGCGAAGGGAGTGCATTCAGCCACAGGCCAGACTCACGCGCAAAGGCCGCCCGAAGACGAGCGCGCTCCGAAGAATTCGCGCTGGCCCCAATGAGATCACCCTGGACCCGCTCACACTGCAACCCATCCCAAAGCCTTTGAGATGACAAAGGAACAGGCGTTGTGGGACAAACTGCGAGCCAATCACTTTTAGCCTCCGATAAATGAGAGACCTCCACTGATCCCAATGACTGCCTCACAATTTCACTAAAAAGGGCATTACAACCATAAGCTGAAGCCAGGAAAGCTGGCAAAGCCACTGAGGAAACCCTTCGCACACCAATCCCACCAAGTCGAACAGGGAGGCTTGCCTGGACCCAAGATTTGTCATCAAGAGTTAAGTTCAGAACTGACGACAAAATCCCGCAAACGGAATTGTCAACATCCTGCAACAACCCACGGAAATTCCAAAGAGGGGCGCACCTCAAAACATACGTGAACCTCGGAACAAACAAGCAAAACCTGATAATAGACAACGCATAGTGAGCGCTAAGCTTCTGCAGTCGCTCCGAAGTGTCTCCAAAGGTTCGCAACTGTTCAGAAACAAAACCCGGGAAAGACTCCGCAAGCAGAGGAGCCCCCAGAAGCCGCAAGGAGACATCGGAAACCAAACGAATGTCGGGGGCCACGGCTGTGAAGCGGGATGCGATTTCATCTCTAACCCGATCACCAATGGAGGGATGAATATAAAGTTCGCATTTGGAGAAATTGAGTTCCAGACCGAGAGAGGAGAAACGATCTATCAAAGTTTCCAAATCTTCAAGGACGGTATCCGGACAACCACCAATAGAGCCATCATCCAAATACCACAAATTAAAACTAGATTTTAAAATAGAAATGACGGGATGAATGGCAAGGCTGAAAATGGCAGGGCCCAAGGGGTCTCCCTGCTGACATCCAACCGCAGATGACAATGCATTTGCCCCATAAGTCAGCACAGAAGGACGGCTGTAGCATTGCCAAAGATACGGGAATATCTCCGGAATGTGCTCCTTAACCTCCCCCAGCATTTTCCCACGATCAACCGAGTTAAAGGCATTTCTGACATCAACCTTTAAGAAGACCTTCTCGCCGGGCGCCTCCAAAAAGGTACGGGCGGCATGTACAGCGGCCTCACAGCCACCCTTTGAGCCAAACCCAACCTGTAAAGGCTGAAATTTAGAACCCAATCTCGCGGCGACAAATGCACAGGCAACCTTCGATGAGAGACGCCTAAAGGTCATTCCCACTGCTATAGGCCTAATACTACCGTCCTTCTTCTTGAGGGCACACAAATTTGCTCCGTACAATACCCCCAGAACACTCTCATTCACCCTGCCACCGAGCATGAGGTCAATAAGAGCAACCATACTCAACAAAAGGTCGCGCCCCACATCTCCAGCCGAAAGACACACCAAATCCTTCACATGCTGAGGAGAAAGGCCATCCAACCCCCCACAGGAACCCACTTTAAAAGACTCAATTGCGGACAAAAGTGAGTCATGAGTTACGGTGGGCCCTCCGTCCTCCGGCTTAGGTGCCTCAGGTAACCGGCAAGTAGGTGATAGAGGCGGATGCTTATCCAGAAGAGCCTGAAGCGTACTATCATCGTTCGGAGCCACGGCATCGTTGGAGAATAAAAGTCGGCTAGCCCCTCTCAGATCGCCCTCGCTCACTTTCAGCTCCACCTTCTTAAAAATGTTATATGGCTTAAAATTAACTGAACTAGGGGTAGGATTTTGAGACGACGACAATTGCCTACAGTTGTCCTTAATTTTTTGGGTTAATGACTTTCTCGCACTGATATCCTTATGAACATGCAGCACTCGGTAGGAAAAAGTAAACAATTCCTCCCAGCTATGCTCACAGTTGGAAGAAACCACACGATCAATAGTCGCCTTAAGAGCAGAAGCTACACTGGCACGAGCGCCCCGCGGAATTCGCCTAACCACAGGCACCCCAAGTTTTAGATCACACAGCTTACTCCACATAGAAATCTGTGGGTCCAGGACAGACGCCGACGGCGACGGGTCAGGAGGTAGCCCAGGCGCAGGGATAACCGGCTGTGGATCCGCTCTCCTACGCGGGCTTCTCACGTTGTGCATTCTGGCAAGATGGATTTTCAAACCATTGATGGTCCTAAAAAAACGTGAACAAAGAGAGCACTGGACATTTCCCTGCGAAAAAGAAACAGGGCCATTGTTTCGTTTATAATTCGCGCGTCCTTTAGACGGTTGCGAGCGAGTGCCTAATGTCAGGCGCAAGTCAGCTTGCTCGTAAAACTAGGAGCGTGAACCTCAGGGCTTTTCGCCACTGGCATCGGTCGTATACGCACGCACTTCTCGCACGGTGCTGTGCTTCGCGACAAATCAAAACCTACCCACGAACTAGAAGCTATTTTAACAAAATCAAAATTCACGGTTCCGGAAACCCTCGGTTCATGGTGCAGCCTCCAGCAGGTGGATTGGTCAGCGACGAGGTTGGAGATACGCAGTCCAGGTAAGCTGGCTTATATTTCTTGCCCGAGCTGTCTAAAGGACATCGTTTATTCTCGTATCGTTTATGTCCCAAATTGTCGTCTAAGTTTTCGGGGCTATTTCTATCAGGACGACACATTTTATTGGTGCCGAAACCAGGGATTAATCCACCTTACCTATGGTATTTAATGGTCACAGTGCAGGCAATTATCTGAGATACAATAGTAAAACCATCGGTTAATTATTTGTAATTGAAATTATCCTTTTACTTACTGCGTTTTGAGGTATTGCATCATCTAGTGCAAGTAGGTACCTACCTACCAAGTGCATCTTTTAGCAAGTACCAAATACAAGTGCATCCTTTGTTGTCACCATCGAGCTTGGGTTTATTTCAACGAATATTTACAAGGTTAAATTAGCTAAATCGGAAGATTTTGTAGGAACAAATTAAACAATCATTACATTCTCGGTGTTTAATTTTATTATTGGCTTACATTTTCTTTACTTATCAAGTGGGTAGATTTTGAAATTATTATAAAATTCTCATAATAGGCAATCATACGAACAAACGGTGTCTATTATTTTATCGGTTTATAATAATTTCAATGTTCCAGTCTAAAACCACATCGGAAATTATTACAAAAACTCATAGGCAATCTTAATACTAATCGGTGTCTATTATTCTATCGGTTTGTAATAATTTCAATTTTTCGAATAGGTACATCGGAAGTTATTTTGTGAACACTCATACATAAGCAATCTCTTTATAAATCGTCGGTGCTTATGTTTCTAATCGGCACAAAATAATTACACTTTCCAACAAGTACGTACTATCTAAGTACTAAAGTCGAAAATTATTTAAGAACGCGTAATAAGCAAACAAATCTCTTAACGGTGCTTATTTACACTATCGGCTTAAATATTTTCAATTTTCAAACCATTAGGTACTTAGTTATCTATTATCGGAGTCTACTGTGAGTGCAAATATAATTTGAGTAAACACTTTTCTATCGGTACTTATTTATTTCGCTTGCAATAGATTCATCTTCCAAGACTAAGTACATATACTACGTTCTCTTTATACATTTATCAATACCTAATTCCAGAAGGTAAATTCATCCGAATCAATAATCAATCATTACCTACTTTCCTTTTGTTAATAGGGTAATACAAATCACAATTATATTCGAATCTTTACCTTCGGCCATATAACGGTGGCTGAGAAGATATCAATATCAAAAGTGTAGGGTAGACGTATAACACCTCGCATTCCATACTATCGCTCGGATATACTTTGTTTACTACATTAAGCTGCGGCTTTAAAGATTATTTAAAGAAAATTAAATTCAAGATTTTTTTTTTGTTTTGTTATCGTTATCGATTCTTAGGATAACTACCGATTCATATTGTATCGTTACGTGATTTTTTTTTACTGACAACATTTTATAAAATTCATTATGTCGGTGTCAATTAGAAAACTTTCCGGTCGTCAAATGCCTTGTTTAAAGAAATCGAAATCGAAATCAATAGATACTGAATATACGGTACAGGATTTACCGTCCTTACGTCGCAAACGTACTATCGCTTACAAACGATTAACAAAGGCTTTGGAGATTGGAACCGTCACCTTAAGTGATGGGGAACAAAGCGAGTTATTCTTTTCATATTATCAAGAAGTAAAACAAATCGTAGTTAACTTTGAGAACGCTCATTTTACTATTATGCAATTATTAGGGAGCGAGGAAAATGTAGATGATGACAAATTACAAGAAGATTTTGACCGAATGTATTTCGAAGTAATTTCAATTTATCGTAAACTCACTAAAAGTGAGTCATCAAAATCGCACAACGACTACACCCGGTCAACTCAGTCAAACATACGTTTACCTAAAATCATATTACCAAGTTTTAATGGTTCGAATATAAAGGAGTGGCCAGAGTACATCGACGTTTTTAACACATTAATTCATAACTCTAAGTCACTCAACGATACCGAGAGGTTTCATTATTTGATTTCCTCTCTTAGCGGGGATGCGTTATCAGTTGTGAAAGCGTACCCTATGAGTCACGAATATTATGATGACGCTTATCAATCGCTCGTTTCTCGTTACAAGTGTAAGCGCACCTTGGCCTTTACGTGTTGGAGAGATCTTTTGAATATTGGATTTAACCCTAAAAATGCGCGCGAATTTCAAAAGTCGTTAGATTCTTTCGAAGAAAACTTAAGTATTTTGAAATCTATGGATTTACCAATTAACTCATGGGATTTTGTTCTTGTTTACCATATACTAGCGAAATTAGATAAGGATCTTCGCCGCGACTTTGAAGAACGGAACGCGAACATCGAATTACCCTCATATTCCCAATTAAAAGATTTTTTACGTTCCAAATGTGAAGCTTTACTGCGTGATACACACTTTACCGAACCAATTCATACGTCATCGAATAAGCCGGTTACCCGGCGCGTTTCCGCGTCTCATGCGCTTGTTGCCGCGACAGATCAACTAGATAAGCGCGCGCAACATTCAAAACAAAAGGATAGTAATACTATAGGAAACTTTATTACAAAGTGTTCTTTTTGTAACGACTCGCATTCTATTTCAAACTGTCAAGCCTTTTTGAATAAATCACTAGATGATCGGATGAATATTGTAAAACAAAAGAACTGGTGTTATAACTGCCTGAAGCCGTCGCATCAATTAAAAGATTGCAAATCAATTTTCTCGTGCCGCACATGTAAACGTAAGCATCATACCTTACTCCATCGCGACAATACTCATAGCGAACCTAATCTCACCGGGTCGTCATTGGTGTCAAGGACTAAATCTAATACCACCGTGTTGCTGGCAACCGCCATCGTACAAATTCAGGACGCTTCAGGCAAAATGCAATCGTTTCGTGCATTGTTCGACACGGGAAGTCAGAGCAACTTCATTACCGAATCTGCAGTTAATCGTTTAAAACTAAGGCGCGCACCGGCTACGGCGAGCGTCAGTGGACTAGGAGAGGCGGCCGCGCCGATCCTTGGTGACGTCACGTGTACAGTCGGCACTGACGATCGTGTTCTTTTAAAATTGAATATGCTCATCATTCCTAAGATATGTGGCGATCAACCTATCGCAAAATTGAACACATCGGGATGGTCACATATTAAATCGTTACCGTTAGCCGACCCTGGGTTTGACATACCCGGACCTATCGATATATTGTTAGCTGCAGATGTATTCGCAGACTCTGTCCTTAATCAACACATCAAAGGAGGTGTCAACCAACCTACTGCTTTCAATTCCCGATTTGGTTGGCTTCTCTTAGGCAAAACATGTCTAACGACTAGTACTTTATTAAATTCGTTACCGGAGATCGATAATGAGTTAAACTCATTAGTTCAACGCTTCTGGGAGCTCGATTCAGTACCAAGTTCATCAAACCTAAGTCCAGAAGAAATGTTATGCGAACAAAAATTTGTATCGGAACATTACCGCGATCCTACCGGACGTTACGTTGTTCGAATTCCTTTCAAAGAAGGATCAGAACCAATCTTCGAGGGTTCTCGCGATGTAGCTATGCGAAGATTCCATGCGATCGAACGTAGACTATCTCGTGACCCGGACTTATATGCTCAATACGCAGACTTTATGTCTGATTATATCGAAAGCGGTCATATGACCCAAGTTCCATCGCACGAAATTTGCAAGGGTAAATACTACATCCCTCATCATTGCGTACTTCGCCCTGATTCCGCGACAACGCGACTGCGCGTCGTTTTCGATGCATCTGCAAAGGATTTTAATTCTCGGTCGCTCAACGACGCTCAACATACCGGTCCAAAATTGCAGCCAAGCATAATGAGCATTCTTTTGCGCTTCCGTGAGCATAACGTGGTGTTCATGTCCGACGTTCGACAAATGTATCGACAAATACTCCTCGCTCCCGAGCACTGTGATTACCAACGTATATTCTGGAGGACCTCGCCTCACGAGAACCTTCACGAGTATCGTTTGCGTACCGTTACCTATGGTTTGTCGTCATCCCCCTATCTCGCTTGCCGTATTCTACGACAGCTTGCAGAGGATGAGGGAGATGCTTATCCCATTGCGAAGGAAGTCATTTTGTCTGACATCTACATCGATGACGTCACTACGGGATTTGCCTCTTTGAAGCTCGCGCAACAAGCTAAAACTCAGCTTATAGCGTTGTTTAATCTCGGATGCTTCAAACTTCGGAAGTGGGCTAGGAACACACCTGAGCTTCTGGCGGACCTACCTCCAGAAGATTGCCTTACCGGTTCTGTTTCTCTCGATAATACGGAAACTCCTACCCTAAAGGTTCTAGGTCTGAAGTGGGACCCCGTTTCCGATACATTCCTCTTCGAAATCAAACCGTCAGATCGGCCATGTACTAAGCGTTCAATACTGAGCGAAGTTGCTCGTATTTTCGACCCGCTGGGTTTTCTGTCCCCGATCACAATCCAAGCTAAATGCTTGATCCAAAAGCTTTGGATCCTCGGTATCGGCTGGGATCAGACTCCTCCCGACGAGGTCATTCGTGCATGGAACATATATCGTAACGAATTATCGACTTTGGCTCAACTCAGAATACCACGTCAACTGATCAGTCAGAATGTCAAATCATGCGAACTTCACGGTTTCAGCGACAGCTCTGAAATCGCACTAGGATCGGTTTTCTACTTGCGTGTTACTGATTTGTATAATAATGTACGCGTTTATTTTGTGTGCTCAAAAGCCCGCGTCGCGCCTCTCAAACGTACTTCGCTTCCACGACTAGAGCTCTGCGCGGCGGTTTTACTCGCGGAGTTATACAATTTTATACGCGATACCTACCTCTCCCGCATCAAAATCGACGCGGTCTACCTTTGGTCAGACTCCACGGTTGTTCTCGCGTGGTTGCGCTCACAATCATCACGTTGGGCTACTTTTGTAGCCAATCGGGTCAGCCGAATTCAGGAACTCACTCCTCCCGAATGCTGGCATCACGTGGCGTCAGGCGATAACCCTGCAGACGTTTGTTCACGTGGGCAATTTCCCCAGGAACTGCTTCACAATTCTTTATGGTGGGCGGGGCCATGTTGGCTTTCACAGCCACGTGAAACGTGGCCATTGGATACATCGACCAACTCTAAGGAAGATGAGGTAATTGTCCGCACCGAAGCGCGCAGGTCGGTCGCATTGATAACGACCGAACCTGATACAGTTGAACTTAACGTTTTCGACGATTTATTGAATCGATTTTCTTCTCTACAAACAATCGTCAACATTGTAGCCCTTCTCGGACGGTTCATCGCGAACTGTCGAAACCGTAGTCAAATTAATCAAAACAAGTACTTAACTAACGTAGAGCGTCACAAAGCGCTCATGCTGGTCGTGAAACATGTGCAAAATCAATCGTTTTCCAAGGAGCTCCAGAGTCTGAGTTCAAACAAATCCATATCGAAACCTTTTCGTCGACTCAATCCGTTCGTCGACGAATCAGGTATTCTCAGGGTGGGCGGCAGGTTATCTAGATCCGGTTTAGAATATAAACATAAGCACCCTGCTTTCTTGCCGTCCGATCACCCTTTCACGTATCTAATCATTGACTCCATTCATCGCAACTATTTGCACCCAGGTATCAATACAACTCACTTCTTACTTTTACAACAGTTCTGGATAGTGTCCGCTAAACGCTCAATCCGTCGTCAACTCGCAAAATGCATCAAATGCTTCCGTACAAACCCTAAGCCTTTGCAACCGTTTATGAGCGACCTACCATCTTACCGCGTCAATCAAATAAAGCCTTTTTCAATCGTGGGCGTGGACTTTGGTGGTCCCTTTCGAATTAAACTCGGCCCACACCGTGGAGCTAAAATTGACAAGGCTTATCTCTGCCTATTCGTCTGCCTCGCGACTAAGGCGGTGCATCTTGAGGCAGTGTCAACACTCTCAACGGACGGATTTATCGCTGCGCTCCGGCGCTTCGTTGCTCGTCGAGGTCGATGTAACGAAATCCATGCAGATTGCGGTACTAATTTTGTAGGCGCGAGAAACCAGCTGGCCTCTCTTACACAGCAGGCTTCCAGCTCGGAGAGGATTGAATTCAAATTCAATCCTCCTTCGGCCCCTCACTTTGGAGGCGTCTGGGAGATTCAAATTAAAGCGGCTAAAGCTCATCTCTATCGCGTGATCGGCGAACAGGTTCTGACGTTCGAAGAACTGTCGACCCTCTTTGCCCAGATCGAAGCCGTCCTTAACTCTAGGCCGCTCTGCCCAATCAGCTCCGACCCCAACGACTTATCGGTACTAACTCCAGGACATTTCCTCACCCTCGAGCCGTTGACTGCTGTCCCTGACGAAGATCACACAAATATCAATCTTAATCGGCTTCGTCGGTGGCAGTTAATACAAGCGTTCCAACGGAATTTCTGGTCCAGATGGAAACACGAATATCTCAACACTTTAACGCAACGTGCCAAATGGACCAAAGATTCTAACCCCCTTCAGATAGGTTCGATGGTGATAATTAAAGACGACAATCGTGCGCCATTACAATGGCCTCTGGCCAGAGTCGTGGATCTCATTCCAAGCCCTGATGGGATACCTCGGATTGCGGTAGTCAAAACCGGAGACCATCATACCGTTAAAAGACCGTTGGTCAAATTATGTCCTCTTCCTATCGAGGCTTAATTTGAACCCTATCTATTATAAGTTTATACCCTAATAGCATTTTTGGTAGGCATTTGGTAGGGCCACATACATGTCTTTGGTTGGACAACGGTTAGATTTGGCCGCATGTTTTGCTGAAGGCCCAACAACTTAGGGCCTATGTGAAACCTCCTACGGCGGGCCACATATTGTTTTTCTCTGTAGGACCTTTGTATAGGAATCATACATTCCAGCAACGTCATTGGGGTGTTGGTTTGGTAGGTACTTTCCGGAAGGATTAATATGCTTGTATAATGCTCTCATTGTAATAATAACAAAATACTGTTATCAAATGTGATTACAATCACATTTAATAATAGTATTGATTGCTTTATGTACAGCATTAAGAAATTAAGAAATAATAAATGTAAATACTTATTACAGTGACAGAATTATTATTAGAAAATGAAAACATTGTATAAGTCGCAATCAACATTTATGTCTTGAAACTCAATTACAACGTATTGAACTAAAATTGAACATAAAAACCAGATAAAAACACAATTTTTCACTGTTCTTTCACTGACACACCAAAAACCAAGCGACGCATATCAGCATACACAACAAAATGGCCGACCCACGCGCGCGCGTCTCGAACGAAACCCCACTACCGTAACACCCTCCCCCCCACCCCGCACCCCGGCCCAATGTATGTTGGTAATCAGTTGGCAATAACCGATGTTTGATCACCGTTGGGCAAATGCAAATTATATGTTAGCGATTTAAATAACCAAAATCTAGCTATAATCCTACAGTTGGCCAATTGTCATTTATTTTTGTTGGGCCAACTTTTATTCACTGCCGTTAAACCAACGTTGTTCAGCAAACGGTAGCAAAAAAAGTGTTGGCCCACTGTTGGTTAATGCACTTGGCATAACAACGTTGTTAACCTTCGTAGGGCTAATACAAATTCACTGTGGGCAATTTAACTAACCATATCCCATCAATCTACCTACCGTTGGCCAATTGTGGCCAATCAAAAATGCTATTAGGGTATACTTAGTATTAATCGTATAGTATTAAGTCAGCATCAGGAAATCTCATCGTAGTTTTAAACATAGTTTTAGTATCATTTCAACATATTGGATCCTGCCTGCAAAATGATCATTAGAATCGTTTCAAGTTTTGTGACCTGAAAATACCATCGGCATTTTGGTGGGCGGGATGTTTCGTTTATAATTCGCGCGTCCTTTAGACGGTTGCGAGCGAGTGCCTAATGTCAGGCGCAAGTCAGCTTGCTCGTAAAACTAGGAGCGTGAACCTCAGGGCTTTTCGCCACTGGCATCGGTCGTATACGCACGCACTTCTCGCACGGTGCTGTGCTTCGCGACAAATCAAAACCTACCCACGAACTAGAAGCTATTTTAACAAAATCAAAATTCACGGTTCCGGAAACCCTCGGTTCATGGTGCAGCCTCCAGCAGGTGGATTGGTCAGCGACGAGGTTGGAGATACGCAGTCCAGGTAAGCTGGCTTATATTTCTTGCCCGAGCTGTCTAAAGGACATCGTTTATTCTCGTATCGTTTATGTCCCAAATTGTCGTCTAAGTTTTCGGGGCTATTTCTATCAGGACGACACAGCCATCCTCCTCAACAGTGAGCATTTGAACGGGCTGAGACATGGCAGGATAAAAACCAAAAATAAATTTTAAAACCTATCACTTATAATAAATAAAAAAAAAAAAAAAAAAGTTAAAAAACAAAAAAAATAAAAATTGAATTAAAAGTAATGTCACTAAAGAAAATGTCAGAAATGTCAACTAACGAAATACCTGCGTACTTTAAAAAAATAATATTTATAAATAACTAAACTTAAAACTAGTTCACAAAAAAAAAAAAAAAAAAAAATATACAATTAATAAGTCAAAAATGTCAAGTAATAAAATGTCTGAGTATACATAATAAAAATAAGATAAAATAAATTAAAAAAAAAAAAAAAAAAAAAAAAATTGATTTATTATACACTTATATACATAAAATCCAGCAATAAAACATGTAGTTATCGCCCTCTTCGTTACCAACCGGACGAACAACGATTCTCTTCACGAAGCGTGATGGTGGCGCCGCGCAAAAGGACACGGCGCGGGCGCGGCAACAATGTGTCCAGCCGTCCAGCTGCGCTTGAGTTGTGCGGTGTGAAGTTTCAATGTGCATTTCATTGGTACTCTGTGGTGAACGCTTCATTCACTCCCAAAATGTCAGTGTCAACATTCCAAATTGTCATGATTTTGCCGGTACCTATCAGAGGTTATGTTTATCCGAGGTTGTAATTGGATGTAAGATCAACAATATTTTCCGAATTTAGGGTTGTTTTGAGTAGATTAAGCATGTGTGTGTGGATTTTGAACATCACCGGACAATTTTGACAAAGAAAAAAGATAAATTGTCGCCAAAAACAGGATATAAAACGGTAACTGGTATGTCTGTCACCTGATTTCCAAGGTACGGCACAGGTCTCTGCCACTCACTTGCTCCGTCCGCTGTGTTTATCACGTTATTTTCAATTTTCCTTGCAGGACTTTTGAAAACAGTACACCCCGTATCACACACACACACATCTCTCTTTTATTAATATTCATATCATTTATTAATATAAATTAATGTACAAATTAAAGCCAATAAATGAATTCTTTCTAAGAAACAGACGATTTTAAGTTAATTTTAAATGCGATCATTTTCCGACAACTACTTCCAATTTCTAAAGTCGAAGAACAAACCTTTTTTGTTTTTGAATGATATAGTTCTAGACAGAACAACCCCCTTTCGGATCCATCTCAAAAACACCGTCCTCGGATCATGCTGTATAATACAATAACAAACAAAGTACGATACACCAAGACGCACAATAAAATTTTGTTAATTGATTATTTTCCTATATTTTGACATTATAAGTAATGTCACAATATTCACTGTGCAATGTCACAAAACATTCGACATTGCCCGCTCGCATCTAAGCTTACATTCTCATAGCCAACCTCTTAGAATTAAGTATGCTAATTTGCTTGGTAGTCGAGTCTAACACGGTTTCATTTGATATTATGGGGTAGCTAATTAAGCAGCTCGGCTTTACTTGCAGTATGCTTGGATATTCTATTAATAAACAGAGTATAAGATGTCTACAGTTACTCCCTTGTGAATAAGGCGGTTGGTTATTATGTGGAAAACTAGTCGATGAGCCCGTGAACCCTGGACTTTCGTTATTTGTAAAAGTTGAAAGTTTTTCAACACAGGAAGCCATTTTGAAGTGTTACAGTGACTTAGGCAGATAAAGTATAACAAAAGTTAGGTTAAGCTTGAACTTGTTGTATTTTTTTGAGTTATTTTTTTAGCTATGAAACCGTATACCTTCAGGTTGTACTATACGTATAACCTTATAATTGGCTTTCCGTTCTCACACCGTTTTTGTATGTCTTTGCTTTTTAGCTCTTAGGATTTCAAATAAATTAATAATTGTGTGTAAAAAATCATTATCGTTCATCATCGTTGTTTTTTTTTACCTTTATAATATTATAACAAATCACATCACTCGTTGCCAAACACTTGACATTGTGCCAAACCCTTGCCAGACACCCTTAATGTGGGTAATACTGAGGATGTCTCGAAATCGTTCTTACCAGCCCCCATATTATCTATTAAATGGACGTCTGACAACAGTGAAAAATGACAGGCACTATATTAGTACATTGCTGCTTTGGCGTAACGTGGTTATTACCGGTGATTGTCTCAAAACAGCAATGTACTGCATAGTGCTTGTCATTTTCCACTGTTGTTAGACGTCCATTGGATAGATAATATGGGAGCCGTGTTGGGAGCATAACAAACTTTCAGATTTGACAAAATAACGGAGATCTGGGGTTCACGGGCTCTGGCTCCATAAACTATGCATTAACATTATCTATCTAATATCTTGCAAATTATTTAAGAAGATAAATGCGTATCTTCTTAAATATCCTAGACCTATTTTATGTGGCAAGCGAGAGCACAGGTTTGAATCCTGTCATGGGATGATTTTTGATAATATTTATTAATAATATTTCACATAGAGAAATAAATATTGCACTACATTGCACACAGCGCAATCTAGCCCTAAACTAAGCATTAGGTTTGCACTATGGGTACTAAACAACGGATATACTACAGTTTACTACATATTATCCTTTTTTTTTGTAAATACTTACATATTATACATAGAAAGATAATGCATTATATCTGTGCGTTTTGTTAATAAATATTACAAGACGAAACAAAATAACTAAGCTTGTGCTATGTATGACATATTGATTTTTAGAGAATTTAACAAGGCGTATTCATTTAAAAACACGGTAATTTTGCGCTGCACTGTCACTACACTCGGTTATGTTTTACAAAACCAAATTAGTTAATGGCATAGAAATTAAACAAATTACACGAATCGTCTCGTCATCGAATAACTAGATTTCACTTATATGAAAATTTGGCACCTCATTTCATCAACGCAACTCCAACCAAGTCTTTTTTAACTTCGCCCCTAGAGAATATTAAATGTAGTCAACTCGTCCCAAAGTCTAAACTACCTTTGGGCCCAGTTGACTACTATCTAATTTGAAAGGGGTCAAGTGGTCCCTGGTCCCAGCTTTGAGGGGGACGACTTCACCCCGAACCCACTCTAACGCTCCGGCCGCAAATAAGCAGGCGCTTAGTGGCTGTATTCTGACAAGATACACTGACTTTTTTAGACTGATTGTTTCAGTTAGGTGACTCGGTACCATCCAAGCGCTAAGCAAGCCTACTGCCAATGCGGACGTAGTCTTGGGAGAGCTCTAGTTGGATCTATGCCACACACTAAACTTTTACGTAAACCACCTAAACTAGAGACATGTCACAACTTCGCCTTCGTTCCTAAAATATTGCGACAACTTTTGAAATATCAATTTCAATCATGTTCCCTAAGGTTAAGGTAGTTTTTGCTTCGTTATATAAAAACGGTCTTGTTGAACCCAGTTGGATCCAGTCTGTCCTTATCTAGCTAACCGACGAACACTAAAGGGAAAAAAGGACTTACTGGGATCTCTTTAACGTCAGCAGGACCGTTTTTTGACGAAGTAGGCTTTCTAGTTACTAAGAAGTACTACGATAAGATATTTCTATGACCTAAACACAAATTTTGAAAATGACAAAGTGACGACAAGAATAATAAATCAAATGAATACAAGGAGTTTTGGCGGGAATGCGTTAAGGAGATGTGTTGCTAAATTTTCATTTTTGTGAAACTTAGTTCAAATGCGTGTAAATTGTTTAATTTCGGGGGCATATTAATCAATTTAGTTTCGTGAAGGTGTACAAGTGAAAATAATAGTGATGCATCGGTGCAAAACATGGACTTTAGCTTAGTGTTTTCTCCAAAGCTCCGTGAACAAACATTGTAAAAAATGGCTCCCTTTTTACAATGATTCCCTCGACTTGACTTTAACTATGACGACTTGACTGTTTCGTTCGATGAAAATAACCTGCAGATATTGATAATACTTGACACTGGCAAATGTCCGAAAGGATAAGCCATTTTAAAGAAGATGAAGAAGAAGAAATGAATACAACAAGTAACAAATGAAAGTCATTCAAACACCACGTATATTTTCATCCAGAACATAATATTGCTGATGCGTACTCATTTGTCTTTTGAAAAACGTCTACACTGATAAAGACGCGTTTCCACTGCAGCGGCCATGCTACGTCAATATGGTTTTTTATCTAGATTTTATCTTTATAAACGAGCTGCGCCCCGAAGTATCACCCGCGTAAGTCCCGTTCCCGCGAAATATCGGGATAAAAGTTAGCCTATGTGTTATTCCCGGTATTCAGCTACCTATATTCCAAGTTTTATCGCAATCGGTTCAGTAGTTTTTGCTTAATTGAGTAACAAACACACATACTCATACATACAAAAAACTTGAAACTATACTCACAAACTTTCAGCGTTATAAAATTAATGGGATTAACAGCTACATTACCGAGGTGTAATATAAGCTACTGTTGATCCCAATAATCCCGCGGGATTAACACTTACGCGGGTGAAACCGCGGGGCGCTACTAGTTCCCTATATTATGCAAAAATTCATGCTCTGCAGTACTCCGCATAGTTACTGCTTCTGAATCGTATCTTTCTAAACTAATATGGTAAAGAATTAAAGTTTGGATGTCTGTTTGTTGCAGATAATCTTTGTAGTCTTATCCTACCCGGACCTTACTCCTCGTTTATTAACGAGGAGTAAGGTCCGGGTAGGGAAAACATGCTTTGTTTTTCCCCATGAAAAGAAATTTCAAAGTTAAAATAAAACATGGTAAAATTACTCCCACTTTATTCCACATTTATTAATAAGCCACTAATATGCCACTATAAAATTCTCACGATTTGTTAACAAAGTTCCCAACCCGGGGAACTTGCGTGGCCGAGCGGTATAGGCACTGGAATATTGATCCAGGGACGCGAGTTCAAATCTCGCCGCAAGTGAATTTTTAAAGATGAATTTTTC
The DNA here is from genome assembly GCA_949358125.1 of Idaea dimidiata. Classification (NCBI taxonomy): domain Eukaryota; kingdom Metazoa; phylum Arthropoda; class Insecta; order Lepidoptera; family Geometridae; genus Idaea; species Idaea dimidiata. Next base: position 1,680,884 of record OX442340.1, read on the forward strand.
CTTTAAAAATATTTCTAGTAAATATGCCTTGAGCAATAAAAACAAATTTACGAAATATAGTTACTACTAGACCGGTTTTGTTGAAATGTGATATTATGAGGATACATTGCATATTAGGGAACAACGCGCTTTACCCGATATTTTACTTTCGAGGGTGAAACCGATTGTGTACGTAGTCTTTTTTATATATATATAAATGAATCCCTATTTCCCTTGGTCACAGCATCAAGCGTGAACGGCTGGACCGATTTCGCTAATTGATTTTTTGTTGAGTTTGCTTATATCACGAAAAGGATCTTAGAAAAGAAAAAACGCTGAACCGAATTTGATAAATTTTACGCGGGGGTAACCGCGGGGCGCAGCTAGTATGAAATAAAATGTCATACCGAAATAATATTTTGTACATTACTATCCAGAGAGAATCCAGGCATCATGCCAGCCATTTCTAGATATTTACAAACCTAGCACAAATATCAAAGACCTGGGCAAAGTCTCCAAGTTTTAGACAAATTTAGGTTAACTTACCGAATAGCTATATATGTACCTACATATAGATGTATTGAGGTATATTATAGATGTCTTTTATGTCATCTCTATACCTAGGATACATTAATTTGCCCCACTGCAGGGTAAAGGCATCCTCTTAAAGGGGTTAGGCAGTAATAGTCCACTAGAGCCTACCCCGGATTGGCGTGATGAACCCTAAGAAGACATGTTGGTTTCCTCGGCTTTTTGTCTAGTTGGAGTTCTTCTTCTTCGAATGATTATGACTTTAGTGAAGTCTTTAAGCGTGCTTACACAAGAAATAAATATTACAAAGATAAATAAACAAAATAAATAATCTAAGGTGTGATGATTTATATATATTCTAATACTAGCTACCCGAGTAAAACCGCGGGACGCAGCTGGTAATAGGTATCTAAATAATAAAACTTAGCAAAGCCATTTCCTAACAGCACAGCTGGCTTTGAAAATGGAAGAATTAATAAATTGTCACTTAGGCCGTTCTAAATGTAATCTCCGTAAATGGTAGTCGAATCAGTAGAGCTTGACCAATGATTTGATAAAACGACGCAAATAACGTGGCTATTGTGAAAATTTCACTTTCTTTTAACATTTTTAAGAAACAATTATGTACCATTCAATATAAATAGTGTAAGTTAATAGCTGTACTTACTTAATAAACTTTTTACTCCTTATTGTTTTTCCATTTTCTTCAAATACATAAACGTAAAGTTTATTTTAATTTATTTTCATAAATGAAATAAGTTAATATTCTGAAAACAATTAAAAAACCGACTTCAAAAAGAAACAAAAAATAATTTAAAAAACAACCAAAAAAAAAAAAGAATTGATAAAAATGACCAAAATAACCTCTACATAGGTACAGAGCCACCGACTAATTAATCTGTTTTATCATCTGAAGTCGGGCAGCCAACCTAAGTACAATATGGAACCAACCAGTAAAACTAGTAGAGGTTATTTTGGTCATTTTTATCAATTCTTTTTTTTTTTTGGTTGTTTTTTAAATTATTTTTTGTTTCTTTTTGAAGTCGGTTTTTTAATTGTTAAATTATTTTTTTATTTTACCCTTTTTAGTATACTTACCTACCTAAAAATCAACAATATTGTTACCGTAATTTTCATTATTGAGGAGTTTGCTGATGAGAAGGTGGTTTCAGGTGCCCCATCAATCTGTACTTAGTACTTAGGGGTCTATTCTTTTTGGTAGAAGTCCAAAAATGAGTAATTTATTGAATTCTGGGATGCTATCCTGTCCATCATTACGAAGATACTCATCAGATCCTTACCAAACTTTCATGGGACCACCTCGTAGCTTCCACCTTTCCATTAAAAAAAGAACTACCTATATCAATCGGTTAAGCCATCTTCGTATAATCGATGAACAATTGAATTGAATACAGCGTTTTGAGGAGCATTCCCGGTCCTCACTTCGAAGATCCTCATCAGATCCTCATCAAATTTTTATGGGACCACCTCGGAGCTACCACCTTTCCATTAAAAAAATAATCATCAAAATCGGTCAAGCCATCTTCGAGTAATCGATAAACAACTGGATTGATTAATGCGTTTTGAGGAGCATTTCCGTTCATCACTCCGAAGACCCTCATCAGATCCACATCAAATTTTTATGGGACCATCTTGGAGCTCCTACCTATCCATTAAAAAAAGAATCATCTTAATCCGTCAATCCGTCTTTGAGTAATCGGTAAACATACAAAAAAAAATATATTATACATACAGACGAATTGATAACCTCCTCCTTTTTTTTGAAGTCGGTTAATAAGAAGTTAAGTATGATTTTAAATCAAAGTTATTTATTGTCTTTATTTTTTCGCAAATTGTATGAAATGTAGAGTATTTTCCTCGGTGATAGAGCTGTAGCTAGTTTTGGGTGAATTTAAATTTTAGGTTCTTAAATCCTTCGCGTCGCTCGTGAATTAAACATTTAATACCCTCGCTACGCTCGGGAGTAAACCTCAAATCCTTCATTGCGCTCGCAATTTAAGTCTTCACCCGCGACAGAAGACACTACTTTATCCCCTTAGTTAATAATCTACTAATCAATCAATCAATCATTTATTTCGGATAATTAATTACAAATCCATATTTAAAATTTACTAAATGTCCTATTACAAAATTAAATCAACACATAAGTACATACATATACATATTATAAATAAATTAATTAAATTAGATTAAAAATGTCGTAAGCTAGAGGTCCCGATTTGAGATTGCCTGCGCCATGTTGCAACGGCTCAAATAGAAGCAGTCAAATCTAGTCCCAAATACGTTCAGGACTCCGTTGGAGCTACCCTGCACCCTGCGCACCAAAGATGCACACCTTTTTCGCATCGTAGAGTAAAAACTGTCTACTCGCAGCTCGGCAAACATTCCCGAAGCGCTGCAGAAACGCGGCAAGCCCACTAGAATCCTGAACGCATTGTTATACTGAGTACACATCTTTTTGAATGATCGCTTCGTGTAACTGGCCCACAGGCTGCTCGTGTAAAAAGACGTACAGTACGCCCTGAAGAGGGTAATTTTAACATTCAAAGTGCAACGGGCAAACCTACGGGCAATCATGTTCGCACGAACCGACAATGCCCTACGCTCCCTTTCTATGTCAGCATCGTCCTTCAAGTCAGTGGTTATGATGTGTCCAAGATAAAACTAAACCTACAAACCTAAAAAGTTGATATTATTCATGGATTTAGTATTACTAAAGTTTGTTACTTTGTTTTAGTTTTAACTTTGTTGTTTGCAGCATGGTGACTGGAAATTATTTAGTCTGAGAGAAGAAATAAATTCTATCAAAAAAGTCAATATCAAAGAAAGTCAATTAAGCCATTTTCACGTCCGGATATTTCGTGAGAAAAAAATAAATAACAGAACGAAATGACAAAAAAGAAATGAAATGAAAATGAATCGTTAGTCTGTCAGAAAATACCAATTAGTGAAAGTTTGTTTTTTTTTAGACGATTTGAACTTTTAGTGGCATTTGGTTTTTAACTATGGAAGTAACTAGTTCATTGTTAAAAGTACTTCGTGCGTTTATATATAGGACTTTTTTATATTGTGGCAAATACAACCCTAAATTATTTTACGCTTCTAACACCAAACCCTATTTTTTAATAGTAATTTGATCAAACTTAGTACACATAGCTGGAGATCTAGAATAACACATAGGCTACTTTTTATCCCGATATTTTCGGGGGAATGTGACTTACACGGGTGAAACCGCAGGGCGCAGCTAGTGCATCTATAAAATACTTAGTTCTGACTGACTGACTAACGCTAAAATCTAAACCGCTGATAGTTTAGTAGATAGCTGGAAGAACAGTGTGTTTCCTATAATGAAACAAACTGCATTTCACCCGCGTAAGTCCCGTTTTCGCGGGAACATCGGATTAAAAAATAGCTACCTATATTCCAAGTTTCATCACAATCGGTTCAGTAGTTTTTGCTTGAAAGAGCAACAAAGTCACATACAATATAATATTAGAAGATAGGCATTCGATATAAGAGCCAATATTTTGAACCACTAAAAATATCCGATCTACGACAACAAATAGGATACTATACAACGTAACCAGTGTTACCAGTGTAACCACATCTAAATCCCCTATTATTTAGTAAAACCACGTCGCAAACGTGACCAAAATTGGATCGCAAAGTACGAAATATCGTTGCCAGTAACACCACCGGCCAATTTTCGAGGTTGACACCCAAACCTATTGAATTAACAATTTATGACGTCAGCGTCTATTCGCGAACGCCCTATATCGTTTGGCATCGAACTCTCGTATTAATTCTGGACCCTTATCTTTGAGTCACTCGTATCATTTTTTAAATCACTCGTGTCACTTGAGAGCGTACCTAAACCCCAAATTAAATTAAATTGTGACAAAGATAGCGCTAGCGATTTCCAGATGTGTACAATAAGGACGTAAGATGAACTATGCAAAATTTTAAAACAATAAGGGCTAATTTTTAAAATCCCTAAATAGAGAAATCTGACAAATAAAATGTAACACTCCAAAAAAAAAACACGTCACTATGATATTAAAAAGAAACAAAATTTGAGGGTTTTTAAATTTGGTTGAGTTCGAACTTATGCACGACAAATATCTTTTATGATTTGATTTGATTTGAATAGTTGATACCTACATATTGTACAAAATCGATTAGTAATATTGGCCGGTTTCAAAGATATTTTTAATAAAACATTTCTAAAACACGTCTTAGTATACTTAAAGAAATGCTTTCCAAAAATTTCGCACCCGACAGGACTTGAATCTACATCTCTGGGGATCCGTCCCAAAAAAAAAATTGGAAAGCATTTCTTTAAGTATAGTCATCCAAGTGTAGGAAACACTTAAAAAATATATCAAAAACACGTCTTAAGGATCATTTATATTAGACTGTCACGGGTCCGAACTTCGTTGTCCATTGCTCGGCGAGCAGTCGATCGGTCTGTTGCAACCGAGTGGCGGACGAGCAACAGATAACTAAGCTCGGACCCGTGCCGGCGCTCGTTACGGTCTAATATAAATCATCCCTTATTCGTAATTATATTCTATCGTATTTATTTTAATAATCGTGTTTGCGGGCTAAGGAGATAATGGTAGCAATTATGTTGTCACCAAATCCTTAAATTTAACCCAAAAGTTCCTAAAATTGTGTTTAGACAGTAATCCTATTATCTTGGTAAACTAAAATGTAGACTAACGGTTCTTGTTTTATATTTAATTGCTCAAGGCATATTATACTTGGGAATATTTCTCGAAAAGAAATATTTGAAAAAAAAAAAACGTTGCAGTCGCAACGTTTTGTTGCAGTTGCAGGGAAACGCACTTCCCGACATCGAAAGAAAACCAATAGAAAACAAGCTCTTTAAATCACTCGAATCGGCACAAGCGATTCAAAATTAGAGCCCCAAGTGCAAATGAAATGTAATTTAGAGATTTAGTGTCGTTTTTGGGAGTGTCTGCTCTGCCATTTGTATTGTCAATGTTCGGTTTTGAGATTAATTGCAAATACCAATAAATTTTATTCCCAGAATAAAAGATAAAACTTGAATAAAACCGCCAAGTGTGATACCATTATATCACAAAAAAACCCGTTTGTTATATGGGAGCCCCACTTGAATATTTGTTTTATTGGGTTTTTTAATAGGTACTTGTTTAATAAAGCACAATATTTACCGGGTTTTACTCGCGCTTTAAACAACAACCTTGAAAAAGCTAAAGCTGTAAAGTTAGCGAAGGCTCGGTGTTTTGTAATAATGCCGTTCTTAACAAAACACGTAAAATAAAAATAAATAAATTATTATGTAAAATCACGAAAACCTAAGAAAAAAGTAGGTACTTGTTGTGAACACATGATCTGTGAAAATTGAAACTGTCAACTTATCACGGTTAATGAGATTAAAGAATCAAGAATCAAAATTTCTTTATTTAATTAAAATAAAGAATTGTGCCAGCAGACAGACGGCTAGTAGAGTCTAGTTTTACATTTTGGAAATGGAATGAAACCCAAAGAAAACAAGAAAGTGTGACAAAATAGGCAACAAACATAGGAAAAATTATATGTTTACTTAGATAAATCTATAATTTTGTCAGAACGATGCGATGTAAAAGGACTTTCGAAACTGGTTGTCTATTTCCTAAGTAAGCATTATAATTAGGTACCAGTTTGTCACGCACTTTCTCTGTTCGAAGAAAATTTATCTACCTATCTCTTTCATAGAAATGGGATACGTTAATATAACAACATAAATACCACCGTTTACAGACTGACAAATACAGAAACGCTACTCATAATTTGAGTTCTACTTAAACAATTAAGTAGCTCTCAAACTCTTAAATACCCATGTATTAGTGAGTTTAAGAGCTGCTTAATAGTTGTAAAATAAGTAACCGTATAAAGCTGAAAGTTTGTGGGTATGTGTGTGTATATGTGTTTGTTACTCAATCACGCAAAACTACTGAACCGATTGCGATGAAAATTGGAATATAGGTAGCTAGATACCGGGAATAACACATAGGCTACTTTTTATCCCGATAATCTAGCGGGGTGGGACTTACGCGAGTAAAAACGCGGGGCGCAGCTAGTGTATAATAAGAATGACATACCACAGATATTATAATAAGGCTGAGAGTTAAGGTTATTTATAAGTTATAGGAGAACTTAAGATTGGTTTGTTTTTTTAAACTGTACTAGGGTTTGAAAGTTATCTTTTTTTAAATAAATACACATCCTATATTATAGTGTCTAAGGATAGTGTTGTAATCATAGTAGTGCTGCTGGAGAACTGACCCCACGCTCCTGAGAAGAATGCAACCGCTTAAAAACATATATTTACTTTTTTCAGATTTAAATCCTCATCTTTTCCTGAAATGATAACCAACTGAGCTGGCCAAGAAGTACCTCAGACCACAATGGGCAGCAGCCTCAGTACCACAAGCCGGAAGCGACAGAGGGAGCCACCTTCTCAAGCCGAGTCTTCCAGGGTGCTGTTCCTGTTGTACCTGATCCATAGGACCTGGAATGTGGTGGTGGAACATGTGGATGCAAAGAGCGCTAGGTTAGTATCGGCAATAAAGCACTTTACCATGTCCCAGAATCTTAGATCAAAACTGTTAACAAAAAATTCATACATTTATTTATAAGTGACAACTCTTTGCTTACTTGATATTGATAGTTGTATGTTTACATTTTTGATCTAAGATTCTGTGACAAGACCTTTGCAAGCGAAGCTTTGAACCGTTTTTGAAAAGATTGGGGCAATCTTTTCCTATAGGGGCGAACTCTCAACCAACAAGCTTCGCTTTGGGGTGTTGAAGATTGAGCCTGGTAAGATTGAGATACTCCTCAGTGCTGGAGTGTGACTATGGTGCTTTGAATTAAGACAAGTCGCACTTACTTTGCTGCCCTCCATGCCTGACCATCAAGAAAAAACCTAATGGAGGTCTCAGAAGTTGCTGTGGATGTGGCTGGATATTGGTCCACCAAAATTTAATTTACTGGTCCACATGTTTACACCATTGACCACTTAAGGAAAGAACCACTTTTAGACCATGTAGCTCGGGTCTAAAATTATATGGATACGGTATCCACTGCCCGTCGTAAAAGGTGACTTAAAGGATGCTACGGCTACGTTTTGACGTCCTAAAGGTATAAGTCTTAGCACCAAGCAATCTCGTCTGTATTCCAACGTCAAACGGTGCCAGCCACCAAGTTCTTCAATATTTACCCATGCTTAATAAACTAAATTTTAACGCCAAATGGTTTCATGTTTACAACTCATAAATTCCAGATTCCGAAGCTCCCGAACAGCACCAAGTTCAGGCGAGACTGCTCGAAGGTTCGACTCGGTCAGCCTGGCAGACTCCGACCCTGGATCCTGCTACTCCTCATGCAGCTGCAGCTACTGTCGGCTTCGGGAGTGTGCTCAGGATTGTGTCAGGTTTGTATTTAATTTTCTCAATACTTCCCAGTTTCAGTTACCCACAGACTAAAACTGCAGTCGTCTTGTACCTAAATGTTACTTCGGGACGTCACTTTAGTTGTGACTTTGGGTGAACAAAACAGGATTTGTTTTTGTATTGAACGGAATAAAGCTGCTTTCTTCACAGCTTCATTAGGTTTCTGTTAGGTTGTTCTGTTAGACGTGTTGGGACTTTCACTGCGTACTGCTATCTTCCAATCTTCTAGATATTAAGCATGCTTGCTACAAGTACGTAGGTAAGTTCGCATAGTTGTGTGACTCCCCTAGTGTTAGGACTTATAGTTTTAGGTCGCTCAGAAACCTAATTTGACCTAACGACAGCTCAGACATAAGATGACAACCGGTACCATCTCACTACTTTGATAAAAAAGTAGAAAGAGCGCCGAGGCACTTCAACAAATTAGGAACACTGTGGTAGAATATAGAAAGAAGGTGAACACTATTTTGGACGCTCTAAACGGTTCATAAAATCTTTCTTTTTCCTTAGTTATGGCTTCTGTCAGCAATATAGGACAATTCAGCCAGTTTCTCGTACTAATTAGTGAACTACCACTATTATACTGTAATCGTTTGAAATAATTTTCAATGCCTGAAGGCTACAGAAAAAAAAATGATAACATGCCGCCGAAATTAAACAATTTAAAGGCAATAAAACTAGGTTTTGCCAAAGTTAAAATTCAGGACGACGTTCCACTAACGCGTCAAAAACAAAAGCCCTAATCGAATTTACTTTCTTTCTTGCAGGTGAGTAAACCAAGTCCTGTCTGCAGCCGATCGTTGTCACAATGATTGATGCGAAAACTTCACGCCACGATCGAAACTGAAAACTTAAAGATTGTAGCTGGAAGGTAAAATTGCCTTTTTTGCAACTTTCCTTCTTAAAGGATTCTCTTTTTCATTGGAGATTAAAACTTTACTGAGAAGTCGATCATTGATTTTATCTGTTGTGTTATTTCGATGATTTTTTTTTCTAAATAATAACTGATAGGGTGCTTGACGGCTATACTGACCTACGTATCGTACCGACAAGCCACAATTAAATGCCAAAGCACCAAACAACAATCAAAAACAGTGTTTTAATATAAAATTATCTACAAACACGATCTAGACCAATAGAAAAATATTTGAAAGGGAAAATTTATTCGCAAAAGAGAAGAGTAAATTTTTAAAGATGGATTTTTCTAACAAATTTTTGTATTCATTTGGTATGTAAGTAATAATTTATTTTCTTCTAAGAGTAAACAACAATTTAAATAAACTAACAAAATACAATACCAATTGTAAAAAAAAGTCGTATAATAAAACTCATTTTTCCGGTTTTAATAGCATTTCAATTATTTCACTTGTTATTTCAATAGAAAGTCGCAAAAACAAGAAAATTTTAAAATCGTGTAACTCTAAAAATTAAGAAACACCAACATCATTACGATTTCGATTAAACAAACCTAAATCCTATACCAACAAACCATTTCACTTTAAAATCCTTCCAACTAAAAACGAAAAAAGAAATTCCAACCGTATTTCAGTTTAAATTCGAGAACTGAAGGCTGTATTAGCGCCGGTGCCCGTTAGTCGTTAGGAAACGAGGCCCGCACTTCCTCTGATGTTTCTTTTATTCCCCAGCTAGCGAAGACGATAAAGCTAATTGACTGCTTTCACGAAAATAGTACGTCTTTTTAGTAGCACAGGATTCGAACCTACGCCCTTTCGCTAACCAGGCAGTCAGGCAGTCCGTCAGGGGATTTTTTTCGAAAATATTTTCTTGCTAAAAATATTTCTAAGTTTAAAATGCCTTGAGCAATAAAAACAAAAAGAAATATTCTTATTTTATACAAACTCTATGAACACGTTTCGACAGAGCGATGTTAACGCGGCCGGCGGTGCGTTGTATAGAAATAAGATAATTATCACCGCGATTCTAACGCTCGTGGAGACGATCCTAAAGAGTATAAGTATAGATAGGTAAAGAACTTCAAATGAGAGAACTATCTAGAAAATAGCCAATCGCTTAATTTTCAATTCGGTCAATTGTGACGGGTCGATACAAATAGTCATATTAATAAAAAGAAGGAAAGGTCGGAGTAGTTATTCCGCTTTCATGTCAACTTTGAAAGTTCTTGTCACGGAAAAAGACAAAGAATGTTCATACTACTCCGAACTTGCTTCACTTTTATTAATAAGGCTAAAAGAGTCTAGTTTTAATAGATATGGAACGCTATTGCCAATCACGTAGTTAAATTATTACCTCACTTCCTGCAAGCAACGATGAGTTGTGCTTTGTAGAAAAATCGCGGTATGGGCGGTCAATTGGTTTTATTGTCTTTGCCAGCCAGGCTTTAGAGATTTGGCGAGCCTTCCGAATTGAAAATTAAGCGATTGGCTATTTTCTAGATAGTTCTTTCATTTGAAGTTCTTTTGAGAAGTTTTTGTACGAAAAGGTGAAATTTAAGGGGTTTAAAGTTGAGTTTGCAGTAAATGGAGACTATCGGGTAGGCAAGTCGGTATCTGGATTTTAGTTTGCTGTTTTTGGTAAGCATGAAATACCACTGTGCATGTAAAATATTTAGCTAAAAGCGGTATGCGCCAAATTCTAGAATTTATGTTTGCTAAATCAATATCTAGTACCTACGTAATAATAATTATGAATAACTAGCTGCGCCCCGCGGTTTCACCCTCGTAAGTCCCAATATTAAATAATAAAAAAAAATCATAAGTATCTTCTCCTAATCATAACAAACACAACATAAAAAGAATTATCGAACTCGATCCAGCCGTTCACGCGTCATGCCGTAAACACGCGAAACCTGGCTCTATTTTTGAATTAAATGTGCTATTTCGAGCGAATTAAATACCTTGATTTCTACCGATTTTTGTTATTTTTCTATGTGAATTGTACGACCGCCACGAGTAGTATCAACCACTCGCCGCAGGAATCTGACATCGAACGGAAATCATCAGATATCGATTTTTTTAATCAAACAAAGTGCAACGAGCGTTTCAAAAATAAGGCTCCTGGACTGCTTTAAAAAAAAACATCATTAAGAAAGCTACATTATCGAGGTGTAACATAGGCTTCTTTTGATCCTGATATTCCCACGGGATCGGGACTTACGCGGGTGTAACTGTATAATATAAATTACTTCTTAAAAATCTAATCAATTGAAAAGCACTTGTGGTAGAAGAAGTATTGCACCGAGAAACAAGTATTGGTATATTAGTATGGTGAGCGTTCGACCGAGACTGCGGTTAGTAATGCAATGATGTTGGTTTATGTTGGGAAATGAAGAGAGTTCACGTACCTAGACCAATCTACTTCATCTTAGGTATATAATAGGTTAATAATATAGGGTAATATATTAGGTTGTTTAGGTAGACAGTTTATTAAATAGGTACCTAATTGTCTGTTATTTTTAATACTGTGTTGCGTTATGATGTTTTTGTTGATGTTCATAGGAACTTAACTTATACGAAGCATTCCGGACAAATCTCTGTGATTTTTGGTTTGCTTTTATTATATAAAAACTGTAAATGATGAAAAATAAAATAAAAATAAAAAATAATAATAATATATAATATATAATAACAATAAATGATATATTAGCACATGTATATTAAACAATACAATTGCAAGTAGGTAACCCTGTTTCCCGAAAATAGCGTGAGCTGTGGCTCGGGAATATAGTTCTCCCTATATATATCCATCTATATAATTAAAGTAGCTGCGCCCCGCGGTTTCACCCGCGTAAGTCCCGTTCCCGCGGGAATATTGGGATAAAAAGGAGCCTATGTATTATTCCAGGTCCCAGCTACCTATATTCCAAGTTTCATTGCAATCGGTTCAGTAGTTTTTGCGCGAAAGAGTAATAATAAATGGAGTAGTGACAACATGCTTTGTCTTTTTCAACTTTGAAACAAGAACTTTCAAAGTTGACAGACAGAAACAAAAACTGGTAAAATTACTTAGACCTTACAGCAAGTTTAATAATAAGGTTATAAACGCTTGGGTCCATAACATAGACCGTAGAATCATTTTAAATCGGAAGTTTTCTCTAGCACTCTTGAATCGTTTAGTTAATGTCCAATTCGCAAAATTTCCAGCGGTCGCAAAAAGTCCAGTTCTCATATTGTCCAGTTCGCTGATTGTCCAGTTCGCACAAAGTCCAGTTCGCTAAAAGTCCAGTTCGCACAAAGTCCAGTTCGCACAATGTCCAATTCGCAGAAATGTCCAATGTTCATAATAACGCCCCACGACGACCCATCGGCGTAATGGTCAACATGCCGGACTGCTGAACAGAGAGTTCCGGGTTCGATTCCCGGCACGGTCAACATTATTTATCTGACGAGCATATTTGTTGGCTGTGGTCTGGGTGTCAGAAAATGTATTTATTTATATAAATACCTAATTATTACATATTCTGACACCCAGACCATTACATCAATCAATTGTGTTAGTTCCCATAGTACAAGCTGTAGCTTAGTTTGGGGGCTAACCAACCGTATGTGAATTTTGTCCTAATATTATTTAAAAACACATACTATCAGCTTTATTTATCCGTACTTATAATACATAGATTTTACTTACTAAATAGTAATTGTATCAAGCGTTGGGTTTTAATGATTAGTCAAGTTATTAGTTCAAATCTGTTTTATTTTTTATTATTTTTTTAAACAACATACATCAAATAAAATCAACTTAGAAAATCAAACATAGTTGTTTGGTAATTGTAATTTTCAAAAATCAAATGTGGGAAATAGTTTTTAACTCCAGGATTTAACAAAATAAAGACAATTATTGTTAATTAACAAAGCTTCATTTAAAAAGACGTAAAAATATGATTTTTCGTACATTTTTACGTAATCTGACGTAAGATGTTAATTTTGATGTTCAATACAAAAAATGTTTGCGAAAACTAGAAAACGACCAAATTTCAATTAAGCAGTTTTTTAAAAAAAATTTGTTAATTAACAATAATTGTCTTTATTTTGTTAAATCCTGGAGTTAAAAACTATTTTCCACATTTGATTTTTGAAAATTACAATTACCAAACAACTATGTTTGATTTTCTAAGTTGATTTTATTTGATGTATGTTGTTTAAAAAAATAATAACAGCTTGTACTATGGGAACTAACACAATTGATTGATGTAATGGTCTGGGTGTCAGAATATGTAATAATTAGGTATTTATATAAATAAATACATTTTCTGACACCCAGACCACAGCCAACAAATATGCTCGTCAGATAAATAATGTTGACCGTGCCGGGAATCGAACCCGGAACCCTCTGTTCAGCAGTCCGGCATGTTGACCATTACGCCGATGGGTCGTCGTGGGGCGTTATTATGAACATTGGACATTTATGCGAATTGGACATTGTGCGAACTGGACTTTGTGCGAACTGGACTTTTAGCGAACTGGACTTTGTGCGAACTGGACAATCAGCGAACTGGACAATATGAGAACTGGACATTTTGCGACCGCTGGAAATTTTGCGAATTGGACATTATGCGCCTAAACGTCTTGAATTTACTTGGATGGAGTTCTAAGTATTTCTTTAACCGTAACACTATTTAACATTTTAATTTGCTTATAAATTTGTGTTTGGCTTTGATTACTTTCTTAAGGCCCCAAGGTCGGATTCAAAATTGTTGATTATTTTCTAATGCAATGTTTTAGAATATTTTCGTTGCTAGCGTTTGTAAATGACATTGTTCCCTTTATTTTGGTGTACCTAGTTTAAAGACAAATATTTTTATTGTTATTGTCACTTAAATGTTGACTTAAAGTCAACATTTAAGTGACTGTTTTGGTTAAAATGTGGATAGGCTTCAACACTCTAACGTTTAATTCCAAGTTAATAATTGACTAAGTTAATAATTTTAGTTTTAATTTTAGCTTTTAACTTTTTTTATTATTTTCAACACTCTTGGTCATATTTGTCTGGAGACTGCACTAAATGTAGGAAACAATGGCACCTACAATCCACACACAAAGAAATATTCAACAACGTTCCTTACTGAAACAATCACAATTCTTGATGATCCCAACAGGCACTTTGAATTTAGCTCGAGGCCCTTCATGTAAAATATTTTACTCGAATAAGAAACGTAGGGTTATAATTATAAGCGCTATGTATGATAATAATTTTACTAGCTGCGCCCTGCGTAAGTCCCGTTCCCACGGGAATATCGGGATAAAAGTAGCCTATGTGTTATTTCTGATATCCAGCTACCTAAATTCCAAGTTTCATCGCAATCGGTTCAGTAGTTTTTGCGTGAAAGAGTAACAAACTCACATACATACATAATTACCAACTTTCGCGTTTATAATATTAGTAAGAAGTAAGATAATCATGTTCGCAAAGTCGTATGTATGACATATGCCAAATTTGATTTGAAGTTGAGTCCAATGATATTGAAATTAGGTATATTTTGAATATTTTTATTAGATGAATCATTTTCTGTTCAACCCTTCACTCTTCCTTCACTGCTAGAGCTGTGGAGTCGTTGAATGCTTTGCCTGCCTTTTTAAGACAGTCGAAATCCTTGGAAATTTACAAAAACTGCGTGCTATAAACACTTTCTGCTGATTGCTGAATAGCGTCGAGTCCTATGAATGTATCATTTTTGTATTCTTAGGTCTTAGTTATTTCATGATTATATAGGTATGTATTTGTATGTAGATTGATAAGTAGTATGTATGATATATATTTAGTTTTAGTTTATGTACCTATGTATAATTTATGGTTTTTATATAATTATATATTTATTACCCTTATCTAGTGTAGACACCCTACCTCTCACCTTTCTTAGCTTCATTTCCATACAGTTGCCTAGAAGAGATCGCTTTCAGCGATAAGGCCGCCCATAGTGCCTCCTCAATTTAAGCTGTATTTGTTTCTATCTATTTATCTTGTAATTTTATATGGTGTGTTACAATAAACAATTTATTCATTTATTCATTCATTCACTCACTCAAGTTGCTGATGACTGCGCACGGCAGTGCCACGAGATCCAATCCTATGGTCCTCAGTGACTGTAGATGCAGCCACTAAAGATCACTTAGACCTATCGGAATACGGACGAATTCCCTTTTCAAAGCTAAATGTTTTCATTGATTTGGCAGCCCAAACTCAACACGAGTACTTACAGATCGGTTTTTTTGTTTTAGCGCCATCTGGCCGCAACTATTGAAATTACTTAGTAAAGATGCCCAAGTTGAGAGGCAAGAACAAAGGGGGGTTTAGATATTATTTTCTCGCTTTACTTTCACTGTATGTCTTTGCCACTACGACAGATGACGCTACTTGTACCTTTTTTCGTTTATCCGCGAAGTTTTGTGATAGCTCAAACGTACAATCATCTGGAAGAGTACCTATTTCCCGTAAATAGAATTATGTCCTAAATTTTATTTTAACATCATTACTATAAGTGCAAACAAGTGTAGGTATTCAATATTCAAAATTATACTATACCTAACTTGCAACACTGGACTGCAACCGAAACTTTAATGACTAAAAATGTGTGAAAAACGGTGTTTTTAAAGAAAATGCTACCGAAAAATGTCAAATGTTAAATTTGAAATGATATATACCGACTTAAAATGAAAATAAAATGATTTATTATTTGTTTAAAGACCGATTGAAATGATATTTTGGATAATTTTATAACGAGAGTAAGCCATAAATATGAACTATCACATTCATTCACATCATGATTAGCCGCTACTTAACAAAATAATCCGTAGGTAAAAAGTGATCTATTGAAATCTTCACGTACTAAGACATCTTAGAAAAAGCAGCAGGCTGGAAATGAACCGAATATTTCGCATGCTTCCAATTTCCTCATGAATAAAGAAAGATGGGTAAACGTAGGCATCCCAATCAGTTTGTAAACCAGATCATTCTGTGGTGTCGAGATAAGCACGCAACGGTATTGCGTGATTGGAGATGCTGCTGCATTTGTTGGTGCCGGTACCCCTACTATATTTGTATAACTCGAAGTTGTTTTTGTTTTGACGACCTCCGTTGTGCGTCGCGACTGCCCGACTGCAATGCAGAAGGTTACGGGTTCAATTCCTGCCAGAGACAACTATTCATCTTTGAAACATAAACATTTGTTTTTAGTCTGTTTGGTATCTCACAATGAATAAGTAATATTTAATATGAATGTACACATCTCAGATTCACAAAAAAATATATAAGTTTTATATATCTGTTAAGATGGCGCTGAGTGATGTTCACTTTTTTTTTCATTTTTTTTACACCAACGCTAATTCGTAGTAGACCACAGTTGGCGCAAGTAACATTTTTTGTCGATAGGAGGTTGTATTTTTTAAACTAACAGTAAAGGCGTTTACAATAAAAATCTAGGATTCTAGCAGCTAAACTGAATACTCTCAACTTTCTAAATCTCTCTTTTCATAATATCCTAGTGACTTTCATTCGAGTCAGAATTCAAATCGAGTTCCAATAGTACAAGCACGATAACTGCAGGTAATCAGTGTAGAAGTCGCGCGTCATTGGCATTCGAGAAGCGATATTGTGGCGCTTTCCAGTCGTCATACAATGTAGCTGCCACATTCTATCCGTCATTATTATAACACGACCTCTGTGGTGCATTGAACACCTGTTCAGCGGGTAGCAAGTTTAATTCCCGCCTTGAACCGTAAATTTGTTTAATAGTTTAGTATTATCAGAGGGCGCCTCTGGCGCGTCGGGCGAACGCCCGACTGCAATGCAGAAGACTGCGGGATCGTTTCGCGCCGGGTGCAAATATTTATACTTACTTAAAAATAAATTTGGACCTGGTGTGCGTGTCATTTCTAATTATTATATGATTGTATTCTATCTATCTTATTTAGTTATATTGATTTATCAAAATCGGTTCAGCATTTTTTCTTTCATAAGAACCTTCTCCTGATCAACACAAATACAACGCAAAAAGAATTAGCTAAATCGGTCCAGCCGTTCAGGCGTGATGCCGTGACCACGCGAAATAGAATTTGATTTTTGTATATAAGAAGATAAATTATGTATTTACCAAAAAAAAGTAATATGTAGTAGGTATGTATGTTGTCTAGTAACTATAGTACGAGCCGAGTGCTTAGTTTGGGGCTAGATTGCGCTGTGTGTAATGTTGTTATTATTATAATGCACAACATTACGATGCTTGCGGGTTCGCTTTCCGCCGAGGAGAAATATTTTTAAACATGCTAGTTGTTTGTTTTCACTACAAACCACAATAATAATAGTATCGGGGTATTTACTACCATGTTTTAATTTAATTTTACAGAGCTCGATACTTAGCTACTCACTGCAACTGACATGTTCACGAGACAACATGCCATTTGCAATTACTGGCGAAATATCGAGCACGATAAAAACAAATTATAACTTGACAAATATCCCGTTATTTAATAATATTTAATTTTATTCTTGCTAAAATTTATTTTACATCCTCATCCTAACGATGTTCTCGCTAATGAGAGAAAATTGCACAGAGTAAATTTAAAGCTATGTTATGTTACACATACTTATTGGGCGCCTTATGGCTAAAACTTAAATGTGGAGTCGTATAATGACTTTGAACATTTCGCGTAAGTAAATTTAAATGTTTCCACCTAGCTGGATAAACATTAAATCTTTATTAAAAACAGAAAATAACTAGTTTTTCTAAAATTGATGTAAGATCCCCATTTGCTTCAATTCAGCGCGTTTTTAACTCTAGATTTAGATTCCTATTTTGACTTACAAGCGTGTATTTGCAATCCTTAATTAAATATTCAATCCAGCTTAACGCAAACTCTAACTCTTGGGCTCTTCATCATAGCTTCATCAAATATTAAACTTTTTAAGTTCACACGATTTGTAACATTACCTTCCCGCGAGCATGACTATTGCAACGTATTTCAAACGTCGAAGTAAGAAAATCCTATCACACTATCCGACTAATATTATAAATGCAAAAGATTGCATGTTTGTGTTTCAATCACGCAAGTACTACTGAACCGATTGCTATGAAACTTGGTATGCAGAAAGTTGGGAATCAGGAGTAAAGCTTACTGTACTTTTTATCAAAGATTTCTGCAGGATTGTATAATAATACGCGATTAGGACCCGGTAAAATGTAACTAAGTTTACCCAAAAGTATTCCTCTTATTTTTATTTTAAGATACAGGGCCTTACATTTATCAAATAGCTACTTAATCAAACCTTATGCAAGTGATATCAACATACAGCCTGCGCGTACGCACCGGGACAACGTACCTACAGAGTAAACTTGAATTCAGTCGCGCGGGGACGCTCGAAGCGAGCGGTTGTGTCACGTGCTGTGTTTGTGTTTAGTGATTTAACATTGCATACTTGATAGTTAAACGGTTTTAAATAGTTTTTTTATGGTAAGTACATTGACCACATAAAAGACTTTAGATTTAACTTATTTATCAAACAAATCTAGTGATATGTATTTTTAAATAATTTGAATTTAGCGTAATAGCAGTATGAAAATCCATTAAATTAAAGAAATTCAAATAAGATAATAAATCACAACAAAAAGCACTATTAAAAATAAAATGCTAATAAAATCAATCAACACGAAAATAAAAATCGATATTTTTTTGACATGAATTTAATTTTAAAAACGTAGGTTTGCGTATAATAATAAAATAAATCATATTCAGTTTCGATTTGATCACGCGATATTGGTGAAGTTGTGCACTAAAGGTGCTCCAACACCGCAAGCACTCACTCGTAACAATGCAACGTTACACATTCTAACATTAGGTACATACAGCGCGCACCTTGTAATTATAATTTTTAGGTAGTATATTTATGGTGTATTTTAATTATTTATATTTGTTATCACAACGCGACTTACCATTACAGTCCCTTTTCCAAGTCAATAAGGTTGCCTAGAAGAAATCGTTTTAAGCGATAAGGCCGCCTATTTGTTCAATATCTCATCTCCTCTTCTTTTCTTATAGTGGTGTGTCTCACCTAGTGTTAGAGTTTTCAGGTCGCCATAAGGCCTTTAACTTGATCTAACGACTGCTATCAGAGATAACAACCGGGACAAACGGCTTCACGTGCCTTCCGAAGCACGAAAAAGCTCGGGAAAGTGATTTCTTGCCACACAAACAAACGGTCACCCATCCAAGTAATGACCACGCCAAACCCGCACAATCATTCAAGATCGGCAGGTGCAACTGGGCCAATGTGCTGCTCACCTGAAATAAAATGTTACATTACACGTGAATGCTCAATGCTCGTCCGTCAGGCTTTGCTTGTAATGTAATGCTCAAAGTCGAATCTATAGTTACATTACAATGCTCGCGGTGAGGGAGCATCATACCTAATTAAATTATTGATTTATTAGGGAAGTACATACTTATACGCATGTACTAGTACGTATGTAAACAGCCGTTTTTTATGTACAGGGAAATTTGAAAATAGGAAGTAGCTGCCTAGAAATTGCTGCGTGTGTCGCGTTGATTTCTGTAAAACGTGTATGAGTCAGTACCTATGAGGAGATAGCTATTCGTGATTTGCGAAGTATCTGATAGTTCAACTTACCATAGATACCCGAGATGTGATAAATCATTCATCATCTTCTAGTAGAACTTTAATGTAGAACAGATGAAATATGTTTCTACTTTTTTCTAAATTAGACTTTCATCGTCTAGAGTTTTTTTAAATAGTCTTTTGTATCTACATTAACCGTCTTATCGTCGTGTTTCTCTTTACCTGTAGAACTTATTTACGTCAATAGGATAAATGGGAAAAAAATCAATTCAAACTAACCATTTGCTTATTAAGTTTTCAATGGGACACATGAAACACCCATAGTTCAAGTAAATTTGAGATGCTTCACGTTTGTCCCATTAATGAACAAATGGGAAGCATCCAAAATTTGAATACTATTACAAAATTTTGTTTTTAAAAGTGTCTAGATAAAAGTATTTTACGTAGGTACGTATAGTACATTTCCCAATGCACTATGCATACACACATACGCCCATAAAACATAAAATTAACCCGATTTGCCCTTCATTTCTAAGAATGTCCCCACATAACGTTATTGTCCACTTCGAAATACCGACGACGTGCTACGTCCCGCTGCATTCTCCATACAAAAGACGTCAACGCGCTTATGACTGACACAAAACTTGTAGATTGAGTTTTTGCTAGTTTGAATTTGTAGTTTATGATTTGTAAATAGAGTTTAATATCGCGTGGAGATTATTATAATTTAGTACACTAACACATTTAAGGCGACTTGCATAAAACCATTTAAAAACATATTTAACAAAATCAATTTTAAAATAATTTATGGGAAATCGAACATTGGACTCTATTTCATTAGGTGGACGATTGATAATATGTTGCCACAAATGGACAGTTCTTGCCATTCTGACAGATTTTAAACACGTTTAACTGCTTAAACATGTTTAGGAACCGTTATGCAAGCCGGCCTTAGTTTTGAAACGCTAAAATAATTATATATTTTTTTAATGGAAATTGTATGTTATACAAAAAAACTGAAGAAGTAATCGTTTTGCTAGGTAGGGTTAAATTAGTAACGGTTCGGCGGTATGCCTTCATCATAAGTGCTACATTTTAACATTTTTGTGACTACTTACTTATTCCTTTCCAGTCCCACCACTTCGAAATATCTTATCTTACTTCTTATTAATATTATAAAGGCGAAAGTTTGTATGTATGTGTGTATATGAAGTTGTTACTCTTTCACGCAAAAACTACTGAACCGATTGCAATGAAACTTGGAATATAGGTAGCTGGGGACCTGGATTAACACATAGGCTATTTTTCCCGATATTTCTGCGGGAACGGGACTTAGCGGGTGAAACCGCGGGGCGCAGCTAGTAAAGTATAAGTGTACATTCCTACCATGCGACTAACGGAAAGGCATTAATAACCATTTTTTTTTCTTAATTAACTATTTTTCTTTATTTTACAAAAACGAAAAATACGAACAAGAAGACAAAAGGTCGAAACAGAAACAAAATAAAAAATAGACTAGGTATTTGTATTGATAAAAATTAAATAGGTTAGACAAATGAACAAAAAAATGCAATTCCCATTAATCCTATCAATGAGACAATATTTAATGGGACAAATGGGAAGTACCCAATATATCTAATCTAACTTACAATTAAGAGGGGATATTTATTGTCTCTTGATTAAAAACATGAAACGGTATCTTACGTAAAACTAGTTTTATATCGATTTATCACGACATTGTTGTGTTTTCACGATCGTTTCTTATTTAGTTAATGAACTTAGAACACAGTAATAGAAAACTTCGTTTTATTGTTAGGACATAAAAGTTATGATTTACGGATTTTATGTCCAAGCGCTATGATTTTAACCGACTTCACGTAAAGGAGGTCCGATCCAGTTTGTTGTTTTTGTATTAGAAAGGTATTTATTAATATGAGCTCCGCCGTTTTTTATATATGTGTTTTGATAGGTCTAGTATAAAATCATCATCATCATCAGCCTGTTGCAGTCCACTGCTGGACATAGGCCTCTCCAATTGCACGCCACCTAGATCTATTTTCGGCTTCTCGCATTCAGCATCAAATCGCATCTAGTATAAAATGCCTCATCTGCGTTCATTTCAAGCCTTCAGCTATCTGCATTCAAAATTTCAACGCGATCGGTTCAGAAGTTTTTGCGTGTTTAAAAGAAAAACATCTAAGCAAATTAATAAACAGTTTTTTTTTCACACAACTGCATTCAAAGACATTTCAGTTGAAATGCTGCTTTTTTTTAATATCATTTACAAACTCTAGTTTATACTTCTCGACGGCTTAAAGTTTAACCCACGGTTTAATTCGCATAATTTTGGCGGCCTCTGTGGTGCGTCGGGTGCAAATATTTATGCTTAAAAATATGTATTTACAAAAGAAAAGTAAATTTAAGTAGTATATCCGTTGTCTAGTCACCGTAACACAAACTTAGCAGCTTACCATGGGGCTAGATGGCGCTGTGTTGGTCACAGAATTTATTTATTTGTTTAAATTTATTTAAAGAGATCAAAAGAGGTAATAAACATATATACCTACAAACTTTCTCGTGTTTTATTAGTAAGGATATTATGAAATCGGCTCAATATGAAAGGAAAAAATAACCCTATTAATGCCTTGTATCGATTCTCATTATTGGAAAGTTAAAATTAAATAAAAGATACTTAAAAAAACAATTGAGGACTGTTTTTTAATAAGTGAGAACTTGATTTTGGTTCCCAACTGTTTTGGATGTTAAAGAAAGTAGCTCTTTGTATTTACAGTTATTAAATACTTCTTTGTGTACGGATAGCAAATAAATTGATAATTAAAATTTTACGATTAATTTAAAAACATTCCAATGGTTTATGTTTCTTGTGTTTATTGCTGAGGAGATTCTACTGCAAATCTAATATTCTTTGACAGGATTCGAACCCGTTCCACTTGCTTGCTGGGCGAGTGCTAACTTTTGTGGCACACCACACAGCAATCCACGTGTCATTGTCAATAAAATTATACACCATCTTCTTGTTTGGATTTTAGATGATGCATTTCCGTTTGAAATATTTAGCTTCTGGGGGAGCTCGCGTGAGATAAAGGCACTGGGGTCCTGAATTTTTCATTTCAATTATTTCTTGTTGGTACTTCATTCATAAAATAATAAAACTACACTTATTAATCAAATTGAATTGAATCAAAACTATTTAAAAAAAAGATATATTCACAAAAACACAACGCACGGTCTACGTCAGGCGGGATTCGAACCAACGCATCTCAATCCAATCCGGGCGGGCTTAAGCACTTATAATAAAAATAATAATATAATTTGAATTGAATCAATTCAAAGTTAAAAAAAATTTTTTCATTAACTGATTGTCTTTTTTGCTGTCCCTCCTGCCATAGGTACTCAGTACATATCTGGTAAGTACTCGATACATTTTTAAACGATATGATTACAGTAAAAAACACTGGTACTTCCGAAGTCTTCAGATGGCAGAAAACAAGTTTTTTTATTCGAAATGCTTTTAGTCTACGTTGTTTTTTGTCTATGCTGTTTGTTTTGGATTTCTTATTTACATAATAATGTATTACAGGCTATAATTTTTCAAACTTTAGATAAAATACTAGCTGCGTCCCGCGGTTACATTCGCGTATATCCGGATCCCGTGGGAATATCGATAATGCAGCTTTCTATTGGCGAAAGAATTTTTGAAAATTAATTACAAACAAACAAATAAAATATCTTTCCCTTTTATAATATTAGCCGTTGAATAAAAACTCCTAACTTTTAAAAAGAAAAATGGTTTGGTAAAATTATATTAGACAGATCTGTAAATTGAAAAATCTGTCCTTAAAATTATTATGTTGCTTTACTAATTTACGTGAATTTTATTAGCTATTTATTGTTTTAGACAACTTTCATATTTGTCTCAGATTTGCTAATTGAGTTATTTTTGCGCGAATCTTTTGGTTTTTTATGACCAGTTACGGGTTAAAAGTTTGAGATAAATTTTATATTATTTAAATTAGATTGCTTTGTCTATCCGTAGTCTAGATAAAATAAGATAAGGTACAGTAAAATGTTATTATACCTATACAAGCAAAATATTTTTATAAAATATAATAAACTATAGCTGCGTCCCGCGGTTTCACGCGCAGAAGTTCCGTTCCTGCGGGATTATCGGGATAAAGCACATATCTAGCCTATGTGTTATTCCAGGTCTCCAGCTACCTATATTCCAAGTTTCATCGCAATTGGTTCAGCGGTTTTTACGTGATTGAGTAACAAACACACATACACACATATACACATACTCACAAGCTTTCAGCTTTATAATATTAATAGGATAGGATAGGATTCTCTTTCTTCTTCTCATCTGAGCGATGTTCCCGGGAACCGGGAACTTAGGAACCCGGGTCTCACTAAAACTTCAAATTATCTAGGGGTTGGCGCAGAAGGATATAGGGAAGTCATCAATGACTTACCTAACATAGCTAATGCAAACAGTTTTGGCACTATTTTTACCGGCGGCCGGCCGCGTAACACCAACCTTCCTACGAGCCAAGTAGTTTATTCGCCAACGCGTAGAGTGAGTGAGTGAGTGGTTTGTCAGTCAGTCAGTCAATCATATCTTTAATGTATTTTTGAAGAACCGGACGAATTTTGATAATTTAATGCATTTTTTCTTCTAAAATATTTCTAAGTCAAAAAAAGATAAATTAAACTTCCTTCCTCAGTAAAACTTAATACCAAACTTAACCTAAAAACTTTATTAAGGAACTGTAACTTTAACTTCACTAGTTCGAAATTTAAATATTGTACAGTTAAAATGATGTAAGAGTTAAAAATTAAAGAAACGGTTTAACGGTGTTCTGAATTTAAATTTTCTTGATTATGCAATGACCAATGAGGTTCATTTCCGATCGAAGAAAGGGATATCATAGATTGGAAACTTTTTGTAGTTCGACAGAAAAGAGTTCGGAATAGATTGAATTATTTTCTTTGAATAAAAGATACATAGATAAAGTTATAGTATAATTTTTCACTCTTTGCACACCGGTCATAAGGTGCAGGTCGTGAGCAATATGGGTACCGCTTATCGGTAGCAATAATTTGCAGCACTGCGAATAAATGTTTTCTATACAGCTCCAGTAATATTTATACTACCTACTTATATGAACTTATTTAGTGTATGTAGATTTACTTTATTTATAGCAAATAACACATTATAAAACCAATTACACTAATTGACTAGCAAAAAGTTTCATTCAGTTTACCTATTAAAACAAACAAATGCCTTAAATTTTTTATTCAAATGTAAGAAAAGGGACAAAAGGATCTAAGTAGGGTGTGTGTTCTAAACTAGACCAGTAGAACAACTTTTATTGTATGACTTTAGGAAATTCGATTTTTTTTCGATTTTTAAAGTTATTATTAGATATGTTTACTCATAAAACAGGAATGTCGAAAAACTGGTTCAGCGGATAACGGATGGGCAGTTTTGTCGACTTTTCGTCGAGCGATCGAATGTGTCGTCGACTGGCAATCACACGTCTGCACGACCTTAAAGGTTTACGGTAAACCATTGAATTGCATAATGTTTTGAATAATTTTCATGGTTAGATTAGAACTTAGATGATAATTAATTTGGTATTGAAAACATTTAAAATGAAATATTGGATTTTTACTTAGGTACTTACTTTTCACTATCGATAATAATTTAAGCCGAATGGAGGTTCTTCTAAACTATTTTATGACTTTTGGCAATCTAGACCATATTTTGAAGAAAAAATAGTAGGTTAAATTTCTAAAAGTCGTAAAAAAAAGTTGTTCTCCTAAACGATTTAATCAACTCTCATTCGGCTCTATTGTTTCCGAAAAACACTCTAAAATAGACGTTGATATAACTTGTAAAATGTAGAAAACAATAATTGCCATAAAACGTACACGTACCACATACTTACCGTAATAATTGTAGAATACTTATTTATTTATTTATTTGGAAACCCAACAGCTAAAAACAAAGACATAAAAAACAGTGTAAAAACGGAAAGCCAATAATAGTTAAGGTATCACGGCTTTTAGCCCTGTTCCTATACGAAACAGTATTATTCAACATATCTACTAAATGCTGACATTATTACAAGAAAAGTAAGTATATTTAACGGTAATCATCGAAGTTATAATGTTTAAAACAAAATTACATCCTTTATGTTTCTCGTTTATAAATTACCCGTTTCGAAGTTTTAATATTACCGCATTGAGAAATGATCACAATTAAAAAAACTCATTCCTTTTCCCAATAACCACGTCTTGTTAAAAATAATTATTTCTTGAAATGATTAATTTTTAGCCAAAATATTATTTTTATACAAGTTCTAAGTAAACGTACTTACAAAAGCTTTAGTATCTTCTTACTAGTCTGTGCATAAGCTTCTTAATTTTTTTTAGTGTAGTGGTGTGGCTTGTGTAAGAGTTTTCAGGTCGCCCGAAGGCCTCTAACTTGACCTAACGACTGCTATCAGAGATAACAACCAACCAGTTTTGCAAAAACTTCAGACATACTAACCCATTATTTCCTCTGGGTATATCTCGGGCACTACAGCGTTTTAAAAGCATGAATCAAAAGTTATCTTACCTTACGTAGAGACCCAGTTTTGTATTTTTAATTTTAATTAATTTTATTAAAATGTATGATGGTGTACCTATTTTAAAGTTATCTACACTTTACAAATCATAAACAATTCGATGAAAAGCTAGTTATTACGGCATAAGTTCGTGCAAATCTGCAACTCAAATGAAAAAACATAACCCTTTGTTTTGGCTTCAGAGTCGGGCCGCGGTTTTACCCGCGTAAGTACCGACCTTTTAGGAATATTCTGATAATTAGTATTATATTTTTATTCCAGTATCATCGCGATCTGTTCAGTAGTTTTTTTGCGTTTAAAAGCCACATACCTACATAAAAAAACATTTGCGTTAATAATATTAATAGGATAGGATATAACTAGGTACCTATATCAACATTCAACGAACCTCAACCATTCTAACATTCCTCATTCCTACGACCTCCATAGAAAGTGCAGAATGCAACAAATGCAACAGAAGACGCAACAAACGCAACTTTAATTAAATGTAATCACATACACTTTGCAGTTTTTGCACATCACTCTGATACTATATTTGATTTGGCGTCTACTGTACCTAATTGCGAAAATTGCGTCATAATGAGACGGTATTTGCGAAGAAAATTGTAAGAGATGTGCGTGGGCTCACCTTGGGGTTTGTAGAGGTGTAATTATGGTTGCAATAGCATGGCTACCATGGAGTTGTTGGTTTTTTTCTTCTTTTTAAATTTTTGTAACTGACTTTCAAAGAAAAAAGAGATTGCTAACTCAGATTAGGTAGGTAGGTATGGTATTTTTTGGAATCCTGGGTTTTTTTTTTCATTTTGTTAGCTGTTTTTTAAACGACTTCCAAAAAAATATATTACATTTCTGTTATTAACTAGATGCTAGATTTACTTTTTAAACTTTATTGGTTATTTTCACTGCAAATATGATTTAATAACGGGATTTAATTAACAATATTAGATTTTCGGGTCTAGATCGCGTTATAACAACAAAATTATTTTTAATTTAGTAAATAAATTTAAATTACTCCGACGTTTCGGCAAACGGATTACACCGGCCGTGGTCCCGGGAAGACCGATGAACGGAAATCGTGTAAGTTCAAAAAATGTATTTAATTAACAGTTTAATTTTATTTTTTTACACGGAGCTTGATATTTCGCGAGTAATTTCAATTAGCTTGACTGAGGCTGAAATCTATAGTGGGTACTTTGACTTTGCTCAGACTGAGCTTAAAAAAACTAAGCATAAACTGCGAATTGGAATTTATAGTCGAAATTAATTTAGTTACATACGAATAAAATAAAAAGAACTTCATAGTCATCATAACAGACCAGCAAAGTTTAGAACATTATTTTTGATTGATTTGCATTCTAAATTTGAAAAACTTCGACTTTAAGCAAAAACTTTGGATAGTTGCAAGATCACTTTAAAAAATAAAAAATAAGACATTTTTTTTTGTCAAAGTTTTTGCTTAGCAAAATTAAAGTACGGACTAAGTATAGATTTCACACTGAGTGCAGTCCAATTAAAATTACTGGCGAAATATCGAGATTGTAAATACCCCGTTATTTAATATTATATCTCGATTTACTTCATTTCAAATGTGGTCTGTTGTTTTTTTTTTTTTTTGCGAAAATGATGATGTCCAGCAGTTAATGTATATTATTAGCCCCTGCTTTTGTACTCTTTGTAGTAAAATCAACCAAATAAGTAAAAACACATTTCATTGTCTAAGGGCTGATTTTTGTAATCCCTAGATAGAGATAGATATCTGACAAATAAAATGTAACACCACCGAATGAAAAACGTCACTATGATATTTAAAAAGAAAATAAATCTAAATTTAGAAGATCAAAATTTGAAGGCTTTTCAATTTGGTTGAGTTCGAAGAGACTTATCCGACAGATATCTTTTATCCGTTGAATGAAAAATCAGGCTTAAAACCATTTAATTTTATTTCTATAATTTAATAGTGCTAACTATCTTTTAGTTTCCGCAGAACACATCTTTACCGCCGCCTCTGTTCTCACCAGTAGTAATTGGTAGTAGTTTGTGTTGGCTACCGGAATAGCTTACGGTACTCACAAACAGCTGGACGGGTGTTTATTTCATTATGTAGTGGCAGCTACTTGTTCTTAGAGGCGCCGGTGTTGCGCGGGCGCACATGAGAGCATAGGTTGCTATATTACAATGAACGATTCGTTGCAGTTACCGACAACAAATAATGTTTCCTATAAGATTAACTTAATATCAATTGCCGAAATAGCAACAATGAAAAATAAATTTACTTAGGCCTGATTTTTTATTCCACGGATAAAATATATCTGTCGAATAAGTTCGAACCCAACCAAATTTAAAAGCCTTAAAATTTTGATCTTCTCAATTTAATTTTTTTTTTAAATATCATAGTGACGTTTTTCATTCGGTTGTGTTACATTTTATTTGTCAGATATCTCATCTCTATCTGGGGTTTGACAAATCACCCCTTAAGATGATTAGTGATTTCCAAAACTGTTTTGGTAACTCTTTTTTTACATTTTTAGTTTTATGTTTTTAAAAAACTCGTTCTTGACGGGTTCCGAACCAGAATATTCATCGCTTTGCCACGAAAACTATTTCTTGAATCAAGTGTTTTTACATCGTTTTGTAACTTTTACAAAACGATCATCTATCGATTATCGATCGGTTTTTTCATGTAGTTCTGAGATTCGTATTGCCTTTACTTGTCTATAAAAACGAATAGTATATTTTGATTATAGAAACCCACTAAATACCTACTGACAGTTGGTGTTCTTAACGGCATGGCGGCAAAAACGTCGGATTTCATATTGATTTGTTTGTTTTAGAGTTTATATAGGTCCTTAGCTCTCTTATTTCTCTCCTTTCTTTCCTTTCGCATCATGTCATAGCGCCTGATAATGGTTGTATTTTAAGAAACTAAAATTGTATTGAAAATATACTTTTTAGTTGTATGTTTATGTAACAATCACGCTAAAACTACCGAACCGATTGCGATGAAACTAGGTATACAGATAGCTGGAGATCTGGATTAAAACACAGGCTACTTTTTATCCCGATATTCTAGTGGGATCGGGACTTATGCGAGTAAAACTGCGGGCGCAGTTAGTTAGTGCATAACAATTGAATAGGATTTGGAACGGGACTGAATGGAACTTGATATCTGATTGGATATTGGAATGTATCGGGACGAATTGCAACTACAAGGTAACGGGATTATTAGCGTTTATCTGTCATCACTTATTGCACTGTATTGTACGTAATGATGATGGATCATTGGGTATCGGGATGTGACGCCTGAGACTAACAACAACTCTATTTGCTTTCCTAACAAAAAATATTTATGCTTTACAAGCAAAGTCCAGCGTTTCACCTGCGCAAGTACCGATTCCGTATCGATGTTAGAAGTAGCGTGTGTGTTATTCCACGTCTATAGGTACACACATAGCATTTTTAATAAATTTGGAGTAAGGTCGGAGTAGTGAGAACATGCTTTGTCTTGTTCCGTGACAAGAACTTTCAAACTTGACCAACAGAAACAAAACTCTCCGATCCGACCCTACTCCACGTTCAATACTTATTTCTTGTATACTATATATTTATAATAAAGGTAGAGAGGTCAAAAAGTCTGTACTTGGAAGTAAATTCAAAAATAAGTTGTCAAGTGGACTTAGGAAAAGTACCTATACTATACTATGTGCGTAGAACAAATTATATTGTTTTTAAAATTCATGTTATCTCTTTGTTCCTTATACAATTAAAAAGTACTAATCCGATTGAAATCTGGTTTTCAATATTGGATAGTTCTATTTTCGAGGAACCTCTTGGTACACCTACTTTGCGTCGAAAACCAATTAGTAGAACCCGAGTGATGAACGAAAAAGTCGGCTACGCACTATTTATACGCAGACGAAGTCGCGGGTAACAGCCAGGGGCTCTATTTTTTAACCAAATGAAGCATTTCGAGCGATTTTAATACCTCGATTTCTGTTGATTTTTGTTCAATTTCTTTAATTTTTCTACGTGAATCGCACGTCCACAACGGGTGTTATCAACCACTCGCAGCAGGAGTCCGGCATCAAACGATAATCAGCAGATATCGAATTATTTAAATCGCCTGAAGTGCAACGAGCAATTCAAAAATAAGGCTCCAGGACTTTTTAACTTTTTACTAATTAAAAAACGCGAAAATTTGCATGTAATTATGCAACTTGGACTAGCTATAGATAGCTGAAGACCGGGATGCGGAAACGGGACTTACGCAGTTGGAACCGCGGGGCGCAGCTAGTATAAATATGAGTTCTGTATTCTCGAATTTAACCTCTATGTTCTTCTAGACCTTTCAAGAACAATGTTATCAACTCCACATTTATTATCTGTCACACCAAATATGACGCGGGAATTTCAAACTAATTTGAATATAATAGAACAAGATGGCGCCCAAAAATGGCGCTCGTTTAAATGCAAAAAGGGCCGTCTGGCAAGCGTTTAAGGAAATTATCTTTGAAAAAGGTTTTATACATTATGCACGAACGTGTTTGTGTTTATGCATTTGCATGAAATTGCGACGATTTCGATGAAAACTGGTCTGTTGAATGCAAAAGACGAATTTATAATTCATAGTTTTAGTTTTAGACGTATCTCTTTAGAATTTAGAAGAAATTTTAGAATTAGAAAGGAAATCAAGATTTTTCTTAAGTTTTCGCGTTGCTTATACATCAAATTAAACGAATTTAACCATTTTTCATTTGGTATTCAAAAGCCTAAATGACTACTGGTACGTAAAGTCCTCGAAACGTGGGGCAATGAAATATCCTCAAAACAGTAAACGCAACGCGATTTCAACTGTTTTTTATTATAAAATAATTTACTAATTTAATAAAATTCGTTTAAATTGACAGTGCTCCCAAGTCATCCCAAGTTATTCGGGTATCGTTATTTTTAAATTCTCTTACCTTGAAGTTTTGACTTTAATCACAATAGTGTTGGTCAAGAGGTGACGTAAACATTTAAAAATAATACCTATTAATCTTA
Organism: Idaea dimidiata; assembly: GCA_949358125.1. NCBI lineage: Eukaryota > Metazoa > Arthropoda > Insecta > Lepidoptera > Geometridae > Idaea > Idaea dimidiata. The sequence goes on from OX442340.1 coordinate 1,712,133, forward strand.
ACCCATGCATATCGTTTGTCGTTGCTTTATCGTCCTGGCGCTTAAAAAAATAAAGTAAATTAAAAAAAAATACCCCGACTACTTTTCAATGCAATTTAATTCATTTATTTAAATCAGATGTCAAAGATCCATTATTTTGTTAGTAATTACTTATAGCTATGTTAGTAACAAGAAACAATAGTCCACCAAATATCGCACAAATTAGCACTAAATTAGTCAATCAATATTACATTATTTAATCAATAAAATAATATGAATGCCTTTTGTCAAAACCACCTGCCACTTTTATGCAGTGATACATAATAAACTCATATTTATTGGCCGCAACGCTCAGGATGCTGTTAGAGCTGCCGCGTATACGTCTAAGCAGAGAAGTACTTCTTCTTCATCTTTAAAATGGCTTTTCCATTCAGACATTTGCCAGTGTCAAGTATTATCAATATTTGCAAGCTAATTGTATTGAACAAAACAGTCAAGTCGTCATAGTTAAAGTCAAGTCGAGGGAATCATTGTAAAAAGGGGGCCATTTTTTACAATGTTTGTTCACAGAGCTTTGGAGACAACACTAAGCTAAAGTCCATGTTTTGCACCGATTTTCACTTTTATTTACACTTGTTCACCTGCACGAAACTAAATTGATTAATATGCCCCCGAAATTAAACATTTTACACGCATTTGAACTAAGTTTTACAAAAATCAAAATTTAGCAACACATCTCCTTAACGCATTCCCGCCAAAACTCCGAGAAGTACTTCGCTTTTTTTAAAACTTAAAAACCACAGATAAATTTAAAAAACTTTTTATTAAGTATTTTTTTTTAATTATTTGATGTGTATTTTAATTACTACCTATATTTTTTAACTGAACGACAACGCGGCGACTTAGCGACGACTTATAAGACATCATGGTAGGGTGGAATATCTCAATGAATCAACCTATACATAGATACCTATGTACGTAGGTACCTACTATTTAGAATTGTAAATACCTACACAACAAGACCAAAGTTCCTGTATCTAGATATATCCATAAATCTACATGCTCGGATTAACGGATAGCCTAGATCCAGATCTTTACTAACAGTATTTTCAAATTATTTTACTATCGTGGAAGCAATTTCGATCGTGCGTGATGCCACTATTCTCATTGCAATATATCACGAATAGAGGATATTAATAACTCGCTGCGTCCTGCGGTTTCGCCCGTAAGTCCAAATCCCGAAGGAATATCGGGTTTTGAAGTAGTCTATGTCCTCCCCCAAGGTCACATCGACCTATATACCAAAATTTTATGAAATCGGTTTAGCGGTTTAGATGGGAGAACCTAACGGACACACAAAGCTACTTTCGCATTTACATTATTAGGCGGAACTGAATTTACCCACCTACAACTACATACCTATCTTCAAAAATAAAATTACCTAACTAAATGACTGAACTATATCTATATACTAGCAATATATGTACCTACTAACTAACTATATACTAGCTGTGCCCCGCGGTGTCACCCGCGCCGCGTAAGTAAAAAATTCTGGAAAAAGATCCTTCTCCTGATCATTATAAACACGACACAAAACGAATTATCGAAATCGGTCCAGCCGTTTCAGGATAATGCCGTGACCGTCACATGATATCCTAAAGTGACGCGTTTCGAAGATAAAGGCCTACGAAGTTTTAATTGGAAATTGTTTAAAAGTTATATTCATTATTCAAGGTGTAACGGGTAGGTACGCCCTTTTAATCCGAAAGGAGGTTGTTCTAGACGTCTAGCCCAACAACTTTTGTTTTACGACCTTTGAAAATTCGAACTTTTTTTTGAAAATTTCGAGGTTATGTTTTACTAAAAAAACAGCTGCTTTTAAAAATAAAGGTAATCAAAGTTATGATTGTAGTGGACCAAACTGAATGAAAGGACAACATAAGGTCAATGATCTCGAACTCTTAGAAACAGCTGATATTCAAGTAAACTGTACACTTAAAATTTTCGAAAAATACTTCGAATTTCTAAAAGTCCTAGAACAAATTCGTATACCAATAGGAAGACCATAAATCAAACAATCTTTGCCTTCAAACTATGCCATTAAACCGTCATGTGTAAATCCAATAAGAATGAATTTTTCGAAATATTCTAGGTAAGTATCGGAATTTAGTAGCCTAACGTTTTAATAGATAAGAATCTGCCTTTAAGGCTAGTTTAAAATGATAATAATACACCCACACAAATAAATTTCTCCAAGCAAATTTCTTTATATTAATATTTTAAAATGTGGCCTACTAATCATTTTTTTCGTCTATGTGAGCTGTGTTTTGCATAATTTATCATTTTTCTTTGTTGCATAATTATTATGTAGATGTTTATATGTAGATAATAATTTATGCCTAATAAGTAATAACCGTAGGCTTAGTCACAATTTGCGTGGGTGTTTAATAAATCGTGTTGATTTGTTTCGGAAAGTAAGTACGTACCAACAGTTTTGAATTACTTACAATATGTATCTACTCGTAGGAAATAGTCAAAATAAGAAAAAATATATCTTTTGGCTTTTTTCTAAAAAAAATATTTTATTCATATATCAAAATGCGTTCCGCCAAAACACGTTAGTTATGTGTACCTATTTATCGTGTTTCATTAATATTTGTTCCATTTTTAAATAATGACATTGAAATTCTATTTTCAAAACCACAATCATTCCGTTCCATTTCACAAACTACACTAAACAATTTAACCACTTTTTTAATGCAGAATAACCGCATCAGAATTCTTCGTTGAACGGAACGTATAGGCACGTTTTTGCATTCCGATTTACGTTTTTTGCTAGTTTTATTGGAGAGCATAATGGTGCATTCGAGATTATTGATTATGTGTATTTGTGATATTATAATGTTGGGATGTTGAGAATTTATTTTTGTAGGAACTTGATGTTTCGGGAACTTCCATAGTAAGGGCGTCTAAACAGATAGGTAATTTAGCAGATTCTGCAAGCAATTCTACTTTTTGACAATATCAAAATTACTATGCAACTGTCATAATTTGGTCTGCCGTATTTCTTTTTAATATTATGTACGTATCATACATATATATCAGCCAGCGCCTAGCGTTTGACCACTTTCACACTGATGGTAAATGTAGGTATCTAAATGTAGGTAGTAAATGCAGTCTAAGATGAAGCACGCTCAACAAGAAGTGCCCATTGCCTATTTAAATTGCGAAGACCTAGGAAAACTGTAAATAAAGATTTTTTGTAGGTAAAATTAGTAACAAAAAATTATAAACCATAAAGTTATGTGTGAATATTAACAGTAATAATACCTACAGTTATATGCCGTAAGCAGTTAAAATATTTACCCATCTATAATTAGAGTTAAGAATGTATAATGTACCGAGCCTTCCTGTTTTTAATTAAGTATTTTAAATAAATAGTATACCTACCTATTATAATTCTAGAGTAGTAACGGATCGGCATTTCTTTCTCGACTTTTTTATAATAATTATCCTAATTATTATATTATTAAACTTAATTTACGATTTTAATGGGGTCGATTTTATTGTTCTTAGTATTTTATAAAATGTTCTACGTTTCGGGTTATAAACAAATAACTTTAATTTCAAGCCAACAGCGCGAAAACAGGAGAAAAAAAACTAGTACTTTTTTTTTCTAAATTATAAGGCCTATGTAGCCAGTGTCAAATACTTAGCATAAACACTAGCCTATTTATTACATGACTGCCCAAGCAAGTGTTATGCTTTTAAAATTTAAAAGTTCCACTATCGATGTCGTATTAAAAAAAAGACATAAATATGTTCTCTTTTTAGTCAGCCTTTGATTACAATTTTGACTGATTGTAAACACACTATGGTATAAGTTGTAAGTTATTTAATAATGCGCCTTAATTATACATACCTAAACTTTCTTAAATCTCAACTTAACAAAACTCATTACAGCGTTAATAAAAAAAAAAAACTAAACTCACTTTCTTTACTCCATCTTTTCTTTGACCTTAGAAATCGAAAATACCAAACATTGAAACTTTTTGCTGAGTCTCTGTGCTCTATGGACTATTGCGGCTGAATAAAAGAATAAGATTTGGCCATGACTTGCTCGTTTTTAGAGAAAGTAAAATGACATTTGTGAGGTGCAAAGTGTAAGTACCTAGCCGGAGTCTTGGCGGGAACTCGTTGAGGAGATGTGGTGTTAAATTTTCATTTTTGTGAAACCTAGTTCATATGCGTGCAAATTGTTTAATTTCGGGGGCATATTAATCAATTTAGTTTCGTGAAGGTGTACAAGTGGAATGAAAGTGGAAATCGGTGCAAAACATTGACTTAGTGTTGTCTCCAAGGCTCCGTGAAGATTGTTTGTAAATGGCCGCCGTGTTTACAAATGATTCCCTAGACTTGACTTTAACTATGACGACTTGACTGTTTCGATGCAAATAACTTGCATAATATATTGAAATACATGACACTGGCTAATTTCCTAATGGCCATAATCGGTTCACAACCGATAAGAAATAAAAAAAAAAAAAAAAAAAGTACCTAGCCGAATTTCATTAGAGTTAAATTTTTATGGAGATTATAAAATCTTTGTGTTTTTCCTGCAACTGGTCGGAATTTACAGAAAATAAATTATCTTTTCATGAGAAAATACCTCTGCCAGCTTCGTTTTGAATACAAAACGCATAACGCTATAATAAAACACTTTATTTATCCGGTTTTATCGCGTTTTTATTCATTATTTGAACCGAGCTTTCGCCAACTTTACAGTTGGCTTTCTCAAGGTTGACTGAGATGTAATTTGTCTATTTTTAACATTCTAAAAAGTTACAGTAAACTACCGCCTCATAATTATTTGCAATAAAAAACGTTCCAGTATACGCAGACTATAGAGTTATTGTAATAGTTTTCAATTTAAATTTAATTATTTTTATCCCTAACTAGCTCAAAAAACTACCATGGCTTCGGAACGCGCCCTCACATGAGAAGAAGCCACGAAGAAACTCATGGGGGTTCTCTTTTGCTCAGAAATTTAAAAAACAATTTTTACATCAAACTAAGAATTAACAATCTTAATAACAAAAAATACTAAGTCCTACAAAAATGGCTAACGGTATCTTGTGGTCTTGCAGCTGTTGTTGGCTGGGCCTGGGACATAATCAAATGAAGTACAGGGTCCCAGACAGGTAGGCACTTTCCAGCCATCATCCCTATTGAAATTATTAGGGTGTTTCTGAATTTCAATAGCTTCCCGAAGCATCCTGGGTACATACCGCTTCTCTGTAGCCAGTACCTGTGCTTTATCGAAGCGAAGGAAATGGTTAGACTTGTCCAGCGTTAACCTCTACATAGGTACAGAGTAACCTCTACATAGGTACAGAGCCACCGACTAATTAATCTGTTTTATCATCTGAAGTCGGGCAGCCAAACTAAGTACAATGTGGAACCAACCAGTAAAACTGCCCGGCTTCAGATGATAAAACAGATTAATTAGTCGGTGGCTCTGTACCGATGTAGAGGTTATTTTGGTCATTTTTATCAATTCCTTTTTTTTGGTTGTTTTTTAAATTATTTTTTGTTTCTTTTTGAAGTCGGTTTTTTAATTGTAAAATTATTTTTTTATTTTACCCTTTTTAGTATACTTACCTACCTAAAAATCAACAATATTGTTACCGTAATTTTCATTATTGAGGAGTTTGCTGATGAGAAGGTGGTTTCAGGTGCCCCATCAATCTGTACTTAGTTCTTTAGGGGTCTATTCTTTTTGGTAGAAGTCCAAAAATGAGTAATTTATTGAATTCTGGGATGCTATCCTAGTCCATCATTCCGAAGATACTCATCAGATCCTTACCAAACTTTCATGGGACCACCTCGTAGCTTCCACCTTTCCATTAAAAAAAGAACTATATCAATCGGTTAAGCCATCTTCGTATAATCGATGAACAATTGAATTGAATACAGCGTTTTGAGGAGCATTCCCGGTCCTCACTTCGAAGATCCTCATCAAATTTTTATGGGACCATCTCGGAGCTTTCACCTTTCCATTAAAAAAAGAATCATCTCAATCGGTCAAGCCATCTTTGAGTAATCGATAAACAACTGGATTGATTAATGCGTTTTGAGGAGCATTTCCGTTCATCACTCCGAAGACCCTCATCAGATCCACATTAAATTTTTATGGGACCATCTTGGAGCTCCTACCTATCCATTAAAAAAAGAATCATCTTAATCCGTCAATCCGTCTTCGAGTAATCGGTAAACATACAAAAAAAAAAAATATTATACATACAGACGAATTGATAACCTCCTCCTTTTTTTTGAAGTCGGTTAAAAACTTACTAGCATTGACAACTCATTGCGTTCGATAATCAAAATCGCTCACTTTTCTAGATCTCATTTAAATATCGAAAGTTCAGAAACTAGATTTAAAATTATAGCTGTTGACACTTTAAAAGTGATTAATTGTACAACCACAGACTAAAATAACCATACCGACCAAATTCCTAACGTCATATTATGCAAACGGATATTTTGGGTACTGATATCTGTGCTAATATTTTGTTAAGCAATTGCGTAGACACTAGCGCCACTGCTACATACTTACTACTACATAGCAAAGTTGACACTACCTTATAATGATTACAAGCCTCTGCACATTTTTTTAAGTAGTGTAGTGTTGTTACGTCATATTTTTAATTCGATTAAAATTGATAAGTGTTGAGTGATTGATTAATCATGATTATAAGGTAATTGAATTGATTGATGATTAAATGAATAATTTAATTAGATAGATACCTATTACTTACTAACGAGTATTTCAACAGGTAGGTCTAAGTGATTCTTAAATCTATTGAACTGCGTGAGAAATTAGTAGATTTCAATCTGTTGTATTGCTTCACTCACATAACTTTTTTTCTAATTTTGTGTGAGTACTTAATGCATTTACCGTAATCGAAAAATAAATAAATATAAGTATTAAATCCGTTGTCTATTCACCGTAAAACAAGCTTTTAGCTAACCATGGGGCTAGACTGTGTGATATTTACAGAATTTATATATTCCGTTCTAATTTTTCCGGAAACGGATTCCGTCCGTATGTGACCACTTGTAGTTAGGGGTTATTTTTTTCTATTTCATAATGGGCACAGACTACAAAGCATTTGATCACAGTGAAAATAGGAGGGGGGGGGGGTTGGCGTGCGTCACGCACGGGTGAAGGTAGAAAGACTGTAATGGACATGTTTTTGACCCCGTCTTCCTTAGTGACTCTAATTTGAAGGGAAAGTGATAATTTGATATTACCTATATTTTCTATACTATTATTAGAAAATTTAGAAACTAGCTGCGGCCCGCGGTTTTACCCCCGTAAGTCCCGTTTCCGCGAGAATATCGGGATGTAATGTAGCCTATGTGTTATTCCCGGTATCCAACTACTTATATTCCAAGTTTCATCGCAATCGGTTTAGTAGTTTTTGCGTGATTGAGTAACAAACACACTTACACACATACTCGCAAACTTTCAGCCTTATAAAGAATAGGATAAAGAATAATGATCTGACAATTAATTAGAAATAAAAAACTCAAAACTAAATATAATTGGTCACTATCTAACGAATATTGTTACAGAAATGAGAATTTAACGCGCAGAATTTATAATGATTGATTCACTTTCACGCTCTTTTGATTTATTTTTTGTGCGTGTGCGCAGATTAGTTGGTGCGTTTTGGTAGGTAAGTAGGTACAAACGATAATTCTACTAATAAATATTAATACAAACGTGAAAGTTTGTCAGTAGGTAAGTAAACGAGTATTGTTGCTCTTTCACGCAAAAACCACTGAACCGATTGCGTTGAAACTTGGTATGCTGATAGTTTAAGATCTAGATTAATACATATGCTACATATTATTCCTATATTCCCACACGATCGAGACTTACGTGTCTGTTCCGGTTATGTTTCATCCGTTTTCCTTATTAGTTGCACCGATCTACGTAATTTAATACGGACGAGAGTGCTCGGTGCTACGACTTAGACTTATAAACACTTCACTTTTAGTTACATACAGCCGAATACTGAAACGCGTTAAAATTTGACGGGTATACATTAATAATTTATTTGAGCAGCTTCTTTTATAATTAGTATGGGAAATTTAAAGTTTGGTGAGCTAAGCTAATTTTGTCTAAGGTTTTCGCGATTTTGCATAATAAAACACAATATATACCGGGGTTTGTTTTAAGTTAGCTAGCGATAATAATGATGATTATAATTTAAATTCAAAACTATTACAACAACTCTAAAGTCTGAGTAGTCCTCAAATGTAGAGATGCGATTTACTAACAGCCACTCAACTTTGAGTTACGACTAATTCGATAATCAAACTACCGATTTACCAAGGTATCAATTTGAAAAGCACACGTTTGAAAACAATGGTGTAATTTCATTGAATTACTTTAGAAATTATAGTAATTTAGTGAGCGAGAGTGATTTATGGTTGTTCCTAATAGATGGCGGCATGCGACGAAGTGTGATTGTCTATTGTTTTTTTATTATTTTTTTAAATTGACCAGTAGTTCGTAACCCGAGGCGGATATGATTTAAGCACTTAAGACATACAAACATTTTAAACTCACACGATTTGAACTCATAATTATTGTTCCCGGGTCTATTTCGCGTATTATTATTTTTAAATTTACCTCTTACCTTGATGTTTCGATCATGTTACAGATCTTGGTCGCGGGGGTCAGACCCCTAGCGTAAAAAAGACCCGGGAAAATTAATTTTAAGACATACAGTCTTAAGGTAGGTACTTGACTGGGAAACTTCGGACTCGACCAAAAGTCAGTATGTATAGTTATTGTTGTTCGTTCTGAACCAATAATTCTCAACATATTCTTTATTTTTTGGTCTTTAACGTGTAGTAATTATTGGTCAATATTCCAGCAGTGGACAGACAAAAAAAAGATAAAAACTCGAAAAACAAGAACAATTTTCAAAATTTCGTCATAGGTACTTATGCAAAAACAAAATATGTCGTTTACGTTAGAGTTAGTGTGCACTAAAATTTTCTAACCAGTTTACTCCTTTGCCAAATAAAATTACGTACAAACTTTCTAACAAGAAATAATTTAAAACACGAAAATAAAACTATGGCGGGTCCTTTCACTGAGAAATCAAATAGATCAGTTAAGATAAGGGTGACAGCAGATTGGAGACTTAACGTTGGCCTGGAGATTTCCAATTATCAAACCCTAATAGCGTGACAGGGATAAAGCTAGCGAATTTCAGATGTGTAAGTGAAGGACGTAAGATGCGACTATGCAAAATGTTATTGCGTAAAATCAAACAATTGCTAGTTTCAAGATAACTAAATGTTAATCTTGAAAGTGAAAGAGTGAAAACATTCACTGCATGTATTGAGCTAAGTTCAGTTCTTATACAAAGTTTTATTAGTTTTCGTACAATATTGACTGAGTAATATAAGTAACTTATTTGTACAATTTAGAGGAAAGTTTGGAATTTTTTTCTATCGGGAAAATTTTTAGGAATCGTGGTTTTCACGACATTCACGTGTTAGTAAATATCCTTGACTTTAATAAATATGGTTTCAAAAACTTTTATTTCAAATAACTTTTGTAGTAATTCACCCTAGAAACATCAGTTCTGGCCTACTACGGCCCCTTTACTACGCCTGTATATCTACCAATTTTGATAGGATTTCCGATTGAGATGAAACTTGATATGCAGATAGCTGGAGATCTGGATTAATGCATAGCTTATGTTGATAAATGAAGCCCTTCGATAATTCATAAGCTATTTTTTATCGCGGTATTCCCGCGTGTTTGATACTTTCGTGGGTGAAAACGCTAAACGCAGTTAGATATAAATACCATATAAGTATTCAAATAAGAAAACTAAAGCCTAAAACTATTCTACCTGTTATCTAGCTGCCGCAATACGACATCATATTATCTAGTCTGTACTATATTAACTTCAAAATAAGTAACTGACTTCAAAGCATCCGTTATTTTAACAAATTGGAAATTTTACCGTTTTGATACCAACACCTTACAGCAACATAAAGTTGCGTGCTAATATTTTGTTGACTATCGGCCGTCTTTTAGTCGGCAGTCTATTTTCACCCTCATTCTGCGCAAAAAATTTTGTCGAACAAGTTTGAATTTAACACGATTTTTATGTTAATTTCCGATTTTACGAGTAACATTTTCTTGAAATTGATCAATTTATTATCTTGTGGGCTCTATTTTATTGCTTTTTGTTGTTCATCCATTGTAATTCGTAGGAGTCCCTAAAAACTGGTTACTTCTGAGTTTGGCGTTATTAATTATCTTACATTTTTAGCAAAAACAAATTAATAACATTATAATAATAAATTATACCTATTAGACTTTCTGGTAGGTATAGACAAAATTAATATACTTTCCTATCTTAAGAGCGGTGATGCTCTAGTAGTAGTTATCCCGACTTTTATTCCGAAGGATGTGATTTGGAATCCCGGCCGCGCACCAATGTCTTTTTCTTTAATAAATATTAAGTGCGCTATTAACCTCGCTCTTACGGTGAAGGAAAACATCGTGAGGAAACTCACGGCTTAAAATCACGCACAAAGGCCCAATAGTAGGGCTAATTGCGGAAACATACAGTTAAAACTTTAACTTTATACCTATCCTATGAGAAAGGTATATATTTCCTTGAAAATGTTTCTACATTTTAAATAATAATTTTATTTAAAGAAATGAAGTAAATAATTGTTTAGATCCCTTGTGACCTGTCCACAGCTTAATATGACAACGACATTGTGGCGGTCGTGGTGAGTCGTTGGACGGAGGTAGCTCGTGATCGATATTTGTGGCGTCGTATGGGACAGGCCTATGTTCAGCAGTGGACGGTGAAGGACTGAGACTATGATTATGACAGCTTAATTTTTTTCCTAAAAAATAGAGTTACTTTATCCAAAACATCTCTAAGCATTTAACACTAGTTTATAACCTACCTTACTTAAACAAAGTTTAAGTAGTTTGAAGTTACACCAAACGCTTTTAGTTAAAACATTCCAACAACATCTCAAATAGAAATCTGCAACCAATACTTGCTCGCAATTTACTTCGAAACCACAATAAACTTGCGTATAGAGATATAAAACTTATACGAGGGTAAAGTAAAGCAGTTGTGAAAGGATGGGGCGTTCTTGTAATGAAATTGTTCAAAATTTAATTACAACATCATCGTTAATTCAAATAGTAGGTATACACTTATCTTAAAATCTTACTTCTTACTTTCTTAACACATAAGCTACTTTTATCCCTATTCCCGCGGTAACGGGACTTGAAACCGCAGGGTGTCGCTAGTGAAACTATAATTTGCAACTGGACTGAAATCAAAACTTTTTGCCTCAAAAGTGCATGGGAAATGGCATTGTCGAAAGCATTTTTTAACAATAAATCAAACATCAAATTTGATATTAAAAATTGACTGCAATGATGTTGAAATTATAATTAAAAAGTCATTTAGTTCGTAATTCGTACATAAATGTTGCTTTCATTAGCTCCCCTTGCACCAGCCAGATCAATTCAACTTCGACATAATAAATAGCCACAATTTTACTTAATTAGTAATGCGACTCGGCGCTTTTACAATTGTTTACATAAAACACTGTTTACCTAAAAAAAAGTCTGGTGCAAAACTGGATTTAAAAAAAACTGCAATTTACTAAGGGCTGATTTTTTGAAATCCCTAGATAGAGATATCTGGCAGATAAAATGTAACACTACTGAATAGGAAACGTCGCAATGATATCAGGAATTATCATTAAAAATCAAAATTGGAAGGCTTTAAATTTTTGTTGGATTCGAACTTATTCGAGATATCTTTTATTCCGTAAAATGAAAAATCAGCTCTAAATGAATAAAATCATTCAAAATTCAAAAATATATATTTAAGTTGTACTTCTTGTATACAATAGTGTAATTGATCTGATCACGTTAAAACGTCTTAAAATTAAGATTTTAGAGTATTTTCCATTCGTTAGTTGCCTGGAAGAGATCGGCCATAGGCGATAAGGCCGCCCATTGTACCACCTTAGTTTTTAAGATCTAATATGTAAGTTTGTTATAATTTGTGTTTTATAACGTAACAATAAAGTGTTTATCAATCAATCAATTTTAGAGTGGTTTTAGAACGCGCCCTCCTATTGAATGTTCTATAGTGCCAATATCAGTATTATACATCTACTTTGCAAGACAAGTGTAATATCGTTCACACTCAAGTGCGAACAAGATACGCTCAGATACGCATCAATAGATATTTGTCACACCTTGGCTAACCACTGTGTATCTAACTATAATGTAAGACAAAATGGTGGTCATATGATCCTTATCCCCTTACCTAAAAACGATGAGTAACTGATGACCAAGTTATGTGACGTTTGTCTCTGTCTGTCAACTTTGAATCTTCATGTCACAGTAAAAGATAATCAAAACATAGTTATGCAGCTGTTAAACAGCTGCATAACTATGCGGCATAGCTAAGCTTGTGCTTAGCTTAGATTTCTAATGTAATTTGATAAATGTTTAGAATAATAATAATTTATTTTATTCATAATTATTAATAAATAAATATTTGATTTGTTTAGCAACGCAAAGTACTGCTGATTCTAGAGATATGTTTAGAGATTATGTTCCTAAAATGATGTGGGCATTCGTATGTAGGGTTTCTTTAAATTCCCCACGACCGACGGTTACGTTTTTAAAATTTTATCAATTTCTTTTCAACGCCCCACTTACCATTTGTAGCTGAAACTTCTAAATATAGAAGCCCAGCAAGTTAGGAAATTACTACCGACCGTATAAACGACTAGTTACCTTCCTTTTTCTTTTTTAATACAGACCGTTTAATATTAAAATGAAATCATACAATTTCAAATATACTTACAATTCTTTACAAAACACAATAATAGATTTCATACTCTATTCCGAAGTACAATCAGCAAATAAATTAATATGAATATTTTGACATGGATATTAAATATTTGTTACATAAAATATAAATAGATTTATGCATAAATTTATTACGAGGCACAAGTTTAATAATTATAATGCCGAAATGTGAAAGTATGTTGACATGAAACCGCTGTTGAGTTAGAAATAATTGCTCTGTATGTAAAGTAGGTAATTATTTTTTATCACGCATAAATTGGTATGATTACACGGTGCTTATCTTTGCTTGTTTTCATAACATGTTTTTAATAAGTACCCGCATTATTAACTATTCTTGTACTATGGGACAACGAATACAGTACTATTTTATAGGAATACTTTTTTGTCACACGCATAATTCCTTCCATCCTTTCTTATGTATCCATATACATAACTGCACCCTGCGCACAAGTCCCGATCCCATAGAATTATCAAAATGAAAACCTTTTTACTCCCAAATAAGCAATGTACCTACATTCTGTAATGTATAATGTAATCAATATATTCAATTAATGGAATTGATTTACTAATCGTGTTATTTGACTCTAAAGAAATGTATTTTTTTAAATAAATAATTTATCGTTTCAGTGAATACGAATATTAACTCAAACATACATACTTGTTAACAACGTAACCTCTTACATATTATAAATCACCCACAATCAGAAAGAAAAAAATATCTTGAATGTTTCAAAATGTAATATTGCGAGCAGAATTGCTATAAGGAACCTTTTTAGGTCTGCAGTAGTATACTAAAGATGGTAATACTGGTTCCAACCCGCAACCACAACCAAAAGGTTGTCTGGAAGAGAACGCTTTTTACCGATAAGGCCGCCCATTGTACCTTTATTATTAGCTGTGAGTCTTTGTATTATATATCTAATTTGTTCTGTATTTTTTTTTGGTTCAATAAAGTTTTATCTAATCTAATTTATAAGTATTTTAGCAAGGAAATATATTAAAACACTTTATTTATCCGGTTTTATCGCGTTTTTATTCATTATTTGACCCAAGCTTTCGCCAACTTTACAGTTGGCTTTTTCAGGTTGACTGAGATGTGACACATCTACCGGATAAATAAAGTGTTTTATTATGCAAAATCGCGAAAACCATAGAAGAAATTAGGAAATATATTTCCAAAAAATCCCCAAGACAGGAAATCCCCAAGCCTTAGTTGGTAAACGATTGGCAGGGGGAGATATGGCCGAAAAATTATAACATGACACGTGATTCCTGTGTAGCTCAGTGGTTAGAGCAGTCGCCTGGTTAGCGAAAGGACGCAGGTTCGAATCCTGTCATGGGGATTTTTTGGAAATATATTTCTTTGCTAAAAATATTTCCAAGTTTAAAATGCCTTGAGCAATAAAAACAAAAGAAATATTAATCTAATATAATCTAACCCGTTGAAGGGGTTTATTCTCCCTAAGTGCCACAGAGGCCGTCAAAACTCCGAATCCAAACCAGAATATTTCAACGACAATCGTAACTAGATCTTTTTGACCTCCAATTACAGTTTGTGTAGGTGTCAAACTTAATTGGTAGCGCACGATTAACTTAGCAAAACAAAAAAAACGGAATGACAACGCTTTCAAGTGTTTCCTTTGTTTTATTTGTATTAAGAGTCAACGTTGTAGAGAATAGGTAGTAATATTTTTTTTAATAGAAAGAGAAAATTAAACTTTTGTTTAAGTTTTAATCGCATTGCTTTCATTATTTTTTCTAATGAAAAAGCATAACTTTTTAATGGGTTTAGTTTTATATCAACATCGCAAAAATTCACATTTAAAACTTTATTTTATTTATTTGTTTAAAAAATTCTCGGGTACTTATTTATTTTTAATAAATTTCTTTAAATGGTTTAATGTTACTCGATGTATACAATATACGTATTTTAATCCTTCTGATATTATAAACGCCAAAGTTTGTATGTATGTATGGGATTTGTTACTCTTTCGCGCAAAAACTACTGAACCGATTGTGATAAAACTTGGAATATAGGTAGCTGGAGACCTGGAATACCACATAGAATACTTTTTATCCCGATATTCCCCCGGGAACGGGACTTACGCGGGTGAAACGTAGTAAAAAATTAAGCAGATTTCTTTGTCATAAGTAGTACATTAAAACGTTTAGAAAATCACCACCACTTTTATTTTGATAGTCTTAAACTTCCATCAACGAAATAAATAAATGATAATAAAACACTTTATTTATCGGGTTTAATCGCGTTTTATTCATGATTTTTAAAAGAACCGACCTTTCGAACTTTACAGTTAGCTTATTCAAGGTTGACAGATTGTTTAACGCGATTAGACCCGAAAAATAAAGTTTTTTATTATGCATATTCGCGAAAACTATAGAAGAAATTAAATAAACGATTTTATATTTTCTTCCATTTTACAAAAAAACCGTCTACGTTACTAAAGCGCAATTATTTTTTTGTCTTATAAAAACAACATAACAATACAAAGCTAAATGAAACACTACTCCATCTATCAATCAATCAAACGACTTTTTTGCAATTGCTACCTTCAAAATAAATGCTAGTTAAATGATTAATCTAAATCCGACATATTTTTTGTTGCAGGTATGATGTCACCTTTCGCAGAACTTTAAACGTAATAGAGGTTAGTTTTATTAATTTATCTTTGTAAATATGTACTTATTGGGTTTAAATAGTTAATGACATTTAACAATTAATGGACCGAGTCCAACCACATGGTAGAGTTTTGGCGGGAACGCGTTGAGGAGATGTGTTGCTAAATTTTCGTTTTTGTGAAACCTAGTTCAAAGGCGTGCAAATTGTTTAATTTCGGAGGCATATTAATCAATTTAGTTTCGTGAAGGTGTATAAGTGCAATGAAAGTGAAAATCGGTGCAAAACATGGACTTAAAGCGTTGCCTCCAAAACTCCGTTTACAATCTTTGTAAATGGCCGCCGTGTTTACAAATGATTCCCTAGATTTGACTTAACTATGACGACTTGACTGTTTCGATGCAGATAACTTGCATAATATATTAACAATACTTGACACTGGCTAATTTCCTAATGGCCATAATCGGTTCACAACCGATAAGAAATAATAATAACCAAATGACAGAGTTTTGGCGAGAACGCGTTGAGGAGATGTGTTGCTAAAGTTTCGTTTTTGTGAAACCTAGTCCAAATGCGTGCAAATTGTTTAATTTCGGGGACATATTAATCAATTTAGTTTCGTAAAGGTGTACAAGTGCAATAAAGTGAAAATCGGTGCAAAACATGGACTTTAAGCGTTGTCTCCAAAACTCCGTGTACAATCTTTGTAAATGGCCGCCGTGTTTACAAATGATTCCCTAGACTTGACTTTAACTATGACGACTTGACTGTTTCGATGCAGATAACTTGCATAATATATTAACAATACTTGACACTAGCTAATTTCCTAATGGCCATAATCTGTTCACAACCGATAAGAAATAATAATAACCACATGACAGAGTTTTGACGGGAACGCGTTGAGGAGTTGTTGCTAAATTTTCGTTGTGAAACCTAGTTCAAATGCGTGCAAATTGTTTAATTTCGGTGGCATATTAAGTAATCAATTTAGTTTCGTGAAGGTGTAATGAAAGTGAAAATCGGTGCAAAACATGGACTTTAAGCGTTGTCTCCAAAACTCCGTGTACAATCTTTGTAAATGGCCGCGGTGTTTACACATGATTCCCTAGACTTGACTTTAACTATGACGACTTGAATGTTTCGATGCAATTGCATATAAGTAAATAATATTAATAATACTTGTGTTTTATGAAGATTTGTGCTGACATAAATATTTTCACTTGTTATCACGTATTTTTACGGTAAATTAATTAAGTATGTGGGTTTTTTACATAAAACTCATTTTTTGTAAAGATAAATTACCTCACCTTTTTTGCTTATTAAATAATTTATTTTAATACTTTTTACCTTTAAATTTTTTTTTCAATTTTAATACCTTCTATCTTTGAATTTTAGCTTTTAATTTATGGAAAATAATGTATGATTTAATTTTCGGAAATTAATGATTTAATTATAAAAATTTATAGTACATTTCGGCATCGTTCTAGCTAAATTAGATGCGCGATTGAGACAAAATTTATGCTTAAAATTGATTTAAAACCTCTCGGATTCCAGAGACATTTTCAAATTTTTAACAGCACGTCGTTGTCATGTTCATTGATTGTCAAATGTCATTGTAACTAGCTCTTAAAAAACTTAATAATGAGTACTTATTAAGCAAGCAACATAACTGGTTTGAGTTCGTGACAAGACTTTGAACTAACAGATTTTTTTTGGTGACGGTACTTAATCTTCAATTTACTGTCTCATCAAAAAAATGTGACAGTTAAATTTAACTTAACAGTTAAAAAATATGTAGGTCTAAGATTGTGCATACGTCGCAAGAAGTACTCAACCGATTGTGATAAAAATTATTTCATATCTCAGCCCAAAGCAGAAACCGAAGTAAAATCTATTAGAAATCGACATTGACCACTATGCAAAATACATTACCGTTTAACTACTAAAAGTTGAATGTACTGTAACAGACATGGCAATTAATTACGCAATGTACAGTGTCATTTCGCGATAAAATTGTCAATGTTTACGAATAAAAAAAGTGTGATGTTCCGATGCTTACTTTCGTTCTACATTTTATAAATTGAAAGATCTTCATGATAAATAGTTAGGATTATCCGAACAATAAGAAAGGTGATAGACTGGGGATTTTTTTATCGACCGATAATCTTTGAAATTGAATTTTATTTTCCGTTTCTCGGTTATTGGCATGTCTTTATATTTCAATATGTCGCTGAGCGACCAAAATCGCTTCCACATATTAGCCAGTCTTCGATCTATTTCTTTCTGCATAGTGCATTTTCCATTGATTTAAACCTAAATACACATATTCATTAACATTTTCAATATCTTCGTTCATTTTTAATCTTTGAAAGCGACAAGAATTGCGTCACGATTTCAACTCTATAATGACTTTTGCGACGCGTGACGTCGGACGAAAACTCGACTGCAATGGAGAAGGTTGCGTGTTTGTTTTCACAATAAAATCAATATTAAAATGAAATACTTATTTTATCCTTTTATCCTGTATAACCGCCTAGCTTTCATGGTTCACGAGATACATACAGTCTGCTGACAGACGGACATGACAGTCTGAAAAGAGAAAAGAAAGAAAAAGAAAGAGATCCAGTTCTTACCCCTTGGGACGTGCTTTGGGATGGATCCTTAAGGATCCATCCCAAAGCAAGAAAGACTCAAATACATTTATTTCGTCTAGACATAATCCTACCAAAAGTATGTTATATGAACATCTAAATTACTCGAAGTTCGGACTTGTTGCGTTTTTACGTCTTTTTGTTCAACATAGACAAGATTTTTGTTGATAAGTAGTTTGGAAAAAAGTAGAACCACAAATATTGCGAACCAAAAACAATTATTTTTAAAATGATAATCTGGCAATCCGGTGAATCGAGAGTTGCAAGTCTATGGCAGATAACCCTAAAGAATACTTTTCTCGTGAGAAGTTTCGTGTAGATTTGAAAACTGTATTTACTGAGAGTAATTTATAATAGTCTTTTGTGTTGTCTATGGTTTTGAATAGAACATGCCTTTTGGAATAGAGGTTATTAAAAAAAGATTGATTATGAGTCATGTACCTTTTCAGCTTTGACTTAGATTGTCTCCAAACATGCTCCAAAGAGATGCTTTTGACAACGTCAAACGAACTTAGGTCGTATAAAATATTATCTTTTTTATAATTGACTTAGGCTTAAACCTAGTTTTCTAAGGCTGAAATCTATAGTCCGTACTTTGACTTTGCTAAGCAAAAACTTTGACTTAAACAATTTTTAGTATTTATAATGCGATCATTGCAACTAAGTTTTTGCTTAGTAAAATCGAAGTTTATTAAATTTAGAATGTAAACCAATCAAAAATAATGACCTAAACTTTGCTTCTCTGGTAGTTATGATATGACTATGAAGTTCTTTTTTTATATTCGATAATGTTAGCGTAGATAGAAAATCCTCTTCACTTATTACCCTGAGAAAGACAATTTTCTTTTTACGGTAGTTGTAGTTTTGGTGTACGCATAGACTTATATATTTAGTTAGATATATGTATACCTATTCGCTAGATTAGGTATCAGGTAAGAACACCGTTCAAAATGGACCAGCTATGTTCCACAGATAGCACACTTTGCACTTCAAACAACTTTTATTGCTAAAAAAAAGAAATATGGATTATTCAATAGGTTTACGTGATCTAAAGCCACTGTGTTAGTATTTTCGTTTTATTTCCGCTAAATTAAAAGATATTGTATGTTAAAGTTTCACAGTTAAGAGCACTACACTATTCTCTTAAGTCAGTAGAGATTGAGCCGCCATTTTTTAGGTTCGGAGCATAAAACTGTGAAACTTTAATAAACAAAATATATTAATCTAGCGGAAAATAAACGAAAATACTACCACCGTGGCTTTAGATCACGTAAATCAGTTGAATAATCCGTATCTTGTGTTCTAGGAATGCCTTTAAAATTTATTTAATGTACCTCTACCCCCTTAGGTCTGAGCTGTAAGGAAAAACGCCGATCTTCTTTACGTTAAAATAGTAATTTAAATTAACCTACATACAAACACGAACTAGAGTCGTGGTTCTAGTAATAATAAGCATTAAAAGGTGCAGAGCTTCATAGCCCCGTGACATTGGACGTATATATTAGACAGTAAATCGTTTAAGTTTAAAAAGTAGGTATATAAATAATTATATGCGCAATCATCCCCCCGTCAAATAGCACTCTTAAAACATTTTAAAATATGAAAGATGTTTTCATTATGCCTCAATAGTTGTATTGATGTCAAAACAAGTATATAATATTCATCAAAGAAAGAAAGTAGATCAATGAAAACGATCGACTAATTTACTAGTCACCAAAATGTAGAAGCATTTATTATGTTAATATCGAATGATTTATTTGTTACTAATTATATGATTTGGATGCGGTTTTACAGATTATTTTCTGATTGATCCTACTAATATGTGAAATGAAATTAATATAGTACTTACGTTTGTTTGGAAAGTTACAATTTCTTTATTTTTTTAATTAGTTTCTGTACTGTTCTTCTCATCTTATTGTTTCCGGTTGCATATCCTCTCGCTCGGGCGGGTTTGCAAAAATACCAAATTATTTAGGATCAGTACAGTAGGGTAATTCATCATTGCCCATACGTACTGCCGCGGCCGGCCCCAACCGCTTTTCTTGGGACCGAGCAGTTTACCCGAGCCACAGATCACATATTACTACGTACCCGAGCATAATAGTATATTCAAGCATTCGCCACAACACAAGCCAGGAAATTTACAGGCTTCGTGGCGTCGTCGTATGGGGACGCCTATGTTCAGTAGACTGATAAGGGCTGAGATGATGATGATGACACCGCATTGTTTCATGGAATTTCCTATATAACTCAGTAGCCACTAATACTCTAAGAACAATCCTAACTGTACTATTCCCATCTGATGACCGTACACCAGTTTTTTCTTCAATCAACAATAGCAGTTACCAAGCGATCATGATGTTATAGAAGCTCAACCGTTATGAAAACAATACGCGCACTTTACATGCAAATTCCGACTCTATCTTCTTTATTTTACAGTTTATAATTGATTCAACATCTTTTTAAAAAGCAGTCCTAAAGTTTACAAGTACTTAACAATGGGATTTGGATTTTACGTGGTTGTTTTAAGGTTGCCTTTTGGTTTGTTTTGTTGAAGATCATGCTTCTGTTGACACGGTAAAAAATTTGACTGCGTGTAGTAATCAATGTAGAGCGGCTAGTTCATAGACATTGAAAAATACGTGAGGACAGTGAAATGTAACCATAGAAGCGTCTTGTTCTGAGGAAAAAACTCACAATAAAAATTTGATAACTGTTTTTTTCTCTCTCTCTAAAATGATCTTGCTTTTAAAGTCAAGGAAATTCTTTTGACGTTTTGTAGCCATGAAAAATAAAAAACGTCGCATCAAAAACTATTTTTTTTTTTTCAAATAAACAAGTCACTTTTAAAACACTCATAGCTTTATTAATAGAAGAGGAGTAAGGTCGGAATAGATGTTCCGCTTTTCGTTTCTATCCGTCAACTTTGAAAGTTGTTGTCACGGAATAAGACAAAGCAGTTCTCTCTCACTGCGCCGACCTTACTCCACGTTTATTAATATTTAGGTGCTAACAAGATCTATTTATGAAGCTTAATTTCACCTAGTTTCTCTCTGTAAGAAAATAGGCAGGGAAAGTCATCATTAGACTTAACAACTTCATGTCAAATCCTTCATCCTGTGAAGTGTAGCAAAAACCTAAGCTATCCATAGTCAAGTTATTAAACGATACAAGTTATCTAAACGAGGTGTAAAACAGGAGGCTCGAGCTAGTCATAATCGCATCCGTTCTCTATTACATTATTTTGCTGTAATTACTGTAATTTTACAGCGGTATGTGCAGATTGAAACGGTATTAGAAAGTCGGAATGTAGATCACGTTTGTATTATTATGTTAGTAGATAATATGATACATGATGTATATTGATGCAACTAATGTCTGTACGCGACTTCGTCTATGTAAATTACCGTGGTAAGAAGAACTTAAATCCATGTATGGACCATGGCATTCTTTAAATGTAGTCATCAAAAAAAAAATTAAAAAAAAAAAAAACACTTTAAAAATAATAGGGGTTAAAGTATGAAATTGCCGTTTTATTGCAATAGGTTCTTTGAATTGACATAGAATCTTCATGGTTTGAGGTTTTCGAATGAAACTTTTTTCAAATGGTTTCTGTGATGTTCTTTTTTTTTAAAATGTGAAACATTTGAATGTCGACTTTCAATTGTTTTTGTTATTCAATTTAGACAAGAAAGATGGATACTGCGAAAATTCGAGTGATTTTTGAATACGAGTTCCGACGCGGAACTAACGCGACAGAAACAGCCCGCAATATCAATGCTGCGTTTGGAGAGGGGTCTACTAATGAACGCACCGTGCGATTTTGGTTTAAACGCTTTCGTGATGGAAATTTCGACTTAAAGAACGAGCCACGAGGAAGACCGCCCACACAGGTGAATAACGATGAATTAAGAGAGATAGTGGAAGCCGATCCTAGTCAAACTACCCAGGAATTAGCGGCATGGTTTAACGTTACCTTACCCACTTTATCGACTCACTTGAGTCAAATCAATAAAATAAAAAAATACGAAAAATGGGTGCCTCATGATTTGACTGATCTGCAGAAAGAAACGCGTGTTGAAACTTGTGTTGCCTTGTTGAACCGGTACAGAAATGAAGGAATATTGGATCGAATTGTAACATGTGATGAAAAGTGGATTCTTTATGATAACCGGAAAAGAAAAATGCAATGGCTGACTCCAGGTCAAATGCCACAACAGTGTCCTAAAGCAAAACTTACCAATAAAAAGGTAATGGTAACTGTTTGGTGGTCTCAGCATGGTGTTATTCACTATAGTTTTCTTCGATCTGGTCAAGCAATTACGGCAGATGTCTATTGTGCCGAACTCCGAACCATGTTGACAAAACTAGCAGTAAAACAGCCCCGACTCATGAATCGATCTTCCCCATTATTGCTCCACGACAACGCGAGACCTCACACAGCACGAGAAACCATTTTGACCCTTCAAGAACTGCACTTAGAAACCATTCGTCATCCTCCGTATTCACCAGACCTTGCTCCAACGGACTACCATTTTTTCGTGATTTGGACAATTATCTACGTGACAAGAAGTTTTCTTCCCAGGAGGCAGTACAAAATGCTTTCACACAGTTTGTGCAGTCTAGATCGTCGGAGTTCTATCGCAAAGGCATTAATAACCTTCCCATTAGATGGCAGCAATGTATAGATAATAATGGCAACTATTTTGATTAAATAAATTTGTTAAAAATTTAGAAAATAAACAATTAAGATTTTCAGTACAAATCGGCAATTTCATACTTTAACCCCTAATATATCAAAAAGGTAATGGGAAGCGACATTTCAATGTTGTATAAATACAAGCTGGCATAATTTCTTCTATGGTTTTCGCGATTTTGCATAAAAAAAAACACTTTATTTATTGGGTTGAATCGCGTTTTATTCATGGTTTTAAACGAACCGAGCTTTCGCCAACTTTACAGTTGACTTTTTCAAGGTTGACTGATATGTAATTTGTCTATTTTAACATTCTTAAAAGTTTCAGTAAATTACCGGCTCATAATTATTTGCAACAAAACGTTCCAGTGTACGCAGACTATAGAGTTATTGTAATAGTTTTCAATTTAAATTAAAATTATTTTTATTCCTAGCTAGCTCAAAAAACTACCATGGCTTCGGAACGCGCCCGATTCAACCCGATAAATAAAGTGTTTTATTATACAAGTTGGCAGTTTGCAAAAAACGTAGGTAGATGGCGCTGCGAGCATTAAACGTAAACAAATAAGAAATGCGATCCTGAATTTCAACTTGGCTGGACGAGCATCTGTGGCCAAAATGGATTAAGGCGTTGGGGCCGGACTCCCCAAAGATACAGGTTCAAGTCCTGTCGGGTGCAAATTATTGGTAGCAATACGGTCTATGATGTCAACGACATTGTCACTTAGTTTAAAAAACACGTCTAGAGTAAAATTGCGTAAATCAAACGAAGGTAAAAGAACAATAGCTAAGTACGGTTCCTTGTACTTAGCTTTGCGATTTGTGCTTCGGTACTGTCGAAGACAAAAGTTCAAATGTAGTCAAGTTACCTACTTGTTCATTGGCGAAATATACTCCCTTCCTTATAAAATATTATTTACACAACACTAAGTTATGTGACGTTTGTCTCTGTCTGTCAACTTTGAAACTTCATGTGACAGTAAAAGACAAACAAAAAAACTAAATTAAAGTTGCCTTAATTTTGTGACAAACTTTATTTTGATAACAAAAAAATATAACAAGTAAATATTACACAATGAATGTAATTATTAGAAAATTAATTTTAGGTAAGTACAAATATTTTCAAGTAAAACAACATCTTCAAATATTCACGTCGAAGTAATTTTTTCCACGTTTTTATAAGAGGATAATGGTAAATAACAAACAAGAATGGTGAGAGCACCATTCCTGTTTGTTTATTCGTTAATTTGTTTGTTAGTTTGTCTGTCCGGGCGGAATCTTGCAACTTCAATTTGAGGCCCTTCCCGACTAGCTAGCGGGCTGAAACTTTGGGAAAACTTCAGAACCAGATGACAAAGCAACCTAAAGCTCTTTTAACTTTCCACAAGCTCACAAAAACAATAGATAATTGCACGACATAAGCGACTTGTCGCAAACGTGGTAGCTTTCATGATGACGGCCGTAGATTGAATGTTCGAAGAGATATTTACATATTTTTCATTTAAATTATTTCTAGTAAGTTATGTTACGATTTGTCTTTCCTATTAGGATTTAAGTAAATAATACTCACATAATGTCTTCAATAATACCTGTTTACTTGCAACGATAGATCATCTTATCATTAATCACTAGTACAATATTCCTTGTCAACTAATCTCAGATATTATAACCTAGGTACATTTAACTAAACTGTAGTAATCTTTTTCATTGTTTTACTTTCCTAAAACCCAGGCAAATAGGTCTTTAAAACAATTTACAAAACTAAAACACGCAAGTGCTTTAAGGCGCTATTCCTCATCTCTCTTTTTTTTTCTTTTCCGGCCGTCAACCTTTATTAAAAAGGTTGCCACTGTCAAAATCAATTGAAATTTTGTTAATATTAATGAAACCTTTAATACGGGTAAGCCCTAGAGAATTGAAATAAAAAAATCAATTAAAACTTCTCCAACCACCATTACAAGGAAACAGAATTGGCCAGGGTTTAAAACATCGCGTGTGTGGGAATGTTTGTTTGACAAAGGAGTATTGTTCTTGTCCCTGCGACATTACTCGAGCTCGGGGCCATTGTGATACGGTGGTGATACCGACTGACCGGACAACGTATTTCATGTCAAGTTCACGAGAGTAAATCGAAGGGCTTTTGATGTCAAACATATAGGTGCGGATAAACCTGATTGTTGGAGCGGTCGTGGCGACGCATCGCCATGCTATATGAAATCAACATCTGTCATCTGACGGATCACATTTTTTTTCTAATATTTTTTTTAATACAGAGTATTTAACATGTTTTAATTTAGTTTTGATGTGAAATATCTATAGGCGGACGATCTATAGGCGGCGGACGATTGTTGACGTGGCGAGGTCTCGCTAAGTATTGATCATCGCAATCTGTTCAGTATATTCTGCTTGAAGAAGCAACAAAATACTCGTTTACATTTTCTATCAACGTTTCTGTCAACAGAGCCCTTAGTATGAGTTTTGATAGTTTATTGTCTTGATGAAACTGGCAGTTTATACATTATTTTAGTTCATAATAGTTACCGCTAGGGGTGCTGATTGAAAATGTATGAAGTAAACTGCCAGTTTCATCGAGACGATAAACTATCAAAACTCATACAAAGGGCTCTGAACTTGTCATGAATATGAACTTGTCGTTTGTCCGGCCGACGAGCTACAGACGACGTATAAATATAAATTTAGAATTTCCTCCATGATGCATCATATGAACACTTAATTAAGCTTGAAAGCGACATTTTTCCTAGGATCCTCCGGAACCACTCCAACCAGAAATACTAGAAAATGAAGTCTTCACAGATTCTAGATACAATCTAGATATAGATAAACCTGCCTGTTATCTGACAGCCGCTGTCACATCGAAACCTGTCCAAAGTACAGGTTTCCTAGTACTCCTAGTAAGGATCTGACTATGTATATTTAAGGGAAGATGCTTCCGCAAAATTAATTACATTTTATTACTATGGATTGGTTACTATATTGGGAGCGTTTTTATATTGATCCAGTTGTAAATACTTCGGCTTTTATTCCGAAAGGAACGAATTCGTATCTCATTACTAATATGACATCAATAGTGATCATATTTCGTGCTCATAAACATTCATTCAAAATTTTGAAATTTGATTAATATTTGAAACCACTTAAAAGGCTTCTTAAATAATTAAGTAGCTCCCAAATTTTAAGTGTTGTAGAAATTAGAAATATCGATTTAGGTTCATACTTTCTCAGACTATGCTAAACTTGAGCTAAGCAAATTGCAAAGATCGCGTAATAAATACCAAAATTGTCTTCAGTCAAAGTTTTTGCTTAGCTCAAGCTTTGGTAAGTCTGAGCTAAGACAAAGTACGGACTATAGAGTTCAGCTTAAGAGGCAGCTGAAATAAAATTCCCCAGAATACAGAATGGCTTTTTAAACTTACACGATTTATGTACATCACTATTACCAGAACTTCTAGGTTAAATCTAGTTTAGACATACATTTAGACCCAGAGTATAATCATAATGACTTAAAAGGCTTCTTTTTAAAACAACCACAATTATTTTTACTCGTGCCTAACCAATAAGCAACTTAAAGAGTTCAGTTGCCGCAAGTTTCTCCGAACTCGGTGTCATCATATTACCTTTTGCCAGTTACGAAGTCTCGTCAAGAACAATGGTCAATCAGGGGAACTGTGACAATCGTCTCGTATCTATTGTCGACTGTGATGGAGTACTGTTTGTTTTAAGAATACGTAGGTACCTGTAGCTGTACCTACTGAATGAACGAGCATTCTTCCTGAAAGGTTGTCATGTGGTGAAGTTATAGGCTTGTGCTAACCGACTGAAGAAAAATGAAGAGGTTGTCAATGATTTGTGTGATATTGAACCGGATTTTGTCCATTTCTTGAAGTTGGTTTTAAAATAATATATAATATAAAAAAAATTAAAATATAATGTACCTATTATAAAATTAAAATAAGTTTATTGCAATACAGAGTAGGAAAATCAAAAAAAAAATGTTTTTTGAAATACGAATTCTTCCTGAAGTGCGCTTGAAATACTAAAAAATAGTGAATAATAGATAATTTGACTTTGATTGTACCAAAAAGACATGAAATTTAAATTACACTTACAAAAATAACTTAAAAATAAAGTGGCACAATGGACGGTCTTATCGCCGATGGGCGATTTCTTCCAAGCAACCAATATGTGTACTCCATGCCAACAACCATACAGTGGTATATAATAATAATAATAAATTTATAAATTCTACCAACACACAGCGCCATCTAGCCCCATGGTAAGCTGCTAAGCTTGTGTTACGGTGACTTGACAATGGATATACTTATATATTCATTTTTCTTTTGTAAATACATACGTAGAAGTACATAGATTCCGCATGCGGTATTATTATATATTGCAAAAGAAGCCACATCTTATGTAAGCTATTTCATAATATTTACTTTAATGAATGCTGTTCGTATTAATCAAGCTAATTTCCCACGAATATTTTCATAACTATTACGCCTATCTCAAATATTTTGACTGGCAAACAATTCTAGGTACCAACATTATATTAACTAGAATTGTGGCACGTAATATTAATTTTAATTATAATTATAGACCCGCAATGAAAATATCTGATGGACACCAACGATTTTGCGTCATACCTAGATACAATGGCTATATGGCGCGTCGTCAGATGAAGGTTCGACTCAGTGCACAAGGTTGCGGGTTCGGATTCCCGCTGGGTGCTAATATTTATCGATTAATAAATTCTTTGTTTCTGATATGGGTGTTTTCTATGAAGGTATCATTAAATAAGTATAATAATGTATAAGTATAATAATGTATCATAATATTAGTAAGGTTATCGAGGTTATAGACTATTTTGTCCTGGGGATGAGCTACGAAATACATCCCACGAAATTTAACCAAAAAGAATGATCTGCTAAAAAAGAAATTCCTACTGAATCGTGACATCCGAGGGCTACTACGGAATCCCATTAATATAACAAATACGAAAGTTTGTTTGTTTCTTCAAATCTTTGTTTGGATTTTTGTGTTTCATTCAAGATTACGCAAAAACTACCTAAATACTCGACCGATTACTAGACCGATATGCAGATAGTTGAAGACCAGGATTAACTATTAACAACATAAATAAATAAATAAATAAATCATGTGACGAACACACAGTGCCATCTAGCCCCGTGGTAAGCTGCTAAGCTTGTGTTACGGTGACTAGACAACGGATATACTACTTATATTTATTTTCCTTTTGTAAATACATACATATTATACATAGAAATACGCTCAGACCAGATACAAATATTTATTTTAAGCATAAATATTTGCACCCAGCGGGAATCAAACCCGCAACCGCAACTAAGTTTCTTTCTTAATATTCCCGTGGGATTGGGACCTCTTCTGGGCGCAGTATTTTAGTATTTTCGTAGCACCCCTACTAAACAAACTAAACAGGTTGTAATGTAAACATAGTATATCAATTAAAGAATCATTGCCCTTCACTGTTCAACTACCGTGAACAAGCGGCCGGCGTATGAGAAATTTTATTATAGGGATGTGCGTTGTACGTACGTGCAATTTCAAACTTATCGATAATTGCTTGTCGATAATTGATACCTATTTATGTTTAATAGTTAACTTTTTAATTGGCTGGAATTTTCATTTTACATTACATATTACATGTCAACAGGTATTTTGTAAGCATAGTACATCTGATACTACATTCTAACTCACCCTGCTTTTTGTTTTGATATTAAAAAAAAAAGATATACGATCCTTAATTTTGGCTCGAATGGCCCCCGTAGGCAAAATGAATAAGGCGTTGGGGCCGAAATCCCCAAAGAAGCAGGTTCAAGCCTTGTCGGGTGCGAATTTTTGGAAAGCATTTCTATGAATTTGTTTACCCTGGTTTTTTTAGCCCGTTAATTTGTACCAGTGTAAGGGGGTAAGAGTGTTTCTCTTAGAGGGGGTGGGTAGTAAGAAGCCACGGAAGCCTACACCGGATTGGTGAATGTCTTATGCTTATACCGTACCTACCGTAGGGAGTCCTATGACGTCACGTCGATTTCCTGACGATGTTTTCCTTCACCGTTAGAAGGATGTTAACAGCGCACATAAAAAAATCGATAAGGTTACGTCAGTAATTCTAAGAAGCTAGGTATGTACGATGTCTGTGTTTTACCTATATGTTATATTAGAATATATAACGTAAGTAAGTAAATATAACTTTCTCGATGATACAGATAAAAATGTAAACTGCTTTTTTATGTCTATATTTTTATGAGTGAAACCATTTTCATAGCCTTTATGTTTTGCCATATCCTAGCCGAGAAACAACTTAAAAACATTTACAATAAAGGATTTAAGTTATTTTTTTAATGAGTTTATGTAATAGAAAATACATAAAACCGTAATTCTAGATAATAAAATTCACTAAAGAAATAGTGGCGCGAGGATGTTTGGTGTTAAAATAAATTATATAATTTCCGATTTTACTTTAAAGTTTATGGAACCTGTTGTATTCTAAGAAATGTACGTCAATATGGGGTATTTTAGTAGCCTCACTTGTGTTTCTTTCTTTTATGTATAAAAGAGAATATTAATGGAAAAAAATGCTCGTTTTTTTTTTTCAGTGTAATTATCCGCTCTTCAGGAAAAAAAATAGAAAATAATGTTTTTTTTTTGTCCAAAATTCCTCCCCTGCGGAGCTTGCCCTTCTCTAGCGGGCGCGCTAACCAACTGCATCAAGTGAGCTGATGATACATAGTGAAATAGTTACCTATTCTTATATTCAACCTTGTCGCTTGAGTTTACTTGGTGCAGTTGATTAAGTTAGTCACCATGGTATGAATGTTGTGTATGTAAATGAATGCATCCAAATGTTTGCAATGTTCTTCCATTAAAAACTTCCATTCTACTTGTGTTATTTGCTTCTAAATAATGAATTATTCAAGTTGCATTTTTTATTGCTAATAATATATTTTTTGTTCGCAGGTAAGTTACAAGCTAAAACGGTATATCTGCGGTAAGCGTAAGCTTACGCAGCGTAAGGTATGTAAATACCTATAAATAAATATATAAATAAATATTTCACTTTATGTCTTTGTATCTTCATATTTATGTAAGTATACCGTGACTTATGGATTTTTAAATCATTAGTAAGCGTTGTGGACTGTCTAAGCCCCTTACTTATAAACGCTTGTTAACAGCTGCATAACTATGTATCGTTTGTCTTTTACTGTAACATGAAGTTTAAAAGTCGACAGACAGAGACAAACGTCATAAACTTGGTAAGTAAGGGGTTAAATAAATTGTTAGTTAGTATTGAGATTCCGTTTGTTTGGGACGCGTTGATGGACGCCTGGTTTTGAATTTCCATTTTCGTAAAAGATAACGAGTACCTACCTTTAGTGAAAATATAATAACAATGCCAAACACGGAATTAGAACGTTACAAATAGATGCTCACATGAAGTTGCAATGAAATTCAACACCATTTTTGTTGTACTTGGAATTATCCACCATGATAACATTCAAAAAAATTATTTGATATCATATATTATATACATGTCGTAGGTACCGGCCCAAATAGCCCTATATTACTGACAGACAGGCCATAACTAAAAAAATAAATTCAAATGAGATTGCTTTAAAATTTTGTAAACTTGCAATTTTAAACCAAAAATTCATCATTAACCATCCCAAATCATTAACCGTAACGTTGTGAAACTCGTCCAATCGATCACGTCATGATAAGTAAACCGAAAAATTGTTTTAAATTCATTATTCTGTTTGATAACCATAACATAATAAGCATTAAAATGGCACGGTTTTAGTGGGCCCATTTAGCGTTCACTCTCGATTCCTGATACTTTCGCTTATTAGTGCTGACTTTACGGTCTGTGGGCAAAATTGCAAGGTTGCTAAGTTGCAAACATCTGTGATTAACTGACGGATAGATGGAAATCTTAGAGCAGAAAGCTAGTCTTTTGTTGTTTAAGGGTTTTTTAGTCAACCAGAAACCCCTACAGCCCTGTTAATAAAAGGGGAATAAAGTCGGAGCTATTCCGCTTTTTATTTTTGCCTGTCAGCTTTTTTTTTTTTTTTTTTTATTTAGTACACAAGGAAACATTCACAATTTTACAGTCATAATAGATATATATACAGATAGTTCTTGCCACGGAAAATACAAAGTATGTTCTCACTACTTACCGATCTTACTCCACGTTTACTAATAGACTACCAGAGTTTCATGTTTTTTTTTTATATTACTGTTGTTATTGTTATTCTAAATCTTGTTACGTGAATGACTATTGGGTTGCTAAGACATCATGATCGTCAAAATCATGGGCCAATTTTAGGTCTCTATTGGACATAACCATAATGATGATTTTATTTCTATCCTTATTTTCCTACATTGCAAATAGCTACGATTGCTACAAAAATCTTGCACCTAATATTAGTATCAATTAAATTAAAATGCTATTATTATGAGTAAAAAATCATTCCTGTGAGTAAACTTTAAAAGGCGCTGTTAGTCTAAGAAAGTGTATATTTATAACTACTTAAAAGTTAGTATTTATAATGATTGTTATTTTATGAAAATAAAGAATTTCAAAAACAATAATGATGATGATGATATATTATGCATTTATTAGGCGTCTATTTATATTGCATTACCTATATTGGTACCTCAGTTGCTGCGACACAAGCTTGTGCTTAGTGTAGAATCGATGTCTGTGCTGAATGGCGATATAACGCCATTCAGCACAAACTGTCACTGTCAATCACAGAGTTGTGTGTGTTCTGTGGTACGCCAAGACTGCGGCGATGTTTGTTTACCAGTCTGATTGAAAATACCGTCCAAATTATGTGAAAACAATAATCCGTACATCATCATCATCATCATCATCAGCCCGTTGCAGTCCACTGCTGGACATTAGGCCTCTCCAATTGCACGCCACCTAGATCTATTTTCGGCTTCTCGCATCCAGTTTGTGCCAGCCGTCTTGCGTCGCTCCAACGTGCCTGAGGACGTCCTACACTACGTTTGCCGAGACGCGGTCTCCACTCTAGAACTCGTTTACCCCAACGGTTGTCGGTTCTACGGCTAATATGGCCAGCCCACTGCCACTTCAGCTTGCTAATCCGGTGAGCTATGTCGAAGACTTTGGTTTTCTGACGGATCACCTCATTTCTGATACGATCCCAAACGATACGATACGAACGATAATCCGATAAACGATAATCCGTACAGTTTATTTCAAAACTAACGGCACCAAACGCCGTCCCAGTGACGCTTCTGCTTAAAATTGGGGACAAATTTTGAGCCCCAGTGCGCGAACAAATACCTCCAATGATTCCACCTTCAGGCTCCTCTTTGCTAGTGACGACCACTCCAACTCTATTCACTTTCACTATTTATAAACTCAAAAAATTTGCGGAGTGCGATCAAAACATGTATGCCTATTCTAGTGCCTATTCATAGTAATTAATAAATAAATATTTGATTTTGATGGCTGCAGCCTGCCCTATTATACTTAGGTGGTAAGTATTTATTTTAAGTCGATGTAATATCAGATGGAGACAGTTTGTAAACAGCCTCAAGGGTGACGCTACCGAAAACTCAATAATGCTTTTAAAGTTTTAACCATCATTGATCTACTACATCTTAGCCTCAAAAGATATTAATTTAACATTGGCTTCATTCCCCTTTTTATATTTATGCGTAAAAGGACATGGACTTTGTTTTAGACGCATGTAATATATCAATGGTATTAAGGCGGTCCACAAGAATTTACCATCTAAAGGTATAAAAAAGTTGAAATCCGATATCGATAAAACAATCGAACAGCGAACATCACTACCCTTTTTGTAAATTTTATTTGCGTAGAGGCAAGCGCTAGTGCTGTTCCTCTAATTAATTTATTATTAATGACCGTATCTAGTTGCATAATTTTATCGATAAGTAATTCCGTTTATCGATAGGCATGCTGGGTTTATTTACGGTGCCTCGTAAAATAAACTTAGAAATATTAACTGGTAGATGGCGCTGAAACCAAG
The DNA here is from genome assembly GCA_949358125.1 of Idaea dimidiata. NCBI lineage: Eukaryota > Metazoa > Arthropoda > Insecta > Lepidoptera > Geometridae > Idaea > Idaea dimidiata. Next base: position 1,745,146 of record OX442340.1, read on the forward strand.
CCTCAGTTGGTAAACAATTAGCAGGGAAGATAAAATATGTTAAACAATTACTCCATTTCACGTGATTCCTGTGTAGCTCAGTGGCTAAAGCACTCGCCCAGATAGCGAGGGGCACATGTTCGAATCCTGTCATAAGAAATATTTGAAAATATATCTTCTTACGAAATATTTCTAAGTTTAAATAATTATAGCTTGAGCAATTAAAAAACAAGAAACATTTTGTTGCGTTTTTGCATTATAATTTTAAACTGTAAGTAGTAACAATGTATCTGAATTTTCCATACTTTTTTAACCTTATTAATAAACGTCAAAACATGTCGCACTTACTCTCCTACCTTGAAGGTTTTTAGGAAATTATCGCAAGTTTGGGACTTACACGGGTGAAAAAGAAGGGACTCTACTAGTCTACTAGTCGTTTAATAATAACATAGATTAATGATTATTCGTCTATGATAATAATAAACTCTGGGGTAGGTAGTACTTTAATAACAACTTTACCAAAAATATAGCAATATCACGACATACTAAGCGCTTCATCATCATTAAAACCATCTCTTTGTCAGTCCACCAATGAATAGGAATGAAGAGTCATCTCATCGTATAGTTGACTACTTTCTATCTTTCTAACAACCACAGAATAATTATAATAGGTAGTTGAAATTCACTTTCGCGGTAGGTCGATGTTTACTTAATTTATGTAATGACTTTTAAATGACGTATCTACTTGAAAAACGTAAGTTATACCATAGAAATCTTATCTGCACTTGAGACTTGGTAAACTAAGGGACTTACGGGCGAATACTGAACGACACTTAAGATTTCAGGGCTGGTTTAAATTTAAAATTAATAATTGAAAGTTTTGCTAAGTAAAATGGCCCTCAAATTTTGAGTTACTTTGCTGTATTTGGCCGCAGCTATTGCCGTAAGACAGTAAGACTGACTAACTACCCCGAATTAGCTAGTCTGAACCATACCTACATGAAGTACAACATTTTTCATTAACTACTATTTGTGTAAAAAAAGATTGTACCTACTAACTGCGTCAAAAATTATAATACTATACCTAATAATATGGGAGCAGAAGTTTTCACTATAATATCCATAAAACATTGACAAATAGCTAAAGTCCTTAGGGCAAAAATGAATTCCTAAAATGTTAAATTACCAAAATCCAATCTCAAACTGTTGAAAACGACTCGGACGTTTTGAAAAAGACTAAAATTATGCACGACCATATAAGCCAAAGTTTGAGCGCATTACCAACCCGGCTCTGCTAGTGGTAATGATACATTGAAGAACAGTTTTATAACTGTAGTATGAATCTCATTTTATCGTGACGATGATGAAGCTGGCAACACTTATGCAAAACAGAGCTGATTCACTATCCCATTTTACTAATAATATTATAAAAATTAGGCAAGCGTGAGCCTGTTTTTTGTGCATCGCAGTATACAACATAACAATGATGTTATCTGCGAACCCATATTATAAACATCTTCATCATCATCAGCCTGTTGCAGTCCACTGCTGGACATAGGCCTCTCCAATTGCACGCCACCTGGATCTATTTTCGGCTTCTCGCATCCAGTTTGTGCCAGCCGTCTTGCGCAAATCGTCACTCCAACGTGTCTGAGTAGGTACTACGTCCTGCACTACGTTTTTCGAGACGCGGTCTCCACGATTATATTACAAACAAGCTATCGTATATCGCTTAGGTCATTTGTATCCACCTATATAACATGGACCTCAGATAGCGGCGGCGTGTCCTACGCCCGCTGCCTCTCGAGTAGGACTTTCTCCCGCATTTGTGGGTTTTGAGACGTGGTCTAAGGAGACCTGCCGTTGCTTTGGGACAGCAGATGTTGTATCTCAATGTTCCTGCGTCCCTGGTACTTACGGCGTAGAGAGGACATCGGGGGGGTTTTAGTGGGTAAACCTCTGACCACCTACCACCTTAGACCACCCGTCCTGCTCAACCTATTTATAAATGTTATAGCGTCCCCACCGACCCACCTTTCGGCATAGCAGCAGGGGCCGCTGTACCCGAGCGAACACCCCTTAGGGCGACGTCAGCGATCGAGTTTCAGACGGAACACCTTAGACCAGAGGGAACCCCACTCACCCGCTCCCTCCTGTGCCGTGCAAGCTGTGGGATTGTCATCCCACAGCTCCGTAAGGATAGATTCCCCCCCCAGAAAAAAAAGGAAAGGTCATTTTGTAGGCTGCAAATAAGTAGTTATAGATATTTGAGGGACCCCGCTTGTTATAGCCGGTATTATTTACTTTTATTGGAATAATTAGTAGCCTATGTTGATCCAGACGTCTCTAGCTATGTATACGCCGAATTTTATACTAATTAGTTCAGCAGTTATTGCGTGATGGACTTTAAATTTTCGCAAATATAAAATCAGTGAGATATTCTTAACTAAACGTTTTGATTATGTTACAATAATCTTAGTCACGAAGAGCATAAAGCAGCGGCTCTTGTCGTAGATATTCAATTAATAACCGTTGTGTTCCCATCCGTTGTCTAGTACCAATATTACGAGTTTCCTATCTTCCTGCAACATCACTTGCCCTGAAGTCTAGATAGGTATCTTTATGAAATATTGAGTCGGTTGCAGTCGAAACTCCTAATCTGTCAAAACTTGTTTTGACTAAAGAAAAATAACTCGTTTCTAGGGAAAAGTCGTTTTGACTAGACTAAACTTGTCTCCCAAGTTAGATAAATAGATAATTAAATTCTTTATTAACCTACCAAAAAAAAAGTACAATAAAATAAAACACATAAACAACTTAAATCTAGGTGGCACAATGGGTGGCCTTATCGTTTACTAATAGCGGTCTCTTCTAGACAATCTTTGGATGAACAAGAAGTTAAGGAAGAGTAGATAGGAGTGTAGGTAGGTTAGTTTTTAAAGCTATGGGTATATGAGTAACCTAGGGATTAAAGGTAGTGTGGACTATTGTCAGCTAAACTACATATAGGCGATTAAAATAAAAATCAGTACAGACAGAAGTCCGATATGGCTCTGTTAGGAATTTTTCGTATTCTGAAAAAAAAATCTCATAAGTTTATTATGCCTTCTTAAAGTAAAATAAAGTAAAATAATTATTGTATTAAGTAATTATAATAGTATTAAGTTTATTGTTTCGCTGTGACAAAGTTTTAACAGCTTACTCTTGTCGAGTATACAAATTAAGGTCATAAGGTCTAGAGTACAAATTAGATTATACATTTTGATGGAAGTCGATTTCCGAAGACACATTAAATTCCTGACGACTCAAAATTATCATATGACATCTTATTGAATAAATACAGTTTGAATTATATTGAATTGTGAAGCGGCTGCCGCGTGTGCCTTCTGGTGTGCATCCAGCTACGAAGTTCCCTTGGGCAAAACGAGACTGACTTGGAGAACAGTTACTTACTTAGTATTAAAGTTAGTCAAATACACCTTTGGCCACTTTAAGTATTTGTTTGTAACACTTCGGTTCGACAGGGTGCACATTAATATTAACTATATTTCATAAACCTGTTATCGAAAGTTGTGTATTATCAAATTAATAATGTAATTCTCAGATTTATATAATAATATAATCTAATATTAATTAGTAAGATAAATTATACTGTGTAAGTCACATACATACATACAAACTTTCGCGTTTAATTATAAACGCGAAAGTTTGTATGTATGTATGTGACTTTGTTACTCTTTCCTGTAAAACTACTGAACCGATTGTGATGAAACTTGGCTATTTTTTTTCTTGATATTCCCGCGGGAACAGGACTAGCGCGGGTGAAACCGCGGGGCGATAGCCTAAGTGTTATTACAGGTCCCCAGTTACCTACATTCTAAGTTTCATTGCAATCGGTTCAGTAGTTTTTGCTTGAAAGAGTAACAAAGTCACTTCTTTCGCGTTTATAATATTAGTTAGATAAGATTTGAGTATTTGTGCATTGCCTAATTTAGATTAGACCGGGATATTTATATTCTAGGCAAAGAGTAATTACCGTGTAACAGGACTGGAAGGTCGGGAATGGCGGGACCATTGGGAATAAAATGTAGTTCCACAAGAACCAGTCTTAAACTGAGGGCTCATTTCCGGCGAGGTCTGTTCACCACTGCTAGATTAGTTTCTATATTAGGCTCAATAACCACAGCATGAGACACAAAAAGTTGTGGGATTGAATCTTAAATGGGTTAACTGAAGACGGGCCCAGGATGAGTTGCGGCTGGCCGAGATATTAGTCAAATTTCTCCAGATCTTATAACCATGATTTTTCAATTTCATAGTAGGCTCATCATGAAACCCGTAACCCGTATAAGTTTCTTTATTTTTATGATTACTTTTAATTGTATTTTTGGTGTCGACCACATAAGACATCAGTAAAATTAAATAGGTACCTAATACTTTATTTATAATAGTTGCGCCCCGCGGTTTCACCCGCGCATTGTTCCGGATCCCGCATTGTTCTTACACCTACCTACCGCAATGCAAAAATCCACACTAAAACGGACGACCAGGGAAATACTGATGATGCCAGGCGCGGCAGCGCCTTGCTTCAACAGTACTTCAATGGGCAAAGTGAAGTAAGGCCAAATTTGTATGTCAGTAAGTGATGATGACGATGGATGACGATCGATGACGATGGTTAAAAAACAACTAAATTACGCAATTTTTAATTTTTTATTCGGATATCGGACTAGTTGTCCGGATAAAAAGTAGCCCATATGTTAATCGAAGTCTTAAGCTATCTGCATACTAAATTTCATTGAAATCGGTCCAGCAGTTTCCGAGATTAGCGCGCACAAACGCACAGACAAACAGACAAAAAGTTAAACACGGAAATAGGGTCTGTTACGTTAGTACATACCCCTAAAAATAGTTTTTTCAAAATATCTTTTAAAAACAGACACCGCTAAGTTACGATTATATTATAAGTATATAGATAATTATATTGAATAGAATAGCGTATCGCATCAATACACACTGTACAACCAACATAACAAAATGCTAATTACTACAACTTATTGCCAACTGGCCGGCATCGACAACTCCCGCGATGGTCTGAGAAAAACACTTGATTTGTGACGTGACGAGTCCATTTGTTGCTCCTTACGTCAGCTTGCGATTGATTTACTTTGTAACTCCACGATGTATGGCGGCGTCACTTTAGATGTTGTTAGACGTGTGCCTGTTAGACGTTTGACAAGGTGTGTCTCGCGGTTTTACTTGTAGGCATTCTTAACTATCGAACTTAAAATATGACAACAAAAATACAATTAAAAGTAATAATTTAAATAAAGAAACTTATACGAGTTACGGGTTTTACGATGAGTCTACTATGTATCTTTTGACCATCTGTACTACTCGGGATATGCAATAAATATTATTGCCTAAAAAAATAATGAAAAACGATAATTTCCATAGAAATTTTAACGAAAAATACTAAGTGTCGATTTTAGAAATTTATAATTGACTGTAATGATAATTATGAAATGGGAATTTTGGACAATTTTAATAAGTAAATTGCCCACCTGTATTAGGCGTATATTATTAGACAAATATTTATTGTAACGATGCGTGCGCGAGTCCGCCTTGCAATTGGCCCTTTTTTACTACACAGGTGAATTTGCAGGACATGGTTAGGAATAAATAATTACAGATTATATCTATACGTACAGTGGGCGTAGACTATTAACATTTAAAGGTCTAAAAAAGGCCTAGTGCTTTGATAAAGTAAAGTGCAGCTGCTGCATTAACGACTTGAGATCGCATACCTAAAGTCAATGTAGCTGGAGGTACGAAAACCGGATACCGGGATATGTTCTCAAACTTTGTAACCTGAAGGAGATACAAAAATATAAAGTCTAATAAAACATCCTTTATGTGTGTATTTACAAAGAGCAAAGTATAAAATTAAATGTAGAAAGTATATCCGTTGTCTAGTACCCATAGTAAAAGCCTAGTGCTTAGTTTGGGACTAGATTGCGCTCTGTGCAATGTAGTGCAATAAAACACAATGGTTACCGGGTAACGCGAGTAAAGCGTTTTATATTTATATTGAAAATTGACGAGATATAAAAATAACAACTTACATAATGACGACAAATAACAAAGACTGAAATGATTTTTGTCGACGTATAAAAATGACGACATTTAACAATGACCATCAGCTTTTTGTCGATGTAGGTATACATAAACTCAATGAAAAATCGCTAAAACAGAAAAAAAATCTTTGTATGAATATTATATGAACAACATAATGCTAATAAAACACTTTATTTATCGGGTTGAATCGCGTTTTATTAGTGGTTTTAAACGAACTGAGTTTTCCCAACTTTACAGTTGGCTTTTTCAAGGTTGAAGTGTTTTATTATGCAAAATCGCGAAAACCATAGAAGAAATTAACATAGTGCTAACTCGAAGGTTTGGTTTTTGGAACTCGTGGTTTTCGTTTTACAGCAATCATATCATTCTCATTGGCGAAGTTCTCATTGGTCAGTACAGAAATCCCTCGTTAACGGACCACGTCATAAAACTAGTCCCTTTCATCCATTTTGCTCTGTATTCAGGCCAATTTTTACTGGCCATTCATTAACCTAACGGTAAACTATTACGCAAGGTAAAGCTTGAGAACCATAGTTAGATGTATTTTCAAGATAAATTCACAATTCATACGCCTGTTTATAATTATGTTATGGGAAAAAAGTACATAGAGGAATCTAACACCCGGCTCTGTATTTTATAGTTAGGTATTTAAAAGAAGTTTAAATGAACTTAGCATTTTTATGGACGTTTTGTTACACACTATAGATAAGCATTTGCATAGCCACGCCTGATGGTAGGTGATGATGTGGTCTAAGCTGTAACGTAGGCATAATGCAGTGGAAAAAGTTTCGATCTTGTGGTGGCTGGTCAAAAGAGTTACAAATACGCAAACCAACGGACTGGCCTGGAAATCGACATTGCAAACATGGTCTATAACAAACTTGCCAGTCTTTTCCATTTATTGGTTGCCTGGAAGTGATCGTCCAAAGGCGATGAGGTCATCCATGGATTAAAGAATGTTAATAGTTATGCAAAATCGGTTGAAAGTTTGTTACAGTAAAGCTTGTAGCTTCAAAATTTGTTATTTTTTCTTGTATAAATATGTAACCATTCCTAATAGAATGCTGGACGTAACTGAGATTTTTTTTTAAGCAATCGTCATGAGCGAAAAGAATTTGACATAATAATTAATAATAACCTTGTTGGATTCAACCAAGGTTCACCAAGTCGCAGGGTGATGTGAATTACATACCCATTATAAGGTCAAATTCAACAATGTGCGCAAGGAATCCACACTTTAAAGAACCGGCAGACGGCGGCGCCGGCGCATCGTAACTACTCACAGTTATTTCTCAGTTTATTGGCGCTTGCGACTGCGTTTTTTTTGTTGGCATACATTAAATAGGTAGCCGGCGCCAGCGGCGATGGTTGACTTTCAGATACAAAGTAGGTAATAGAGACGTTTAACCGAAATTAATTTATAAACGTGTGATAATGACTCTTACCATGATCTTCTTATTGAAGTACCTAAATCGTTCAACTAAAAAAAAACATTAAATATTAAACAATAAAAACCCAACTAAATAAATAAATAAACTTAATTTTTTTTTTTTTTTTTTTGGGTATTTTTATTTAAAATTGATTTCAATTGTTTGAGCAACAAAAGGACGTTAAAATAACGTAAGACGATCATGGTAAGGCAGAATAATATTTCTGAGTTAAAACTGTTTAAACTTAAACCTTATTGTGTTAAAACTACCCTTATAAGTGATGGTAGTAGATGTAAGCATTATACACAAAGCTACACGACACCTATGGATAGAGGATTAAGTTTTATGCTTATTTTAAAATGACCTACAGTAAACCCGGGTTAAGTGGGCCCTGGCTAAGTGGGAAACCTTCTATGGCCTAAGTCTAATGTTTCTACAAAGCGCGTTAAGGTCCTGACATGTTTGGCTTGAGTTATCTTAGTTAAGGCAAACGCAGATTGATCCGAGCCGAACGAATCGAATTTTCGTCGTCCACTGGAAACAGTACCTTATAAAATTAGAGATAAAGTTCATTACATTTACACTTCGCCAGCGTCGGCCGACTCTGATAACGTCATCGGAAATATAAATGTGAAAATGTAAATGTACTTTATCTCTAATTATATAAAGGTACCGTTTTCTGTAGACGAGAAACATTCGATTCATTCGGCTCGGATCAATCTGCGTTCACCTTTAATGGGAATTTACAAACCCCTTTTAAGATTATAATTTATTGATTTCCCAATGTAATTTATCTTCGATAAATATTTACACACTGAAAAAAAAAATTGTTATCATTCATCAAAAAAATGTTTATTGCTATCAAGTCACTTGTTTATATACGAGCGCATAAAGCATTGTGATTCCGGATATGAAGTTTGCTTGATTGAGAAATGTAACAAGCAGACGTAGCACATTCAAACAAGTTATGTTCGGCCTAATCAAGAATAATCATTATTTTTGTCAACTGTTCTTTGTGCTTGTTACCAAGACTTGATAGTCCTAAATACTGTCATATATTTACTTCAATTAAGTACAGTAATCGTGTAAACAAGTAACTTGTTTGAATGTAAAATCAAATGAACAAATTCATTGTTTTCATAATGAAACCTAGTTATGCCTATACAGATGCATATTAGATCTATATATAAATGTTTAGGTTTATAAAGTTTATTTTTGTTCTATATGTATAGTTTTTTGTTTTTAACATACCATAATATAAAAATAAATGTTATCTCTTTAAATGTTATCAAGTGATCTTATTAGAATCAACTAAGATAATGCTATATTCCAATATTGTACTTTGTTAGATCTAGTATGCAGGATATCCCAGAAATACCACATCAAAGCTACAGAATATGATCAGTCAGTGAAACTCTGGAAGTAAAGTTTCACTGACTGATCACATAATGTATCTCTGATGTGGTATTTCTGAAACACCCGATGCAAATTAAATGAAAACACATGAAATGATATTTCAACGATTTATTTTTTATCACGAAACGAAAATAAAAAAATAATATTTATGACTTAATACGACTGTGATGTGGGAGCAGCACAGAACAGCACAGCAAAGCTACCGCACTAAGCTATCGCTAAGCATTGCGACACAGCAAAGCTACCACGCTGCTCCCAGACTTTGCGCCATTTCTAAGAGTCGTAAGCGAAAGTAAAGCTTTTTTCTATAATTTTCTCATGTCTCTTGTTTATCAATAATTTTATGTAGCTGTCATCGTGAACGTTGACGATAAACCTTTCCCGGCTTTCGGCTTTTGTAGGCTTCCATCTTTTATTTTTAATTTTCCTTCTTTGAGATGATGGAGGGTCGCTAGGGCTTGAACTAGACTGACCGGGCAGTACTACCATGCATAGGCTGATAAGTTCAGACAAATTTAATACAGCCGCAAGATTTATATTTTCTTCATTCGTGTCTGAAATCAAAAATATCGTTATCAGAAAACAAACTTACCATACCTTTAGTGTGTTTTTTAACTGGGACAAAAAAAACAGGGAAAGTGTCTTTGGAGGCTTTAGCTATTAGATAAATGGGAACTTGGAGAAGTAAGCCTACCTTTTATACCGATTTTGAAATAGCGCAGGTGAAACCGCGGGGCGCAACTAGTTTAACATAAATGTCTTGTCCTTTTAAATTCAAATCTAATTATTGTTTTAATGTTTTCATAACAAAGTACCTATATAGTAAGTAACACTTACCTTTTGCAAATTATTGAGATCAGTTCACTTTTTCACTTTTTGCACCGCTTGAGTATAGTCACTTTTTGTTGTTTTCTTTGACATCAACTCTATGAGTCTATTGTTGTGATAAGAACATTTGAATAATAAAAATTGATTACATGTTCAGGGTAGCTTTGATTAAAGTCATTTAAAAGCTGAAACAAAAAGAAAACAACGTAAGTAGGTACACAAAATCATATTTTTTAATTTAATCATCGACAACTGTTAACAACTTTTATGTATGTAATAATTAGATTTACTTTTTTAAATTAGATTTACAAATTCTTTAACATCTTTTTATGATAAAGAGTTGCAGAGTTACTTTTGAATTTATAATATTAGTTAGCAAGATAGGATTTTTTGATAGGTACTATATAATATGCACTTACCATTTTTATATCCCTGAGGCTTTTGTAATGAGGGGTATTTCTCAAAGTATAGTTCTATGGAATATTCTGTCTTTCTTCAGTTTATTAGATGCTGTGACAAAGTAGCCGTCCACTTAGATTCTACAATGTTTAAACTGCTTTTTAGCCAAGTTGTCTTCTACAGTGTTATTGGTAGTCTTAATTGTATGAAATGGGAGGGTGATGAAGGAGACCCTGTGATTTGAAGTTTTATTTCTTTGGAATCCAGAACACCTAATTTTAGGTATTTACGCCGTGTCAATGGGTTGAGAAATTTGCCTCTTGCTTAACGGCGGAATATAATAAGGAGTAATTATTTCTTCCGGAAACAACACTTTTATAGTTTATATCCATTTGCACTAGCTCTGGGAGCCCCCAGGCTCTAAGTAGATCCATTTTCACAGTAGGTACCTACTTACGAACTCACTACTCACTCAATATTCGTTCTAACACACAAAAAAGTGAAATTGGCAAACAACGAAACTTAACGTTAGGACACCGACATCGACTGACTGCAATCAATGTAAAACCGTTACTAGCATTTAGGGACGACCGAAATGCAACACGTTCCTAATCGATCAAAAAAGTTATTAGAATTAACTACTTAGCTATTTCTTTCAAATAGGCACTTGTTCGTTCTTAATAAGTTGAGTGATATAATGAATTTAAGAAACTATGAAATCAAAAGTTTTATAATATTTGATTTAGATATGTTTTAATTTAAATCAATAAAAATCTTTTTTAGAGTAACCAATGTAAATGTGTGGTAATAATAAAGCAACTTGATAAATCTGAATAAATTGATGATGGGATACTACATTGACAAAGTGAACATATTTAATTCAAAACATTCGTCTTAATAGATGTTCAATCATTTTAGCTTTATTGGGGCAACAAACCGCAAATTGTTGTTTTTGATATTTTTTTGAATGAATCAATGACTTTTTTTTTAAACAAGCAAGATTGTTACTTGTTTGGCCATTATTTTTTTCAGTGCACTTAAATGTTCTGGGTATGAAAATTTTATTGAAAAGTTTACCATACACAGCAGCAATTTTAATACATAAGTACCTAAGTATGTCGTTAAACAGTAAGAATATTTAACCATAATATTAAAATAATCGTTTATAATCTTACACCTTCTTTTATGTTTATACACTTCTTGCGGGCTGGCCCTTCTTTGCTACTAATAAACTAGTTCATAGAATGTTCATGTCTTAAAACTATCCATTTTACAGCCGCTTCTCTTTTAATAAAATATCAATTTTATATGGCAAAACTGTTTATTTTGTAGTGAGATTATCAGCTCTGGAGAACATTGTAGCAGTAAGATGTTCATAAAAATTAATAAATTATCGTTTATCGTTTTATAAACTATTTATAATTATAACGATTTGTATTCATTTTTTCTGGTCTTGTTTGCGTATTGTTATTTTAAAATTACTTATGTTAATTATAACTTTCGACTATGTTACAAGTTACTATGTTACCTTTCCTTGAGACCAAAATCCTTAACATAGTCGAAACATCGAGGTAAGAGAATAAATGGAAAATGCTTAAAATTACTGTAGTTTATGAAACAATGCCATCTATGTAGAAATTTATAAAATTGCTTTTGTGCTATCCGGTCATAAATGTCACTAAAATAAAATAAAGTAAAATGCAGAAGTTATTAAGAATAGTCGAAATTTCCCGAAGTCGAGATTGCCCCGCTGGGCCTTACTCAAATTAGACCTTGTAAAAATGTCAATGTTCGCTTTATAAATTCTAAAATTCAACAGCATCATAATCTCAGCCCTTGGACGTCCACTAGTGGGCAAATACCTCCCAACGATCGCCTAAAATGAGCCGTATGCATCCGATAACAAAATATTTTCGAAATTCCCACGGGATTATTGCGGGTGAAATCGCGACACCTTACTAGTCACAGGGTAATATAAATGCAATATGAAAATTATTTACTATGAATTCATCAATAAAGCGAAGTACGCATTGCACACAAACAAAGTTAGGCTGCGGTTATGGAGCAGAGTAGAGAGATAGGTACTGGTTTCATAGAAGCGGAAATACTTTTTTCCCCTCATAATAATTTATAGTCTAAGGTCGAAATCTATAGTGCGTACTTAGACTTTGCTCAGACTGAGCTTAGCAAAAACTAAGCATAAACTTTGATTTGGAATTTATAGTCAAACTCCAGTTTGTAATATACGAATAAAATGAAAAGAACTTTATAGTCATAACAGCAAGAAGAAGAAGAAGCAAAGTATAGGTCATTATTTTTGATTGGTTTACATTCTAAATTAGAAAAACTTCGACTTTATTCAGCAAAAACTTTGGATAGTTGCGAATAAGATCGCTTTATAAATACTAAAAATTGTCTTAACTCAAAGTTTTTGCTTAGCAAAGTCAAAGTATGAACTAGAGATTTTAGCCTAAGAGCCCGTGTAATCCCAGACCCCTTTATTATTTTATAAAAGCTGAAAGTCTGCCACCGATCCCAACACAGGGTAAGAACGATGGGCCATTGTAAAGTTTGTGTTACTGTGGCTTTGACAGATAAACTGTCCCAAAAGGTGTGTAAAATATTGATCCAAATTCATCAAATTATTAAGATTTGTTTTACTCAAATGGTTATTAGTCGAATTGTTTAAGACGAATTTCATTTGACAGATTCAAAGCCAACTATCCGCTCCGCTTATAAATCCGCTTATCGCACCGCTTACTATTATAACCTCGTGCTTAAATTACTATTCCAAGCATATTTCAATGACAATGCACCCGCATGTCTCTACAAACTCATACTCATAACGTGTGGAGGTAAGGACAATAAGACCAATTGACCGCTCATACCGCCAAATGACACTACTATTTTTTTATTTGTTAAAAAGTCAATTCACAGATTACCTGCATAATATATTGACATTTAAACCTTTATGACTTTAAAATAATATTGTGAATGAATGCTGATTGTAATTGTTAGAATGACGTGATTAATGATTAAATATTTAGTAATAACTAATAAATAAAACTCGAGTAAAACCTAGTAAATAATTTGTTAATAACCTAATACATTGCATTTTGCATGCCAAATGGCTTAATGGTAATCTGTATAATAAAAACTGTAATTGAATTACCCTTACTCCCAATAAATAAATTATGAATTGGGATTTCTTTCTACTAAACATAATCAAACTTTGTGATTGGCCATTGCGTTACCTATCTTTACCTAGACTTTCTATGATTGGTCGTGCTTGCACAAGAGTGCTACTAAAAAGACGTGCTATTTTCGTAAGGGTGGAACACTTATGATCAGTCAACTGGTTTTATCGTCTTTGTATGGAGGTAAAGCCACTCAGTTGAGTGAGTTGAGTTGAGTTCTAGGCAGTTGCCTAGAGGTACCTAATCATAAGTCATAACTTTTTATCGATTAACGGTTGACATGTTTCTTCTGTAAAATGTTGAAAATTAATGGATGTTTTACTGGTAAGTTTCTGAAATTTCATTAAATTTATCTCTTCTAAATTTATCCTATAGTATTTACAAACACTTATAATATTCAAAGTCCTGCTATTTATTAATTAAATTGTGAAGATGACGGGCAAGTTTTCATGTACTAGCAGCGCCCAACGGTTTCATTCACGTAAGTCCCGATCCCATCTCATTATCGAAAAAAAAATAAGGTACCACCTATGTATTAATCCAGATCTCGCAATCAGGTCCATAGTTGCTCCTCCAGTAGATGCAAATGTCAAAATCTACTTATATATAATTATAAGTAGTATATCCGTTGTCTAGTCACCGTAACACAAGCTTAGCAGCTTACCACGGGGCTAGATGGCGCTGTGTGTTCGTCACAGGATTTATTTTTTATTATTTATTTATATATTATATATCCTTTCATCTTTCTTCACTTTTGGTCCATCCAAAGGTTGCCTGGAAGAGATCACTTTGAGCGATAAGGCCGCCCTTTGTACCGTCTTTATTTTTAAGTTGTTTAAGTATTTTCCTTTTATTGTATTATTTTATTGTGGTCAATTTATCAATCGAATATAAGTAAGACTAGCTGCGCGCCGTGGTCGTATCCCCGTATCGATTCCACAAGACTATCACAATTAGAAATAGCATATGTGTTAATCCATTTCTTCAGCTACCTGCATAACAAATTTCATCGCAATCAGTTTAGGGCCTGGCGCTTGTATCTTTGTATCTTTGTATGTTTGTTCGACGATAACTTGAGTATCGTTGCTTCGATCTTCATGAATATTGGTATGCGCGTAGTTTAGGTCCATAGAATTTATGAGTTCGAAGATGAGCCGGATCGGTAGAGGGGTTGGGGAGATAGGGGGTACAAAAATAGAAAATAATCAAGTTCTAAAAATTTGTCAATAGATGGCGCTCAACATACCTCCTAGATCGCGGTATCGTTGCGTTTGCTTGCGATATATACTCCAAGATCTGACATTTTTGTAGGGAATGTTACTAATTGTGGTCGATTGTCGTAACTAAGAAATAATTCTTGTTATGCTATCGTTTTTCTTGTCTTTCGTTATATTTATTCGTTTAATAATAATTCTTATTTTGTAAAAAAATAAAGCTGTTGGTGTTACAATCCTACAAAAAACAAAATCTCTGTAAATGGATTCTCGTGAGGTCTCAGTTCGGGGCGAACTACTAGTTTATTCTGTGGTAACTGCTCCGGTACTACAACAAGCCGACCGTCTCCCAGCAATAAGCAGCACCTATTAATCTTTGTATTTGGCATAAACAGTCCGTTTCAGATATATATCCCCCATTAAACAGCTAAGGAGTCTTGGAACACATTGTGTAAAGTACCGTTGGAGTGTACATGACCTACCGCAATGTGCGCCGCGACGATTTATTATTGTATAGACACGTATTTTTGTCCCCGTGTTGTAAGGTGCGGACTAAGGAATCCCTTAGAGCGTTTAAATGTCATGCAAATTGCTTAAATGCTTACTGATGCGGGATTGAAAAAGACAATTTTATAGGACACTAAAACCGACTTATGAGAAAGCATTAATTTTTCGGTTTCAATGCGTTTTTAGTATGAAGTGGATTTGCTCATGCATACGGGAATTTAATTCTGTGACCAACACACAGTGCCATCTAGCCCCATGGTAAGCTGCTAAGCTTGTGTTTAGGTGACTAGACAACGGATATACTACTTATATTTATTTTTCTTTTGTAAATACATACATACATATTATAGGTACATAGAATAGTTTCATAGAATAGAACGAATTTCCATACAAACGGGATTGGCAGTTTAGAACGCCCAATGTTTCGAAGGCTCACAGTGTCCCCTGAACATCGAGCTTTAGAGACCTTTTGATCGCAAGTAGACTGAAATGTAATTAGTCCTGTTCATTGTTCTAAAAACTCATATTATCCGATTCGCGCATAATCAAATTAAAATCTATCTGCGTTTGACCTCTAGCTTACTTGATGGTAAATGACGATAATTATGATGTGTAGGTATAGCACGGTTCATTTGAAGAATAAAATTTATTTTAAAAACATAATGCCGTACAAGGCTCTCAAACAAAGCGGCATAATTTTAACAAAATTAAATTTAAAAATGAATGAATGCATGAATAAATTGTTTATTTTACACACCAAATACAAATACTTACGTACAATGAAAACAATACAACTTAAAAATAGGTGGCACAATGGGCGGCCTTATCGCTTAAAGCGATCTCTTACAGACAACCTTTGGGCGGACAAAAAGTCAAGATAGGACAAGGAGGTATAAGGTGTTAAAAATAAAGGTAAAAAAAACACAAATTCAAACTCCTATACAAAATGTCATATCACAGATCATTTAGTGTTTCAATAGTGTAGGTATCCTAAATACGTCACTGTATTCCTAAGCCACGTCCAGAAGTCGTGATTCAATACAGAACGTTATTTAATACGCCATGAGCCATGCGCCAAGGGAAGCGAAACCTAATGGAATATATTCACGGTGATTTAGCAAGTAGCTCTCAAATTGCTCTTCTAAATTGTTAGTGAATTTAAACTCTATATATATTATTGTTTTACAATACTCATTTATTGATGATGATCAAATGATGGCAAATTAGTAACTGCCTACTAGCTACATTCCGCGGTTTCATCCGCGTAAGTCCGTATTCTGTACAATTTTACTCCTCGATTAAGCAGCTTTCTATTGGTGTCCGATTTTTTATTTATTAGTCTAGTAATTTCGAAGCATATTTGTTACAACCAAGCATCTTACTAATAAGTATTATAAACGCGAAAGTTTGTATGTATGTACTTATGTAGGTACGTGAATTTGTTACTCTTTCACGCAAAAACTACTGAACGGATTGCGATAAAATTTGGAATAAGTATAGGTAGCTGGATACCGGGAATAAAACATAGGCTACTTTTTATCCCGATATTCCCGCGGGGACGGGACTTACGCGGGTGTAACCTATATGCCTATAAGTTTCATAGCAATCGGTTTAGTTATGGTTGCGTGAAAGAGTAACAAAGTCACAAATACATACAAACTTTCGCGTTTTTTTTTTTTTTGTTTTTTTTTATTTATTTTTTTAATTAAAGTTTTCATAAACATTGACTAATTTTTAGATTGTCATAGTCAACAAGAAACCCTTAAACTTTGGTCAAGTCCGCCAAGTAAAGGCCGTTTTATGTAATAAATACTCAGTTCCAATTCAAATTGTTTCTTACCAATACTTAAAACTTGTCAAAATTACGTGGAAGCTCAGAAAACTGGATTAGCAGATGCCCATTAACAGAAACGGATATCATTAATCATTTGATCGTGTTCAATTTGCATATTACATCTCACAGTGTGGTGTGGACCTACTTGAAATGGACTTTTTAATCGTCTATAATGAACCGATTTTTAATTACAATTTGGTTGAAATTTAACTCATTTTCCAGTTTTAGCGTTGCTTTTATTGTAAATAACTTGCCATGGTTTTTTCGCGTTGCATTTTATCAATGTAAATTTTAGCAACGTTTCGAGGACATTTTTTATTTATACGTCATATTTAATTTAAAATAAAAAAAAATATATTGAGTTTTAATTTTAGCTTTTAACTTTTTTTTAGTTTTTTTTTATCACCATACGTTTCGAGATATGCAAAGAAGACTTTAATTTCAACCCAACATCTCGAAAACAAATATATTCTACAATTTGTTTTTATAATCTTACTAATATTATAAACTCGAAAGTTTGTATGTATGTATGTGACTTTGTTACTCTTTCACTCAAAAACTACTGAACCGATTGCGATGAAACTTTGGTTAATTTTTATTGCGATATTTTATTTGTTAAACGCGGGACGCAGCTTTTATTATTATATGCGTTTGATAATGTGTGAAATGGTATATTAAAACGATATTTTCAATCCATACCGAGTTTTTTTATTATACTTGATTTGATGTTGTCTAATTGTAAATACATAGTCTATCATGGTGACTGTTAGCACACCTTATATTAATAACATGCTCTAACTTTCCATTGCAAAAACCGTTACAAAATCGGTTCAGCCGTTTCTGAGAAAAGTGGTGTTAGCCATATGCACATAAACAAAACATATCTCACCCTAAACGCATTAGTTTGGTACCGTATATCCGTAGCCATAGGTGTTAAAAAAATCTTAACATGGCCTTTTAAATTTAACAGACATAAAAATCGAATTTTGATCGTCTTCTCGCGACCACGGCCGGTGTAACCCGTTTGTTGAAACATCGAGGTACCTAATTAAAAACTTTATGATTATCTACAACGCGACCTAGACTGGACGCGACTCATGTGAAATCCTTTCCGATTGAATAGTTTTCTTCATAACCGGTATCAAATAGATCTTTAAACAATGTATTATGTTATTGTACATGATACAAGAAGTGTCCCCTTCATTTCAGAAACGATAAAAAATAACTTTAAATACCACTATTATACCGGCAAAGTTACCCCTGTTTTACAAAATAAATCATTTTTTCTTCTAAATCCTTAACCGCTATATTTTCTTATAGGCATCATAATATTAGAAAATACAATACCTAGAACCCCTTCATCGCATTTAATAAAAATATTACTTTAATCTTCGTTAATGATTGATTTTACGAGAAATTGTAGATATTTTCACGTAATTCCATCTCGCTCATTTATATGCAATCGGACAAGGACCGATAATTATCATCTATCGCCGCCTTAATGTTGGACGGAAATCGCGTAAGTTTTAAAAGTTTGTTGACAGACATACGACCTTATTACTTGTCTTTTAATAGCCCTGTTAGTCTATGTGCCCTCTAACTAGACGCAGGCCGCCCTGCGTCGGGATTTATGACTAATGACTGCTCGATAATTAGCTAACTGGATCTCGTCGGGTGTTCCGTCTGAAGCCTTTTACAGCTCCAGTGTCTAGCTTTGGTATTCAGCTTGGTTGAATTATGGCTAGTAAATTTAAATATATTATCTACTAAACAAACTTTTTTAACTGACACTATTGGAACTCATATTTACTTACATCGCTCCGACAACGGTCTGGTTCAGGCGGCAAGGGAATGGATTAATAGTCCCCTACATAGAACCTGGCAGACTTACCATACTCCCATCACCTAGGAAATACGCCTACCTACCTACCTAATTAATTATAAATTTAAATTGTACTCTGTGTTTGTTTGTTTGTTGATTGTGTATTTTTGTTATTGTATGTTTGTGTGGACTTATGGTCTGGAAAAATAAATTATTTCATTTCATTTCATTTCATTTACAAAATTTTCCTACGTATAAGTAATGGAATTGTATACAATCATTATCAGGTATAAATTTTCCTTACCTCGACGTTTCGATCTTCATGTTACAATGATCTTGGTCTCTTGGGGACTCAACTTAGTTTAGTTCTAATACTTTTTCGTCCCCTAGACAAGTTTTTACCCGACTGCGCGACGCAAAGGAGGGTAATGTGTTTATCGGTCTATGTATGTATGTATGTATTTTTTATCTACTTCCAAGTACAGACTTTTTGTCTTAGGGATTATTTTTTTATAAATAAGACTATGTTATACCATATAGGTACATAGGTAGGTACTACATAATCCATACCTAGGTACGGACAAACTTGCACATTTTCTATAATCTATTTAGTAAAATTCCAATAGCCAAGACAAGGTTAACCGCGCAAATTTCTCTTAAAAATGAACTAACCGTTACAATTATATTATCTGTGGCTAAAGTTTTACTAGCCCATTGTTACAGATACCAATTTTTAACACCACGTGTAACTAATTTATTTATTGAACTGACTGGACGAACCCATTTTGTATAATATACGATTTTAAACCGCCATGGTTGTTGTCACAACCATATCTAGGTATTATTTATAAGCTAAGTAAGTTGGAGCGGTGTTGGTCTGGTGGCTTTCACGACTTTCATTCCGAAGGTCGTGGTTTCGAATCCCGGCTGACCGCGCACCAATGTCTTTTTCCTTGCGGAAAAGTTATGTGCGTTAATAACATCGCTCATACGGTGAAGGAGAACATCGTGAGGAAACCCACGGCTTAATAAGCTCCAGACGTATTGAACAGTTCTTTCCTCTGGGCATGGCTGACTAGGCTGGGAGGGTGGTATAGGTGCTGGGCAAGCCTACTCCATCTAACAACGTCCCGGGCACTACAGCGCCATAAAATAGCATGGATTAAAAGTTGCTTGCGCTGTATAAATCATCTAAAATTAGATGAAAAAGGCCAATTATGATTATAAGTAAGTATGGATAGAATAACCCCTTCCAAAGTGTTAGGTACATAATTATTTATACAATAGATTTATAGGTAACTAGCTACATTCCGCGGTTTCACTCACATAAATTCCGTGGGAATATCGGGATCAAAAGTAGATTAAAATTATTTGAAAATTTAGCTTGTAGCTTCATAGGTTTCTTTTTTTTTTGTCTGAAATCGGTTCAGTGCTTTTGGAACATATTCATTAGGTACAAACAAATAAATCTTTCCTTTATAGGTACATATAATATTAGCAAAGATTAAATTAAAATAAAAAACCGACTTCAAAAAGAAACAAAAAAATAATTTAAAAAACAGCCAAAAAAAAAACAAGAATTGATAAAAATGACCAAAATAACCTCTACATAGGTACAGTGCCACCGACTAATTAATCTGTTTTATCATCTGAAGTCGGGCAGCCAAACTAAGTACAATATGGAACCAACCAGTAAAACTGCCCGACTTCAGATGATAAAACAGATTAATTAGTCGGTGGCACTGTACCTATGTAGAGGTTATTTTGGTCATTTTTATCAATTCTTGTTTTTTTTGGCTGTTTTTTAAATTATTTTTTGTTTCTTTTTGAAGTCGGTTTTTTAATTTTTAAATTAATTTTTTTTATTTTACCCTTTTTAGTTTACCTACCTACCTAAAAATCAACAATATTGTTACCGTAATTTTAATGATTGAGGAGTTTGCTGATGAGAAGGTGGTTTCAGGTGCCCCATCAATCTGTACTTAGTTCTTTAGGGGTTTATTCTTTTTGGTAGAAGTCCAAAAATGAGTAATTTATTGAATTCTGGGATGCTATCCTGTCCATCATTCCGAAGATACTCATCAGATCCTTACCAAACTTTCATGGGACCACCTCGCAGCTTTCACCTTTCCATTAAAAAAATAACTATATCAATCGGTCAAGCCATCTTCGTGTAATCGATGAACAATTGAATTGAATACAGCGTTTTGAGGTGCATTCCCGGTCCTCACTTCGAAGATCCTTATCAGATCCTCATCAATTTTTTATGGGACCATCTTGGAGCTCCCACCTATTCATTAAAAAAAGAATCATCTTAATCGGTTAAGCCGTCTTCGAGTAATCGGTGAACACACAAAAAAAAAAAATTATACATACAGACGAATTGATAACCTCCTCCTTTTTTTTGAAGTCGGTTAATGAACGCGGTTCCATTATCAAACATACGAAAACCGAGCACCATTTCTTTTTCTTTTTAAATTTTTTGTCAGTGTTTTCTTTTCTAGCTAGTTCAACATTTATTCCATTTCCCACTGACCAATAAATCTACTTCCACAGAAAAACGCCGGTAAACATCACTTAGGTACATGACGGCGCCACCGTCAATATTTGTAAACTACGAGTGCAATAGACAACCAGTAAACGAACAACTGACCGGTATGTCATTCAACCCCACCAGGCCGACCCTTTAAAAGACAACGCGCGCGCAGTACTCGTTTCAGTTGTTCGTCGACCGTCGTCTAGTGCACAAGTTGTTCGAAGATTGCATGAGCAAATTATTTTAATAAATCGGGTAGTTGTAAAAACCATTAGTGACTTGGTGAAAAGTGACGATTCTATGTTTTTGATTTAACTGTTGAAATAAACCTTTGTTTTGTGCGATAAAGGAGACTTTAGTGTTTTTTTAACAATGTCGGAGCCTGACGCTACATCAGAAGTTACGGATCCGCATCCACAAAAATCGACGCTATCCAGTACGCCAATGATGGAGCAAATGATGTTGTTTTCGTCGGGTATGGAAGCGATTTTTAAGAAAATAGCCGAAAATATGACAAGTTGTCAGCCTGCTCAAAGTACATCAACTAAATTAGTTAATTTCGATCCAGATGAGCCAGAATCTGACATCATCAACTGGTGCACGCTGAGCGAATTAATAATTGAACAAAAGAAATTGAAAGGCGTCGATTTGATCTTGGCCCTTACACATTATCTTAAGGGTCGTGCGGCGATGTGTCTGACGAAAATTCAACCAGATCAAATATCTTGGGCTGCTATTAAAGAGATGCTGATATCAAAGTTTGCGAAACCTATGATGATGCAGGATTATTTCGACCAGATCATCAAATTTCAGCTAGATAGCAAAGAGAGCCCAGCTGAAGCAGGTATGCGACTGTGGCAACTGATTGAGAAGGTACCCGACGTAAATATGCCAGAAAAAGTAATTACCGGGTTTGTTATCTCTGTGTTGTCGCAGTGCGATGATAAAATTCGCAGAGAGCTAAACTGTGTGATTGTCAACGACAAAAAACAGTTATTTAGGACATTGCGAGGCTTCACACTAAAACGGCGAAACGAAGACGTTGTTTTGAATGACTCTGAAACAAAGCGCTTCAAGAATAACCCTCCATTTCGGGGCAGCTGCCACTTCTGTGGCAGAATTGGACATCGCGGTCAGGATTGTCGCGATAGAAACCGATTTATTACAAAGAATCTGCAAGTTTCAGCTAAACCTGAGCAGACACGTACGGCGATGCCAAGTTCCCGTCCACCTGTCACCTGCTACGTGTGCGCTGACACCGGACACGTCGCCTCAGCCTGTCCCATGCGCTATAAGAAGAAAGAAGAGGTTGCGGGCGCCGTTTCCGGTCCTAGCAAGCAAGTCAACGTGTGTACCAGAGCTTCGCATGGAGTATTACAGATAAGTGGTATTAATATACCTTTTGTTTTTGATTCTGGTTCAGAATGCAGTCTCATCAAACAGAGATATTGTAAATCGCTTAAGGGCGAACAGTTTCATGAACAAATTGCTTTAAAAGGCGTAGGTAATAATAACGTTATTTCTCCAATGCAAATTAAATGTGTCACTGTAGTGCAAGACCTCACTTTTGTAATTATGTATCATGCTTTACCCGACGAGTATCTTAGTGAAGAGGTACTTCTGGGCCGTGACGTTTTAGAATTAGGTATCTCTATCGAGCTTAGTGACGATAAGTTAACTTTCATTAAAAACAAAGTATCTAACTCCTGTGTGATGTCAAATCAGTTTGATGAAGATACTATTGATACTGACCTTGTCGATAAAGATAAAGGGCGGTTGATAGATACACTCAGAAAATATTCTAATAATTTTGCACGCAAATTACCTACTACTCGCATTACGACAGGCGAACTAAAGATTGAACTCATTGATCCGGCTAAGACCGTTCATAGAAGGCCATATGGGCTGTCTCCTTCAGAGCTCAGCGTTGTTAACGAGAAAATTCAGGAGATGTTAGATGCCAACATAA
Organism: Idaea dimidiata; assembly: GCA_949358125.1. Lineage (NCBI taxonomy): Eukaryota > Metazoa > Arthropoda > Insecta > Lepidoptera > Geometridae > Idaea > Idaea dimidiata. Next base: position 1,768,415 of record OX442340.1, read on the forward strand.
TTAGAGAAAGCTGCTCTCCCTTTTCTAGCCCCATAGTGTTAGTGAAGAAAAAGGATGGTAGCGATCGTTTGTGTGTGGATTACAGAGAGCTTAACAGCAACACTCGTCCGGATAGCTACCCCCTTCCTTTAATTAGTGATCAGATTAACAAGTTGCATGGTGCCTTTTACTACAGCATAGTGGACATGGCTTCAGGGTTTCATCAGGTCAAGGTCCATGAGGATTCCATCGAGAAGACTGCTTTCGTCACACCCACAGGCCAATACGAATTTTTGACTATGCCGTTTGGACTTCGAAATGCTCCGCAGGTTTTTCAAAGATCGATCAATTTTGCGTTGAAATCGCTTAACGATGATAAAATCCTAGTTTACATGGATGACGTTCTTGTGGCATCAAAAACTATTGACGAAGGTCTCTCTCGGCTCGATAGATTATTAGAAACCCTAGCTAACGCCGGATTCTCATTTAACTTTAAAAAATGCTCATTTATGAAAGTCGAGATAGAGTATTTAGGTTTTTAGGTTATGTAGTATCCTCAGGGTCTCTCAAACCAAATCCCCGTAAAGTTCAGGCATTACAAAATGCCCCAAAACCAACTACAGTCAAACAGGTTAGGCAGTTCATTGGATTAGCGACATATTTCAGGCAATTCATTCCAAATTTCTCCAAGCTTCTCAAACCTTTGTATCCACTAACATCTGGTAAAGGTCGTATCATTTGGACTACCGAACATGATAAAATACACAGTGAAATAGTTAAACATTTAGTAACCGAACCAGTTCTTAAAATTTTTGACCCATCTTTACCCATCGAGTTACATACCGACGCAAGCAGTGACGGATATGGGGCTGTACTAATTCAAAAATATAATTCCCGTCCTCATGTCGTAGCCTATTTTAGTCATAAGACTACCAGTGCTGAAAGCCGTTACCACTCATACGAACTGGAAACGTTAGCGGTTGTTAAATCCGTGGAGCATTTCCGCCGTTATGTATATGGGCGACATTTTACCGTGTATACCGATTGTAATTCGCTAAAAGCCTCTCATTCCAAAAAGGACCTTACTCACAGAGTCCATCGGTGGTGGGCAATCCTACAAGCTTACGATTTTGATATCGTTTATAAGGAAGGCAAAAATATGGCCCATGCAGACTTTCTGTCCTGTAACTCCCCTCTAGAGACTCAAGAAAATGCATCTAAATTCCCTGTTCAGAAAACTCAATGTTCAAAAACTGTGAATTTTTCGGAGCTCGAAAGGGGATGGCTATCTGTGGAACGCGATTCTGAAATTTCCGACTTAATTTCTAAAGTACAATCGAACCAGTTACCTCCTGAAATTTCACACACTTACGATGTTAGGCAAGGTATATTGTACCGTAAGATAGAGCGTGCTAAAACTACTAAGTGGTTACCAATCCTTCCCCGTTCCTTGATATGGTCGCTCATTAGCCACGTTCATAATGACATAAAACATCTAGGGTATGAAAAGACACTCGATAAGTTATATGAGCTTTATTGGTTCAGTAACATGTCTAAATATGTAAAGAAATTTGTAGATTCCTGCGTAGTCTGTAAGTCGTCAAAAGGCCAGTCTGGTGCGCAACAGGTACGTCTGCATCCAATTCCAAAAATAGCAGTCCCATGGCACACATTGCATTTAGACCTTACCGGTAAACTTAGTGGTAAGAGTGACCGTAAGGAATACTGTTCCGTAACGATTGATGCCTTTACAAAATATGTCCTGCTGAAACACACATTATCATTAAATTCCACTGATGCTATTAAAGCAGTTAAAGACTCAGTAAATCTATTCGGTGCACCAAGAAGAATAATAGCCGATCGCGGACGTTCTTACGACAATTCAGATTTTAAGAACTTTTGTAAAGACAACAATATTGAACTGCACCTTATAGCTACGGGCGCCTGCAGAGCCAATGGGCAAGTAGAGCGCGTGATGAGAACCTTAAAAAGCTTGCTAACGATAGCCGAATGCAACTCCGATCGGTCATGGCAGGAACAATTAGGTGAGATTCAACTTGCACTTAATAGTACTAGATGCAGAGTCACAGGTTTTACCCCAATTGAGTTGATGTTCGGAGTACAAGGTAATTCCCTAGACATTTCTAGAGTATCCACGCATCCTGAAGAACCAAGTAGGTTAGATTTGCAAACGGCAAGGTCTAGTGCGTCTGAAACTATAGTAAGATTAGCCCAATCTGATATCACTCGCTTTAACCGAGGCAAAGCCAAGGTTAAAGCTTTTTCTGTTGGAGATTTCGTTTTTGTTAAAAACGAAGAACGACACCAAACAAAATTAGACCCAAAGTATAAAGGCCCCTTTAAAATCACTGCGGTCCTAGAAAATGACAGGTATGAAATGAAACTTGTAAACGGGTCAAACCGAATTTACAAGTATGCCCATGAAATACTACGTGAAGTGCCCCGTGGCCCATTAGGATTTTTAGAAGTAGCCGAAAACTATACCGAGGATACCGTGACGGCGGATAAAAGCCACAGTAACGTTGTTCATGAAACTGGTCGCGATAATAATATTGACATGGTTGGTGAAGCTGATGTTGAACTCTCGAATAGCGACACCATCTCTATTAATAGCAGCACTATATCGGCTAGGTCTCGTAGTTTAAGCGCAAATAGCGATAATAACGAAGTTTTTCGTAGGTCTCGAACCAATTCTGAAGAGAGTTCATCATCGGATTTACCGCATTCAGTTAATGTTGTAACCGATGCTGTAGTGCACTAAGATTAAAATGGCTAAGAGAAAAATAATGTAATAAAAAATGTAGGCAAAGAAAAAAAAAAAATGAAGGGAAAAGTCATTGAAGGGATAATCCGGTCCAATGACTTAGCTAAAGGGATTGATATCCGGTCTAGCATATTCAGCTACAGGGATTGATATCCGGTCTAGCATATTCAGCTACAGGGATTGATATCCGGTCTAGCATATTCAGCTACAGGGATTGATTTCCGGTCTAGCACAGTCAGCTAAAGGGATGTTTATCCGGTCTAGCACAGTCAGCTAAAGGGATGTTTATCCGGTCTAGCACAATCCGGTCCAGCTTTATAGCTGAAGGGATTTCTGTACACTCACATATTATTTTGTTAAAGATTTTGTTGTTACCTTTTATGCTAAGGGTTGTCAGGATGAACGAACACGTTTTCTTGTCCTCAGATGCCGCAAAGTCGCTCGAGGACGAGCTAACGTCAGTATGGCCGTGACGGCGCCACCGTCAATATTTGTAAACTACGAGTGCAATAGACAACCAGTAAACGAACAACTGACCGGTACGTCATTCAAGCCCACCAGGCCGACCCTTTAAAAGACAACGCGCGCGCAGTACTCGTTTCAGTTGTTCGTCGACCGTCGTCTAGTGCACAAGTTGTTCGAAGATTGCATGAGCAAATTATTTTAATAAATCGGGTAGTTGTAAAAACCATTAGTGACTTGGTGAAAAGTGACGATTCTATGTTTTTGATTTAACTGTTGAAATAAACCTTTGTTTTGTGCGATAAAGGAGACTTTAGTGTTTTTTTTAACAATGTCGGAGCCTGACGCTACATACACATAACTCCAAATATTGCATAACTCGAAAGACTTGATTCTGATCGAATTATGCCATAATTGACATGATACTGTCGAATCGATTTCCATTTTTAGGTAATCAGTAGGTAATCAATTTAAAATTCCGTTTAACTTCCTATCATCATCATGGGGTCAATTTTGATAGCCATACCAGACGATCGAACTCGCACTGCGCCGTACTCAAATTATGAACCGACTATTATTATGTATTCTGTGTCCGAACTCCACAGAATTCGTCAATATAGTTACACACTATTGACTGCATGAATAAATTCTTTAGTAAACACACCAAATATACCTAGATAAATACAAAGAAACCAAACACAACTTAAAAATAGGGAACACAAAACGGGCCTTATCGCTTAAAGCGATATCTTCCAGGCAACCTTTATTATTATTACTAATTTTAGTGGCGCGGTGCGGTTCGATCGTCTGGTACGGCTATGAGATTTGACAATACGGGGCTAAGTAATCTCAATGGATTGTCACCTATACCCATTGGTCTCAACTAATAATATGATATTAGAAGATGCCACTGCGGTAACGTTACCTCAAATTCAATGATGCTTTTGACATTTTAATCATATTTCATCAACTGTATCTTAGCACATGTCATTGTTTACGATAGACGTGGAGTCTTGGCGGGAACTCGTTGAGGAGATGTGGTGCTAAATTTTCATTTTTGTGAAACCTAATTCATATGCGTGCAAATTGTTTAATTTCGGGGGCATATTAATCAATTTAGTTTCGTGAAGGTGTACAAGTGGAATGAAAGTGAAAATCGGTGCAAAACATTGACTTAGTGTTGTCTCCAAGGCTCCGTGAAGATTGTTTGTAAATGGCCGCCGTGTTTACAAATGATTCCCTAGACTTGACTTTAACTATGACGACTTGACTGTTTCGATGCAAATAACTTGCATAATATATTAAAATACATGACACTGGCTAATTTCCTAATGGCCATAATCGGTTCACAACCGATAAGAAATAAATAAATACGATAGACGTAACATTTTTTTCTGCGCTGCAGATAATCTCAGTATCAATCGATCCATGACATTGTCTTGTGAAAGTTCTAAAATATTTAGAAACAAAATTGTTAGAAATAATAGAAAATTGCATTTTCCTTAGGCGGTTGTGTTAATGGTACTGTTGGATAGAAAATTGTTAAAAACATTTCTTAGTATTTAAATTATTTAAAAATTAGCCATTTAGTCCCGCAGTAGTCAATAAGTGCAGAAGGCTGCGGGTTCGATTTCCATCGGGTGAAAATATTTGTATCTGGTCTGGTCTTTCTATGTTTATATGATGTATTTTTAAAAAAAAGTATAGTAATGTAATATATCCGTTGTTTAGTACCTATAGTACAAGCCTAGTACTTAGTTTGGGGCTAGATTGCGCTGTGTGTAATGTGGTGTAATTTTTTTTTAAGTAATCATATTTTATACTTAAATTAGTTTCATCAAGAACTTGTATACAAATAGGTACATGATCACGTGACGTATCACGAATACATGATACGTCAATTCATAACTATGACTTTAGTGTGGTTTTGAAACGCGCCCTCCGATGAGAAGAAATCACAAGAAACTCATTGGGTTTTTTCTTAAAGAAAATGGCATAGGTAAATAAATTTAACCAATCGTGCAAAAACAGAACTACCAATATGAAAGTAAAAGAAGAATAAATGAAGTACCAAAATATGGTCTCAATAATATATTGTACCTAATCACTGAGATATATTGAACGTCAAATCTACAAATTCATCGTGTCGTCCACGACACTGCTTCAAAGTGAAAATGGTCGTAGAAAATTTCAAAGAGAGACTCGCATTATTCAAAACATTCTATGACACTTTTCCATACGATAGTACCGATAATATTAAATTGAAAGTAGGTTAAGTTCAGCTAAGCACTGCTATCTTTGTCTCCGTTGCTTAGAGTTGGAATTCCTTATAATTTTTGAGCTAGACTGTACCTTAATACCAGGTATTTTGGGTTCCTAGCTGGTATTGGTTAGAAAACTCGAATAGGCATAAAATTATGTAGATTTCTCTATAATCATTTAGGATTTCAAGGCTTTATTAGGAGAGTGTACGACATTTCGATTGTTGAGTTTGTTTACGAAAGAAAAATAAATCTAAGTAGCATATCCGTTGTCTAGTCACCGTCCGTAACACAAGCTTTAGCAGCCTACCACGGGGCTAGATGGCGCTGTGTGTTGGTCACAGAATTGTATTTATTTATTTATTTCATGTTAGTTGACCTATTAGTAAACTAAATTAATGTGAAAGGGAAAAATTTACTGTGAAAGGCACACAGCGCCATCTAGCGTCATAGTAAGCTACTAAGTATGTGTTATGGTGGTATAATACTTATTGAGCAAAGCGTTTTTGCGTCAAGTCTGCGGCAAAATTTGTTTCGTTTGTCAGTAGGTATGTTGGTTTTCTTCTCCAGGTCGCATTTTCGACCAATCTTTACGAAACTGGGTAATTTTTGATCTGCGCGGGGTATTTTGCCCACGTACTCCGCCGATCAAAAATGGGCGTTGTAACTTGACTGCCATGAAAACTATTTGGCTTCCTCATCATCATCACACATCATCATCATCAGCCCGCTGCAGTCCACTGCTGGACATAGGCCTCTCCAATTGCACGCCACCTAGATCTATTTTCGGCTTCTCGCATCCAGTTTGTGGCAGCCGTCTTACGCAAATCGTCGCTCCAACGTGCCTGAGGACGTCCTACACTACGTTTGCCGAGACGCGGTCTCCACTCTAGAACTCGTTTACCCCAACGGTTGTCGGTTCTACAGCTAATATGGCCAGCCCACTGCCACTTCAGCTTGCTAATCCGGTGAACTATGTCGAAGACTTTGTTTTTCTGACGGATCACCTCATTTCTTATGCGATCCCTCAGAGAAACGCCGAGCATAGCTCGTTCCATAGCCCGCTGAGCCGCGGATTTGGCTTCCTAAAAATTTCAAATGTTATTTAATATTACTTATTGTAAGTATTTCTAACAATGCCTGTTTGTTTTGTTACAGTGAACTGACGCTTTTGGAAGGAATGGCGGGCTGTGGAGGGTGGAACGAGGAGCCTGTCTCCAAGGTAAGACTTGCTTTAGAACTAGATGGCGCTGTATTCAGTGTCCTGCTTTATTTACTACTGTATTCCGCAGTTTCACCTGCGTGAGTCCCGATCCTTTGGAAATACGGGAAAATTCTATTAAATTTCTATTGGAAAAAGATTTTTTTTAATCGGTTCAGTAGTTTCGGAGATTACCCGCAATATACATACAAACATATCTACACGTTACCAACGTTACTCTTTATAATTTTATTATACATATAACCGCTAAATCAAATAGTTACAAAAATAATATTAAAACTAAAATAAAACTAATTACTTAAATTAAAATTAAACTAATTAAAAACTAAACTATACATATATATACTAATCTACTACTACATATATACTAACTATACATATATAGATTTTAAGGCTGAAATCTATGGTGCGTACTTTGACTTTGCTCAGGCTAAGCTTAGCAAAAACCAAGCTTAACTATAAAACAGATTCTGATGCAAAAATTCAAGGTGTGAGTCATAGATGCCCGCTAAACTAACTGCATGGATTGCAAGTCGTTTCTCCACGATTGAGTAAAGACAACTCTGTTGTTACGCTGAATTTAGTACCACAAAATGAATAGTTTAAAATTGTCAGTCTAAATTTAAGTTTAGGATGATACCAAGAGAATATGAATTACTATCTAAACTTAATTTTAGAATAAAACACTTTATTTACCGGGTTTAATCGCGTTTGCTTAGCTCGGTCCGTTTAAATCATGAATAAAAACACGATTAAACCCGGTAAATAAAGTGTTTGATTATGCAAAACCGCGAAAACTATAGAAGAAATTTTCAGGTAAAATTTTAGGATTTGGTTACTGCAGAATGGCCACCTGTGTCGGCTATACGTTGTGTTTTGTATATCTTTACAAAAGTGAAGGTTGGCAGACTGCGAAATGGCTACACAGGCCAATTTATCGAAACACGGATAAGCTACGATGGTAACTTCCCAACTTTTTTAATTTTTACGATGTCGTAAGTTGTTTGATTCCGTGATACAGTATCATAGAAAAACAGATAGAAATCGAGAACGTGCGACCGATGAATGTATAATTGAATCGAGGCTGCAACAGAGTAGCTATTAGTAGGTACCTACCTCATTGCATAAGGTGTGGGTATACATAATACAGTAAGTATCCTACAATACCCCCAGGAGCATATCAATATCCTACAATATCCCGGGCGTGCACCAATGTATTTTTCTTTAAGAAAAATGTATGTGCGCTATTAACATCGCTCTTACGGTGAAGGAAAACATCGTAAGGAAACCCACGGCATAAAATCAAAGGCCCAATAGTAGGGCTAATTGCGGAAACACACAGTTAAAACTTTAACTTTACCCCCAGGAGCAAAAATCTATAGATTAGTTCCTTTGTATTTGATACAATTTAATAGCGAAGCAAATGTGTGTAAATCCCCCTGTGTATACATCTAGACAACGATCAAAATATAAAAGAAAAAATCTATGGAAACAATACTTCAGACCTTAATAAAGAACCAGACTCAAAAGTCAGTTTTATACGTTTTTGATTGGCAGAAATAAAATATGCCGTCTTTCTATGAAATTATTGGTTACGGACCTACCTATAGGTAGTACCTATACTTATAATTTATCCAAGTGATTAAATTACATAGATACTGGTCCATACCATAATCGCCTTATCGCAGGACCTAAATCGGACTGAAATCGTTTAACTAAAAAAACATCAAATATTAAAAATGAAAAACTCAACTTGATTTTTTTGAGTGACAAAAGGAGGTAAAAAAACATAACCCTTTCCTTGCAGCGGGGTAATAACGAGGAACGATCATGGTAAGAGCCATAAACGAATTATTACCGGATATTTAATTCAGATATTTAAAAAAATATATAGGTACCAAACCTATATTTTTTTTAAAATATCTTAATTAATTTCTTCTATGGTTTTCGCGATTTTGCATAATAAAACACTTTATTTATCCGTCACTTTATTTATGTCAACCTTGAAAAAGCCAACTGTAAAGTTGGCGAAAGCTCGGGTCAAATAATGAATAAAAACGCGATAAAACCGGATAAATAAAGTGTTTTATTATCTTAATTAACTTTTTAAACCAAACTCAATTTTTTGTCAAGCCCAAAGAGAATATAATCACCACGTTTTAGTCAAGCCAATCAATTTTACTTTAAGAATATTTAAAGAACGGTGTGACAAGTCAAAAATATCATCAATCAAATTAAAATTCAAAAAACAATTACTCAATCGAAAAATATCACCGATAACGATCACCTTTCTCTTTTACACAACGAACGCTCTCTTTCTAACTACATGTTGTTACGGATATACCTAATTATTAAGTTTGTTTCCGTCTAAAATAAAATTATTGTTACGTTAGGTACCAGATAACATCAACGAAAAGACAAAAGATGATTAAGTGTGTTTTTATGGAGTTGAATTTAAGGTTTATTGCGTTTTTATAATCTGTGGCTATGCTTTACTCACTATTTATCATTTAGATTGTAGCCCAATTATCTAAGACGAAGTTTTAGACTAGCAATTTATTACGTTCAGAAACGAATAAAGACTGCTAAATGCATTAAGAATGCATAAATAACAAATAAGAATACTGTTCAATTTTATACATTTTGAGAAGACTGCGAAATTGGACGCAGTGCGTTGGCTAAATGCATTTTAACAAATAAGAATACTATAAACACTTTATTTATTGGGTTTAAGGCGGCGATAGATGATAATTATCGGTCCTTGTCCTATTGCATATAAATGAGCGAGATGGAATTGCGTGAAAAATCTACAATTTCTCGTAAAATCAATCATTAACGAAGAATGTTCTAGGTATTGTATTTTCTAATATTATGATGCCTATAAGAAAATATAGCGGTTAAGGATTTAGAAGAAAAATTGATTTATTTTGTAAAACAGGGGTAACTTTGCCTGTATAATAGTGGTATTTAAAGTTATTTTTTATTGTTTTTGAAATGAAGGGGACACTTCTTGTATCATGTACAATAACATAATACATTGTTTAAAGATCTATTTGATACCGGTTATGAATAAAACCATTCCATCGGAAGGGATTTCACATGAGTCGCGTCCTTAATCGTTTTTTATTCATGATTTTAAACGAACCGAGCTTGCGCCAACTTTACAGTTGGCTTTTTCAAGGTTGACTGTTAGATCGTATTGTTCAAACTATAAGAGAGTGTCTCAAAATTAATGATTTGTTAAAGTAGATTTTACATTACTATACCTTAAATAGATATCTTTTCCAAATTAATTTTCTGACAGTGTCCTCTATCATCGCTTATATTATTTAAAAAAAAAACAAGTCTAAAATCGATATAGTCAGATAAAGAAATGAACTGGCATTTGGGACATTTACACCTATATGCAGAGTCGTTTCCTCCACTCGACTCGACCTCGACTCAACTTGAAGGACAGAATCGGTATGCTGAGCTGTTATAAGAATCTACCACTTGAGGAAATTCCTTAGTCGAGTCGAGGAATTAATTGTCAAACTCAAGGTACGTCGCGATCTACCTTAAGGTATCCTCGAATCAACCGATACCATACCGATTCTATCCTTCAAGTTGAGTCGAGGTCGAGTCGAGTGGAGGAAACGACTCTGCATATGGGTGTTATATGTCGACTAGCTGTATTACCCGCGTGGGACCCGATTTCATTAAAAATATAATAAAAATAATCGATAGTGTAGTTTTTTTTTTAAATCTGTTAAAAGTTTTGGATCCTATTCATTAGGTACAAACAAACAAATTATTTATTCTTCTTTGTAATATTAGCACCTATAGATAAATAGGCTACGGGACTGCGTCTCGGGAACTTTCTTGCGCTCTATATACCTAGGTGAAAACATTATTCACAACAAAAAAAAAACCGTATATTTTTTTTCTTTACTTTTACGTTTCGTTGACTCAACTAATAACGCAAATCTTAACTCGTACTCCATAACAATCACCATAATATTAGCGTTACATAAAGCAAATGATTAACTTAATTACTTCAAAGCCAGAAGAAAGTATGAACATAGAACATCTCAGCTTTGAGGTCGATGAACGGTATGCTTCAGTTCTTATGGGTTATCTATAATTGTGGGTTGGTGTATTAAGTTAATTATTATTATTTAACACCGGCTATGTGGCTACGTGCACCATTTTTTACAAACACCTACTTACGAACATATCTTCTATACTTATAATAAAGGAAAAGAGGACAAAAAGTCTGTACTTGGAAGTAAATAAAAAAAAGTGGTCTAGGGGACTTAGGTTAAGTAGTAGAACAAAATTATATAATTTTAAAATTCATATCTGTCTATTTGTCTGTTGGTCTGTTCCTTATACAATTAAAAACGACTAGTCCGATTGAAATCTGATTTTTAATATTCGATAGTTCTATTTTCGAGGAACGTTGTGGTGAACTTTACATCGAAATCCAATTAGTTGAACCCGAGTAATGAACGAAAAAGTCGGCATTATTTCTACGCAGACGAAGTCGCCGGTAACAGTTAGTAAATAAATATACCTAAATAAAACATACCCATGTAATTTTAAAAATATAAGGACTTTTATTTTTATTTTATCTTTATAGCGGCTCACTTACAAAGAAGGCCCACTCTTCGCAACTATTATCGTACCCGTGCATGTAATTAAAAAAAAAGTTTTGTTTTTTTTTATTTATATTAAATCTTATATCGGCTTACCTATAGAGAGGATGTTGGTCTAGTGGTAGATACCCCGACTTTCATTCCGAAGGTCGGGGTTTCAAATCCCGGCCGCGCACCAATGTGTTTTTCTTTAAGAAAAATTTATGTGCGCTATTAACATCGCTCTTACGATGAAGGAAAACACCGTAAGAAAACCCACGGCCTTAAATCACGCACAAAGGCCCAATAGTAGGGCTAATTGCGGAAACACACAAGTTAAACTTTAACTTTATCGGCTTACCTACAAAAAGGCCCGATCTTCGCAACTGATCATAAAACATTCACTTGTCAATGACTGTTTGCTACAGCGGTCTCATTAACGCGACCCTGTGAAAAGAACATCAAAAGTTTCCCAAAACTTCGAATACTCCATTCAGCTATAAATTTCGGCTCTAACAATGTGGTATTTTATTGTTTTACATAATAATTATGTGAAGTATTTTTATTTTGACAATTAAGAACTAAAAAGTACAAAATAGGAGAGATTTATAATGTTTTGTTAGGTAATTCTTGTACAGGTGGTTTAATTATTTTTTATGAATAATTACTTAGTGGAAAAAGTTACGAATTTCATTTAAATAGCGAAATTATTTTAAGTAAAAGTTTGGTTCATTAATATTGTATTATGAATTTTATATACCTAATTAATTTGTTTGAAAACTAAGTTTTTTTAATTGGATATATCTATAAGTAACAAACTAAAAAAATAAAGTTACAGTATTTCTCTTTAATAGATCAGACGCGCTCCAGTGGCTCCCCCATTTCATTGTTAGTAGTCATTAGCCCCTTCTTTCCACGATTTGAAGGCAAAAGTAAGTTGTTATAAATTACTTTTGTTGACTTCATTCAACAATCAAAACAAAGCCAGATATTACAATCCTCATACAAACATTGAGTCGACGATTTAAGGATAATTTCCACGAAAGTCGATTATTTGTTCTGGGCTAAGTTGAGTCTACAAAAAAAATTGTACTAGTTAGTACAAACAACCAATTAAAACTACCTACCTAAACATGAAAATGGATCAGAGTAGTATAGACAGGCTTAAAGCCGTGTTTTCACTACGAAAGTAGTGTCGTGAAAGTTATAGTCAACTTCACAAAAAAGTTGCTCGACACAAGTTTTATCAAAAAATCGCTGGTGCTACGCAATTTTTTTTTTGCAAAGATGACTATAACTTTCGCGACACTAATTCTGTAATGAAAACACGGCTTAACGCAAAAAGTGATCTCTTACAATAACGTAGGTACATAGATTGGAAGCTAATTTAGACAGTTATTATGATGCTTTAACAGGACAGAACTTGAACCTGCATCTCTGGGGATCCGTCCGAACGCCTTTTCCAATATGGGTTTTGATATATTTTTTAAAGTGTTTCCTACACTTTAAAAAATATATCAAAAACGGGTAATCGGAAGCAACATCTCAACGTTGAATTTAATTATATGGAAAATAGAATAGTTCAAGCTGCAAAAATTGTCGGTAGATGGCGCTACGTGCCTAAAAAACGTAAACAATAAGAAATGCAATCCTTAATTTCGACTCGATTGAACATGCATCCGTGGCCAAATTAGGAAAGGCGTTGGGAGGATCCCCAGAGATGCAGGCTGAAGTCCTGTCGGGTGCGAAATTTTTGGAAAGCATTTCTTCATCTAAGTCCATACACTTTAAAAAAAATATCAAAAACGAGTTAATGATGTCAGTAAGTGGACATTTGCACGTCTATACATAGAAAATTCATAGTTCTGACTAAATGACTCTCTGAGTGAACTACCAATGTATCAACACAGAGTCCAAACCTCTGGTCCTAGAGATATTAAATTCGGTTAATGTGTTTTTTGTGGTTTGTAGCTATCCATTAAGAAATGGTTTTCGAAAAATCCCACGGGATTGCGATTTACGCTTATAAAACCGTTGCCAGTTCTGTGAGTGAGTGAGAACCCGTAGTGTGAGTTTTTTCGTAAAAAAACGCGAACGTGATGGTTGGAAACTCAAAAAGCGCCCCTAGCGGACGATATCGAAGTTATCAGTTTCCATACAAAATATGCGTTAACTTAACCATCACGTACGCGTTTTTTTACGAAAAAACTCACATTAAGGGTACTGTACTATACTAAAATACCGAGGTATGCCCACATATCCCTCAGGAAAAGCTCGAACTTTCGTAGTATTCAGCAATAACGTCGATTGTGTGTGAGAATATGAACAGTTGTGCATTGTGGCTGCTTTCTATTCCGTTTAGCAGATGTTATAGTTTGCTATTGTTGAATCATGATGGATGATTGAGAGAAATTAGATGTCATGTGGTAAGCTATTAGCGAGCTATTGTGGAGAGCTAAGTTCTAGGCTGAGGTTCTAGGTAAATTGTGATTGTAATGCCAAGTAGACTCGTCAGTGTTTCGATATTTAAGCCGGTGCAGCTACTGAGGAGGAAGGGTCCTTATTCAATATTCACTTCCTATTTCCATAATTCATGATATACTTTTTTTTTTGGATAAAATAACAGGTGGGCTCTTCAAGGCAAGTGTGCTGTTTCGTAGACCACAACAACACTTGCCAACTAGTGACATACTTATTAGTCACATATTTTTATTTTCAAACTTAAGGCGGCGACAGATGATAATCATCGGTCTTTGTCCGATTGCATATAAATGAGCGAGATGGAATTGCGTGAAAAATCTACAATTTCTCGTAAAATCAATAATTAACGAAGATTAAAATAATATTTGATGAAGGGGTTCTAGGTATTGTATTTTCTAATATTATAATGGCTATAAGAAAACAGCGGTTAAGGATTTAGAAGAAAAATTGATTTATTTTGCAAAACAGGGGTAACTTTGCCTGTATAATAGTGGTATTTAAAGTTATTTTTTATTGTTTTTGAAATGAAGGGGACACTTCTTGTATCATGTGCAATAAACATTGTTTAAAGATCTATTTGATACCGGTTATGAAGAAAACTATTCAATCGGAACCGATTTCACGTGAGTCGCGTCCTTAAATACTTGCTACCTTCTGCATTGCAGTCCGGCGTTTGCCCTACACGCCAGTCGAGCCGTCAAAGAAATTATAATATCCGCTCATCGTCTGTGTCTTAAACCAAACGTCTTCTTTAGTTGATTAGCCAACTGTTTTTACTCTAAACATTATTGTTTTTACTTTGAGTGAACTACGTACTCATAGGCTGTCATTAAATGATTAATTGTATTCATAATGATTTGATGATTGTAATTGTCGATACAAAAACGCAACAAGCGCCTGCTTCACTGTGAAACGAATGAGCAAAAAGGTGATAAATTGATCTCATTATCATGTAAAATCAATACACATGTAATGTGTGGAATTTGGTAAGGCGATAAAAACATAAACGCAGGCTGGTAAGCAATGAGAAATTACGAAACACCTAGTTTTTCCCTTAGGATTGGTGTTGTTATTAGTAGACTTCGGTTGTTTTTGGGAACAGTCAAAGAATAGACACGCTTCGCCTTACAAATACCAACGTGTCCTTGGCTATGGCAAGCTAAGAATAGTTTAAATGCTTAAAACAGATTTTAAAAAACAATTCACCACCACCTCAAGGCTGGGTTTGTAAAAACTCAATTTCCTCAGCAAAAGCTTGAGATCGAAACTCAGATCCTAAATAATCAAAAAATAGATGAATTAATTATTTAATTTTTCCATTCCAGGACAAGCAACGCCCTCCGATCTACAACCCTGAAGACTACGCCACGTCTCTCAGGAAATGGGGCAAGAAGACAGGGGCTACCAGCTTGTACGAGCTCGAGGCAAGCCAGGAGGCTGGCAAGGTTAGCACGCTGCCTAATCAGGGGAGCAAGGACTTTAGGTAATGAACATTGCACATTGGTAAAGTAGATATATGTTTAGGTATATCTATGTTTATGCAAAACAAAGCATTCTCTTAAAACGTAGGTGCTTATAGTAAACTGACATTAAAAGTCAAAATCGCGTTTGATCGCCGTGCGACAAAGGCTGGATAAGTAGTTATTGTACAGTATTTTGAAACTAGGTACTTAAATAAAACCCACTTTATTGACTCACTTGCGTCAAATCAATAAAATAAAAAAATACGAAAAATGGGTGCCTCATGATTTGACTGATCTGCAGAAAAAAACGCGTGTTGAAACTTGTGTTGCCTTGTTGAACCGGTACAGAAATGAAGGAATATTGGATCGAATTGTAACATGTGATGAAAAGTGGATTCTTTATGATAACCGGAAAAGAAAAATGCAATGGCTGACCCCAGGTCAAATGCCACAACAGTGTCCTAAAGCAAAACTTACCAATAAAAAGGTAATGGTAACTGTTGGGTGGTCTCAGCATGGTTTTATTCACTATAGTTTTCTTCGATCTGGTCAAGCAATTACGGCAGATGTCTATTGTGCCGAACTCCGAACCATGTTGACAAAACTAGCAGTAAAACAGCCCCGACTCATGAATCGATCTTCACCATTATTGCTCCACGACAACGCGAGACCTCACACAGCACGAGAAACCATTTTGACCCTTCAGGAACTGCACTTAGAAACCATTCGTCATCCTCCGTATTCACCAGACCTTGCTCCAACGGACTACCATTTTTTTCGTGATTTGGACAATTATCTATGTGACAAGAAGTTTTCTTCCCAGGAGGCAGTACAAAATGCTTTCACACAGTTTGTGCAGTCTAGATCGTCGGAGTTCTATCGCAAAGGCATTAATAACCTTCCCATTAGATGGCAGCAATGTATAGATAATAATGGCAACTATTTTGATTAAATAAATTTGTTAAAAATTTAAAAAATAAACAATTAAGATTTTCAGTACAAATCGGCAATTTCATACTTTAACCCCTAATATTATTTCAAGTGTCATAAACTCCGCATATTAAATGAAACCCTAATACTTATTTGATTTCCAGGAATCCTTGTTTGGGCATGGGCGAAGAGATGAGTCTCCGACAGTTTGGCACACCGAGCGAACTGCTCACCAAGTTGAGAGCTGATCTCCGGCTGTCTTTTCCAAGGTTAGAATACAAAACAAAAAAGCCCCCCAAAATTTACAAGAAGCCACATCTTGTGGTAAAATTTATGGAAGAGCTGGGCTGGTTCTCCCACTAACGTAATGGACCATCACGCAAAAAGGACCCAAACTAAGGCGGTCCCGTAAACAATTCCAATTATACAAAATAATTTAGTTTTAGATTTTATTATTTCTTTCTTTTTATGTAGTATTGTGTGGCGTATCTAGTATTATAATCTTAGTTTTCAGACTTTAAGGGCAACTTGACCTAACATTTGTCAAAGATAACAACCGGAACCTAATTCTAAACGTGTCTTCCGAACCATAGAGTAGCTCAAGAAAATATATTTTTTCCACACATATCAGTCACGCATCCAAGTAATGACTGCGCCAAGCGTTGCTTAACTCCCACATTTATATACAACATGGCTGGTGCAGCTCGGCCAATGAACTCCTCATGTTTTCCTATATTAATAAAAACAAATATTAATTATTAGTACCTCTAAGTAAATATTTCTAATTATACACAAGAAATATAAATTACAGTTTTAAAATAAACTTAAAACTAATTACTTTCGTCTACAGAAACGGATATCGGTATATAATTTATTATACCATAAGTGCACCTAATGGATAATTACTAACTATAAAGTGGAGTACATTACAATAAGTTATAGCTAGGTTTAATGTAAACCACCTGGAGTTAATTGAGCACTAAACTTAGCCGGATGGTGTCCATCCTGTGAGTTGGAAAAAATAATCACCTGCTTAGGCAAGTTAATTACAAAAGTTAGCTAGACTGGCATCACTGTAAGGCGTTATACGCTTAGGTACCGATCCCGCAAGAATGATGGCGCTAAAAAAGTTATGACAGAAGTGCAGCTTACATCCTGAGTTTAAAAGCGATAGGTTTTTGAATGAAGGAGTTACAAACACCTTTACACTCTGGAGAATTTCTAACATCGTGAAAAACTTATGGCCCTTCCGATCTTGTATCATAAATATGTTAAAGTTACCTGCGCATTCCTAAGCATTCCTTCGATGGGTGACAATGTGTGTGGACGAAAGCGTGTTTTTGAGCTCCCTCGTGCACGTCAAGCTGTTGGTCTCGGTTGTAATCTCCGATAGCAATCGTAAGGACAAGTTTGAAGGTGAACCCTAAAGGCGATCTGAAAACTGGTCGTATTCAAACGATCCTATGTGTGACTAATGCTTTGCTCTGATAAGTGTTAATACTAATAATCAATGTCAACGAAAATGTATCAAAAGTCGAGTTCATACATAGGAATCGTCTCCACGAGCGTTAGAATCGGCGATATTATCGTCGAGCCACTTATTTCTATACAATCTCTATGAACGTGTCTCCACACGGCGATGTTAACGCGGCGCGGTCAGTTGTATACGAATAAGGTAATATCACCGCGATTCTAACGCTCGAGGAGACGGTCTCAAAGCGTCGTTTGTGAATACGTAGTTATGTATTACTATGTAAGTCACGCCATTACGAAAAGAAGCAGAAGAAGATTCTCATATACATACTGTCCCATTTTAACGTTATTATAATAACTGCAGTAGTTACGACATATAGACAATTATTCTTGATTATATTTTCTATTATAGTTTCGTGCAAGAGTTCTCGTGCGAGCCGCTAGATGGCGTCGCTCTACTGCTGGAACTCCTGCGCAACGTGCAGCTCAGTCAGTCCGGAGACGGGGCAAAGGGGCCGCCTGCGGTCAGACGGCGACCTCTCTTGGACGAATTGGCTTGTTTGTAAGTTTGACAAGATTTTTATAATATTCTGATTTCAGCAGAATTCGAAACTAATACCCTTGGGTCACCGTTGGTCTACTATTACTTCACCACGAGATCTCATCCTGATAAGTTGGGCTCGTCCTACCACTTACCGCTTTTAATATTCGTGAACCATAGCTTGCCATTTTAATTTTTTTACAAAGACAATAATATTTCGTAATTTGTTGTTTTTTATTGCTCAAGGCATATTTATTAGAAAAAATTTAAAGGAAAAATTCATCTTCAAAAATTCACTTGCGGCGAGATTTGAAAATATTTCTAAAGACAATAATTGCAACGACATGAAAATTATATGCATGTATATGTACCTAGTTTTTATTAATGTGGTTTATATTAATACTAGCTGCGCCCCGCGGTTTCACCCGCGTATGTCCCGTTCCCGCGGGAATATCGGGATAAAAAGTAGCCTATGTATTAATCCAGGTCCCCAGCTACCTATATTCCAAGTTTCACCGCAATTGGTTCTGTAGTTTTTGCGTGAAAGAGTAACAACCTCACATACATACATTCAAACTTTCGCGTTTATAATATTAGTTAGATTAGATTAGATTAATAAAAAATAGAACAATAAAGATTATTTTTTTAGCACAATCTCAAGCAGGTCTGGCAGTCAAAGAGACAAACATAAATATAATATTAGCATACCTCAAGTAAATAATAATATTTTTTATAAAAGTTCATATTACACTGCAATAAAAATTTACAATTACTTACCCTTACACTTAAAATTACTAAATGGTGTTATATTCAAAAACAAATTGAAAGCTTGGCTCATCTCTAAGGTTTTTTATAATCTTGCAGAGTTTTTCGATAATTATGAAAAGTGACTAAATTACAATATTATTGATGTGTTTAATTAACCTTAGGATAAAATTTTTATTTTAAGTAGGTACCTACTACTGTTTTACCTTATTGCATGCTCGAAATGAGTAAACTGTTGAAACGTTATACTATTGTAAGACCTTAATGTACACAGTTATGGCAATAAATATATTCTTATTCTTATTCTTATTAATAGATGAAGCTAATAGATACACCTGAAAGACGCATAATAGTTCGCATGTATGAATAGTAACGCATTCAACCTAGTTTTTCTTTCCAGGCAATGCTTATGGAGTTGTTGCAGCCGATACCCTGACAGTGTAAGGAGACTAGTGGCTGGTTCCAACGGCATTTACACACTTACAGTCTGCATCATGTCTACCGTCAATAAGTCCAGGGTCTTGGCTTTGCAGGTACAGTAACTATCAGAATAGTGTCTTGAAGTAAAACTATAAGAAACCAACCAAGTCTCTGAACCACTCGATGAACCTACCTAACTAATAACACTCGCCAGATTAAGATGAATCGATTGACGTAAGAATCATCAAAATCGGTCCACGCGTTTGGCCTCTAGAACGCCACATAGAAACATCCATACAAACATACATACACCGATAAACACATTACCCTCCTTTGCGTTGCGCAGTCGGGTAAAACGTGTCTCTAATTATACAATTTATTGTTCTTTATTTGTAATGAAAAATTACTAAACCGATTTCAAAAATTCTTTACTAATAGAATAACAATAACATTATCGAAGAGTAACGTGAGCTACTTTTGATCCCGATATTCCTCCGGGATCAGGACTTACGTCACTGTAACTGTGGGACGTAGCTACAGTCATTCTATAAAATTGTGGTAAACAACTTAATCGAGGGATAATACGCTACAAGTTCAATCAATAACAGACAATGGAAAAGTTTGCGTGTTCGTATACAAAGTTTCTGGCGTCGTGAGTGTAAATAAGATGTTTTTGTAAATTAATAGAGTTTACAAAGCACGCAAAACAAAATGGATTAATAATTAAAATGTCATGTTCTTATAAAACAAATTAACTCAAAAACACTGCGAGATTTATTACTTAAATGCGAATAGATAGATAAATAGGATAAGCTGTCTAGCGACCGAATGCGGAAAAGTTAGTCTAGAATTGAGTTCTACTCAAACAATTGAGCAGCACTGAAACTAAAAATTCTCATACTTATGTAATTTAGAAACTGATCAATTATTTAAGGACCACTCATATTTTCTAATTACATTATCTGTATTCGGCTATAAGATGCACAAAGTGCCTAAAAATTCGAAGCAACCAAAGTTTATACACCAGGAACAATGGCTTTTAACAAACATTGATCTTAACTTATTCTTCCACAGCTACTAACCAAAGCGTGCTACCCACCTGCCAACGGTCACAGCATGGTCTCCGAAGCGCTATCAACCCTCAGGCTTCGTTACGGAGAACCCGTCCGCTTCAGGTTTCTGGTGGGAATGCTGCAGAGCACTGGAGGCTCTGGGGACCTGCAAGCTGCTGGGCTGGCGTTTATAAACGCGCTGTTGATCAGTGCGCCCACGCCGCAGAGGAAATTGTACATACAAGCTGAGCTGGAGCAGGCTGGATTTGATATCATTACGTTGAAAAAGGTGACGAATTTCAGTTCTTTTATTGGTTAAACTTGTGCTATGGACACTTTGACATAAATTTTACATCGTTTTGACGCCGAATAGCCAACTAATTTTCTGAATCTTAACTAGAGTACAGACAATCAAGAGTTCGTATAACTCTTGTGGGTTTCAGCCCGTAGTTAGTCGCAAACGTCTGCTAAAGGAGCGAACATCTGGTGATAGGTTCAGTCGCGGTTTGTCACTACTTACCATCTTAAGGCATAACGCCAATCGCATTAGTCCATGTTCTGATACGTAGGCCATTACAATTTATTGATGAAGAAATATTATCTTTTTAGATGGTTGCCAAACTGCCATCGCCCAATGAGCAAGTAGCATTAGAAATAGAGAGCTATGAGAAACAACTTATAGATATTGACACTTTGAGCGAAAAGGCGACGGAGGCACTAAAGGAGAAGGACGATCTGAGACACAAATTAGATGTCCTTGAGAAAAGAGTTAAGGTAAGGAGTAATATCATGAAGATAAGGTGGTATCTAAAACATTATAAAAATCCCATATTCTATTAGAGATCTTTTTGTTTATGCTTAATATTATTGTTCCAGATTCTTCAAGAAGAAAAGGGTATTTTGCTGTCACTTGAAAAATGTTTGAAAGAAAAATGCTGTGAACTGCAGGAAGAGGTTTCCACGCTAAGATCTGAACATGGCAACTCAAATAGGAAGAAAAATTTCTGCATAAAGAAAAAGAATTCTGTTCATAAAAATAGAGGTAAGAATTTGGAAGTATATATTTCGTAAATTTGTTTTTATTGCTCAAGGCATATTACTAGAAATATTTTAAATTAAAAATTCATCTTAAAAAAAAAAGCCGTAGTCGAAAAATAGTAGACAGGGAAACATATTCTTAAATTCGCTGCTCGAGATGGGAACTTGCGTGGCCGAGCGGTATAGGCACTGGAATATTGATCCAGGCACGCGAGTTCAAATCTCGCCGCAAGTGAATTTTTGAAGATGAATTTTTCCTTTAAAATATTTCTGGTAAATATGCCTTGAGCAATAAAAACAAATTTACGAAATATTTAATAGGAAAAAGAGTGACATCTCTTGGCCAAAGCGTTAACTGTAAAGTTAATCATTGGCGCAGGTAAATCACTGGAAAGTGATCCTGTAGATGGCGTCTCAATCGAGCCGTAGTCGAAAAATAGTAGACAGGGAAACATTCATATTCTTAAATTCGCTGCTCGAGATGGGAACTTGCGTGGCCGAGCGGTATAGGCACTGGAATATTGATCCAGGCACGCGAGTTCAAATCTCGCCGCAAGTGAATTTTTGAAAATGAATTTTTCCATAGAAATATTTTTTAGCAAGGAAATATATTTCCAAAAAAAAATTGAATTTTTCCTTTAAAATATTTCAAGTATATATTTGTTTGATATATTTATTTATAAGGTTGACTAACAGACTTGACTAACAATACAGTACAGTTACAGTACAGTCACTACATAATACGTTATTTTACTATTTTTTTACGTTTTCAGACGAATCATCACCACCAGAAGACGAGGGTATCAGCTCCTCGGAACGATCTTTAAGTCCTGAGGGCGACCCCCAAAGAGAATCCATGATCTACGAAGTATTCAATGTTAAAAACGAAACTTACGATTTAATGCGAAACAAACGTAATTTACACAAGAAAATGGAAAAGAAAAATGACAAGAAATCATCAGACGAAGAAGAAGAAACGACAATCGACGAAGTTATACAAGAACTTAGAAATATAGTTAATCACGCTGAATCTGAACAGTTTAAAGATACGTATAACTCGTCTTCTAGATGTAATCAAACTTCTGAAATTAACGTCTCGATAAATGCGCTTGAATGTCAAAAACACAGAGACTCGGAGAAAGAAGATTCTATAACTAGTACTAAACATAGCATTCAAATTAAAAGCAGTCCTAACTACCACGATGATGACGCAGATGACGATGAAGAAGCAGAAATAATTCCGAGCAAAATTCACCCACATCCTCCAAGAAAAGCTAAAAGCTTAATGCATTTATTCGTTCCACCGGTAGGCCAAGGACTTCTTTACAATAAACCCCATGACGACGACAATTTCTTCTCAAGCGACGAAGGCTCAGATTCTTTACTTAGCACTCCTCGATGCAATAATCAGGTGGAAAAGAAACCGTCACAATCAAGTTTCGACTTTCACGAATGTAGAGCTGTATTTAACAACATAACAGAAAAGGAGGCTAAAATAAAACGTTCTAGAACGAGATCGAGAGACGAAAACAGAAGAACGTCAGTGAAACGAAGTGAATCACTACAGAACTCTGAAAAGGGATCCCGACAAAGAGAATACATAGACAGCATGTTTGAACCTCCCAGGTCTACAGCTACGTCTAAATGCAGTCGCGTTGATGAAATAGTCAGTCTTATTGAATCGAAAAAGTTAACTAAAAGTTTGGACAGGATCGATGAAGGCTTAAATTCCATGGTTGATATTGTAGTGCTTTCGGAACCTAAGAAACCAGTCTGGCCGTATGAAAAACGACAAAGATCAATTTCTAGAACCGACAGCGACGCTGGGCACGAATCTCCATTGATCCCCGTCACAAGATCTAACAGCAAACGTATTCCAAATAAATATGATATAGCAGCTAAAGAAGAATCTAAGATCGAACCCAAATTCTTTCTCTCTAATAGCAAATCCTACGATCAGCCTGCGTTTAATAATTCTACTTTCTTGGTTAAGCGTGGACATAGTAATGCTGGGTTTTATTCAGGGCCGATGCTTAGAGACGCTCCTGCGAGCATGACTAGCTTAGTAATGACAGGAACGCATAGTCACGCGGATTTGAAGCGGACTTTATCGCCGATGGGAACATCCAGCAGCTACGGACTACATAAAGTGACTGATATGCCTTCTGGTTTATATTAAGTAGCCGATTTCATCAAATTCGTTTTTGTATGGAAAGTTTTTATTATTCTAAAGAAATGTTAGCATTTTCTCTATCTTGGGTATGTTTTGTCATACATTATAGAACTACGTGTATCAAGACCAACGACTAAGTTTAGTGTTCTGTAGGTACCTAATGTTTTACGACTAGTGCAATAATAGCCCTTTAGGACTAATTTAGGATTGAAACTCGATTCAGTATGTTAAGAATAGATATTTCGTCTTCTCTTGAAACGTTTAATTTTTATCACCAAGTTCCAAGACGGCTTTATTTACTTTATTAAAGTTCGATTCTACCAAACTGGAATAAACAAGTAATATTATTCAAGGCATATTATCGTCTTTTGTTTTTGGGACTGTTGACCTGTTCAGTCGAAAAAATAACGTTTTATACGTAGGGTAGTTATCCATTGCTTATTCCAGTTTAATCGAATCAATCCTTGGATGGCAATTATTTATCGCATTTATTCTAAATCAAGCAAGTTTTTATAACTGTTTTACAAATTTTATGAACAGGAAATCACTTTTTTCTTTTCAAGTTTATAAAACCTCTCACAAACTAGTTAAAATATTTAAAAATATTTTATAACGAATCTAGTAGCTATATATTATTTTCTCTAGTTTCTCATGTTATTTGCTCAAAGCCATGTGCGCACCAGGATCTTGGTAATTTTGTTTGGGTGCAAAATTTGCTTAAGATTGCGTCTCGTTTTCTTTAGTATTAAGTATTTTAGATTGAACTCTTTGTTAAATTTTCCATTTCTTGTTTTTGTTTTCAGTTTTCGTGTCATTCATTACATTCATTATCAAATTGATTATCAATAAGTAGATGACATTGTCAATTCAGTATAAACGTTCTTCGCAATTTCAAGATAATTCAACGATTAGCGAATTAAGTTTAGTTTAATCGCTTAATATTTATTGTGTTTCTTTAACATTAGCCTCTTTTATGTATAATAAATAAAATATACTATACAATTTATAAGGTTGGTTATTTAAATAAAGAATAATAACTTTATTTAATTCTTCTAAATAATTTACTAATAAATCCCACATTCCATTTTCAAGCGAGTTTCATCATTATTTTGAAAGAAATTTAAATTCAGCATCTCTCATTGCTTCTATAACTGGTTCAGTCATACGTTGAGGAGCATCTAGAGCGAAGAGGAAATCGTAGTGGTTGAAACTATCTCGTGAAATTTTATGGACATCGATTACATTAGGTAGTACCGATGCCAGTTTCAACAAGTCCCTGTAGTCAACCTAAAAAAATAAAAGATATTAACTTCAAATATTTACCCACTTCAAATCCTTATCTGCTGTTTACAATAACTTTTTTGACCAAAAACCGACGTGTTTAAAAAAAAAACAAAAAAAGATACTTTTAAGGAGACATAAAAGATACGTTTTACTCATCTTGTCTAGGTACTATTCTACTGTTTTAAATTAAATTCTCAAGTGGACGAATTTCTTCATTATGAGTAGTTATTTTGCTCGTCACTCCGAAGATCAATATCGGATTTTCGCCAAATTTTATGGGACCATCCTTGAAAGGTAGGTTAAAGGGTGAATATTCCCTAAATAATGATTTACCTCAGCATCAGCTAGACCATAGTGCAAATAAACCGGAGCAACAATTCTGGAGAGGTCATACTCCGGTGGCGTAGTGCTTCCATAAGCGAGCAAGTTTTGCATGGTTAATAAGTAGTTGTATCGACGGAATTGGCCAAATTTGATAACTTGGCCATAATGCGCGATTTGACGGACAGACGCGCCGGCTGGGGTATGCCCAATTATTACTGGTACCATTGTCTGGAAGAAATTAAATAAATAATCAGCCCAATAATATATCTTACTGCAGGTCAAAGGTCTCTTCGTCAATGGGAGCCTTCTCCAGATTGGCAAATATTCCATGCCTAGCCACGTCCTAGGACTTGTCATTTTCCTTACGATGCGTTTCTTCACCGTAAAACAGCAACGTTATTAGCGCACATAACTTTTGCCTATAGGAAAAAGACGTTGAATTTGATTATAATTATGATAACTACGCCAATTTCTTCAATGTTCAATATGCTTTAACGACTGGGAAAGTATTGTCATCCAACTTAGCAGATGAACTGAAAAACGATTAGTTTCTTCATCATTTTCCAAAACCATATCTAATTTTAATAGAGGCATCGACTTAGGTAGATTATTATTATATTTATTATATGAACAAACACTATATTAAGATCGTAGACAGATATAATACTTACAACCAATGATAAAGAAAATGATTAACCATCGTATTAATTAATCTACGAATAGATAGTAAGTATGTTGATCGATGCACTGCAAGAAATGGGAATCAGTTGCTGAGATTAGATTTTCTATCGAGTACAATTTGGGGGTAATGCAAAGCGCCTTGAACAGACACCATCTACATCAGCATGCTTCATCTTCGACAGCATCAACGCTTATCATCATTGTATGATGTCGTCAAATGCTGACCGAATACGCCATTAAAATTAGGTTTTTTATTTAGCTGGATATGTGGAAGAGCATGCCAATGCAAAAGCGCTGGTTCATTTTGTTTTTGGTTTCATATATTCTCTTTATTTCCGAGGATTACCTACCTAGCTTAATTGACCGAACGAGCGAAGCGGGTAAGGTCCAGTGTAGACGGGCCTGGCGCTTGTATCTTTGTAACTTTATATCTTTGTATGTTTGTTCGACGATAACTTGAGTATCGTAGCTCCGATCTTCATGAGTTTTGGTATGTGCGTAGTTTAGGTCAATAGAATTTATGAGTTTAAATATGAGCCGTATCGGTAGGGGTGTTCGGGGCGAACTACTAGTTATTTAAAGAACCTAATTATATTTTATTATTAAATATCTATAATTATTATGTCCGCCGAATTGATCGTATCGCAAAATACGTGAGGACTTCGTATAGATAAGTAAGTAATGAATGATGGTTTGATGTTCAAGGTGAGTTTTTTCAATTCATAACTGACCACTCGCCGCTATTTCTAAAGATTCGATCTGAAATTTAGCATGCTCAAAAATACTAGCAAATCAGTTTGGTGGACGCTATTAAAACGATTAAGGTAAAGTAAAAAAAATGAGAATAGGTACAAAATCAAAACTTACCACGTTATTATAATCATTATTGAATAGTCCATCGATTATTCTGATGCAAAGTGGTTGTAACACAGCGTCGGCGGTGCAAAGCCTATCGGTGAACCAAGTCATGAATTCCTTGTTACCGAAAATTTCGGCATAACCTATACCAAAAGCAGCCAGCTAGAAAATAATATAGATTCTTACTACCATATTTTTTCCATAGGTTTAGAGAACATAGAGACATTAAAGCAACCAAAAACTGACCTCTATAATGCTTTCATATTCAGACAAGACATTGAATATGATATTCTCATTGTAGTCGAAGAAAGAAGCCGGGGCCAGACCTTGGAAAGACAGGATCCTTTCATTGTACTCCGGTCTCAAGGAGGTTAGGACCAAGAATGATGTGCCACCTTGGGAATGGCCAATATAGTGTACCTAAAAAAGGACTTCCAAAGTTGAAAACTGTTACCCGAAATTTTTAGATACGTACCTACTTTTATTACAAAATGGAGTCTAAGTAATATTCACACTGAAGTTTAACAAATGAAATTTAAACATACGAAAACGAGGTTAGATCGATTTTTTAATTTCACCATGAAGCTGATAATTTGCGCTCAGATTCTGGGTTTGGATTGATAAGTAATATAAAGAACTAACAAACTCACATTAATACGGAGATAGTTCGCATACTTACATGCATACAAACTTTCGCGTTTATAATATTAGTAAGATAAGATAAGATTTATTGCAGGGTCCAAGACAATGTATCAAAGTAAGTAAAAACACCACCTTAGGATGCCCAGTAGTTTGCACGACATGGTCAATGTAAGTAGGAAGGTCGAGGTTCCCTATTTCATCCCAACTGAACCTCCAGAAATCCCAGTCGTCTGGGCTCATAGAGACGTGCTTCCTGGAGTAGTAGTTACCGCGGGCATTGAGTAGCCAGACGTCATAGCCGGCGTCGGCTAGTTTGTAAGCTAGAAGAAAATGATGATATTTAAATGATAGGTAGGTAACGAGCTATCGAAAGCAAAAGAATAGGTATCACAGAAATCGAAGACACATGCTTTGTGTTTACGTGCGAGCACGTAATCGAGCACAAAAAAAGACTATTGCAACGGATCAATACTACTACCCATACTAAGCAGTTCATAATCATAAACCATACGACACCAAATAGGTATTAGGAATCGTAGATTTATCGACATCTTTAATCCACAGTCTCACTGTAGATAACAGCGCCAAGACGGCGCAAATCAAATAGGCTCAAAAATCAATGCTCAAAATCCAATTCAGCGTACTTTTACTATGAAATATTTTTGCGGGTTGCCTAAATAAAAACGCCGAGGCGCACTAACTACTAGGTAAACTGTGGGTTACCTGAGACATAAGAAACCGACAGTATTTTTTTACTAATTAGGTATATCCATAAATCATCTTAAGATTCTTGTTTTTGTTGATAATGTCGGTTACCCGTGCTATGTTACAGATAAAATTGATTAAAACTTGCGATGTAATAGGATAATTTATGTAATTCACAAATACTTAACTTACGTCAATAATTTCATAATCGTTATTAATTTCTGTTTTATCTTTTAAACTAATCGGTAATTGTTTGATAAAAATGGACTTGGTTTAAGCCGTGATTTATATCCATAAAATTCAACAAATTCGAATTCCTCGTAGGTAAAAATCTTACTAATATTATAAACGCGAAAGTTTGTATGTCTGTGACTTTGTTACTATTTCACGCTAAACTACTGAACCAATTGCGATGAAACTTAGAATATAGGTTAGTTGGATACCGGAAATAACACAATATACGCTACTTACGCGGGTGAAACCGCGGGGCGCAGCTAGCCTATTATAATAAGTAAAATTGACCAAACGAGCAAAGTGAGTGAAGTTCAGTGGTAAGATGGGTCGGGCGCTTGTATGCTTGTTCGACGATAGTTGAGTACTGTTACTCCGATCTTAATGATTTTTGATATGTGGCTATTTATGGTCAATAGAATTTGTAATAGGAGCAATAAAAGGAACAATAGATTAGCAGGATCGATAGGGGGTAAAAGGAAAGTTATAAGTTAAACAAATACACCCGAGTTCAATTAAAGAGCGTAACGTCGGTGATAACAATATAGTATCAAAGAGCTATGATCTCATGATGAAACTGCAAGGTATCAACGTAGTAAGATCGATAGGGGATATCTAAAACAGGGGGTGAAAGACAGGGATTGCAAATTGGAAGGTGCAATGACAGAGTCAGAAGATGGTCTTGGTTGTGCTTTAAATAAGTGCTCTATTTAATGAATTTTGAAAATATAAGATAGACGGGAGGAGCAAAGTTTGACTATAAATATATAAATGAGTAATATAGACGAATTAAGTGCTAATAAGCTCGAAGAACAGATAACCGTTGGGGAGTAGAAGTCCTAGAGTGGAAACCATGATGCAATGCGAAATGGAGTGTTGGAAGACCTCGGTGGACAGACAACATTGTAGCGGTCGCGGGGAGTCGTAGGATGGAGATAGTTCGCGATCACTATTTGTGGCGATCAATGTAGGAGGCCTATGTTCAGCAGTGGACGGATAAAGGCTGAGATGATGATGATAAGAATTAAATAGTGTTGCTTGACGTCAAGAACACTGACATGCGTGCAAAAGGTCTCACTACAGGATGCTGAAGAGCGAAGTGGAAACTTAAGAGCGGGAAAGCGGACCCCAGGTTCCGAGAAAGGTGAAACCGGGAAACCTTAGATGATGATAAAAGAAGGATTAAGGAAAGCGATAGGTGGAAAAGCGAAAGCACAGAAAAGCTAAGACTTACCCATGGCTTTCCCAGGGCCCATCAACACGAAATCAGCTGACGAAGACAAGAGCCCATGCATGACCAATACAGGTGGTCTGTTAGAGGGTCCTTCTCCACGTCCGTGAGGTATACGATGAGCTTCGAGTATGTATCCATCAGGTGTTGTGAGGGTGTGGACTTCTACTGGGTAGCCGTATTTGGCGATGAGGCTAGGCTGAAAAAATGGCCATAATACTATATATTATGTCTGAGATATTGAGCAATTTTCAAATTACAAATTTACATTATTACTTTCTCCCTCAAAATAGGGATGAAAGTACAAACTTACGAAACTTACGGCTGAATTCAGAACGCCACTTAGAATTTCAGAGCAACTTGGATAAGCTACTTAATTACTTTAAAGTGTTTCCTACACTTGAATGTACCTATAATTTTTAAAGAATTATTTCCAAAAATTCGCACCCAACAGAACTTGAACCTGCATCTCTGGGAATCCATCCCAACGTCTTATCCAATTCGGCTAACAGCTGATGGGTGCGAATTTTCGGAAAGCATTCCTTGAAAAATTAGATGCGTTTCTTTATTCGGCAGTAAGTTGGATTTACCCATCAAGTTAGACCTAGTCTCTTAGTAAAACGTAAACACATACCACATCCAAGGTAGCATCTTCAGCTATATCATTAGAATACCTTGCAGCAGGATCGTTCTTTAACAACTCCTCAACATACTCTGCATTCGACGACTTTCTCGCAGTCACAACTACCACCAAAGCGGTTAAAAAACACAGCGACTTAAACATTGCAGTTTATTTGCAAATCTATTAAAAGTCAAGAGAATCTCAATAGAGTCTTTAAAGCCTCAAAAGAGTGTAAAATCTCAAGTTAATTGTACAGTAGGTACTTATGTAAGTACTATTTACTGTAACCAATGCTTTCGGAAGCACAATGATTTTGCTTCAGAGTTTTGCCTGCTTACTCCTTTTATTGCTATGTTTATCAGTCTAGTATGATTGTTTATCGTGAAAAAAGTGACCTAGTAGTGATGGGAACTTTTGATAGAACCGGGAAATCTCGAAATCAAACACACCGAGAATTCTTGGTTCGATGTAAGGTGAATAATACTTTTTAATCTTGGTTAGATGAATTTAATTCAACCAGTCAACCTTGAAAAAGCCAACTGAAAAGTTGGCGAAAGCTCGGTTCAAAATAAAAACGCGATAAAACCGGATAAATAAAGTGTTTTATTATGCAAAATCGCGAAAACCATAGAAGAAATTAGATGAATTTGATAGGATTTTCGGTGATTAATTAACTAAGGAATAACTCAGCTTAAGTATGACTAATTACATTCATTCTTTTGTGTGCAGACAATGATCTGTTATTTTCAGTTACGAAAAATATTTACTAAGATACCAAGGTCTGAATATTGGCAAAAAAAATAATTGGCTTCTATATTGCTAAAATTATGTTAGATTTATAATTGTAGCAATATACTTAACTATGCAAAAATCTATGCCGTTACTAAATAAAACGCGAGTTAAACCCGGTAAATAATGTGTTTTATTACAATGCAAAATCGCAAAGACATAAGAAAATACTAAATAAGGGTATGAAAGTTTTCATCACATGAATTATCTTTTTATTTTTTTATATGGAAAATGAATTTCTTACTACTTGTTATTTTTATATTAACTACACGCAGAAAACCATCACAAACGCTGGGCAACATTTTTTTACAAATAAACAGCCAGCACCTATAAAATAAATCTGGAAAACGTTTTCAAACCCTATATACCGGGAATTGAGTGCTGAAATCACTAGTACCCTGTTACCTACCTACATCCTAGAGTAAGTAATTCACATTGATAATATGGTACGTACATAAAAGGTACCTACACTTATTACGTTTTTGTTTGCTATTCAAAGTTTCTTTAATACTAGGTACTTACCTAAAGATTTATTAAAGAACTTTGAATGAACGAACCAAAGAGCAAACTTCGATTCGCGCCACGAAATATCTATAAATATGGAAATAAATAGTAGGTAGATAATAGACAGATCGATAAAATATGCTTCATTGTATCGAAAATCGAAATTAGTACTGAATTAATGTGTATTTAAATTTGTACATTTTTACACACATCTTAGAGTGGCAGTTATACGATTTAAAACGGTAATGTCCTACGATAATTATCAAACCTTATAGGATAAAAATTAAATGAACGTGAAGCCGCAGGCGCGGTAGCGCCAGGCTTCAACAATACTTCAATGGGCGACCGTTTAAGTGTGGATTTTTGCATAGCCGTAGCTCGGTGTTCGAACAACGCGAAATCGCGATTTGCGCGGGTGAATCCGCGGGGCGCAGCTGGTTAATTCATAAAATTCATCTGATTCCATTACAGTACACATCACCCACATCCTCATAGCTGAATGTGAATGATTATTCAAGAACATGTAAAAATAACTTCAATAACTTTTCACGTGTGTTGTTATTTATTGCAATCGGCGTTGTGACAGTTGGAGGTATTGTTTGGTATTCTATTAGGGCACCTTCCGTCTTAATCGGCATCGAAATCCCACTGCGCATAGGAATAACCTGAGCAATTCAATCCATAGCGTTAATTTGCATGCATTTGAAGGCCGTCGTCAAGTTCAATTGTCATTAAAACCGGCAGCTCATGACACCTCACTTTCGATGGCAGCTCATGAGACCTCGCTTTCGATGGCAGCTCATGAGACCTCGCTTTCGATGACAGCTCAACTTGACGGTGCCGGCTTTAAATGCATGCAAATCAACGCTGTCGTTTTCACCGCGCAGGTTGTTCCATTGAGCAGTGGGATTTAGATGCCGATTACGACCGCCCTTTGTTTCTATTCCGACCTTCTTGATTCTACTCCGATCGTCTTTTATTTCAGTTGTATATACCGGGTATATACCTAGTGTGTATATTTATATCAATTTCTGATGGGTGGTGCATTTGCGACCTTGTAAAATATTTACAAATTTATGCAAGAACGTTTTGTTAACTACTTTAGTTTAATATAATTAGTTTTTCGTAGGTTAAGAAAGACGTATCACTCAGTCTAGTCTCTACACCACTCTACGTGTAAAAAATCAGAATTATAATTTCAAAATTAAAATTTATCCGATCCTACTCTTGTTTGCTTAACTGTTGTTGAATTATAGTAATTTTTAATACGAAAAATGTCACTCTAATTGGCTACGCGTAAAACCTACGCTAGGTACCGTACAAACCTATTACATAGTACCCGTACATACCAACAGGGAGGTTACTCTATTTCCGCGAAAATGTTATAGAGTTAGTTTAACTGTGTGTGTATTTAATAATAATACACAATCGAGTATCTTAGTCGTTCTATATCATTCCGCAATACTTAAAAATGATAATTTTCCATGTATTCAAAATACTTAATGGTCTGATTATAAACTGACTCGTTCATGAAAAAATTTCATTGATAACTATTGCCTAGGTAGCTGGTATTTAGGTACTCAATTCATTCAATAGAGTTTGTGTCGAAACTTTACTACTACTTATACCAATTGCTCATGTATGTACCTTCCAATAAATTAAAGACTAATATAAGATGTTTAATCCTCTGGACCTCACGACTTTTGTAACATAGTTGAAAGTCGAGATATGAAAATAAATACTTGACAATACGCGAATATAAATATGACCCAGTCAAAAGTAGGTAAAAACTATGTTTTAATGGGGTTTTGATATACAAGATGTAACGAGTAAGCCCTTTTAAGCCGAAAGGCGGTTGTTCTAGACGTCTAGGCGAACAACTATTGTTCTACAATTTTTTTTTTTGAAAATTTCGAGGTTACGTTTTACTGAAAAAACATCTGCTTTTGAAAATAAAGGTAATTGAAGGTTTGATTGGAGTAGACCAAACTAAATGTAAGGACAACATAAGGTCAATGACCTCAAACTCTCAGAAACAGCTGATCTTCAAGTAAACTTTACACTGAAAATTTTCGAAAAGTACTTCGAATTTCCAAAAGTCGTAAAACAAAAGTTGTTCGCCTAGACGTCTAGAACAACCCCCTTTCGGCTTAAAAGGACTTACCCGTTACATCTTGTATATTTGTATGTGATGTGATTTGTATATGACTTCTTCACACAATAACTATTGAACCGCTTGCGATAAAACATATTACATAGAGAGATAAAATCTTGAATTAACATACGTACCTATAATCTTTCTATATCCATTCTATTATTCCAACAAAGTCGAAACTTGAAAACCTACTCAGTGGACCGACGACATTCTAGCGGTCGCGGGGAGTCGTTAGATGGAGGTAGCTCGCGACCGCTATTTGTGGCGTCGTTTGGGAGAGGCCTATGTTCAGCAGTGGACGGATATGGGCTGAGATGATGATGATGATGAATTTAAACTTACGCCTACGGTCAAACGTATTTACAAATATCTTTTAGCAACTAAGGAACTCTTAACTGATTCTCACTTGACTCATTTCTCGCACTTATTGATAAAACAGTTTAAATCGCTTTGTTTTATTTAAAAATAATACTTGTTTCAATTAGAATTACTTTGTGAAAGTGTTACACTAAATGTGATAAAAATACGTTGTAATATTGTCATATGGTTCTTGGAGCAATTATAAAAAGGGTCAAGTGTGAATTTCGCACGCTAACTTTGGGTTCCGTATAGGTACACTCGTCCTTCTCGAAAGCTATTTTTATGTTATAGCGTCCCCACCGTCCCACCCCTGTTGCTATACCGAAAGGTGGGATGGTGGGGACGCTATAACATATATAAATAGCTTTCCGTATAGGTACAGTGGGAAAAAGCTTTCCCGAACTAGATAGCTAGGCTAATCAGCTGGGACAAGAAACGACCAGCCCTGGGTTCGCCAGACGCTTTTTGCTAATTCATTTATTAACGAAAGCACTTAAAATTATAAATACACAAATGATTGCAAAACTGCTGAGCAGTTTGTCGGCATCGACAAGACGCCAACAACCGTTAAGATGTTAAATTGACAATTTATTAAGGGCTGATTTTTAAAATCCCTAGATAGATTAAAATGTAACACCACCAAATGAAAAACGTCACTATGATATTTAAAAACAAAATAAATTTAAATTTAGAAGATCAAAATTTGAAGGATTTTAAATTTGGTTGGGTTCGAATTTATTCAAAACGTATCTTTTATCCGTGTGTTAGAAATTGTTTCGTTAGTTACATCTATAGTCGATCAATTGTTATGTTTGACAAGTGTGTAGTCGGTAGTCATAACACTAACCTCTAAGTAGATTTATATTATATTTTTAAACATTTAAGAATTGATTACTTTGTAAACTGCTACCTATTATTTAAGATATACATAAATATTTTCTAAATAATGTTTCCTAAATTTAAGAACTTATTAGCACTGTTTTCATGTATAAATTCGCTTTAAAATGTTAAAAATAGTTTTGTTAAATATGATAAAAAAGTTGTTTAACTATTAACGTAATCGATAAGTTATTTTAAGAGTTTTTGTAATCACTTTTGGAACTGGAACAACGGAGTAAACTTAAAAGCTAAGTAACTTTGAGTTTTATTTTATTAATTTAAATACTTATAGTGCATTAAGGTAGATAAAATAGTCGAGCATAACTAGATATATTATCACCCAGCTTGGCAGGTCCTGTCACCTTTCTACCACCTTCAATCAGCTTTTCTATTACGTGGAATGAAAAATCGGCTCTAAATAGTTTACGACAAACGGGAATTCAAAATTCAATGAGTTAAAATCGAGTAATTCGTAGCAACTCATACTGCAACTCAAGCAGTAGGTATAAATAATAATTTTTGTTCATTGTCAACTGTTTTTACATTTTACCGGATCTTAATCGCGTAGAAAATGTGGGTAGTGCGGTTACTCACGTACTTTAAAAATTTCTTTACCTACTCTCCACTAGACAGTAAACAACGACGGTTATAAATAGATGACGACACCCGCCGCAGCTCCAGTCCCCTCGAGACCAAGATCATTGTAACATGATCAAAACGTCGAGGTACGAAAATAATAAAAAAATAGTACGCGAATAAGACCAGGTTAAATGTAATATGTTAACAAATCGTGGGAATTTAAAAAGTTTATTAAGGGTGCCGTTTATCTCTTTCTCGTACCGAACCATAAAACCCTTCCTTTAACAAGTATTGATAAGTTATTTTTTAATATTTTAATGGTGTTATTTAATCCGATCATTCGCGTCGATAGGGTTGTTCCGATAAGTAAACCAGTGTAGCCACTAAAGAAGTCGGATCGATACCTTGTTCCGCTACCGTCTTCTTATCTTTTTAGTTAGCATGCTACACCCTAGACCACACCGAAGCATTGACCTCTTTAATTAAAACTAATGTAACTACCATTCGGAAACAGTTACGTAAAGTTAAAATGAAACGTGAAACTTAAAGCTAGGTGAAAAACCTGTTTAAATAAATAAATAAATCGTAAATTTCAATATCGTTTTATTAATTTATATACTTATCAATAAATTACGTACAACTTTTGCTAAAATAAAAAGGAAAAACAATTTAAATTAAAACTTAATTATATCATTAATGAATCTAGATATAAAAACTAAATAAGAAATTTTTTCTTACTAATATTATAAACAAGAAAGTTTTTATGTATGTGACTTTTGTTACTCTTTCACGCAAAAATTAGTGAACTGTTTGCGATGGAATAACACAAGGGCTACTTTTTTCCCGATATTCCCACGGGAAAGGGACTTACGCGGGTAAAAAACACGGGGCGCTGCCTAATAAATAAAAAGTTAAATGTTTTATTGACGTATTCCATGCAGCCAAAAGTACCCATTACATTACGTTGAGTCATAGTTTTAAAAACACTCGACGTATTTTTCTTAGCTATGGCTTTCTGTCAGCAATATAGGACAATTTAGCCAGTTTCTCGTACTAATAGTGAACTACCACTATTATACTGTAATCGTTTGAAATAATTTTCAATGCGAGAAGGCTGTAGAAAAAATGGCGACGATTTTTCTTCAACCCCATGAAACATTTGTTTGTAACGTGCTAATTTCGTGTTTAGCACTAGTATTTTTAATTATTTTCACTTCACTCATTGAAGTATAAAAGTATTTAAAGTGATCAATACATCCAATTAAATAAAAATAGTGCCTTGAAGATGTTCAGGATAGCGACAGATTTCTTTCACAATAAGAGCTTTTTATTCATTTGTTCGTTTTTTCTTTCGTAAGTAGAATTAAAGTAGAGGCCATTATCCTGTAAATCTCTCTTAATATATTCCAAATCTCATTTCCGTTCTATGTAATTATTAGAGTAATGAACCAAATTTTCGTTCAGCATCTTTCATAGCTTCCATTACTGGTTCAGTCATGACTAGAGGAGCATCTACAGCGAAGAGGAAATCAAAGTGATTGAAACTATCTCGTGAAATTCTATGAACATCTCTTACATTAGGTAAGACAGATGCCAGTTTCAGCAAATCTCTGTAGTCAACCTAAAAAAAATAATGAGACTTTAAATTCTCATACATAGTGAGTATTCTAACAACAACGTTCCAATTTTGTTCCAACTATTTTAAAGGTGATTCGAGTGAGTAAAATCCCGAACAATTTGACTTTCAAACTGATAAAACTCGGCAGTCAGCGTCAAGTTGGAAAAGCTTCACTGTCAAGTGACCTT
Organism: Idaea dimidiata; assembly: GCA_949358125.1. Classification (NCBI taxonomy): domain Eukaryota; kingdom Metazoa; phylum Arthropoda; class Insecta; order Lepidoptera; family Geometridae; genus Idaea; species Idaea dimidiata. The sequence goes on from OX442340.1 coordinate 1,805,726, forward strand.
TTTTTTAATCTAATGTGTCACACTGCTGGGCAAAGGTCTCCCTTACACTCTTCGTACTTTAGTATCTTCTTCCTAGTCTGTGGACTCTTCCAAGCTTTTTCGTTCGGGCCTGGTTGGGCCAGTTTCCATCAAATGCATCTAAACGTCAAGCAACCTTAATCTTTTAAAATACTTTTTTAAGAGACCTGACTAAATTATTTATTCAAATCGTGTTTGCTGACTTTAAAACAAGGTATCTGGGTTCGACTATCATTATTATATCTATATCTAAATCTTACATTTTATAAACAAAACATAATCTAAACGATCAGCAACTTTTGTGAGGACAAAGAGTAAAAAAAACCTCTGAAGAATAGTCCCATAAAGCCATAAAGCAAGCTGGTGAAGATCTGATGATTATATCTTCAGAGTGGTGAGCGTATGGCTCCTTAGTATGCGGTAAAATAACTTATTTCAGGATTTTTACTTCTTGATCTGTCTAGAATTCCCGAAATAACCAACTTACCGCAGCATCATCAAAAGCATAATGCAAATAAACCGGAGCAACAACTCTAGAGAGATCATACTCCGGAGGTGTAATGCGGCCGTAAGTAACCAAATTCTTATGCCACACATGGTTGTATCGACGGAATCGACCAAATTTGATCAATTGGCCGTAGTGCGCGAATTGACAAATAGATGCACCGGCTGGAGTATGTCCGATGATTACTGGTACCATTGTCTGAAAGAAATTAGCAGGACTTTTCTTTGCAACCTTATCATTGATCTCATCGTCGACCTGAATGTCGACCTCACCATCGAACACATCGTCTACCTCACCATCAATCACATCGTCAACCTCACTATTAATCTCACCTATGACCTCATCGCCGACCTCACCATCGATCTCATCGTCAACCTCATCATCGACCACATTGTCTACTACATCGCAGGCCTCACTATTGACCACATCGTCTACCTCAACGTCCACCACAACATCGATCTCATCAAGCGCGATAAGGTCAAATGCAAGCCTGATGAAATGAACCTGACCATTTTATATACTTAAAAGAATCCCAAACTTACCGCGTTATTATATTCCGTACCCAAATGTTTATTCATGAATCTGTAGATAGTATTATCGTCGCCGGTAATTTCAGTCAACCAAAACGATAATGCCTCATAACCAGGAATTTGGAAAATCCCTATACTAAAACCAGTCTTCTGCAAAATGTATAAATGTTTTAAAAAGTTATTTTATTAAATCAGCAATGGGTGAACTGTTCTATTGCTAGGCCGTCTATTTTCATAAAGATTTAAAATTGGCGTCAAAGCAGTTTTTCATACTACGAATTTAGAAAGGCTCCTAACAGAGACTAGAATGTTAATGGTGACTTGACAGTGAAGCATTTTAAACACGGCTCTGACGGAGGAACTAGGACCAGTGGTGTGAGCTCTGACATTGTATAGGTCAGTCCATCAGTCAAGACCATCCATCAAGACAAGTTTAAGTAGGTACCTATGGGTTTGTTTACTGTGCCATTGACATACCACAAAAAAGAAATTGAAAAAAATCGGTATCATCTTCACCGTGGGCTGCATTAGTCTACTTATCGGAACAGGATCTAATCTTAATCACATCTTAAACTGTAAGGTAGACAAATACAAAACTCACCACTAATATTTTTTCAAATTTAGACAAGGCATTGAAGACAGAATTTTCGTTGTTATTGAAGAATGACGCCGGTGCCAGTCCTTGGAAAGACAGGATTTTGTCATTGTACTCCGGTCTTAAGGAGGTTAGGACCAAGAATGATGTTCCACCTTGAGAATGGCCAATATAGTGTACCTAGAAGAAAGCCTTTTTCAAATTCAGATTTTACGACGAGCACAGGATACAGTTATTAACTTATTATACAGCCTGAAACGCTGACATTTAAGGGCTACATCACAACAACTGAGCAGCTTCTAAATTTAAAATAAGTGTGGGAATTCTGAGTTTGAGAGCTGGAATTGTTTAAGTAGAACCCAAGTTTTGAGTAGCGTTTCTGTATTCGGCCGATATTATTTTTTAAGCACTCGGGCCACAGAGTCCTATTGCTTTGATATTCAATATTACGGAAGCAGGCCGGCCGTAGTAGCGAAAACGCTCTACGCCATGCTCTGCGCCATAAAATACGTAATTTGAGGTCTTCTAAATTTTGGTCAAGAAGCCAAAATTTTCGACACGTGCAAACCCTACTTTGTGAATTCTTCTGCTCATTCTTCTGAAGAGAGAGATGTCAAAATGTGATAAACCCCCGGTTAACTTGTTTGTTTAGGATATATTAATATCCACTGAAAGCCTTCCATTAATGAATGAAACCTGACGGTAAGTAGCATGGTTATCATGGTAGGTATTTGCATTTTTAGTAATTTGGTGAATTTAGCTCTAGCCTTAAGAATAATTCGCTGTGGAATTCAAGACAATTACGAAAGTAACTGAAACCCCCACCTTAGGATGACCAGTAGTTTGAATGACATGGTCAATGTAAGTAGGAAGGTCGTAATTCCCGATTTCATCCCAGCTGAACCTCCAGAAATTACTTTCGTCTGGGCTCATAGAGTAGTGTCTTCTGGAGTAGTAGTTACCTCTGGCATTGAGTAGCCAGACGTCATAGCCTGCGTCGGCTAGTATGTAGGCTAAAAAAACAGTAAAAAATAATATGGACAATTAAACCTATGTATTTTTAGGGATTCCATCAAGGGATCTTGTACTCCCTTTGATCGCTTTTACTGATTGCCCTAAATTATAAAATAGGCCAACCATCCATCACCTCTTCTCCAACATCATATGGAACAAACTAGAAGCTTGTCTATGCTAATTCCTTTTTAATAAAAATAAGAATCATTGGGATCGGACCTTATATGGCTATGATATTCAATAACATAACATAGTTTTATATTGGACTACACCATTAAATCTAGAGTCAATGGGCTTATTTTAGGTAAGTATGTTACACCGTCGTCGTTATGGAAGCCTATCATGTAAAAATAAATAAAAGGCCTATACAACAATCAGTCAGTTAAAAATGAAGAAGGCAGAAGAAGCACAAGGTTTATATACTTATCACTTACCCAAAGCATTCCCAGGGCCCATCAATACAAAATCAGCTGAAGAAGACAAGAGCCCATGCATGACAAGCACCGGTGGTTTGCTCGACGGTTCTTGTCCACGTCCATGGGGTATACGATGAGCTTCGAGTATGTATTCATCAGGTGTCATCAAGGTGTGAACTTCTACTGGGTAACCGTATTTCGCGATGAGGTGAGGCTGCAAAAGAGCTTGAAATATTGAGATTCCAGTTGCGCCTCTTAATTTTAGCCGAAGAAGTCTTGTGGGGTTATTCACGCCCTTTCGGTTCGATACTCGGGTCGAAAACGGTGGTTTAGAAGATTTAAGGTAACTAAGGATAAGACGAGCTAACAGCGTGAAGCTCCGACAACTTAAATCGCCTGATGGTGACTGGGAAAGTCGCGGGGAGGGCGGAGCTCTAAATAACGGTCGGATCAAGTATCTGACTGATAAAGTAGAGATACCTCTTAGCGCGGTTCTTTATCAGGCCAAACCAAAATAGATCACTGGGGAAAGACGCTTGCCCGATTTCAGGGTCGCGATCTTAATCAATGCTGAAACGACGACGGAATAGGAAGAAAAAAAAACAGAACCCAATAAAAATATAAAATAAAAAGTAAACATACCACATCCAAAGTAGCATCTTCAACTATATCATAAGGGTAACTTATTTCAGGATTGTTCTGAAACAATTCCTTAACATACTCTGCATTTGCTGATTTTCTCTGTCTCGCAACCACAACTACCACCAATGATGTTATAAAACACAACGACTTAAACATACTCTTTCTTTTCTATGGCTTAAGAAATTCCTTAATATTTCATTTCACATAAAAATTCTCAAATAGAATAGAATATGGACTTGCTTTCGGAAACGAAGTAGGTACAATAAGTTTGCTTCAGATCGCTTGCTCTTTTTAAAGATATTTTTACTGCCATATTATCAGTTTTGTTTAGGTGTCAAGAAAAAAGTTACCAATAATGTAGTGCGGGAAACTTCTAACTATTTAGGGCTGTTAGAACCGGGAAATTTTATACCGAGAATTCGCGGAACGATGACGGGTAGAAAATTATTGATTCGATAGATGACTGCTGCATAGTTTGATGAGAAGTTGTTTAAATCGGTTATTAATTAAGCTTACAGAGCAGTCTAAGCATGCCATCTTTTATTTATTGGATTTTAAGTTTTTCAAGTAGCCAATGATCAAGATTTAGGTAAGTACAAGAAATGAGTACTTATAATGTATGGGAAAAGTTGTCTCAGTCTGTAAAATATACCTATTGATATTTTTAAAGTTGATATTGACATGTTATTCTTATTTAAATTGTGCCCACAAAACCACAAACACTGCAAAAAGGTCATCAATATACTGCCAGAGTAGGTACATACCAATAATTCCCGAAAACAATTGTTCATAAATACTTCAACAACCGGGAATTCGGTAGGTAATCCCTAGGTAGGCCTAGGCACCTACGCGGAGAAGGACTTGCATAGGTACTTCTCAGTCAGAGTAAGTAGCGGTTACAGGGAGACGTTGGATGGCGGTGGCTCGGGATTTGTGGCGGCGTGTTGTCCACGGAACGTCTAATGTATGCTCTTTGTTCAGCAGTGGACGAATATTCAATTCAATTCAATTAATTTATTGCATATCATGAGTAGTACAGGTGGTCATAAGATACATAGTGGGCTCATCATGAAACCCTTTTGGGTATGGCAATGTTTTGAGTTAATACATGGTAAAAAGTATATTCTAGAATTTAATTTATTCTTGAACGTGTAGCAGACGTAACGAAAGAAAAACATTTTCCACCGAATCCGTAGTTAGTTGTAAAAAATTACGAAATGGTCAATATTCATGCATTAGTGAAATTAATTTTAATTAGGCATATTTTCGCATGTCATAATGGTATTAAAAAGTAATGACAGTAAATGGTACTAAATGTCAAAAATATTATTAGGGATTATAGTAAATTTTAATTATTGGTTAGCTATAGAGGATTAGTAACATGTCAGATTGTCTAGTTATAATTGTGGATCATTAAAATATTCATTAAGGTTATAATAACATTTCTTATACAATATGTTTTTTAATTTGTTTAAAAACTTGCCAGTATTACGTTCTTGCAATAGTTCATTCGGTAGTTTGTTATATATTTTTATAGCCATAGCGTAGGGGCTATCACTAAATAATTTCATACGGCTGTCGGGATTCCTTAGTTTGTTCTCATATATTTTCCGTGGAGCATATAGTCTATTTGGCTTGGCATCCATAAAAATGTCTGTGTGGTTTCGAATGAACTTGCACAGTTCTAGTATGTACAAACATGGAACCGTTAATACTTTTAATTCAGCGAAATAAGGTCTACATGAATAGGTGTTATCCTTATTGACTATAATACGTATTAACTTCTTTTGCTTTATCAAAAGATCTTCGACATCGGAACTATTTCCCCACAAAATAATACCGTAGCTAAGCCACGAATGTGCATAAGCGTAGTACGCTGATAGAGCAGTACGTCTATCTGTACTCACTTTGAGTTCGTAGAGTGCGTATGAAAATCTGGATAGTTTACATTTTATGCTCTCTATATGAGTCTTCCAGTTTAAGTTTGTATCTATTTGTATACCTAATAGAGTACAACATGTTACTTTCTCTAGAGAGTTATTATTTATTTGAAAGTTTATATTAAGGCTATTTTTTTGATGTGGTCGAAATTCAATTAATTTAGTCTTTGAATAGTTTACTCTAAGATTATGTGATTCTAACCAATTAACAACTGTCGTAAATGTTCGATGTAGGGTATTTTTAAATTCTTCTGAATTTTCGTACTCAAATAAGAGTGACACATCGTCAGCGAATAATACGCAGTGGGTGGTAATAACTTTTGGAAGCTGATTTATATAGACCAGAAACAGCACACATCCTAAAACGCTTCCTTGAGGTATTGAACAGTTTAAAATTCTTTGGTCTGACAGATAACTTTGTGTTGTCCCTGTGTTTTGGTCAAAAAAGTTGACTTGAACGTATTGGACTCTGTTTTTGAGGTATGATTTCAGCCATTGATATGCAGTACCTCTGATACCCACATCGTTTAATTTGGATAATAGAATATCAAATTGTACTCTGTCGTATGCCTTGGTCATATCGAGTAGAATGCCTACTGCATACTTCTTTTTATTTATATAAGAATATGCCTGTTGTATGTAATTGTACACTGCCAAAGTTGTAGATCTATCTTTGCGAAAACCGTATTGGTTTTCATTCAAGATTTTATATTTTTCAAAGTAATGATACATACGATTTGACATTGCTCTTTCAAAAAACTTTGGATATCGATGGTAGGAGAGCTATAGGCCGATAGTTTGAGGGCTTTGTTTTATCGCCTTTTTTAAAAATAGGTTTGATGACTGATATTTTTAGGAGCTCCGGGAAGGTACCTTCCAAGAACGATTGGTTTATTAATATGGTTAGAGGCTGAGCTAGCTCGTTAGCGCATTTTTTAATAACAACAGAGGGCATTTCATCATAACCAAAACTTCGCTTGTTTTTTAATTTACGTAGTATCAATTTTACTTCTTCTTCATCAACTGGCCGCAGATATATGCTATGTGTAGGTTGATCATTATAAGTATATTTATAAGTTCTCGAGTTTAGGCTAGATTCACCTACCGAGGAAAAGTAATTAATAAATTCATTTGCCACTTTAGAGGGGGATTCTGTTATATTATTATCTATGTTAAGTTTTATATTTTTATATTTTTTGACACGGTTTTTTCCTGTTTTTGTTTTTATAATGTTCCACATAGTTTTAGTCTTATTTTCAGAATTGGCCATTTCTTTTATGTACTCTATTTTTTTAGACGTATTAATAATTTTTTTGAGGACTCTTCTATATGACTTAAAATGTTGTTTTATTACCTTATTACCAGTTTGGTTCAACATAATTCGAAGTAGTCGTTTGTGACGACATGCAAGTTTTATACCTGTTGTGAGCCAATTTACTCTCTTTACCCTGTTTTTAATTTTGAAACGCTTGTATGGAAAGCAATTTTTATTTAAATTTTGTAATAAGTTGTGAAAGATATTATAATTTTTATTGATGTCATTATTTTTGTGTAATAATAGATCATTCCAATTAATTGTGCTTAATTTAAGTTTAAAAGTTTGAATTTGTTGTTCCGTGAATGTCTTTTTATTAATGAATTGAGAGTCAATTTTACATATTGGGTCAATGTCAATTTCTATTAATACACCGTGGTGGTCAGATATACCTAAGTCAGCAACTCTAGTCTGAACTGGTTTGAAGTTAGTATAGACAAGGTCTATGCAAGTAGAGGTAGTTGTACATACCCTTGTTGCAGTCCTTACTTGACGAACGAAGTTGTTAGTGAGTAGTAGGTTGTCGAATTCAGTTGAAAATGTATTCTTTGAAAGCATATCTATATTAAAATCACCTCCCAATATAATGTATTTGTTTTTTTCATGTTTTAATTTCGTCAATAGTATGTTTATTGAATTTAAGAAGAGGTCTGCTTCACGCTCATTCCAGTACACGCATATTATCAGTAAATTGTAAGTGTCGATTTCGATAGCACAGTATTCGATTACAAACTCTATTGTCATTTCATTTATATCGTTACGCTCTACATAGTCTATGTGTTCCTTGATGAATATGGCAACTCCTCCTTTGGTATGTTTTTTCCGGCAGTAGTGGGCTCCGACAGTGTATCCATTTATTTTGATGTTTTCTACTTTTGCTTCAGTAAGGAAAGTTTCAGACAGGCATAAAATTTCTATTTCATTTTCTGATAGAAGTGCTTGTAAGAGGTGTGTTTTATTATTAAGGCTTTGCATGTTTTGGTAGAGAATTGTTAAGTTGTCCAAGAAAAAACATCTGTTGCTCGGGAATATTAACAATATCGTTAGTCTGCAGTATGTTTTTATTGGCGTCATTTTTACTAATGTTGTTGTAGCTCAATCTTTGTGTCATTTGTATATATCTATTCGTCAGCTTATGTTTATATTCGATGCGTATTGTCTCCTGGAGTAAATTCTCACATAGATGTTTTATGTTATTGTGAGGTAATCCGAGGTAGGAGTAGCGTAGGTCAACATATTGTACATGACCGAGCTTTATACTAATCGATTTAAACGTGTCAATCATTTGTTCCACATTTAAATGTTCGTTACGTTGGGGTTCGCATATTATAATGTTCGTATTTTTCAGTTGGTTGCAGTAGAAGTATAAGTACGAGCTTTGTTTTAGTGCATCTCTATCATTTAATCCTGTTAATATTATTATAAAGTCGTCTTTTCCGTAAGTTGAGCATGTTGTTGTCATTTGTTGAAGAACGTTATCTGTTGTAGCACCAGGTTTTGTGTTACTAAAAACCTTATATTTAGTTCCAATTGTTCTTTGCAGGTTTTTACATAAACCGCGTCCCTGTTCATCACCGAATATTTGTATCCGTTTTAAATACGACTTTTTTCCAGTTGGTTTAAATGATACTTCATCATCGAATTCTGTGGTCTCATTGTTATTTATTATTGTTAGGTTCTCGTGATTTACAATAGCGCCATCTATATTCGGTTGGAGCTTAACACTTTTTTTAAGTTTGTCGTTTGACGAAAGTTTGTTCTTCTCACCATCAGATGTCTCCACGGATAAGACATTTTTATTATTTGGAGTATGAGATTCTTGATAGCTATTTTTCAGTGTAATATCTACTTTTGCTTTATTTACGCTCTTCTTTTGCTTATTTTTACTACCCGGTAAGCAAATATGTGTTAATGTTTCTATCTTTTTCTCATAGTCTGAAAGTTTACGCTGTAGTTTATTATTTTCGGATACCAAATTTTCTATTTCTGTCTCAGCTATTTCCAATTTATTTTCCAGTGTCTGTATTTTCTTTTTCCATATTTCACTATCTTCGCTAAGTCTTCTCGTCATTAATTCGGGGCAACTTCTATTTAAAGTGTTATCTTAGCTATTCGTATCACTGTCCAATGACGTCTCTGATAGGCCTTCAAAGGAATTGTCAGTGGGTATATTGGCTTTGCATTGTTTTCTCTGTGTTACGCAGTCAGATGTTTCTTGAGGAGTTTTAACCTGAGTTGACCAGCAAGTAGAGCATTTCCACATTTTTTTCTGTTCCGCTGTCATTAGGTGAAAACGCTTTTCAGCAGTAGTACACTCCGGATGGTATTTTTCAGTGCAGATATGGCAAGTAAGGCACTGTCGACTATGAATTAATTTTTTACATTTTTTGCACCGTGGCGCCATCTCTTGTCAAGTAGGAAGGAAAAGTTTTAGGGGTCAAAGTCTAAATTGCGATATATTGATGATATCGTTATACCGTTAATCAAATTTAAAAAGGGTTAATGTTTCACTTTATGTACTAGTATTAAATCACTGTCACTTGTTTTGTAATTCAGATTATGGGTTTGCTATTTATTGTTTTAATTTTAGTGGTTGGTTTTTTTTCGTTTAAAATTATGTCTAGTTTATTCTTTTTTTATGTCACTGTTTGATGATACTGTTTATTGCAAACGTTTTCACCCGCAAATTGCACTTTGTTATTGTTATTAGACACTTTAAAAAAGAGTTTTACTGATATTTTGTATTTTTAAAAATATTTATTCGTATAAGCCGATGTTACTACCGCGCACGCCATCTGAATAAGGGCTGAGATGATACTACTGTTACAGTAGAGGCAAGAACGAAGTAAATAATGTTTCATCCTACTTAAACTACAATCCCAGACACCGGGAATTTGGTAGGCAGGTTTTGTAATCCCTAGAAAGTACCTACATTGAGGACTTGCGTATTTCCCAGAGTAATTTACCACTGATAATATTACGAAGTAGGTACTTACTTACATATTTTTTGCTATTAGGTATACGTATTTTAATACTTACCTACCAACTTAAATAATAAAGATTACGTACGTATGTATGGAGTTCGAAATAACAGACGAGCGGGCTTCGATTCCTGCCATAAAAAACCTCTTAGGATCTAAAGAAAAATGTTAGACTTTCACAGTAGTCAAAATACTTATAATACTTAAGCCAATGTCATTTGCAAAGCATCATTTGATTGGAAATTTCTTTTGTTAGCTCACTGGCCTGTCGGATATGCAGTAATTTTGCACTGTCTTACTAGCCTGATATGCAGCACAGAAACAGTTCACTCAAACAGATTATATCTTTGCAAAATGGCTTAAATTCGTATACCTACCTACACATTTCATTGACGGCATTGTCGGGCGAACGTCAAGCAGCGAGCGACGCAGAAGGTTGTAAGGTTCAATCCTATCGGATACAAGTATTTATGCTGACCATACCTTTTGTGATGTTATCTGGCGGGAATCGAACACGCAACCATCTCCGTTGTAGCCAGAAGTTCACCGACGCGCCACCATTTATTTCTTCTAGATAAGAGTGGTACATCTTTTACTACATCGTACCACTTAGAGCGGTGTTGGTCTAGCGGTACATACCCCGAGGTTCATTCCGAAGGTCGTGGTTTCGATTTCCGGCTTACCGCGCACCAAGCTCGCGTAATAACATCGCTCATTATGGTGAAGGAAACCATCGTGAGGAAACCCACGGCTTAGTTAGCTCCAGACGTATTAACCAGTTCCTTCCTCCGGACATGGCTGACTAGGCCGGGAGGGTGGTAAAGGTGCTGGGCACCTGACAATGTCCCGAGCACTATAGCGCCATAAAATAGTATGTATTAAAAGTTGCTTGCGTTTTATAAATCATCTAAAATCAGATGAAAAGGCCAATTATTAAAGGCCTTATCACTTAGCAAGAAGACAATCTACGTATATTCCTACCTACCTAATTCACAATACATTTTAACCAAATGACTAATGTTTTATCAAAACTATAACAGTTCAATAGAACAATGAAACAAATAAACAAACAGTAGGGCATCTTAGATTCGTTTTAGAAACTAGACACTTCAAATCAGTACCTTCAGTATCTATAGACCAACACACATGTGCCTTTAAACACTTAAATTAAAACAAAAAAGATACTGCAGAGTTTCAAAATGATCCTATCTTTATATGTTGTTTTAGTTTTAAAAGTTTCAGTGGTAAAAGTAGAGGATTTCGTCAAAATTGATATAATCGATTTAACACAACCAACTATATGGAAGGATCTGTCGGATTATTATACAGCATTGGAGAGGCGTTGGTTAGTAAAATGTTATTTTTCAGAGGTCCAAACCGAGAATGTAAAAACGGAACCTTGAAAATCGTTTTGCTAAGTACCTACCCACATACCACCTCTACCTGTAACTACCTACTTTTCTCAGGGTTTCGAAAGAAACCCTTATAATTTCGTCATGTCCGTCCGTCCGTTTGTCCGCGGCTAAGCTTAGAGAGGCTCAGAGGCGGTTAGTACTAAGAAATTGGAATTTTGCACGAGTATAATATTGATCACGTCAGGAAAACAGTACAATAAAAAATATATAAAGTATTTTTTTTATATAACTAATAAAATTCATTCAGGAAAATATGCCTGAACTGCGGAACTCCAAACTTGGGAACTGCTATGCATTTGGAACACTCTTCGTCAGTCGGATCTATGCATCCAGCCATCATACCACCTGAATATTTGTTGACGAAACGTAAGTAGACATTACGCAATTCTACGCATAAATAATTTTTTATTCGAGGTATTTTCGAGCTGTTCAATCGAAAAAATGACGATTTATGCGAGTGTTATTCATTGCTTATTGTAGTTTAGTCGAATCAAGCCTAAGTTAACAAAGCTTTCCCATAATTATAATTTACTGATAAATTGACATAATTTGAACCGAAACGATGTCATGCGAAGTAGTTTCGTTGGAAGCAGCCTCATTGATCATTCACAAGTTGCATGTTGCCTATTACCGAGCCTATCTATTGGCATTAGACCAATGCAGAAAGGCTGCAAATCTGACAGAACAGTACAATAGTACAAAAGGATACTCCATCCACACAATGTGTTATTACTAGCCCCAGGCCATTCAGCTTCTAGACTAAGCTCGGTAATCGCCAAAGCGTGTATAGTCCCTAAAAATACTTATTTTTCCAGTGACAATAGTAGATGTGAGCAACCTAGCAGAGCAGAGGGCAGAATTCGTGTTAACTTTAGACATTGCGTTGCAATGGGTTGTGATGCGACACGACCCTCGGGAGCCCACGTTACTGCTGTTCAAGTTTGGGTGGAAGGAAGACCGGACCGCCAAGATTAGGAGTTGCGTTTGTAAGATACCAGGTATAACTGTTAAAACGGTAATATATATATATAGCTTTTTTGAATTAAATATAAAAATCAATATTTTGAAGATCTACCATCCCCAGAAAGGAAATGAGACCCCATGATATTACTTTCTATACAATTTGTAACGGGTATGCCCTTTTAATCCAAAAGGGGGTTGTTCTAGACGTCTAGGAGAACACCTTTTGTTATACTTTCGAAAATTCGAACTTTTTTTTTGAAAATATGAGATTATGTTTCACTGAAAAAACAGCTGCTTTTGAAAATAAAGGTACCTAATTAAAGTTTTGATTGTGAAACATCAAACTAAATGAACATAAGGTCAATGACCTCGAACTCTCAGAAACAGCTGATGTTCAAGTAAACTACACTTAAAATTTTCGAAAAGTACTTCGAATTTCCAAAAGTCGTAGAACAAAAATGTTGTTCGCCTAGACGTCTAGAACAACCCCCTTTCGGCTTAAAGGGGCATACCCGTTACACCTTGTATAAATTCAACTTGCAAGATAAGCGACATAGTCCACTGCGCGTTGTGTGTATATTTTACCATCTACTACAACTTAGGCATGCTTAGGCGCCATTCGTTGTATTTTTCCAGATGTATTTTTCATTGAAAAGTTTGTATAATCTAAGTAGTAGGTAGATATTTTTTAAAATAAATAAATATAATTTCCAGGAATAAGCTACGAACTAGCCGAGTGGATATCCGCGAATCTATCTCACGTGGTGGGCGTGGCCACGGACGCTCCTACCCTCGAGTCGGAAGAAACAAGAGAACTATCCACGAGAACTGTCGCCAACCTGCTGGGGAAGAGCGGAGTGTATATGATTGAGAACGTCTATGTAAACAAGAGGAGGTTACCCGGTATGTATGTACAGCTGAACAGGAATTGCAATGACAATAAATAATGGTCTAGCAGTGCCCGTCGATTTTGTATAATAGAGCGTTGTTAAGCAACACATAGCTTGGTTATTACTTGCATTGGTGACCGCTAATTTGTGTTGCAAACGTTAAAAAAAATTGTCTCGAACTCCTACGTGCTTCGGATGGTCATTAAGCAGTTGGTCCTGGTTGTTATCTCTGATAGCAGTCATCAGGTCAAGTTAGAGGCCTTAGGGCATCTAGCGGCCCAACTGCGCATCCTCCGTTGTAAACGGCATTGAAATCCCACTGCGCAAAGGAATAATCTGCGTGGTTCAACTCATAGCGTGAATTTTCATGCATTTGAAGACGACGCCGCGCCGTCGAGCTTAACTGTCATTGAAACCGGCAGCTCAAGAGACCTCGGATTTAATGACAGCTTAACTCGACGGTGCCGGTTTCAAATGCAAATCACCGCTGCCGTTTTCACCTCGCAGGTTTATTCCTTTGCGCAGTGGGATTTCGACGCATTACGACGGCAATTGCGCGGTAAGGTACCAGAAAACTCTATTGTTAACTGAATCACAACTAGGTATACGATACGAAAAACTAAAGAAACTTTGAACTGTGTATGGAAAGTGATATTATGTCCTTCCTGTTTCGTAACCATAAAACAAAGGTAGGTAACTTTTTTTTTAATATTTATTATGTGTTTTATTTTACAGAACATGGCTGCATGGCAGTAGCGATGCCCCTAAAACTTCTGAACGTCAACTACGTCCCAACCCGACTCACCGCTTTCTGCCCCACATCTAAAACGCACATGCAAGTCGCCATAGCTTTGAAACAATCCGACAAGAAGACCAGTACAAGTAGAATATATGACGTTAATTTAGATGAGATATTAGAATAGTAATTATTAATATTACATTATTACAATTATTTTATATTCATTTTTAATTGCTAAAGCCCGCAGATAGCTGATACAAAAAGTATTTTTAAGCAAAAAGACAACGTAAAGTTGGGTCTTGAACCCGTATATCTCAGTTTTCACGACCAAGCGACTTAGTTTTCATCCACGTAAAAGAAGAAAAAAAAAAATTAGTTCTTAGGCTTTAGCTATAACAAATACTTATTGAATAATGCAAGATTGTCTAGGATTGAAGACGCATTTCCATTCCTACGTTGCGATAATAAGGTTAAAATAAGGCAATAGAAACGCGCCACTAAACTATAAGTTAATACTTTCTACTAGTTTACCCCCTTATTTATAAACGATGATTAACAGATGACCAAGTTATGTGACGTTTGTCTCTGTCTGTCAACTTTGAAACTTCATGTCACAGTAAAAGACAAACAATACATATTTATGCAGCTGTTAATTAGCGTTTATAAGTAAGAGGGTTAATGTATAACTTTTCAATTATAAATAAAACATGATATTGAATAAATAAGCTTTATTTTTGGCCAAACTTATTACATTGGATAAAACTTCATACTCTTAAAAGAAATAATATGAAATATGTATGTATGTAAGTAAAACATAAAAAAATAATATCGAACCACAGAATACGACCCGAAAAACTACAATATTAAAATTATTATATAGGACAGAGCGAACGCCATTTTGAAGGATCAACTTTAGATAATTTGTTTAAGAAATCGAACCAACCGTGATTGCCTTTTATTATTAATTTCGATCTTTTTTTGTTTCTATTTGGATCGTCATTTGTCATAGTGTATTTTAGGTTCAGTAGTCCAGTAGATTAGCAACAGAATAAAATACCGAACTACTAAGACACTAAAATAATCAAAATCTTTGGCGCAATAGTAGACTTCAAATTCGGGTTTTAAAAAACAAAATGGCGCTTGCCCACCCTGTAGCATAATGACAAGAATACTCTACAATAATTATTATATTCTCAGGTAATAAACTACAAAAATATGTTATATCTATTATGTATGTATGTTATATCTTTAGATGCTTTTGGTCGGTATATCTCATGAAACGACTTAGGTATTCTACGTGTGCAGAGGTTTATACAAAGACATTTTGGTAATTTAGTTCAAGAAGAAAGGCAGGTCTGTATGGAACTATTGACTAGATATAAATGGGACTTGTTTCAGCAATATTTTACTCGTATTTCATAGAAGATATCGTCAACGGTTTCATCCGCTTAAGTCCCGATCCCGCGGGACAAAAACCCTTTGTCTTCACATCATAAAGAACAAAACATCCAAATGTTCTGCCTCTATGACCAATAGTTTAGGCTTTGCGTTGATTGTTTATAGTTCAATCTGTCAGTCAATCAGTCATGATTTTGATTTTAAAATGTATGTAATAGGATATAATTTATTACTTGCATTTGTGCCTTTTATATCGGCTGTTTTACATGAAGTTTCCATGGCCTTTTTTATTAGTACACCAGTAAAATTTATCGCTTCATAAGATCTACAGATTACAACATCGCGCCAAAAGCAAAGCGACTTGCAAAGACAGGGTAGGATATGATACAAAATGCTTTATCGAAATTGAACAATAAAGATAGATAATAATACTAAATGAAAGCTTACGATTAAAAAGGAGCACCAGTGACAACACTGAAGCACCTTATTTTTTTAATTATAATCTTCCACGAGGCACAAGCTAATTATATTTTGTTCCATTCTGCCCAAACTTCTTTTTCTTAAATGCCCTATTAGATACACATTTCGAGTATTCAGCCGGGATATTTCATGTACTTTATTGCAAACGCTTAATTAGGTACTAATTTTCTAAAAGGGTTATGCTCATTTGCCCCATTGAGTTTTGTCCCATATATTGAAAAAATCATACAAAGGACATGATTTTATCAAATTCCCGAATGCCATATACCATCATAGTTCTTCTCAAAATATGTTTTGCACAAACATTTTAAGTGTGTGGAATTGTTTTTTTGTGATTTTCAACTGATTATCCGATATTCGATAGGTTTCTTGGTGATTTTGTCTAAGGTTTTCGTGATTTTGCATAATAAAACACAATAAAACCGAGTAAAACCGGGTAAATATTGTGTTTCATTAGGTTTCTTGGTATTCAAGAATTTTCTCCACACGTCGTCAAAAATAAAGTGGTTATTATTCCGTCAAGAAACCATTTTGCTGATATCCTAAACTCTATTATAAATAGGATCCACTACAAGAAATATTTTAAAGGAAAAATTCATCTTCAAAAAATCCTAATTTAGACTTAATTAGACGACCTCTGTGGCACGTCGGGCGAACGCTTGGCTGCAATACAGAAGGTTGCGGGTTCGATTCCCGCTGGGTGCAAATATTTATACTTAAAATAAATATTTGTATCTGGTCTGGGCGTATTTCTATGTATAATATGTATGTATTTACAAAAGAAAAATAAATATAAGTAGTATATCCGTTATCTAGCCACCGTAACACATGCTTAGCAGCTTACCACGGGGCTAGATGGCGCTGTGTGTTCGTCACAGGATTTATTTATTTATTTAATTCAATCTTCTTTTTTTTTTCATTTAGAATATTTCTAGTAGATATGCCTTGAGCAATAAAAACAAATTATTAAATATCCTCTGCAACGAAAAGGTTATGTTTTTCGCGCCCATCTTTGTATTTTTTGTAATATTCTTTATTCCCTCATTTTCAAACCACTGGATATATTTCTTTAATTTTAGTATAGTTAGATCAACAATTTTGTGTGAAGTGTGAGGGACAAACTCAATTGGGAGTAATAGACATAACCCATTGTTTAATTCTATAAGGGAACAGCGCCCGTAGATAATAATACTTTTGACTTATTGCCACGTTTCTGACACTGGCACAATTATTTGAAGCAACAGTGATTATATTAAAAATATAGATTTTCATTCATCTCTTGGTGCACCGATATTACTTATCAATTTAATACTAAGATTTGGTACTTATATATTGACTTCTATATACTGTTTGATACACTAGATATATGTATGTCATTTATTATAATAGTTTATGTGAAGTATTTCAATGGTTTAGGGGTGTAGTTTTTGTTATTTAATTTTGTAGTTTAAAGATTTTTATTGCTTTATTAAATACCTTTGTATAAATCGATGTCTGATATATGAAGTTTGAGAAATGGTTAATAAGTTTCATAGTAATTAATGATTAATATTTGATATTTATTAAAAGAAAATTCAATTAATAATTAGGTAATAACTGAATTTATTAAATGGCAACACAATATTATACTCTAAACTCTAAACCATTGAAAATTAAGTAGAATTAAGTTTTTATAATAAAATCAAATATTTAAAAACAAGTTTGTTTTATTTGCTTGGCTCAAAATGCTTCAGGAATGCTGGTAAAAGCATCAAAACTCGAGACTTGACTTACGAAATAAAATCTACCATTTCATTTCAAAAAACTACCATTTTTGTTTTTAATTTCTACCATGGCCACACTAGTGACTTCTAATTTAGAATATCGAATAGGTACAAAATGTAGAAAACATTGGGAGGTACCTAATAATATTAGGACAAAGTAATTGCCGATTAAAAACTCCCATTGTGTGTTTATTTTTCTACCATGGCGACACTAATGATTTCTAATTTAGAATATGGATTACAAATGTAGAAAACTTCATATTAAAAAATATTGCGTAGCATTTCTGACCCAATTCAGTGACTTAGTTTTCTAATTTCTTTTTTTTAAGGGAGGTAGTTTTTTTTTCTTTAATTGGGTAAATATGGGAGGAGTCAGACAGCCATTAGGTTAATTTTTCTGGATTGGACTATATATTATTAATATCCTTAAGGCTACCTGTGCTGGAAAATATATGGATAACACTGAATTTGTTTTTTAAACTGCGACTCTACTGTGAAATTGATAGACGCAAAATCTTAAACGTAGACTGAGGAAAAGAACTGGACGAGACTGCATGATAATAGAAAAAAAGAGATGGACTGATTTTAAGCTGAACAAGAGAGAGCGAGACGAAGAATACCGCGAATCGTTTTTTTTTTGGATTGACTTCAAGTCTTTTAGTTACATTTTACCGGGTCGTTGAGATAGACAGAGTCCTTGCGATCAAGACTACTATAACAAAGTTGATACATCAAGGTAACGATTAACAAACCGTGTGAATTTAAGTTACTTTACATAGTTTAAAACAAAATCGCTTCCCTGTCTGTCTGGCTGTTTGTATGTATGCTTAGATCTTAAAAACCACGCAAGGGTTTTTGATGCGATTTTTTTAGTAGATAGAGTGATTCAATAGGAAGGTTTATGTGTTACACATTCTGATATCCCCGTGGGACGCAGCTAGTTATACTTTACAATGGCGACTTTTTAGTCGCTACACTAGTCGTTTACTCCCTTACTTATAAACGCTAATTAATGCGCTGCATAACTACGCATCGTTTGTCTTTAACTGTCACATGAAGTTTCAAAGTAGACAGACAGAGACAAACGTCACATAACTTGGTCATGTGTAAATAATATTTTATAGGGAAGGGAGTAAGTGTCTGTGATACGCTGACAGCTCATCCATTTCAGTTCCTCAGTCTACGATCTAAAACATTAGGAGAGAGAAACAGAGTTGATTATGGCACAGTAAACAGCCGTGTGATCCAACCCAGTATGTCAGCTAGCGCTAGCAAACCTTAGTCCTTCCAATCCTTCTTGATCTCGAACGTCCATTCCCATTGGAGGTGGACGTTCTTGTCATCGTCTGTGAAGAGACTGTTCACGGAGTATGAACCTCGCGCCATCATACCTGGAAATAGAAATAAATATTCAAAATCGCCGCGAGTGATTTTTGAAGATGAATTTTTCCTTTAAAATATTTATAGTAGACTAGCTGCGCCCCGCGGTTTCACCAGCGTAAGTCCCGTTCCCGCGGGATTATCGGGATAAAAAGTAGCCTATGTGTTATTCCCGGTATCCAGCTACCTACATTCCAAGTTTCATCGCAATCGGTTCAGTAGTTTTTGCGTGATTGAGTAACAAACACACTTATACAGATACTCACAAACTTTCAGCTTTATAATATTAAGCAGGGTATGCGTTTGTGCAATCTTTTTTTTTACATAATAAATAGTCTGTAAATAGTAATCGTTGCTAGCCAGTTTAGGTCCAACTTTGGGCAAAAGCCTCCTCTTACGAGGAATTACTCAGTAAGACGTTACGGGAGCCTACTCCGAATTGGCGAATGTCTCATGACCTAGGACCGAATAGTTTTCATGATAATAAATAAATTCTGTTAAAGTTAAACATCACACAGCGCCATCTAGCCCCATGGTAAGCTTGTGTTACGGTGATTAGACAATGGGTTTCGCAGTCGGGTACATGCCCACCGTGCCAGAGGTTGCCACATGCCACCTGCATAACGAGCCTTACCTGAGGGTGCATCTTCAGGCGGCGTGGTGTAAGACTGGATCTCAGTCTTGGGGGGGTACGAACCGACCATATGAGTCATTTTATCCACTGAAAACAGAACATTGGAAATATTTACACTTCAATTGCTAATAATTACTTGCTTATATTTACTTTTTTTCTGTTTTGTTTGACCGTGTGCATGCCCAAATAAATGTTTGTTTCTTTCTTTGCTAATCTTTTTATGAGCAATTTAATATACTCCTTACACGTTTCTTAACGTTTTTAACCCTGAACTAACTGAAATTTTGACACTATAGAACTTTTTAAATTTCAGACTCTAATCTGACGTTTTGTTTCTTTGTATTTGACAATTTTTCTATAGAAAAAAGTGTCAAATGGTTGCATTCAATTAAGAAATGAAGTTTAACCGTGGATTGGACGAATGTTTTTTTAAGCACTACCAAGGGTAGTTCTGTCAGCATCAATAATCGATGAGCAGATCCAGATTTTTCAAAATCACTATAAGTACATCATAATTATGGTATATACCGATTTTTAAAAACGGAATGTGGTCAGAGACTTTTAATGCTGACTGTTCTTAGACAATATTGCACTTAAGATTAAAAAATTGATACACATATACAAGGTGTAACGGGTAAGTCCTTTTAATCCGAAAGGGGGTTGTTCTAGACGTCTAGGCGAACAACTTTTGTTCTACAACTTTTGGAAATTCGAAGTAATTTTCGAAAAATTTAGGTGTAAAGTTTACTTGAAAATCAGCTGTTTCTGAGAGTTCGAGGTCATTGACCTTATGTTGTCATTTTATTTAGTTAGATGGTTTATAATCAAAACTTCAATCAACTTTATTTTCAAAAGCAGCTGTTTTTTCAGTAAAACATAAACCCATAATTTTCAAAAAAAAGTTTGTATTTTCAAAAGTCGTAGACCAAAAGTTGTTCGCCTAGACGTCTAGAACAACCCCCTTTCGGATTAAAAGGACTTACCCGTTACAAATTGTATACAGGGAGCACCATTTCGATAGGCTTTCAGGTGGATATCCTAAACTTTAACAGATAGCGAAAAATACAGAAAGGAGTTGCGTCCCCGATTTTGACAAAAAAGGCATTATTAGATTTTTGAAAAGTTTATTACCCTAGTTTTTTGCAAAAAAAATAAAAATCCTACTATATTATTGTACCGACCAATCGATAGTGTGGCTGATAAAGATCAAATTCTGAAAACTAGGGTGATAAATTTTTTAAAAATCTTTTAATGCCATTTTAGTTTTTGTCAAAATCGGAGACGCAACTCCTTTCAGCATTTTTCGCTAGAATTATTAGTTTAGGAGATCCCCCTGAAAGCCCATCGAATTGGTTCACCTGTACACTTTAAAATATAATACAGGTTGTGAAGTTTAGGAAATCTCACAGAAGGCCGATCTACATGACTCAGCCTGTATACAATATGATTGCTGTTCATCAATATAAATACATTTAAAACAACACCAACATATTTGTAACCGTAAAACAAGCCCACAAGGTACAATATCGAGTGCAAGAGTGACAGTGTGTGTGAACACAATAGACCACATCCAGCATTGTGCGATTTATTATAGCAAATTGCATGTGACTTGAATACCAAATACTGATACATACCAGGAACTTCGGGCCGCGTGAAACAATACAAACGAAATTTTAAATTATACTCTTATCAAAAAACATGATTCAAAGCCTTCTTTTGTGAAATCGTGTCTTACTTAAGTCTAGATCTCTGCTTGAGTCACGTTATCATACGAGTCTTAGGCTGAAATCTAAAGTCCGTACTTTGACTTTGCTAAGCAAAAACTGTGACTTAAGACAATTCTTGGTATTCATAAAGCGATTTTCGCAACTATCCAAAGTGTTTGCTTAGTAAAGTCGAAGTTTTTCAAATTTAGAATGTAAACCAATTAAAAATAATGATGACCTAAACTTTGCTTCTTTGTTATGACTATGAGGTTTGTTTTATTTAATTCGTATATTATAAATTTCGACTATAAATTCCAATTCAAAGTTTGTGCTTAGTTTTTCCTAAGCTCAATCTGAGCAAAGTCAAAGTACGCACTATAGAGTTCAGCTTCAGTCTCTGTCGGTTCTATGCAAATATATTTTACACAAAGTGCGCCCAGCGGTTTAAGATGTCGCTTCCGATACTTTGATATTTTAAGCCACTTGGATAGCTTTATTTAAAGAAATGAATAAGGCGTTGGGGCCGGCCGGTCTCCCCAAAGATGCAGGTTCAAGTCCTGTCGGGTGCAAATATTTGGGAAACCTTTCTTTAAATTTAGCAATCCACGTGTAGGGAACACTATTAAACAATATCAAAAAGGATATCTTCATTTAAATCGCATTGAAACTAATATTATAAAAAGGTAAAATTTGTTAGTTAGTTTAATATAAAGTAAGAACATTGAGGACGAGTATGATCTGAACGAAATAATGCGCGAAAAGTGTGAACCGAGTTTAAATAAGGGTGCTATATCCTAGACCACGCCATCAGTCGAGTGAGATGAAACGCTCATCTATCATTTATTTAAAAAAAATGTTCGTAAAGCTAAAGCTCACCTGGAACGCCAAGCCGGTACGTCTTCTGTACATATTTGAGCCCGTGCACGATCTCTCTTTGCACGATGAAGTCGATCCTTATCCTGTATTGCACGCCTTCTTTTATCACGAACGTCTGTAATAGAATATAGCTCAACATTACATCAAGGATGGACGAATTTGATTGGTCTAAATACCTGTTAACTGTTGATATTTTAGTTTTTATTTTTTACTAGCTGCGCCCTGCGGTTTTACCCGCGTAAGTCCCGTTCCCGCGGGAATATCGGGATAAAAGTAACCTACGTGTTATTCCAGGTCTCCAGTTACCACCAGTTATATTCCAAGTTTCATCGCAATCGATTTAGTAGTTTTAAAGAGTAACAAACTCAGATACATACATACAAACTTAAGAAGTAAGTTATTATTTACGTTAGTGTCTACTTTTTTTCTGTTTTGTATTTGTTGCCGTGTGCTTGTCCTAATAAATACATATTCTATGCTATTCTTCTTTAAGTGCTAGAAGTAGATCATTCAATATTCACCCTAAAATCTAAGAAGGTAGGTGTCAATTCGCCGCTGTATTTTTTTTTTGTCTTGGGTTAGACCGGTCATCTTACTAATATTATAAAGCTGAAAGTTCGTTACTCAATCTCGTAAAAACTACTCAACCGACTGCGATGAAACTTGAAATAACACTTAGGCTACTTTTTAGTCCGATATTCTCGCGGCAACAGAACTTACGCGGGTGAAACCGCGAGGCGCAGCTAGTTGGGAATAAGCCATTGTCAAGTATTTAAAATATTTCCGAGTTTTTCTAATTAGAACAGAAAGGGATCCTTGGGACATTAAATTTTGAGAGATTTCTTTGTCATACAGATTTTTCAAAATGCTGACGGGAACAGGACCTGCGCGGGTGATACCGCGGGACGTAGCTAATTAATAACACCGTCATTTTCGCAAATATACCGCAACGTGCAACGTTTAACATCGAATTTCGACTTTAGTATAGAGGTTTAGACAGACGCGACTGAGACTGATATCTAAAGAACGTACTTAGGCTGTCTATCTATAGCCCGTAGGTCCCTATCACTTTGTTAAATAAATAACTTTGACTTAAGACTGTTTTTGGTATTTATAAAGCGATCTTCGCAACTATCCAAAGTTTTTGCTGAGTAAAGTCGAAGTTTTTCATTAAGTTTAGAATGTAAACCCATCAAAAATTAAAATTAAAAACAAAAAACTTTAATTTCTGTTGTGACTATAAAGTTCTTTTTATTTTATTCGTATATTCCAAAATGAATTTCGGCTAAAAATTCCAATTTAAAGTTTATGTTTAGTTTTTGTTAGGCTCAGCCTGAGCAAAGTCAAAGTACGCACTATAGTTTTTAGCCTTAAGACTTAAAAAAAACAGACAAACAGACTTTAAGACGAAACTTTGACTTAACCTTTATCATGCTTTAATAGTATAGGATGTTTATATTTTTTTTGCTAAATGACAAGGTTCGATTCCAGGCTAGGGTGATAAATTTTTCAAAAATCTAATAATGCCATTTTATTTTAGTTTTTGTCAAAATCGGGGACGCTACTCCTTTCAGCATTTTTTGCTATCTCTTATAGTTTATTCAATTCAATTCAATTCATTTATTTCAGATATTTACAATCCATAATTACATTTACAATAACATTAACATATCCCCCTAAAATCCCATCGAAATGGTTCACCCTGTAGATCACTCGCTTGTTCGTCTCTTAAATTTAGGTACTTTAGCCTAGTAACAGAAAGTCATCAAAAGCGAAGCAAATGAACAAGCATGCAGCACAAGCTACATAAATTTGAAGTTTAAAATACATGACACGATATAACACTGTCGTAAATTATAACCGTGACGTACCAGAGTAGTTGTTATAATCGAATGCGTTTTGACATAGTTTTATCTTAGTAGTGTATTATATTAAAGTAGTTTTGGTGCATCTAACTTTTAAAATTCAGAGTAATTTTGGGGATTTGAGAGCGAAAAAGGCTACTCTGTCGAAAGAATTATAAATTCTCTGGCTAATGAAACACAATATTTACCGAAGACAAAACGAATTCTATGCGAAAATCTACGACAAAATTAATTCTATCTACTTATAGCTATTTTTTTCTACTTTATTCGACTAATATATTTTTGTCTGCTTTTTTTACATTTTTAATGGCTACAAGAACAATGTAATTTTGGATATATTATCTTGAGTTTTAAGCATGTAATAAGTCACTTTAAGTTAGAGGGAAAAAGACAGCTGTCGATTTCTTTTTTCTATGGTTACATTTCTCTTGTGTATCCTACTAATATTAAACTCGCAAAAGTTTTGTGAGATGATACGATGTTTCTATCAAAGACTACTGAACCGATTGCGATGAAATTTTAAAACAACTGGAATTATGAAGTAACCATTGAAGCTAAATTTTTCGATATTTCAACGGGTTCGAAACCTAGCGTATATATAGCAAAAGTAAAGTATTTTAGGTAAATTTACATCTCAAATCCGGTTTACTGTTAAGTCCAGACAGACAGAATAATTACTTTTGAATAACTTGAAACTAGTTTAAACGAAACTTTAACGGTTCTCCGAATTTTATAAACGGTCATTTCGCATGAAGAATTTCGTACATATATCTTACTAATATTTTAAAGTTTTTATGTATGTTTGTGATTTTGTCACTCTTTCACGCATAAACTACTGAACCGAATGCGATGAAACTTAGAATATAGGTAGCTAGAGACCTGAAATAACACATAGGCTACTTTTTATCCCGGTATACCCGCGGGACCGGAACTTACGCGGGTGAAACTGCGGAGCACAGCTAGTAATGATTATAAACATGAAAATTTGTATCTCTGTATGTGTATCTGTTACACATTGTATATCAACGCAGAAACCAATCCGCTTGTCTCAGAACTATAATTTTGGAGAGCGACCTCTCTATGGTATTCACTAAGAAAGAACAATCAACAATCAAGTTTTGAACAATCAAGTACCTTGTATGTATGTATGTATGTTTACTCAGTTCAGTCATTTAGTCTATCAATCAATTAGTCAGTATTTTGAATTGTATATGTATCGATTCACCTTAAATTTTTTGCAGACTGCCAGCTTGAACTATTATATTTTCCATAGAATTAAATTCAACGTTGAGATGTTGCTTCCGATTACCCGTTTTTGATATATTTTCAAGTGTTTCTTACACTTGGATGACTATACTTAAAGAAATGATTTCCAAAAATTTCGCACCCGACAGGACTTGAACCTGCATCTCTGGGGATCCGTCCCAACGCCCTTTCCCAATTTGGCCACGGATGCATGTTCAATCGAGTCGAAATTAAGTATTGCATTTCTTATTATTTACGTTTTGAAGGCACACAGCCTCGCGCAGTCGGGTGCGTATTTTTTGGAAAGCATTTCTTTAAGTAAACTTCTCATAAAGTTCGATGATATGTCAATATTTCGGAATATAGGCACATTGATATTGATAGCGGGTGTCGATAAGATTTGTTAGAATAACATCCTGTGAACAGAGTTGGTTCGATGCCAACGCAGTGTTTGGAAGAGGCGGTTCCTATTTGTTAAGGTGAAGATTTATAACGCGAGTACATTTTTTTTATAACAATTCATATACGAGCAATTGAACCTAACTTGCAAGTGGACTAGAATCTAAAAACATTTTTAAACGGTTTTATTTAGTTTTTTCTTCTGTTTTCACGATGTTCAATTGAAATGTGAATGAGGATTGAATGTGTGTGTTGTGTGTGTTTTCAATTGGCGGTCTATGTATAAAAAAAATATAATATGTAGTATATCCGTTGTCTAGTACCCATAGTACAAGCTTAGTGCTTGGTACTTAGTTTAGGGCTAGATTGCGCTGTGTGTAATGTCATACGATATTTATTTAAATTTAACCATATTTTCAGGTTTTAATAGCGTTGTTTTTGTTATCAGCATTGTTGCATGGTCGTTCCGTTTTGAAGCGTTTTCAGACTCCTTTATTCAAGGTTGACTGAGACGTATTTCGTCGTTAATTATTGTTCTAAAAAGTTACTGTTAAATACCGTCTCATTTAATATTTGTATCAAAACGTTCCTATGAACGCAGACTGTTATTTCTGTTGGTTGCAGACTCTTATTTCTAATTAATTCAAAAAAATACCATGGCTTCGGAACGTGAGAATAATCCACAAGAAACTTATGTGGGTTTTAATTAGTTCACTTTGAAGTTTCGTCGTTGGTTCTCGTTATTGAAAAAACATCTTCCTCTAAATTCAGGATTTGAAATATTACCAGAATCTTTTTTTTTAAATACGTTTACGGTACGGTACGCGGATTGTAGTTCGATCGGCAACTGACTTGCAAATAAACTATAATCGAAATCATATTGCATAGAATTACTGAATCGATTTCGATTAAACCGCTACATAGATAAACTATAAACTTTAGTCAATGTAGATAGTTGAATAACATCCCTCCACTCGACCTCGATTAGTTTCCAACAGAAGCCTACCCCTGTGACCTACTTTAAAAGACCCTTTTCATTCATCTGATTCTACCTCGTGAACTAAATAGCCTTACTAAATTATGACTAAGGTTTTCGAAATCAACCATTTCGTTCGTGCCTGATATGCGATAGTTTATTTCCGACGTCTGTATAATACTTATGTGAAAGGTATCTCAACGAGATATATCAAGTTTCCTTTTGCTAATGCCTACGAGGAATAAATAGAATGGAGATCTAACTTCTCTATTAAATTCGAAAAAACATATTCCACGGTCACACAGCAGCAGATGCACTCACTGACATGTTCCGTGCAGTATTACGTATTATCAACCTTTGGATCGACCGATGGCGGACGATCTTTAGTGACAGACTGGCGGTCGAATCATCGTTCTATGCCCCGCAACCACCGTTTGCGTGAAACATTTTTCAAAGGATTGCTACTTCCATATATATTCGAGTTCGTTGGCCAATACCTAGTTACTTACATGCTTTTAAGGATTTATAGATAAATAAACCTACCATAAGTATAGATTTCACAAGTAAAAATCTAAAAATTACTTTCTTCACGATTATTTAGAAAAATGAGACTAAAATTTACCATCTCACTTAACCTTGAAACAGCTAACTGTAAATTTAGTAAAGTTAATAAATATAACGCGAGTAAAATCCCGTAAATATTGTGTTTCAATAGTGTGTTTGAATGTCACAAACAGTGTGTTTGCGATTTTGCATTTGTCATTGCGACATCTGAACTTTAACTAAAAGAGCAAAAGCTAGAGCTAAAAGGGTATGCAAGTAGTGTTATTCCACGTCCCCAGTTTAATACAAGTGTATCGAAATCGGTTTATAAGTTGTTATGTAAAAGAGTATACACAAAAAACACATTTTTACACTTAAATATTTAAGTCAAGTTTTTTTTTCTAAATACAGATTATCCCTGAAGTGTGCTTGAGACTAAAAACTGAAATCTAAAACAGCGAACATAAATATAGCAAAAAACGCTACAAGGAGTTACGTTCCCGATTTTGACAGAAAATAAAATGCCATTATTAAATTTTTATTTTTTTTTATTATCCTAGCCAAGAAATCGAACCTTGTCTTTTTGCAAAAAAAATAAACACCTTATATTATTGTGCCGATCGATAATGTTGCTGATAATGATCAAATTCTGAAAACAAACATATTACGGTAAATCGTAAGAAATGTCATAGTTTAGGATATTGCCCCCGAAAGCCCATCGAAATAGTTCACTCTGTATATTTTACACGAATTTCCTGTTATTTTTAGATTACGCGTAACAAAGTCGCACCTTAACAAGTGCATCTGTCGCCCGAATGATAAACACTAGATTTGTTCGAAACAGGTGAACTGAGATGATGAATCACTCTTCAATATTATGGAACACTAGCGTTTGTACACGACTACGTTCGTGTAGTGTCAAATCTCTTACTAAGTTTTATTTTCGAAATATAGAGCACGATGAAATTAACTACCCCTATAATACTTAACTTAAATTGGCTAAGCTATATGACAGTGCATCACCTATTACTATAATTATCCGACAAACCATCCAGACTTCTACAAACGATTCCGTGAATGTATCGGGAGAAAATGTGGTCCATATAACTTTGAAAGATGCAATGTATCTTTAACTATACTAATAATATAATGCTGAAGAGTTTGTTTGTTTTTTTTGTTTGGTTGATCGCGTTAATCTCACGAAGTACTGGTCCGAATTGAAAAATTCTTTGTGTTTGATAGTCCATTTATATAGGAAATTTATAGGCATAGGATTTCGATATTCCCACGGGATCTGAAGGGCTATTACGAAGCGTAACTTCCGAATGTTCGGTTCCGAACGAAAGCAGACCGAAGTTTTGACTATTGCCCAAATACGAAACAAGTTCGGATTCGGCAAATTCATTCGGGGCCATAGACTATTTATATAAATACAATTAACGTCAAATGAAGTTCGGTCGGAGCCCGAACCGACCGATCGCAGTTCGTACTAGGAAACGTACGAATGTTCGGTCGAAACTTCGTATTTGTAATTTCGTAATAGCCCTTCAGGACTCACGCGGGTGAAACCGAGGGCGCTGCTAGTAATTATTATACTCAAATTTGGTTCAATGGTTTCGGAATTTATCACCAACATACAACGTACATGTTATCAACGTCACCTCTATAAAATATTTTAGTATATATTTGTAGGTACTTAGTTTATACAATCAAATATTCCGTGCCAAACGAATCAACCAAATTAAATATGAAAAAAAAATCTATAACAGAAATTAAAAAAAGAAAATAGGTAAAGCGTGCCAAATACAATAACCTAGTCATAGAACCAAATAATTTTCGTAAGTAACTATTTTTGATTTGCCAAAACTTACTTTAAGGCGTGTAAATAAAGCTGTATTTAGGAAATGGAGTCGTGTATATAACAGTCTACCTAGATTCCATTTGATCTGACTCATCGACTGGTAAATTGGATAGCACCCTCGATTGAACGAATTAGAGAGGTCTACGTACCTATTCACAGACGCACCTATAGTATCCAAATCGGATTAGATTACGCCATCTCAACCTTACACTACACTAGCTTTGGAGACACTATCTGTCTATAAAATGATCCCAGAAGCCGCTCATTGGCTGACATGAATGTCCCTATGTCAATCCTAAACCTATTAACATTTTACTCCCTTACTTATAAAATATCATTTACAAATGACTAAGTTAGGTGACGTTTGTCTCTGTCTGTCAACTTTGAAACCTAATGTGACAGTAAAAGATAAACGATGCATAGTTATGCAGCGAATTAAGTAGCGTTTATAAGTAAGGGGGTTCAACGCGATTTTATGGAAGTATGTATGTCTCTATGACTTTGTCACTCTTTCACGCAAAAAATACTGAACCGATTGCTATGTAACTTGGAATATAGGTAGCTGGATACCGGGAATAACACATAGGCTACTTCAGAACCCAATATTCCCGCGGGAGCGGGACTTAAGCGGGTAAAACCAAAAGCGCAGCTTGACCAAACCTGCAAATTCTGTAATTCTTACCTGCTTTTTAAGCTCAGCCAAGTCTCCTGTGAGGTCCAATTCGACATCGTCCCGACCTACGACGCACAGTGCAAGTTTCTTGACGATCACCTTCCGTGGGTCATTCGCGTCTGGAATCGTATAGGTAATTAAGATTGGATGTGGTAGTCATTGAGATTGGTTGTTATAGTAATTGAGATTGGTTGTTATAGTAATTGAGATTGGTTGTTATAACACTGAAACACTGTTGCGATAGACATGTGTCCATTGCAATTTGGTAGGTATTTTAAACTTTTGTGTATCATGTCGTTTTCACTTATTTTTATTAATTCTATTCTGTGTATATGAGTCTTAAGTTACTTGAAATAAATGTATTCTATTTTTATTGTATATGAGATTGGTTGTTATAGTAATTTGGTGATTGGAGATTGGTGGGTCCTAATCCCGTTACAACTTTTAAGTCTTTCATTGAGGAGCCGTGATGGTGTAGTGCGGGTTTAAATCCCGGCCAAACGCGCAACTATGTCTTTTCTTTAAGAAAAAAATATGCGTAATTAACATTGCTCTTGCGGTGAGGAAAACATCGCGAGGAAACCCACAACTTGGTTGTAAATTTAAAGTCACGTAAGTACAATGAAACCCAGAGAAAGACAATAACATTCCTAGCGGATGCCTAGTGCCTACTTTAAAATAACATTCGGTAAGTTACTAGTACAAAAATCCATCCATGGCTTTGAGCTGACTAACAATTTTTAGTCTGTACTTAAGATGTATCAAAGATTCAAACTTCGAAGCAGATAGTCTGTTTAGAGGTTTGTTGTGGTTTGAATAATGTAATGAGGATAATATTATATTTTATCATTCCAACTTCCTCTTGCCTTCAACAATTACTACATATCCTGTGAATATGTACTGAGCTATTGTGTTTTAATTTATAATATTTATTAGAGGTCAATGTGGGATACAAAATAAGTACAGTCCTAGGATTTTGCCAAACATTGCTTGTAGCAGCAAAATGTGACACCCTATCTCAACTTTCCCTCTAAAAATTAACAACTATTTACCAACAACATTTTGATAAGGCTTATCAACTGATAATGAGATAGAAGTTAGATAAGCAAGCCACTTGTTGTTTCAGAACGTCAAATATGTTAAAATATTATTGATAATGCTGTAAATTGATAGCTTTGAATGGTTTTGATATACTACAAAATATAATGGGTTCATCGTGTTAACTCCTTTAACATTTTGCTATGGGGCTATTGTGGCCACGGGATGTCAGAAAATAGCTTAAGTGTAATTATTTGCATGCCAATTGGGACGCGACTTTAAGACGAGGGCTAAATGCCATGTTTTCCTTCATTATGAGAGTGTTTTACCTCGAAGCAGTCATTAATGCATTAGGTCAATCAGACTGGATTTTTTTGGGATTTTCTTCAGAATGAAAGGCAGAGTATCTATCTACTGCTAGACCAACACGACTGCTCTATTTGAAAGAGTAAAAATAAGTACTAAAAACAATCCTTCTTCCTCTAACGAGGGATACTACCAAAAGTAAACCCATGCATTCTCTTTCAATGTAAGAAGCAGTATTGCTTTACAGTGGAATTTACTGCCCGTGTCAATATTCCTCCTTGGAGTCTTCAAATCTAGAATTAAAGGTTTCTTCTAGGCAAGCATATTAAAAAATCCTTTACACTGTCAACCTCATTGTCACTTCCCATCAGGTGAGATGAGGTTGAATGCTACCCTATCCCATACTAATAATAATTAATGCTTCTTACCAACAATAACAGCACCAGTTTGCGCCTGTCCCAGCAGAGCTTCTTTATATTTCCTCAGAGACTCATCCTCCTGGTCAGCAGCTAGGATCTCCTCGATGGTCTTCTCCGGAGGAGGTCGGTACGAGGACTTGATTTCCTCTTCCTCAGTCTCCTCGTCTGGTGTGTGAGCTACTTCAGGTTCTCCAGACATTGTTCTGTTGACAATACATGTTACACTTTAGGAAATACAAGCTTAGGTTAAATGATTCTGTAACAAAAAAACCTTTTACCCAGCTTTTGCCGTTTGCATTAAAATTTTAGTGTAAGTTCAAAAAAATATGGCAATAAATACTATAAATAATACTTTATTCATTTTTTATTTATTGTCAAACCATACTACAGTAAATCATTAAGCTGATTTTGGTGATATTTATATACCTATGCAGATATACATTTGATTTTTGTAGTAACATGAGCAATGTTTTATCTCAATACTTTCACAGTATAGGGACTAGCGGAGGTACAATCATTGGTTGCAGCTACCCTTCGATAAGTAGAGTAGATTAGTAAATATTGATGTCAACTTGAAAAGGAAAAACTTGTATAAAATTACAGTGAGTGGTACAAACAATATAACTAGATAGCACTTAAAGTCTTACTGGCCTATGCATAGTTTTTCCTGTATAAAAGTATGTAAATATAGGTATCTCATCAGTCACAGTTTGACTGGTATCCATCTTGTACTTATCCTGTAATCATCATGGTGGATCACATTGGGCAACAAGAATAATTGTAGAAATATCAAGATTAAAGTAGATGTATGAAGTGAAGATGAAGTTAAAGTAAAGATGGTAACTTTCAAAAGGGAGGGGGTAACATTCCTTCTTATCTGAGCAGTGTTCTCGGTTGCATCCCTCTCAGGTCAGAGTCCGTTAAAGTCTAAAATTATTTATTGATAATTTACCTACTGTGCCGACCCAGTAGGTAAATTATCATTGACAACACCTACTGCAAATAGATTAGATTTTGCGATGCGACACCAACCCTCCTTGGGAGCAAACAGTTGAATGGCCATTGTGCAGAGAGAATTCTTGATTAGCTGGTCTGCCGCAGTTTCCTTATTCCCCTTATATGACAGCCACAGTAAGAAGTGGGGGAGCCCTATCCTATGCAGTGACCACATGGGGGCCTTAGACACTAAGTGGTTGATTCTCCAAAGATGACTAATATTTTTAACATAATAGCTCCACACCTTGTTCATATTGTCATAATGTTTATTCATTAGAAGCATAAAATAACCTGCAGTGTTGAAAACAATAGATTATGATTTATAGAGATGCTCCCAAAGTAAAATATGAATCATATTTTGGAGACATAACCTATTTTAACAATTTTATCTACAGGTTTAACTGCAAAATAGTTAAATGTATTCAAATTAGCTATACATAATGAATTATCTATGAAATAGAACTGTGATTAAAATGATAATTCTCCCATTGATTTTTTTAAGTCCCCTACGAAGATGCTGTTTCCTGGAACCGCCCAGTCAGACTCTTCTTGGAATAAAATAGTGAATAGGAACATCCTCGCTAATTAGATTACAGCGAAACGGTTGCAATAACCTTTGACTAAATAAATAACAACAGAATTGAGCGGCTTCGTCATTGCAAAAGGTAATTGGCAAACGCTATCGGACGGTCAACGCAAACTCATCATGATTTTCGAATAATACTCACGTTTTGTGATGGTACGTCGAGCAGTTAACTAAATAGAAGTAATTTTGAGATAATGCACTTATTAATTCACAGATGATTCGTGTAAAATAGATGTAATTTCACAAAATCTTTGGATCAAAAATGACGGACAAAAAGCTTCCGGGCGGTCATCGAACTTAATGTCACGTTCACACTATCATTTTTATTTCAATTTCTGTATGACAGCGCGGGAAAACATTTTTTTTTTCATTTTTGTAATTTATTTCAATTTTAAGTGATGTGATGATAAAAACAGAATTCTATCTTACCTCATAGTATTTTGTTTGAGAAGCATGCATTCAATTATTTATTATACGTCTGCCGTCCGCCAGCCAAAACACACTGCGTTTCATTGATTTGATTACGTACGACTTCTTACTTTACCCGTGTAAACGCCCCAATGCTTTGGTTTCCAGTTGTCAGAAAATTGTCAAAGTCAATGTCAAAAAATAATTGTCATTGTCACTGTCAAACTATAAGCTAAGTCAGTAGTCAGATTGCTGTCATTTAATTTGTTTTTATTTCAATTTGTTAGTACGATTTTTGTCAATTTTTGTGGAGAATAAATAATTTTCGCTAAGCTGAAATTATCCTATATATCAAATACATTTACTACAAATCATCAGTAATGCTTGTAAGTACATTATGAAAATGAAAACTTAACTACCTGTTGAATGACTAAACAAATAATATTTTTAATAAAAACGCTCTCTAGTTCGTTTTGTGTAAAAATTGACCTCGAATTTTGTTTAGTTCTTTCTGCCAACTAGCCGTTCACTGAGGTATTATTGATTGCAGAAAACACGTATTCTAACTCAACAACTCATAGCAATACGAAGGAATATTCTTGTTTACAATTTGTGTACTGCACCAGGATCTGTTGCCACTAATGATGAAAAGGAAAAAGAACTGGAAAGAATTGCAAAATTTGTAAGGAAACACTTCTTGGCAAATCTGCTTTTATTTTTTCTGGACCAACATCATCACATCGCCTATTGCTTCTCTCAGGAGCCCGGGGTTCAAACTTTAAGTCTTACATCTCCACTTCCCACGATTTTGGACATCAGATCATTTGTGCACAAATCATCCCATATGACGCCTGCATTTCTTGGGTCTTCCTCATCTGCCATGGCTGGGCAGAGGCACCATGGCAAGTTTTTATTTAACCCCTAAGTAGCTTACTGACCTCCAATTTTCTTTACTAACTCTAACCTACATAATATCCGTTCACTAGTAACTTGAAGAGCCCTACTGCTTACATTTGGAATTGTTGGCAGTTTTTTAATTCAAAATACTAAAACTCAATTTCAAAATACAATAAAAAAAACTCAGTTTTTTTTCTAATTAATCAGATTATTCACTTGATCGTTTTTAAACATCTCAAGACCATGATTCTAACCCTATCCTATCAAACTTTGATTGATATTACCTAGTTACTCTATATTGAAGAAACTGACCATGAGTGTTAAGCTGGTTTACCTTTCATAATTCCCCAGGCATCAATAGATGAACCACCTACTGCCTGTTGTCAATCTGGCTGTGCAAACTGTGTGTTTATTGTCTGGGCGGAAACCTTAACGGCCAAGATGAACAATGCCAGCCCGGAGATCAGTGAAAAGATCCTGAGCATGGTCGAAGATCCATCAATGAAGGCCTTTCTAGACATGGAGCTAAGGATACGAGGGTTAAAGAAGTGAGATATCCAGTCAATTTTGTTGTTATAGTACAATTTACTGTAAAGAGCTTAGCTGGTCTAATGCATACAGACATATTTCCCTGATTCCAGGATGCAGAGTGTATTTGTTTGTATGTAGCAGTGTGATCCAAACTCTTAAGCATATGTAGTTGAATAATATTTAGAATCTGATGGTTTAATTTTAGGTAGACTAGGCTAAATTAAGAATCGTAAGTAGTAGCATGTTTTTTTATAATTTAGTAAGTAGGTATCTACATAATAAATTGTTTTGCAATATTTTGTACTTTATCTTATAGTGTTGCCCCTGTTTTTTACTTAACTTATAAAACTTATAAAAAACTTATAGGCTAATAAATAGTCTTACTACCAAAGACTACTTTCTGCGGAATGTAATAAGTAAAATTAGCAGACTGAAGTGGCAATGGGCAGGCCATATAGCTATATAGGACTAATAACTGCTGGGAAATAAAAGTCCTTGAGTGGCAACCACAATGCAGTGAGTGAAACGAGAGTGTTGGAAGACCACTGCCGCAGTGGACCGACGACATTGTAGCGGTCGTGGGGAATCGTCAGATGGAGGTAGCTCGCGATCGCTGTTTGTGGCGTCGTATGGGGATTCCTATTTTCAGTATTAGACAGATAAGAGCTGAAATGATGGTGATTATGTAATGGGTACGCAACAAAACAAAATACTATATTTTTATTAAAAGTTTATTAATAATAACATCAACAGCAATAGTTAAATTAAGTACATACATACAATAATAAGTAAATTAGTAGGTATAATTCTTATATGTATTTTTTTTTAATTTCGATTTTCACATGTTGTTTGACATGTATTTTTCTATACAAAATTCAGTCCCTATCATTTTTTCAAATAAAAAACACGCCCGCTGACAAACGCAGCTTCAAACGTGAAATCGAAAAGTTTTCTTTTTATTATTCTACATTCTCGTCGTAATTTGAACTCACCACACTTAGTTATGTATGTACTAATAGTTTTACTTTGGCCGAATAAGTCGGAATTTAAACCCACCACACTTAGTTATGTACTAATTATTTTAATTTGGCCGAATAAATAGTATACATAAACCCTACAAGGAACATATACAATAGAAAATATTTGAGTTCGTTGCATAAACCAAGCAATTGCAAAAACAGAACCTTTACCCACATTTTAATATAATCTTGATACACCTATTGGTTATTATAAATATTATCTTGTATAAATCGAGATCTTTGTATAAACAACAGACGGACACCGTTTTCATTAATATACTCCTTACTTACTAATTACATGAGGTACATAGGTAAATATATAGCAATTCCTAACTAACTTTCAATCAATTGAACCCGTATGTTTTTATACCTTTTAGTACTTTGTGTAAAATAGTTTTTTGTAGTGTATTGCTATTGTTAAACTGCTACGTTAAGCTGCCTTATGATCAGTTATAGTATACCCAAATAGAAAAGGTTATAATTATTATAACATATTTTATTATATTATAATATAATATAATCTAGTGAATTTGATCAGAAAGTATTTTTTTAAAAAGAATTTTAAAACTACCTGAAGGAATTTAATTAAAATTAGTAACAACTTTACAATCAATTTAATTTCTACGAACCTAAACTAACCAAATACATCAATTATGAAAATCCAAATTGCTAAACTTCTAACAAAATCAAAGACCAATAAAACTATGACAAAATAACAAAAATTCGACGGACAGAGTAACGACCTAACGCAACGACAACTACAACAAGAGTGCCCCGATTCTGATAGAACATGGCTATTTATAGTTTTCCCCCTCTCTTATCATCTCATCTCCTACACGGCTTCTCCTGACAGGAGACCGTCCTCGGACTCCTTTTCTAACTCTGGAGATCAGTCTCTAGGGTTGGTAGTGAAGTCCTTGGATCTTCATAGCTCGACGAACCGGTCGACAGCTCAGCAGGAACCTCGACGCAACTCTGCGTCCCCGACGTGCTGGGTTGTGGTTCGTTCGCGTCATCAGGTGTCTCGACTCCAGACTGATTGGCGCTGGGTGTCGCAGACTCCACAATTGCATCTTCTGCATCTGCGCATAAAAAAAAACCAACAGCAAAAACCATGTTCGACAGAATAAAACATAAGCTCTTTGTGTCGATAAAAGAAAAAGATAAAGCTTCACAATTCGACACATCTGTAAACTAAGCTCATTTAGCATAGTCCTAAGCACAGTGGATATGTAACAAACAAATATCAGTACCAAGCACCGGGGCAGTTCCCGTCGGGGGAGTGCACCCTCACGACTCGCTAGAGATCCATGTCATAACTTTGCGTGTGTGATTCGGTACCCATAAAAGCATGTTTCAACCCAAAATAACATAAAAACAAAGACAATGTTTACTACACAAACATCTGTCACAAACCACGACTCGTGAGACACCAAATCACGGCGTGACCCTGCGTGTACCACCGCTCAAGGACCACGGCTGTCTGAGAAACTCCCAGACAGTGTCCGAGCACACAAAGCTAAAACACAAACCACCCAAGGTAGGTCCCCTATACTAGGATCGAAATGCCCGACTAACTCCAAGGCACCATCCAATAACATGAAACCATACCTCACTTGAAGTGTATCCGTCAGCTAGTATAGTACTCCTGACTACACTAACTGCAAGACAAAACTTCCCTTTAACGTGTTTACCCATCGAGAAAACACTTTACACATATACAGAGAGAAAAATCATTTTACAACTTTTTAGCTTTATAAAAATGAAACTAAAACATCAGACAGAGGCCCCGGCGCAGGCATGTCTACGAAAATAAACTGTATACGGGCGAAATATATATTGCCGAAGTAATAAAATTGCTCACCATTAAAAAAATCAGCACACACGTCGGGAGTCCACTCTCCTTGCCACGGAACCATGTATTCCGCAGCCGCCTGCGTAGACTTCCCGTAGGAGCCGGCTAGAAGCTGAAGTTCATAGCGGCCATGTGGGAGGATCTTTACCACACGATACGGCCCCCGCATGCAGGAGTCTAGCTTCCCAGTCGCTTGAGCCTGTTTTCTAACGAATACAAACGATTGAAGTTCAAAGACGCGGGGCAACTTGCGCCCTCTGTTGACGTAGGTATCCTGAGACTCCTGATTTAAACGAAGACGCTCAGACGTCCTCTGGCGACGCATCTCACGTAGAGCTGCCCTGTTAGGACTGGAACCCTCGATGGCAACGTCGCGGACCAGACTTCGAATAATTGGCGTTGCCGCATCAATACCTATCAGTAGGTTTAAAGCTGAATGTTGCGTGGTTCTATGTTTAGTAATATTAATAACCAACTGCAACTTCCACATGACAGCAGGCCACCTTTGTTCGCGATGATTGCACTCGATGCGCACCATGTTGAGTACGGTACGGCAGTACCGTTCAACTTGTCCATTTGATTGGTGCATCTCCGGTGTTATAAGATGGGAATCGCATCCCATGTCCTTGACCCAGTTGAGAAAGTCAGCGCTTTGGAACATTCGACCCCTATCAGCTACAATTAACTTTGGTGTTCCAAATAGTGAGATGACGTTAGTAAAATGGCGCTTTAACTCTTCAGTGTCTTGACGATACATTGGGTACAATAAGCAGTACTTCGAAAACGCATCTATTACTATGAGAACATAGCGATAGCCGTCAGCTTCGGGTAGAGGTCCTAGGGCGTCCATGTGGACTGTCTCAAAAGGTGCATCTGGCTTTTCCCAGGAGTGTATGGGTTGTAACGGAGCACGAGGGACTTTCTTATGGGAAATGCACACCAAACAGTGTGTTACATATTTTAGCACAAAATTTCTTAACCCCGGGAACCAGAAATGTTTCATAATGAGATCAACGGTCTTATCTACCCCCTCATGTGTCTGCATCAAAATAGCTCCATAACCAATTGAGCTCGCGTCTGTGTGGACCTCTATTGGCAATGAAGGATCAAAAATGGCTAGAACTGGTTCACTCGTAAGACATTCAATAATGTACTTGCGAGCGGCCTGCTGCTCTACGCCCCAGTTAAAGATAACCCCCTTTTTAGTTAAAGCTGCGATACAAGCAGTCTTCTGGGCAAAATTAGCCACATAACGCCTAAA
This sequence comes from Idaea dimidiata, assembly GCA_949358125.1. Taxonomy (NCBI): domain Eukaryota; kingdom Metazoa; phylum Arthropoda; class Insecta; order Lepidoptera; family Geometridae; genus Idaea; species Idaea dimidiata. Next base: position 1,844,804 of record OX442340.1, read on the forward strand.
ATAGCTGGCTAAGCCCATAAACTGACGAACTTGCTTGACATTTTGTGGTTCAGCTGAGTCAATCAAAGCTCTCACCTTCTCATGACTCGGCCCAACCTGATTCTCACTAATCGTTCGTCCTAAATACTCTATTTTAGTCGCTAAAAAAGAACACTTCCTTAAGTTTATTGAAAACCCGGCTTTAGTCAAAGTATCCAAGACATTACGAAGCAAAATAAGGCCCTGATCCACGGTTTTACTTAGAATTAAAACATCGTCAATATAGACGAGGATATCGCCAGATTCAATAAATTCGCGGAGTGTTTTTGAGATTATTCGTTGGTAGACGACCGGGGCATTTGCCAAACCATAAGGCATTTTCAAATATTGGTAATGGCCTTCAGGCGTGACAAATCCAGTAAGCGGTACTGACTCCCTATCAAGGATAATTTGATGGAACCCAGTAGCCATGTCGAGGCTACTGAAGTACTTATTGTGTCCTAACCGGTCTATGTGATCATCTATACGCGGTAATGGAAACCGATCTTTGATCGTAATCTCATTCAGTTTACGAAAATCGACACACATTCTATCCGACCCGTCTTTCTTTTTAACGAGAAGAATAGGGCTCGCATACTCAGATTCTGACTCCTCAATTATGCCCTTGTCCAAAAGATCTTTAATGATTTCGCGAACACGAAGCGTTTCGGCATGTGATAAACGGTATGGGCGGTAATTGACAGGAATGTGGGAATTGAGCTTAATTGTCATACACCCTGTATTTACAGTTGAGGTTGCAGTACCCGAAATGAAATATTGAGAAAACTCGTTAATTATCTCTAGGAGTTCTTTTAATTGATCGTCAATAAGAGGCGTGTTGATTGGAATTGAAACCTCAGATTGAACTGTCATCACTCTAACTAATCTACCATCATCCCTCGTAAGTAACTGATGATCCTTAGTACGAACATACCTAACACCATCTCTATTCAAAACATCGGTACCTACTATGATTGGAACGTTCATATATATGGACGACACAACGAACAAATCTACTTCGAGAGTTAAACCGTCAGACTCAATTTGCAACGTAACATAAGATGTACTCTCAACCTCTTGACTACCTAACCCCTTCAAAATACGAAAAGCTGGTTTACATGAACATTTAAAATGAATCAGCAAAGATGAGGAAATTAAGGAGATAGTTGAACCGCTATCAATCAAGATATCGACTGGCACGTCCTGAATAACCGCAGCTACGACATCACTATTAGTGGAAGTTATTGGAATATTGCAAAGATTAACAGTTTCCTTATTCGCCGCTTCCGACCTTTGTTTTGCGAAACAGGTTTCTATTTTGTGACCCGGTTTCTTACAGAACGCGCATAGTTCGGACCTCGTTGGCACAAAATTGGGCTTAGAAGCCGTAGAACTTGAAGTCGCAGACGACCTACTTGGTCCCTGATCCATCCTAGGTCGTTTTGTACACGACGATTGCCTATGACCTAACTGACCACATGAAAAACACTTGAAGTCACTACTACCTCGTTTTCGTAGAAAATCGGAAGTTGGTTTATTTTTCGCAGTGTTAAAGGACACCGGTCGCGATTCAATTTTCTTTGAAGTATTATTCGGCTTTACATAGATCGAAAAAAATTCAACTAAATTATTTGGCAACAACTTAGCATTAGTTGCCGACGCCCTAATGTTAGGATCAGTAATACCTCGAATAATTATAGCCGAAATCAATTCGTCACTTAATCCCCGTACTATACGTAAACGTAACAAGCAACGACGCGCATAATCTGCGTACGTGGGATATCTATCCGAATTTGTATTAATGACGTCTGCTAGAATACCCGCAATGTCAGGTGTCGTTGGACACAACGGCCTAAACTCTTTCTTAAAGTTACTCCACGTACGGTCACTCGATACCCACTCATTAAGCCATGATCGTGCATCGCCTTTCAAGCAATTTCCTATACGCGAAAGACACTCGTGGTCGCTCCAGTTATTTAGTGATTTAGCACGATCTACCTCGGCACACCAATCGTCAATGTTATGCACATTCGGGTCGAAATTAGAAACGTAAAAATTTTGATTCGACCTACCCGCATGATTAATCGAACGAATTGCGTCAACAATACGATCAGTGACCGTGGTATGATCCGACGTAGATTGTACGTTCATTTTACTAGATACAGGTTCCGAAATTCGTGGTTGCGACCTAGACCGCGAACGTCGACGGTAACTACGCGCATGAACAGGAGATCTACTTCGCGACCGCGGCACTGTGCGCCTACTAGGGGATATTAACATACGCGCACGCCTTGACGATGATGATCGACCCGTACTACGACATCCAACGTGATTTAACCGTACACTACGTCGTGACGACGCGGTAGGCGCCGTTCGGTCTCGTCGCGGTGGCGAAATATCGCGATTTGTATTTTCGGGCACTAACACGTCACTATTACGCACCGCTTGATCATTAGGACGTGCCACTTGATCATTTAATGAATGATCCGGTTGATCACGCGAATGCAGTGCGGATTTTTCTTCTAAAACCCTAAGACGAGTCATCATTGTCTTCATCTCTAGCCTTAAATTAGTGTTCTCATCAAAAGATCGTTCGCGATACCTGCTGTCGCGCCGGTCGCGACCATCACGATGATCACGATAAGGACTTCGACTGTTGCAGCGACCTTCACTGCGATAACGCTCGTGATCAGACATTTCCACCAAAAATAAAAAAACAAAACACGAAAACGCACAAAATAAAATTCAAAAAGAAAGATAACCGACACAACAAACTTCAACAAAAATCCACAACGAAATCAAACAAAATTCAAAAGATAACCGACTCAAAACAAATACGTAACGACACACGAACTAAAGACCGCTATATCCACTGATTAGAACCAAAATACACCGACAAAATCCAACACTAAATACCAGACAGCAAAAACCTAACCAAGATTGAGTACTCAAAACAAAATCAGTGCACACGACTGAAACAAAGAAAGTGGGCTAACAGGAACTATCCCACCTTCTGATCTAGTGAATTTGATCAGAAAGTATTTTTTTAAAAAGAATTTTAAAACTACCTGAAGGAATTTAATTAAAATTAGTAACAACTTTACAATCAATTTAATTTCTACGAACCTAAACTAACCAAATACATCAATTATGAAAATCCAAATTGCTAAACTTCTAACAAAATCAAAGACCAATAAAACTATGACAAAATAACAAAAATTCGACGGACAGAGTAACGACCTAACGCAACGACAACTACAACAAGAGTGCCCCGATTCTGATAGAACATGGCTATTTATAGTTTTCCCCCTCTCTTATCATCTCATCTCCTACAATAATATAATAAAATATGATTATACTCGCACTAAATGGCGCGGGTATGATAAAATAAGCTTTTCCATCAACAACATCTACAGAATAGTTATCAGGTTTTACTTCTGTCTTCCCGATGTTGGATTGGAATCAAACTCATTTTCCTGTTTCAATTACTTCACGATCTTTAAAGATCTTGAAACGTTGAATTGAAAAACTGCTTTAAAATTATAAAAGCAACGCGATTAAAATTGCGTATAAATTTTACAGATATTTGTCGGCGTCTATGCACAGGAATCAAAATTCAATACAAAGAGTATAAAAGTACATATCATATAAATTCTAATCTTCTTACATAAGTAAATATATTTTGACTACTTTATCCCCCTACTTATCTGGAAACTGGCACCCGGGAAACTCCTCGACCCTCTCACTCAGGTGGTATACCCTCAGGAACCTGGGGTCCGCTTAGAACAGTAGGTAAATCTTATTGTCCAAACCTACTGCAATTTGGTAGACTTAGCAATTACTTAGGTACTACATTTTTTAAACTTACACGATTTCCGTTCATTATTAATTTTGTTGAAATAACGCAATCTAGACCCGGAAATCTAATATTTAGCAATTACTATTTTTATTGTCATGTCTTCCCGCGACCACGGCCGGTGTAACCCGTTTGCCGAAACCTCGGGGTAATTATAAATTGATATTTTAAACCTATTTTTTAAAGAAAAGATATATTCACAAAAACAACGCACGGTCTACGTCAGGCGGGATTCGAACCAACGCATCTCACCATCGCATCTCTTTTTTGATATTTTAAATTCATAAAAAGTGCACAAACGCGATCGAGACCCGAGTTTTAATAAAAATAGTAAAAGAAATCGTGTGAGTTTTAAAAGTGGATTTAGCAATGTTTTTTACGGCTGACCATCTGCCCTACGGCAATCCTCTTTTGGAGCAAGGGCGATTGATGTCAGTGTCGATCAATGTTCGTTTGTCTCTCAGATCCCTTAGTCGTCTTTTTGACTTCTACCTTCGTCATAAAGGGTGGCCTATTCTTTGCTAGGGCTGCATAGCAATTTCACTGCATTATAATTAATAATCTATACTGATATTATAAAGAGGTAACGTTGGTAACATGAATGTGGGTACGTAAATATACTAATTGGGGCTAATCTCCGAGACAAATGAAACGATTTCAAAAATTCTTTCACCAATAGAAAGCCACAATAACGAGATGGAAGTTGGAATATCATAGGCTACTTTTGATCTCGTAGATAATAATTATAATTTAATCATTATTGTTATATTAACTTAATACTTATTGTTATATTAACTTTAAGTACATATAAAAATACACAGATTACATCCAATTTTCTAAAAGTTCGATAATTTACGTGCAGTCTTACAAAATTATATCCATTTTCAAAGCCTATTTTAACCGAATTAAAAATGAAGGTTGTGAAGGACCAATAAAATTGTACGCCAAATCCTATCAATACCCGTATCTTAAAACATATAAATGCAGTTTTCCTTGACAAATTCCATCTAAAACGTAATTTTTAATAGAAAAAACTTCGCTCTAAATGAGCGTTAGACCACCATCTCAACACATGGATATTGACAATGCGGTCCAAGATGTAGCACAATTACCTAGATGATACCCTGTTCACTTACGCTGAAGGTCAAACAAGTATAAAGTCTAAACCCACGTAAAAAATCAAACTTGTAGACAAACACGCATAGATCTTCACCGATTCAATCAGCGTACTCTTAAATCCAAACATCATCAAAATTAACACAGTACAGTCTTTGCATAGCAGCCAATTTTCTTGTCCTCGCTTCAGCATTGTCTTCACACTCATACACTATCTTAAATTCTTTATATTTATTTTCTTTATACTTAAATTCGTGATCCTTATCTTTAACAACAGTTTTACTATTGACTAGACTTACATTCTTACAGTTTGGTTCATCTTTATCACCTACGTAAATATTTGGTATAAAATTTTCTATTTCATTTCCTTCTAGATCGATATCTTTATACGACTTATCAACGAAATCATAACTCTTAAATTCACGATCATTTTTACTAGTATTTATAACGTTTGTATGTAAATATACGTCTTTTAATATACTTGGTTCGTTTCTTAAGTACATTCTCGTTAACACGCTAATATTATCATCAAAACTATCTCTGTTTTCATTCAAATTGACTATAGCTTGACAATTATCAACAATTTTATTCCTAACATCTTTTCTTACACACTCGACGTTAAAAGAAACATATTTCATATTTACATTATCAAGCTTTACACCGATTTCTTCTATGTTATTTACTTTGGATGTACTTTTAGTATGTTTTAGGTTATCGTTTAGATCGAGGCTTTGGGCTCGAAGGCGGGGTCGAGTTAGGATGCTTCGTTTTGGATTTAGTTAACGTCAGTCGTCACAGAAAGAGACTACAGGAGCGGAGTGGTGGTCCCTTGGGGGTACGAAGCAGGCGCAGGCCGGGGGTCCTGGGGAGGATAAAGCGGACCCTGGACCTAAGGACCCCCCGCAGGATAACCGCGCCCGATCCCGTATGTTCATAATGGAACGTTCTTGGTCCCACCACGGCTCGATGCTTTGGTCCGATTCAGCATGGTTGGAGTTTGGCTCTGGTTCTGTTATTAAAAAAATGTATTTTAATTTGTTTAACATTATGTTCACGTTAAACTGGTAAATACGGCACATTAGATATTAAATAATCGAAAAATAAAACAAAGTCAAACATAATTTTAAACTAACACGTTTTTTTGCGGCATTAATTCCCATCTTAGGTACCTACTATTTCAATTTCACGGAGCTCGATATTTTCACACCTAAATTATTATTAAATTGAATTACCTAATATGTCTTGTTTAATTCATTAAAAATGCAGAAAATAATGAAAACAACGCGATTAAAACCAGAAAATTTGTATGTCTTGTTTACAAGACAATTATGTATTGTATCAGTTATCTGGTAGTTACCATGGTATAAGTCTAATGAATTAACCGTAGGTATACATAATACATACGGTATCTATAGAACGGATTCTTCCTCCTGTCATGATCTTCTCCGACCAGCCACCACGTCCTCATTTCGCCTTTACCCTGGAAGTAACAAATTCTTTGTTTTACAAATTATTTTGGGCTGTTATCTTTGTATGAGTAATTGAGTACGTAACCAATAATTTGTGTAGCAACAAAAAGTTTTCTCAAGCTTCTGTTTGCTTTAAAAGGCACGTTGAGCAGTTAGTCGCGGTTGTTATATCAAGTTAAAGGCCTTAGGCTGATAGCAGTCGTTAGGTCAAGTTAAAGGCCTTAGGCTGACCTGAAAACTCTAACACTCGGTGAGCCAACTCACCTCTATACGAAAAGAAGAAAACTATTTATTTTGTATTAAATATAGTGGTTTTTTATCTATGAAAGCAGTCTTGGGGTCAAAAAAGAGGCCTTAACCCGCACGACCATTTAAAGAACCCCATAATTTTATTCTTCTTTTCGTGTCAATGGCATTTCACAGGATGTAAAATTTTGGTGGACCAGTATTTAGCCACTTCCACAGCGACCCCTGTGACTTCCATATCTTATTTCTACCCGTTAACTAACCTTGTACCAAATTTAATTCAAATCGGTTCAGCCGTTCTCTTTGACCAATCACGTACGTCATACTAAGCGTTGCTTAACCCGTACAATCATTTAAAGTACCATATATCTTATTTCTACCCCTAAACTAACTGTACTAAATTTCATTCCAATCGGTTTAGCCGTTCATGCGTTATAAATAGTGGAACTAACACGACTTTATTTTATATCGCTGCGTCCTACTGTTTTTCTCCCGCATAGGTCCCGATCCCGTGGGAATATCGGGATCAAAAGTAGCCTGCGACTCTCCACTGGACTCCATTCTGCCACATTGACTGTATCTCCAAACAGACTCACCTTAATATTAACATTTCCTCGCTTCTTAAAATGGTATCCCCCATGTTACTTGTGCAGCATATACGTGCTGTGACTGACGTGTATCCTCTGAAGCTCTCCGCTGGACTCCATTCTGCCACATTGACTGTATCTCCAAACAGACTTACCTTAATATTAACATTCCCGCGCTCCTTAAAGTGGTATCCTCCATGTTGCTTAAGCAGCATATACGTGCTGTGACTGATGTGTATTCTCTGAAGCTCTCCGCTGGACTCCATTCTGCCACATTGACTGTAACTCCAAACAGACTCACCTTAATATTAACATTCCCGCGCTCCTTAAAGTGGTATCCTCCATGTTGCTTGAGCAGCATATACGTGCTGTGACTGACGTGTATCCTCTGCGACTCTCCGCTGGACTCCATCCTCGCTGCCACGTTCACTGTATCTCCAAAGAGGCAGTATCGAGGCATTTTCACGCCGACCACGCCGGCGGCGCACTGACCGCTATGAATACCTTGATAAAAAGTAACAGTAATTTTTAGTAGGTAAATGGATGGTGTTGCGGTCTAGTGGTAGATACCGACCGCGCACCAGTGTCTTTTTCTTTATGTGTGCTACTAATATCGATATACGGTAAAGGGCAAACTGGATGCGAGAAGCCGAAAGTAGATCTAGGTAGCGTGCAATTGGAGATGCCTATGTCCAGCAGTGAACTGCAACAGGCTGATGATGATGACGGTAAAGGAAAACATCCTGGAGAAAGCAACTCCGAAAGGACTTTTACCACAGTCGAAAGGCATGGGATATTTACCAATTCGGAGTAGTCTCTCTTGACGTCTTACTCCCTAACCCCTCTAAAAGGAGACCTTGTACCCTTAGACAAATTAGTAGGCTGACAGAAAACATTCCTGAGATGATGGCACGGAATCGGTGTTGACGCACAGTCAGACGGACAGACGCACAAAAAAGTGACATTATAAGGCTGCGACCGCATTGGCAGCAGGCTTGTTTAGCGCCTGGAGACTGTACCCAAAATTGAATACTTCCAGGTTTTCGAAGGTTTAAACAATATTCAGTAAACAAGTTAAGGTTAATGTCGAAGATTCTTACCTATTCTTATATTGAGCTTAGCTGTCCTGATCTTGGGCACAGCGTCCAATACGTGTAAAGCCAGTGAAGCGACTTCGGCCGCATGCCTTGAACACCGTTCTGGAAGACCGCCTACTACCATATACGCGTCGCCAATTGTTTCCACCTGAAAACATTACGGTTTTTAACTTCATATCTTCCTGGTCGCTTGTCCCCTCGCGACCAAAGTCGACAGTTGGGTATCAAATTTATTAAAGAATTTGAAAATGTATATTTCAATTCACTACATAATAACTTATTTTTAATTTCAAAACACTTAAAATAAAAATGAAACGTAGGCTACCAATAAAAAGTATGGAACGAGATAAGCTAGATAAGTACCTAAATAGCCACAAATGGCGATGGGACTTATAATCCCCAAGCCCACGCTTAGCTTACCTACAACTGTTAAGTATAAGTGAAGGTATCAAAACAAATACATAGACCGACTAACCCGAATTCCAAAATAGCTACACCGGCCTACGTATCCAAACAGATTAATATCATGAGTACCTAACGCCATTCGCTCGAAATAGACCCTTTGATACATTTTTCTTCACAAATCTATATACATGCATTGGTCACAATGGAGTCCACGTAACAAAGAATCAAAGGGCCTCGGACAAAGCCGTGTGTAGTAGGTAACTGAATTTATATTACGTCGATACCTGTCGGGCGGGACCGGGCACACACTGCATGAAAAAACAGTATAAGTGTCCACAGTAGACTGAGCGAGCAAAGCGTATCTCTGTTTCAGGTCTAGCAAAATTTGCTTAAGGACGCGACTGATGTGAATCGAGCTGAAATCCCTTCCGATTGAATATTTTTCTTCATAACCGGTATCAAATACATTTTTAACAATATTTTATGTTATTGTACATGATACAAGAAGTGCCCCCTTCATTTTAAAAACAATAAAAAATAACTTTATAGCCCTGTTTTACGAAATAAAACATTTTTTTTTCTAAATCCTTAACCGCTATATTTTCTTATAGGCATCATAATATTAGAAAAAATAATACCTGGAACCTCCTCATCGCATTTAAAAAATGTTAATGATTGATTTACGAGAAATTATATTATTATATTTTGTCTTGCAAATCCATCTCGCTCGTTTCTGTGCAATCGGACATGGACCGATAATTATCATCTATCGCCGTCTTAAGCCTGTCAGTCCTGAACCCTTAGTGTAATTTTTTTCGAAAAAAAAAAATGCGAACTCGATGGTTAAGTTAACGCATTTTGTATGGTAACTGAAAAAGCGCCCCAAGCGGACAATATCGAAGTTACCAGTTTCATGAGTATGAGCTAATTGATTTTGATGAAACTTTTAAACATGTTTTCAAGGTAGTTATTGTTTTTATTATAAGGGATTTTTTATTCGTATACCCCACCAATCAAAAATTCCCTATTCTTTAACATAGAGGGTTACTGCACGTTAGATCTTTTTATTTGACAAAGTTAGTAAGTTCAAATGAGTCATATAAAAATTTGTAGGTAACTAATTTGAAAAAAAAAAAAGAAAAAAGACAACACATTAAATCTTCATTCGAGGGGCTGAAAATTGGTCGCATTTCGGGTTTTTTATTCGGTATGTGGCCGCTCTAAAACATAGCGTCAAGGCGAGCAGCTGTTAAGTAACCTATAGCTGTGATAAAACTTACGGAAAGAAAAATTGTTTCGTCCCAAATCCAACGCTACAGTTTCGAGTGAACAATCAGAGTCAAATGAAGCGGGAAATACATTTAGGAAATAAAATATATAGGGCATACTATTTCGAAACAAATAACAATTTCAAACAGGCTTCTGTGAGTTCGGACTTAACAGTTTTGTTAGCAGATGTTCTCTTCTAGTTAGAAATACTTAATGCTTTTTGTTCCAAAATTTAATGCACTCCCGCAATCTTCGAGATATTTTCTTTTCTATTAAAAGGTTTATAAATCCAGTCAAGTCATGTCAAGTCAAAATAATTTATTTCCTTTAGATTTTTGTACAACATTAAATGCACATGATCATTTGGCTACGTCTTAGGTGTATTGATTTTAGTGTGGCTTCTGATCATTTGGCTACGGTGTATTGATTTTAGTGTAGCTTCGGAACGCGCCTCCGATGGGAAGAAGCCACAAGAAACTCATGGGATTTTTTTTGTGATCATGTGTTAAATTACAATCGTCATAATACAGATAAGTATTATCTATAATTCGAACAGGAGCAATCAATAAATTATGTCCAGATCGTCAGTTACCAAGTTATCGCAATCGGTTCAGTATCTAAACATCCGCATTTATGACATTCGCTATATTATAATATAAACAAAGGCTAAAGTTGTTTATAACTAAACTAATAAATGTTATGTACTTATTCTTGTTATGCATGTTACATATTACATTTTATTTATTTCTTATCGGTTGTGAACCGATTATGGCCATTAGGAAATTAGCCAGTGTCATGTATTATTCATATATTATGCAAGTTATTTGCATCAAAAAACATTCAGACTGGGGTGTTAATCTTGTACTAGAATTGGCCAAAATTTCATTTCAACATCATTGGTATTGAAAACAACACACTCAAAATGAAACTATAACTTGAAAACTGACCTGCACACTTTATTTGACACGGCACGGTAAGAGATGCAGGTTCAAGTCCTATCGAGTGCAAATTTTGGGAAAGCATTTCTATTAATAAGTCAACCAAGTGTAGGAAATATGTACGTACTATAAATAAAATCTAACTTTATTAGATTAAAAAATGTGTGGAAACTGTATTCCCCAAAGATTTTTAATCAAATGTCTAATAATTGACTACCATCAAATTTAAAATGAAAGAGTGATGAAATGAAATTGAAATGATATTTTGGATTATTTTATTACAACAATAAGGCCATGGTCGTAACTTACCTTATAAACATTGTAATAAGAGATAATAGCATCACAGCACGTGTACAGGTCGTTGAGTATCTCCACAACCTAAAAATACAATAAAAATGACATTAATCACTTCATCTCATTAAATATTTGCTATTTTAAACTTTGAACTCCATTAAAATTAGGATTATAACTTTATAATACCCCAAAAGCCATTTATATTAGGTACTAGCTGCGCCCCGCGAATTCTCCCGTATAATTCCCGTTCCCGCGGGAATTTCGGGATAAAAAGTAGTCTATGTGTTATTCCCGGTATCCAGCTACGTAAGTATATTCTAAGTTTCATAGCAATCGGTTCAGTAGTTTTAGCGGGAAAGATTAACAAAGTCACATACACACATACACACAAAGTTTCGCGTTTATAATATTAGTAAGATCACGTAACCTTAAAAAGGGGAGTAAGATCGAAGTAGTTATTCTGCTTTTTGTTTCAGTCTGTCAACTTTCAAATTTCTTGTCACGGAAAAAGACAAAGCATGTTTTCACTACTCCGAACTTACTCCACGTTTATTATTAAGGCTAAAGCTAAAAAAGCTAGGTCTTAAGCTTTTAACCTTATCTTTTGTTTTTCAGTTAAAAAGTTGATGAGGTACTTAAAACAAACTTTCACATTAAAAAGAATTTATAAAAACTGTGAACATTTTGGCCTCGTCTGGTTTTTTCACTAAAAATCACTAGAGTCAGAAAATGGCAAGTAAGGGGTAAAATAGGTTTTATAAATAAGAATAATCAGTTTTATAATAAATATTACCTGCATGGGTGTGTTGGTGGCCGCTAGTTTAGTGAATCCAACGATGTCACTGAAGTAGATGGTGACACAGTCAAAACTTTCCGCCTGTACTCTTTCGCCTCGCTTCAAAGCTTCAGCCACGGTCCTGTTTATAGAATATACTTGATATACAACGTGTAACAGGCTAGCCCAGTAGTACTCGCCAGGCTTTCGTTTTGTGCTCGGAAGGTCACGGCTTTGAAATAATAATTTAGAAAAGCTTATGTAAATATTTTCATACAAAAAAAATAATTCAAGAATTCGTTGCATGACGTGACAACCCTAGAAAGATACGTATAACTAACTACATGCGCTGCGCAATCTCATATGTACCTATTCTGAGGCGTTGAGTGACACCGGTTCGGTGCTCCCGCCCCGCGTCGTGCGCCGGATACCTACCTAGCTACCTTATCTACCACATGTGGACATAGGTACAAATTAATAACCAGGCTCTGGGGCGCCGAGTCCGTGGGTGCTCGGGTGCTCCAGCACCCACGAGAGGTAAATAGTGGGTACCGAGCACCTTTCCATTAAAAAAAATAATCATCTCAATCGGTTGAGCTATCTTTTAGTACCTACCTAATTGATAAACAATTGAATTGAATACATCGTTTTGAAAAGCATTTTCGTTCATCACTTCGAATATCTTCGTCAGAGCCTCACCATATTTTTATGTGACCACCTCGGGGCTTTCCATTAAAAAATAACCATCTCAATCGGTCAAGTCATTATCGAGTAATCGGTGAACAAACATTAAAAAAAATATGTACACGACACGACGAATAGAGAGCCCCGTCCTTTTTTTGAAGTCGGTTAAAAAAAGCTGGAGCACCCACGGGGATTATAAAAACCCGGCGCCGCTGACCAGGCTAGAAAACTGCTGCTACAGACATTGATAGGTCAATTGTTGATTCACGAGTTCAAAAAAAAAAGTAGGTACTACTCACTAGCGTAGTTTATTCCACTTCATCCATTTTAAGTAATACATATTTCACATTGGTTTCACAAACAGAAAATTAACACAACAAAACATTCTCACATTATCGCTCGTTGCGATATGGTTCGATGTGAACGCCATACTTGCTAATGCAAAGAATGCCGCGTGACCCAACGCCCGACACACGACATAATTTTTTTCATGACGCTGCATGTGATAGTTGGAATACGTACGTATTACCACGGGTATCACTCATTTTAGTTACGAAAGAGGCAACACCACGCACGAGACCTTATTTCGCAACTTCTAGCACGAGACTGACCGATGGAAGTTATAGGTAAGTAGTCAGGCCGCCTACGTTAAGGGATGCTAATAAAATAATATCGACCGATGGTATCGATTTTTTTCTCCGTTTTATCGATGTATGGCCGGTCACCGTGTAGGCGGTCAGCTAATATGTATTTGCTAGGAAACTACTTCTTTTTCCTATATTCGCGTATAGTGGTGTGGCTCACCTAGTGTTAGGATTTCAGGTCGCCCTAAGGCCGCTAACTTGATATATCGACTTTTATCAGAGATAACAATCGGGACTAACAGCTGCTTGACCGCTTAGTGCGGTCAATTCTAATTAATGGCCGCACCAAATGTTGCTTAACCCGCACGATCATTCGAGACCGGCAGGTGTAACTAGACCAATAGCACAGTACATAGAGGGAATAGGCTCCTCAATAAGTAGCTACTAAAACTAACATACTACTAGTCCAAAAGTAAGGTAAATACTATGGTAAGTACTTCCAAATCTTAGTAATTACGTTACTTGCATCATTTTAAGGAACTATTCTGTTCATCACTCTAAACATTTTCATCAAATCACCATTTTTTTTATGTTGATTTCTTTTAAATAAAATAGACTTAGGTATTGAATTTCATACAGCGATAAAAGGTATTTAAGTTTTTTTGTCCCTTAGAGGCACACCTTTCGATCAAAAAGTCAACATGACAAAAAAATCTACATACTTGTAGAACTTGCATTCAGTTTAAAAATGCGACCTGTAGAGAAGTAGCAACAAACCCACAAACTGACAGATAAACGCAAATTTTGCCAGTTTTGAACCAGAGATGCTTCGTTCACTCGGTCAAAAAATTTAAGTAATTGAAAATATCGACAAGTATCGATATACTTTAAAACGTAAAAGTTGCCTTCCTTTTTGGGCGGTTTTTCAAAAATGGCTTCCGTCGAATCATAACGCAGCTCGAGGCGGGCGGCTTCTTTGGCGGCGCCGCCGACCAATGACACGAATCGTCGGCAAAAAGGGCATAGGAGTCAAAGAGCGCCGCCCGCAAATGATAGACAAGCGGCGTCTTGGCTACCGCCACACAGCCGCTTGGCGGCGCGCCACAAAGGACGCCGCCCGCGCGTGCGGTACACGAATTTTAAGGTTCCACAGAACAGCAGTCAAACCCATTACCTACCATACTTAAAAAACATCACTGATTTCTGTATTTAAAACGTAAGTGCATATTCGTCGAACACTCATTTCTAAGGGTACCTCTAGTTACGTAATAATGTTTAATCGTGTTAATAATAAATAAATAGTGCACAACCTTACACAAGCGCAATCTAGCCCCAAACTAAGCACTGGGCTTGTACCATGGGTACTAAACAACGAAAAATTACACACAATATTTTTTTTTGTAAATCAATACATTTTATAATTTATACACAGAAAGATACCCAAACCAGGTACAAATATTATTGTTTATTGTTAAACATAAATATTTGTACCCGGCGGGAATCGAACCCGCAGCCTTCTGCATTGCAGTCGGGCGTTCGCCCGACACGACACACAGAATGCTCTCTCTCAAGGTATCTAAACATTTTATTAAGATATTATTTTATTATACGGAACCTTGCTTTCATATTCCAAATTTTATCTATTTTTGGGTAAATCCCCGGCACAGTCCGTGGTAAGTATGTAAACGACTGGAAGCCAATCCAATTAACACTTACGTTATGAATTCCCTTAGGTAGGTATATCAGTTTTTAACACTGGCAAAGATTGGTATTTTAGCACTGCTGAAATAAACTTAGTACGTAACCGTGTAGGTCAAGCAGTTCTCTCCGCTCACACAGAAAAAGGGGACACAATAACATCACGAGCTAAGTAGCCAACAAAAAAAAACATAATCATAATCATAATCATAATCATTTATTCAGGAATATAGGTTGTTTACAAATCTACATTAGGTGTTAGGTGTATAGTTCTCCGGCTATATTCTACCTAGAAGGTGTCTGAGTTATCTTATCCTAAGTTTGATGTTTACTGTCTTACCTCGTCTAATTATAAGTATCTAAATTAATAATTAGTACATAACATATAGTCGAACAAACAAATTACACTACAAAACACAAAACCAATGTATCCACGGACAAAAAACAAACTATGTAGGTAGTCAATTCAATGGTTAATCAAAGCATAGATTAAAAAACATTTCGTTCAAAAATTGATAATTAAAATTTACACTTAAAAAAAAAAAAAAATACATGTCATGTGTTGGAATAATAAAATTAAGTTATAATTGGTAAGTTATGATGTCGACTAAATAATAAATTAATAATAATAATTATAAATAAGAAATAATAACAAAATAAAAAAATCAAGAAAACGAATTGGTAGAATGTCAAGAGTACAAGTACATTTACAATAATTAGGTTGGCATTAGGTACAATGTCCGGTCTTCGAGGAACGCTTTGACCGAATAGTAAGCCCTGTCCACCAACAGTTTGTGGAGTTTTGACCTAAATCCGTTTAGATTACCCTCCATTCTAATATTATTTGGAAGCTTGTTGTATAGTTCGGGGGCCATTGCGAATACGCTGCTCCGAAACAATGCCGTTCTACCATTAGCGGAATGGAGAGTGTTATTTCTACGCTGGCTAGTCACCTCAGAGAATTTGTGCATATTTCGCCTTACATAGAGAGTTACTTCGAAAACGTACATCGATGGCACTGTAAGTAGACCCAAACTTTTAAAATGTGGCACGCAGCTATCTGTTTGTTGTAGATGACAGATGGCACGAATGCATCTTTTTTGCGATTTCAGGACCTCTTCTACACCGGGTGCATTGCCCCAAAATAATATGCCGTACCTCAATACCGAAGCAACCAGTCCATGGTATGCTACTATAACCGCCGATCGATTAACAGTCTTACTTAGTCTATATAGTGCATAAGAGCATTGATTTACTTTATTGCATATTTTGTTAATTTGAATGTCCCATTTTAAGTTGTTTTGTATATGAAGTCCAAGGAATTTTGTATTACTAACGTCATTTATTTTATTATCATTGTATTTTATATTTAATGTCAAGTTACCTGTGATGCGTTGTCGAAATTGCATAATTACAGTTTTGTCTATATTTAATTTTAGTTTGTTATGTCGTAGCCAATTTATTAGTATTTCAATATTATTATTAATGTCAGATTCTATGTTATGGATGTCATTATTATTAAAAACTAAAGTGCTGTCGTCAGCAAAGAGAATCATTGGGTACTTTGTTGCAGAGGGGAAGTCGTTGATATAGACAAGGAATAATAAGGGTCCCAGTATACTTCCCTGTGGTACACCATACTTTACTGTGTCGGGGGGAGAAAGGAAAGTCTTCTCTATTTTATCACTTAATCTAGTAATTGCTGTGACTTGCTGCCTATTTGTTAGGAATGATTCTATCAAATCAGAAGCATTTCCTCTTACACCAATTGCATTCAACTTGTGTATCAGAATGTCATGGTCAACCGTGTCAAATGCCTTTGACATATCCATAAACAGCGCTAATGTCGGATTTCTGCGGTCTACGCGTGTATACAGTAAATGTAGGAGGTCATATATAGCGTCATTTGTAGATTTATTTCTACGAAACCCTTTCTGACAGTCAGTTAAAAGATTGTAACTTTCGAGAAAATTGTAAAGCTTTTCATGAATAACTTTCTCAAAAATTTTTGAAATTATTGATACTAGAGCAATAGGTCGATAGCATGTCATGTTACGATCGTCACCTTTTTTAAACAGCGGTTTTATTAAGGATACTTTTAGACTATTCGGGAAAATGCCGTTTATAATACAGTTGTTAATTATATGACTTAACACAGGGGCCACAACACTCGAAACATATTTTAATACCTTTGTTGAAATATTGTCATACCCCGTACTAATTTTATTTTTAAGATTTTGTATTATGTTGTTAATATCTGACGGAATAGTAGGTAACATGAACATTGATCTTGATTGGTACGATTGGGTACTAAAATTTGTGTTTGAACGGTCGGTGGAGGCGATGGGTACGCATTGATTTATGAAAAAGACATTAAATGCTTGGGCAATATTGGATGGATGTGTTAATGTTTTTTGATTGTTGTTGTCTCTTATCTGCATTATATAATCTTTTGGTACGTTCTGCTTCTGCTTATTTATTATTTTCCATGTCACTTTACTCTTGTTATTCGATTTATTTTATATTTATTATATTTATTTTACAGTAGAGGTTGGTACCTATTTATAACAAAATAGGTACCAACCTCTACTGCTAAAAAAACTGAACGGTTACGGTTTTAGTAATATGCTCCGTTATGGTGGGCGAATATCTTTAGTAGGTACTTTAACCGTAGGAGTAGGTATCGTATCGTCTAAAACTGATGACGTAGTCTATGTTAGCAACTCGTTTAAAACGCATCTAGGAACCCTTCTAAATGCATCTTAAAACGTAAATGTAATCGTCCTGTGATTCCGGTTTTATGCGAAACAGCTGATTTTCTAGGTCAACAGCCGCTATTAGGGTTGCATCACTAAGTTTATTCCTAGGTTTTTTGCGTGAACTTTGAAATTGAATAACTCTTAAACCGTAAGAACTATTTAGATGCGGTTTTTACCAAAGGATTCAGGACATCACCCGCAAGCCCTGGACTTCGGATTAAAGGGGTCTCCCTGTTACAAATTGTATATTTCAAAACTAGCTGCGCCCCGCGGTTTCACCCGCGCAAGTCGCGATCCCGCGTTGTTCTTACACCTACCTACCGCAATGCAAAAATCCACACTTAAACGGACGACCAGGGAAGTACTGATGATACAGTACTTTAATAGTAGGTAGGTGAAGTAAGGCAAAATTTGTTGATGACGATCGATGACGATGGTTAAAAAACCACGAAATTAAGCAATTTTTAAATTTTATCCGGATATCCGGTTAAAAAGTAGCCTAAATGGTAATCGGAGTCTTAAGCTACGTGCATACCAAATTTCATTGAAATCGGTCCAGCCGTTTCCAAAATTAGCGCGCACAAACGCACAGACAAACAAACAAACGGACAAACAGACAAAAAGTTAAACACGGAAATGGGTTCTGTTACGTTAGTACGTACCCCTAAAAATAGTTTTTTCAAAATATCTTTCAAAAACAGACACCGCTAAGTTACGATTTTATTATAAGTATAAAAGTAGTATTGATAGAAGATATAGGTAGATTATCAGACTGAAATGGCAATGGGCAGGCCATATAGCTCGAAGGATTAAAAACTGCTGGGAATTATAAGCCATCGAATGGCGACCACTATGCAACGCAAGGCACGAGTGGCGACCACCTACTCGGTGGACCGATGGCACCGTAGCGGTCGCAGGGAGTCGTTGAATGGAGGTAGTTCGCGTTCGCTATTTGTGGCGTCGTATGGGGGAGGGCTATGTTCAGCGGTGAACGGAAAGGGGCTAATAAGATCACGATGATTATCTGAAACGGGTTTTTTTCCATAGATAAACTCCGTAAAACAGTGATGAAAACATCGCTCGATGCACTGGGCTCCTGATAAATTGATGATGGATGACATATAGAAAAATTAACAACCTAGTAAACTTAAGTTATTTCTTTTTAACCGACTTCCCAAAAATTCGAAGTTGAAGGTTGTCAATTCATTGCTCTTCCATTTATGAAGACGTGGCCGATTGTTTTTTTCTCAATCCGAAGTCAGGCAGGTGAATAACAAACAGAATACCCCTACCTAAAACTGCATGACTTCAGACTTCACAGCTTTTTCCCTTAATAAAGCGCAAGCTGCGCCCCATAAGTCCTGTTCCTGCGGGAATATCGGGATAAAAAGTAGCATAAGTGTTATTAAAGGTTTCCAGCTACCTATATTCCAAGTTTCGTCGCAATCAGTTCAGTAGTTGATGCGTTAAAGAGTAACAAAGTCACAAACAAACATAATCATACATACAAACTTTCAGCTTTATAATATTAATTAATAAGAAGTAAGATGAAGCTCTAAATACCAAGGCAAACAACCCATTTTAACATTATAAATAATAATCTATTGTTAGACTAGAATCCTACTGTTCTAGACTTTACTTAGACGACGTCGTCTTTTCAGCAATTTTAGTGAAACTGAAAAACTTATTGAATACCTAAGCTGACGCAAACTGACTTACTTCGTTAAAGTTAAATAATATAAAACGGGTAAAGGGCGAGTCGGACTCGTGTAAGAAGTATTCCGTACTACTATCACAAACTTAGTATCTACAGGTTCCCGTTTTATTATTTAGGTACGATACCCTAAAAACCACGGCTGTTATTCGTCCTATTTATTCACTCGAGTCTTGAAAACACTAGTCAAAGAACAAGTATCAAGTAACAAAGAATCCGTAGGAGCAATGTTAGCGAGATTTATTTTTGCCACTGGCGCCATCTAGTTACATATAGGTAAAATTAAAACTATTTTATTTGACTGGGAGACCCTTATATTCAATTGATTCTGTTTTAGTGTTTATTGTCATAGTAACAACAGAAGTACAACATCTGTGAAATTTTCAACTGTCTAACTATCACGGTTCATGAGACACAGCCGTGCGTGACAGACAAACGAACAATGAAGTCATAGTATAGGGTCCCGTTTATACCATTTGTCCACAGACCCCTAGAAAACAAGAAACAGTGATTCAAGAAATAAATTTCAATAGACTTTATTATACAGAAGGGACTTGCTTTGTATTCATTGAACTTAGATTGTTTATTTATAGAACTCTTCATAGATATTTGCTTCTGATTGTAGAGGTCAATTTGTCTTTGAAAGGGTTTGTCTATAGTTTGAAGGCTGTGGCCCTGAAGGTTGGTACACAATTGTAGATAATGATTAATAGAATACTTACTAAACGTAAACAAAATGGATTTTATAAGGCTAAGTCCGTACAGACCGGAGGCTGGCTAAGCGCCTAGAGCCTAGCGAGTACCTTAATAAAACCAACGGTCTAGAATGTTCGCGACCGGCCGCATTGAGCGCCAAGCGAGCGGCTAGCTAAGCGTCAAGCGCTCAGTGCGGCTGGTCGCGAACATTCCAGAACGTTCATTTTAATTAGGGCTGTGCGGACGTAGCCTTAAGGTTTCTTTTTCTCCAAAAAATAGACCTCAATGGTTATTCTCTAAAAACAGTCCTTAGATCAAGTTAGAGGCCTTAGGGATCGTCTCCACGAGCGTTATAATCGCGGCGATATTATCGTCGAACCACTTATTTCTATACAATCTCTATATGAACGTGTCTCCACACGGCGGTGTTAACGCCGCGCTGATGGGCTGGTTCTCCCACTAACTTAATGAACCATTACGCAAAAAGGACCCAAATCTAAGGCGGTCTATTTGCGGAAAACGAGCCTGTAAACAATTACAATTACAACGTCGCGAAGCGGTGCGTTGTATAGAAATAAGATAATATCGCCGCAATTCTAACGCTCGTGGAGACGGACTCTTAGGGCGACCTGAACACTCTAACACCAGAAGAATTGTAATATCAAATTTGATCTGGCTTACCTTGGCAGCATTCTATTGAGCAGATCATCAGTTCTTCGCTTCTCTAACAGCAACTGTTCAGTCCTCGCCGCCACCAATGTTTCTAAGTTCGAAGCGTACTTCTCCATCATCGCGAGCATGTTGTCGAATATATTCGTCTTCCTGATGGATGAACAATGATCATAGTATCAAATCAAGCTAGTGGAGCTGCGCCCTACTAATCCGTTTCACCCGCGTAAGTCCGGTTCCCGCGGGTGTATCAGGATAAAAGTAGCCCATGTGTTATTCCAGGTCTCCAGGTACCTATTTTCCAGTTTCATCGCCATCGGTTCAGCAGTTTTACGTGATAGAATAACATACATACATACTCCCATACTTTCACAAAGTTCCGAAATACAATTTCCTAATTTTGTCTAAGGTTTTCACGACAATTACCTACGCACAATTTTCACAATACAATTACAATTTCCTAGCTTACGGCCTGTCAAAACTGAAAGCATTAAAATTTAAGTAAACAGTGAGTTTCGGGTCAGTAATTTGAACCAAAAGGGGCTATTCTAGGCATCTAAGTTTTCGAAAAGTACTTAAAATTTGCAAAAGTCGTAGAACAAAAGTTGTTCGCCTAGACGTCCAGAACGTCCCCCTTTTGGCTTAAATCACCATCTTCAAAACACGTTGTACCTATACCTTTTTTTTAAATGTTAATTTAGGTTTTTCAATTACTTACTCCCTTACTTATAAACGCTGGTTAACAGCTGCATAACTATGTATCGGTTGTTTATTTGCTGTGACATGAAGTTTCAAAGTTAACAGACCTCTGTCGGTCTGGAACGTATGACCAAATTATGTGACGTTTGTCTCTACAAACGTCACATAATTTGGTCATACGTTAATCAATAAGGGGGTCAGTTTATATTTTGGTTATTTTTTTATTATTATTTATCTTATATTTATATAGTCTATAGTGTATAAGGGGGACGTCCCGGGCGCTACAGCGCCATAAAATAGCATGGATTAAAAGTTGCTTGCGTTGTATAAATCATCTAAAATTAGATGAAAAGGCCAGTTATTATTATTATTATATAGTCTATGATGTCCCACTGTGTAGCAAAGGCCTCCCCGCAATTCCTTCCACGTGTCACGGTCCCCAGCAGTTACTGGCCACTTCGAGTCCAATGTATCCAGTATGGGTAGTGAGTTTTTTCGTAAAAAAAAACGCGAACGTGATGGTTTAGTTAACGCGTATTTTGTATGGAAACTCAAAAAGCGCCCCTAGCGGACGATATCGAAGTTACCAGTTTCCATACAAAATACGCGTTAACTTAACCATCACGTTCGCGTTTTTTTTACAAAAAAAACTCACACTAAGGGTACTGATGATTGCGCCGCCGTTTTTTGGGTAACCACTACGACGTTTGCCGTCTTAAGGGACCCAATCGGTTACTCCTTTCACCCATCGATCTGGATGCATTCGGCACGTGTGGCCAACCCACTAAAATTTACCCCCTTACTTATAAACGCTAATTAATGCGTGGCATAACTATGCATCGTTTGTCTTTACTGTCACATTAATTTTCAAAGTTGACAGACAGAGACAAATGTCACATAACTTAGTCATGTGTAAATAATATTTTATAAGTAAGGGAGTAAATGTACAATGTATACTACAAAAAATAACGAACTCTATAAAACAGGAAAACAGTTTTTTTTTAATAGACACTGCCTATTGACAAGTCAATTAGATTTTAATCTCCAAAAATGATTGATCTTCGAAATATTATTTCACAAAATATCATTACGACCAATTAAATTATTAAATTGAGGAATACAAAAATAACCGTATCTGAAGTACCTATTTTCGTACTAATATTTTAATTTGTTTTGATGTTTTCGCAGAGAATAATAAGATTATGAAGTATTAAAACAACTCACTCCTAATTCATAAAATATTGTTTCAAAATAGGCCCCGGACGAAATACACGTAACGTAACGAAATTGTGTTGTTGTCACACCCAGTTCTTATTTCAAGAATGTTCATTTTGTTGAAAAGCTTAAGAGGAAAAAATACTAAACTTGTTCTCCATACAAACGTAGTCGATTTACTGTTTCCTCCCTGTTCAAAAACATTGAAAAATTAATCCGCGGTAAGG
The DNA here is from genome assembly GCA_949358125.1 of Idaea dimidiata. Lineage (NCBI taxonomy): Eukaryota > Metazoa > Arthropoda > Insecta > Lepidoptera > Geometridae > Idaea > Idaea dimidiata. Next base: position 1,867,819 of record OX442340.1, read on the forward strand.
CTCGAACTCGCGTCTGTATTTTTCTTGTAAATATTTCTAGTATACTATATGCGTAGCTAGAGCATTAAAAAACTCAAATTACTAAATATATTTCTTTATGTCCACGCAATGGGTGACGGAAGACGGATGTCGGAATCGTGGCAGACCCCGAAAACGGTGGCGTGACCATCTCGATGCATTCCACGGAGATGGCCATATCTAACCCGGGACCGGACAGCTTGGAAGGATGTTAGGGAGACCTTTCCTTAGCAGTGGGACAATATAGGTTAATAAAAAATGTCTTTAAACCTATATAATAATATGACCATGCTCCCTATGTTTTAATTAGAGATGCGCCGAGTACTCGTTTACTACTCCGTACTCGGCTGTTTTATACAACTCGTACTCGGAAATCAAATCGAATATGACGCCCACCTTATAACCCAAATAATCGACTAGGTACGTTTGTGCCAAGAACGAGCAGGTTTCCTTTCCTCTTAACGAAGTTCAGTGACGTAATACGCCCGCATCAATCTACGCATCACTCGAAAGATTCAAATGTGATCGTAAACGGGAAAAGCGTTGTTTACTCCTTTGTTTAAAGGTTCATATTGGGTTGAATAATGTTGTTTCCGTGAAAACATTAATGCCTTCACCACGTAGGTACTTTCAGCCCGCCTCACTGTAAGGTGATATAGGCATGTATTCTATAACTAACCATCATCACCTCGTCATCGCTTCACATTGTAAGATTTTTGTAAAGAACGGTTAAACTAATAGTTATATTTATATTCTATCGTTGACAATATGACTTGCATAATTTTGAATTAATGGTTTTGATTATTATTAATAACGTACTTGACATATTCCATAATATGAAACTTTGTTTATTTTCTGATATTATTCGTATGTCGGAGGATCTGGCGAAGTACAGGCCCACTCTAATTGTATGTACCAACTATGTAACCTACTTCAGACTAATAAATATATTTCATTTCATTTCACCATTGTTTTGGAAATTTTGTAGAGTACCTAAAGCTTTTGGAAAGTCAGTAACTAATTTTTTCTTCTGTGTTCGCAATATTGAATTTAAATTAAACTTATTTTCCGGTTTTAATTGTGTTGCTTTTATTAATTTTATAAATGCCAGCTTTTTTCTAGATTTTTAAGATCTCTTCCTCAGGGGTAGACAGCACTCAGGGTTAGGAATTTTCTTGCAAAATTAACAAAAAAAAATAACCATGTTCGAGAAAAATCTAACGATGTTGAGACAATTCAGTTTTAGAATACGTGCTTTGCTGATACTATTTAACGCGCAAATGGCTCCAAAAGCACTTAAAAATCCCACGTAGTTCATAATATTATCTTCCTTTCGTTAATAAGTTTACGTAAGACTTTTATGTATGGAATGTTAATTTATCACGTCACGCATGCTTATTAACTGCTTATGTAGCTTGAAATAATATCGTTATTACTTACAGTTTATTTCGGGGATGATAAATATTATGGTAGAATTTTTCTCCAGTTCTACTACTATATAGCCCTAAATATGCGATAATGTGAATCATATCATTGTAAAAATGTATAAAAATATATAAATTGACGATTGTAAATAAAAAAAATGATCCCAAAAAAATCCCATGAGTTTCTTGTGGCTTCTCATGGAAAGGCGCGTTCCAAAGCCACACTTAAGTCATAGTTGTAAGAACGCTCGACGTATTTAAAGTGATTTTTACATCCAATTATATAAAAAAAATGGATTTTGAATCATGTTGACGTACACCAATAGGAGGTTGTTCTGGGGCCTGATTCTGCAAGAGAAATGGTGTAGAATTTACACGACATCCACACGATTCTCCGGAAAGTTCAATTTTAACATAGTATCGACTCAACCTCGAAAGTCACGTGACTTTTGGTTGAGTTTGTTGAAGAACAGCGAAGTAGAATAATAATGATAATTCGTACTCTACCAGTTTTTTTCTGTTTCAGTATGAACTGGCACAAACTTAGTAAATTCCATGGAGAATACGAAAAACAAATATGAGGCGATGGTAGATTTAAATCTTTATAGAATCCTATTGGAGTCTCCTGTTTGAAAAAGGCATTGTTCAAACAAAAGGTTGTCCTACATATTTCTTTCAAATCTATATAGATTTACTTTTTAAACTTACACGATTTCTGTTCATTATTATTAAGTATTAGATTTTCGGGTCTAGATCGCGTTAGTACACAAAATTATTTTAAATAAATAAAAAATGTAACCCGCCGTTTAGGCAAACGGATTACACCGGCCGTGGTCCCGGGAAGACTAAAGTGGCGAGCTTCGTTTACCGTCGACTGGGTAGGTATTTTTACACCTACCCTCAATCTCACAAAAAGTTATAAGGGCCGTGGCAAACTACACTAACAACATCCCGCGATATATCAAGCGTTCGCATACGATGCTTAAAAACATTAATTACATACTGGATTCCACACGGATGAGAGTTTAAAGACGGCGATAGATGATAATTATCGGTCCTTGTCCGATTGCAAATAAATGAGCGAGATGGAATTGCATGAAAAAATCTACAATTTCTCGTAAAATCAATCATTAACGAAAATTAAAATAGAAGAGGTTCTAGGTATTGTATTTTCTAATATTATGATGCCTATAAGAAAATATAGCGGTTAAAGATTTATAAGAAAAATTGATTTATTTTGTAAAACAGGGGTAACTTTGCCTGTATAATAGTGGTATTTAAAGTTATTTTTTATTGTTTTTGAAATGAAGGGGACACTTCTTGTATCATGTACAATAACATAATACATTGTTTAAAGATCTATTTGATACCGGTTATGAATAAAAATATTCAATCGGAAGGGATTTCACATCAGTCGCGTCCTTGAAACCACTTTCTCGGTGGAAATTCCTGTGTGTTCACGAAAGTAATAACTTTCTTTAGATAGTTACTTTCTACTAAACGTCATTATTACTCCCGTATTGTACGTGAAGCGGTTGAAATCAAGACACACAGGAATTTCAACCGCGAAAGTGGTTTTTAACTCATACGTAGCCTATCAATTTCCACTGTTGTCAGACGTCCACTGGATAGATAATACGGGTGCTGGACACCTCACCAGCTGTGGTATCATCTAATTAGCATCCACCGCTAGTAGTTGCTAAGTTGCAGTACATTGCTGCTTTGACGTAACGTGGTTGTTACCGGTGATTACTTCAAAGCAGCAATGTAGAATACGAAATATGTTTTTTGACAGTAAATAGCAACTAGTAGCGGTGGATGCTATAATTAGATGATACCACAGCAGAGGTGGAATCAAATGGAAACCTATCTTATATAAAAAATACTTACATCCCAGCATGCATATCCTTAAGCCGCAGTCTGACAAGCCTCAAGTCAGGTCTACGATCAGCTCTCTCGCTCCAACACGCGCTCAGTACAGCCAGCACTGAAGGCCGTGCTACGAGTCCGCCCAGCGGCGGCCGAAACAACACCCCGCCGATCGGCTGACGGACTCGGCCGATTATTTCTGATGAATTAAAATTAAATTCAGAATTACTCTACTAATTGTACTAATATTACAAATGAGAAAGTTTACCTACGAGGATTTTTTGTTATTCTTTCACGCAAAAACTACTGAAACGATTGCAATGAAACTTGGTGAATTAAAAGCTGGAGATCTAGATTAACACGTAGACTACTTTTTATCCGGATATTCGCGATATCCGGATTAAAACTAGTCTACGTGTTCTTTATTTACGCTTCATGATCTTTATTTACGCGGCGGAAACCGCGGGGCCCAGTTTATAAATTAAATATGAAGAAGTTTCACAAAATAATAATTACATACCGTAACGTTCATTAGTTTTAATATTAATTTTTTTAAGCCTAATTTCTTCTATGGTTTTCGCGATTTTGCATAATAAAACACTTTATTTACCGGGTTTGATCGCGTTTTATTCATGATTTTTAAACGAACCGAGCTTTCGCCAACTAACTTTACAGTTGGCTTTTTCAAGGTTGACTGAGATTAAATTTGTCTATTTTAACATTCTAAAAAGTTACTGTGAACTACTTTACCGTTACCGCCTTATAATTATTTGAAACAAAACGTTCCAGTGTACGCTGACTATAGAGTTATTAAAATAGTTTTGAATTTAAATTATAATTATTACTATCCCTAGCTAGCTCAAAAAACTACCATGGCTTCGGAACGGCCCTCACATGAGAAGAAGCCACGAAGAAACTCATGGGGTTCTCATTATGCTCGGAAATTTAAAAACAGTTTTTACATCAAACCAAGAATTAACAAATCTAAATAACAATACATATTAAGTCCTACAAAAATGGCTAACGATATCTTGTGGTCTAGCAGCTGTTGTCGGCTGGGCCATAAGGTTGCCAACCGTACTATGTATATAGTATTGTACTATATTCCAGGTCTACGTACTATATACTTTTAAAAAAAATAAAGTACGCAAAAATACTATATTTTTAACAGATAAATATTTATTTCGCAAATTTGTTTTTATTGCTCAAGGCATATTTACTAGAGATATTTGAAAGGAAAAATTCATCTTCAAAAATTCACTTGCGGCGAGATTTGAACTCGCGTCCCTGGATCAGTACCCCAGTGCCTTAAACCGCTCGGCCACGCAAGTTCCCCTTGGGAACTTGCGTGGCCGAGCGGTTTAAGCCATCATTGCCATCTAGCCATCATTGCAACAGCCGCATTTATGTTTCCGCTAGGCATTGTTGGCAACACTGAAGCATCAACTACAAACAATTTATCTACCCCTAAAACTTTAAATGATAAATCTACTACAGTGTTTTTAGAGTCTGGCAACCCCAAAGAACATGTTCCTATAGGATGGTAGCTAGATAAAGTTAGATGACCAATATAACAATCTAAATATTCATCAGAAAAAAACTTATGCATTTCACAACCAGGAAAAGGAATGTTATTTATTAAACCACCAATATTTTTCATTGGTTTTGTTGCTAAAATCTTTGGTATCATTTTCAGACCTTCTATTAATACTTTCCTATCTTCAATTTGAGATAAATATTTTGGATCAAAATTTGGATGATCTTTCGGATCCCTACTTGTTATCCACTTCTGGCACTCTTCAATAAGTAGCTTTTTTCTTTTAAAAATGTTTCTAATGCTTCTTTACCTCCTATATTTAAATGTATAGTAATAAGCAGCTCATTTTTATTAAATTGATGTTTGCCCTATTTCTTTCTTCTCTCCAATACACATATTTTTATTGTAGTGAAGTGAAGATGAGCTCACACAAAGCCAGAATATTAAAAGTAACTTTAAAAATATTTATCTAGAGATATTTGAAAGGAAAAATTCATCTTCAAAAATTCACTTGCGGCGAGATTTGAACTCGCGTCCCTGGATCAGTACCCTTGGGAACTTGCGTGGCCGAGCGGTTTAAGGCACTGGGGTACTGATCCAGGGACGCGAGTTCAAATCTCGCCGCAAGTGAATTTTTGAAGATGAATTTTTCCTTTCAAATATCTCTAGATAAATATTTTTAAAGTTACTTTTAATATTCTGGCTTTGTGTGAGCTCATCTTCACTTCACTACAATAAAAATATGTGTATTGGAGAGAAGAAAGAAATAGGGCAAACATCAATTTAATAAAAATGAGCTGCTTATTACTATACATTTAAATATAGGAGGTAAAGAAGCATTAGAAACATTTTTAAAAGAAAAAAGCTACTTATTGAAGAGTGCCAGAAGTGGATACCACCAAATATAGTTTTTATAGAAATAAATAGGTTTAATACAAAAAGTATGTCGGGTATTCTTTGACATTTTGTATTTTTATCATTTGCAATCAGTTGGCAAAAATAATATATTTTTTTTGGATGTACTTTATTTTTTAGCTGCAAATACTATATTTTTAGAAAAAAGTGTTGGCAACCCTAGCTGGGCCTAGCAACCGAGCAACAGACAACGAAGCTCGGCCGGGTGACGGTCTAATATAAATCATACCTAGAGTGAGGAGGAAGATGTATATTATTGCTAAGGGCATACACTAGTCTATAGATAAATAAATTACCTTCACATTTATAAATAGAGGTAAGTAAGTTACACAAAGACGAGCACCGAGATGAGATTGTATACGAAATCCAGACAGGCTCATGTTAACGCATACTAATGTCTTACAAGGACTGTTTACGTCTAAAATAATATCAATTAGCATCTTGTTCGTACTTCGTATTGTTGTTATGAACCCACATTCGGTATCACTGTTGCGATGCCCTGAATCTGAGCAACGTCTAACCTGACCAATTAAACTGAGGTTTAATTGGTCAGGTTAGACGTTGATTTTAAATGTGCCGTTTACGAAAATTTAGGTTTAGTTGTGGGTAAACCACTGACCGCCTACCATCTAGGACATCTCACACAGTTTATAAGGGTGCTTTTCCTCTCGATAATAATAAAAAGGCTAGGCTAATTTTAACCATAAGTTACATAAGCTATACTTAAGCTTATATTGTAGTTACTTGACTGTACCTAAAGCCTCGTTGACAAAAATAAACTAAGTTAGGTTTAAAAAAAACGATGTGAATAATGATCAATGAGATTTCCCTTCAGTTTTGACCACTCATTTTGCGGTCTTTATCTGTTTGGCCCACCAATGACTTTGAGTTTAGTTTTAACATGCATTTACGGGTTGCTACGATTTCAGTAGGTATTTAAGGGCCTATAGAACCTTAATAATAGCGTGACAGGGATAAAGCTAGCGAATTTCAGATGTGTAAGTGAAGGACGTAAGATGCGACTATGCAAAATTTTAGTGCGTAAAATCAAACAATTGCTAGTTTTCAGATAACTTAACGTTAATCTTGAAATTCACTATTTGTACAATTTAGAGGGAAGTTTGGATTTTTTTTCTATCGAGAAAAGGTTCAGGAATCTTGTTTTCACGACATTCACGTGTTAGTAAATATCCTCGACTTAAATAAATATGGTTTCAAAAACTTTTATTTCAAATAACTTTGTAGTAATTCATCCTAGAAACATCAGTTCTGGCCTACTACGGCCCCATAAGCGTCCTTTTTACATTTACCGAATGTAAAAAGCAAAAAATAGTCAAAAGCGCTCGGTCCTACCATAGTATGATCATGTTACCACGACTTACATCAAGTTGAGCATAATTAGTTAGGTAAAAAATGATTTAGTGTCCCTAAAGGGTATGGGCTTATCATCTTGGACTCATGATCGATTATACAGGCCAGTGTGTGGTGCATCTGCTGCTGTGTGACCGTAGAATATTTTTTTTTTTCGAATTAATAGAGAAGTCAGTAGACCTAAAAAGGTTCCTTATGGCAATTCTTCCCGTAATATTGCATTTTGACACATTCACAATAACCGGGCACCTGTCATAAAACAAAGCCGTAGAACCAGGTGCACATTTATCGTGAAGGTGTCAAAATGCAATATTACGGGCAGAATTGCTATATGGAACCGTTTTAGGTCTACAGATCTCCATTCTATTTATTCCTCGTAGCATGTAAGTTTAAAATCGTATAGATATAAAATCGTATATCTATATAATCTAATCGTATATCTACCTACAGGAATATTAAAAGATGTATTTTTCCTTGGAAGTATATCCATAGACATTTCTATAATCCACAGAAACGACCTTCTTCAAAGTCGGACAATGTCGAACGAAATAAATTTCGATAAAATTCATAATTTTCCAAGATTTGTGTAGATTTAGCAATCTGTTGTCTTGAATAACTTTGTGACATTTATTAGATTAAACATTTTGTTTTTGATAGCCGATTACATGATAGATTAGGCTGTTATTATAATCAAGATTTAAGGGGCTCTTAACGACGGGTTCTAGCAGATGGGACCGAATATTTTTTAGGCGTAACAGCCTACTTGTTTACGATTTAAAGGTCAGGTTAAAACAACCACTGTCTGTCGAACAAGCATTAATAAATTCTGTAAACAAAACCCAGCGCCATTTAGCCAATGGTAAGCTACTAAGCTTGTGTTACGGTGACTAGACAACGGATATACTGCTTATTTTTTTTTGTTTAATTGTAAATACATACAGAATACCTAGATATCTAGGCGACCTCTGTGGCGCGTCGGGCGAACGCTTGGCTGCTATGCAGAAGGTTGCGGGTTCGATTCCCGCTGGGTGCAAACATTTATGTTTAAAAATAAATATTTGTATCTGGTCTGGGCGTATTTCTAATAATTTCTATGTATAATATGTATGTATTTACAAAAGAAAAATAAATATAAGTACCTAGTATATCCGTTGTCTAGTCACCGTAACTCAAGCTTAGCAGCTTACCACGGGGCTAGATGGCGCTGTGTGTTCGTCACAGGATTTATTTATTTATTTATTTATATCTTACTAATATTATAACGAAAAGTTTGTATGTGTACGTATGTCTGTGACTTTGTTACTCAATCACGCAAAAACTAGTGATCCGATTGCGATGAAACTTGAATTATATGTAGCTAAAGACCTGGAATAACACATAGGCTTTTTTATCCCGATATTCCCGCAGGAATAGGACTAGAAACAGGCGCAACTATACATAGAAAGACTAATAGGCATTATTTTTAGGGATAATTATTTGCACCCGGCAGGAATAGAACCCGCAACTTTCAGCATTGCAGTCGGGCATTTGCATGACGCGCAACAGAGGTCGTCAAATCATTGTTTATGTTCTGCAAACATTTTGATGAAATTTTACCTCCTCAGGGTAACAATTTTTCTGGAATGAACTGCTGGAATAGATTCCCACCGCGTATGAAATCGTTTTCTCCCAGAGGTACGCAAGTACAGGTCAGATCGATGTGGTCGTAAGGGACTTAAAATCTTATTTTTTATGGTTCCGTACCCAACGTGTCAAAACCATAAAACGGGACCCTATTACCATTTATTACTGAGACTTCGCTGTCTGTCCGTCCGTTCGTCTTTCACCAAGCTGTACCTATCTCATAATTATCTCATGAAAAATGATGGCTAGACGGTTGAACAGTGATTTTTCAAATAGAAACGCAACGATACCGCGATTAATTTTACCTCTAGCACCATCTAGTGATAAACTAGGAGTTCACCCCGAACTGAGACCTCACGACCCCCTATCTCCCTAATCTCCCTACCGATCCGGCTCATCTTCGAACTCATAAATTCTATTGACCTAAACTACGCGCGTACCAAAATTTATGAAGATCAGAGCTACGATACTCAAGTTATCGTCGAACAAAGATACAAGCGCCAGGCCCGTCTACACTGGATCGCTTCGCTTCGGATCGCTTCGCTCGTTCGGTCAATTAGCGTAATTTGCGTTCAGGGTTTTCGCTTAGTGTAGTGTTTTTATTTTAGAGTTCGGTACCAAATTGTAATAGTAAGTACGAAACCCTTCATGCGCATATTCGACCCTCGCTTGACCGTTTTTTTTGTAGGAATGTACACGATAGATGAGCCTTTGACCATCAAGGAACAATATTGCGACGGATTCAGAAAGGATTTTCTACTATTATTTAGTAAAAGGATGTTTCCAGAAGTTTTTCACGTTCCCTACATGTGTATAATTCTGTTACTTTGATAACAAAGATTATCGGCATGTTTTATATGGGATTCTTTCGCATGATATTTAAAAAAAAATTTAACCCATTCCGCACCTAACTCAAAGTTATTATCATGCATGAAATTATGCCAAAGTTTACCCACTCTTACCCCAATTAAATTATTCATTTATCCAGTTGTGACAGGTTAAACTTACCTACTGTTATTATTTTTGAATAGACTATTATATTAACTCTATTGTTCAGGGTTCAAATTTATTAAAGCCGAAACCCTTATTAATGTTGTACCACAATTGTTGAAATAGCAAAATGTGGAAATTCTAAAATGGTTACATTATGTAATACATGTGAATTTAGTTTTTATATTGATATTATTAAGTTTAGTAAAAGCCTGGTACTCATTAGGAGACACATTCCGCGCTACCATGCTCGTTTGTCGTTGCTACGTCGTTCTTTTGTCGTTCAAAAAAATAAAGTAAATTTTAAATAAAAAATACCTCGACTACTTTTAAAATAGTGATATATTTATTTATTATTTATTTATTTATTATTACAACCGTTCATTTATACCAACTATAGTATACACAATTCAAGCCAAAAGGGTTGTTCTAGACGTCTTGACGAACAACTTTTGTTCTACAAATTTTGAAAATTCGAAGTGGTTTTCGAAAAATTTAAGTTCTAAACAGCTGTTTCCTAGAGTTAGGGGTCATTGACCTTAAGTTGTCATCTCATTTAGTTTGGTATACTACAATCAAAACTTTAATTGACTTTATTTTCAAATACAGCATCATTTTTAGTGAAAAGTTAAAGTTTTAACATGTGTGTAACCGCAATTAGCCCTTGGGTTTCCTTCACCGTAAGAGCGATGTAAATAGCGCACATAAGATTATCTTAAAAAAAATACATTGGTGCGCGGCCGGGATTCGAAACCACGACCTTTGGAATGAAAGTTGGGATATCTACCACTAGACCACTAGAAACACAATCTCAAATTAAAAAAAAAAAAGTTCGATTTTCAAAAGTTGTTCGCCTAGACGTCTAGAACAACAACCCTGTCGGTTTAAATGGTCGTCGTCGGAACACCCTGTATACCGACGTTAGATTAAGTTTAAAACGGGCAAAATAATTTTTACCGACGTACTCAAAACTTTAATAATATTTTATTCATTATGCTTTACTTAACTTACTTCTACAGGGCGTTGAGATATTATGTACTAGAAGTGATATCTTAAACATAATTCCATGTTCCTTTTAAGGTGGATTTACATCAAACGAGCGAATGCTCATTCTATCCCCACTCAATTTTTTCTAGTGTAAACAGGCATAGATCATTATTTCGTTGTTCTTAGTGCGTTCGCAAAGATTCTATAGAATATTCTAAGAATGCTCGCTCGTTCGATATAAACGGCACAAGAGCGCGCGAACAGTTGCTTAGAGCGTTCTTGCCACTAAGCGGTTTAGTACATAAATTCTAAAAAAATAATGATCTTGTTCTAGGTCTGGCTCTGTGTTCGTTTAATGTAAATCGATACCTCTAGATTTCGTTGACACTAAAAGATTAAAAGAATGCTCTAGTTTTAGCTCATTGTTCGTCTAGTTACGTCTTTTTATCGAAAAAAAAATATGAAAAACGCTGCAGGAATAAAAAAACAATTCGTGAAACTGCTACGACGACGAATTTAAAAACTTACCAGCATTAGTCAAATTGGTCTCTCCCCAAGGTCCGTTCCTGCCCAGGATCTCGTAGAGGATGATCCCGAAGGAGTAGACATCTCCTTTCTGTGACCCTCGGGATAGCGGGTTCGGATCCCGCAGCAGTTCGGGAGCACGCCACAGCATTCGACGTTCGACGCGTAAGGCGTCTTCTGCGTCGGCGCACCCACCTGGTTTAAACATAGATTTCTCTTTCATATTCATATTCATTTATTGATTGCTTTCATGAGTGTTACAGATCATACTTATAAATAATATAGCACATACATGATGTCCGTTGGGCTTAGCAAATTGTAATCAATTGTTAATAACAATATATAAATAATGGTTAATTTCTTCTATGGTTTTCGCGATTTTGCATAATAAAACACTTTATTTATCCGGTTTTATCGCGTTTTTATTCATTATTTGACCCGAGCTTTCGCCAACTTTACAGTTGGCTTTTTCAAGGTTGACTGAGATGTGATGTAATTACATCTCAGTCAACCTTGAAAAAGCCAACTGTAAAGCTTTTTCAAGGTTGACTGAGATGTGATGTAATTACATCTCAGTCAACCTTGAAAAAGCCAACTGTAAAGTTGGCGAAAGCTCGGGTCAAATAATGAATAAAAACGCGATAAAACCGGATAAATAAAGTGTTTTATTAAATAATGGTTGTTATAATGTTGTTGTAATTTGTTTTTAGCCTAAGATATAGAATATTAATCTTCTGTTTCCGCAATGTTGGATTGAAATCAAACTCATTATAGTAAAGCACAATATTTACCGGGTTTTACTCGCGTTTCATTTAATAACGGCATTATTACAAAGTACCGAGTTTTTGCTAACTTTACAGTTATCTTTTCTAAGGTTGATTGAAATGTAATTCGTCTATTTTAGTATTCTAAAAAGTTATTAAGTAAGTTAGGCATATTGTGGTTTATTATGTAAAATCACGAAAACCTATGACAAAATTTAACTCATTATTTCATTTTAATTGCGTTGTTTTTGTTAAAATGATATTACTTAAACCTTTTATCAACTACCTACGTTTCGGGGTCTTTCCAGATCTATTTCACAAAGTTTAATAAAAACAACGAAATCAAAACCGTAATAAATTACGCATAAAAGTTTAATTTCTTTGTTAGACTTTAGCTTGACAAACAACCCTAAGCGTGACTAAATGCCTCAGAAATACTTTGTCTTTCTCTTATGAATGACAATCAACGTCAGTAAAAGTGACTTTGTAGTCATGACCTATTTACTTATTCAAAATTTCATATCAATATCATTACACTCCAGACGCCATAAGTAAATATTGAATTGAATTGAATATCATTACAGTCAATCTTTAATTCCAAATTTTTAGTTTTGGCGTTGAGAAGATGTGTTGCTAAATTTTCATTTTTGTGAAGTTTAAATGCATGTAAATTGTTAAATTTCGGGGGCATATTAATCAATTTAGTTTCGTGAAGTTGTACAAGTGTAAATAAAGGTGAAAATCGGTGCAAAACATGGACTTTAGCTTAGTGTTGTCTCCAAAGCTCCGTGAACAAACATTGTAAAAATGGCCCTCTTTTTACAATGATTCCCTCGACTTGACTTTAACTAAGACGACTTGACTGTTTCGTTCAATGCAAATAACTTGCAAATATTGATAATACTTGACACTGGCAAATGTCCGAATGGAAAAGCCATTTTAAAGAAGAAGAAAAAGAATTCCAAATTTGTCGTTTCCCAAATTACATTCGATTATTTTCGATGAAGCTCAAACAAAATAAATCTAGCTTTCACCGACACTTGCTAAAAAAATACTTACTCTTCAAATTATGCAGTCCATAATCAGCTATCTGCAGCACCCATCTGCTATCCACCAGGCAGTTGCTCGACGTGAGATTCCCATGCGACATCAACGAGGAGTCATGTAGATAGGTCAGCCCTCGCAGCAGGTCCGCCACGAGGCTCGCCACGAACATGTCGTCGAGATGCAGGTCTCTGTCAGCCAGTACTCGCGCGAGCGACCCTCGGGAGCAGTAGGCCGAGACTATGCAGGTGCTGCCGCTTTCGACGCATACTCCAACGAAGGCTGTTAAGTTTTCGTGGCGGAGTTCGCGCATCTTAAAGAAAATGGAAATATGATTACAGATTTAGGGGTAAAGGGGTCAAACGAGTGCCTGACTGATGATCAGTATAGATCTTGTGTCGTGGTCTGGAATCATTCTTGAAGTATTGTATCCAAGAATGACCACGCCTGGCGTAGTCATTACTTGTATTCGTAACCGATTATGTGTGTGGCAAATATAATATAAGGCACGTTAGCAGCTGAAATAGCAGTGGGCTGGCCATATTAGCCGTGGAACCGACAACCGTTAAGGTAAACGAGTTCTAGAGTGGAGACCGCGTCTCGGCAAACGTAGTGTAGGACGTCCTCAGGCACGTTGGAGTGACGATTTGCGCAAGACGGCTGGCACAAACTGGATGCGAGAAGCCGAAAATAGATTCAGGTGGCGGGCAATAGGAGAGGCCTATGTCCAGCAGTGGACTGCAACGGCTGATGACGATGATAGGCAGTTGGTCCCGGTTGTTATTACTTATAGCAGTCGTTAGGTCAAGTTAAGGAGCCTTAGACGACCCGACGACTCTAAAACTAGGTGAGCCACACGAAAAGAAAAAGAAGCTTAAATTGAGACGTCTTCTATTAATCGTTTGTAAATAAATCACTAGATCGGTAATTGCCTCTTTCTAAACGTCTGTAACTGTAATTGAAAATCTGATTTCTGAAGCCTAGGTCCCATCAATCATTCTCAGGGCTTGTATTGAAAATACTAGTATTTGATTGAAAGGAAAATGATCCTAGTAATCCTACTATAATAATGGTATCAATGGTGATAGTTTGTGTGGGTGTGTGTGTATATGTGTTGGTTTTTCACGCAAAAGCAGCTTCACATGACTGTATTACGTTACTGCGAATAACAGACTGTGAATAATGTCATTGCGAAACATGGTACGCGAAAACCAAAGACCGCGAACGAACATAACTGCGATACTGTGGGAGTGCGAATCATTATAACTCCGACATTACAGACTGCGAAGCTCTTTACTGCGAACGTTCAAAACTTCGAAGTTACATAATAATTGCGAGGAAAATAAATGATTTGAATAACAGATAGACGATTTTTTATCTCAATATTTCCTAAGGTCTTTAACTTGAACGAACGTCCCGATAAAATTCATTTACTAAATAAGCCACACCACCACACGAAAAGAAGAAAAAAATCACAATAATTCCATTAGATAACGACTTACGCAGACAAAACCGTAAGCAAGACCTAGTATCCATTATAATGTAGGCCAACATGAGGCGAACTTCCAAAAATATATCGTTGTATTATTTTACTTATCATTCTTCTATTAATAAATAATAAATAATTCTATTAGCACTAAAACTCAAATGAAGCAATCAGAAAAATGTTTTTGTTTCCCGATTACCAAGAAATTGTTTATTTATAGGTACTTATATTTATGTAATAAGATACATTTATTCAATTTATTCACTTGTTACCTACTTGAGTAAGTAAATTGCCATGTTGAAATCATCTTTAGATAGGGCAAGAAGTGATCACATGCTTTAGCAGTTCGGTAAAAAAGGGATAGATTTTTTTTTGTTTTCCCGATGTGGTATTGAAATTAAAGTCATTATAATGGTCCGGTTTTATAAGCGTTGCTTTATTTTGCTGATGGTATTTCAGTCTAATCCCGAGGAAAAGATCTGTAAAGATCTCGAAGCATAGGGTATTGACAAAATGGTAAAAATAATAAAAGCAACTCGATAAAACCCAAAGGTAATTTGATCTTTTTAAAGCTGCTCTGAAGTATAACAACACTTGAACCCGATCGGCTACAGGCTTCACTTCAAAATCGGTGAACACAACATTTGTACAGACATACTTATTAGAGTGGTCCTCATTTCTCGACTTCTGAATTATCCCGGGGCACTTTTTCCTTTGATTATACAAGGTGCACTGAGTATACCCATTTCAGCCGAAGCGGGGTTGTTCTAGACGTCTAAGCGAACAACTTTTGTCTACAACTAAAAAAATAATATGACATTCCTCGAAACATGATAAATTTATTAATACTTATTAATATTTTCATTACTCATGTGAATGATTTAAAAAATGACATAAGTATGTTTAAAAAATAATCACTTTGATTTTGAAGATTTTGAGTTTGTATTTAAAATTCAAACCTTCGTAGCGAACTCTAAATTATATCATTCGAAAAATTAAAAAAATACTAAAACACTTTTGTATGGCAGGTATATATATTACCTTACCTATATATAATGGAATTATGTGGTGAAATTAAATACCCCGAAAATTAAAGAAAAAAAATGTTTCTTAGGAATAAGGACCAACCTAATATTTATAGTTCTTGTCCAGTCTATTTCGTAACAAATATGAAGTTCTTCGTTTCCTTCTCATCAATTCACAAGGGAAACAAGTAGGTAGTAACAACCTAACAAACAATCGACATACACGAACACGGATATATTACCTGTTTACTTATTTGAATAACAAATATATATATAGGTAAGTACGATATGTAAGATACGACAAAACAATAAAAGATATTATCCTTTTATTATTACCTAAATTAACCTACCTACACCTACATCTGTTTCAGAATCTTAGATGAAAAATGTAAACAAAACACTTAGAAGAAATATTTAAACGGTAAAAATCATCTTCAAAAATTCACTAGGCCCCACCAGTACCCTTGTTGGGCCTAGTTGGTTAAGGCGCTGCGGTACTGACGTAAGTTCAAATCTCGTTGCGAAAGAATTTTTGAAGATGAATTTTTCGTTTAAAATATTTCTAGTAGATATGCCTTGAGCAATAAAAACTAATTACGAAAATAATAAACTATAGCTACATTTAATTGAAAGTGACAGCTCTTTGTTTACATTTTCCTTTGTTATATGACAGTTCCTATATCAATATTGTAAGTTTAAACAATAACTCCCTTACTTATATTAAAATAAATAAAAACCCGACTGCCGTTAAAACTGAAAAGTAAAAAACAAGAAGATACCTAAAGGTAAAGAAACCTCAAAAATCGCATCTAGGAGCCTTAAAAAATGGTGGATGGAGTCGGGTGGGACTTCAACACAATTTGGTGTTATTATACTTTACCTTTAAAAGGAGGCCCACCCGACTGCATCCACCATTTTTTAATGCTCCTAGATGCGTCGAACGATTTTTTAAGGTTTCTTTACCTTTAGGTATCTTCTTGTTTTTTACTTTTCAGTTTTAACGGCAGTCGGGTTTTTATTTATTTTAATATTTTTTTTATTTAACGCTTTTTAGTTATTAGAGATTAGATACAATTGCACCAGAGAAACTCCTTAACTCTGGATGTGTATACTCCAGTAGCGAGGACTCGAAATCAGTTAAAGGTAGGCTATCTAAAAGCCTTCAATATTATAATTGCTATTCCTTTTGAGTTTTGCTGAGATGCCTATGAAGTAGGCAGGTACTTATTCATCTTAAAATATAATCACCAAATCCGAAAACGTCGTCGCGTCTGGTGATACAAGGGCTGGCGGTTTTTATACTTGCTATCCATTATCCATAGCGCGACATTTAAAAATTTTAGTTAATTACTTATTGTAAACATAGTAGGTAATTGTTATTTATGTTATCTCTGACAACCTGACAAATCAAGCATTCAAATTCCTTCAAAAGTTCAAACTCGGCGTCAAAGTCAAATCGAAAAGTTTTTAATTAACGTTCCGTTGTCTTTGCGGAAATTACTATCGTTACACAAAAATGCAGCTGCAATGCAATATAACTTTAGAATAATTACAAAGTCTGCAAAAAAGTGACCATTAGAAAACACTTTTCATACGCGGATTGTTTTCGCATGCGAATATTATATTCTTGTGCGAAAATTCAGAAATACCAAACTAGTGTTCGTGCTAAGCCATAAATTGAAAAAAAAAACATTATTAAGACAAGACAACCGAGCCGCAGCCGATTGACATAGACCTACTTTAACGACTTCCTGTAGTTTTAATTATTATTATATTTAAAATATCATCGCAAACTTTATCAGTTAATATTAATAGTCGATAATTTACGAAAGAATAAAACATATCGTTTGAATAAACAATGTTGCGCGTTTTCCCGGATTTTATGGTCAAGACAAAACTTGCTTTATAGCGTTTTAAATCTTTATTTTTATTTATTTATTATTTTAATGTACCCTATGTCACTCTCACGGTCATGACGAACCTAACGACGTATCGTTTATCGAAATCGGCCCAGCCGTTTAGGCCCTACGACGGCACAAAAATAGGTCACATACATACATACTTACATACATACATACATACACTCACGGCAAAAACATAACACTTCCTTTGGCAGTCGTGTAAAAATACCATCTGGGCCCCGCCGCGGCCGTTTCACCCGCGTAAGTTCCGTTCCTGCGGGAATATCGGGATAAATTGTAGCCTATGTTTTCTCCCGGTATCCAACTACTTATATTTCAAGTTCTAAACATCCAAACACACACACACTTTCACATTTATTTTGTAGGATAGTAGGATTATTCACACATGACTAAGTTATGTGACGTTTGTCTCTGCACTTTGAAACTTCATGTGACAGTAAAAGACAAACGATGCATATTTATGCAGCGCATTAATTAGAGTTTATAGTGTTCATTTTATTTACTGACAGGTTAAATTTATAAAATTTACAATGTTAAACAATACTCAGCGTTTATGATAGTTAATATTTTTTTATTAAATTCACACGATTTGTTAACAACATGGTTAAATTTTACCGGGTCTTAATCGCGTATTATTGTTTTCTTGATATGTATGAGTATAAAAACGTGGAAAAAAATAACTAGTTCTATTTTTCTCACCTGTTTAAGCTCCTTCTTTATAGCTCTAGTGACATCTATGCTCTTCTTCTGCAGCCGTTTTACAGCAACTATATTGCTTTTGTACATCGCTATCGTGGTGTGAGCCCTTCGAGGTTCCAACTCCGATGGTACTGATCCCTGTCGAATAACAGAATTGTAAGCGTGTGTTGTATATAGTAATATTTCTTAAATTATGTTTTATTGCTCAAGACAATTTCAATTTTACAATTTTCTATTTCAATTTATATTATTAGGGGTTAAAGTATGAAATTGCCGATTTGTACTGAAAATCTTAATTGTTTATTTTTTAAATTTTTAACAAATTTATTTAATCAAAATAGTTGCCATTATTATCTATACATTGCTGCCATCTAATGGGAAGGTTATTAATGCCTTTGCGATAGAACTCTGACGATCTAGACTGCACAAACTATGTGAAAGCATTTTGTACTGCCTCCTGGGAAGAAAACTTCTTGTCACGTAGATAATTGTCCAAATCACGAAAAAAATGGTAGTCCGTTGGAGCAAGGTCTGGTGAATACGGAGGATGACGAATGGTTTTTTAAGTGCAGTTCCTGAAGGGTCAAAATGGTTTCTCGTGCTGTGTGAGGTCTCGCGTTGTCGTGGAGCAATAATGGTGAAGATCGATTCATGAGTCGGGGCTGTTTTACTGCTAGTTTTGTCAACATGGTTCGGAGTTCGGCACAATAGACATCTGCCGTAATTGCTTGACCAGATCGAAGAAAACTATAGTGAATAACACCATGCTGAGACCACCAAACAGTTACCATTACCTTTTTATTGGTAAGTTTTGCTTTAGGACACTGTTGTGGCATTTGACCTGGGGTCAGCCATTGCATTTTTCTTTTCCGGTTTTCATAAAGAATCCACTTTTCATCACATGTTACAATTCGATCCAATATTCCTTCATTTCTGTACCGGTTCAACAAGGCAACACAAGTTTCAACACGCGTTTCTTTCTGCAGATCAGTCAAATCATGAGGCACCCATTTTTCGTATTTTTTTATTTTATTGATTTGACGCAAGTGAGTCAATAAAGTGGGTAAGGTAACGTTAAACCATGCCGCTAATTCCTGGGTAGTTTGACTAGGATCGGCTTCCACTATCTCTCTTAATTCATCGTTATTCACCTGTGTGGGCGGTCTTCCTCGTGGCTCGTTCTTTAAGTCGAAATTTCCATCACGAAAGCGTTCAAACCAAAATCGCACGGTGCGTTCATTAGTAGACCCCTCTCCAAACGCAGCATTGATATTGCGGGCTGTTTCTGCCGTGTTAGTTCCGCGTCGGAACTCGTATTCAAAAATCACTCGAATTTTCGCAGTATCCATCTTTCTTGTCTAAATTGAATAACAAAAACAATTGAAAGTCGATATTCAAATGTTTCACATTTTTTAAAAAAAGAACATCACAGAAACCATTTGAAAAAAGTTTCATTCGAAAACCTCAAACCATGAAGATTCTATGTCAATTCAAAGAACCTATTGCAATAAAACGGCAATTTCATACTTTAACCCCTATTATTTTTGTTCATAAACAACAGGTTACAACAAAGGTCTTAAAAGGTAACTTACGAGCTATTCCGTGTTTGACCCATTCAGGGTATATGAACTGAACTGTACCTTAATAAAAACTATCAATACCTAATTATTCATTTAAACAATGTCAATATTAACTCGTAAACACTTATTATTAATGTACAACGTAATAGCTTGTTAAAAATAATGTAAACAAAGTTATGCAAAAGTCACACACAAACGCGCAGACTTTAGTATGTAAGTTACTAACCCCTAGTCGTATAAATTTTTCTAAATTAGTATTATTAGCACGTTTGTATGGACTATGAAATGTCAGTTTTTTTATATTTAACTAGCTGCGCCCCGCGGGAATATCGGGATAAAAAGTAGCCTATGTGTTAATCCAGGTCCCCAGCTACCTATATTCTAAGATTCATCGCAATTGGTTTAGTAGTTTTTGCGTGATTGATTAACAAACACACATACAAACATATTCACAAACTTTTATCCCAATAATATTAGTAGGATGCGTAAGCAAGCGTTCAGCGAGCGAGAAAAAATAATTTCAAATCAGCATATCTTGAAAAGCGAAGAAAAATCTATACCTACAACCAACTTGCCTAAACAGGTATCTACCTAAATGAAAACCAAGCCGGTAATCAATGAAACTGATGGAAATAACCATACAAAACCGGATAAATAACTCGTTTCCTTTCATGCAATAAATTGAAGAACATCTACGATAACTTTCCATTGTAAACAATTTTCAATAAGTTGTACTTAAATTGCTTGCTTATTTATCAAAACTGAAAATTCCTATCATTGAAAATTGTTGATTATTTTCTGACGTAATGTCCTTGAATACTTTCGTTTAAAGCGTTTTTAAATGACATGGTGTTCAGGCATTACCTTCACGTTTACTTTTCTGCGAGAAGCTTGTATCGCGTCTCATCACTATAAACTTTCATTCAGGCGTTAGCTTATATTTTTTAGGTCCAATTGTCAAAATGTACTTTGCATTGGACTTTCAAGGTGTACACAGCATCTCTAAGAAAATACATTTTACATCAAGAAACCTTCTTTCATTCAATCCATCGTATCACAAACATAAATTGGTGGCCCATGAGGGGAGAACAACCGAAAAAATCAGCACAAATCCAGCCAAAAACTATAAAATACAAGACAATACCGGGAGACTTCGACGCAGATTGCTATCAGATTTGCCAAGTCATTCCGACGATATCCAGCACTAATCCAGAGAGAAGAACGAAAAGGGAATCAACCTATCATCTGAGCACGGGCAGAGAAGCAGCTTAAGCTACTCCATGTGAACGGATTCCAAAGATAAGTGTCCCAAAAGTTCCTTTCCATACAATCTATCACACACCTAAAGTACCAATTTTCAAAGTCGAATATTTCATACAATCAAGACCCTTTGCAAACAAACAAACATTAATATAGTTACAACGATAACTAAACTACATTATTTAAACGTTAAAACACATAAATCAAGTGCCAATAATAAGTTATTTCAATAATTAAATACGAAAGGAATTCATCGATTACTACCCACATCATTTCACAAAAAAAATACTTCGGAATATTTTTACGTAATTTGCATTTAATTCTTTATATAACCATAAAAATACAAAATTAACTTGAGTACAATGAAATTTTTCATATAGTTTACTTAATTTGTACCAAGTTTGGTGGCCCATTCTATAAAAAAACCTTATTTTCTCTTGTAAGTTTCATAGACTAGTTACCTACTGCGGTTTCGTTCTTCGCTATCGATTTTTCTCGTTAGTAATTATATTTGCCGACTATTCCAGCTGTACCGAGTCGTCTCATCGCTAAAACCTGCTGCCGAGCACCGAGTTTCGTATCTAGCACCAGCTGGAAAACTGAACGGCGAGTACTACCAGAGCGAGGAGCATACCGTGAGCTAGTTCCATTTGTTTTGCTAACTTAGTCATTTCTATTGGCTTACAAGGACCAAGCATCTATACTGCTTCTATATACATACATTCAAGTACTTTATTTCTTTCAAAATGACTTTAGATAGTGATAAACAGTCAGAGACAAAGGAGTCGCCTTCGGACTCCTCAACTAAACCGTCAGCCAAGTTACGTGAATTAACTACTAAACGTAGCTCAGTCAAAGGCCAAATTACAAAATACAAGAACTATATAGCCTCTGTAGGCCAAAAGAAAGACCTGACTAGTCTCGATATAGCTGAATTATCCTTACGAATGGGAAAATTCGAGGCTTTGTCAATACGCTTTGATAATTTGCAAACTCAGATTGAAGTGCTTAATCCAGATAACTTAGAAACCGAAATTGAAGAACGTGATAAGATTGAACTCGACTTTGTAGCTGCTATTGCTTTTTCTAAACAAATTATAGACGATTCAAATAACAAACTTGAGCTACAAAGGCGTGAGTCAGTATTTCACGATACTAGTATTAACGCACCATATACTGTACACAGCTCTGCTGACGACGATCGTGATTCAAGTGTAGGATTTAAATTACCATTGATTCAAATTTCAAAATTTGACGGTTCATATTTCCGTTGGTTAGAATTTCACGATACATTCGAAGAATTGATTCATAACAATAAACGTATAAAACCAATCCATAAGTTCCACTATCTGGCATCTTACTTAGATGGCGAGGCAGCTAGAATAATTTCTAATATGGAGATATCAACGGCCAACTACGAAACAGCGTGGAATCTTATATGTGAGCGTTATAGCAATAAGCGTACACTTACAAACCATCATCTTAATTCTCTATTTAACATATCTCCGATGGTTCGTGAGTCCGAAAAATCACTGCGCTTTATGGTCGATCACGTTACGAAAAATCTGCGTGCCTTGTCCAGCCTAGGCCAACCTACCGACAAATGGGACATTTTGTTAATATTTATACTCACATCTAAACTTGATAGTTCTACTCTTGCTAAGTGGGAAGAGTATCGAAATACACTTGACGATATGCCTACATTTGAACAATTCAAAAAATGTTTAATAGATAGAGCTGACGTATTAGAATCCATTAACAGAAGTAAATCTCACGGCAATAATTTAAACAATAATAAAATTATACCCACAACTTCATATCGTAACAATAATAACAATACTTCAAACTCAATAAATAATAACAGCAGAATCACACAATATACAAAATCATTTGCTAGTGTTAATGCAAGTAATCCAAGAGATATTACCTGCATAATATGTGGTGAAAATCATCGCATTTATGACTGTAATACATTCAAATCCAAGACCGTTCAAGAAAGGCATAATGACGTCAAAAATCACAAGTTATGCTCTAATTGCTTGCGCCAGGGTCATTCGGTAAACGAGTGTCGCTTGGGACCTTGTCGAATTTGTAAAACAAAAAGGCATAATTCTTTACTTCATGATCACACCATTTCTAATAACGTTAATACTACTAACGACGATATGTGTCCATCTGATCTTTCAGAAACCATCGTCACCCACGTGTCACAAAATATCGAACAAGTTTTACTATCTACAGCCTTAATAAAGGTTTCCAATACGAGTACAGGCGTTTCCACTAATGTTCGCGCTCTATTGGACTGTGGAAGCCAGTCATCTTTTATCACAAAATCACTAAAGGCCAAGTTGTGTCTAAGCTCAACTCCTTGTGATTACATTTCGATCATAGGTATTGGAAACAACAACTCCAATCACAGTGTCGAAAATTGCAAAATCAAAATCCACTCGCTAAATACATCATTTAATACTATTTTAAATTGTTTAGTACTGAACGAAATAACCAGCGAACTACCTAAAGGTCGCATTACTTTCGAATCGCTAAACTTACCCACAAACATTACACTTGCAGACCCTACGTTTCACCAGCCTTCTAAGATCGATCTGTTGATCGGGGCGGACGTATTTTGGGACATCATAGAACATGAACAGCATTCGCTTGGTGTTCACATGCCTAAGCTGAACAATACCAAGTTAGGGTGGATAATAAGTGGTCCACTACCAAAATTACATAATAACGACACTACAACACACAATAAATCCACACAAAACTATACAACAGCAATGCAAACTAATACAAGACAACGCAATCAAAATATACAACAAAACAAACATACACTCCAAAAAAAACCCATACAACAAAACAAATCTATACAAAGAAACAAACCTATACAACAAAACAAAACTATACAACAAAACAAAACTATACAACAAAGCACACCTATACAAAACTACAACAATACACAAGACAAGACTATACAAAACTACAACAAAACACAAGATAAAACTATACAAAACTACAACCATATACAAGACAAAACTATACAAAATCACAACAATACTCATAACAAGACTATAGAAAACTATAACATTACACAAGACAAAATTTCCATACAATGTTCTTCATCTTCATCATCTTCAACACAAAATACTGGAGAAGTAGACAAAATGCTTCCTATATTTTGGAACCTTGAAGAAATTCCTAAGCGAACTATTTTAAGTGACAATGATAAATACTGCGAACAACATTTCAGACAAAATACAATTAGATTACAGAACGGTCGATTTCAAGTGAAATTGCCATTTACAGACTCAGCAGATTGCTTAGGCGATACATTTAATTTAGCCAAGCGACGTTTTCATAACCTAGAACACAGATTCAAGAAAAATCCAACGTTAAAGCAAGAATATTCAAAATTCATTTCAGAATACCGCGATCTAGGACATCTATCTGTATGCAATATGAAACCTAACACTAACTATTTCTTATGTCATCACGCTGTCCTAAAGGAGAGCAGTGAATCGACTAAACTTAGAGTGGTCTTCGACGCTTCAGCTCCATCCACCTCAGGTTACTCTCTTAATGACATCTTAATGGTCGGACCAAACATACAAGACTCACTTTTCTCTATCATGATAAGGGCAAGGCAGTATAAATATTTACTAACAGCAGATGTTGAGAAAATGTATAGACAAGTCGAAATCTCCGAGTCCGATCGTAACTTGCACCTTGTTCTGTGGAGAGAAACTGAATATGAGCCGATTTCAATACTAAAACTTAATACTCTTACTTACGGTACCGCAAGTGCGAGCTATTTGAGTACTAGATGTATCCATCAACTAGGGGAGGAGTGCGATGACAAATTACTCGCAAATATACTTAAACACGACGTTCTAGTCGACGATTTCATTACAGGTAGCGACAACGAACAAGAATTACGCTATATACAACAATCACTTGATAAAATTCTAAAATCCGGATGCTTTAATCTACGAAAATACAAAAGTAATTTATCAACGCTATTCAAAGACACAAAACTCATAAACAATCAAGATATATTAACTTTCAGTGAATCATGCAACACTCTTGGCTTGGGATGGAATCCTACCAACGACAAATTTCATTTTCCTACTAAAAACTTTCCTTCAAATCAAGTTGCTACAAAACGCATTATAATGTCCGAGTCTTTTAAGATCTTCGACCCACTTGGTTTATTAAGTCCCTTTATTATACAGCCTAAAGTTTTAATTCAGGATTTATGGCTTTTAAAACTTGACTGGGATCAACCAGTTCCACTTCTCATCAAACGAAGCTGGGACAATTTTCAACAGAACATAGCTTATTTACAAAATTTCGAAATACCCAGGCATGTCATTTGTACGGACCCCATAACAATAGAAATTCATTGTTTCAGTGATGCATCCATCCGTGCTTATGGTTCATGTCTGTATGTTAGATCAATCAATCGCAATAATGAAGTAACAGTAAAACTACTTTGCGCTAAATCTAAAGTAGCACCTGTTAAGCCCACCACGGTACCACGCTTAGAACTGTGCGCAGCCCTTTTGGCCGCTCGACTAAGTGTGTCTGTTCTAGAATCAATCAGATTCAAACCACATCGAATCATTTATTGGTGTGATTCTAGTATTACACTGGCGTGGATACGTACTGATCCAAGGAAGTTAAAAACGTTCGTAGCTAACCGCATTATTGAAATCACTGATACAACCGAACAGTCATCATGGCGGTATGTACCCACGGCAGATAATCCAGCTGATATGATTTCCAGGGGGGTTGATGCAGGTAATTTAATAACAAACAATTTTTGGTGGTGTGGACCACAATTTTTACAACATGACGAAGCCAAATGGCCAAGTC
This sequence comes from Idaea dimidiata, assembly GCA_949358125.1. Classification (NCBI taxonomy): domain Eukaryota; kingdom Metazoa; phylum Arthropoda; class Insecta; order Lepidoptera; family Geometridae; genus Idaea; species Idaea dimidiata. The sequence goes on from OX442340.1 coordinate 1,893,736, forward strand.
TTAGCAAAGGTAACAACGAATCCGAAACATTACTAGAAATTAAGTCAAACATAGTCACTACTAATGAATCAATTTTAGATTTCGATAAATACTCTAATCTAAATAAATTTGAAAGAATCTGCGGTTACATAATGAGGTTCATACATAATTTAAAAAACCCAAAAAAGAAATTTATTGGAAAATTAAGCCTACATGAAATCAACAAAGCATTCATTTACTTATGTGTTGTTGCACAACGTCAATGTTTTAGCGACGAATACAAAACTTTATACAAAAATAAATCTTTACCTACAAAATCAAAATTTTTATCGTTGTCACCATTTCTAGAAAAAGATACTAATCTTATCAGAGTAGGAGGGCGGCTTGTCACATCAGATTATAAGTACGAAAAGAAGCACCCTATCCTGCTCCATGCTTCTCATCGTCTTACCAGACTTATTTTTGAACGAGAGCATTTACGAAGCCTTCACGCAGGCCCCCAGTTGCTGCTCGCACTCGTACGAGAATATGTTTGGCCAGTAGATGGTAGACGCCTTGCTAGGCGCGTCGTCAATAATTGTATGCGATGCAAACGCATAGCAGGTAAGACTTTCAACCCTAAAATGGGCAATCTTCCAGCACAGAGAATAACTCCCGACTATCCCTTTGTATCGGTGGGCATGGACTATGCTGGACCATTTTTTACACTTAATCGTAAAGGCAGAGGCAGTAGGCTAGTCAAAAGTTATTTGTGTTTATTCATATGCCTACGCTTCAAGTGTGTGCATTTAGAGGCAGTTAGCGATATGTCAAAGGATGCTTTTCTGATGACACTTCGTAGATTTGTTGCTCGTCGGGGTAAACCAGCAGAGTTGTTTTCAGACAATGGACGTAATTTCACGGCAGGTGCTAAAGAGATAGGCGATTTCTTAAAAAACAACTCTGATCAATTATGTGAGTTTGCAAATCAAGAAGGTATTAAGTTTCATTTTATTCCGACGTATGCTCCTCACTTTGGAGGTATTTGGGAAGCCGGTATTAAATCCGCGAAATTCCATATCAAACGAGTAATCGGCAATAGTCACTTAACGTTTGAAGAAATCACTACGTTGTTTGCTCAGGTGGAGGCTGTATTAAATAGTCGACCTTTAAGTCCTTTATCATCCTCTCCTGACGATTTTCTTCCTCTATCACCGGGACACTTTCTTATCGGAAGACCGCTAACTGCGCTGCCCTCACAAGATTTACATAATCTGAAGGAAACTAGTTTACGGCGCTATGAACGAATACAGAAGTTACGGCAGCATTTTTGGAATAGATGGCAGCGAGAGTACATTGGAGAGCTGCAGCAAAGAACTAAATGGAAAACTAACATGTCCAAACTAAGTGTTGGTGACTTGGTGCTAATACATGAAGAACATGTACCACCACTCAACTGGCGTCTTGGTAGAGTCGAGCGCTTATTTCCGGGACCAGATGGCTTGTCACGCGTTGCAGATGTCAACACAACTAGAGGTTGCATACGAAGACCATTGATTCGTCTGTGCCCACTACTTCAGCAAGATGATCTCCAACATTGAAAGACTGTTTCCACTCTTTCAACGAGGCGCGAAGATGTTCAGGCATTACCTTCACGTTTACTTTTCTGCGAGAAGCTTGTATCGCGTCTCATCACTATAAACTTTCATTCAGGCGTTAGCTTATATTTTTTAGGTCCAATTGTCAAAATGTACTTTGCATTGGACTTTCAAGGTGTACACAGCATCTCTAAGAAAATACATTTTACATCAAGAAACCTTCTTTCATTCAATCCATCGTATCACAAACACATGGCTTCCTATATTTTAGTGTAGTTTTGAGACACAACCTTTTTATTGTTAATTGCCTTAGGCTATGGCCGCATAGGTACGCACGGCTTGCATTCTGACAAAAAACACAGCTAGGCGCCAACCGAGCGCTCAGTGCGGCCAGTCGCGAACTTGCTAGACTGTTCTTTTTAGTTAGGTGACTGGTAGCTAGCCACTAGCCGCTAAGCCGGGGTGAAGTCGTCCATCTCGAAACTGGGACCAGGGACCACTTGTACACTTGTAAACTGGGCCCACCGGTAGCTTATATAGACATTGGGACGATTAAACTACATATTAAAATTATCTCAATCTATGCGGACGTAGTCTTAGAATATTTTAGACAAAAAAGGTATTTTTGTTGTAAGAAAGTAATCAACAATTTCAACTTATGAAAAATGAAAATATATAAGTAACACAGTTGAAAATTCCCTTTAAATTATGCGTAAAGTTCAAAAATGTTTACCAGAAATTAGAAAACCCGGTTCCTTCCAGGAAAGTAGGTATTCTATTTTTGTCTGCAATCAGAGGCCATCTCAATAATCGTCTCAGTCAATAATAATTTTCAATCTTAAATTTGACGGTTGTCAAATACCATTTGGAGTTTTGGCGGGAACGAGTTGACGAGATGTGTTGCTTTTTCAAGGTTGACTGAGATGTAATTCGTCTATTTTAACATTCTAAAAAGTTACTGTAAACTACCGCCTCATAAACCTTCAAATGCGTGGAAGTTGTATAATGTCGGGGGCATATTAACTACTTTAGTTTCGGGAAGGTGTATTAGTGTACCTAATGGACTTTAGCGTTGTCTCCAAAGCTCGCGTTAATCGTCATTGCAAAGAGCCATCATTTACAATAACTTCCTTGACTTAACTTTTACTACGACGACTTAACTGTTATGGTGCAAATAACTTGCTAAAATAATAGACTAGAATTTTGAACTCGCGTCTCTCCGACAAAAACGGTTTAAAATCTCTTTTAGGACGTTTTACAGTCGATCCAGAGTAAAATGCCAGGAACCCGACCGTAGCAATTTAACAAGCCCACACACTTTCTGAAATTAGCTTCAAATGTTTAACTTCACCCTGAAGTGTACACATGGCGGGTAAGAACTAGATATAATGCACATTGTTTATGTTTCTAGAACTATCCGTCTAATAGCTTCTAAGACACTTTGACTAAGTATATTATGTTGGTTATTATGGTGTTAAACACACAGACACACAACTGTGCACAATAATTAAGGTTTATTTTGTTGTATTTAAAATTTGGAACAGAACTTAGAATTGGCTATAAGTAGGTAATTGTTTATATAATGAATAGAAAATATCATACGAATACTTATTGTTTACAGCCCCAAAACGGCGCGACTGCAATGCAGATGGTTGCCGGTTCGATTCCCATCGGGTTCAAATATTTACGCTTAAAAATGAGTATTTGTATCTGGTCTTTCTATGTTATAACATTGTGTATATTTACAAAAAAATATATAATATGTAGTATATCCGTTGTCTAGTACCCATAGTACAAGCCTAGTGCTTAATTTGGGGCTAGATTGCGGTGTGTGTAATGTCGTGTAATATTTATTTATGAATAAAAAAATGATAGTTTGTCTAAGTATATCTATTTAAGAGTATGTTTGTAACTCCTTCACGCAATACTTCTTGATTGTTTTTTACATAGACGATAGATGTGTAAAGAAAAGGTCGATAGATGCATTTCTGCTCTCGCGTCTTCACTTTGACCGGCCGGTGAAGGCAAGCCAAAGGCGGGGGACCGTTTCCTCGTCAATGCTCACTCACACATATAAATAAAAATATCGAACAACTCCGTCGCTCTACAAGGTCTAATACTTGGATTTGTATTAGAGTTTTATCGTATATATTGATTTCATGGAAATCAAAACATCTGTTACACCGGCCTAAATAAGCCTACAATAATAAAATACTTTATTTATCGGGTTTAATCTCGTTTTATTCATGGTTTTTAACGAACCGAGCTTTAAGTATATTGTTTTATTATGCAAAATCGCGAAAACCATAGATGAAAATAAGCCTACAATGATGATAGCGTCGGACGCTGCTGTGTCCATCGCCAAGTTCTGGGCACATGTAATTTGAGTCTTTGACACGACAGAAGAAGAAGAAGAAGAAGAAGCCAATAATTAAATTTCCGTAATCATTACAATTCTAAAATGCATGTTCTATAGATGTGGCCTCCATAATCTCATCTGCCAAGGTGTGTTCAGAAAAAGCTTTGGCAGACTTATATAATTCTGAATGGAAGGTTCATACCTAAGCTATGAACTGAAATTGGTTAAGTATATTTAGACTGTCAATTAATACTGAAAGATTTCGTCATAAATTCCATAACTATATAAAACTCATGGTCAGAGTTCGAAACATAAATATTTTATAATATCTCGCTCTTGCTTCAAACCTAACTCTTTTGTACCTAATATATACCCTCACTGTTGCAGCCATAAAAAAATAAAAAGGGCGTATCTAAAACTACTTGTTCTATATGACACATCACTGCACCTATTTATAACAAGGAAGTTTCCTAAGCAAACTAACAAAGTTCCTTCAAAAACCTTCAACCTAACCTTCAAAATAATGGATCACGTATCAAATGACACATTTCAACCCTTGGCCCTGAAGGACGGCGACTCAATGAGATTTGCCTATAATCTGCTTGAAGTGATCCCTACTTTTAGGGTACTGTACAAATAATTGTACTATACAAGATGTAACGGGTAAGCCCTTTTAATCCGAAAGGGGGTTGTTCTAGATGTCTAGGCGAACAACTTTTGTTCTACGACTTTTGGAAATTCGAAGTACTTTTCGAAAAATTTAGGTGTAAAGTTTACTTGAAAATCAGCTGTTTCTGAGAGTTAGAGGTTATTGACCTTATGTTGTCCTTTTATTTAGTTTGATGGTTTACAATCAAAACTCCAATTAACTTAATTTTCAAAAGCAGCTGTTTTTTCAGTGAAACATAATCTCAAATATTTCAAAAAAAAAGTTTGAATTTTCAAAAGTCGTAGAACAAAAGTTGTTCGCCTAGACGTCTAGAACAACCCCCTTTCGGATTAAAAGGGCTTACTCGTTACAAATTGTGTACTAAAACGGGACCCTTTTACTAAGAGTCCACTATCCGTCTGCCTGTCTGTATCTCGTAATAGCTAGACAGTTGAAATTTTCACATATGATGTATTTCTGTTGCCGTTATAACAAGGAATAGTAAAAACAAAAAAAAATGAAATAAATAAATTCAGTGACCAACGACGACCGTTTGTATGTATGTGGTACTCTTTCACGCTAAAACTACTGAACCGATTGCGATGAAACTTGGAATATAGGTGACTGGAGACCTGAAATAACACATATTGGGCTACGTCTACCGATATTCCCACGAGGTTGGAACTTGCGTGTGTGAAACCGCGGGACAAAGTTTATAGTAAGTATACATAGAGATACACCCAGACCAGAAAGAAAATTTTACTTTTTAAGCATAAATACTTATTTTCGATTGTACAAACCCTAATTTTGATCAGCGTAACGTCGCTGGATCCCTTGGGAAAGCCAGGATAAAAGAAGTCCATGTTGCTATCAAGGATTCAATTTAACCTCACCTTTGAACCTAGTTTTCAGGACAAAAGAAAATATATTTCAGTACGATAACGTACATTTACAAGGAAGATAAATATCGTTCCTTTACTTATTTGGTTATTTGTTAGGTAATACAGACCTATTGTTAACCTCGCTTATCAACAGCTTCCTTGATATTTAATGCCGCGACCTCACATGTGTTTATATTGGCTCCAATGTTGGAACTAATACGCCAACGTGTAGGTCTTAGACACAAATGTCAAAACTTATTTACTCCCTTAGTTACAAAATATTATTCACACATGACTAAGTTATGTGACGTTTGTCTCTGTCTGTCAATTTTGAAACTTGATGTGATAGTAAAAGACAAACGATGCAAAATTATGCAGCGCATTAATTTGCGTTAAAAATAAGGGGGTTAGATAACAAAAATCCAATGCAAAGTCAGGGTCTCATTCGCACTATATCTCTTCACGACCAAGAATATTGTAACATAGCCGAAAATTCAAAAAACATGACGCGATTGCCCTTATTTCTACATCAACGTTTTGGTTCTACATATTTCTCATTTTTTCTTCGGGAAGTGATCTTCCGTAATCGTAGTCTACAATTTAAAAAAAAGCGGCCAAGTGCCAAGGCACAAAAAATCCCGTTTGTTGTGTGGAGCCCCACTTAAATGTACTTCTTTTGTTCTGTTTTTTATATTTGTTGTTCTGGCGACAACAGAAACACCAAATGTGAAAATTTTAAATGGTATCAAATTACGCTAATTTTAAATGACTATCACGGTAAGATCATGAGATAGACAGACAGACAGACTGATTCTGAATACCTAAAGTTTTAACTTTAGGTTAAAGTTTTAACTTGTGTCTTTCCACAATTTTTTTTTTATTTATTTTTTATTTTATTGGCACACAAAACAGAACACAGTCAATTACACAATTATCAATAAAAGTAAATATACATTTTAGAGCTGGACTACTTTTAGCCCTACTATTGGGCCTTTGTGCGTGATTTTAAACCGTGGGTTTTCTCACGATATTTTCCTTCATCGTAAGAGCGATGTTAACAGCGCACATAATTTTTTCTAAAAGAAAAACACATTAGTGCTCGGCCGGGATTTGAAACCACGACCTTCGGAATGAAAGTCGAGGTATCTACCACTGGACCAACACCGCTCTTTTCTGAATATCTAATTAGGTTTCGTTTTTATCTATGGTATATAGGACCCTACAAACGAAGGTAGCATCGTTGTTGGCTATAGTTGGACGGAATGTGTGGTAGCGGTATGAGCCAAACACGACGACCGACGACGCTTTGAACTTACATAATACCCATTAAGAATAGAACCTACAAAACATAATAGACGTTGAAACTTGAGACTGAAACTCCCGCGACGACACGACGACGTGTCTAAATTTCGGAGAAAACAATAGATTCAGGACAATTCACCAGTCACTAGGCTGTAGGTAAGTTTTAACGAAGTACATATTTACTTACTTGTATCGACATTAATTATTTGACGAATGTATATCTTCTGATGTGTAACATTTAATTTAATATGAAACGAATTTAAGTCCGTTTTAAATCTAACTTTATAGCTTATTCTATTTCTTATTTATTAGGCATTTATCTATTTGACTGTATATTTTTATAATTAAAGAATATCTATTCGAATGTATATTTTTATAATTAAAGAAAACATTGTTACACTAGCACTAGAAGGGATGTTTCATGTATTCCACGCGAAATAAATATAGAAAACACTTTATTTATCGGGTTTAATCGCGTTTTATTCAAACCGAGCTTTATAAAGCGATAAATAAAGTGTTTTATTATGCACAATCGCGAATACCATAGAAAAAAATAAATATTGAAAGCCGCTGCAGCTTGACAATATTGTTACATTCATCGTAAAAATCGATAAAAATGCGATCGATAAATTACGCTTTAAAACTTCAGTGAGTTTGAGGCAGCGTTACTTCAGTGGTTTGTTTCAAGTTTCAATTGTCGTTCCTTCCAGTGCCTATCTATCTACTGTTAAAGTTGAGGTCAGTGTCAAAACAAAGTCTTTTGTTATTATTAAAAAAGTTTGAGTGGCAAACGTTAAAACTTTACCAATTGTGAAAGGAGAGGTTCTGAAAAGCCGGAAATGAGCGCGCTGATTTCTTCTCGCTGATTTCGTTAACTTCTCAATATTCTTTGGTTATTGTTGACAGATAATGGTTCTGCTCATTTCTGCTCACAAACACACGTTACAAACAGAAAAAGAAGAAGGAAAGAAAATAAATTTATTCGGACTGGCATACATCAAGGAAAATAAAAAGTTAGATAAATAAAACGCGCGGTGTTGGTTTTAGGAGATGGGTGGGTTGATAAAAATGATGGGTAGATAGGACCTGAACGAACGAAATATGGTGTATTTCTGTTGCCGCTATAATTTTCACTGACTGACTATTTAAGAAATAAAACACTTCAGTTAGTAGCAAATGCTTTGAAAAACTTTGAAAACACTTCATTAGAAGTTTCAAATTAAGATAATTAGTCCAAATTTAGGTTAAAGTAAACAATTTGTAATTTCATTTAATATTTACCTTCGCATGGCAAAGTAGCCGAAAATATTACAATTTTTTCCCCCAAAATAGATGATATACCTACATACTTATTTAGAAGGTATAATGTAAAATAATTCCTACTAAATATTCATTGCTGTTTTTGCGGCTTTGTCCATAAATTGCTCGATTTTTTTGAAAAGAAAAAACATATTACCTTTTATGTTTAAAATGTAATTTGAGGTTTTAAATCGTACCTACTCATATTATTATTGTAGGTATGACGGCTTATTTTCCCTTGATTAATTGAATACATTTGCGAAAGCCGTTTGCAATTTTCTTTTTCCTCGTCTTGGTGACATTTCATGTTCAATCTTATCTTACTAATATTATAAACTCAAAAGTTTGTATATGTATATACGTCTGTATGTCACTTTGTTACTCTTTCACGCAATAACTACTAAAACGATTGCTATGAAACTTGGAATATAGGTAGCTGGATACTGGAAATAACAAAAAAGTTACTTATTATCCCGATATTCTCGCGGGAACGGGACTTACGCGGGTGAAACCAGGTGCCGCGGTGCATATTTAAAAGTTTGATTTTTTCATTAACGGTTCGTTAACTTTTGGTTATTCGACACCTAATAACTAACACTTTGAAAGCTTTAGTGATATCTTGCAGAATAATAATTAATTACTGAACCGTTATTGAAAAAAAATCAAACTTTAAAATATGCACCTGGTGTACCTTAAAAGTCGTATTCTGACTGTACTATCCCAGCAGATAGTAAGAAGTGATGATATCGTTTAGGATATAACACTCATCTAGAAGAAGGAAGATGGCCACGGCAGTGAAACAAAATCCAACCTGTCTTGTTTAATAGCTGCACCGGTCAACGTTCAACAACGGACCGATGAATGTGGTGTGTACATTAAAGAATCAATAAATCAAGGAACTTACCTTATCATTATACGGCGAGATGAACCTCAGATCCTTCGCTTCAATCCTCCACAGCACCGAGGCCAGCTTCTGCTCGTATCTGTAATGCCTGCAGAGTAGGACTGCTGCAAACAGCGCCACTACTGCAGCCACAGCGGCTGTAGACAGCGCTCGAGGGTCGTGAGGGAGGGAACATTTGACGCCATCGAAGCCGCAGGCAGGCTCGGCTGCGGGCGGCGACCCGCCTGGCCAGACGATGTTTGATGACCCTACTAATTCCTGGTGAAAGGAATAAAATAATAGATTTATGCCCGGTTTCTGAACATCTGAAAAACTCTCACTACCTATTGACCTAATAAAGATATCCTTGAGATAAACTCCAGTTATCTGTCTCCGTTTTTCTATGCATGTGACAAGCCGTCACTGTCACTCCGCTGTTCGAAAACGCATTGACGCTCGTTATCGAACCAATAGCAATATCGAAAAGATAAACCACCGACAAACAGACTTCAGAAACCGGGCATTAGTAATAAAGAACTTCAGTCGATTTTTCTTCTTGTTTGCGCGATGTTGGATTGAAATTAAAGCTCATTGTTTCGGTATTAATCGCGTTGCTTGTATTGTTTTTATTTTAAGCATTGTTGAAATGCCGTTCCTATACGTTTTTGAGCTTTACAGCCTCATTCCTTAGGGCGGCTGAGATGTAATTTATTTTGTTTTCAATTCAAGAACTTATATTTTTCCTTGTGTTATACTTGTTATTGTTTGTTTTCTGTTTCTTATTTGTCATATAAGTCATAGAGATACAGACAGTCAATAAGTTATTTTCGACTAACAAGTGTGTTAAAATTTATATGCGAAAGTTTATAAATTGTGTAAATGTGTTCACTGTTTGCTTTCCAAATCAAAATAAAATAAAATAAATTTTATAATACATTATTGAAACGAGTAGATTGTGCACTTATATAATAGATACCTACATACATACATATTTAAGACCTTATTAAACCTACCGGAGTTAGATCAATAAATTATTCTTAGTTCCTCTGTTTAGGTATTCAAAAGGGTAGGACAAGACCTATATCTACGCAACTCAAGCCAAAACCCTATTGGTCCAATATTCAACAGATTTTATTTCTTATCTTAATCAATTAACATTTATAAAGCTCTGTTTTTTCCTATATTTTAAGACTAGCTGTGCCCCACGGTTGCGAGGGACGACTGCGAGGATCCCGTGGGAATATGGGGTTTGAAAGTAGCCTATAACCTTCCATGATAATTGAACTAAATATTTTTTCAATTCAGACTAGTTAGTTCCTGAGATTACCGCGTTCAAATGAACAATCGGACAAACGAACTCTTTGCATCAAATTCAAAATAGTTTATTGACTTTAGATTCTTGTACAACAACAAGTACATGGTCATTTAGATATACGTCTTTAATGTAGTGATTTTAGTGTCAAATTGAAATTAAAAATATTTTTATTCATTTCTCATGGGGTCAGCTTCAACTCATCATAACTCATGGGGTCAGCATTATAGTATTTTAATATAGATTGATTACTATAAATACTTTAACTATAGACATTTTGAGAAATTATTTATTTTTCCAGGAGTTGCGCTCATAGATTAAAAAATACAATCTATGGACTCAATGGGCCCACAGAAATGGTCCAATTTACGTAGGTAAATATTCGAGTAGGTTCTAAACCTCTTTTCAATGTTACTTAAGTGTAACAGTCACTCAATGGCAATCTGTCATCGATCACTCGAGGACCTTCCTACCTTTTAAAGGAAAATCGTACCCGATGCCCGTTAAATTTATATGTACATAATGCTTTGTCCTGACTGACTAATTTATCAACGCACAGCCTATACCGCCGATAGTAGAAACCTAAAATTTCAAGTTATATATTAACTTTATATTATGCTGTACTTAGTTTCAAAATTCCCACGGGATCAATCCTTACGCTTCTAAAACCGCAGGCCACAGCTAGTTAAAATTGAAATCGAACTAGTAACACAATGAGACATCCTAACGCCAATTAATGTTTGGAAACCTCAATGTGATGTTCTATCTATTTTATAATTGGGGACTCTGGACATAGGTATAGTTACCTAGAACTCCATTCAAACCGCTGAAAACTTTATTGAATTTTCAAATTATTGACGAGTGTGGCGCGTCGATTGAGCGCCCGACTGCAATGCAAAAGGGTTCGATTCCCGCCAGGTGCATTTATTTGTTCTTAAAAATAAGCTTAAAAATGTCTGAGTGTCTTTCTATGTATAATATATGTATGTATTTACAAAAAAAGTATAATACGTAGTATATCCGTTATCTAGTACCCATAGTACAAGCCTAGTGCTTAATTTGGGGCTAGATTGCGCTGTCTTTAATGTCGTGCATTTATTTATTATTCTAAATGCGGCGTTTAGGATCTAACCTTCAATCATTGTAACAAATGAAGGTTCCATCATTTGTATAGGATAGTTTCGATGCAAATATGGAGGTATCTAATTGTTGAATTACGGTTTAGATTCTAATAACTAGGAAATATAACGAAAAACTTATCGGTAATCATTAATAGTCTTACTAGAGATATTTTAAAGGAAAAATTCACGAGGAGATTTGAACTCGCGTCTCTACGTCAGTACCGCAGCGCCCTAACCAACTCGGCCACACGAGTCCCCATCTCGAGCGGCGAATTTATGAATATGAATGTTTCTCCTGTCTACTATTTTTCGATTAAGGCTCGATTAAGACGCCATCTACAGGATCAGTTTAAGCCTTGAGCAATAAAAACAAATTACAAAATATTGATAGTCTTATTAATAAAAGGGGAATAAGGTCGGAGTAGTCAAAACATGCTAGCTTATTGTCATTTTCCGTGACAAGAACTTTCAAAGTTGACCGACAGAAACAAAAAGCGGACTTTACTCTTCTTTTATAATAAGGCTATGACATATTTATTATGAATTTATTTATTTAAGGAACATTCACAGCTATAAACCAAAATAAATATATAATATATAGATAAATCTATACTTATAATAAAATCGTAACTTATCGGTGTCTGTTTTTGAAAGATATTTTGAAAAAACTATTTTTAGGGGTACGTACTAACGTAACAGAACCCATTTCCGTGTTTAACTTTTTGTCTGTTTGTCCGTTTGTCCGTTGTGTAAGAACAACGCGGTGTCGCGACTTACGCGGGTGAAACCGCGCGGCGCAGCTATATATAATATATAGATAACGCAAAGCCAATTACGAACAATGTTCACAAATAGAAACAACGTAAGTAATAATAGAAAGACAGTCTGAATAAAAAACAGAAATAAAAGATTTCTAAAAAAAACAAATATAATAATCCGTCAATCCGTCTTCGAGTAATCGGTGAACATACAAAAAAAAAAAAAAATTATACATACAGACGAATTGATAACCTCCTCCTTTTTTTGAAGTCGGTTAAAAACACAAAAGTACCAACAGAAGCCACGCAGACTACCCACATCCACCCAGTCAAGTAGATACTAACTAGGCAAATGTAACAAACGGCATTTATGTTGTCGTACTCGTACTAGAGGTGATATTCCATGTTCTTTTTAGGTAAAATAAAGAGAATAATGCAGCGCTGACAATATTACCAATAATACTAGCTGCGCCCCGCGGTTTCACCCGCGTAAGTCCTGTTCCCGCGGGAATAACGGGATAAAACGTAGCCTATGTGTTATTCCAGGTCCCCAGCTACTTATATTCCAAGTTTCATCGCAATCGGTTCAGTAGTTTTTGCGTGAAAGAGTAATTTAACAACCTCACATACATACATACATGCATACAAACTTTCGCGTTTATAATATTAGGGGTTAAAGTATGAAATTGCCGATTTGTACAGAAAATCTTAATTGTTTATTTTTTAAATTTTTAACAAATTTATTTAATCAAAATAGTTGCCATTATTATCTATACATTGCTGCCATCTAATGGGAAGGTTATTAATGCCTTTGCGATAGAACTCCGACGATCTAGACTGCACAAACTGTGTGAAAGCATTTTGTACTGCCTCCTGGGAAGAAAACTTCTTGTCACGTAGATAATTGTCCAAATCACGAAAAAAATGGTAGTCCGTTGGAGCAAGGTCTGGTGAATACGGAGGATGACGAATGGTTTCTAAGTGCAGTTCCTGAAGGGTCAAAATGGTTTCTCGTGCTGTGTGAGGTCTCGCGTTGTCGTGGAGCAATAATGGTGAAGATCGATTCATAAGTCGGGGCTGTTTTACTGCTAGTTTTGTCGACATGGTTCGGAGTTCGGCACAATAGACATCTGCCGTAATTGCTTGACCAGATCGAAGAAAACTATAGTGAATAACACCATGCTGAGACCACCAAACAGTTACCATTACCTTTTTATTGGTAAGTTTTGCTTTAGGACACTGTTGTGGCATTTGACCTGGGGTCAGCCATTGCATTTTTCTTTTCCGGTTCCTTCATTTCTGTACCGGTTCAACAAGGCAACACAAGTTTCAACACGCGTTTCTTTCTGCAGATCAGTTCAATCATGAGGCACCCATTTTTCGTATTTTTTTATTTTATTGATTTGACGCAAGTGAGTCAATAAAGTGGGTAAGGTAACGTTAAACCATGCCGCTAATTCCTGGGTAGTTTGACTAGGATCGGCTTCCACTATCTCTCTTAATTCATCGTTATTCACCTGTGTGGGCGGTCTTCCTCGTGGCTCGTTCTTTAAGTCGAAATTTCCATCACGAAAGCGTTTAAACCAAAATCGCACGGTGCGTTCATTAGTAGACCCCTCTCCAAACGCAGCATTGATATTGCGGGCTGTTTCTGCCGCGTTAGTTCCGCGTCGGAACTCGTATTCAAAAATCACTCGAATTTTCGCAGTATCCATCTTTCTTGTCTAAATTAAATAACAAAAACAATTGAAAGTCGATATTCAAATGTTTCACATTTTTTAAAAAAAGAACATCACAGAAACCATTTGAAAAAAGTTTCATTCGAAAACCTCAAACCATGAAGATTCTATGTCAATTCAAAGAACCTATTGCAATAAAACGGCAATTTCATACTTTAACCCCTATTATTAGTAAGATATTTCCAATCAATCAATAATATATATCAAAAAAATGAAATGAGTAGAGCTGTGGGCTCTAAGATCAGTCAATAAATGAAGATCTCAATGATGCTTTGGACGTTTAATCTAAAGCATCATTAAGTTTCTGGTAACGTAATATACCGTTACCATAGTGAGATCAATGTCGATAACTATTTATCGAATTTAATTTGGCGCGCTACGTAATCAACATCAGCACATTAAAAAAACCCATCGATTTTCAATTAATCATTTGATAATATTCTTGCCAAAATCCCTCCCGTAGCTTTATAGTAATTTGGCCAACTTCCAAATCTCGTGAGAAAACCGCATTTCATTACCTAACATCAGCTACATACAGGCGGAAATTTCCGAAACTACAAATTCTATAGGTCGGTGCTGTGTGCCTATATGCGTACCTATCCTTGCCCGTCGCAAAAGAAGACCAAAAGACGGCCTCTGTGGCGCGTCGGGCGGATGCCCGACTGCAATGCAGAATGCTGCGGGTTCGATTCCCGCCAGGTGCAAATATTTATGCTTAAAAATAAATATTTGTCTGAGTCTGGGTCTTTCTATGTATAATGTGCAAGTTTTTGTAAATATATATAATAAAAAGTATAATATGTGGTATATCCGTTGTCTAATACACCATAGTACAAAGCCTAGTGCTTAATTTGGTGCTAGATTGTGCTGTGTGTAATGTCGTGTTTTATTTATATACAAAAAAATATCATATTATGTAGTATATCCGTTGTCTAGTACCCATAATACAAGCCTAGTGCTTAGTTTGGGGCTAGATTGCGCTGTGTGTAATGTCGTACAATATTTATTTATTTTTTATTTATTTAATAGGTTTCTTGGTGGGAGGCGTTGACCGTGGCTTGTCCTACATCTTGGTCGTAGGCAACTCGCCCTACCTTGACCTTCCGGGATCTGATGTAGACTGGTGTAGTTATTAAAGAAGACGGGTCGGATCTTGTTCCACTGGCGTCTTAAAAATGTGTGGAATTCATTTCGGAATTTTCCGTCTGTGTGTATCTAACTTTAAGCTGTACTTGTAAAACTACTTATACCTTATTTCTTCTATGGTGTTCGCAATTTTGCATAATAAAACACTTTATTTACGCGCTTTGATGGCGTTTTCTTCATGATTTTAATACGACTAAGCTTTCGCTAACTTTTTGGCGAAAGCTCGATCGGTTCGTCAGCTTTTTAAAGGTTGTCAACCTTAAAAAAGCCGACTGTAAAGTTGGCGAAAGATAGGTCGTAAAAAAATCATGAATAAAACGCGATTAAACCCGATAAATAAAGTGTTTTACACACCTACTGCTCTACAAAGTTACTTTATTTGACCAAAAAGGTCAACGTAAAGCGAGTCTTTATTCCCTAGGTGCATAAAGTGCTCATTATGCACCTAAGGCATAAAGTAATTTTAATTTCGAACTAAGGTTCTGGTAGCATACGGCCATTTCGAACTGGTCACCTAGACATAACACATAAAAAAAATTAAAACTGGGCAATTTTTTTTCTATCTTCACGGACGAAAGGGTAAAGCAAAAAGTTTTGGTTAGTATAAAGCCCCAACTTTTTTTTCATCAGCTAAGGCCGATGTGTGGTTTCGTCATTTTGATGTAACATTGTTAAATTTAATTAATATAGAGCTGTCAATACATTTCATATACGTTGCATTAATCTATTGTTTTGTTGTTAGTTAAATGCTTATTTTTGTAGCCCTTTTATTGTCTCGCAGTAGCTGTGTAAAGTAGAGTATTCACCTCGGTACTAAAGCCTGTCTTTATCTTGGGCGCTTGAATCCCACGCTTCACTCTGGACTCTAGGTACATAACTCCTTCGCTACGCTCGGGAGTTAAGTTTTTGACACCCTCGTTGCGCTCGGGAGTTAACCCTCTAGAGTCCTTCGTTCGCTTTGGATTCAATATGACGCCCGCTATATAAGACAGGACTTTAGTACCTCGGTGCATAAACTACTATTATTATACTAAAACCTACCTACCCTATGTTTAGCTATGAATATGTAAGTAAGTGTATACGCAGTTACCCACTACAATTTATTTATTACACGATTATTTTTCTTCCAAGTAAGATATTAGAGTGTAACTACGTCTTACGTCTTTGTTTACAAACAATATAAGACACGTAAATAGATGAAAGTACGCAGAAAATATCCAACGAGATTTGTTGTTGTTCTTTACAAGGTTATAATATTGTTCGAAATTATTTATTTGAAGAGTTCAGTAGGACTGGTACACTGTTATTGAACAATATTTTTGTTTATCTTGCACTTGTCCGAGGCAGGTTTTATGTAGGCTATATACCGACCATAGAATCTATCTATCTTCTATTCATACTTATATATAATAAATAAAGAGAGGACAAAAAGTCTGTACTTGGAAGTAAATAAAAAAAAAATTGTATAGAGGGCTTAGAAAAAGTAGTAGAACAAAATTATATAATTTTTAAAATTCATGTCTGTCTGCCTGTTTCTCTGTTTATCTGTCGGTTCGTTATACAATTAAAAACTACTTATCCGATTGAAATCAGGTTTTCAATATTGGATAGTTCATTTTTCGAGGAAAGTCGTGGTATACTTTGCATCGAAATCCAATTAGTAGAACCCGAGTAATGAACGAAAAAGTGCAACCGCTCGAGAACCGCTCGGCCGCCCGCGCCTGTGATAACGCGTTTTCACTTTCGCGGGTGAAACCGCGGTGCGCTGCTAGTCACTAATACTATAGTATGTTTTTAATGTCTGACCATTATCTGACGTTTTGTTATTATTATTGTTTATTTATTTTGTACACAAGAAAACATACCCTCCATTGGTTCCTTGTATTTGATTTTGTTTTTCTATAGAACTTTTTTTTTTAAATCGTAGTATTCAGTCACATAAATAGGTAAATAGGGAAATTCCACTATATTCTTTGTTTTCCCCAGCGAGGTTTTTCGGCAGAGAACTCTCAACAGGGTTAGATTCACCTTTGTATTAAGTATTACCTTTGTACTAACACGACTTTCTTTTATATATTATATAAAAGAAAGTCGTGTTAGTTACACCATTTATAACTCAGGAACGGCTAAATCGATTTGTCTGAAAATTGGGTGGGGAGGTAGCTTAGAACCAGGAAAAGGACATAGAATACTTTTAATCCCGCGGGAACTGAAACGGGAACGGGACTTACGCGGGTGAAACCGCGGGGCGCAGCTAGTTTGTAATATGACTGAGTTTTTTTTGTGACTATGTCTTTTGTATTAAATTAATTAAATAAATCTACTAATATTATAAATCCGAAAATCTGTTTGTTTGTTTGTTTGTTTGTTTGTTTGTTTGTTCCCTCTTCACGGTCAAACGGCTTGACCGATTTGGATGAAAATTTGCATAGGGATAGTTTAAATGATGGAGAGTATCATAGGATACTTTTGATCCCGAAAATCCCGCGGGATCGGGACTTACGCGGGTGATAACCATTCAATGAATGAAAATCGACACAGGGGTAGGATAAGTGATGTAGAGTGGCATCATCATCATCGGCATCCATCGTCATCGTCATCCTTCGTCATCGTCATCGTCACTTACTGACGAAATACAAACTTTAACTTACTTCACCTACCTACCGCAGTGCAAAAATCCACACTTAAACGGACGACCAGGGAAGTACTGATGATGCCAGGCGCGGTAGCGCCTGGCTTCAACAGTACTTCAATGGGCGACCGTTTAAGTGTGGATTATTGCATTGCGGTAGGTAGGTGTTCGAACAACGCGGGATCGCGACTTGCGCGGGTGAAACCGCGGGGCGCAGCTAGTAATAAATAAATAAAGAAACAGTCGAGTATGATGTAGATAAAGTATTCTTTCCCGTATGGGTCGCCTTGAATCGAAAATGACTAGCAGAGTGTCGTTCAAGATGAACATGGAATGAACCAACAGTTCACCAATTATCTACTAACTTTAGGAGCTGGATATTTCGTCTTTGTCTCAAATGTTTTGTTCGCGAGAGTTTTGTGCCTCCTCACGACGTGACGAATCATCCAGATCACTGAACTTCAGGCCGTTCGCCTATATTGAATGATGACAGTGAAAACATTCAATTCCACGAAATTCACACGAAAATGCGTTCAACCGGACGGACAACGGATATCAGATTTGAAATCTTGTCCAACAGATCATCGTCACAAGCGGTCAGTAAGTTAACGAAATTTTTGTTTTATTTTGTGAGGTCTGTGCTTCGTTGTCCATTGCTCGGTGAGCAGTCGATCGGTCTGTTGCAACCGAGTGGCGGCCGAGCAACAGACAACAAAGCTCGGACCCGGCACGGCCGGGCAATTACGGTCTAATATAAATCATCCGTTAATCTGACTACCAAAGACAATTGACTGCTCATACCGAGATTTTTTTCTACAAAACACAACTCACCGATGCCGATGCAGGGGGTGAGGTAATAATCATACTTTGTAATTGGCTATTGTGTTACCTATCTACACCCAGACTCTTTGTGATTGACCGTTTGTGCACGAGAGTTCTACTAACAAGACGTACTATTTTCGTAAGGGGGAATATTTTTAGGCAGTCAACTGGTTTTATCGTCTTTGAGATGCATTCACCGTGACGTCTACACTAGTTCATTTTCTTTTGTTAGTCTCCCTTCGCTTGATATGGTTTGTCTGTACCGAGTTTTAACGGTAAAATTTCACTGGTTTAACATCCAAATACTATATTGGCCAATGAGAGGCTAATAGTAGCACCCGCTAATCTTGAATAGTCGTGCGGGCTAAGCAACGCCTGTTGGACACTGAGTGAAAGGTTGTTTGGCGAAAACATATATCTCGGGCTCCTCCTAGCTCGCAGTTCGTCCTGGTTATCATCTCTAATAGAGGTCGTTAGGTCAAGATGGAGGCCTTAGGGTGACCTGAAAACTCTAACACCCATACGCAGAGTCGTTTCCTCCACTCGACTCCACCTCGACTCAACTTGAATGATACTCGTAGAATCGGTATCGATAGATTCGAGGATACCTTAAGATAGATCGCGACGTACCTTGAGTTTGACAATTATAATTCCTCGACTCGACTGAGGACTTTCCTCAAGAATTCTATCCTTCAAGTTGAGTCGAGGTCGAGTCGAGTGGAGGAAACGACTCTGCATATGGGTGAAAGACTAGTCAAGCCACGCCACTACACGAAAAGAAGAAAAAGAATAAGCCAGTTTCGAAGTTTGCTATGGAAATAAAGAGTGAAATGCTTACTTACCGGCAACATAACAGAGCAGTTGGCGTATCTGAAGATAGCAACAGGCTGCGCGCTCCAACCTCCAGGCGCTTTCTCGTCTGGTACGAGACCTATCACTGTGAAGTTGCCTTCCGCGTCGCCTGCGCTGTCCATGTTCACCTGGGAACAATTACTAGTGTCATTAGCTATATAAAAACCTAAATAAGCACGTCGTTACTTTTTTTTTTGCTTATTCCTCTCATAAACATGGGTGCATAATATATAGAAAAGTTCTCGAGTGGCGACCATGGACCGACGATATTGTGGCGATCGTGGGGAGTCGTAAGATGAAGGTAGCTCGCGAATGCTATTTGTGGCGTCGTCGTATGGAGGAGGCCTATGCTCCTATATCGAAGTAATACCACAGAATTGATAATATATACTACAAGGTATTTTTCCTCTATAAAGTTAAAGTTATTTTAAAGTTATTTAACGTGATTTTAAGCCGTGGGTTTCCTCACGATGTTTCCTTCACCGTAAGAGCGATGTTAATAGCGGACATATTTTTTCTTAAAGAAAAACACATTAGTGCGCGGCCGGGATTTGAAACCACGACCTTCGGAATGAAAGTGGGGTATCTACCACTACACCAACACCGCTCTCTCTCTTTCTTCTCTATAACTTTTAACGCGACGAATTACATTAAGTAGCCATGCCAAGTAATATACTTAATGATAACGCTGACATGTCCCAACGTTTAGGGACTAATGGCAACCCTACGCCATAGCCATAACTTTAGGGCCCTTTTAAGTATTATGACGAGTAGAAAAGTTTGACTTTAGTTAAATGGATGGTTTTTATGTTAGCATTTTATTACACAAACATAATAATACTTGAAACTACGTCATAAAGTTACTATCCGTCATCTGTTATGGTCTTGTAAGTCGATATGCTTGTGCAAAACTAAGTAAGTTTTGCACAAGCACGGACGCAACGCAACGGAGCATTATACGGAGGAAGCAATTTTCAATCCATGCTATTTATGGCGCTGTAGTGCTAGGGACATTGTCAGCTGGAGTAGGCTTCTCCAGCACCTATACCACCCTCCCAGCTTAGTCAGTCATGCCCAGAGGAAAGAACTGGTCAATACGTCTGGAGCTAACTAAGCCGGGGGTTTCCTCACGATGTTAACTTTCACCGTAAGAGCGAGCAGTTTATTCAAATATAGGACATTTCAACTCGAAGGTTGCATAGATACATTCACTACAGTACAGCCTTAGCTAAATGGAAGTTAAAACAGGTTCTATAAATAAAAAATCGTCGCTATTATTTCTAGCTAATTGTTATCGCGATCTTGGAACTTAGCCCATATTTGTCCCACGTGACTCTGCGATAGTGCAAAAGCGGCAACCGCAAAGTTGGAGGCTTCGGTCGCGACTTGAAACAACCCATTAATTGACTGGAGATATTTCTGATAGGTCGAACTACCGCCCAATCTCTCTCGCTACTGTAATGGCAAAGGTTTTGGACGGTTTGCTTGATGCTTCCATGCATAAATACCTAAACTTGCATGACGCGCAGTT
Source organism: Idaea dimidiata (assembly GCA_949358125.1). Classification (NCBI taxonomy): domain Eukaryota; kingdom Metazoa; phylum Arthropoda; class Insecta; order Lepidoptera; family Geometridae; genus Idaea; species Idaea dimidiata. The sequence continues at coordinate 1,914,578 of OX442340.1, forward strand.
CGGTTTTCAGTCCGGACTATCTACAGAAAGCGCAATCCTGGGGCTCAAGCATGCTGTCCAATACTATACTAATCGTAGGACGCCGGTGTACGCCTGTTTTCTGGACCTCTCCAAGGCCTTCGATCTCGTAGCGTATGATGTGCTTTGGAGAAAGATGGAGGACAGGGGTGTGCCGGCGGAGATGATCAACATCTTCCGTTATTGGTATGAGAACCAGACCAATAATGTCAGGTGGGCTGGCTGTCTCTCAGAGTCGTACAGGTTGGAGTGCGGAGTGAGACAGGGGGGGCTGACGTCTCCTAAGCTCTTCAACCTGTACGTTGACGGACTCATAGTGGGGCTCGGCAGCATGCGTGTCGGATGCCGGGTTAGTGGCGTTAGTGTCAACAACATCAGCTACGCGGACGACATGGTGCTGCTGGGGCCGACTGTGAAGGCCATTGAGGAGATGTTGAGAGCCTGTGAGACATACGCTGCGTCGCATGGTCTCATTTATAATATAAATAAAAGTGTATACATGGTGTTTGAGGCTGCTGGGAAGTGTCCTGAATCTGTACCCCCTATAGTGCTAAATGGCACAAGTCTCAAGCGGGTGTATGAATTTAAATATTTGGGACACTTCGTTACCAGCGGCCTTAAAGACGATGTCGATATAGAGAGAGAGCGTAGGGCTCTGGCGGTTCGTGGCAACATGCTGGCCCGTAGATTTGCCCGTTGTACAGACGAAGTTAAAATAACACTCTTCAAGGCATACTGCCAGGGTCTGTACACGGGCGGTCTGTGGTTCAGCTGTGCTAGGAAGTCGCTAGAAACCCTGCGCATTCAATATAATAACATTTTCAGGATGCTGCTGAGACTCGCCCCTTTTTGTAGTGCCTCTGATATGTTTACACGGACACGAACGGATGGCTTTAATGCTGTCCTTCGTAAAAAAGTTGCGTCACTGGTGCGAAGGGTGAGGGAGAGTAGCAACAGCATCCTCAAAATGGTGGCAGAAGATCCACATGCACCTGTGTTCGGACATTTCAATCGAGCGATGGCCGCCGTGGAAAACCACTCGGGCGGTCGTCGCTTGATTGATCTGTCCTCCAGGTACATCACATTTTAATTTTAAGTTAAGTTATCTACTAACATAGTACTAAGTATTTACTAACAACATATGGATTTACTATAGTTATCTGAAATAAATTATTTGAATTTGAATTAATTAACTTCAGACTAGCTCGTAGAGTCGGGGAGATACCCCGACTTTAATTCCAAAGGTCATGGTTTCGAATCACGGCCGCGCACCAATGTCTATTTCTTTGCGGAAAAGTAATGTGCGTTAATAACATCGCTCATACGGTGAAGGAAAACATCGTGAGGAAACCCATGGCTTAGTTAACTCCAGACGTATTGACAAGATCTTTCCTCTGGGCATGGCTGACTAAGCTGTGAGTGTGGTATAGGTGCTGGGAAACCCCACTCCACCTGACAATATTCCGAACACTACAGCGCCATAAAATAGCATGGATTAAAAGTTGCTTGCGCTGTATAAATCATCTAAAATTAGATGAAAAGGCCAAGCTCGTAGGGTCCCGTTTTTACCCTTTGAGTACGGAACTCTAAAAAGGACCTTAGTAACTAAACCTTGTTAACTTTGAAACTTAAGAAACTGCTGAAGACGGTAACTTAATTACCAAAATGTTATTTGCCTGTTTTCTAAGGCATGCAGCTTCAAAACCTAGCCTCGGGGAAGATAAAATTTAATTTATTTTTCCCCACACGATTTTTCCTAACATAATTATTATCTCATACAGAAGGGAAGTTTTCTTACAATCTAAGAGGTTGAAATCTGCAAATTGACTAGCGCTAATTCGATTTTTTTGTTTAAGTGAGTATATTAAATTTGCATGGTTATAAAAATCCTTGTAAATAGCTTACAACACAATCAAAGTTCGTCGGTTGGTCCTTAATAACCTGATAAATTAGGCATACTAGCAACGTCCCTCGGTTTTATTCGCGCAAGACACGAATTTTGAAGAATACAGTATGTTCTTATCCAAGGTGATCCTATCTCTACACTAAAAATCATCAAAATCGGTTCAGCGGTTTATGCGTGAAAACGTTGTTAGCCGAGTTTTTTTCGTCATTTATAATATTACGAAGTTACCAGGGTCTTAATTCTGTAAGAAAACCCAACTTAGAATATTTACGACTTCCATGTACGGTTCTCTAGAAGGTGCAAAGTCTCAAAGAAATAGTTCTTTATATTCACAGGTTTCAACCAGTTTCTAGAAACACGAGTTCCTATGCCAATTTCGAAATCGCAAATACGCGTAGTGCCCGTCGGATAATGTTTTTTTAAGGACGCGACTCATGTGAAATCCCTTCCGATGGAATGGTTTTATTCATAACCGGTATCAAATAGATCTTTAAACAATGTATTATGTTATTGTACATGATACAAGAAGTGTCCCCTTCATTTCAAAAACAATAAAAAATAACTTTAAATACCACTATTATACCGGCAAAGTTACCCCTGTTTTACAAAATAAATCAATTTTTCTTCTAAATCCTTAACCGCTATATTTTCTTATAGGCATCATAATATTAGAAAATACAATACCTAGAACCCCTTCATCGCATTTTTTCAAAATATTATTTTAATCTTCGTTAATTATTGATTTTACGAGAAATTGTAGATTTTTCACGCAATTCCATCTCGCTCATTTATATGCAATAGGACAAGGACCGTTGCTTATCATCTATCGCCGCCTTAATGTAAGTAATATTCATATGGCTTTTTCTTTTTCGAAAAAAGAAAGATGGCTTTTAAAAAATATTTATTTTCTACGTACGAATTGACAAATGCAAGTGCGTTGAAGAAATCGCTTTTAAATTTACATTTCCTACGTAAGATACTACCTTAAATGAACAAACTCAATCAATCAATATCAATATATTCGTTTATTTTCTCTTCACAAACACTCAAATGTTTTATACATTATTATATTAGTATCTCAGTTCCTGCAATACAAGCTTGTGCTTGTATTGCAGGATTGCACGATTTCTAATGTAATTTGATAAATGTTTGGTAAAATTCATATTAATAAAAAAATTCATTCATTCATTCGTTCACTCAAGTCTATAACTGATTAATCTAAGACACAGTTATAATATATGAGTGAGCAAACTAAAATTATAGTAATATTTAGCCTATGATACTATCTACTTACATCAAACCCCTGGACGGATCTGTAAGTGGTAGGTCTCAGAATATTCATCAAGACTGCACCATCAGTGGGCAGAACGCCTGTCCTTATGGCAGCTGTGGCTGCCCTGGCCCACAGTGTAACCGCGTCGTACAAGTGAGCTGCTTCTATTGGGACCTGTGAACAACAAATAGGGAATGTTTAGTCCATCCATCAGTAAGTAAGAGGTCTGGTCCTCTAAAAGTCTTGAAATAACCAAAGCAACGCGATAAATACCGAGAAAAATAAGTTTCATTTAAAATTAACAACATCCTGGAAACCGAAGATTGAATCTAAACGGCCCCTTATTCTAAGCTAGCTGTGCCCCCGACTTCGCCCGGTTGGTGTGACGTGTGCGCGTTGTTGCATGCACTTACCTAGTATTGTTGCCGAACAGATTCATTGCGATATTCGTGATCTTCATTGGTTTCCAATGCACGCCAAAACATGATATTCCCTATCGTTAGTTAAGCTGACTCCACGCTCAATGAAGCTTGTTCTAAATACCCAAAGAGTAACAACGGGACTCTATAACAAAGACACGGCTGTCTGTCATTCATGAGGCTACATATTTCGTGAAGCGTGATAGTTAGACAGTTAGGAGCGGTGTTAGTCTAGTGGTAGATGCCCGACTTTGATTCTGAAGGTCGTAGTTTCAGATCTTGACTAACCGCGGAAATAATCAAGTGCGCTTTTAACATCGCTCTTACGGTGAAAAATAACATCGTGAGGAAACGGTTTAAAGTCAAGTAAATAATAATAATTGGCCTTTTTCATCGAATTTTAAATGATTTATACAGCGCAAGCAACTTCCAATCCATGCTATTTATGGCGCTGTATTACCCGGGACGTTGTTAGGTGGAGTAGGCTTGCCCAGTCAAGTAAAAAGCCCTAGTTAAAGAACTAGTTGCGGAAACATACAGTTTTTTTAACTAGCTACTAGAGAGTTGAATTGCTAACAACTGATGTACCTGCGTGTTTCTGTTGTCGCTATAACAACAAAAACCGAATAAAATGAATATTTAAGTGGGACTCCCATACAACACGTGACTAACTTTTTGGATTAGCTACGAGCACATTATCCTTAACCGAAATATATTATGTAGCTAAGTTAGGTATAGGTAAGTTTTATTTATTTAATTTTAACATCGACGTCGACGACGCTCGGATGGTTTTCATAATAATATCGTCATTTCAAATCCTCTTTTCTGATTTCATCACGAACACAATAGCGTTACTCCAATGAATATTTATTGGAAAAACGTATTTGGAGTTTGAAAATACATATTCTATTTAGGCTATTTAATTTTACAGTAAATTTGTAAATGAAATTGAATTTTATTTTCCCTAATAGTTGCTTATTTATGAAACGAGATTTAATCCGTGGATGTATTTTCATGTACATAGATCTGGAGTGCAATGGGTAAATCCGCTTGAAAACTAAAAAATGTAGGTTCTATTCTCGTCGTTATTTAAACACTAAATATACGCTGCGCCCTGCATAAGTCTCGGGAGTAACCCGCATAAGTCCCGTTTCTGCGGGAATATCGGGATAAAAAGTAGCCTATGTATTATTCCCGGTATCCAGCTATATTCCAAGTTCCATTGCAATCGGTTTAGTAGTTTTGCGTGAAAGAGTAACAAACTCACATACATCTTTCGCTTACAAACTTTCGCGTTTATAATATTGGTAAGATAAGATTTTCTTCATATCACCAGAAGGTATTTCTGAGTACATTTTTACAAAAGAAAAGTACCTCCATTCTATCTATTTCGTATGAATCTATAACTAGGAGTTCGCCCCGAACTGAGACCTCACGAACCCCTATCTCCCCAACCCCCCTACCGATCCGGCTCATCTTTGAACTCATAAATTCTACTGACCTAAACTACGCGCATACCAAAACATACAAACATACAAAGATACAAACGCCAGGCCCGTCTACACTGGACTAATTCGACAATTAAGCAATAAACAAAAGTTTAACTCTTTGGGGAAGGAACCCTTAAACGTTTTAGTGACGCTGTCGTCAAATTAAACATTGTCTAAATGAAAATGTAAGCGATAAGGCTGCCTATTGTAATCAAATCAATGTTTCGCTATGTTGGATCGAAATTAAACTCAACTTGAAATTAGGTCTTGAAAGACCTTCAAACCTCAGGCGTTGTAACCAAAAAATTACAATTATTTCAAAATGAAAATACGGTACTATATGACACAAATACGGCATGATCTAACAAGTTCTATTATAATATTAAAGAAATGCTTTCCAAAAAAATTCCGGAAATTTTTGGAAAGTATTTCTTTAATTATAGTCATCCAAGTGTAGGAAACACTTTAAAATAAATAAAAAAACTAACAATTATGCTAAAAATACAAATAAATCTCAAAAGTCTGAACTTTACGCACACAAGTATCATGTTTTCATTATTTTAATAATTATGTTACAAGAATTTCAAATGAGGTAAATATTATTTGTATTTCTTATTTTACCTACTTAATTAAGAAATAAGCTAAGCGTCCACCTACCGGCATTGTATGGATCGCATCAAACGGATGATTTTTTCACAATTCGTCCGCCGTCCACCGACAGCAATTGCATTTTGTCGACAAAACTACCAAGCCAATTAAGCAACCAAATGACGTCATCGGCATGAAGGAACGGCTTCGGCATTGCCGATGAGCAGATTTGAGCAATCCGTGCGATGCGGATTTTGGGACGCACTTGTGTGACTTTCTAAACAAAGAACCGTTACGATCCGTTTGATGCGATGCGTCCAGTGCGTACGTTGCCGGCAGGTGGACGCTTAGCTTTACTTATCTACTTACGTCAAAAACGTACAAACCTCTGCCTCCTCGAATATTTTATGGTAGTTAGGCACGCAGAACGGCGGAGCCGCCGACAGGGTGCGTATCATCTGACAAAGTGTCCTGTTCAATCATAAAAACCAATTTAGCGGAAGAAGAATCATTAATTACAAAGACAGAAATGTCACGGCTCTTTTGCAGACATGGTCGGTTTTTGAGGTTGTGGTGATTTTAGTTTGGAAACTATGTAATCAACTAAGTACAAGTATTTTCAAGGAAAGATACATACAAAAATTTGTACCCAACAGGACTTGAACCTGCATCTTTGGAGAATCCGTCCCAATACCTTAACTAATTCGGTCGAAAGCATTTCATTAAAATTTAGTCATCTAAGTGTAGAAAACACTTTAAAATATATCAAAAAGGAAAGAACTCGGGTTTCTGCATCTCCATCTGCATTTCTAGTAGGAGCAAAATTACAAGAGAAACTATAATAAATACAAAGTCCATATTTCTCATTTGTTCCCGTCGCCTTCCGGGACCCTATATTATAGCCTTATAAGACGTTGGATAAGGCATTGGGGCCAGACTCCCTAAAGATACAGGGGCAAGTCCTGTCGGATGCGAGCTTTTGGAAACCATTTCACTTAAATTTAGCCATCTAAGTGTAGGAAATACTTTTAAAAAATATACCAAAATAGCCTAGTTGTTAATAAAATGGGAGTAAGATCGGAGTCGGCTTTTTGTTTCTGTCTGTCAACATGGAATGTTATTGTTACGGAAAAAGACAGAGCATGTTTTCACTACGCTGACCTTCCTTCACGTTTATTAAGAAGGCTATAAGAGTCTCATCCGTCCCTGGCGAGTTCAAGATCTTTGCGACCGTGACTGATGAATGGACTTAGAAAATAAACGACTGATGTGACTTATTTTTTTGTTTAATACAGTTGCCTTTATGGCAAGAGGTATAGAGGTAAAGATCTCGTAACGTCCGGCATTTTGATATAATACTAAAAACAATAAATACTACTAGTAGTTCGCCCCGAACTGAGACCTCACGAGAATCCATTTACAGAGATTTTGTTTTTTGTAGGATTTTAACACCAACAGCTTTATTTTTTTACAAAATAAGAATTATTATTAATTAAACGAGTAAATATAACGAAAGACAAGAAAAACCGATAACATAACAAGAATTATTCCTTAATTACGACATTCGACCACAATTTGTAACATTCCCTACAAAAATGTCAGATCTTGGAGTATATATCGCAAGCAAACGCAACGATACCGCGATCTAGGAGGGATGTTGAGCGCCATCTATTGACAAATTTTTAGAACTTGATTATTTCTCTTTATGCACCCCCTATCTCCCCAACCCCCCAACCGATCCGGCTCATCTTCGAACTCATAAATTCTATTGACCTAAACTACGCGCATACCAAAATTCATGAAGATCGAAGCTACGATACTCAAGTTATCGTCGAACAAACATACAAACATACAAGCGCCAGGCCCGTCTACACTGGACCTCACTCGCTTCGCTCGTTCGGTCAATTAGCCTTATTGATAAAAGGGGAAAAAGGTCGGAGTAGATATTCCGCTTTATGTTTCTGTCTGTCAACTTTGAAAGTCACGGTAAAAAAAAGACAAAGGCTACATGTGATTAAGACTGAAAAAATAAGTTTAAGTTCAACCATTTATCTCTTGTCCTTTACCGCGATATAAAGTTTCAAAGTTACCAAAAAGAGACCAAATTTATACGTTGCCGGCAATACTATTTAATAAACTTTTCAAATTCACACAATTTGTTAACATATTTACATTCTACCCGGGCTTAATGGCGTACTATTTTTTTTTAACAATAGTAGGTACGCGATTAGGTCCCGGTAAAATTAATACTATTTAAGTTAGTACATAAATAGGTCAATGTCATGCTTACGCGTAATGTGGGTTAGTAGGAAATGACGGTGTGAGCTTGAGAACTGATCTGAAAGCCAGGATGTCGCTCGTTGTATTCTGTCCGAGGTGCTCTGTTAGGAACAAACAAACAAACGTACAAACTTGTTAAGGGATGAATAATGGCTAATTGAACACACATTTTATAATTATAATGAATTTTTAGAACTGCTTTTAATGATTTAATGTACTAAGTACCTACTTAATATCTTGCCTATTTTTATTAATGAAATATGAATGACTTCTACATTATATTTATCTATTATAACAATTAATTAAATAGTTTAGCAATTATATAATTTATGACATGTAACCGTGGGGTTATTAATAAAGTTTTGTATTTGTATTTGTAAGAATGTAACAGTTTTTATAAAAATTTAGACAACACACAAATTTAAGACATAGATGTAATGACATTGGGGGTCTACCATTAATATTCTAAAGCTAAAAGTTTATGAGTGTATGCATTTATTGTTTCTCAATCACATAAAAACCGCTGAACTGATTACCATGAAATTTTGTATACAGTTAGTTGGGAATCTGGACTAAAGCATAGACTATTTTTTATCTCGATACTTATGTGAGTGAAATCGTAGGGCCCAGTTAGTAAGTCCATAAGGTAAAGTAAAAGCTTTTACGTAAACACTACGTAAGTTGTTGTTAGAATGAAATGCAATGCAAAGGTACTTCCTTCTAAGTATATACACACCACTTACGGGAAGAGGGACTAAACAAATGTAACCAAAGGGAATACACCCAAGAACCACTTCCAAGGCCTCGATCTCATTAAAATGAATGATGACAAAAAAATGTCAAGTAAATTCTCTACGTTTTTGTTTTTGTATCCTAGCTAATATTTTCAGAAGAATGTTTTGTTTGAACTCAAGGCTTTGAAACTATTCGACCGATTTCATTAAAATCTGGTACCTGTGAAGATACATTAATGAAATTTTTTCAACGTTGTTATGTTATAAAAATGTCTGGCAAAATCTTTGATGCTTTCTTTGTCTTTGTTTCAAAACTAACATTTTTGTGATTTTATTTTTGTATTTGCCTAATTTGAAACTATTGAAACGAATATATTAGAGAGATACTATAGAGAACCTTATACAAGCATAAATTTATCCTCCTCCACCATATTTCTCGAATCAGGGGGAGGGGAAACCTTCCCCTCTTTATCCCATTCACCCTCAGGGTAAAAATTGACCGTCACCTTTTTATCGCAATATCGCCGTGACCGGAGTGTTCGCAGGTGGAACTGTGGGCTACAGTTAGTATATTTAAAACAATATTGAATTAAGCTATGTAAATAAAGGTTGGAATCTGAAATATTTTTTAATTAAAACTTATGAAAACGTTGTGTCGTCGAATTCAAGGTAGAAATTGATTTATTGCTTTTAAAACGTCAATTAAAATGATTTTAACAGTACCTAACTGTTTTTATGTTATGTCTGTGTGAAAAATGTTTTAAAAAAAACTACGCAAACTGCTCAAGCCGTTTATGAGCAGACTGTACCCATATCATCTATCCAGTGGATGTCAGACAACAGTAGAAATCGAGAAGAACTATGAAGTACAATTGCTGCTTTGACGTAACATTGTTATTAATTACCGATGATCACCTCAAAGCAGCAATGTACTGCATAGTGCCTGTCATTTTCCACATTTGTCAGACCTCAACAGATAAATATTATGGGTACAGACACTTCAAACTGACACCACTCAAGAAATATTTTGAAGGAATCAGTTTAGGCGAGACTCGATTTCGCGTTTCTGCGTCTGCACTGCAGCGTGCTAAGGACGCGAGTTCGAGCCTCGCCGCTATTAAAGTTTTGAAAAACCATTTTTCCTTCAAAATATTTCTAGTAGATTACATCAAAATACATTGGCGAAAGTTTTATATAAATAAACAAATATTTTGTTGTGTGAACTGGCTTGCAAAACGCTAGTGTGATAACAATTTAGACAAACATAATGCGCCACGATTCTATTTTCTCGTATCTAATTCTTACACCTCTGTCAAAAACACTATTTCTGCAATTCGGATCGCTTTGATCAGAACGAAATTGCGTTTTATTGTTTTGAAAAGGAAATGAAATAAGTTTCTTTGAGAGTAAAAGTAATTTTTTATGTTTAGTGGGCAAACATAAAATTTTACGAAACTTTTCGTAAATAGGCCATAGTATGGTTTTGAAATTTATCGGGGCGGATCTACCTATTATATTACCACTTTAAATTATTTCCAATCATTACTTAGGTGGATGAAATCACAGATTGTTCAACTTAAAAAAAATCTCGATGGAAATCGGCTTGTATGTATAAAGAATTCGTCACTACTGCGTTCCCTAGTGTTCTCTTAAAAGGAAGAGTTACCTACCACACCGGAGCAATAAAACCGCTTCCCACTCGCAGCACCTTTGTAAGTAGCTTGCGATTACCTAGCTTTAGGGACCCGGCGCCTACTGCGTAACTCCCGTCGAGTTCAACTCGACATCGATTTGGAAATGCGATGCTTTCGATAACGGGTTGGAAAAAGCTACAGCGCAAGGAGCGAGCAAATTTTGTGTATGGCTTTAAGTCGAAAATTTCTGAGTTAAACTCGAGGGGAGTTACGCGGTACCCGGGCCGATCTGTCTATAATGATTCTAGACGGAGCTCTGCTGAGCACTCGACGGTACAGCGGCCCCTGTACTGATACGGAAAGGTGTGTAAGCGGGGACGCTATATCATTAGCATGATAGATTCGTTTTGATGATGATGGCTAAAACAAATGTTGTACTGTGTGTTTCCACAACTAGACCTAAATCTTTAGCAGTGGGTTTCTTCACGATGTTTTCCTTCACCGTAAAAGCGATTTTAGTTTTTCTTAAAGTAAAAGACATGTACCTACACGACAGCTAGCCCCTTCATACTCCTGCCTATTCCTCGCCTGCGAGCAGCCCTACAACATCCGTACAAAGTCCACGAGTGCTGTATCATCGAGTGTTGCTACGTTACCTGCATGTGTGATGGTAGCGGAGCTCGGATCGTAGATGTCATCGTCGACAGCCAGCACGGAATACTCCCCGCCTGCGAGCAGACCACGCCTCTGCAACACTCGTACGAAGTCCACCAAAGCTATGTGCTCGCCCAAGAACACGTATACTGTATGGAAAAATATAATAATTCATTTCATTTTTCGGGTTTCGTAGTCAACATTGTCATGTCCGGCTGTCCATCCGTCGGTTCGTCCGCGGCTTTGCTCAGACGGTAAGCACTAAGAACCTGTAATTTTGCATGAGTATACATATTGTTCACGCCAAAAAAGTGCAGCAATAAAAAAAATGTAAACCTTTTTTAGGGTACCTCCCCCACATATAACATGAGGGACGGTTTAGGGTTCTGTTTTCTAAATATTAAGCTTAAAGTGCTAGTTTTTAGAGTTATATATACCCCCCTCTAACAGCCAAACGTTTATACTTGGATAAGTTATATGCATTCACAATTGTAGTAAATATAATGAAGTTTATAGGTAGGTTATCATAGCTGAGCTGTCTTTTCAAATTTACAAGTAGACCCACCTAGCTACAGACTTACCTACCCACCTACTTAATTAGAAATGTAAAGTAATTAATTTATTTTTTTGTATTATATAAAAACAGTTTTTCTTTAAAAATAGTGGACTTAATTAAACGTCTTGTCCAAGTTCTTTTTAAATTAATAGTTAGGTACATGGTTTAAAAACAACAAAAAACGCCTCAGTTAGAAGCGAAAAAAGCTCAGTTATTTTTCTAACGTCCTCAAAATTTATTCTGGAATTTGTAGTAGGTAAGACAAATCAGTGTTGTGAGTGGGTAAGTTATTTTATTCTCTCAAAGATATAATCTGACTGACGCCACTTTGTTTACTCGAAGGCGGCCGAGGCGTTCTTTGACTGTAAAATATACTAATTTACATCTTTCATATTATTGTTTTCAAGAGACTATTACATTTATAAGAACTTTTGTCACAGCGAAACAATAAATATTTACTTTACTTTACTTTAGATGAATCATAGACTAATAAAACACTTTATATTTACCGGGTTTAATCGCGTTTCATTCAATGAGAGAGAGAAGACTGAAATTTCCATTTTGATGTATATAATGTATTAAGTATATCCACTTATTGGTACCAATATACCCCTAGAGAACATTAATAATTTAATCGTCCCAATACCGAAACTACCTTTGGGCCCAGTTAACTATTATCATATTCGAAAGGGTATAATGGTCCCAGGTCCCAGTTTCGAGGTGGACGACTTCCCTTCTAAACCAAAAAATCGTGTTTTCGTGTTTCTGTATAAATTTCGATTAGAGGTTTTAGTTTAGAATAGTTTTAACCATAGATGTCTCTATGGCTAAAACTATTCTATGGTATAACTTATTAATTAGTAGACTTACATGGCAATGGGCAGGCTATATAGCTCGAAGGACAAATAATCGCTGGGAGGGTAAAAGACATTGAGTGGCGACCACGATGCAATGCTGCACAGAGCGTTGGAAGACCACCTACTCGGTGGACCGACGACATTGTGGCGGTCGCGGGAGTCGTTGGATGGAGGTGGCTAGGGATCGCTGTTTGTGGCGTCGTATGGGGGAGGGCTATGTACAGCAGTTGACGGATAGAATGATGGATGACATAAGTAAAATCAAATAACACTTACTCCTAGTTTTATCGTAAGTCTCCTCCACAATGGACTCCATTTTGGAAATGTAGCGTGGAATGTAGTCCGTGAAGCGGTGTTCAGTTGTCACAGACATTCCATTCTTGCTGGCTAGTTCCTGAAACAATATACTAAGTTATTTTCTGACTTCAGTAAGAATTATTTAAAAAAAAATGTGAACACCGTCGTGCAATATTTATTTGTTTTATTTATGCATCCTAATAATAGCTTTTAAGACGTCGACGTGCGTCATATTTGTGTGAATTGAAATAAATGAAGATTGATAATGCTTATTCTTATTTTATGTCGTTTTTAGGGTTCCCAAACCATAGGAAATAAAATGGGACTCTTTTATTTAGACTGCTTTGTACGTCTCTCTATTTGAGGTCAAGCTTAAATTTAAAAAAAAATCCATTAAAAAATTTCACAGATAATAAACAAAAAATACAATAAAATAAAAATTACAAAGAGAACTATAGTACAAAAAAACAAAAATACAATAAATTACACATTTATGCCTGAACTAGGCGAAAAAGGACAAACTTAATTTAAGTTAAATTAATAAAACTACCTACTCGCAAAGTATCTGCAAATATTCTTAAAAGCTTAACTAATTAAGAATAGAATTCCATACGACGTCTTAATTATGTTATACAATGCCCTCGCTGACTCTATATTAAGCTACGGAATTACTAGCTATGGTAGAACATATAAAACGTACTTAAACAAAATTCAAGAATTGCAGACTAGAATCATTAAAAAAATCGTATCACCTAACATTAAAAATAAATTCGGCGATGACTATAAAAAACTACTTAAACACTGTTGTATTTTACCTATTTACTACAAATTTAAATATCATTTGTTGAAGGAACAGTTTTTTAACTTAGACATACAACATAAAATAAAACATAAAATTACGACTCGAAAAATAGTAAAACAAGATTTAATTATAAATACAGCTCCAAATAACACCTATGGTACAAGAACAACTAAGTATATAGTACCTCGTTTACTAAATAACTTAAATAATAACCTTAAGAATTCGATTTCATCTGCTAATATAGAAAATAAGTTAAAAGCCCATTTCCTTGACACCCTGTATTAGTTTTATGCTGACGCCGCTCGGTCCGCACCGAGCTGCCGTTCGGCTGGACACGGTACGTTATACGGTTATACTACTCGCTCACTCTCGTTGAGCTGCACCTGCACACCCTCACAAGCAGGTGTCGTCTCACTCACGCTCATTGTGAGATGTTGGCTGTTGTTGTACCTGCCTACCGACCTATTTAATACCATATCTATACAATATTTGTTAAATACTGATAAACTGTACAATGTCCATTATGTTATTTTGCGAGTGTGGAATGAACTATTTTTATTTATAAGTGTAGTCATAAGATCTAAACGATTTTCAGCACGCCAGACAAATCCTCGAGATTTATGGCCTGCATTTTGTTTTTTAAGTAATTTCATAACTTTATTTTAAATAAAAAAAAAAAATATATTTACATGGTGTTTAAAAAGCATTAATAAGAAAAAAGAAAATAATTTAAGCTCACATTTTAAATTAAGAATTACAATAAAATTCATTTCATTTTGTGGTAATATAATATATATATTTTGTATTTCATTTATTTTTATAAAAAAACGTTTTAGATTTTTATAAAAACTTAAATTTAAGAATGAAAATATATTAGTGAATAATTATTTTAAAATAAGAAGTAAATTCCCTGTCCTCGTACGACATATTTTGTAAAACTTCTTGTACAAATTTCTGATGTATGATGATATTGTTTCAGATGTATTTCTGTTGTTACTATAGCAACAAATATTGAAAACAGAATAAAATAATTATTTGTTAATGTACGGAACCATTTTTGCACGAGTTCGACTCGCACTTGATTGGTTTCTAAATTTAAATATGTATAAGTATGACTTTTAGCATTAAACAAGGAAGATGTAAAATAAGAAAGCAAATCTTGATATTATTATAACCATTTTTTGTTACATCCATGCTTTCAGAGTTTTAATTTTTTGTCGTTCTTAAACACTGGATTGGATTATTATTTTTTATTTATTTAATCTATATTATAGATAATCTATATTATATAGAAATTTCATCATTAATTATCTTACTGTCCTATCCTACTAATATTATAAAGCTGAAAGTTTGTATGTATGTGACTTTGATACTCTTTCACGCAAAAACTACCGAACCGATTGCGATGAAACTTAGAATATTGGTGGCTGGAAACCTGAAATAACAATATGCTACTTTTTGCTGGTAATCCCGCGGGATCGGGACTTACGCGAGTGAAACCGTGGGGCGCAGCTAGTGTAGGATACTTTTGATCCCGATGATATTGCGGGATCGGGATTTACACGGGTGAAACCGCGTGGGGCAGCTTTTATCGTGTACCACCCTATTTTCTATATTACCAAAAGTAATAATTACAAAATCATCGAATAATTAAAGAAGTGAATACATGTAAAATTTATATTCATGCACTTTTAACTGTTTAAAATGTAATTTACTTCAAATCCCGCCTTTATTGGATTTAACGCGCCTATAAAAGTGGTAACCACTCCATTCAGCATGATTATTCCGGTCACGGCCAAAAGGTGACAAAATTAAGCCCTACTAAATTATGATTAGGTGTTTCGGTCGACCATTTGTGATTATAGAGGAAGGTAATCTTACTTCATACTAACATTATAAACGCGAAAGTTTGTATGCATAATGTAAGTATGTATGTATGTGAGGTAGTTACTCTTTCACGCAAAAACTACTGAACCGATAGCGATTAAACTTGGAATATAGTTAGCTGGGGACCTGGATTACCAAATAGGCTACTTTTTATTCCGATATTTCCGCGGGAACGGGACTTACGCGGGTGAAACCGCGGAGCGCAGTAAAGTAATATTATAAACGCGAAAGTTTGTATGTATGTGAGGTAGTTACTCTTTCACGCCAAAACTACTGAACCGATTGCGATGAAACTTGGAATATAGATAGCTGGAGACCGGGAATCACACATAGGCTACTTTTTATCCCGATATTCCCGCGGGAACGGGACTTACGCGGGTAAAACCGCGGGGCGCAGTTAACATCGATAGGTAAGAAGTGGTATAACTAATTACAAATTGTACCCACGCAAATTATGAAAGTTTAGTATAAATTAGTGTCGCACTTTGATCTGTTAAAACAGTCACTTGAACTACTAAAAGTGGGAGCCCCACTTAGATAGGTATCTATTTTAAGTGTTTTGTTTTTAGCACTTGCTGTTACGGCGGCAACATTAATACTTACATGATCTGTGATATTTTAACCATCTAGCTATCACGATTCGTGAGATTCTCATAAAAACTTATCCAAAATTTAATATCAACATTATTCAATAGCAAGCACTGCAGTCAATCTTTAATATCAAATTTGACGTTTATGAAATAACGTTTGATATTTTTCAATAAAATATTCTTTGGACAATACTGTCATCGATTCATTTTTTAATTTATTCGTTCATTCATTCGTTCGTCATAAATTTTTAGACAAGGCAATTACAGGAATAAGCCCCCAGGTGACATATAGACGGATAGTGGAGTCTTGGTAAAAGGGTTTCAGTTTTCACTCCTGGATACAGTTTGTCTTTAAGAAGAATAACAACCGACCTTAAGGAGTTTGGCAGGAACGCGGTGAGGAGTTGTGTTGCTAAATTTTCAGTTGAGTGAAACCTAGCTCAAATGCGTGTAAACTGTTTAATTTCGGAAACATATTATTCAATTTAGATTCGTGAAGGAGTACAAGTGTAATGAATGTGGTAACCGTCATTGTGAAGAGCCACCATTTACTACGACGACTTGACTGTTTTAATGCAAATTGCAAAAATAAATATTACTTTCCAAATGGCCATAATCGGTTCACAACCTATAAGAAGTAATTACCTACCTTAATAGCATCCATTTGCTGAGCAGCAGCAGTATGATCATCACCAGCCACGATGGCAAACTTGGTCCACCCGAAGGCTTGCAGCAGGGCCACCACTGACTTGCTGACCTTGTAGGCTGGAGGCAGGGTGCGGGCAAACGTGGAGCCCAGGCCAGTGGCCTTATCGCGAGTGTTGTGGGCTCCAGCGCATTTCTACATGAACATAAAGAGAGAAGACAGGTTAATTTACGGCTTACCATTCTTCAGATCCTATCCTATCCTACCTAATATTACAAAGCTGAAACTTTGTGAGTATGTGTATATTGTTCCGTAGTGGTACAGGTTGTTTTAGTTTGAATATTTTTATCATTAGAATTGAGGGTAGGTACCTTTGGTAAATAAAACACAACTTGTGGGTAGATTTCATACAATCTATCAAGTTTGAATATCGAACGACACATTGACTCGCCACCTTTGGGCGAGAACACCCGTTTGCGCATCATAAATTATTATCGTCCGCGCCGCGTATCACGCGTGGACCTCATCATCATCCTTTCGACACACCGTCTGCGGTAGAAGATTGAAGACTAGCAGCCTATGGATATTATGCTCAAGGATCGTGGATCAGTTGTCAATATCGACTCGATAACGTCGATAGTACAGGTCAGTGGTTAACTCTTAGACATATATTAATAATAATAATTGGCCTTTTCATCAAATGTTAGATGATTTATATAACGCATGCAACTTTTAATCCATGCTATTAATGGCGCTGTAGTGCCCGGGACGTTGTTAGGTGGAGTAGGCTTGCCCAGCACCTATGCCACCCTCTAAGCGTAGCCAGCCATGCCCAGAGGAAAGAACTGGTCAATACGTCTGGAGCTAACTTAGCCGTGGGTTCCCTCATGAAGTTTCCTTCACCGTATGAGCGATGTTATTTACGCACTTAACTTGTATGTGTATATGTGTGTACGTTACTCAATCGCTGAACCGCTGAATCGATACTATGAAACTTGGAAAATGTAACTGGAAACTTGGAATACCACATAGGTTACTTTTATCCCGATAATCCCGCGGGACCGGGACTTACGCGGGTGTAACCGCGGGATGCAACTAGTTAAATATATTTGCCAAAGAAAATCGAACACACCCACATAAAAAAACCTTGTATAACCTGATTGCTTTTTTTAAGATAGTGACGTTTTTAATTGGTAGGTAGAGTAGGTAATTAGAACTATTAAGTTAAATTAAGTTTAAGTTTGGGAAAAGCGACATCTCCAGCTAGTGCGTTAATTAAAATTAACAAACTAGGACGCGATCCTAGATGTAATTCAATGCCGTCAGATGGCGTTAACATGCCTAAGTTGTAGTGAATGGAAAAGATATTGAAGCGATAATTCGGCGTTTGAGTCACCGCGTCGGTAGACTAAGAGGCCTAAGTCGCATTCGGATTGAGATGCGTTGGTTTGAATCCCGCCTGACGTAGACCGTGCGCTGTGTTTTTGTGGATATATATTTTCTTTTAAAATAGTTCTATTAACGCCCAGTGCGGGATTAAGCACTTTAAAAATAAAAATATAATTTGAGTAGTAATTAATTTAGTAATTTAGTTTTGGGGGTATTTAGTGTGAGACCGTTATTTGATAGCCAATTTAGTACCCGGTTGAAGGCAGTTTGTGAAAACCTTTCGGCATCAAACCAAGAATTTGATGTGACAGTGAGCACAGTATCATTAGCGAAGAAATGTATCTTTCCGTGGTCCAGTTTAAGTTGAGTCAGGTCATTAATGAATACTAGAAAGAGGGTGGGGCCGATAATACTACCTTGTGGTATTCCTAATGATACTGGTAGTTCTTCGCTAAAGGTATTGTTAATTTTAACTAATTGAGATCTACCAGATAAATAGCTGTCGAAAAGTTTGAGTTGAACATGACGAATGTCTAGTCTTTCCAGTTTAGTCAGAAGGGTGGAGATAGGAACCGTGTCAAATGCTTTTGCAAGATCTAGGAAGATAGAGATAACTTTTTTAGTATGGTTTAGATTAAACCATGAATTAAACGCGATTAAATCCAGTAAATAAAGTGTTTTATTATGCAAAATCGCGAAAACCATAGAAGAAAATATGGTTTAGATTCTTAACAATGTAGGTAGCTCGAATACAGCATCGGAAGTAGAAATGTTTTGCCTAAAGCCGAATTGGTTGGCAGATAGTAGATTATTTTACTCAAGAAATGTAAATAAATTTTATACAAAGTGTAACGGGTATGCCCTTTAAGCCGAAAGGGGGTTGTTCTACACTTTTGTTCTACGACTTTTGAAAAATCTAACTTTTTTTTGAAATACTTTGAGGTTATTTTTCACTCAAAAAAACAGCTGCTTTTGAAAAAAAAAGGTAATTTAAGTTTTGATTGTAGTAGACCAAACTAAATGAAAGGGCAAAATAAGGGCAATGACCTCGAACTCTGAGAAACAGCTGATTTTCAAGTAAACTTTACACTTTAAATTTTCGAAAAGTACTTCGAATTTTCAAAAGTCGTAGAACAAAAGTTGTTCGCCTAGAAGTCCAAAACAACCTCCTTTTGGCTTAAAAGGGCTTATCCGGTTACATCTTGTATAAAAACCATTTGATTTTTTATAATAAAATGCTAGTAAGTACATAATATATCCCTTCTAAGAAATTAATTACCCTAACCAAGAAATTCCTAAAACGTTTCTAGGTAATTCAGATTTAAGAAAGAGTATTTAGTTAATTCCGAACAACAGGTAATCTCTAAAACAATTACGAACAAAATTAATTAAATAAAAAAAAATACAAACTTTGATTTAGTTAGAAAAGCTTATTTCAAATACTTACAATTTTAGGATTAGGTATTATATTTAAAACTTGTTACAAAAATTATATTAATTAATTGTTTTCTTAATTATGTTTTAAACTAGCAATGTCTCGCGGACTTTCTCGCTTTTAGACTTTTACCAATGGGAACAAAAAGTGTGCCCAGGCGGGTAAACATAGGAGGGTTGGTGTCAAACAGTCGGCAGGCCGTTAAAACATTACCAAATATGTAATTGATATGGTCAATAAGCTACCAGACTCTCAAAAGGATCAACATTTGACGACCTCTGTGGCGCGTCGGGCGAAGGCCCGACTGCAATGCGGAAGGTTGTGGGTTCGATTCCCGCCGGGTGCAAATATATTTACGCTTTAAAATAAATATTTGTATCTGGTCTGCGTGTCTTTCTTTGTGTCTAATGGATGTATTTACAAAAAAAACAGCTAGTAACCATAGTACAAGCTAGTGATTAGTTTGGGGCTAGATTGCGCTGTGGCATCATCGGAGCGACGGACGGTAAAAAATAAAGTACACCAAGTTAAATAATTAAACACAATATTTACCGGGTTTTACTCGGGTTTTATTTAATAAAGGCATTATTACTAAAGTACCGAGCTTTCGCTAACTTAACAGTTAGCTTTTTCAAGGTGAGATGTAATCTGTTAATCATAAAATGTTTTAAATTAGATATTTAAATTATATATATAATTAGAATTAGAATTTAGAAGACAGAAGAAAGTCATGGGGTTATTTATTTTTGTTGCAATATGATTCACATTGTCGCATATTTAGGGCTATAGTGGAACTGAAGCAGTATTCTATCATAATCTCTACCAACAAAAAAGTTCAAAAGTAATTTTGTCTATCGGTTAAAATAAATTGTAACAACAACATCCACCCCCCCCCCCCCCCCCCTACGGGACCCGCCTCCGGAGCTTCATGAAGCCATCTTTACACTCCCTTCCTACAACTCTAGAATTTTATTATAAAATTATATACAAGATATAACGGGTATGTCCTTTTAAGCCGAAAGGAGGTTGTCCTAGATGTCTAGGGGAACAACTTATATTCTACGATTTTTGGAAATTCGAAGTACTTTTCGAATTTTTAAGTGTAAATTTTACTTGAGAAAATCAGCTGTTGTTCAGAGTTCGAGATCATTGATCTTATGTTGTCCTTTCATTTAGTGTGGTCGACTACAATCAAAACTTTAATTACCTTTATTTTCAAAAGCAGCTGTTTTTTCAGTAAAACATAACCTAAAAATTTTCAAAAAAAAGTGCGAATTTTCAAAATTCGTAGAACAAAAGTTGTTTTGCCTAGACGTCTAGAACAACCCCTTTTCGGCTTAAAAGGGCTTACTTGTTACACCTTGTATAGTATCACTATGACCATCTATTGATACTACTCCTTTCCATAACTTCCCAGCTACTTTTCCACAAAAGTACATAGTTTAGGATATCCCCACGAAGTCCTATTTAAATGTTTCGCCCTCAATAACTATTCGAACCGTGAAAATATCTATTTTGGGAAAAAATATAAAAAACTCAATACATTTCAATAGGAAAGGTGAAATAGAGGGCAATACCTACCTATATGAAAAATAACTCTTTGTCTGTGTGCGACACGTGTGTGAATAAATGTGGGTTTAGAACGAAACTTGTGTTACAAAATAATAAATTACCTAGCCTATGAGTATACCTACACTATACTTTGTATTTGTAATTATTAAACTTTTAACCATTGAGAGGAACATGAGACAAAGTAAGTATACTAATAAACTTTCAAAACTAACAAGATTTTACCTCATCTTACAGTATATAAACGCGAAAGTATGCAAATATAGATGTCTGTATGAATGTGACTTTGTTACTGAATCACGCAAAAACTACTGAACCGATTGCGATGAAACTTGAAATATAGGTAGCTGGAAACCTGGAATAATACATAGGCTAATTTTTATCCCGATATTCCCTCAGGAACGGGACGTACGCGGGTGAAACCGTGGGGCGCATCTAGTAATTTCATTTTTGTCTGGGGCTTAATAGCGTGATTTTTACTTTTCAATGTTCTTACCACGACGTCTAGAGCATGTTTCAATGATCTTGGTTTCGAGGGGACACAATCGAATCAAGTATACCAACTATTTGTGCCTTTTCAGAATAAACTCATTTTTTCCATTTTAATCGCGTTTCGCTCTTTATAATTTTAAGCTTTTTGAACGTCCGATGTTTCGATGCATGTCTTTCTAGACCTCTGCTAAAGTCTCTTTTGGAATCTACTTAATTTTCATCGAAATTATTATACTGACAGAACATAAAAATTTACGAAGTTCACACTAAAATCAATACACATAAGACGTAGCCAAATGATCAGGATCACTCGTGACTTGAAGACCCCCAAGTTGTAGACATCCGGGAAGACAGACTCAGGCAACTGATTCCATTCCCTCGCAGCAAAGCATGCAAAAGCAAAGAAGCAAGCCTCGTGCATGAAAATAGCGTACAAAGACCAATAAAGCATTTGTTTTATGATCCGGTCTGTTTTCAAACAATAATCAAAAGTCTTCGACTAGTACAGTCGGAATACAGATTATGTATCCATGTAGATATCCATAACTACAGCTATAACGTCCACTTACAACAATGTCTGCGTTAGAATATCCGACCCAAGTTTAGTTTATCAATTTAGTTACAAGCATAGCTAACAGGTGTCGCTACTAGCGCAACAAACAAACAAACAAACTTTATTACCTATCAACTCGGATGGCAACTTGTAATTTCAAATTCATATTCTAAATATTTTATGATTGACAATACCGTCAATACCTATATTATCAAATGACAATAACACTAAATCTTTAAAAAAATTAGAGGAATGAATGGGGCTCGAACCACCGCATATTGAATCTCAAAGCAAGGTAGTTAACCAGTCTGCTAATCCAACTTTAACAAACGTAATGAAATAATGAATCTATACCAACAAACGGCTACTTGCTACCTACAAAATATTAATATAATGTCGTATTATTGAGATTGATGCTTCATCCTATTGCTTTAGAAAAAGAAAGTAAATTGTGGGTAGTTGTAACATAATTTTAAATAACTGACCTTTTTACATAAAATCATTTCGTTCAAACGAATAAGCCATTGTGGTTACTGTGCTTTTCGTTCTTTTTATTTAAATTTCATTTAAAGTATGTTGTAGTGTTATGTAATGAAGAAAACAATTAAATTACATTCGTTAAATCTAACGGTGAGTTAAAATATAGTTGGGAAACTATGGTCATGTCTATTCAATTTCAAAAAGAAGCATTAAAATTAATAACCTGGTTTATCTACTTACAGAGAAAAACAATCCGGCTATGGGTTAAAATATATGGAGAACCGGAGACCCAGTAACGACATAAGGTGGGGTCAAATGACTTCAAACTGGGACTTATCAGTGGTCATGCGAAACAAAAGAAAATCTCCCTAGTGACATCAACTAGGGAGTGGATGAGTGGAAACAATTTGTGCTACAATATGGTGAATAGCATGAAAAATAGACTTCAACAAATAATTAATAGTTTAAATAGGCCTTTACTTTATAAAATATTGTTCTTATTGTTGTGTTCTGAGTGTTATGTTGGGTGTTTTTATAAAAAGTGTTTGCATTATAAAAAATAAGATGTCACAAGTGATGTTATTGTGTATTTGGTAGAAAATGTATAATATAAATACGTTTCTACCTATACCATACATGTAATTCACGAAATTGGCATTATTGCAAAGTAAGAATTTTTTTATAGAACCACCCACAATACAATAAGTCTTGTAAGGCGTTGTTTGTAAGAATAAAGTGTTAAAAAACATTTTTTTTTCTTATTTTTAAAGTTAAGTGTAATTTATACTAAGATAAATCATACAAATGCAAAAATAAATATATAAATTAAAACTTAATACATAAAATTCAATCAAAAAGAATTACTGCAGTCAGGTTTCTAACTCGATAGTGTCTGTCATGCAAATCCATATAAGATACCGCTGGACCAAATGATTTTTAGAAATATGGTCTAAAATAACTAACTGTTGATAAGCCGTTTCGTTGTAAGTAGACGTTAGCTGTAGCTATGGATATCTACGGTGGATACTTTAATCATATTCTGTCTGTACTACATAAGAAAACATTTTATGATTTATTGGACACAAACAAACTTAAAAATACATTTGAAAAAAATATAAAACTACGTAATAAAACACTTTATTTATCGGGTTTAATCGCGTTTTTAACCGACTTCAAAAAAAAGGAGGAGTGATAACCTCCTCCTTTTTTTTGAAGTTCGTCTGTATGTATAATTTTTTTTTTTTTGTAGTTACACCGATTACTCGAAGACGGCTTGACCGATTAAGATGATTCTTTTTTAATGGATAGGTGGGAGCTCCAAGATGGTCCCATAAAAATTTGATATGGATCTGATAAGGGTCTTCGGAGTGATGAACGGAAATGCTCCTCAAAACGCATTAATCAATCCAATTGTTTATCGATTACTCGAAGATGGCTTAACCGATTGAGATGATTCTTTTTTTAATGGAAAGGTGCTTTGAGATGGTTTCATAAAAATTTAATGATGATCTGATGAGGATCTTCGAAGTGAGGACCGGGAATGCTCCTTAAAACGCTGTATTCAATTCAATTATTCATCGATTACACAAAGATGGCTTGACCGATTGATATAGTTCTTGTTTTAATGGAAAGGTGGAAACTCCGAGGAGGTCCCATAAAAGTTTAGTAAGGATCTGATGAGTATCTTCGGAATGATGGACAGGATAGCATCCCAGAATTCAATAAATTACTCATGTTTGGACTTCTACCAAAAATAATAGACCCCTAAAGAATTAAGTACAGATTGATTGGGCACCTGAAACCACCTTCTAATCAGCAAACTGCTCAATAATTAAAATAACGGTAACAATATTGTTGATTTTTAGGTAGGTAGGTATACTAAAAAGGGTAAAATGAAAATATAATTAAAAAATTACAGTTTTAGGTTGGTTCCATATTGTACTTAGTTTGGCTGCCCGACTTCAGATGATAAAACAGATTTATTAGTCGGTGGCACTGTACCTATGTAGAGGTTATTTTGGTCTTTTCTATCAATTCTTTTTTTTTGTTGTTTTTTAAATAATTTTTTGTTTCTTTTTTGAAGTGGGTTTTTTAATTTTTAAATTACTTTTTTTATTCATGGTTTTTAACGAACCGAGCTGTCGCCAACTTTACAGTCGGCTTTTTCAAGGTTGACACAACTTAAACCCGATTAAACCCGATAAATAAAGTGTTTTATTATGCAAAATCGCAAAAACCATAGAAGAAAACTACTTAAATTAAAATTAAACTAATTAAAAACTAAACTATCCTATACTATCCTTCCTACTAATATTAAAAAACTGAAAGTTTGTGAGTCTGTGTATGTGTGCTTGATACTCTTTCACGTAAAAACTATTGAACCGATTGCGACGAAACTTGGAATATAGGTAGCTGGATACCGGGAATAACACATAGGCTACTTTTATCCCGATATTCCCGCGAGAACGGGAATTACGCGGGTGAAACCGCGGTGTGCAGCTTGTATATCTAAATAAAACATTATCTAAATCTCAGCTAAACCCTTGGTGGAGGGGAAAGTGGCCAGAATGCTGGCTGCATTGCACCGTTGTATGCAAATACTTATTTACTGGGCAAAATACATGTCAGCATTCCGGTCACCCGATGCCTCCACCAAACGTTTAGCTAGCTCTTTGTACAACTCTAGAGCGGCCGGCCTCCACGGTTTACATTGTATTAGGGGTTAAAGTATGAAATTGCCGATTTGTACTGAAAATCTTAATTGCTTATTTTTTAAATTTTTAACAAATTTATTTAATCAAAATAGTTGCCATTATTATCTATACATTGCTGCCATCTAATGGGAAGGTTATTAATGCCTTTTCGATAGAACTCCGACGATCTAGACTGCACAAACTGTGTGAAAGCATTTTGTACTGCCTCCTGGGAAGAAAACTTCTTGTCACGTAGATAATTGTCCAAATCACGAAAAAAATGGTAGTCCGTTGGAGCAAGGTCTGGTGAATACGGAGGATGACGAATAGTTTCTAAGTGCAGTTCCTGAAGAGTCAAAATGGTTTCTCGTGCTGTGTGAGGTCTCGCGTTGTCGTGGAGCAATAATGGTGAAGATCGATTCATGAGTCGGGGCTGTTTTACTGCTAGTTTTGTCAACATGGTTCGGAGTTCGGCACAATAGACATCTGCCGTAATTGCTTGACCAGATCGAAGAAAACTATAGTGAATAACAACATGCTGAGACCACCAAACAGTTACCATTACCTTTTTATTGGTAAGTTTTGCTTTAGGACACTGTTGTGGCATTTGACCTGGGGTCAGCCATTGCATTTTTCTTTTCCGGTTATCATAAAGAATCCACTTTTCATCACATGTTACAATTCGATCCAATATTCCTTCATTTCTGTACCGGTTCAACAAGGCAACACAAGTTTCAACACGCGTTTCTTTCTGCAGATCAGTCAAATCATGAGGCACCCATTTTTCGTATTTTTTTATTTTATTGATTTGACGCAAGTGAGTCAATAAAGTGGGTAAGGTAACATTAAACTATGCCGCTAATTCCTGGGTAGTTTGACTAGGATCGGCTTCCACTATCTCTCTTAATTCATCGTTATTCACCTGTGTGGGCGGTCTTCCTCGTGGCTCGTTCTTTAAGTCGAAATTTCCATCACGAAAGCGTTTACACCAAAATCGCACGGTGCGTTCATTAGTAGACCCCTCTCCAAACGCAGCATTGATATTGCGGGCTGTTTCTGCCGCGTTAGTTCCGTGTCGGAACTCGTATTCAAAAATCACTCGAATTTTCGCAGTATCCATCTTTCTTGTCTAAATTGAATAACAAAAACAATTGAAAGTCGATATTCAAATGTTTCACATTTTTTAAAAAAAGAACATCACAGAAACCATTTGAAAAAAGTTTCATTCGAAAACCTCAAACCATGAAGATTCTATGTCAATTCAAAGAACCTATTGCAATAAAACGGCAATTTCATACTTTAACCCCTATTATTTTCTATTTCATGTAATTACATTTGAAACTACAGGCGGCAAAACAGCAAAGTTCTACAATAAAAATGCCACGTGCTTCAACAAAGTATATCAACGAAACAAGTGAACGGAAATTATTTTAACAAGAATCGAACCCACAAGCTTCTGCATTGCAGTCGGGCAGTCGCCCGCTGCGCCACAGAGGCCGTCAAAACCTATACGGAGTATAACCGCTATACCAAAAGAATATAAAGATATACTAGCTGCGCCCCTGCGGTTTTACGTGCGTAAATCCTGTTCCTACGGGGATGTCGGGATAAAAAGCCTATGTCTGTCTAGCCTATGTGTTATTCCCGGTATCCAGCTACCTTTATTCTAAGTTTCATCGCAATCGGTTCAGTAGTTTTTACGTGATTGAGTAACAAACATCCAAACACACACACTTTCACGTTTATAATATTAGTAGGATAGTAGGATTAGTAACCACCACATGAGTAAAAACCCCATGAGTTTCTTGTGGCTTCTTCTCATCGGAGGGCGCGTTCCGAAGCCACACTAAAATCAATACACCTAAGACGTAGCCAAATGATCATGTGCATTTAATGTTGTACAAGAATCTAAAGGAAATAAACTATTTTGATTTTGATTTTGAGTAGGATTGCCGCAGACTGTATTAAAAATAACTTCGATAGTTTAGTCGAGTATGATGGATAAAAAATAGGTAAGTCGTCGAAAACTAACTCGAGAGTAACCTCATGTTTGATCGAACGTAACCTAAGTAAACAGAATTAACTTTGAGGATTTTTACATTTCGTAGACATAATACATTTGTAGCGCGTAGCATTATTTTCGTAGCTGTTTGCTACGATTTCGTAGCTTCAACGAAGTATTCTGTATTTTCCACGGTGATAATTTTCATCTTACTTTTTATTTTTTATTTTGTCACATCTTACTAATATTATAAACGTGAAAGTTTGTATGTATGCAACCGATTGCGATGAAACTTGGAATATAGGTAGCTGGAGACCTGGAATAACACAGAGGCTACTTTTTAATTGCCGCGGGTAGCTGTAGCTAGTAAGCAGTAAATAAATATCAAAGCGCCATCTAGCTTCAAATTAAGCAAATAGGCTGGTATTATCTTAACCACATAACGAATAGAATTGTTTACTTGACGATCTCTGTGGCGCGTTGGGCGAATACCAGACTGCAATGCAGGAGGTTTAGGCTTCAAATCTCGCCGGAAAAAAGTATTTTTAAATAATAATAATAATAATAAGTATTTTTATATAAAGTATTTTTAAATAATAATAATAATAATAAGCCCGCAGGGCACCTTGAGGCGAGGTGTCGGGGAGTAGCGACCCCGCGGGTTCCCGAGTGCTCCAGGGGGAAGTCACCGTTCCTCACCTCCGGCTTGCCTTAGTTGGCTGGTCGAAGTGAACACTGACGAGGAAGCGGTCCCCCGCCTCTGGCTTGCCTTCACCGGCCGGTCAGAGTGGAGTCGCGAGAGCAGAAATGCTCGAAGGATGGACGCCTCACGTCAGTGATGAGTTGGCCCGCTCCACAGGATCTCGACCTAGGATGGTTTAAAATCCAGTGAGGTCCCTCCATCCTTCAGCCTCTCACACCCCTGTTGCCCCCTGGCTGTAATTTGCTCGGCTTATTTAGGGTGGCCCAGTTTGTGAGTTGGCGAGTCTCCGTCTGCCATTTTTACGTGTTTTTAACATTGTTACGGCAGGCGCCATATTCCCCATAGTTCCCCCCAGTACCCGATCCACTACCAACCCATTTCCATAGCCCAAGTAGTTTTCACCCGTAATTTATTCATAGTTCTATCCGACCCGGGGGTTGTCCTTGGCTGCATTTTATAGTGCAGACAGGGATAATTGCCGGTTTGGTTTCCATCACATATTTTTAAATTAAAATGTTACTAAAACGGGCCTCTACGTGTTGGCTTCGGCCCCACGCACGCCTTCCAAAGGTCCGGGTGCTCCATAGCCCCGAGAATCCAAAATGGTAACAACAAATAATAATAATAATAAATAATAAATAAACATTTATTCATCCCACAATACAAGTTTACATTCCAAACTTAGGTCTAAAAAAATAATAGGTACAGCAAACGGTTAAATCAAACCTATAATATTGTGGGACACTGATGTCCGAGTTAGGCTAATGCCTGTATTACGGATCACCAGGATCCCCCGTCGAGGAGTTTAGAATACCTGGATTCGTAATCTAAATTTAGTTAGTTTTGTGTGTGTAGCCAAATTAAGGGCAGGTGAAATAAATAAAAGATGTAATCCAAAAAAAAGGAAATAATTAGAACAAATAAATACAAAATAAATACAATAGATAGATAACTGTGTCAGATATAAATATATAAGCAATACAATATTACAACGTAGACTGCAATATAGATATGTATCGGAATAGAAGACTAAATAATAATACATAAACAAATAATCAGAAATTAAATAATGCGGTTAGTCAAATCAAGTAAGTTTTCCGTATCGTTATAGTTTAGTGTTTGAAGCCAGTTTTTAACCACGTTTTTACACCTTCCTGAAGAGAGATCGTAGATAGATAGGATCCAATTTATTTTGTTATAGAGATTGCTACCCTGAAAGCAAAAGAAGTGATGTGAAAAGAATGTCTTAAGGGGTTTGGGGGGTTTGCATACAATATCCCATCTTCTTCTACTGAGGACTTTTTGAGGGTTGTACTCAGTTTCAAGATGTTGTTTGAGAACAGTGTGCAATATGTATAGCTGTCGCACTGTCAAAACTTTGCATCTGGCATATAAGTCATCAGTAGGGTGGAGAAAAGGGAGGAAGTTAGAAACTTTGAGGACAGCTCTCTGTGCTCTTTCTATTCTTAGAAAATAGGTCTTGCCTGCACAACCCCAGGAGGTGATACAATATACGAACAGAGATTGACATAGGGCATAGTACACCGATTTTAACAGAACTTGATCCGCAACATGTCGTAGATTTTTAAACACAAAGACCAGTTTACGTGTGCGCGCTGCTAAAAGGTCAATGTGTTGGTGGAAGCTTAACCTGCTGTCGATTATGACTCCGAGAAATAAAAATAAATATTTGTTTCTATAATTGATTTATTTGTTTATATAAGAAAAGTACCTATATGTACATATAGAAAGCGGTGTTGGTCTAGTGGTAGATACCCCGACTTTCATTCCGAAGGTCGTGGTTTCGAATCCCGAACGCGCACTAATGCCTTTATCTTTAAGAACAATTTATGTGCGCTACATCGCTCTTACGGTGAAGGAACCCCATGGCTTAAAATCACTCATAAAGGCGCAATAGTAGGGCTAATTGCGGAAACACACAATTAAAACTTTTAACTTTAACGGATATATATACATTGTCTAGGTATCTTAAAACAAATGTAGTAGATCGCAATGTAGCTAGATGGCGCTGTGTGATGTTCACAGACATTACTTATAACAATTCTTGGTGTATCTATACTACTTATAATAAAGTGTATAATTTGCACCAAACATAACACCATCATTTTATTTAATAATAGTTTTTGCTAGCTGCGCCCCGCGGTTTAACCCGCGTAAGTCCCGATCCCGCGGGATTATCGGGATAAAATTAGCCTATGTGTTATTCCCGGTATACAGCTACCTGTATTCCAAGTTTGTGAGTTTGTGTGTATGTGTGTTTTTTACGTGATTGAGTAACAAACACACATACACACAAACTCACAAACTATCAGCTTTCTAATATTAGCAGGATAGGATAAAAAAAAATTGCATGATATGTGTGCTATGCGACGGTAATGTATGCGAAACTTTTATGTAATTTAAGACCAATTTGTACTATACTTTAGGCGAAATCTTCAAAAATATTTGTTTGTTTGAATGAAAAGGCTTCGATACTGGGCCAATTTCAAGAACTCTTTCACCATTAGAAAGCCAAATTATCGAGAAATAACATAGACTATTTTATGATCGCGATAATTCCCCTAGATCGGGACATAGTCGGGTGAAGCCACGTGACGCAGCCAGTCCCAAATCTGCGTAACAAAAGAAATTGCAAAAAAATACCGTAACATTCGTAAATTCACCTTTCACGTAATGGAAGGTTCGACAACAACTCGTCGGGACAGACAACAAATAATGGCACATTAAAGCTAAGTATCTCATATAAAAACATCACAGAGTATTTTTTTATTTGGGGGAAATATAATTCATAAAAAAATTCCACAGTTCCACAACTTTATGAACATCAATACTCGTTTCACTTATGTATCATATGTATGTACAACAACAATATGATATAGATTTTGTTTTAGACACCTACGAAGACTATTTAATTTTTGCCGTGTAAATTGCCAAGTGACTTCTCGATATGTACTAAATTAACCGACTTTGTTTTCGTTCGATTTTTTAATCAAATAATTGTTTTTGAAATGCTTTTCCAACATTTTTTTTTTGCACCCGACAGGACTTGAACCTGCATCTCTGGGGATCCGTCCCAACGCCTTTTCCAATTTGGCCACGGATGCATGTTCAATCGAGTCGAAATTAGGGATTGCATTTCTTATTGATTACGTTTTTATGTTTTAAGGCACGCAGCGCCATCTACCGACAATAATTGTGATAGTTGAAAGTAGCTTAAGGTTGCATTGTCATCTGGTTCTGAACTATTCTCAAAGTTTCAGCCCGCTAGCTAGTCGGGAAGTGCCTCAAATTGAAGTTGCAAGATTCCGCCCGGACCGATAAACAAACAAACAAGAATAGTGAGCGTATAAAAACGTGGGAAAATATTGATTTCGATAGGATGCTTGTACACAACATTTTTTTGGGTTTTTTGTGATCATGTGGTAAATTACAACCATCATACAAATACAGTTATATATAACTAGCTGAGCCCTGCGGTTTCTCCCGCGTAAGTCCCGATCCCGGCTACCTTTATTCTAAGTTTCATCGCAATCGGTTCAGCGGTTTTTACGTGAAACACACATACTCACAAACTTTCAGCTTTATAATATTAGTAGGATAGGATTTGAACAGGACGACGTATCATAGTACGCCTTTTTTACCCGGCTGCAAGGAAAGGGTTATGTTTTTTACACAATTACTTATGTTTCATTTTTCTTTTTTGGAGTAGACTTCCGTGGCTTCTTACTGCCTAGCCTCTTGCCCAGCAGTGGGACAAACTATTGACCTATAATGTATGTAATGTTTTTGCTAATTTACATTTCAAAACTAGTGTCATGAAGAATAAAGTCAATTTTACAAAAGCAGTCTCACAGCGGTTCAAGCAATTCTATTAAGAACAGCGCTGTGTCTACGCAAAGAGAATGACTATAAATTGCATGTCGCTTCGTTTCCTAATATAAAATCCGCTTTAACTAAGCAATATAAAAGTCAGTTTTCTCATAATATCAATCGAGGGTAACGTTATACAAAGAAGACTGTGCTCTGTGAACAAAAAGGAGCTAAATGCTCTAAGATTGTTATTTCTTATTCTTGCTGGATACGCGTTTTCACTTTTTCGTTCATTACTCGGTTTCTACTAATTGGATTTTGATACAAAGTATACCACGAACTGCCTAGAAAATAGAACTATCCAATATTGAAAACAAGATTTCAATCGGATTAGTAATTTTTAGTTGTATATAGAACAGACATAGAAATAGACAGACAGACATGAATTTTAAAAATTATATAATTTTGTACTACTACTTAACCTAACCTAACCTCCCCTAGACCACTTTTTTTTATTTACTTCCAAGTACAGACTTTTTGTCCTGTCTTCCTGTATTATAAGTACAGATGATCTGTTTATCAAATTTGACAAAGTTATGTGACGTTTGTTTCTGTCTGTCAATTTAAAAAACTTCTTGTCATAGTAAAAGACAAACAATACATAGTTACGCAGCTGTTAACCAGCGTTTTTAAGTAAGAGGGTACCTAGTGTCTTATCATCACACTAGTGGTTTGCTATCGAATTACGGACGGGATGGGTCCGCGGTAACGTATTCTCCACTGTTTACTGTAAGTGAGTGTCAGTCTGTGTAACTAAGTGAACTTGGAGACGACACAAATCACATAGAGTGGTTTAGTTTTAAGTTTATATTTCTCTTGGGACGTAATGTCTTAATAACCATAAGTTCCTGAAATCCAACGTGGATGGATACATATTTGAATTTCAAAAATGTCAATGTTCAGAACATCGAAAAAATAAAATATCCATCAACTGTTGTATTCAAAACTGACTAGAAACAAAAATTCTAACAATCTTTCTGGGTGTTTTAGAAAAAAGCATCCTCGAGGAGGTTAAATTATTGGGAATTTCAAACATTCTAAGATGAGGGGGTAATGATTTTCGATATTTTAACTCAATCGATATTTTAATTTTCGATGTTAAGAAAATTGATATATATGCTAAACGAAGGTTTTTAATTTACGCCATTTAAATATGAAGGTACCCATTCATTGAGTAAAACGTTTTATAAGTTGTATTACTTTAGAGTACGGTAGGCAATGATAACCCTGTGAGGTTTTGACATAAATAAATAATAAATAAATTCTGTGACCAACACACAGCGCCATCTAGTCCCATGGTAAGCTGCTAAGCTTGTGTTACAGTGACTAGACAACGGATATACTACTTATAATAATTTTTCTTTCACATTCAACCTAGTCAGTCCACTAACCTAGTTATATCAGTGAACCTTGAATCATATGTAGTTTACGAGGATAAATAAAAGATTGTGAACGTTATGTGGATGAATAAAACATACATGGCTATATGATAAGACCGTTTGGGATTATTTCTTTTGTACGGGATGTGGGGCTTTTTTTCGAGTCGCTTGTGGTTAGGGCAGGCTTAATGGCTTTAAAAATATGCTGAATAATACAGTTCCTGGTTGGAATATTTAAACATATCTTGAAGGGAAGTGCTTCAAATATTTTAGATAACATATAACATTTAATGTTGCTCTTACGGTGAAGGAAAACATCGTGAGGAAACCAACGGCTTAAAGTTGCGCAAAAAGGTCCAGTTGTAGAACTAATTGCGGAAACACACAGTTAAGTCTATAACTTTTAACTGAATAGGTTTCACCCGCGTAAGTCCCGTTCCCGCGGGAATATCGGGATAAAAAGTAGCCTATGTAACACATAGGCTACTTTTTATCCAGGTCCCCAGCTGCCTATATTCCAAGTTTCATCGCAATCGGTTCAGTAGTTTTTGTGTGAAAGAGTAACAACCTCACATACATACATACATACTTACATACAAACTTTCACGTTTATAATATTAGTAAGAAGTAAGAAAGTAAGATTTACTTGTGTTCTACAAATATTATTTGCTAGTTGCGCGGTTTCACCTGCGTAAGTTCTAATCCTGTGGGAATATCAAGATGTGTTATACACATAAAACTTCCCATTTTTATTAAAACTCGGGTCTCGATTGCGTTTGTACATTTTTTATAAATCTAAAATATAAATTTATAATTACCCCGACGTTTCGGCAAACGGATTACACCAGCTGTGGTCTTCCTGGGGTTTAATAAAAATGGTAATGAGCAGAAATCGTGGGAGTTTATAAAATGTATAAACCTTCCTATTGAATCACTCGATCTATTAAAAAAGCATATCAAAATCTGTTGCGTTGTTTTACCATCCCACTAGATCTATCAAAAACCTCACAAAATCTGTTGCGTAGTTTTAAAGATCTAAGCATATTATAAACAGACAGCGGATAGAGACTTTGTTTTATACTATGTAATAATAATGATAATGATGTAAAAGTTTGCGCAAACTAAGCTGAACTAACTTAGTTTAGTTGTGGATGTTCGGGGTAGAATTAAAAACTAAACACATGGTAAATAATGAATACAGTTACAGGGTGGAATGTTTTCAAATCTACGAGAGGAAAAGTGATCTAAATATTTTAGACAGCAAAATTCTGCACAAACTTTCCTTTATAGAAGTACCTACGTGTGTAATATTTCTCTTTTTTTTTTCAAATACTTAATGGTGTCGCACAACTCTTCGTATGCATAATAAATACTCTTTTGTGTGTAGTATGCTTTAGAATTTTATCTTTATAAATTTACGAATTATGATGGAGTAGGTAGCAGTATTCTATGTTTGTGCTTAACAGCTTTGTTCTAACAGATTAAAACTATGTTTGTTGCTGGCAACTGTTTAAATACAATCAAAAAAAGACTTACATGTGAAATAAGAGGTAAGTTCCACGCCGAGGCAAGTCGCGCTTCAGTGTGACAGGTGCCATCTGGTCCGAAGAATGCCACCACGCCGAGGTCACGCATCTGTGTCATCACCCTGTATCATACAATAGTAGATTGTACCAAAGCGAAGTGAGTGAAGGAACTATGAATTTCTAACAATCCGTGAAAATTGACGAAACCGTGGGCTGTAAGTTCCCGCGTTTTTAATTTGTATTTTTTTTAATTCAGCTGGCGGCGGGCGGCGTGACTATAGGCCGTCGTACCTTGTCGTACCAGCCAGTCTTTATTAAAACCACAGATTCAAACAATATTTGCGTTCGATTTCTTTGGCGCTGAACACTAAGATGTTCCAATTTCAAAAAGTGCGCGGCAAAGATTATTGTGGCGCGAGAGGATTAAAAACTCATTACTGCCCGCTGAAAGTTTTTTTATAAAACACCACCTTTGGGTGCGCTTAGAAGCGGATCAAGTCGTCCTTTTCGAATAGATGGAATGAAAAACAATGAAAACATTACATCAATTATATATATTTTACATGTCGGGAGTACTTCATACAACGATGGTAATATACTAAGAAATTTCTTCTTCTCCAATTTTATTGTTCTATATTCAATATACCTAATCCGCTGCAACCACTAAGGAAGACGGACTGTATCTTATTCCACTACCAACTTCCATCCATCTTCTAGAAGCGTGCTACATCTAAGGCTATAACATCACTTACTATCAGGTATGATAGTGGTCAAACGCTCATCTATCTTGTCTAAAAAACTCATACGAACCGGTCCGGTTGTAAATTGTAACACGTAGTA
The DNA here is from genome assembly GCA_949358125.1 of Idaea dimidiata. NCBI lineage: Eukaryota > Metazoa > Arthropoda > Insecta > Lepidoptera > Geometridae > Idaea > Idaea dimidiata. The sequence goes on from OX442340.1 coordinate 1,950,161, forward strand.
TACTTAGGTAGCGTAATTTAATTCAATTCTTCAGTCAATATAGGACAAGTAATCTCCATCTTACATAACATTGAACGTTGACCAAATTGAATTTATATTTTGTAAGCCTCAATTGTACAGTCAAAATTACTCAGAATTCGGCTTGAGGTACCAGGTACATATTTTAAAGTTTATTTTATTTCAATAACGTTTCTGTAATAATTATACATCCACAACCTACATTGAATTTGTAGGTAGGCAAAATGGTCAAATTATTCCTAAAAGTTGTATTGCGTGAAAATATGTAAGTAACTGAACGAATGTCGAGTATGTCCTTATTCGTTTCGCATAAATTACTGAACCGAATGCGATGAAATTTGGTATGCAGTTAGCTGGAGAGCTGTTAATTCAGCTCTCCAGCTAACTGCATACCAACATGGCCAACTTTTTATCCCGACATTTTGGCGGGATCGAGACTTACGCGGGTGAAACCGAGCCCGCGTTGTGCAACTTGTAAGTACCTCAGAGACAGACTCTCCTTATCCATGAAGAGTGGAAGCCTGGACCCGATGTCTGCAGCCACAAACCTAAGCTGCAAGCCAGGCAGCAAGCTCGGCTCGCGGTTCACAGCGGCAACTGCCAGTGGCATGGCGCCCAGCACAGTCTGAGGAATAACAGGTTTTTAGATTTCTCTTCTATTTTTGCGATGTTGGATTGTCTTGATTTATTAAAATAAAAGCTTTTAATGATTAAATTTTTAAATAAATAAGCGTTCTTTTTCATTTAAAGTTTTATAGATAATATATAGATGGTTGTACTATTATGGAAGTCGCCAAATAGATAGCCTTCATTCAAGTTTATCATAAGTGATTGGATAATAATCCAAATAATATAGTCGGAGAACTGTTAAAAGATAAGTCTAAATATTTAAAATATTCATATTCATACAATTTATTGGTAATAAATTCATAAAAATTTGGGATAAACAAAATAAAAACAATATTTAATCATAGTAAAAACAATATAAAAATCATAATAAATAAAATAATCATTAAAAGAGAAGAGATTTTTTTTATCAAAAATACATTTCAAATGTTAATTTAATAAAAATGTAGCACAAAAGTGACTTAAAATAGTACACTTAAAATAAAATGTCAAGGATTGGTAAAATATAAATAAATAAATGTCAATAATAAATACTAGCTGACATAAGTGCATTTTTTCTTTTAATTTTATGGATTAAAACCCGTCAAGCCCGTTTAAGGTCTTCAAACTAAAATCCTATTCATCACATCAAAACTACCAATCCAATGAATCAATCAGACAACAGTATAAATACTGGAGTGATAAAGTTTGATAGCCAATAACTCAGATTTATGGACTATCGAAAGGAATTGTAATAGCTTAACAACTTTATATCGTTTTTACGATGGTTTATGTAGTTCTGTTTATGTACAGGTTACATAAACAGAACTACATAATGCAAATTAAAATAACAAAAATAAATATTACAATACACATACGAATTAAGATACCTACATACGAAAACTAAAACTATACTATATGCACGGCACTGCAAAAGATCAAAAGACTAATTTACATTACGAAACTAGTGTCAAGTGTCATGTGCTCTTTAGAGTCAATTTCACAAAAAGAATCTCACAGCACAGCAGTTACCGGAAACAATGTTATTTAAAAGATAAATGGTAAGTACCGCTGTGTCTACACGCAATTATTTTGTGAAATGCCCGTGAATTACATTACATCGACTAATTTAGAGCATAAGCTCTACAGAGTCAATTTCACAAAAAGAATCATCCAGCAGTTAGCGGAAACAATTTTATTTTAAGATAAAGGTACCGCTGTGTCTACACGCAGTTATTTTGTGAAAATGACCATAAATTGCATGACATTAGTTTTCTAATGAAAATTCCACTAAAGAGGTGTTTTTGAAAAAAATGCTTTTTGTTACAACATTAGATGTTCTCTGCAAGCCAAATTCGGAAAATGACAATAATTCAACCCTTAGCACAGTTGATTAGCGCGCTGCTCATAAAGTCGTGAGTTCTAGTACCGCTAGGAGCATTGAATTTGGGAACAAAAGCATTTGTTCTAAATACAAAAAAGTTGTTAAAAAAACAAAAAAGCAAATTGGTTGAATCTCTCCCCTTTTGAACATTTGGGGATTAAATGGACATTTACATGAACATGCTATATTGTATACTAAATCTAGGTAAGAAAATCTTACCTGGCTTCTTCTATACGCTCCCAAAAACCCGATTGTAATTGTTTTATTATTCTTCCATCTATCCCTCATATTAGGACAAACATTTGCTCCACCGCATTCGTTTCCTATCAAATCATACAAATTGACGCCATCTGCATCAATACTATCCACAGACACATTCTCCTCTATAAGATTTGTTGTTACACTTGAATATATATTGTTCAGATATACGGAGTCTAAAGCATTAGCTATAAAACGTATTGGTTCTTCAAACGTTGTATTAACTATACATTTACTATTATGTCTATTTAGTGTTTTGTTTTCATTTATTGCATTTAAATCTTCATCTTCATCGTTTGTTTTATCGTCTACTTCAGTTTCATAAAAAGTTGTATTGTAGAAGTAAAAGTTTTCAGTAGTAACTGTTGTTTCAGCTGTGTCTTTGTTAGTGGTGGTGTCCGTCGGTTTCGCTTTCACTTCATTGTGGAGCGTAATAAGTAGAATGTAGAGCAGTTGTAATGAGGAAGCCATTGCAAAATCACATTATTGGTTTGGTCTTGATGGGATCTGTAACAATAAAAATAGTACATTATTTAATGGTTACATGCTCAAATTGGCCGAAGTCGTATAAAGATTTCTTATTAAAAAAAAAGTCGAACTGGCCACTAGACATAACACATAAAAAATAAAAACTGGGCTATTTTCCTTCAATTTTTATGTCGACGGAAGGGTAAGGCAAAAAGTTTTAGTCAATATGAAACCCCAACTTTTTTTTTCATCTGGTTTCGTCATTTTGTTGTAAGATTGTGCAATTTAATTAATGTTAAGCTGTTTATATATTAAAACACGTTGCATTAATCTATTGTTTTGTTGATTATTAAATGCTTATTTGTAGCTTTTTTATTGTCTCGCAGTAGATGTGTAAAGAAAAGTATTCACCTCGGTAATAAAGCCAGTCTTTATCTTGGGGCGCTTGAATCCCACGCTTTACTCAGGACTCTAGGTACATAGTTTGCTTCGCTCAGGAGTTAAGTTTTTAACATCCTCGCTGCGCTCGGGAGTTAATTCTCTAGAGTCCTTCGTACGCTTTGAATTCAATATGACGCCCGCTATATAAGACAGGGCTTTAGTACCTCGGTGCATAAATATGTTATTCGATTATGAGTAGATTTTAAGCTTCCGTTGTACAATTTCAGCTCCAGGATTCTACTGTAAATCTACAAACTAAAAAATAACCGTCATCCAAGAATAAAATCTGTCATTATAGTAGGCATTATGAGAGACTAGCTGCACCCCGCGGTTACACCTCCGTAAGTCCCGTTCCCGAGGGATTATCGGGATAAAAAGTAGCCTGTGTTATTCCAGATTTTCACATACATTCATACAAACTTTCGCGTTTTTATCGCGTAAAATATTTCGTTTTTCGCAGAAATAACGTACCTCTGTCAAGTAAATTTTAGTCGTTTGTTTTAACGAATAAATTATAATGTTTCCAAAGGAAAATTTCCCGGAATTCTCGTAATATATGCGGAGTGTCATAGTTCCTCAAGTTCATTGAATGATGATATAACAAAGCCTGTTGAATATTGATGTGATTCCGTGTCGATAACCCTTTTAACTGAGCTTTCATTGAATAGATTACCGAGGTTTTTGACTCTATGGTGAATTTATAATTACCGGGTAATTCGGGGTTATTTTCGTTATATTATCTGTTGTCTGTTAAACAAAATCTCTAAAAACAGCCATGAGTTCCTTGTGGTTTCTTCTATCGGAGGGCGCGTTTCAAAACCACAGTAAAGTCATAATTTTAAGTTAACGTACTTAAATGATCGTGTATTTATTTATGTATTTCAAAGTCCTAAGCTTAAAGAAGTGGTTCGAATTTCAATTGGAAGTACACGACGACATGAACTTAACAACTAATGTTACCAGAATATATTTAGTTCTCTTTTTACGTATACTTAATTATAGTTGATTCAAATTAAAATAAAACCAATATGTTTATAACTGAAACATTTTAAGGCTGCTTTTCCACCTGGCGGGCTGGCTGAGATGTGCTATGTAAGGATGCTATGGATGCGTTTGATATCCACCAATCAAATTTATTGGTGCACATAGCTTAGCGTATTATCGTAGCGTGGATTTCACATCTTCGCCGCATAGCTGCATAACACATCTCTGGTGGAAAAGCAGCCCTAAAGCTCGCGCAACTTTAAATAACATGCCAACAGAGTGATAGATGCACTGCACGGCTCATTTTTCAATATTATTTTCCAACCAACAACACGATACAATATTGCCAATTTATTTTTAACCTTCAACCTACTTCCACGGGAATATCTGGATAAAAAAGTAGGCCATGTATTATTTCAGGTCTCTCGGTACGAAACTTTAAGCATACCGGGTTTAATCATAATCGGTTCAGCGGTCTTGCGTGAAGGAACAACAAACCCACAAATACTCACAATTTTTTTTATTTATTTGAGCCCCGATCCCGTGAGAATATCGAGATAAAAAGTAACCTGTCCGAACTCCAGCTATCTACAATCCAAAAGTTTGTAATCGAAAGCGGTTAAGTAATTTTGACCTGAAAGAGTAGGTAGGTAACAAACATATTATAAACTAGCTGCGCCCCGCGGTTTCACCCGCGCAAGTCGCGATCCCGCGTTGTTCGAACACCTACTTACCGCAATGCAAAATTCACACTTAAACGGACGACCAGGGATGGATGACGATAGATGGCGATAAATGACGATCAATGACGATGGATGACGATGACCATGATGATGATGCCACTCTACATCACTTACCCTACCCCTGTGTCCGATTTTTATTCATAAATAGTTATCACCCGCGCAAGTCCAGATCCCACGGGATTTTCGGGATCAAAAGTCTTATGTTACTTGCCATCATTTAAACTATCCCTATGCAAATTTTCATCCAAATCGGTCGAGCCGTTTGACCGTAAAGAGGGAACAAACAAACAGACAGACTTTGGGATTTATAATATTAGTATATAAGATAAGATAAGATTAACTTACCTATAAACGATTAATATTAACAGAAACAAAAAGTCTTATTTCTATACAACGCACCGCCGCGTTAACATCACCGCCGAGACATGTTCATAGAGATTGTAAATAAGTGGCTCGACGATAATATCGTAATAACGCTCGTGAAGACGGTCCCTTACTTATAAACGATGATTAACAGATGGCTAAGTTATGTAACGTTTGTCTCTGTCTGTCAACTTTGAAACTTCATGTCACAGTAAAAGAGAAACGATACTATCGCGGTCCCCAAGGAAGAAAGGTCCCCAAGATATATCCTACCTATCCCCAAGTAGGATAGGTAGGATGTATGGTGATTAGGATACGTCACTCTCAAATAGAGAATCTTTACGAGAGGTAACCACACGAAAATAAGTAGCATACCTATAGTTAGTTCCTATCTGTGGTGCACCTAATCAAACCGACTAATCTAAGTTACAACCTTCACGTCAAGGCAAGGCTTCATACTGCCCAATTAGTCCATCGAAACTCGACGCTTCATCATGGAATAATCTATTTTAGGTTTTTTGCGTCTCTCTCGATGTAGGTTAGGTTAGGTATCCTATAACCATGGTAGTAATGAAATCTGCGTTCATGGTATCAATCACGTAGTCCAGCGGTGCCTAAAGTTGGCGCCGCGTCCCCTAGTGACGTAGTGAATAGCGAGCTCGTAAAGTAAATTTAAAATCGATGCTGCCGGATTTAATTTAATTGGGTAGATTTACAAGCAGGTACATTTAGCTCAAAAATTAGAAAAAATTAAAAAAAAAAAAAAGGAAAAAAAAATGTATATTAAACAATTATATTTTGCCCAAGCATCGCGTCAATATGTTCAGCTTTTACATATCTCGGAAAATTGTAAATCTGTTTGCAGTAAATATCCTTATATAATAAGTAATTAAAATGAGGGCAGAAGACGATATTAATATAATTATTGATGTTTTATAGTTAGCACTAATTTTGTAGGTGTACCTTGTACAATTAACACAATTTTTTTTTTTGGGAATGTGTTCACCGTGACAATTTGGTCTCTCTCATGTGGCCGATGTTCCCAGACCTTTTGGGAGCCACAAATCCACTAAAATCCCAAATCATGTAGGGTCGGGACAGTAGGTAAGTTATTATCAATGACTACCCACTGTAAATAGATTTTGTAATATATTACAACAGGCCGTCTGCTTGACACTAACACTCTCGCGTAGGGAGAACTCTAGATCAGCTTGTCTTTCTAATATGCTAAACCTATGCAAGTGCCTGGCCTAGAGAAAGTTTGGAAACCCCTGACAGTCTGAAGAACTATTTGTCTCTGCGCGCGCCCGAGGGAAAAATACCTTTTAACCTTCAACCAAACATCTATAGGTCAATAGCCTCTTGAGATACCAATTTAGTGGGTTGATAGATAAATAAATAAATATTGTAAGAGATTAGGTCATCAGAGGTCGTCAACAAATAACTGAAATAGGTAAGGTCAACTGGGAGAACTGCGTCTTACGGGGAAAGTGTGACTAGCATCAATTTACCCGAAATTAACAATTATAGCGATAATATCGCCAATCATGATAGAAGATATTTACCAATATTGTTTTGAATTTTAGTTATAAATTCTATACCGAAAAAGCTTTGTAAATGACGTCATGTGACGGTTAGCTAGACTCAATATTTTTGACTACAACAAAAACTAGCGTATCTATCTTCTTCCATCTGTCTATTCTATTCTTCTATATCTACTTATCGTCCGTCTATACTTCTTTTATCTATACTAACAAATGAAGGAAGAGAGGACATAAAGTCTGTACTAAGAAGTAAATTATTAAAAAAAAACTAGGGGACTTAGGAAAAGTAGTAGAACAAAATTATTATATAATTTTTAAAATTCATGTCGGTATGTTTCTTTGTTTGTTCCTTATACAATTAAACACTACTGATTGAAATTTGGTTTTCAATATTTGATAGTTCTATTAACAGCTACTTTGTATTTATACAAGCTTTACTGTAACAAACTTTTAACCGATTTGGCATGCCTATTAATATTCTTCATTAGCCCTACAGCTGGACCTTTGTGCGTGACTTTAAGCCGTGGGTTTCATCACGATGTTTTCCTTCGCCGTAAAAGCGATGGTTTTTATAGAAAAAGAAATCGGTGCACCGGAATTCGAAACCACGACCTTCGGAATAAAAGTCGGAATATCTACCACTAGACCAACACCGCTCTAAGATTCATAGCCAATAGCTAGCTTATATAATTCTGATGAAATATACGACGAACGCCCACGCAATACGCTTTCGGCTCAAGAATTATCCATATAGTAATTTACCCTGTTTGGTACGTCTTTTGTAACATTATACTCGACGGTTGTGAAATGTTTAATTCAAACCGGCTCAGGCGAAAATAGGTATTGATGAATATTATTAGTTACGTAATTCATAATTCATTTTTTTGGCATTACCTACATTAAACATAACTTTTTTCATATATGTCTACAGTGAAACCTGGTTAAGTGGAAATAAAAATATTTTTGTTCTAGAAAATTTTAAAGGAAAAAATCTTCAAGAATTCATTCAACAATTTTTGTAAAAAAAAATGAATTTTTCCTTTAAAATATTTCTAGTAGAATAAGCCTTGCATTGAACAATAAAAACAAATTACGAAATATTTTTACATCTTCTTTTAAATATTATTACATATTTTTCAGAAACGTTAAAAAATTACCGTGTCTTCTGAAAGCGACCTTCAATGAGAATAAAACACAAGAAACTCATGGTTTTTTTTATTTATTTATTAAAATATTTCCGGAAAAATCGGAAAAAAAATCTCCCGGTATCTAGCTACCCGGTATCTAGATGAAACTTGGAATATATAATATTCCAAGTTTCATCACAATCGGTTCAGTAGTTTATGCGTGAAAGAGTAACAAAGTCACATACAGACATACATCTTGCTCTTACTAATGTTATATAAACGCGAAAGTTTGTATGTCTGTATATTATGACTTTGTTACTCTACTTTTTTCACGATAATCCCGCGGGAACGGGACTTACGCGGGTGAAACTAGTACGTACGGTCAGAAAAGGACTGAAGGTACCAGGTGCATAATTTAAACTTTTATTTTTTACAATAATGGTTCAGCAATTATTTAGTATTATGCTTGATATCACTAAAACAAGCAAAGTGTTAGTTATTTAATACAGAATAACCAATAATTACTGAATCGTTTAAGAAAAAAAAACTTTAAAATATGCACCTGGTACCTACCCTCAGTCCTTTGCTGACGTCCATACATACAAACTTGCGTTTATAATATTGATTGGTAAGAAGTACCTAACATAAGATTTAACGCATAAAATAAATTATGGCATACATTCAAGATACAATTCAATTAATCAAATCTAATACAAACAAGGTAGCATTCCGCGTCTATCTGGCTGGTTATTCCGTAACTATGGATTTCGATACAGTTGTATGTAGGTTTATAAATAAACTAGCTGCGCCCCGCGGTTTTACCCGCGTAAGTCGCATTCTCGCAGGAATATTGGGATAAAACGTAGCCTATTTATTATTCTCGGTATCCAGCTACCTTTATTCCAAGTTTCATCGCAATCGGTTCAGTAGTTTTTGCGTGAAAGAGTAACAAAGTCACATACATTATTTGTACATGCATGTACAAACTTTCGCGTTTATAACATTAGTAAGATATGATTTGCAAATTCTTTTCATAGTACTCAGTTGTTTGTTTGTAATAAGTAATGTTTGCCCACTAGACTGTTGGAAATGGACAAGTGGGCGGGCAACAGATGGTAGCAAGTGTAGATAAAGTTTAAGGTTCAGAGTCCTTGCCTAAGAAGATACTTTAGAACATACACCACAGATTACCACAGTTGTCTATGGTTCCTACCTACTCGTGTTCCCAGTTAGTGTATTACAGAGTTGTTGCGGGAACGCGTTGAGGAGATGTGTTGCTAAATTTCCATTATTGTGAAACCTAGTTCAAATGCGTGTATAAAGTGCTTAATTTGGGGGGGGCATATTAATCAATTTAGTTTCGTGAAAGTGTATAATTGTAGTGAAAGTGAAGTGCAAAACATGGAATTTAGCGCTGTCTCCAAAGCTCCCGTGCTCCGTGAACAATCATTGTAAATGGCCGCTGTTTTACAATGACTCCCACAACTTGACTTTAACTAGGACGACTTGGCTGTTTCGATGCAAATAACTTGCAATCAATAATACTTGACACTGGCTAACGTCCAAATAGTATATAGCCATATAAAAAAAAGAAGAAGTAGTGTATTACACGACGAATTATTCAGTTATGACGTATAACGTGCTTCTTGGTATGAGAGGCTGAAGCTCCGTCGGCACAGTTTCATAGTTTTGTATGTAAGTTGCAAGGTGACTTACATTCACCAGTGATTTATGACGAATACGCGTCAATGTAGTTATGAGCCTGTGGATAGTAACCCTATAACGACGACGACATATCATACTCATATCATACCTACGAGTTTAGGGGTAAATAATAAATAGTACATTATTGCAGCGGCCGGCAAGAGAGTCATCGATGGACGAACGTGTGAATGTGGGCCGCAGTGAAGCCGAGGCACACATACGTAAGTCTATCAATGTTTAGTTGCGGCCAAGGCTTGTATACTCGTAGTACTTTTTTTTTAAATGTGCGTAAATTAAACTACTTAGTTTAATTCAGAACTTTTATTTTAAAAAATACTATTAGAATGTACAATTCTTAAAATTTAAGTATTTTTTTTCACTAAACAGCTTTCTGTATGCAAGCCAGTTCGAAATTTAAATTAAACCTTTGATAAGTTACCTCTTTTGACGCCATTTGCGGAGTACAAAATCGTTCCATTTTTAAATTACACTACAAATATTTTTTTACGTTTTACATATTTTTTAGATTTTACATAGGTAGTAATTTATTTGGCCGCTAAACACGACAGATATGGATTTTCATACAACTAGTAGTTCGCCCCGAACTGAGACCACACGACCTCCTATCTCCCCAACCCCCCTACCGATCTGGCTCATCTTCAAACTCATAAATTCTATTGACCTAAACTACGCGCATACCAAAATTCATAAAGATCGAAGCTACGATACTCAAGTTATCGTCGAACAAACATACAAAGATACAAGCACCAGGCCCGTCTACACTGGACCTCACTCGCTTCGCTCGTTCGGTCAACTATTGCCGGCCGCTGCTGTTTGACTAGTACAGCAAGTTCGATTTTTCTCGAAAAAGGTTGCCAAAATAATGCTTAAATTTCCAAGCATGTTTGAGAAAACATAAATTACAGTACTTAACTTTATTTCTGACTATACTTAGTAGTCAACACATCTTTGTTACTTGAAAGACTTAATTATTATCATAGGGTTAGTTAGGTTTAGACTTCGGTAAAAAAAAAATCAATAAAATTTAGTGGGTTCTGCTCCACAAATGTTGGTGTAACTTTTTGTTGCATAAAAAGAAAGGAAAGGGATGATTATTCTCATTAGAAAGGGGACGAGGCCGGCCGGGCTACCATCCCGTGCTTGCATAAACAAAAGCTTTGTTAAGCGATTTGTCCGTATCGCGTTCATGCTGTCTTCACATACAAAAGAAGCCCGGCCCGTTATGGTATCATCTAATTAGTATCCACCGCTACTAGTTGCTATTTACTGTCAAAAAACATATTTCGTATTCTACATTGCTGCTTTGAAGTAATCACCGGTAACAACCACGTTACGTCAAAGCAACAATGTACTGCAAATTAGCAACTACTAGCGGTGGATGCTAATTAGATGATCGGCTCGCTGGTCTAGTTAATTTCATATTTTCTCGGGTCTTGATCGCGCATTAAAAGTAAAAATAATTCGCTCAAGACCCAAAAATATTGAAGTTGTGAGATGCAATTGTGTGTTTCGTTTCAAAAGTTATTATTAAATCATCCCTTATTCCACGTGGGAGCGCACTCACACGCAGTCGGTTGTCATCAACAAAACAGTAATTCCATTCACGTGTAGCGTACCCAATGTCCCCTTTAATTAATGTTATCTTGCTTGTTGGTGTATCAACTTGATTAATGAAGTATTTCTCCTAAGTAATAGTGAGACGGTAAATTTTAAAGGTTGATGGGTTTGTAATGGGCTGTTTGGACCAGACTTGCGGAGAGGGATGAATTTTTGTTTTACAATTTACAGTTTAGGTACACATTTTCCCGGGTCTTAATCGCTTTTAACTTGTTAATTTCCCTTACTTCGATGTTTCGATCATGTTACAATGATCTTGGCTTAAGTGCCCTCGAGACCAAGAACAAATCAAAACAAATCATTTATCTAAACCTACTTAATAGATTATAATAAAGGAAGAGAGGACAAAAAGTCTGTACTTGGAAGTAAATTTAAAAATAAAGTGGTCTAGGGGACTTAGAATTAAGTAGTAGAACAAAATTATATAATTTTTAAAATTTATAACTGTCTGTCTGTTTGTCTGTTTCTCTGTCTGTTCTTTATACAATTAAAAACTTCTAATCCAATTGAAATCTAGTTTTCAATATTGGATAGTTCTATTTTCAAGGAACGTCGTGGTATACTTTGCATCAAAATTCAATTAGTAGAACCCGAGTGATGAACGAAAAAGTGCAACCGCTCGAGAAACACTCGGCCGCCCGCTCCCGCGTTTTTCACTTCCGCGGGTGAAACCGCGGGGCGCAGCTAGTTGCGAATAAATACATAGATCTTACATTAAACATTTAAGGAACACATTTGAGATCATTAATTATTAGTTTAAAAAGTTTAATATACACTTTGTACTTGATAGCATTGACGTAGTAAAATTTAAAATAACTTTTCGTTAAAAGTAATAATTACTTATGTCACACTTTATAGGGTTTTGTAAAAAATTTGAGTTTTTGGAAATCCCAAACTGCTAGTCCTAAAGACGTGAAAGGAGATTCTTCTGCGTTCTTTGAAATTATGCCAAGTAATACTGAATAATCATTCAAATAGTTTTGTAATCGATACACACAGAACACATGTCATAATAAATGAGTAAAAAATTACTCATAGTCGGGACCCATTGGAAAAATTAGATCGGTAAAATGAATGGGTCCCGACTATGAGCAATTTTTTACTGGGCTTGTTTTTTTTCTTTTTGTTTTTTTTTGTTGTTTCTTTAAGTATTTGTAAATAGAGTTTTTTACGCAGTCGGGTTTTTTGTTTTTGATAATTATTTTTTTTAAAACTTGTTGTTACATTTTTTAGCTACTTTTTCTAGCTACTTTTGGCTTTGAGATGTTTTTGTAAGTACAGCAGTAAAAAAAAACTTCTCATCCTTTCGTACTTAATCGTCTTATTTCATCTGTTAACAAAGAATAGTGATATTATAAATTGGATAATATTAGTATTATCCAATAAGTTTAAAGTGTTTTATTTTGTAAATATTATAAACTAGCTTCTGCCCGCGGTTCGCCCGCATTTAGGAAATAGTACTGTTTGTATATCAATAATTATGTCTATTGATTAAGATAATAAAAAGGTTAAAAATTGGATGCAAAATCAGCATAGGATCAGGATAGGTTCATCATAGGATCAGCATAGGATCAGCCTAGGTTAAACATATTATCAGCATAGGTTCTGCATAGGATCAGCCTAGGCTCAACATATGATAGGCATAGGATCGGTGTAGGATCAGCATAGGTTCAGCATTGGATCAACCTAGGTTCAACATAGGATCAGCCTAGGTTCAGCATAGAATCGGCATAGGATCAGCTTAGGTTCAACATAGGATCGGCATAGGTTCAGCATAGGATCAGCATAGGTTCAGCCTAGGTTCAACATAGGATCAGCCTAGGTTTAGCATAGAATCGGCATAGGATCAGCCTAGGCTGGTCAGCATAGCATGAGCATAGGGTCAGCATAGCTTGAGCATAGGATCAGCATAGGATTAGCCTAGGTTAAACATAGGATCGCCATAAGATCAGCATAGGTTCCGTCACCATTCTTTATCTGTACCATCTGGATCAGCATAGGATCGGTATAGAATCAGGATAGGTTTAGGGTAGGATATAATTAGGATTATCCCGCGCCGGTTACTATATGTACAAAACTGTAGGTAGGCATATGTACCAATTCTCTTGAATAAAAAGTTTAGGCCAAAATTTGTCCCCTGAACTTATGTTTGATTGATTAAGTCCCCCTTTTCGGGGGGCGGTTAGATTCCCCTGAACCGGAAACTGAGAGCCGGAACCGCATTTGGAACCGAAACCGACACGGGAAACGGATAAATACTCGAAAACAAATTTGGAAAAAAATATGCCATAGATACTTTAATCCCCAATTTAACACCCTTAGGGGATATCTTTAAAAAAAAAGTTTTAAGTGCTTCACCTACGACTCCACAGCATTCTCTGTGTTAAATTTCAAGTTTGTAGGTCAAGCGGTGAACCAATTTTATAGAGATTTTCTTCCCCAATTTAACACCCTTAGGGGATGAATTTCTAAAAAGAACTTTTTATTGCTTCATCTACGTCCCTACAGCAATATCCGTATTAAATTTTAAGATTGTAGGTGAAGCGGTAAACCAATTCCCATACAAACTTTAAACCCAATTTAACACCCTTAGGGACTGAATTTCTAAAAAAAATTTTTTAGTGTTTCATCTACGACCCCACAGTAATCTATGTATTAAATTTCAAGTTTGTCGGTCAAGCGGCTTGGAAGTTGCATACAAACGTTTTTCCCCCCCTTTCCCCCCCTAGGGGTGGAATTTCGGAATATCCTCTCTTGTCTGACGCCTTCATCACATAACGGACACACCCTTCAAATATCAGCTCTCTACTATCAGCGGTTTAGGCTGTGCGTTGATCCCTCAGTCAGTCACTCAGGACAAAGAGTTTTATATATACAAACATATAGATTATACATTTTAAATGCAATATTTTTCATCGGGAAATTTAGCTGCTTCTAGATTCTTTTTAGTGAGAAAAAAACACTCAATCTAGCAACTTTCTGTTAAATCGTAGCTACAAGCCTTACTCCTAACACTGCGCGTAAATTCCGAGGGAATACAAACAAACAAATCTTTACCCTGTATAATATTGGTATAAACAAGTACCTATTTACTTGCTATGCTGCGGCAAAGACAAGCTGCGGTTACTCCACAGACATCTTAACATTAAATATCCTCCGTAGGTTACTCCTAAAACTGATTGTGAAAGATGTAGTTACTTTAATTAAGTTGTGAATGAATTTATGCGGTTTCACTCGCGTAGGGCTTAGATTCAGTGTGAATGACACCATTATTCTAACCGTCTCGTCTGGGGAAAACCGAAAATGTGTTTGTATTGTAATGATGGTAATGTAATGTAGGAAAGTTATATAAATTACGAAGATTTTATTTACAGGGTCCCACACTTACCCAAAGGGGTAGGTAAAAAAACTCTTCCACTAAGTCTTTGCTGTCCGTATGGCGACATAATTTTAGACCAAGAGCCCGTAGACCCCAGACCTTCGTTATTTTGTAAAAGCTGAAATTTTGTCAGCGCATGCTCCCAACACAGGTGGGAATGATTGACCATTATGAAGTTTGGGTTATGAGTAGTGCTTTGGCAAATACACGAAGGTCTGGGATTCACGGGCTCATAGGCATAAACAGAGTAATGATACCGAGATAACTGGCGAGTTTTCAAGATGTTTGAAATTAAAAAATGATAAATGAACTTTCGTAATTGTTATTTTAAATTAAAATGGACGATATTTTTAGTTTCTCCCATATTTTAGCAATAAATTGTACCAGACTTGATTTAAGAACTTGAAATTTGACTTGAAGTTAACTACCCCTCAACTTCAAGTCAAATTTCAAGTCCCGCGGGAGCATTGAATTTTAAAACAAAAAACATCCCAACGCGACCTACTAGTACAACTAGACGGTCCCTTTTCCATGCCAATAGGGTTGCCCGAAAGTAGTCGCTTTAAGCGATAAAGCCGCCTATTTGTTCAACATTTATTTAGTTTTAATATTGTTTTATTTTTAAATGTGTAAATTTATTTAATTACGTACCAGATCAAATAGTTACAAAAATAATATTAAAAATAAAATAAAACTACTTACTTAAATTAAAATTAAACTAATTAAAAACTAAACCATATCTAAATCAGCTAAACCCTTGGTGGAGGGAAAAGTGGCCAAAATGCTGGCTGCATTGCCCCGTTGTATGCAAATACTTATTTTTTGGGCAAAATACAAGCCAGCATTCCGGTCACCCGATGCCTCCACCAAACGTTTAGCTAGCTAAATGTGTTGTATTTGTAATGTTTTTGTTGTTGATCAAATAAAGTATTATCTATCTAACTTTTTTTCAGTTTTTTTTTTGTAATATCTAGTGGTTATGAATATTTTGTTGCAATATCCATAGCTAGCAGTAACTAGGCAATAAACAGCTCAACAATACTATCATATCTACGCAACTCCTAACAAGGGTGAAAAATACATTACAGTTTTATTAAGTTGTAAAGATAAATACTTTCATGAAAACAAGTTATTTGGATTACCGTGTTTGCGCAAAAAGTTAAGGTATTCCTAAGAAAATAAATAAAGCTAAAACGCGATTAAGAATTTAAGACCCAGTAAAATTAAGGGGCATTATAAGAGCTAAATTCATAATCCCTGTCGGGATTTTTAGAAATTGTTGATTGTTTTATTACGAAATGTTGTCGAATATTTCTTTGTGTGTGGATTGTAGGTGACATTGTTTCCTACATTTTAGTGCAGTTTCCAGACAAATATGACGAAGAGTGCTGATGCTAAAGCCTATCCTAGCCTAGCCTTTTTGACTTAAATGTGGATACGCTTTAAAACAATAAGATGTTTTTGTCTTAAAACTACACCAAAATGTAGGAAACAATGTCACTTACAACCAACCCATACACAAATAAACATTCAACAACATTCCGTAATTAAACAACCATCAACATTTTTTGATGATCCCGACAGTAATTTTGAATCTTAAGTTCAAAAGCGAAAGGGGAGAAAATTGCATCTCAATTATTATTTTTCTTAGGGAGTTAAATAATCTAATAAATATAGTACAACGCCCAAATCGAAACGATAACCTCCTCTTTTCGGAAGTTAAGAAACATTTTTTCTTTCTTTAAACTTAGTGTTTATTTTATTTACTGACAGGTTAAATTTATAAAATTTAGAATGTTTAACAATACCCAGCGTTTATAATAAATTAATAATTAATAAACTTTTTATTAAATTCACACGATTTGTTAAAATGGTTAACTTTTACCGGGTCTTAGTCGCGTATTATTATTTTCTTCCCTAGACGTTTCGATCAAGCACAACATTCTTGGAGGAGGGAAAAGATAATTTAGTCCCCTTGCGATTAGTTTTTGATAATTGTTGTAATAGGTAAGTCAATTTAAATTTTATTTCTTTGGTTTCATTTTATTTTTTGGTGTAATTTCATTTTGTATTTTGCTTATCAATTACGGACAATTCTATTACAAAAATAATAAAAAAACAGGTTATTAAAGTTGCTAACACTGTGTTATTTTTAAATGGGCTTGACTGTATTTTGTCAAAATTGAGACTAAAACTGACGTCAAAAATATTAAAAAAAAACCCGACTGCGGTTGAAATTGAAAAGTAAAAAAAGAAATTTAACAACACTCACTTTAGATTGAATCAGATATAGTCAAGCTGGTCCAATTTGGCTATTTCTCTGATCTCGTAGCTTAGGAATACCGAAAGGTAAAGAAACATTAAAAATCGTTTGATGCTTCTAGGAGCCTTAGGAATGGTGGATGCAGCTGGCTAGGACTCCAAATAACATAAAAACAAACCACTGGCTGTTGCAAGTTGGACTTAAACAACTTTAAAGAATGCAAACTTTCAACGTACCAACTCCAATGAATCCTGTAAGATGCACAAACACAAAGTTGATTTCACCGACTTAAATAACGTTATCGAATTTAGGTTCACGTGTTTACAGTCAATTGTTTATTTACTTTATTTACTTGGGACGGAGCGGCAGACACGTCTGCACTCGACGACCGACAACAGTAGACTGAATCGTACTGAATGGTGAATTGTGGAAGAGTGAAGCTGAAAAGTATTGTTGAAAGAGAAAGTGACGCATCTTCGTCAAATTGCGTGTTAAATGCTATCACTGGGCGATTTGATGCGTAAATCTGTAAACAATAAACGGAAAAAAGAAAAAGGTCTTTCCACCCTTAAGCTTTTTTGGTTCCCAGTTTTTTTAAGGTAAATAGGTAAAGGCCTTTAACATTTTATTTTATTACATTTAAAAAAAGGGAATCCGGTTAATGTTAAGGTGTGTTAAATTAAACATCTCAAAAAATACAAAAAAAATGTGGATTGACTGACACATGTGCAGTTTTATATCTTACTAATATGTGTATCTACTGAACCAATTGCGATGAAACTTGGAATATACCTACGTAGCTGGATACCGGGAATAACACATAGACTACTTTTTATCCCGAAAATCCACATCAACAGGACTTTTGACGGTGAAACCGCAGGGTGCAGCTGGTATTTCTATAAATGCCACTTTACTTTAAAATGTCCTCAATCTATCAATAATTATCTTTCCGAATGTGCAGTAGCAAGCGTAGAGATAAAACAATTATAAATTATCTGCTTAGTGTCAACAATAACAATATTGTAATCCTTATAATCCATAGCTAAGTGATAGATAAGTGTTATGTGATGTTAGTAAAATGTGTTATTATTAGTCTTTGGGATCAATTCTGTTCATTTTCCTAAACTAAACCTATATTTATTTAATTTGAGTTTAGAAATTCCAAAGAGCTACTCTGTTAGAAATATTAGGAAATATTCAAAATTCACTCGCGACGAGGTTTGATTTTAGGGCAAGTTATGCCTTGAGCAATAACAACAAATTACGAAATAGCTATTTTGTTGTTACGCTCGCGCTGAGTTAAATTTAGTACTACAATAGTTTAGAACTGTCAGTCTAAACTTAAGTTTAGGATGGTACCAACAACAACAACCCGTTCTCGAACTCTATTTATATATGTTATAGCGTCCCCACCGTTCCCACCTTTCGGTATACCAGCAGGGGCCGCTATACCCGAGCGCACACCCCTAAGGGCGACGTCAGGGATCGAGTTTAAGACGGATCTAGTCCCCAATGCTAGACTGGATAGGATGGAGACCAAGAGATGAATGGATACAAGATGGTACCAAGAGGAATACTGAAATAATTTCCTACTATGCTCTATAGACGGCCTATGTGACGGGGTTCGGTACTCGGCGGGGACGAATATTTATGCTGACTGTACCTAAATGTTTGTTTCTGCTACTGGGTGATTTTTAAATTTATCTATAACATGTATTTACATAACAAAGTATGAAATGAAATAAAGTAAGTATTTCAGTTGTCTAGTAGGTCTAGTGGTGTTGGGTAGTCCCCATAATAAAAGCCTAGTTGCTTAGTTTGCATTGTGTTTACGTCCTGCAAGTTCATTAATTTGATAAGCTCATTGGCCTAGCTTCGCTTGCCGATCTTGTACTTGTATAATCGTGCGGACTAAGCAACGCCTGGTGCGGTCATTACATGGAAGGATGACCGATAATTTTTACCTAGGGCATAAAGTAATTTAAATTTGGAACTAAGGTTCTGGTAGGTATATCTAAGATACTAATCCTAAAATGTTGGCCGCCCTGCGACAAGTCTGTGTAAACGTCAGCCAAGGAACTTATTTATATTGTAAACTCATGTCTCGGTGGCTGATGTTCACACAGACTGGCCTGACAGTGCCGTTACTGATTTGTCTCTTCGACTGGTGTAATTCCAGGGTTCTACGTTCCGGTTTGGAAACCTCCAGAACAACCGACCCAGGAGGACTCGACTCTTAGTGGAAATGGCTGCCGGACCAGAAGCAAGGATAGAGCGGTCCGTGGAAGATTGGCACAGGCCACCTTCCTGGCTGTGAACCATTTAGATTAGCATTCACTTAAACCATCACCGCTTCAACAGGAGTTGCATCACTGCTACCAGATGAGTCAAATTTAAATCATCGGTTGTACCCCTGAAATCCAGAGAGACATTACTGCATCAACCTATAGCTCGAACCTTTCTTAAAAACATGACCCAACCTTGATTAGGGAACAGTTTCATGTCTTAATTTTATTATTCGACCTTCAGTCTAGAATGATGTTTTTTCCAAATTCTAAATTATTTAACTAGCATACTATTACTGACTAAATTAAATCTATACTTCTCAAATACCTAATTAACTTATAAACTAGAGTAATGAAATCTTATAGTTCTAAACCTAGACTTTTCTAAATAATTAACTAAATATAACTTACTACAGATAACCTGTTCTAAATTATAAAAAATCTTATAGTTCTAAATCTAGACTTTTCTAAATAAGTAACTTAATTACTTACTACGGATAACCTGTTAGATTAATTAGGCTTAGTCTTAAATAAATTTATGTGTCACTACCTATATCGGTCTTAATCTTTTATTTCGACGTTCCCTGTCTCAATCACCGGATAGGTAGGCGACACTACTTGGTCACGGTTGTTACATATATCTTTGATAACAGTCGTTAGGGCAAGTTATAGGCCTTAAGACGACCTGTGCCCTGATTCGGTAAGAACATAGCATGCGAAATGCCGGCGGAATGCAGGCGAGACGTGCGGGAGATGGACGTTATTTGGTATTCTGTAAGTGTTATTTTACTTAATTACTACTTAATTATTTGAGCTACTTACGGGCTACTTAAATATTTAAATAGCTCCTATTTTCCCTCAGCCAATCCATAATAACGAAGTTATAGAATAGTTTTTATTTTTACTCATGCAACAAATCGACTTCTGCAATGCTCCTGCATCCCACCTGCTTGACGCATGCTATGTTTTTACAGAATCGGGCCACTGAAGTTAGAGAAGCCTTAGAGGTGCTCTAACACTAGGTGAGCCACACCACTAGGTGCCCGATGAGACAAAATACTATAAAACAGACGGACGAACAAAAAAGTGATCCTATGAGGGTTGTATTTAGAAAATGGAAGTGTTTTTGTGAGTACTGGCTTAATTTTTGTGATCATTTAAGGTATGGACCTCTAAATAAAATGACCATAATGACAATATGACAACAAAATGACCATAACATAGATCCATAGACCATAATAAAACACAAATTCAGTTAAAAATGAATACGTTTGGGGTCATATTTACCAAATAAATAGGGTCTAAAACACGTTCATTAAGGTACCTAATATTATTGTAAAACATTGTTCTAATCCATAAAACTCATTGCAATGCCCATACGGGTGTTATGATGAAACTATTTATAATATCACTATCTGTAACTAAGTATTACTCATGATTCAGCAATAAAGTAACTTGAAACTAAAAACTACTTATAAAATCAAGAAATGTCAATATATGTCCTAAGTAGTCCTTAAATATTATTAATAGGTGCCTAGAAATTATACAACTAGAATAATAAGATTTTCATTACAAAGGTAAGCTCGTACAAAGGTAAACACCTCATTACGCACCACTTGAGACTATCACATTTTCTACCCTACCATGATCGTTTCTCGTTATTTTATCGTCCTTTTATCGCTTAAAAAACTTAAAAAAATGTAAAATTAAAAATTAACTCTACTATTGGAAATTTAAATCCGATTTGGGTATTAGAATCCGATTTTTGGAAAGCATTTCTTTAAATATAGTCATCCAAGTGCAAGTGACATCTTAATGCTGTATTTAATTCAATGTAAATTGAAAAATATGAGCTGGCAGTTTGCAAAAAGGTCGGTAGATGGCGCTGCATGCCTTAAACGTAAACAAACAAGAAATGCGATCCTTAATTTCAACTCGGCTGGACGAGCATCTTTGGCCAAAATGGATTAAGACGTTGGGGCCGGACTCCGCAAAGATGCAGGTTCAAGTCCTGTCGGGTGTAAATTTTTGGAAAGCATTTCTTTAAATATAGTATACCCCGACTACTTTAAGAAACCACAAAACTTTTATTTAAGTTGTTTTTTTTTAAATAATTGATTGTTTTTTATTTAAACTGTAGGATTTAGGTCCTACCTAAAGATCATGGTAAGGGCCTTCATCTGTTACTGTTCTAAATATTTAATAGAAACAAACATAGCTTACCTAATTTCTTAGAGAAATATCTTAGAAGACGAAACTAGTTTCATTTTTAAAAGGAATAGAAATAACATTTTCTTAAAATGATTAATCTTTTCTACATTTTTTTAAACAATGTTCTGAGTCGTAAGTATTTAAGTTTTGGTACCTATGTAAAGCATTCATCTATGTATTTGTTCCCTGCCGGTCTATATAATGTATATGCCAGTATGTAACCGATAAACTCAAACACTACGGAATGGTGGCATATGGGACACACGTGTTGCAAATGAGTAGGTACGGGAAACTGCGCCTTTCTAACTTTTTCGCAACTCGTACCATTTTTTATAAAAGAAATGAGAAAATTGGACACTTTCTCAACGTTATTTATTTTAACACTGAAATTCTTGTTATTCTGTAAAACTAGAGTATCTTACTAATATTATAAACGCGAAAGTTTGTATGTATGTATGTGAGGTTGTAACTCTTTCACGCAAAAACTACTGAACCGATTACGATGAACTTGGAATATAGCTAGCTGGGGACCTAGATTAACCATATGTGTTAATCTAGGTCCCCAGCTAGCCAGCTAGCCAGGATATGGCCGAAAAATTATACCGTGTCACGTGATTCCTGTGTAGCTCAGTGGTTAGAGCAGTCGCCTGGTTAGCGAAAGGACGCAGGTTCGAATCCTGTCATGGGGATTTTTTGGAAATACATTTCCTTGCTAAAATATTTCTATGTTTAAAATGCCTTGAGCAATAAAAACAAAAAAAGAAATATTAAATTGGAGAGAAAGCGCATCTCATGTTGGGTATGTTTACTGTAAAGTAAACCACCTGAACCAGTCAATAAAAGCTGCAAAGCTTGACCGGTAGATGGCGCAGAAACCAAGCCTTAGTTGGTAAAACAATTAGCGAGGAAGGATATGGCCGAAAAATTATACCGTGTCACGTGATTCCTGTGTAGCTCAGTGGTTAGAGCAGTCGCCTGGTTAGCGAAAGGACGCAGGTTCGAATCCTGTCATGGGGATTTTTTGGAAATACATTTCCTTGCTAAAATATTTCTATGTTTAAAATGCCTTGAGCAATAAAAACAAAAAAAGAAATATTCTCTATTAAATTTAAAAAAAAACACGTTCCACGGTCACACAGCAGCAGATGCACACACTGACATGTTCCGTACAGTATTACGTATGATTGACTTTGAGATTGACCAATAGCGGACAATCTTTAGTGACAGACTGACGGTCGAATCATCGTTTTAGGCCCCGCAACCATCGTTTGCGTGGAACATTTTTTCAAAGGAATGCTTCTTAACCGACTTCAAAAAAAAAGGAGGAGGTTATCAATTCGTCTGTATGTATAATATTATTATTATTTTTTGTATGTTCAACGATTACTCGAAGACGGCTAGACCGATTAAGATGATTCTTTTTTTAATAGATAGGTGGGAGCTCCAAGATGGTCCCATAAAAATTTGATGAGGATCTGATGAGGATCTTCGAAGTGAGGACCGGGAATGCTCCTCAAAACGCTGTATTCAATTCAATTGTTCATCGATTACACGAAGATGGCTTGACCGATTGATTTAGTTCTTTTTTAATGGAAAGGTGAAAGCTGCGAGGTGATCCCACGAAAGTTTGGTAAAAGGATCTGAAGAGTATCTTCGGAATGATGGACAGGATAGCATCCCAGAATTCAATAAATTACTCATTTTTGGACTTCTACCAAAAAGAATAGACCCCTTAAGAACTAAGTACAGATTTATAGGGCACCTGAAACCACCTTCTCATCAGCAAATTCCTCAATAATTAAAATTACGGTAACAATATTGTTGATTTTTATACCTAAAAATTTTACAGTTTTACTGGTTGGCTTCATATTGTACTTAGTTGGCTGCCCGACTTCAGATGATAAATCAGATTAAATAGTCGGTGGTACTGTGCCCATGTAGAGGTTATTTTGGTCATTTTATCAATTCTTTTTTTTATTTGGTTGTTTTTTAAATTCTTTTATGTTTCTTTTCGAAGTCGGTTTTTTAATTTTTAATTTTTTTTTTTTCGTATATATTCGAGTTTGTTGCCCTTAGGGGTTCGTCGACGCGCATGTTTGTATGAATAAGCCGTTTTCGAGCATTTGTAGGTATTTTCCATACTGCTGTGCCCCATGCTCCAGCTTTTCTATGTACTATGTACTGCATAAGCTATAATCGGTGAACAAACATAAAAAAAAAACGCTACGAATTGAGAACCTCCTCCTTTTTTGAAGTCGGTTAATAACGACCTTCTCCATCCAAAGGTTGCCTGGAAGAAATAGCTTTTAGAGATAAGGCCACCCATTTGTGCAACATGTTAATTTTAAGCTATTTGTGTAATTATGTTATAATTGTGTACATTTATTATTTGTTGAACACATAAAGTGTTAATCTATCTATCTATCTGTGGTAGCGGGCCCTGCTGTGGTATCATCTAATTAGCATCCACCGCTGATAGTTGCTAAGTTGCAGTACATTGCTGCTTTGCCGTAACGTGGTTGTTACCGGTGACTACTTCAAAGCAGCAATGTAGAATACTAATTTTATTTTTTGACAGTAAATAGCAACCAGTAGCGGTAGATGCTAATTACATGATACCACAGCCGGACTCCCGAAAATGGATGCAACGCAACCATGAACATAACCTAGCTAAGGAGAAGGAATTTCTATTTCTATCAAAGATACAAACATTATTTTTGTATAAATATAATAATCTATTCCCTTAAATTCTATTTGTTCCCATTTGTTACATCAACTTCATAACTTATATCTTAGCTCATTACTTAGTACAGTATAGTGTAACTTCACATACAGGCGAAAACATAATTAAAAAAGAAATGGTAGAGTGCTCTTCACAAAACATTCCCGTAAACAGGGCCTCAACTCCAATTCTTCAAACGAACGAACCGTTGAATAGGTATTTAAAATTAATTACCTGTGGCCTTAGCCAACATTCTTATCGAATAACTAAATCGCCAATCGACAGATTTTTTTTGTATGAAATTGACATAAACTCGCGCAAAATCAAGCGTGACCTTATGTCAATTTCATACAAAAAAATCTGTCGATTGACGATTTTGTTATTCGATAAGAATGTTGGCTAAGGCCGCAAGTTTCTTCAATCATTTTTCATTTAATGATACCATTTATTTTCAGTGAAACAAGTCATGGAACAAAAGTTGTTCGCCTTGACCTTTTCGTAATAAAACACTTGAAGTTTAAATGCGTTTCATTCATGATTTTTAAAGAACCGAGCTTTAGGCAACTTTACAGTTGGCTTTTTCAAGGTTGACTGAGATGTAATTTGTCTATTTTAACATTCTGATTGAACCCGTTAAATAAAGTGTTTTATTATGCAAAGTCGCGAAAACCATAGATGAAACTATAACCGTTTTTCGGCTTAAATTACCGCCCTAAAACACACTGTATATGGCTGTACGTATACATTATCAACTTTGTGCTATATACTACACTATAAAGACAATAACCTAGCTCCATCACACGGTTTGCACACGAAGAAAGTGGGGCAGCCATTATATTGGGATAGGATTTTGTTCTTTAACGTTTCAACTTCGGACTTCTTTACCTGTAGAAGCATATAGAATATAAATAGTATGTGGTTATTTTTAGGTACCCTAACCATATGTCAATAAACCTACATAATAATGTAATGTACATAAACTTTTTAATCTCATAGTTAAATATTTTCCCGGGTCTTAATCGCGTGATGTTTACTTTTTATTTCCTTACCAAGACGTTTCGATCATGTCACAATACAGGTCTTGGGGGTCCCCTCGATACGGTTCGTCATGTTACAATTATCTTGGTCTCGAGGAAAGTAAATTAAAAAGTAAAATCACGCGATTAAGACCCGGGAAAATATGAAACGACATAGACATGGCTAACTTTAGCGCAAACTTTCTGTAAAATATTCTGTTTATTTTTTAACGACAAGGTTTAGATATGACTGTTGAATTTAAATATACCCGAGTAAATGAAACCCTGTGAAGAAACAGAGCGACATTTTTGTTTTTCAAAGCGATATTTATTCGTAGAACTCCTTGCGACGAAAACTATTGTAACATATGGTTGAAACGTCGAGGTAAGAAAGTAAATAATAAAATAATACTCGATTAAGAACCGGTAAAATGTAACTATGTATTTCATCATCATTAGCCTGTTGCAGTCCACTGTTGGACATAGGCCTCTCCAACTGCACGCCACCTAGATCTACTTTCGGCTTCTCGCATCCAGTTCGTGCCAGCCGTCTTGCTCAAATCGTCACTCCAACGTGCTTGAGGACGTCCTACACAACGTTTGCCGAGACGCAGTCTCCACTCTAGAACTCGTTTACGGTTCTACGTCTAATACGGCCAGCCTCAGCACTCACTGCCACTTCGCCATTCCGATGAGCTATGTCGAAGACTTTGGTTTTCTAAGTATGTATATTAGGATGTTAAATTACCAAAGATATAACACATCCTCCGAACCCGCCGCCCGTCATCCTCGCTCCATACACGCCGCCACTCCGGCGCAGGATCGAAGCGATCTCGTCCACCTCTGCGCAGGACACCTGCATCAGCTTGCTGAGCGACTCGTGGGATTGGTTGAATAACTCTCCTACCTAAAAACATGTAACGCATATTGTTTTTTGTGCAAATAAAGTAGTAGTCCAACTAATAGCAGCACCCCCCGGAAAAATCGGGATAAAAGCGTTATACAAGGTGTAACGGGTATGCCCTTTTAAGCCGAAAGGGGGTTGTTCTAGACGTCATGGCGAACAATTTTTGTAAATTCGAATTAGTTTTCGAAATTTTTATGTTTAAAGTTTACTTGAAAAACACGTGTTACAGAGATGTTTTGCTAAATATCTTTATATCTGACCAGTTTTTCATGAGGATTTTTTCATATAATGTAAGTATTTACTACTAGCTGCGCTCCGCGGCTTCACCCGCGTAAGTCCCGATCCCGCGGTATTATCGGGATAAAAAGTAGCAAATGTGTTATTCTAGATTTCCATCTACCTATATTCCAAGTTTTACGGTAATTGGTTCAGCGGTTTTTACGTGATTGAGTAACAAACACACATTACACACATACTTTCAGCTTTATAATATTAAGTAGGATTTCTTGAATATTCATATTTTATGTATGACCAGACCAACCTGTAGTAAATTTGTAATTAGCAAATAATTTTAATGAATTTTTTGCTCTGAAATTTCGCATAGTCGCATTTTACGTCCTTCTTGTACACATCTAAAATTCGCTGGCGCTATCCTTGTCACAATGTAATTTAATTTGACCTTAATCTCCAGCTATTTGCATACTTACTTTATTTTTCTTTTGCACACCAAGTTTAGTATCGTTTCAGTCAGTTAACCTACTCGTTTATTTTCTTACTTACTTTTAAAAGAAGGTAGTATTATCTAATTACTAGTAGAATGAAGTTATATGACTTTGCTTGCAGATTGTTTGAGTTTGTAACAAACGTACCTACCCACTGGGGTGTACTTTCTAATAGGTAGTTCGTGCGTCTCAGCGCTCTAACAGGTGGCTAGCTGCATACACATTACAGATTTCTACTATCTACACATGTTTGGTCTTTTCATCTTTGCAAAATTAAATATTTACCCCCTAAATTATAACTTAACTAAAAAAGTAGTCCAAGAAGCACTACAATGTATGACTTACGATGATACAGAAAATTTACTTAATGTTCTAAAATAATTATAAATTATAGAAATACCTAAGCACCTCTTATACCTAATGTTTAGAAAAAAAAAATGTTATGTTATATACCTACTCGTTTGTTGTACCTACTCTTTTATGCACTATCATTTATTGTAGTATAATAATTTCGTATTTTGTTTGTAAGTGATTTAATTTTAAAATGTAATTTATAAATGACCTACTTCACCTGAAACACAGGTTTCACCTAGTTCAGGTATATGTATTATTTACAGTCTTCCCAGTAATGTTTAAGTCCTAGGTATAGTCTATTATGTAACAAAAGTTTATGAAATAAATATTTATTTATTTTATTTTATTTATTTATCTCATCTGTTATAGATGATAACAGCGCAATCAACTTTTAAATTCATGCATGCATTTAAAGCGCTTTAGTGCCCGGGACATTGTTAGGTGGAGTAGGCTTGCCCAGCATCTATACCACCCTCCCAGCCTAGTCAGTCATGCTTAGAGGAAAGAACGAGTGAATACGTCTGGAGCTAACTAAGCCGTGGGTTAGCTATGCCTAGCTAGAGCATTAAAAATAAAAAATACATAACGTTGAAACGTAGGTACTATACAGCGTGTTCCGACGTTGTTCTAGACTTCTAGTCGAAAAACTTTCGATCTACGACTTTTAAAAATCTAACCTTTTTTTCCGAAATTCTTGAGTTAATATTTTCCTTTAAAACCGGTTTTTTTGAAAATAATGGTTATTAAAGTTTTGATCGTAGTTGTACAAATGCTGAACGAAAAAACCAAATAAGGTCAATGACCTCTAACTCTAAGAAACAGCTGATTTTCAAGTAAACTTTAAACCTAAAATTTTTGAAAACTACTTTGAATTTTCAAAAGTAGTTGAACAAAAGTTCCTCGCTTAGACGTCTAGAACAACACACTTTCGGCTTAAAAGGGCATGCCCGTTACATCTTGTATATGTTTATACCTACTATAATACAACAGTAGAATAGGCATATAGATCATCGTAGGAAAACGCTGTATAACAACATACCCGATTCAAATCCTTCTGTTTGAGCGCTATCGCCACTTGTTCTGTTCTGTATATTTCTTCTATAACATGTTCTGCTCTCATCAGCACTAACTTGTCGCAGTCGGATTGTTTTAGTTCTGCAAGAAAGACAATTTGACAATGTGCACAACAAAAGTCAATAATTTTTTTTGCTACTTGTGATTTGGTACTTAAACTGAATATCTCAATAAATTGGTGAAAGAAAATCAGAAAGAAAAAAAAACTTTATTAACAAAATAAACACAAAAGAAGAAGAACAGTAAGTAGGTTCCATCTAATAGAAAGAAAATATGTTTATTAGGACAAACACACAGCAACAAAAAGGTTGGTATAGAAATAAAAAAGAAATCTGACGAAAGCTACGCTATTCCCTGCCCATCGTAAAAGCACAACAAGTTAAAGGCAACCAAAAGGGGTTCCTTGGTAGAAGGCTTCGTCCGCATCTTACCACCTTCCTTGTTACCCACCTAAATTATAGCGGACCCAGCGGACTCATCTATGAACTGATACGTTGACAGGTGCAGCTGCTTAGGAAAACAGATCGGTTGCCGTCTTCCTTTTTCTAGTCTAGATAAATGATACATCTTAGACCATATTATCACCTACTAACAGGTGAGATAAAACACTTAACTATCTTACTAAATTTTTTAACGCGAAAGTTTGTATGTATGTGACTTTGTTACTCTTTTACGCAAACACTACTGAACCGATTGCGATAAAACTTGGAATATAGGTAGCTGGATACCGAGAATAACACATAGGCAACTTATTATCCCGATATTCCAGCGGAACGGGACTTACAGCGCAGCTAGTCTGGTATAAAAACGACTTATTCAAATTGCAACTAAGTTTAATTTTGATTATCAGCATTTCAATAAAAAACCGACGGAAAATCTACCTTTATCCAATTTAATCTATCTCAATAAGATCCATATCAAACGATTAGACACGGTAAATATTTCGGCTCAGGAATAATGTGATGAGACAAGGGTAGTCATGTTATTCGTCGTTATGTGTAGGCGTGTAATAGAAGACAAAGGGCACCCAAGGTGGTTAGCTTGTTCACTGCCAAACCGATTACGAGATGCGACCTGAACCATATATCTACATCCAAGTTCAAGTTCGATTTTGTTTGTCTATCTTGATGACCTCTGATCGTCTTTGAACCACTTATATGATGCTGATTTCCGAATTATTCTATGGAGTTCGGTCATGATGCGAAATGGAAGCTAAACTGATGGGCAAAATAATTGAATAGTCTTTTTACATGATGTTTTTATAGGAATATAATATTCAAGTTCATCAGGCCTAATGCTCACAAAGCGCTGCGCGGCGAAGATACGAAAAAATATAATAATTTATATTAAACCTTTAGGTCTATGACATTCGGTTGAAAATAGCATGCGTAGGTGAGGGGCGCGCCGTGCCGTGCGTCGACAACTGTCATGCCAACGAGGGTACACTATTTTCAACCGAATGCCATAAATCATAAGGTTTAGTTTAAGTTGTTTCATTTGCAGTGACTTCGCGGCGCCACGCTCTGTGTGCGCTGCGGCTTAGGGACCGTTTCCACGAGCGTTAAAATCGCGGCGATATTATCGTCGAGCCACTTGTTTCTGTAAAATCTCTATGAACGTGTCTCCACCCGGCGATGTTAACGCGGCGGTGCGTTGTATAGAAATAAGATAATATTGCCGCGATTTTAACGCTCGTGGAAACGATCCCTTAGCGACGCGGAATAGACTCGAAAAGAAGATAATGTTTTTACAGGCTTATTGGATTCGTTACTAAAGTGGCACCGTAGGAATGGTAAATTATTATGAGACTGACATTTTTAGCGTGGTACCGTGGGGACGCGTGGCTTTACATTTATGGTAAGTAGTTACTTCTCAGATCTTGCCGTATACAGACATAGAATATTGTTATCTGATCTCTTAAAATGCGTTAGAGGCGACTACGGGATCTTGGAAAGACTAGCTTACCTCGAGTTCTTCCCGCGCTGGCAGATAAACTTCTTGGTCCCTAAGTGGGTCCAAGAAAGGCAGGCAGGAGGCCGACCGTAAAAGTATTTCAAATCTATTTGCAGTGGGTATGGTCAATGATGGCTTACCTACTGTGCCGACCCCAAATAATTTGGCTTCTTAGCGAACCCCGGGTTCTCAAGAGGGATGCAACCGGGGACATCACTTAGATGAGGGACGGTCTCCACTAGCGTTAAAATCGCGGCGATATTATCGTCGAGTCACTAATTTCTATACAATCTCTACGAACATCCACACGGCGAAGTTAACGCCGCGGTGCGTTGTATAGAAATAAGGTAATATCGCCGCGCCGCTATTCTAACGCTCGTGGAGACGGTCCCTTACATACTACTTACTGTTGTCGATGACTGTCATCTGTTGTTTGTGAACTTACTTGTTAGATCAGCTCTAGTAGCCGCTCTCAACGACGGCAAGTGGACCCTGTCAGCCGCCTCCTGACACTGCGCTCGGCGCTGTGGATACTCGCTGCCTGTCAGCTGGTGTTTCACGTTGGAATTTACTACCAGGATTACTGAGTCGCCTGTGTCTAATGGTATTTGAGTTGCTTCGAGAGACCTTAAGGAAAAAGATGCAATATTTTAAATAAAACTATTAATTCTCTGTATCTACATTAAAAATGACTAATTAAAAACCAAATGTAAGAGTCATTACTCTATATACAATTTGTAACGGGTATGCCCTTTTAATCCGAAAGGGGGTTGTTCTAGACGACTAGGCGAAAACCTTTTGTTCTACGACTTTTGAAAATTCAAACTCGTTTTTGAAAATTTTGAGATTATGTTTCACTGAAAAAACAGCTGCTTTTGAAAATAAAGGTAATTAAAGTTTTGATTGTAAACCATTTAACTAAATAAAAGGACAACATAAGGTCAATGACCTCAAACTTTCAGAAACAGCTGATTTTCAAGTAAACTTGACACCTAAATTTTACGAAAAGTACTTTGAAATTCCAAAAGTCTTAGAACAAAAGTTGTTCGCCTAGACGGCTAGAACAACCCCCTTTCGTATTAAAAGGGCTTACCCGTTACACCTTGTATAGGATTCCAGAGTAACTATAAAGCCTACTTCGTCTGTACTTTTTACCCGACTGCACGACGCAAAAATAATAATAATAATAATTGTAGGTGAGCGGAGTCGGAGGAAATGAGAATGCAGCGAGGTTCAAGTCTATACGAGTGTATTTCAGGAGTTTTCAGATCGTTGGTTACAGTTTCAGGGCTTTCAGGAGAAGAGCCTTAACGCGGACAGGTCCCACACTGTGTTCCAAGTAGGATGCACAGACGGATGCTCTGTTACAGAGATTCGGCGCGCGGTGTAGTGCGAGGGGGGGGAACTTCAGGCTGTCACGCTTTCAGCGTATAGACCGAGGACGTCCAGGTGCTCCGTTCCAGTAGGATGCAGAGACCCGATGCGTACCTAAGTAGCCTTTAGGTTAACTGAGGATTGAGGATCTTGCTGGGACAAAGTTCACGTCCGAGGTCTATACATCGAGGAGACGCAACGATAGCGCGATCTAGCTTTAAGTTCATATCTTAAAAAGCGCCATCTGTTGGTAGAGTCTATGAACTACTTTTCTTAGGCGATGCGTTGTATTACAATCTCCCCCTCTGTCCACGAAGACGTCCCGACGAGTAGGACAGGATTATTAATTGTTCTTAGGGCAATCACGTCGTCGGCCCGAATGTGTCATGGATTGCTGGTTGGTTGGTGCTTCTGGAGGTTGTGGCTGTTTCTTCGGTCGACCTCTTCGGCGTATGGGTTGTATTGGTTGAACTAGAGAGTCGTTTTCGCCATGGAAAGGTGTTAGAGCCGATGCGTGGTATACTCCAAGGGGTATGTCAGGAGTAACAATAGAAGCCACCTCGTAAGAAGCCGGTCCGTGTCGTTTGGTAATGCGATAGGGCCCATCCCGACGGGGAGCTAGCTTTCCTGTTATCCCCTGG
The DNA here is from genome assembly GCA_949358125.1 of Idaea dimidiata. Classification (NCBI taxonomy): domain Eukaryota; kingdom Metazoa; phylum Arthropoda; class Insecta; order Lepidoptera; family Geometridae; genus Idaea; species Idaea dimidiata. The sequence continues at coordinate 1,982,340 of OX442340.1, forward strand.
GAGGCTCTACTAATGGGGTGGGTGGCAACCAGGACTTTATCTCCGGGTTGATAGGAAGATATTTGTTTTCGGTGCTGATCAACTGCCTGTTTACGGCCCTCTTCTTTGATTTCTTGAACTTCTCGCGCCTTAATCATGTTGTCGGCGAGTTTCATTAGTTTCGAAGTGATTTCAGGTATAGTATTTTCAGTCACTACAATTTGTCTGAAATATATTTCATTATCATGTGGCATCCTTAATTCCCTACCGAAAGTAAGGAATGCGGGGGTGAAATTTGTTGATGTGCATTTAGCAGTATTCATTGCAAATCTGATAGATGGTAGTTTGTCAGGCCAATTCTCCAAAGGTTTTCCTTGTATAAGTATGGCTAGTTGAGTCTTTATATCTCGGTTCCTTCGTTCAACAGGGTTGGTTTCCGGGTGATAAAGCGGGGTGAACCCGTGTTTAATACCGAGAGTATAAGTTACTTGCTGCATCACGGCACTAACAAATTGAGTACCGTTGTCACTCAATAGTCTCCGTGGTACTCCATATCTTAGGAAAACTTCATCAATTAAAGTCATTGCACAGGCTTCCGCAGTAGCATTCTCAAGGGCAAACAATTCAATCCAGCGACTAGCTACGTCTTCTACTACCAGTATCCACATCTTCATGTCTTTTGATTTTGGTAGAGGTCCAAATAAATCGAAAGCCAAGACTTCGAATCTTTGATTCATAGCTGTTGTCTGAAGTAAACCTGCTGGCTTTGTGTTTGTTGGTTTATAACGCTGGCACGCAATGCAATTTCGAATGTAGCTCTCTATATACTTCCGCATACCTCGCCAGAAGTATCTTTTCGCTATTCTTTCATGGGTTTTGTCACAGCCATAATGTCCGGCAGCTGGATGATCATGATAAGCGGAGAGGATATTGTTCCACTCATGTTCAGGTGCAACTAATTGGGCATCTTCTGAATCCAAATTTGGATTGTGCCTGTAAAGCAGACCGTTATTCATCAAGTATCCTTTGTTGCTCCAGTATATGGCATTCTCAGAATCTGAGGACCCATCAAGTACTTCGATTATACGTTTAAGTTCACTATCCTGGAGCTGCTCTCGTCTGATTTCAGCTAAATCTCTTCTTGGTGTATCAATGGTAACGGCACGAATGTCACAGTCTTGCGCTGGGTCCGATTCGGCTACTGGAGGTCTTGAGAGCGTATCTGCGACTACGTTTGTTCGTCCTGGGCTATATTTGATAGTAATATCTTGTGTTTGTAAAAGCAGCGCCCATCTGGCCAAACGCCCTGTAGGTGACTTCAGATTCATTAACCATTTTAGTGCTTGGTGGTCAGTAATAATAGTTATAGGTAGACCATCAATATAGCCTCGAAACTTTTCGATGGCCCATACGAATGCCAGTGCCTCTCTTTCAGTAGTTGAGTAGTTTCGTTCAGGAGTGGTGAGTAACCTGCTCGCATATTCTACAGGGTGCTCATCTTCTCCCTCCTCCTGGACGAGAACTGCTCCAATAGCATAGCTACTTGCATCCGTTTTGATGATATACGGTTTCGTTTCGTCCGCTTGTCGAAGGATGGGGGCAGTGGTTAACCGGCGTTTCAACTCCTTGAATGCGTCATCATGCTCGTTAGTCCATTGCCATTCAGTGTCCTTCTTAGTTAGCTTCGATAAAGGAACAATCACAGTTGAAAAATTATCTATAAATCTGCGATACCAAGAACAAGTCTGTAGAAATGATATAAGACTCTTCAGATTGTTAGGAGCTGGTAATTCCTCTATAGCTTTAACTCTGTCTGGATCTGGCATTAATCCATTGGGTGTAATAATATGACCTAAATACTTCACAGATGAGCAGAAAAACTTACATTTCTCTTGATTAACTATAATATTCATCTCTCTAAATTTCTCAAACACAACTTTGAGATCTGAGAGATGGTGATCGAACGTTGTTGAAAAGATAATAAGGTCATCAAGATACGCCAACATTTTTACGCATTCCAGACTCACACGAACTCTATCAATCAAACGTTGAAAGGTGGCTGGTGCATTTCGTAAGCCGAACGGCATTCTTTTAAATTTGAATATTCCAAATGGGGTAATAAATGCAGTCTTCTCTTGGTCATATTCTGTGACTTTAATTTGCCAGTAACCAGCTTTTAAATCGAGGGTAGACATATATGTAGCAGGTTTTGCTTCGTGCAAAAGATCATCGATTCTTGGCATTGGATAAACATCGGGGACCGTAATAGAGTTGAGGCGTCGATAGTCCACACAAACCCGGACACTGCCGTTGCTTTTTGGTACCATTACTACGGGCGCGGCCCAGGGGGACTTGCATGGTTCAATTATTCCTCCCTCCAACATCTTATCTATTTCTTGTCTAAGAATTTCTTTTCGGGTACTTGAAACCCGATATGGTGGTACAGAAAGCGGTGCATGTTCTCCAGTGTCGATATGGTGTTCTACCGATTCTATTGGTTTACCATTCTCTTTGAATATGTCGCTATACTCGACAATGAGTTCATCTAATTGCCCTTTTTGAATGCTGTCCAACTCAGTTATATTAATGGAGCTGATATCCATATGTGGAAAAAGTTGTTGAGAATGAGGTGAAAGGTTATTCTCCGAGTTCTCGATTACATGCTTCGCATCTTTTAACATGTAATCTACATAAGAATCATAACCATCGAATATGGTTCGTGGACGTCTAGCTGTTTCGCTAGGCAAAATAGCTTCACATGTCCTCTTCTTTTGTGATATATTACAAGCACTCTCTATAGGCATAGATGGCTTACGAGACGGTAGTAGGGTGTCGGGGCAACTAGTTTCCGATCTCATACTGCGGGGTTTTGCAAAAAATACGAACTCTTCCTCCATTAGTTCGTATGTTTCATCTTCTCCAAGGAAGGACCAAGTGAGTTGGGGAATGTTTAATAACATTTCAGCGTCTTGAATGAAATTCACTCCCAATAATGTTCTACTATCTCGGGATTCTGGCATTACTACAAACTTAGTCGGTATGACTTTTCCATTGATCTTCACGGGTGCCATAGTGTTTAGCACTTGTCTATTCTTTGGTACTCCGTCTGCTAGTGTAATACAGGCTGTTGTCTCTGCGAAAGGGACTTCCTGTCTACGCAACTCACGGTAGAACTCGTAAGAAGCTACGCTTGTTTGTGCACATGAATCAATGTGAGCTATGCTACGATAATCGCCCACTTCAATAAATATTACTGGACGGGATCTGGTGTCCGTAATGTTAAAAGAGCTAAGCCCAATATTACTATTTCTTCGTTGGGCGCAAGTAGTGCATTTACTGCGAACGACTCCAGGCGCTCCACATCCGTAGCAGCTAAATTTTGGTTGGGATGGTGATGGTGCTTGTGTGGCGACTTGAGGTAGGAATGTATGGGATGGGATTCTCAACTCTTGTTTTCTATTCTTCAATTTACGACAACTATCTGCAGTATGACCTGGGAAATGACAATAACTGCATTTACTCTTGGCGTGAGTCCTGATTATAGGAGGTCTAGGCTTTTCAATAACACATGAAGAGCTAGTCGCTTTATCCACATTGATTTGCTCAATGCCTCTTGAAATTTCCAGCAGATCATCGAATGTTTTCACTGCCCTACGGGGCATCCTATCTCTGATGTCAATGCGCAATTGCCCGAAAACCATGTCAATTTGTTGAATTTCGTTAAGCTCATGATCAGGCTTTGGTAGTTGGGAGATCAGCAATCTTTTATGCGCTACAAAGTTTTCAGTTGATTCGTCATCTCGCTGAACCACCTTTATTATCTCTTGATAGATGACGTAGGCAGGTTGTTTCGGTGCGAAAGCATCACGAAGTCGCTTCTGAAAGTCTTCCCAAGTGTTTACGTGTTCTTGAACGCCGACCCACCATATGCTAGCGTCTTCTTCGAACAGTAAAGATACTCCATCAAGGGCTTCTTGATCTGTGATCTTTTGTACCCGTTTAAATGTATTGATCGTTCTAAGAAATGATTCAACCTTCTTGGGATCTCTTTTCCCATCAAAACGAATTGTGCATTGCGCAAATGATGAAGGTGTACTATTTCTGGAAAAAGCCTCAATTAGCTTTCCGAATTGCTCTTCCGACATCATCTTTTTTGATTTTCTAATTGTTGTTAGGCGACCGGATTTAGTAACGACGAACTTCGGTTCGCTCGTACGTCTTATGTTAGAAGCCAGCTTGATGAGTTTACCTACTCTACGGACTGACTCTATGAGGTGACTCTATGATAAGACTCAGTAGAACGGCTCTATATAGGCGACTCTGACTTGACTTCTTGATCTGTCTCTCTAACTTGACTCTCCGACTTGACTCTACCGGTCCGGCTTCAGGTTCAGTTTTCAGGGATCCGAAGATTCAGGCTCGACGTTGGGCTGCCACTTGTAGGTGAGCGGAGTCGGAGGAAATGAGAATGCAGCGAGGTTCAAGTCTATACGAGTGTATTTCAGGAGTTTTCAGGTCGTTGGTTACAGTTTCAGGGCTTTCAGGAGAAGAGCCTTAACGCGGACAGGTCCCACACTGTGTTCCAAGTAGGATGCACAGACGGATGCTCTGTTACAGAGATTCGGCGCGCGGTGTAGTGCGAGGGGGGGGAACTTCAGGCTGTCACGCTTTCAGCGTATAGACCGAGGACGTCCAGGTGCTCCGTTCCAGTAGGATGCAGAGACCCGATGCGTACCTAAGTAGCCTTTAGGTTAACTGAGGATTGAGGATCTTGCTGGGACAAAGTTCACGTCCGAGGTCTATACATCGAGGAGACGCAACGATAGCGCGATCTAGCTTTAAGTTCATATCTTAAAAAGCGCCATCTGTTGGTAGAGTCTATGAACTACTTTTCTTAGGCGATGCGTTGTATTACATAATCGTTTATTTCAGGCAACAAGGCCCATAGATACATACCTTATAGACTAACATACATAATTTATAATAATAAAATGAATGTGTTAATAAGGAGGGAAAGGAGGGTAATGTGTTTATCGTTCTATGTTTGTATGTATGTATATATATGTATGTATGTATGGATGGATGTTTCTATGTGGCGTTCTAGAGGCCAAACGCGTGGACTGATTTTGATGATTCTTACGTCAATCAATTCGTCTTAATCTGGCGAGTGTGACTAAAGACATGACAGTTATCCAAATTAACTTTTGTCACAACCAGACGCCATATTGTCAAAATTAAAAAATCCAAAATCATCAAAGTATGTCAAGATGGGTATCGTTAAATAGGTATTTAAAAATCAATGTTTGATTTCTTTTACCATTTTTTATTTTAAATAACAGTTTAGGAAATAGAACGGTTTAAAGTTAATTACCAATTAGGTATTCTTGCTTTTTATTACTAACGAACAAGTTTTTATTTTTGTTACGTAGTTACGCTTAGAACTACCAAACTATAAGCCGTGATGGTACAGGTGATAGAAATTTATTGCAATAAACTAAAAAAATATATACATAAATTGTACGTACCAACTGAATAAAAGCCAATAACATTTAGGTACTTACTTAGGTATAACATTTAGGTGCTTAAAACGTTACCTTAATTACCTTACTTAGGTGCTTAAAACGTTAAAAGTTTAATAATAAATTTAAACAATAAATACCTAAAACCTCACTGAAATAGAATATATACATAAATAAAGTAGGAACATAAGTACCTCCCCACTTAATTATAACATTAGTTATCTACTGAATAATCCACATGATATTAACTTTACAAAACTTTTTGATATATCAAAGCAAAAACTACAAGTAATACAAAAATTTGAAATTGTTCAAAATAAATACCTACACTACCTACCTAATGCAAAAGTCGGAACTTTGCGCCAACTATCTGGTAAAGTCAAAGTCAAAAATGTCTTTATTTAATTGGATGTACTCGTAATTTCTTCTATGGTTTTCGCGATTTTGCATAATAAAACACTTTATTTATCGGGTTTAATCGCGTTTTATTCATGGTTTTTAACGAACCGTGCTTTCCGAACCGTGGATGTATTCGATCACTTTAAATACGTCGAGTGTTCTTACAACTCTAGTGTGGCCTCGGAACGCGCCCTCCGATGAGAAGAAGCCACAAGAAATTCATGGGTTTTTTTTGTGATCATGTTTTTATTTACAATCGTCAATATAATATATGTATTTTTACATTTTTTTACAATGATCATATTTATGATTCACATTGTCGCATATTTAGGGCTATAGTGGAACCGGAGCAATAAACTTTGGTAACCCGAAGACTCGCAAAAATATTAGGGGTTAAAGTATGAAATTGCCGATTTGTACTGAAAATCTTAACTGTTTATTTTTTAAATTTTTAACAAATTTATTTAATCAAAATAGTTGCCATTATTATCTATACATTGCTGCCATCTAATGGGAAGGTTATTAATGCCTTTGCGATAGAACTCCGACGATCTAGACTGCACAAACTGTGTGAAAGCATTTTGTACTGCCTCCTGGGAAGAAAACTTCTTGTCACGTAGATAATTGTCCAAATCACGAAAAAAATGGTAGTCCGTTGGAGCAAGGTCTGGTAAATACAGAGGATGACAAATGGTTTCTAAGTGCAGTTCCTGAAGGGTCAAAATGGTTTCTCGTGCTGTGTGAGGTCTCGCGTTGTCGTGGAGCAATAATGGTGAAGATCGATTCATGAGTCGCGGCTGTTTTACTGCTAGTTTTGTCAACATGGTTCGGAGTTCGGCACAATAGACATCTGCCGTAATTGCTTGACCAGATCGAAGAAAACTATAGTGAATAACACCATGCTGAGACCACCAAACAGTTACCATTACCTTTTTATTGGTAAGTTTTGCTTTAGGACACTGTTGTGGCATTTGACCTGGGGTCAGCCATTGCATTTTTCTTTTCCGGTTATCATAAAGAATCCACTTTTCATCACATGTTACAATTCGATCCAATATTCCTTCATTTCTGTACCGGTTCAACAAGGCAACACAAGTTTCAACACGCGTTTCTTTCTGCAAATCAGTCAAATCATGAGGCACCCATTTTTCGTATTTTATTATTTTATTGATTTGACGCAAGTGAGTCAATAAAGTGGGTAAGGTAACGTTGAACCATGCCGCTAATTCCTGGGTAGTTTGACTAGGATCGGCTTCCACTATCTCTCTTAATTCATCGTTATTCACCTGTGTGGGCGGTCTTCCTCGTGGCTCGTTCTTTAAGTCGAAATTTCCATCACGAAAGCGTTTAAACCAAAATCGCACGGTGCGTTCATTAGTAGACCCCTCTCCAAACGCAGCATTGATATTGCGGGCTGTTTCTGCCGCGTTAGTTCCGCGTCGGAACTCGTATTCAAAAATCACTTAAATTTTTGCAGTATCCATCTTTCTTGTCTAAATTGAATAACAAAAACAATAATTGAAAGTCGATATTCAAATGTTTCACATTTTTTAAAAAAAGAACATCACAGAAACCATTTGAAAAAAGTTTCATTCGAAAACCTCAAACCATGAAGATTCTATGTCAATTCAAAGAACCTATTGCAATAAAACGGCAATTTCATACTTTAACCCCTATTACTTCTAAATTTCTTCGGATTTGCCTTGTGTATTAAGACCTAGGTCCTTGAAAGACATAATATAGGTATAACAAACACAAATAACCTATCTAAGTAGTTATAAGGAATTGCAATAAAGTCGCTGATACCAACACGCCCATTGACCTACTTTATCTGTGAGGTTGACAGAACTGTAAATACATAGGTCCCGGTAATCAGCAGAGTGGTATTTATCTTGTTCTTAGCTTTAGAATGCTTTTGATTAACTGTCCTTGGTTACCTACGTGTTAAATTGAAGATTGGGTTTGTAATTTAGTTGTACTAGATGCGGCATACGGTTTCTCTCGTATTTTAGGAGTGAATGAAGTATATTGGCTTGTTTTGAGCCTGTTTACGTGGAAAGACAAATATTAATATTTTTGAATCCTATTGTAATAATTGTAAATCTATCTAAGTATTTTTTTGTTTTTTTTTTGTCTGTTTTAGCGATTCTGGATTGAAATCTCTAGGTAGGAATAAAAACAATTATAATTTAAATTAAAAACTATTACAATAACTCTATAGTCTGCGTACACTGGAACGTTTTGTTGCAAATAATTATGAGGCGGTAGTTTACTGTAACTTTTTAGAATGTTAAAATTAGACGAATTAGATCTCAGTCAACCTTGAAAAAGTCAACTGTAAAGTTGGCGAAAGCTCGGTTCGTTTAAAACAATGAATAAAAACGCGATTTAACCGGATAAATAAAGTTGTAGCGAGGGGTTACCGGTGCGGGGGGAGGAGGTAGAGAAACTACGGTTGCGGGACGAAGGGGGTTTATTGTCGTAAAGGGGCTACAGGGGTCGTAGGGGAGGCTACGAGCTTCTCGTAGATGTCCGGGAAACCGTACGCTCTACGAGAAGGCAACGAATGCAGGCTACAGGTACTACGTATAGGAAGGTCCAGGGAACCGTACACAACCTATGCGCAGTACCAAACCCAGTAGTGGATCGATTTGATTCGATACAAAACAAAATCTTAGCAGACTATTTAAGCAAAGTGCTCGACGCAACGATACCGCGATCCAGAAAACTGCATTCACCTCACTAGCGCCATCTCTTATAATTATTCGGAACTAAAGTTTCTTTGCAATTTCTTAGATGATTGTATTCGCGTGTTCATTCCGTGTGTTTGTCTCATTTGTTTTGTTATGATTATTATTTATTTATGTTACAAAGTGTTTTATATTACAATTAATTTATTTTTATTTAATTTAAATTAATTTCTATTTAGCTAGATTTCACTAGATTTAGGTAAATCAGCAGGACCATTCACAGCCTCCATCTCGCTCAGCACGATTCAATAAGTCGGTAACAAACATGGTTCAAGAAAGCTTCAGTCCGAATCGCCGATTCTCTGAATTGCCTTACACCAATCCGAGTAATGACCGCGTCAAGCGTTGCTTAACCCATAAGACCATTTAAGATCGGCAGGTGCAGCTAGGCCAATGAGCTCCTTAACCTTATTTTTAGATAGAATTGGTTGGTAGCTTGATTTTCCACTCGCATGTAATCCCATACTGTTTTGTTTTCCAAAAGCTTTTTGCATTTCGACGAATTCGGTAAGGAGCAACCTACACTAGATTTGCTCAAAAAAAAATGTTTTCTTAACATTTAAAAATTCGGCAAATCATTATGTGCCTTCCTACCTATGAAACTAAACTCATTTTAATTTCTCAATGCCCAAAGACGTTTCGAGCGCTTTTCAGGCCTCCCACAGGACTGAGTTTAATACATGGAGGTAACATTTAATATAACTCTTACGTCCATGGTTTAATATCACATCAGCATCGCAAAAATTAAAGAAAAAAAAAATATGACCCTGTAAAAGAATTTGACAAGCGACCTACGTCTAGAGTTTTGGCGGGAATGCGTTGAGGAGATGTGTTGCTAAATTTTCATTTTAGTAAAACTTACTTCAAATGCGTGTAAATTGTTTAATTTCGGGGGCATATTATTTAATTTAGTTTCGTGAAGGTGTACAAGTGTAAATAAAAGTGAAAATCGATACAAAACATGGACTTTAGCTTAGTGTTCTCTCCAAAGCTCCGTGAACAAACATTGTAAAAATAGTCCCCTTTTTACAATGATTCCCTCGACTTGACTTTAACTATGACGACTTGACTGTTTCGTTCGATGCAAATAACCTGCAAATACTGATAATACTTGACACTGGCAAATGTCCGAAAGGAAAAGCCATTTTAAAGAAGAAGAAGAAGACCTGCGTCTATGCAAGCGACTAAACGTGTTTTTTTTTTCAAAAGAGGCACTTTTAGGCCTCAACCGGCCTAAGTCGTAGCCCCAAACGGGCTGCAGGACGGACACTTAAACTACGTCTTATTTTAAATATTCGTTATTATCCAACTAAACAAAACCCTTTAGGTATTTACGTTTTACAAAAGGAAAACAGCTTAATCTACTGCTACTCAGAGGGTTGATCTTAAATTCATCGATTTATACTACGCCGTAAAATGTTCCATCAACACCTACTCATATTAAACCACAGATATAGAAAAACATAGATAACGCAAATGCATGAACTTCGCGTACTTGCCGAACCTCGACTAAACGTTTTTTTTTATTTTATTTCTTATCGGTTGTGAACAAATTACTTAATAAAACCAAGAACTTAAAATAAAACCAAGAACTTGATTCAAAGAGTACAAAATGCATGCTGTCGTTTTTGCTTTGCTATTCCACCAAGAACACATATTAGTCCATATATCAATAACGCCAATATGCTAAATATGGAATCCAGACGTAAATTGCATTTGGCCGGTCTTATGTTTGGTATTATGAAATACCATAGACCGGAATATCTTTTTACTAAATTAAGATTTACAAAATCAAACGACTCGAGGTTTGTTAAGCCACAATTGTTACAGCACAAGCATAAATTGGTTGCTTTTGAGGGCAGTTTCCGCTACCATGCTACAAAATGCTGGAACGATATACCGCCGCCCATTAGACATGCATCTACTATGTTCAAATTCAAAAATATTTTACGTATGCATGTGCTAAGTGAGCAAAAAATCGGTATTCCAGAATGTTATAAAAAGTGGTGGTAGCGGTCTTCTCTTTCCCTCGTCTACTCGTTCTCTCCGTAATGCGAGTACTTCGTAATTTTAATTGATTTTTCCCTTTGAGTGCCTGTTAAATAATGGTAATATATTTAATTATATTTATTTTATTTATTATTTATAGATTATATAATATATGTGCACTTACTTTGTTTGTTTATTTATGGATACTTATCTTTATTACTGTATTTTTATGTGTTATATAAATCATATATGTATAGATTAGATTACTTTATATTAATTTAACTTTTTTTTTTTATATTTAACACTGGTCCATGCAAAGCAGCGTCCTTACTTTTGGGTTACTGCGGAAAATCAGTGTTTTGCTCTTTAGCAAATATATCACTGAGCAGTGTCCCGTCTGCACCACTTCAGCACACAACTCACCTCACATCTGTTGTGTCTACACCGTTTGTACCTACTAATGTGCTTTTGTGATGTGGAATAAATGATTATCTATCTATCTATCTATCTAATTATGGCCATTTGGAAATTAGCCAGTGTCAAGTATTTCATATAATAACCAAGTTATTTGCATCGAAAGAGTCAAGTCGTCATAATTGAAGTAAAGTCTAGGTAATTATTTGTAAGCACGGCGGCCATTTACAAAGATTATTCACGGAGCTTTGGAGACAATCGTTGAGGTTGGCCGTCACTACTGACAGTCCGTGCGGCGTGTGTTGTTGCGACCGGAAAAAAATGGATCGTTACGTGATAATTAGCTCGGTGCCATCGGCGGCATTTGTGGCGATAAACCGATTTGGATTTCTCATCACTAAAGCCGTGTTTTCACTACGAAATTAGTGTCGCGAAAGTTATTGTCAACTTTACAAAAAAGTTGCTCGACACAAGTTTTATCAAAAAATTGCTGTTGCTACGCATTATTTTTTTGCAAAGATGACTATAACTTTCGCGACACTAGTTCCGTAATGAAAACACGACTTAAACATAGGCTGTGACGTCACGTTTTAATACAAATCGTGATACTCGCATTATCTATGTAAATCTGTGTATAAAACGGAATCAAAAGATGTTTTCATCAAAGCATGAGGAAGGTCAGAAAAGGATCCTTTGTTATTATAAAATTCTTTGGGCAAGCTCACATCACAATGCATAATTACTGTTTTGAAATATACTTTTCCGAAATTAAGTGCGTGACTTAATTTTATGAAAATATTTCTTTTGGTCTCATATTACATAACTAGTACGACCACGCTGGTTTCAGTCCCGTAAGTTTCGAACTTACGAAGCGATCTAAAAATCCGGATTACTCTCATAAAGACAGATTCTCTAAAAGAGAGATTCTCAAAAAGACGGATTCTCAAAAAGACAGAAATGGTACATCTCCACACAACATATTAATGTGTTCCAAGTCAAGTTTTTTTTTTCAGTATAAATAAAAGAAGGTAAAAACCAAATTCTTAGTGGATTACAAAACATTACAAAGAATACAGAGTGTGTTGATATATTAATTATTATATTATAGTTCATACAGTGAGGCCTTTGAATTTTATAAGCCTTATGATTTTCCGTCGGGCAGTAATAGTCTTCAAGTGGCGACCGCGATGCAATGCGAAACAGATTGAGAAGATCACTTACTCGGTGAACCGACGACATTGTAGCGGTCATGGGAAGTCGTTGGATGGAGGTAGCTCGGGATTGCTAATTGTAGCGTGGTATGGGGTAAGCCTATGTGAGGCAGTCGGATAGTGGCTGAGATTATGTTTTACCTGCAGTCAATGAGCAACGCGTGGTCTTTCTTCCCCATGGTAACGATGTACTGATCCATAATCCCACACGGCATCTTCGGGAATTCATGCTCCGCTTTCTGGCATAACTTGGCCTTTTGGACTGAACTGAAACATCAGAAAAATAAATTATTTAGGCATAAGCAAAAAAAGGTATTTTAGACAATTGTCGTTTGGTCCGTGAAAAAAATTCGACTACGCGTTAATCGACTTACTAGCTTATAGAAATTGTAGATGAAATAAAATTCATTTTCTGGTTTTAATTGCGTCTGTAAAGGCTTCGAAACGTATGAACGGCATTGAAACGCTGCTAAAAATAATTAAAACAATGCGATTAAAACTGGAAACGAGTTTTATTTCAAGGGAAAGTCGCGAAAACAGAAACAAACCAAAACATACAATCTACATAATTTGTGTATTTTGGTAAATCGTTTCATTCAGGAATTACCTACTTACCAGTATAATATATACAGTCGAAATACGGGAATTATAAAGGATAAAAAGCGGGTCACGCCTAGTGTAAGTATATTTAATGACAGATTATTTTATAAGCCATTCGATCAGCGACCACGACTTCAATTTGAAGACTAATAATATTAATGAACGCGGCTACCCACGCCGGGTAATCGACCCAATCAACCGTTCAATATTAGACGACAGACATGAAGTCGTTAAAATCTCGTATCACGTATGTACTTTGTACCTACTTTGTTTTATATTTCTTATTATTTTCAACAATTAACTGGCACGAGGGATAACTTTGCAGTTAACACCTTCGACACGGGATCCAAGCCAGTCAATAGTTATAAACTGTTCTGGTAGATGACCACAAAACAAAACAGGGAGAAGGCACGATATCTGCCTGGAACCCAGGGGCCGCTCCTGAACATTCCATGACACTTACTTTACACGAACACCAGTGGATTCTTCAAGCAACGTAAAGAAAGCAACCTCGACCGACGCACTGGAGTCTGATACGATATCTGCCTGGAACCCAGGGGCCACTCCTGAACATTTCATATCACTTACTTAACAAGAACCCCAGTGGATCCTACAAGCTACGTGAAGACAGCAACCTCGACCGACGCACTGCTGGAGTCCGATACGATATCTGCCTGGAACCCAGGGGCCACCACTGAACATTTCATATCACTTACTTAACAAGAACCCCAGTGGATCCTACAAGCTACGTGAAGACAGCAACCTCGACCGACGCACTGCTGGAGTCCGATACGATATCTGCCTGGAACCCAGGGGCCACCACTGAACATTTCATATCACTTACTTAACAAGAACCCCAGTGGATCCTACAAGCTACGTGAAGACAGCAACCTCGACCGACGCACTGCTGGAGTCCGTTACGATATCTGCCTAGAACCCAGGGGCCGCTCCTGAACATTCCATGACACTTACTTAACACGAACACCAGTGAGTCCTTCAAGCAACATGAAGACAGCAACCTCGACCGACGCACTGCTGGACAGCCCCGAGCCCATGGGTACGTCCGATACGATAACTGACTCGAACCCAGGGATCACACCTGGACAAATAAAGTTTTATGGCGTTTTAGTATACCCATGTATATGCGCCTACCCTTTTAAGTAGGTTCTTACCAGATTTAAGAAACTGGCGAGCTTAACTAAACTAACTTTGTTTTGTTTAGGTAAATGTTTTAGTATAGGTAGATAAACTGAACTATTTGATTATTATCTTCTCAAATGATACAATTATGTCGTAGAAGCGGTTAATGTTATGCAAAGATTTTCTTCTAATAATAAAAAAAATTGTTAATATTAATACCCATCCTTATCTCAGACCCTTATCCGTCCACTGCTGAACATAGGCCTCCCCCATACGACGCCACAAATAGCGATCCCTAGCCACATCCATCCAACGACTCCCCACGACCGCTACAATGTCGTCGGCCTACGGAGTAGGTGGTCGCTACAACACTCCGTTTCTCATTGAGGACTACCTACCTGGAAAATTAGCCACGACACCCTTAACATAATTAGCCCAGGTCGGTTCTCCTGGCTTTAACTTCTCGACGCTCGGGACAAGGAAGCTGGTCTCCAAGTCCTCGCCTGATGATAATACGGACGTCACATGACATCGATCTGTATTGTTAGGACCTCCTACGATCACTGTGAGAAAAGGTAGTGCCTGCAAGAGAAAAAAATCGATTTTTATTGATAAGTTTTACTTATGGGTGGAACCACATCCCAGTTATACCAAAACTACAATGGAATCTTAGCCTAAATTAAATAAAGATTCTTCTTTTTCGTAATTTGTTTTTATTGCTCAAGGCATTTCAACTAGAAATATTTTAAAAGAATTAAAATTCATCTTCAAATATTCACTCACGACGAGATTTGAACTCGCGTGACTGCGTCAGTACCACAGCACCTTAACCAACTAGGCCACACGAGTTCCCATCTCGAGTGGCGAATCAAAAAAAAAATGTTTCCCCAGTCTACTGTTTTTCGACTAAGGCTCGATTGAAACGCCATCTACAGGATCACTTTCAGTGATTTACCTGAGCTAATAATTACCTTTACAGTTAACACATTCGCCAAGAGATGTCGCTCTTTAAAGATATATTATACTATACTTTATTTTTGAAGATGAATAATAATTTTTCCTAAGATTCTTCTATTTAAGTATTCAGATCTGTAGGCTCATTTTGTTCTTTGTACATTTTTGTAAACCTTGTTGTCCATTTCTCCGTCTGTCTATCAAGACCATTTATCTCGGGAACGCGTGCGGGTAGGTATCATGTTTAAATTAAAAACTCATACACTCAGTCCCTTGAAGCTGAGAAAAAATGATTTTTTTTTTTTTCGAAGAAGGTTCTTCCATTTGTTGGTATTTTTAATAATAGGCCTTTTTCATCTAAATTTAGATGATTTATACAGCGCAAGCAACTTTTTAATCCATGCTATTTTATGGCGCTGTTTGCCCGGGATGTTGTTAGGTGGGCTTGCCCAGCACCTACACCACCCTCCCAGCTTTGTCAGCCATGCCCAGAGGAAAAAACTGGTCAATACGTCTGGAGCTAAAAGCCGTGGGTTTCCTCACGATGTTTTCCTTCGGAAAAAGACATTGGTGTGCGGTAAGCCGGGATTCGAAACCACGACCATCGGAATGGTTCGGAGCGGTGTTGGTCTAGTGGTAGATACCCCGACTTTCATTGGTATTTTTAAGCAATCACTAACCCTTCAAGAACTTTAGGAAAAAAGAATAATTAGCCCGTTTATTTGTTCTACTGCATAGCAAAGGCCTCCTCTTAAGCCTTAAGTGTTGCGAAAGTTATAGTCATCTTTGCAAAAAAAAAAGCGTAGCGCTGATAAAACTAGTGTCGAGCAACTTTTTTGTGAAGTTGACTATAACTTTCGCGACACTACTTTCGTAGTGAAAACTTGAGAGGCATTAGGTAGGAATTAATGGCAAAGCTTTGCGAAAATTCCAAAATAACACCGTTTTCCCCCCATAGGGTAGAAAACGGATATTTAGGTTCCAGCGAAGCTTGACCCACTTGGTGAAGATGACATCTTGGATTTTGCGTGTGGTAACACTGTTTCGACTAGTTTTGCATCGCCCAATCACGTGCAAGCGTTCCCCTCCCCTCGCTCGCGAGACGTCACAGCGCCGGGCGCCGTAGCGCTTCATCAGTACGCATAATAGCCGGCAAGGTTATGAAAATATAGTGGGTCAAGCTTCGCTGGAACCTAAATATCCGTTTTCTACCCTATGGGGGGAAAACGGTGTTATTTAGGTGTCCGAGCTCCGCTTGACCCACTTGGTGAAGAATTGTTTATCTTCTGCCGGTGCTGTGACGTACTGTGATGGGGACAAATTGAGATCTATAAATCAACTAGCTGCGCCCCGCGGTTTCACCCGCGCAAGTCGCGATCCCGCGTTGTTCGAACACCTACCTACCGCAATGCAATAATCCACACTTAAACGGTCGCCCATTGAAGTACTGTTGAAGTCAGGCGCTACCGCGCCTGGCATCATCAGTACTTCCCTGGTCGTCCGTTTAAGTGTGGATTTTTGCACTGCGGTAGGTAGGTGAAGTAAGTTAAAGTTTGTATTTCGTCAGTAAGTGACGATGACGATGGATGACGATGATGATAATGCCACTCTACATCACTTATCCTACCCCTGTGTCGATTTTCATTCATTTAATTGTTATCACCCGCGTAAGTCCCGATCCTGCGGGATTTTCGGGATCAAAAGTATCCTATGTTACTCTCCATCATTTAAACTATCCCTATGCAAATTTTCATCTAATAAATATTATCACCCGCGTAAGTCCCGATCCCGCGGGTTTTTCGGGATCAAAAGTATCCTATGTTACTCTCTATCACTTAAACTATCACTATGCAAATTTTCATCTAATAAATAGTTATCACCTGCGTAATTCCTGATCCCGCGGGATTTTCGGGATCAAAAGTATCCTATGTTACTCTCTATCACTTAAAGTATCCCTATGCAAATTTTCATCTAATAATTAGTTATCACCTGCGTAAGTCCCGATCCCGCGGGATTTTCGGGATCAAAAGTATCCTATGATACTCTCCATCATTTAAACTATCCCAATGCAAATTTTCATCCATTCATATTTTCACCCGCGTAAGTCCCGATCCAGCGGGATTTTCGGGATCAAGTATCCTATGTTACTCTCTATCACTTAAACTATCCCTATGCAAATTTTCATCTAAGAAAAAGTTATCACCTGCGTAAGTCCCGATCCCGCGGGATTTTCGGGATTAAAAGTATCCTATGTTACTCTCCATCATTTAAACTATCCCTATGCAAATTTTCATCCAAATCGGTCAAGCCGTTTGACCGTGAAGAGGGAACAAACAAACAAACAAACAGATTTTCGGATTTATAATATTAGTAGGATTTTTATTTACAATGATTCAGTCATTTAACATTAATATTATGTTATGGCTAGTACCTACTCCAATAAGTAATAATCAGGAAAGAAAAGGGAAATATTTAAATACTAACTAAATTAAATGTTACACAGGACTAATCAGACTGGTCAGCCTTCTTCATGACCTCATCAAGGTCCAAGTTTCTATTCAGCCAGTTATGGCTTTTCATTGCCGATCTAAAGCTGCCTAGCGTGTCATCTATTTTAGCCTCATTATGTAGGGTTTAATCCATCGTGCAATGACCGTACGTGATGCGGGTGCTATCTTACCATGAGTAGTAATAAGGAAATTAGTAAGGCTTTCTCTGCTGTTTCTCTTGCTATGAGAAACTTCGATATGTTTCTGAATCTAAAATATCAAGTTGAATTTTTTCTTCACTACTAGGGAGAAAATTCCACCCTGACTATTCGTATGTCAAGGAGTTGGTTTTTGATCCAAACCTAGGCCAAAATATTACATAAGAGTTGTTATTCTCGAATAATGAAGGTTGTAAGTCCAGTAAAGTAAGATAATGAATTCTTTGACCCGTTGCCAGTAAAAGTAAAGTAGCCACATGACGAGATACTTGAAATAAACTGTCGACATTCCTTTGATAATGTCGCAGATATTCGATAAGTGTGTTTACATCCCAGGTGTGTGGTTTTCTCGGTCTCTCGTTGCTAAGAGCTATTGCTAGAGTTTGCTAAGTGCTTTGAGAGTTCGATTAAAAATGAGATGTTCACTCAACATCTTTGTTTTCGTAGTATTTGTAAATGTCGTTACCACAGACTTATGTAGTGCTATAATTCTCGGAGCTAGGTTAAATTCATGATGTAAGAAACATAAATATTGTGCTAAGTCTTTAGCATCCACATTACATTTACATCGTTACATCGTTAGCCCATTGTTGCCATTTCTTCTACGCAGGTTTGTAGGTTCTGAGAGTGGATTTACGCCAAGCATTTTCTACTTGGTTACGGTGTTCAGGTGGCCAAGTGTTTATAAGATTGGTTCACCCTGTATTTTCACAGCTGGTGGAGACCTGCCCGTTCTTAGATCTATCAGGTGATTGTGGAGTTGTCGAATTCTAATTGGTGGTTCCAAGGCTCGTTGCTGTAATGTTGTGATCCAGAACGTCTTCTTCCACTTGGGTACCACGAGAATGTAGGTTCAGGAGCAGATGTTGAGATGGCGAGGGATGCGTGGTGCTAGACCTGGTGGTGAAAAGATTGTACTACCATGGTCGACTGAAAGAGTCCACATAGAGGCACTTCTGAGCTCTCACATCCTCGGAGACATAATTTCGACAAGCGCTGACCGTTCACTGGCAAAGAGATCTATCACGGAAATTCCGAACTTGTTTGTTATTTACCTTCACTATTTCGTTCGAGAGAGTCGATTCTGGTAGTTTGTTGAATCTGGAGAGTCCTGGCTGTCCACAATAATGTTGCATCGTCCCGGGAGATAGCGCGCAATAATGTGCGCTTGATACATTCTTGCCAATCGAAATTTTGAAAGTGATTAGCAGGGATTGACTAGACTTTGTGCCACCCTCTTTGGTGATATAGGCTACTACAGTCCTGTTGTCTGTTTGGATCATGACGGTTTCGGTTTTAAAGGCATGGTCAGCTATTTTTAGTATTTCTGCAATAGTCCATATTTCTTTGAGTTGCTGTGCTAGTGTTTTTGTTCTTTCTTCCATAATTTGTTTAGTTCCACACCGTTCCCCAGCCCAGGCTGGATGCGTCGGTGCTTACTAAGACTGTTCGTCTGTTGTACAGAATAGGAGTTGTGAGGGTTATATTTTTCAGCCACCAGATCAATTCTTGACCCACTATGCGTGGAAGTGCAAACTTTCTGTTGAGCATCTTTGGGTAAGGTGATTCGCTTTGCATTGAATCAAACGGGTGTGTAGTCTTCCGTACGGGACGACGCTTGCAGCTAATGTTAAGTTTCCTAGAAGCATTTCCGCTTATTGCCACGTCCATCGATTCTTTCGTAAGGTTTCTTATATGATGGCTATATTTCGAGCAACTTTTTCTTGATGAAGACACTTGCTGATGGTTTCTGTGTCTCATATTAATCCGAGGCCATGCAGTTTGTGGGTGTGAGCACAGACTTTTCTTGGTTTACACACAATCCTAGATTTACAAGACAATCCAGAACAAGCCAAGTCTGTTTTTAAAGTGTTTCTGGATTTGTGTGCATAAACAGGAAGCCGTCCAAGTAGACGAACACAAGAATTTTTTGCTTCTGAAAAGATTTGCCAACCAGTTACTTACAGTGGCGAAGGCCCAAGGTGCCGTGGCTAACCAAACGGTAGGCATGTCATTTCGTAAGTTACTCCATCGTAAACGAATGCAAGGAATCTGCGATGTGTAGCTGCGGTGACTATGTGAAAATATGCGTCGATCTTTGTTATATAGTCGGATTTATTTAAGCAAAATGGAATTTAAAAATGGTTAAGAATTAACATTTTGGAGGTCGTATATATTTATTTAATTTATGAAGATCAAAAATTGGTCTATTTGACCCATTAGACTTTCTCCTGAGGAAGATAGGGGACAAGATAGGGGTCTTACTGCGACACTTGCTTATCGCCCCTAATTGTTTAAGTTTCCGGATTTCCTTAGACATGTATTGTGAGGGGACTTCTTTATTTGAAATCTGGAGCAAGTGCTTTTGTCCAATCTATACAACGGAGGACGACTTAAAAACGGAATCCGATAAGCCGATAGAGTTGAAATGACATTTGGCGGGGCCCCTAATTCTTGCCAACGTGAGCTGACCTGTCCAGCCTGAAAACTAGTGTTTTCTTGGTTTGACGCCTCGTGAATTATTCTGCTTTGGTGGAACTGACTTTCCAAGCACTGATGTGGTTTTTGGGCCCGTATGATCTCCAGCTACGTGTCGATTGGGCACTATATTTGCTTTTGGTATTGAGCGTGCGGTTATCTCCCTCCGGTCTATTTCTTGTGAACGTTGTGGGTTTATGAAATTTCCCTGAAAATATTTTGGCTATGCCCCCTTGGTATTTTACCAACTCGACGGCGGTAACTCGAGTAGGAGTTCTGCCAAGGTTTTATTCGAGGGTTTGTATATAGATCTACGCTCCTCAATTATTTCGGACCTTTTCCACAAGTATATTGTGATGATTAGTCAGATGTTGTTCTAAAGGTTGATTCTGATGACAAGACATGTTTGTTAAATGTTTTCTTACTTCGGGTGTAGCATTGTTGCATATATTTTATCTTGAAATGCTTTGCTTTGTTGGAGTAAGCCGTGGGTAATGGCGCCCAAAGAGAGAGGTCCATTTTCTCTTTATATATTTACCAATTGCCATCCTGGCGTAGCACACCGCTCTCTACTCGACTTTTATATATGTTATAGCGTCCCCACCGACAGCCAAATGCAGGCATTCCGTGCGGGGTCCACTATACTCCAGCGAGCATCCCGAAGGGCGGCGTCGGGGATCGAGTTTAAGACTCATCTAGTCCCCAATGCTAGACTGGAGTAGCAGGAGCCAATTAGCTATTCACTTTTAAGGCAGTGAATACAGTAGAGGCCTGAAATTATTTTTTGGACTGCAGAGAAGCGAATGTTACGCCATCCATTATCATTGAAACTTTGGCATTGCCTGCCTTGTGAAGCAAGCTTCTCGCTGGCTTTCGAACTTTATGTCTTTAGCCTCTGCTTCCTTTGTTGTGGGTGTAAAGTCGAGGAGATGCTCTTTGTTTCTTTCTTCCTCGCTTGTGTCTTCCTTCTCCTCTAAACGTAAGGGAGGCGGAATCTATCCGCGTGAAGAAGAGGACACGGGGGAAGCTAAGGATGAAGCGGCCTCTGAATTAATTCGTAAGTTATTTCGCACAATTTACCCAGGATTTCGTTGTGCTGGCACTTATGGTCTGTTGAAGACTCAGCCGTATGTTTTCTGGCGAGGTCAGATGGTGGTTCGTCTCTTGTAGGACTTGTCCCAGACCGCTTAGACGACATCGATTGTGAGCTAGTGTGATAGTGCGTTGTTGGCGTCTCCCTTCAGCATCGGAGATGCCTCGTGGCGAGATATTAGAGAATTTTTAAGGGTCTCCGATGTGATGAAATTTATTATAGGCATTCACAGGGTGAACTTTTGTCATTATGGTTAAGGGCTGGTAGAACAGGGCTCTGCCGAGAGGCCACTTTTTCCCATATATCGACGTTCGCTGAAGCTGGGTGTTTTTTTTTTTTTTTTTTTTTTTTCTTGGTAAATATGCTTGCTAGTTGTATAGTGGGGATGGCGAACCGTAGGCAAGCTTCGGTTTCGGCCGAATTGATCAACGTAGGATCTATTATTAACTTCCCAGTCCTTTCAATCTTCGGGATACAACATGTCAAACGCTTCTAGGAGGTTATCAAAATACTCTCTGTCAGTTGGCCAATTAAGGCACCCATAGTTGTGGTAACCATCTGCAACGGACCATCCGCAGTCATTAAGCAAGGAAACGACAGTTATGTCGCGTGATCAGCCGTTGAGGCGATCTTGCAGACGACGTCGCGTGACGTGTCGTATGTCTGAGCAGACGACGTCGCGTGACGTGTCGTATGTCTGAGCCGACGATGTCGCCTGACGTGTCGTATGTCTGAGCAGACGACGTCGCATGAAATGTCGTATGACTGAGCAGACGACGTCGCGTGACGTGTCGTCTGAGCCGACGATGTCGCCTGACGTGTCGTATGTCTGAGCAGACGACGTCGCATGAAATGTCGTATGACTGAGCAGACGACGTCGCGTGAAATGTCGTATGTCTGAGCCGACGATGTCGCGTCGTATGCTTTAACCAGACGACATGTCGCATCACATGTCTTGAGCAGACGACGTTGCTATGTAGACGATGTGTCGTCTGTTCGCTCAGGCGACATGTAGTCTGCGAAGTTATTAACAAATAACTTAACCTCTGAAATTCCAGAGAGATTTCAAACTTGTACACCTCGTTTAATGGAGGTAGTTATCATTACAATCATAGGGCTTTCCTAGGTTTTGATAACTGTTACTCGACCGTCCTGAAAGCGGGTCGGCAAAGCAAAATATGCTTTAACCAGACGACATGTCGCATCACATGTCTTGAGCAGACGACGTTGCTATGTAGACGATGTGTCGTCTGTTCGCTCAGGCGACATGTAGTCTGCGAAGTTATTAACAAATAACTTAACCTCTGAAATTCCAGAGAGATTTCAAACTTGTCCACCTCGTTTAATGGAGGTAGTTATCATTACAATCATAGGGCTTTCCTAGGTTTTGATAACTGTTACTCGACCGTCCTGAGAGCGGGTCGGCAAAGCAAAATAGGGCTGTCCTATTTGTATAAAATACTGATTATTATCTTTAACTTTTATTTATCTGAAATGGAGTAGTGTTAAATTATTTTTAGTAGGTACTAAGAGCAGTGTTACACCACAAAAATCCAAAACCTACTGATGAAGCGCTACGGCGCCCGGCGCTGTGACGTCTCGCGAGCGAGGGGAGGGGAACGCTTGCACGTGATTGGGCGATGCAAAACTAGTCGAAACAGTGTTACCACACGCAAAATCCAAGATGTCATCTTCACCAAGTGGGTCAAGCGGAGCTCGGACACCTAAATGAAAGACTTGGGCACCGATCTTTGTCTTTTGTAGTTACTGCGGCCCGAACGTTAATCGAAAATCAATAAGGATTTGTTTTTTTAAGAGTATAACCATGACAATTTCTTAATATTCCTAATTATTTTTACTCAATAACCTTGTGCTAAAAATAAATATCCATCAATTAAGAGAGATTTACAATACCTACTTTCGGCATCTGGCAAATAGTAAAGAAAGACTGCTCGTTCAGGGTAATTAGTGATGAGATTATTGAAAAATGAACGCCTAAATGAGCAAGTTGCGTGTTCAAATTATCCAAAATGTATTTTCAAAATCATTAATCTTTAAAATAAAATTTTCTTTCGAGAACACCGTTTCAAGTTATAGCTAAATTTGAATGCATTGTTTGCAATAAAATTGTACCTACCGACATTTGAATGATATTTTGAACAAATATAATAAACTAGCTGCGTCCCGCGGTTTCATCCGCGTAAGTCCCGTTCCCGCGGGAATATCGGGATAAAAAGTAGTCTATGTGTTAATCCAGGTCCCCAGCTACCTATATTCCAAGTTTCATAGCCATCGGTTCAGTAGTTTTTGTGTGAAAGAGTAACAACCTCACATACATACATACATACTTACATACAAACTTTCGCGTTTATAATATTAGTAAGAAAGATAAATATTGCACGACATTACACACAGCGCTATCTAGCCCCAAACTAAGCACTAGGCTTGTACTATGGGTACTAGACACATCCTAAAATTCCTACGGTATCGGGACTTACGCGGGTGAAACCGCGGGTCGCAGCTAGTTAATAAATAAATGTAGGGTAACAAACCACAGGTAGAACATATCCCTCGCAGTAGTCGATATGATCCCCTATCAAGTTGACGCGACCTGGAGCTGCGACTGCGACAGTCGGCGCGCGACCGTACCTTGCGACAAACTTGTCGTGCGCCTGTCGCAGCAGTGAAGCCTCGCCTTTTGGTATCACATCTCTGCTCATCTAGAATGTGAATAAGAAATTCATCTATACTAATATTATAAAGCTGAAGAGTTTGTTTGATTGTTCGTTTGTTTGAACGCGCTAATCTCAGGAACTACTGGTCCAAATTAACAAAATATTTTTGTGTTTGATACTCCATTTATCGAGGAAGGTTATAAGCTACATTACATTTAGATATAAAAACCGGCAAAGTGCGAGTGGAACTCACATACGAAGGGTTCAGTAGGTACCAATATTGCAAAAAACGGCAAATAAAAAGCTATCACGGTTCTCGAGATACAGCCTGGGGCTCGATTCGGTAAGGACATAGCATGCGAAATGCCGGCGGAATGCAGGCGACGCGACGTGCAGGAGATGTACGTTAATTCGTATTCTGTAAATGTTACTTTAATTATTATTAATAACTACTTAATTAGTTAAGTAGCCTTCAAAATTAAGGGCTACTTAATTATTTAAATAGCTCTCCTTGTTTCTCAGCCAATCAGTATTAAAGGAAGTCATAGAAAACCTTTTATTTTTACTCATTCAACAAATTGACTTCTGCAATGCTCCTGCATCCCGCCTGCTTGTCGCATGCTATGTTTTTACAGAATCGTGCCACTGGTGACAGACAGACGAACGGACGGACTGCGAAGTCTCAGTATTAGGGCTCCTAAATTACTGAGACTAAAAAAGCTAAATAGCTTTTAAGTTTCGTTTTCATTTAGTCTCAGCTTTCTATATGTATGGGCGTATTTTATTGTATCGTATGTTTGTATTTACAAAAAAAATAGCACTAGCCTAGTTTAGGTTGGACCTAGATTGCGAAGCGTGCAACGTCTTATTCATCGCCATCCCACGGGAATATCGACATAAAAAAGTAGATCCAACTATTTTCGTACCAAGTTTCATCCGAATCGGTTTAGTAGTTTTTGCGTGAAAGATTAACAAACATATTCGTTATCTATATGTATACGATATTAAACTTACAAGTACAAATATTATGAAATATTTGTGTATCGAGCTCCGTGAAAAACAAAATTAAACATGGTAAATACCCCGTTATTTAATAGTATTTATACTTGTTATCTATTTAAGTAAGATATATATTTATATAGACTTGTGAAACGCTTTATTTGCACAACTCAAGGTACAGACAGATGGATACAATACGAAAGAACTCAGGAATAGAACGTTATAGAAACAGGCGAACTTATCGTTTAGGCGATTTCTTCCAGGCAAATGGAAATGAACAATTTAGCTAGAACAACATACAAACTTTCACATTTCTATCATTAGTAGAATTCAACTTTAAAGAGACAAATGGCGATTGTAAAAACACATCCACTTTACCATTCATTTTTATGGATCTGTTGATTTACCCATTGTATGAGCATGTGTATTGTGTCTGTAATTTATAAGCACAGTTCATAAGGCACAATACACATTCCACAGAGTCTTCGCTTTCAATAGCTTGTTAGAGTTGCAGGTACTTATAGGCATTCAAATTTTAAAATATAATATACTAGTACTTCTATTCTGTACTAGTAATAGAGGGGATGTCTCTGACAAAATCCATGTTTCTTTTACGCGAATTAAATACACCAAGTCGCAGGAGCACTAACAATATTAGAAGCTAAGATGGAGTCGATTAATGACAATTGAATGTTTAGGGTAAATGTTACCCGGTGGCTGTTTACAGCTGTCTTAATTAATTGAATTTTCACTGATGACTATTCTGCCAATTTTTAGTGATGGAGAAATTAACAAAGGAGATTGACCGGTAGGTCGGTCTACTTCGTTTTCTTAGTTATTGGCTTCTGCTCGCCACAAGCTACAATTGTGCCAATAGTTATGAGGTATATACGTTACCAAATTAGACGGTTTTTGTTTCCTTCTAATGTTTTAGCCCAACCCTCTGTCACTCTTGATAATAAATTTTACAACTTACATGTTAATCTTATAGTTTTCCCCCTTACTTACTTTACTTATAAACGCTGTTTAACAGCTGCGTAACTATGTATCGTTTGTCTTTTACTGTGACATGAAGCTTAAAAGTTGACAGACAGAGACAAACGTCACATAACTTGGTCATCTGTTAATCATCGTTTAGGTATAAGTAGGGTTTTTTTATTTACGTAAAGGTTGATATTATTAATAATAATAATAATAAGCGTTTATTTAACTCTCAATTACATAAACACATTATACACTAAAGCAGGGAAATGTTTCAAAAAGATTAAGTTAGGTTGTTTCTGCAATTGTGAGAAGCTGGTGTCTGAAGTAGGAATTAACCTGTATCACAGATCGCCAGGTTCCCACTCCTGGATAAAACGGTTCTCAACATAAAGCTATAGTATAAAATTAATACCTTAAACTTATCATTAAAAGTACCTACATAGAATTATAGGACAGTTTGATTGATTAACTAACACAAGAAAAAATAATATAAAAAAAATAAAAACAAAATTTAAAATTACAAAATTGCAATTTTGTAATTAATACAAGTTATATGTGGCTGCGAATAAATATAATCAAAATACCCAAATTAAAAAAAAAGTATAATTCACGCCAGCAGACTGTGAAATGAAAGTACCTACCTGTTAGTAAAAGTAAATTAAAAAGTAAAAGAATCCAAAGAAGTTGGCGGTAGATGCTAAGTTTTATTAACATTCTAAGCAACACACGCGTTCTGTCTCAATTCTATTTCATTAGCCGTGACCTTTATTAAGAAAATAAAACAACACATAATTCCGAAACAAACTTACCGTGTAAAAATGTAATATTTATTATAAAATTTATAAACAATACGGGAGTGTGCACACAGGCGCGACGCCTCACTGTACTGAGATGATGTTTTTATTGAACTAAAGCTGTATTCTTAACGAGCATGATATGAAACGAATTTGTATGATATTTTCGTTGATGAATTTGTATGCATTAATGTAATGTTATCAGCTGTTTTCCGTCGATCGAGTGTTTGAACTCGATCTTTTTCGCACCACCTCACCTGCAGTTATGTCAGAATGGAGAGACAGCCTAACTTTGCAAAGGTTTGTGTTTTGCAATGTTGTCGATCGTCTTTTGTTTTTTTTTCGTTCGGCTTTTCTAAGGACCGTCTTCTGTTCTAATTTCGATCGTCTTTTTTTATAGTCTTTTTTTTTCGATCATCTTTTTTATTCGATCATCTTTTATCTTTTGTTTTGATCTGGATTTGTTAATTAATACACCTTTTAAAAAGGTGGATCGAAGTGGAATAAGAAATGTACCTACCTATTGATATTTTAAGAGCCACTTGCTCTAAAACGGTGGAGAAAAAAAATCCAAAGATCCACTGGTGGAGCCTGGATCTTCGTGGAATGAGGCAGTCGGACCAGTGCCTGTATAATCTATCTAGTACCTGAGTTTTGGCGGGAACGCGGTGAAGAGATGCGTTGCTAAATTGTCATTTTTATAAAACCTAGTTCAAATGCGTGTAAATAGTTAAATTTTTGGGGAATATTAATCAATTTAGTTTCGTGAAGGTGTACAAGTGTAGTAAAAGTGAAAATCGGTGCAAAACATGGACTTTAGCATTGTCTCCAAAGCTAGGTGAACAATCATTGTAAATGGCCGCCGTTTTACAATGATTCCCTCGACTCGACTTTAACTATGACGACTTGACTGTTTCGATGCAAATAACTTGCAAATATTAATAATAAGTACTTGACACTGACCATCATGCTTACCCACTTATTTTATGGACGGCCATTCTGCTATAGGAGTTTGGGTAACCTTGGTTGTTAGTTGCTGCATCGTCGCTCAAGAGTCCGCAACCGCACTGAATCTGGCACGGGTTAACTATAATTTTATTAAAGCTATACATCGAGGTCTAGTATTATCAGAAAAACTATCAATAAATAGTCCATTGTAAACGTTGCCTAGCAACGTTATCATTACGATTGTTTATTGCCCCCTTCCCGACGATAACATCGACGTATGTACCTACGTACATACATATACCGACCTCTTTCTAAGAGAAGAGTATTTCACATTGTAGTCAGGTTGTATCAAAGTAGTTGGGATACAATGAAAAATGAAGAACTAAGTTTTATTTTATTTTATAGTTGATAGGTAAGCGTTTGAGCACTATCTCACCTGATGGAAAGCTACGATGTGGTCTAAGATGTTGCACGCTTACCTAGGAGATACCTGTTCACTCGTGACTTGATGACCCCCAAGTTGTAGACATCCGGGAAGACATACTCAGGCAACTGATTCCTCGCAGTACGAATAAAGAATGACGATGCGAAACGCAAGTTTTTTTAATATTATAAATATCTCTGTACCTTTAAGATTTTGTCCTGAAAGACTGACTGGTGGATCAATGCACAGCCGAAATAAACTTTAAACTCAAAAGCATTTATTTTATTTCAATAAGAAATCAATAAAAGGGTTTGTCCTGAATGACTGACTGATGGATCATCGCACTGCCTAAATAAACTTAAAATCAGCTCATAAACACTTATTTTATTTAATAAAAAAATCTAACATATCTCATACTAAACTAAATTTCATTGTAAGGCAAATCTACAGTATTTAGAATATTTGGTTCAATCATTTCCATCCTAAGGTTGCCTGGAAGAGACCGCTGATCTCGATAAGACCATATAACAGGCTTAATATATGGATTTCAAATACCTATTGAATTTCTGACTCACTAGAAACTTTCAAAACCTACCTATTTCGAAGGCATCGTGTTTTAAAATACAACTCAGGAAATCTGTCCTCGACTTTGTACAAATATTTTGGATCCACTTTAAGTAAGTATTTATCGAACTAGACTACCAGATCAATTCATTCCTCCATCTTCACCTTCTTAATTTACCTATTTTAAATAAGCCTAGTCAAATTATCTCGATATAATTTAGTTTTTCTTATTTTCCAACCCACTGGCCAGATACATAGCTTTCTGAATTATACATGGAAAATTACAGTTTGAATTGTAGAAAAGGTCTCAAAGAAAATTTAATTTGATGAGATCAACAGGAATAATCTCGCGACTACGAAGTATTTAGTACATAAATTCTTAAATGTATATAACCAACGCATAGTATAGAAATACTTTTGTATATGAAGTCATTTAATATACCTACATAAGTGGTTTCGAATCACGGCCGCGCACCAATGTCTTTTTCTTTAAGATAAAATTTAAAAAATCATAATTAGCTATAAAGCTTCTTAGTTATAAGCTCATTGTAAGTGGACTATTGTCTTTTATTAACAGTTAAATAAAGACTCTTTAAACCTAAACCTAACATAGCGCTTACGGTGAAGGAAAACATCGTAAGGAAACCCACGGCTTAAAGTCACGCACAAAGGCCCAATAGTAGGGCTAATTGCGGAAACACACAGTTAAAACTTTATGTATATTAAAGGAAAATAATCTACCAAACCACGCCCTGTTTTTCTTGTTTCGTTGACAAGAAAAACAGGGCAACAAAATTCAAGGTGTGTGTTACGCCGGTACACTAATTGGTTTTTAGGGCTCCGTACCCAAAGGGCTTCCTTTAGCAGTCGTGTAAAAACAAAATTAAACAAAATTTAAAGGGGCTTCATACAAATACGTGATGTTTATTCTCACCTCTTCGAACATGAATACTGTTTGTTTGTATACCTACTGTTGCCATGGCAATAAGACTTGTTTTTGCGCGCGTTAATTTCAAGAATTAAATAGCGACTGCCCGGTTTCTGAACATCTGACATAAACTCTCACTACCTATTGATTCAATAAAGATATCCTTGAGATAAACTCCAGTTATCTGTCTCCGTTTTTCAATGCATGTGACAAGCCGTCACTGCCACTCCGCTGTTTGGAAACGGATTGACGCTAGTTATCGAACCAATAGCGATGTCGAATAGATAAACCACCGACAAATTAACAGACTTCAAAAACCGGGCTGTCACTAATCGTATTGTAGTTAATTATTTAGAAGAACAGATCCACTGGTCATAAATTTTAGGTTCGGTACCAAATTGTGATAATAATGGTATGGAACCCTCCGAGTGCGAATCCCGCGCTTGACCGGTTTTTTAATTGTTTCTTCCGGATTGAGAAATGATGCGTGGTTCGAACCCCGCCCGGGGTCGTTTATGCGTTGTGTTTTTGCAACCAGACAGCTAAAAATAATACATCCACTCACGCCAAAAATATAACACTTCCTTTACTAAAATAGGTTTGTCTGTAGATAGAATGTTTATTATCGAACCCAGACATAGCTTCGTAGCTACAACTTAACCTCACCGACGACGCCTACAATTATAGGTAATAAGTAGGTACCTATTGATCTTGAATTTCTTCGAAATAGATAGTCGTGTAAATATAGAAAATGCAAAATGAACAATACCAATTTCGAGGAATTTATGAACAATGTACTTATAAAATTCGTGAAAACAACTTTAATTGTTGTAATAAATAAGAAATAAATAAATTCTGTGACTAACACAGAGCGCCATCTAGCCCCTTGGTAATTAAGCTGCTAAGCTTGTGTTACGGCGACTAGACAACGGATATACTACTAATATATTTTACTTTTCTTTTGTGAATACATTCATATTATACATAGAAAAACCTCCGTCTAACGTGTTGTAATAAAACACAATTTTTACCGGGTTTTACTCCCATTTTAATTATTAACGGCATTTTTTCGTACGAGCATTGAAACAATGACGTTAATAAATAAACCGCGTGTAAAACCCGGTAAATATAAAATTGTGATTTATTACAATATAAAATCGCGAAAACAAGAAAAACCTAACCATGATTGTTTGTTTTTTCTTATGTAAAGGCAGAGATATGTAAAAACTTCTAGATACGTAATAGGGCAAATTTCTTGGCTACACAAATGCAAGCTATCTAGCCAGAGAAGTCTTAGTTCCACCCCAGCTCACGTCACGATCACCCGCTTGTTGACATACAGTACATTTAGTTCACTTTCACAACATTATTCACAGACAACAATGCCTTCGTGCGTATTTAGGCGATGCACGAATTATACTCCAAAAACTGGCAAAAATATTTAATTTCATACGTAAGTAAAGCTGTATTTATTTATTTTAGTTTATTTTTTGAAAAAGTTTTTTTTTTCCAAAAACTCAACGAAGTTTTTAATATTATTTCTTATCGGTTGTGAACCGATTATGGCCATTAGGAAATTAGCCAATGTCATGTATTCTAATATATTATGCAAGTTATTTGCATCGAAACAGTCAAGTCGTCATAGTTAAAGTCAAGTCTAGGGAATCATTTGTAAACACGGCGGCCATTTACAAATAATCTTCACGGAGCCTTGGAGACAACACTAAGTTAATGTTTTGCACCGATTTTCACTTTCATTCCACTTGTACACCTTCACGAAACTAAATTGATTAATATGCCCCCGAAATTAAACAATTTGCACGCATATGAACTAGGTTTCACAAAAATGAAAATTTAGCACCACATCTCCTCAACGAGTTCCCGCCAAGACTCCAACGAAGTTTTTTATTTTATTTATTTCTTATCGGTTGTGAACCGATTATGGCCATTAGAAAATTAGCCAGTGTCGTGTATTTTAGTATATTATGCAAGTTATTTGCATCGAAACAGTCAAGTCGTCATAGTTAAAGTCAAGTCTAGGGAATCATTTGTAAACACGGCGACCATTTACAAACAATCTTCACGGAGCCTTGGAGACAACACTAAGTCAATGTTTTGCACCGATTTTCACTTTCATTCCACTTGTACACCTTCACGAAACTAAATTGATTAATATGCCCCCGAAATTAAACAATTTGCACGCATATGAACTAGGTTTCACAAAAATGAAAATTTAGCACCACATCTCCTCAAGGAGTTCCCGCCAAGACTCCCAACGAAGTTTTTGACTTTGACGTTTTATCATTCTCTCCTAACCGCTATGAGATGTCATAATAATATTATGACATCTCTTTCTTACGTCATGCAAGTAGCATTGAGTCTTTATGTTTTAGAAAGAGATAACAATAGTTTCGTCTATTTCTTCTTTAAATTATGTGAATGAATATAAATAATGAGGTTGTATAGCATACAATTTGTGCCGCTTTTCAATAATGATTTGTTCTGCAATGGCGTCTCTATTACTTTAATAGACTCATTGTGTAAAGGTACGTATTTTACGTAATGTAGTTTATCCATATTTGCTATGTACAAGCAACAAGTTACCAGAGTTGAATATCCATACTATAACAGTATAAGAGCGTTAGTTTTTCAAAAATAGTAACTACATATTATTCCAACTAAATTGATTCAGCTCAGTGTGAAGTCACCTTTACTGCAAGTAATAAGTTATCGTAAATAGGCACTATAAATTAATCTGTGACGAGTTTATTGTATGTCTAATTGTATAAGCTTACAGCTGATACGATATCTGAGGGTAGGGTTAACTGTTAACTTGTGTATAGATACCTATCAATACACTTGTTTTTATTTTATTAATGTTGTTAGTTACATATTCTAATCAGACCACCACCGAGTTATCTCTAGCTAGAGAGTTATAGATAACTAACACGGAATTGAAAACTTTATAGTTCAAACTTTAGATAGGTAGTTCGCTCACAGATTATATAACTCGTGAGCGGAGGTGGGATGCGAAAAACTTTGCAACTGTTGTCTACTCTGTGGTACATTTAATAGACATTTTATAGATTTTTCCCAGATCCTCCTCGACTATTGTAATACAGTGGAAACATCGAAGTAAGATATAATTTAAAAATTACAATACGCGTGTAAGGTACTTATCATAATATGTCCCGGGAAAAATATTAGTAAATATACCTACTTACAACTCGTGTAAAGTGTATAATGATTTTAATACCACTATACGCCTTGGCGTGGAGCTTTTTTAGGTCATAGTTACATAAACTAAATGTGATCTTTTGTTGTAATTATTTAGTAAGCTTCGGCCACGACTAGGCGCTCGATAAGTTGCGTTTTTGTTTATAGACGTAGAACGCTCACCATGAACATATTATAAATACAGTAGAACAAGATAAATGTTCCGTCTACCTCAATACCGGCTTACGTACATACGCAGGTACCTTTGACCTACCCCCGCTTTCTTCATCGAGTTTCGTTAGGTCGTTACTCTTGTCAGTTTGCTTTGCAGATCAATAATGGAGTATGATGCGATCTGACTGCAGATTCATTGAGCTGTGCTGTCTGAGGACTGTCTATTCTAAGTATTTTACAAGATTGTCTGGGCGACTCTCTGGCATCGTCTGGTGCATTCGTTAGTAGATGCTTTTTGTTAACAGCTTTGGATATAAATTTGCATTTTGTATTATACGTAGGTAGATAAAATTCTGTGGAAGGTTTTTGACCGCGGCTAGTCATCATCCACCACCGGTCTAAAGTAATAAAAGCAAAGTAGGGGCTAAAAGAGACTTCAGTTGGACAGTGTTGGCTTCAGGGACTATTTCAGGACGTCAATTAATCTCAGCCCTACCCATCTATATTCAGATGTGAAAAAAGGGACCTTGAAAGCAGGGTGATACAACCATTGCTTTATATCCATAAAGAGAGGTTCTAGTGGGTAGGTATCTACCTACTATTACTTCAACCCTTTTAATTTGAAATGAAAAATGTGTCGGCCGAAAACTTCGGTCTACAGTAATTTATCATGCGAATTTATCATGCGAATTTATCATAAAAATCGTCCGTGGTGAGTCAAAATAACACATAATTCTTTAGGAATTTATCATGTTTCGTCAAATAGAAGCTTAGAAAGGAAAATTTGTGTGTGTAGGTATATACAGCCGAATGTACTCGACGTGTGTACATAAAGGACCTATCTATACTATAATTATATAGTATGTATAGTCAAAGCGACATATTATTATATGTTCTTAATGATTATGAACAAGTATGTAGCTTTGGATTGGGTATGGGTACCTATGACATAATCTATTTGAAAGTCACAGGTCGATACTGCACTCACAAAGCTACCATCTAGCCCATAACCTGTGCCAGACTTATAGTGGCTCACCAATATAAATAAGTCTGTGTGGCTTACTCATATAGAGTTCTCAGGTTAAATAAATAACTTGACCTAATAAGTACCTAACTAATAACAGAGGTAACTGGGACCACCTGCTTAACATATACCTTCGGAAGCACGGAGGAGATCGTGAAAGTTTTTACCGTACAACTTACACGTTATCTGTTGGCGCGATCATGATTTGAGTAATGTAATGGACAATGCTTAACTCGCACGAGAACGATCGGTAGGTATATAGGCCAATGAACTTCACTTCTCTTACATATTCGTTTTTACGTAAAGTAATTTGGCTGTGAAGAGAGCTAACCAAACATGATACAAGCTGAAACAAACATAATACAAAGTATACCAGCGGCTATATAATACAATTCGTACCAAACCATGATTATTAAAAAAGCTACTCTATTGATGTCACAGTCTTCTTCTTTAAAAATAGCTTTTCCTTTCGGACATTTGCCAGTGTCAAGTATTATCAATATTTGCAAGTTATTTGCATTGAACAAAACAGTCAAGTCGTCATAGTTAATGTCAAGTCGAGGGAATCATTGTAAAAAGGGGGCCATTTTTTACAATGTTTGTTCACGGAGCTTTGGAGCAAACACTAAGCTAAAGTACATGTTTTGCACCGGTTTTCACTTTTATTTATACTTGTACACCTTCACGAAACTAAATTGATTAATATGCCTCCGAAATTAAACATTTTACACGCATTTGAACAAAGTTTCACAAAAATGAAAATTTAGCAACACATCTCCTTAACGCATTCCCGCCAAAACTCCTTGATGTCACAGTCAATGTCAAAATTTTACAAATCTATGTTGCCATGCTACAAAGTTTGGCTCAAATTGTGGAAAAATTACTGTAACTTCTGTGTATTGATTTATTAATTATTTTGCACCAAAAACTTAATGGTTCTTACTTGTGCTTACAAAAAACCGGTTTAAAATAGGTGTCTTATTTTCAGTTCTAAAAAAAACGGTAATGTTTAAAAGAAACATTACCGTTTAATCAACACTCTTTGATTTATAGTCCTGGCAATAATCTTAAAAAGTCTCAAATTGTGTGTTGTTGTGCTAATTGATTGTTGTATTCGTGTTTTTCGAAATAATTTATATTTCTTAGTTTTGTTGCTTTATTAAATAGACGAACAATGTCTTTTCCAACTAAAGATATCGTCCTCAAAGAAGAGAGACCAAAAACTTTACTGTTAGAGAAGCATTCAGACTATTTAGCAAGCTACGGTTTGAACAAAAATGACTATGAGTTCTGTATGACCGAATATCTTAGAATGTCTGGAATTTATTGGTCTGTTACTGCGATGGAACTCAT
The DNA here is from genome assembly GCA_949358125.1 of Idaea dimidiata. Taxonomy (NCBI): domain Eukaryota; kingdom Metazoa; phylum Arthropoda; class Insecta; order Lepidoptera; family Geometridae; genus Idaea; species Idaea dimidiata. The sequence goes on from OX442340.1 coordinate 2,017,656, forward strand.
GGGACAGTCGCACAGGTAATGTACCTCTGATGTACCTACATAACATTTACAACTAAATCCAATTTGGAACAATGTCAAATTTTTAAGTGTATCAATGCGAAAAATATGATGAAACTATGAATAATAAATGATGATTATTTTTCGGTTTTAATCACAATGCGAAAACTGAAGAAAACCTATGATAAACCATGAATTATGATGACTGTGTGATTAGTGTTGTTTAGGCTAAAGGTACTTTATACCAGCACAGAAACGGCTCGGCTCCAACCCAGCAATTACCTTGTCATTCAATTTAGAGCATTAAGTCGTGGGTCTTATAATATATGTTATATATAATATGAAAAAGTCGACGGTGGGCTGTCTGCGTACTTGCCGCTACCATCCAGCTTGGCTCGTAGTCCTCGCGCATCAACCGAGTGGAACGCGTCCTAACAGCACGCCGCCGTATGCGTGCTTATTGTGCGCCAACTCCGAGTAAGTCCGAGGCGTGTTCAATTTCAAATGCTATATATGTGTTTGCAGTGACAGCAAGCATGGGCTGCAAGCTTGCATCTCACAGGCAACATGTGGACTCCAAGCTTGCACCTCTCTGACGATGTGTACCTAACCTATTGTGCTGGCAGCTAGCCGTAGCCTGAATTCGAGGCAATGGCGTGCTGTCGCTGTGCCATACTGTGCTGTAATAGTTTGCCATGACCTTAAGGCTAACTATGTTTAGACTCTTTAGACACTAAATTTTGTGACAATCTTATATGAGTGTGAGTGTCTAAGACTTACATGATTTATTCAAGTTTGTTTGTTACAGAATGCCCAAAGAAGAAATAATACAGTTTATAACTTCATGTCAAGACGGTGGTGGCATATCGGCCAGTATAGGACATGACCCACACATTCTGTACACACTCAGTGCAATACAGGTTAGATAGTATAAACATCATAAGTATATCCTACTACTAAGTATACTATAAATGTAAAAGTTTAGATGTTTGTTTGTGTTTTGACCATGCAAAAACTACTGGACTGATTGTGATGAAAGTTGGTATGTAGATAGTTGGAATATTCAATAGCCTATGATTTCTGGTTTAAATCATAGACTACTGTATATCTCAATATTCCCCCAAGATGGGACTTATGCAGGTAACTCAAAACCCTGTTAGTATTATTTTAGGGCAATCCTTCTTAACAAGACTGGTCATTTGCAGGTATTAGCAATGTATAACAGGCTGGATGCAATAGACGTTGAAGGTGTAGTCAGATATGTTGCATCTCTACAGCAAGATGATGGAAGCTTTCATGGTAATTTCCATATTTATTTACTTTTAGTTTAGCAATTGTTTGTTTATAAATTTCTCACATCTTAAATCATGTAAATCTAGTTGGTGATAAAACCCTGTCCTGTTAAACCCTACAATAATCCAATATCAATATAAATACTAGCTGTATCCATCCTATGGCAATTTCACAAAACTTGTGCACAAAAGATGCGTACATCAATAAAGAACACTCTCCAAATTTCAGCTCTACTATCACTAGCTTAGGCTGTGCATTGATGCATCAGTCAGTTATTCAGGACAAATCCTTTTTTTGACTTTAGACTTTTACTTTCAGGGGACAAATGGTGCGAAGTAGACACTCGGTTCTCATTCTGCGCAGTAATGTGTCTCTCGCTACTGCATCGATTGGATGCCATCAATGTAGACAAGGCTGTCGACTTCATACTCAGCTGTATGAACTTTGATGGCGGATTCGGTTCCAAACCTGGCTCCGAAAGTCATGCTGGTAAGACATTACTTAAAAATGCTATATTTATATTAATATTTTTATCACTGATTTTAACCTTAACAGGCAGATAAGGCAGCAGAAGGAACCGTTGAAACTAGCCACTGAAGCAAAGCTACATCAAATTCAATACTTTTGCCGTCTTAAGCCTCATTCATTGGCTTATGTTAGCATTGTCAATTTATTTTTAAGACGTAAACACATATGACGATTTTTTAAAATACTTGCCAGACTAACTAAGACTAGAAAAACAAGAGTTATTTATAATATAGGTTTTCTTCAATCAAGATATTATTATGTATAAGTAATTGAGATATTTTTATAGGTACCAGAAAATTTAATTAAGGTCTTTAGAAATTACTGATCAATAAAAAATCTAACATAATATTTGACACCATTATTTAACAATTTAACAGATATAGGCACTTGTCCAGCTAATCTGTGATTTGATTCTTGAAAGTGAAATGTCCCTAATAATCAATTTGAATAATCTGAAGTTAATATTTGCCTTAAGAGTTAACTGTTTTGAAAATTACCCCTTTCCAATCTGTGTAAGGAATTAAAGCTTTTGATATTTTAAAATCTGTTTCATAAACAAAATTAATAACTACTATCTTTTTAGGCATAGCTACTAATACTTTATGCCCATTTCGTTTTTCCACAACTTCAATTTTAAGTATCGGTTCTACAGATAATACAGGAATGTCCATTCTATGACAGAAATTGTATTCTTTTACAGGTTTCAAGTTAAATAAGTCTAATTTTTCATTTATGAAAGGTTTGTAATATATTTTTAGCACTCCACTGTTGCTTCCTATAAGGAATATGTCTCCATGAACCTGGAAAGTGCTTATAAAGTTTAGCCCGATTGGCATTGGCTGTTGTAGTTCACACATCCAGTCATGATAAGTTCTCCAGTCCATGGTTTCTATAAAATTATATTTCCAGATTGTATGGGTAATGTTTGGTTCATCATCTAGAGAGATAAGGGTGACAAATTCGTTGTTTCGATAAACACGGATTGTTCGGTCGATCCATAGGCCATGTAACTGTCCCTTATAAATACTTAGTGTTATTGCTCTTCGAGAATCACCATGGTACTGCAAGACAGTCTTAGTTTCTGTGATATCGTTTTTAGTGATAACATAGCTAAATATTTGATTTCTCATATTTATAAAGTAAACATTATTATTTAAGATTACAAAGTACTTTACATTGTTGAACACTTTTTCGATTTTTAACTCTTGGGTTTTTGTTTCTGTTCTCTTTAATATTGCAAGATGTAGAAAACCATTGTGTGTTATTATTGTGTTATCTATTTCGACAACTTTGCAGAAATCACCGTAAATCCTGTCTCTTTGGACTGGTTCTTGAGTATTTATGTCTTGGTAAATACATCCATCTTGCCTATGTACCATAATCAAACCTCGTCTTAAAAGACTTATACTTCGTATTTCGTCTTGAAATCGAGTAGAGTGGCAAAACTCATCTATATACTCTTTTGCATTGTGTAATTGTTCCCAAAGTGAAAGACTCTTGTAAACATCGAAGAAATCAAGTTCGTCTGGGCTCTTCAGTTTCACGTCTCTGCAGTTCTGTGTAAATTCTAAGTTGCAGAAGCGTTCCCAGTCAGAATCGTGGGCTATTAGGACCTCAAGCAGTTGCTTCCATCGTTTACAGACCTGACGGCTGATCAAAATCTCCTTCACAGTCAGAAATCGGAAAATATAGAGCAAAATCTCGTTTGGAAGTTTGTGATTGTAGGAGTCTTCCATTTTATGAGTTGTTTTATAAAATTATTGAATGTGGTTCTTTAGATATTTTTCATTGTTTTGTGTTAGTAGGTTATGTTAGTACCTACCTAATTCATAGATATTAAAAATTAACCATTAATTTTGTAATTACAAAAAAAAATTACAAATAAACAAACACCACACACCGACGCGACACCGGAGATTTTGTTCTTTTTTTTTTCTTTTCGGACCTACTACAAACATTCCAAAGTCAAGATTGCAGAATATTTTTTTGATTCTTCAATGCCAGCATCGACTTACGATTTCAGCTAGTCATAACATCAGTTAGAGCCTCAGAACAATTAGTTAGAGCTGAAGGCGTCATTTATAACAACATTAATAAATAATTAAGAAATCATTGTTTCAGGTCTCATTTACTGCTGTGTGGGAACATTATCAATTTGTGGCCGAATGGATGCTTTGAAAGTGGACGAGCTCGGCTGGTGGCTGTGTGAACGACAACTACCCAGCGGCGGCCTCAATGGAAGACCAGAAAAACTGCCTGATTTGTGCTATTCATGGTAATGGCTTTATAATATTAGTTTGCCTTAGACCTGATCGTTTTAAAAAAAACAACATTCGGCAGAATTGCCAGGTTTATAAAAGTTCTATCAAAATTGTAGATTTTTTTAATCGAGTACGGTATATTTCGCTAAGAACCGATTTTTCATTCTCCGGATCAAAGATATCTCGTCGAATAAGTTCGATTGAACCCAACCTAATTAACAGCCTTCAAATTTTGAGTCTTTTTAATATCATAGTGACGTTTTTTATTCGCTGGTTTTACATTTTATTTGTCAGATATCTCTATCTATTGATTTAAAAAATCGGCCCTAATCAAATCATGAAAGTTTTATTGCTAGGCTAATTTTAAACTTGATTTTTACAGGTGGGTAATGTCATCTCTTACAATGCTAAATCGCATACACTGGGTCAATAAAGAAAAATTAGAAGAATTCATTCTGGCATGTCAGGATGCAGAAACAGGTGGATTCAGTGACCGACCCGGAGATATAACTGATCCATTTCATACGTTGTTTGGTTTAGCTGGGCTTTCTTTATTAGGAAATAAGAGAATCAAACCTGTAAACCCAACTTACTGTTTGCCACAAGAAATTATTACTAGGCTACATTTAGATCCTCAAAGTTCAACATAAGTTTTTAATTTTATAATTACTTGAGTGTACAGTTATATCATTTTTATTGAAATAAGCATCATAAATAAGTTTTTGTTACCATGGATTTAATTAAGAAAAATTATATTTATTTGAAATTACCTGAATGTTTTAATAAACATAATTATTTTAAGCTATATCAGCGGTGAGGCGCGCCGCGTGGTTAATCTTACTAATATTATAAACGCGAAAGTTTGTATGTAAGTATGTATGTGAGGTTACTCTTTCACGCAAAAACTACTGAACCGATTGCAATGAAACTTGGAATATAGGTAGCTGGGGACCTGGATTAACACATAGGCTACTTTTTATCCCGATATTCCCGCGGGAACGGGACTTACGCGGGTGAAACCGCGGGGCGCAGCTAGTTCTATATAAATATAGGTAAAAAAACACGAAATCTATAGTAAAAATTCCAAAGTTCCACCTCAGAGCCACAACAACAAACATCCTTTTTAAGATTGGTAGAATTCTCGTGGAATATCGAAATTTTGTTATGGTAACCTTAAAATAACATTTAATTTTATCAAAGTCAATTTTGACTTTGACTATTGACATTAGAGAAAAAAAATGTAAACAATGCGATAACCTCTAAATTCACATTCAGTATTATTTGTTTCTGTCCTTATTATTTTTGGACAAAATACTGATACCGCTTATTATTCGCTTAATGTTCTACGAATATTTTAAAGGCTGGACCTAGATATTCAAAGATTTATTATTATTTGTATTCCAAAGAAAAATGTCTATAATTTATGTCTTTCAATTTTATTTATTTACCGTTTGTGTTCATATATTTACAATAATTAGTTATTTGGTCTACTACAGTGATAGATTGTATTTCAATCAGAATTTTCGGCGGGAATATGACTACGTAATTGGTGAGTGAGTACCTATTGGTACCTATATATATAGAGTGATAAAATAGATGAAAAAATAAGTTCCTACTTAAAGGAAATAATATTATTTGTAACTAGTATGATATAGTATATAATATCTGTTTTTATGAAGTAGGTACCATAAGTACCTATCGGTTAGGTTATTGTTATCCAAGCACCACGTCTTTCACCATGCTAAGCTAGACAACTCTGTAAAATAAAAACTCAATTTAGTAATTTTTTCTAGTGGGTTCTGGCACAGCCGGCTCTCTAATAGCTCACAGGATAGCCACAGAGACAAACTATTCCTACATAGTGTTAGAAGCCGGTGCATACAGCCATGACCTTCTGGAAATACCAGTGCTGGGCCCTTTTCTGCATCGGTCGGTGTTTGATTGGCAGATCAAGACTGTGCCTCAGGATGGAGCATGCCTTGCCATGGAGAGACAGGTACTTAATAAGTCTAATCATCATACTGATGGCCCAATTTTAGGCTACAAACTAGAAACTAAACTAAGTCTGCTACTACAAACTGCTGGAGTTTCTGTGGGCCATTTGAGGTTTAACCTCGGGATTGAGTTTGCCTCATGAAATCTTGCATGAATTAGAATTGGTAGTTAGGACAATTGTGAGTAGAAATAGACTTCAGTTTTGCCATTAATATTGCCGTTTTATTTCAATAGGTTCTTTGAATTGACATAGAATCTTCATGGTTTGAGGTTTTCGAATGAAACTTTTTTCAAATGGTTTCTGTGATGTTCTTTTTTTAAAAAATGTGAAACATTTGAATATCGACTTTCAATTGTTTTTGTTATTCAATTTAGACAAGAAAGATGGATACTGCGAAAATTCGAGTGATTTTTGAATACGAGTTCCGACGCGGAACTAACGCGGCAGAAACAGCCCGCAATATCAATGCTGCGTTTGGAGAGGGGTCTACTAATGAACGCACCGTACGATTTTGGTTTAAACGCTTTCGTGATGGAAATTTCGACTTAAAGAACGAGCCACGATGAAGACCGCCCACACAGGTGAATAACGATGAATTAAGAGAGATAGTGGAAGCCGATCCTAGTCAAACTACCCTGGAATTAGCGGCATGGTTTAACGTTACCTTACCCACTTTATTGACTCACTTACGTCAAATCTATAAAATAAAAAAATACGAAAAATGGGTGCCTCATGATTTGACTGATCTGCAGAAAGAAACGCGTGTTGAAACTTGTGTTGCCTTGTTGAACCGGTACAGAAATGAAGGAATATTGGATCGAATTGTAACATGTGATGAAAAGTGGATTCTTTATGATAACCGGAAAAGAAAAATGCAATGGCTGACCCCAGGTCAAATGCCACAACAGTGTCCTAAAGCAAAACTTACCAATAAAAAGGTAATGGTAACTGTTTTGTGGTCTCAGCATGGTGTTATTCACTATAGTTTTCTTCGATCTGGTCAAGCAATTACGGCAGATGTCTATTGTGCCGAACTCCGAACCATGTTGACAAAACTAGCAGTAAAACAGCCCCGACTCATGAATCGATCTTCACCATTATTGCTCCATGACAACGCGAGACCTCACACAGCACGAGAAACCATTTTGACCCTTCAGGAACTGCACTTAGAAACCATTCGTCATCCTCCGTATTCACCAGACCTTGCTCCAACGGACTACCATTTTTTTCGTGATTTGGACAATTATCTACGTGACAAGAAGTTTTCTTCCCAGGAGGCAGTACAAAATGCTTTCACACAGTTTGTGCAGTCTAGATCGTCGGAGTTCTATCGCAAAGGCATTAATAACCTTCCCATTAGATGGCAGCAATGTATAGATAATAATGGCAACTATTTTAATTAAATAAATTTGTTAAAAATTTAAAAAATAAACAATTAAGATTTTCAGTACAAATCGGCAATTTCATACTTTAACCCCTAATATAAAAATGAATCCCTATTTCCCTTGGTCACGGCATCACACCTGAACGGCTGAACCAATTTCGATAATTCTTTTTGCATTGTCTTCTTTATAATCAGGAGAAGGTTCTTATGGAAGAAAAAATATGCTAAACCGATTTTGATAAATCTTACGTGGGTAAAACCGCGGGGCGCAGCTAGTATTTAAATAAAAAAGAAAATTAAATCTTTTAATCCAACTGGATTAAAAAGATTTAATTTTCTTTTTATCCAATTATCCAATTTCCACTGATTTTAAACTAGCTGCGCCCCGCGGTTTCACTCGCGTTAGTCCCGTTCCCGCGGTAATAGCGGAATAAAAAGTAGGCTATGTTTTATTCCCGGTATCAGGCTACCTATATTCCAAGTTTTATCGCAATCGGTTCTGTACTTTTTGCGTTATTGAGTAACAAACATCTAAACATCCAATGACACTTTCACATTTATAATATTAGTAGGAAGTAGGTTACGTGACTAGTTTGTATTTCCATTATATTTCTAATTTTGTTTTAGGAATGCAGAATGCCTCAAGGCAAAGTTGTTGGTGGCTCCTCAAAACTGAATAACATGATACACACCCGAGGAAACCTATCTCACTATGTTGACTGGTTCCATGGAAGATATAACAAAGATTACATAAGAAAACAATTTGAGTTTATTGAGAAAAATATATTCCATATTAGACAAATACAGTATCAAAGTGAATTTTCCGATGCAATAATCGAAGCAGCACATGAATTGGGATACCAGACTCAGAACAAACAATTTGCGCAAGGTTTTGAGAAAACGAAAGTAACACAGAAAAATGGTAAAAGGTGGGCAACATCAGATTTAGTAACAAATAATGTAATTTCGAATGCAATGGTAGAAAATATTTTATTTAATGGCAACACTGCTAAAGGAGTCTCTGTTGATATATTTGGAAAAAAATATGAGATTTTTGGCAAAAAAGGAGTAATACTATCTGCTGGGGCTTTAAACTCACCAAAAATTCTGCAACTTTCAGGTATAGGACCTGAAAATGTTTTGAAACCACTAAAAATTCCTTTAAAAAAGGTGTTGCCAGTTGGTAAAAATTTACAAGACCATGTGGCAGCAGGTTTAGACCTTGTTGTTTTCAACAAAACAGTTTCTATTAACGTTTTTGACATGATTAATCCAATTAATGCAATAAATTATTTTTTAAATGGACGAGGACCTCTGACAACGCCTGGTTGTGAAGCCATTGGATTCTTGTCCACAAAACGGGATAACATACCCGACTTACAATATATGATCTTACCTGTAGGCATATCTTCAGATAGAGGCAGCCTATTTAGAAACAATTTAGGCATAAAAGATGAAATTTTTAACAATTATTTCGCTAAAATATTTAACAAATTTGCAGCTACTTTTTTAGCTGTTGTATTACATCCAAAGAGTAAAGGCGAAGTTTATATAACAAGTAGGAATCCGAAAGACGATCCAATTTTTGATCCAAAATATTTATCTCAAATTGAAGATAGGAAAGTATTAATAGAAGGTCTGAAAATGATACCAAAGATTTTAGCAACAAAACCGATGAAAAATATTGGTGGTTTAATAAATAACATTCCTTTTCCTGGTTGTGAAATGCATAAGTTTTTTTCTGATGAATATTTAGATTGTTATATAAGTCATCTTACTTTATCTAGCTACCATCCTATAGGAACATGTTCTTTGGGGTTGCCAGACTCTAAAAACACTGTAGTAGATTTATCATTTAAAGTTTTAGGGGTAGATAAATTGTTTGTAGTTGATGCTTCGGTGTTGCCAACAATGCCTAGCGGAAACATAAATGCGGCTGTTGCAATGATGGCTAGTATATTTTTTGAGTCGAATGTTAAGAAAACTTTAGACGCTAATATCGAGTATTGCTATAATAATAGCTTTTTGTATGAAGTTTTATATCGAGTTTGTATGGCAGTCAAATGAGGTATGTGGAGAAAGAGTCCAGGGATTATTTTAATTCTTATGTAATGTATGGGTTCGTTTTTTCAATCTCCAGATAAAAATATCTGTAGAATAAAATGTTGGTAACACTACCAAATGCATCACATTTCAAAACAAACACAGATTTTAGAAGGTTTCTATAATTGGTGTTGTATTGGTAGAGCTACAACAGACAATAAGACTTACGGCCGAATACTGAAAAACGCTACTCAACATTTGAGAACTAATTAAACAAAGAAGCAGCTCTCAAACTCCAAAATTGCCATACTAATTTTAAATTTAGAAACTGCTCAATATTTTAAGAAGCTCTCAAATTTGAAATGACGTTTCTGTATTCGGCCGTAGGCAGCATAAACTTTTTAAACTTACACGATTTGTTCTCATAGTAATATTTTAACCGTGTCTTATTCCCGTATTGTTACTTTTAAATTCTTTTACCTCGACGTTTCCATCATGTTACAATGATCTTGGTTGCGAGGGGAATGATCCTCGTTGACAGTGACAATACGCGAATAAGGCCCGGTTAAAATATGACTATAGGCAGCAGTTACCTAGTTTATTTGGAGATATAAAATCAACTCTTAATAAAATATTGTAAGAGATGCCAAACAAAAGTAGGTAGTACTTATGCTAAAAGTTCAAAAAATATAGTTTTAAGGATAAAATAAAAGCCTAATAAAATTAGTTAACTCTTTTATTGACAGTAATAAGGACACTTCTAGACATTTAATACTGATATTTTATTAAACTCATCACAAACAAAAAAGCAAGCATTGAATATGTCTGCTGCTAACATTTTTCGAAACACACAATTTTACAATTATTTAAGTAGGTACACCAACGTTCTAAACTGTTACTATTCGATTTTTTTAACACAAAATATATTTGTTTTTATCTTACCTTGACGATATGGTAACAGGGTGTCCCCTTGAAAATAAACTGAGTAAGCAAGAACTACTGTAAAATCTGTAGCATCCAAGCACATTTTTTTTATAATTTAAAAATATGTTGAAATTAACAATAAATAACAGGTGTCTGGTGCTGGGGACATCCTGTACGTTTTATAAAAACAAAAACTTGTTTAGAAACACAATTTTGGCGTTTATGCCTAAATAGTTTGCGAAACGCCAAAATTGTATGGAAAGTTAAAAAGCGCCCCTAGCGGACGTAATGCAAAGTTCGAACGTCTTATAGGCAAATTTCGCGTTTACAAACCTTGGGTGTGACTTCTTTCGCATAAAAAACGTTACCATCTCTTTTGTGTTATCACCTGAATTGTATGGAATACCAGCAGTCCCACTGGATTTTCCAAAAATCCTTTTCCACTACACACCACAAAGAACAAATTTCATTACACTTTTTTAATTTCATGTGTTTACGACCAGCGATTTGGACTCTGCGTTGATAATAATATTATTATACAAGATGTAACGAGGGTCTCCATTTAAGCTGAAAGGGGGTTGTTCTAGACGTTTAGGCGAACTACTTCTGTTTTACGACTTTTGAAAATTATTCGAAATAATTTTCGAACAAGTTCAAAGTTTACTTGAAAATCAGCTGTTTCTTACAGTTAGAGGTCATTGACCTTAAGTTGGGCTTACATTTAGTTTTGGTTTACTACAATGAAAACTATTGCTTTTTTTTAAAAAACAGTTGTTTTTTTTTCAGTTATAAACATAACTTGTGTGTACATAAGTGCTAATTTCCAGAAGTCGTAGAACAAAAGTTGATCCCTTTCGGCTTAAAAGGGTATCATCGTTACACCTTGTATAGGTCATTAAGCCAGTCAGCCAGCCAGATATTAAGCCAGTCAATTATGTCATGGCTTTAAATTGTAAATGTATAGATTGAGCGCCCTTAGAGGCGGTAATGTGAAGCTTCCATTTTCTAAAGACACGTAGCATAAGGGTTTAAATTAGACCGTCACGAGCGCCCGCCGGGTCCGAGCTTCGTTGTCTATTGCTCGGCCGCAACTCGGTTGCAACAGACCGATCGACTGCTCGCCGAGTAATGGACAGTGAGGCTCGGACCCGTGACGGTCTCTAATCTTCCCTAAAACTTAAACGTTCCTTGTTACATACATTTCACAAGTATATTCTATACATTTTACATGAGTGCTATCCCTAAGTATCCCTGTCCGATAGGCGCTTATAGCTGCGCCCCGCGGTTTCACCCGCGTGAGTTCCGTTCCCGCGGGAATATCGGGATAAAAAGTAGCCTATGTGTTAATCCAGGTCCCCAACTACCTATATTCCAAGTTTCATCGCAATCGGTTCAGTAGTTTTTGTGTGAAAGAGTAACATCCTCACATACATACATTACATACATACAAACTTTCGCGTTTATAATATTAGTAAGATGTATGAAATTCCTAACATAGCAGGGGACAAGCTGCTTAAAAGAACTTCGTTTTAAAAACCTAAATATTTATACAATAATACAAATATTTTCAACAAACTCGTACCTACTTCACCTAAACACCTATTATTTTCTTACAAAGGCCATAAGATATAGCTTATATTATAATATTTAATTTAGGTATTAAACGTTATTTATTTCAAAGCGAACTGAGCTTTTCTTGGACGGAATATCTGATAAAGCTTCCTTTAGATAAATTACAGACTAAGTTAAGTAGGTATTTATTAAAATATTGCCACACATTTCTAAAATATGTTTTTTTATAATACATTTTAATACTGATCGGTAAATACGTCGTTATTTCTACAACTTCTTAATTACTACGTAATAGAAATCTGTGTTTTACATTCAACAGATTAAATCTAAAGAAAATTGTGCTTTTGGACGGATTTCATAATATATTTCACCGGACCTTTTCCCGTTTTTAACTTGAAGTTTTGAAAGCTTCACAGTAACCATGGTCACAGTTTACATAGGTACAGGCAGTAAACGTATTTTTATATAAAAACTAGATCGTTAAAGTGTTAAATCCGGTGAAATAATTTTATTACTCGAAAGCGCTAAATAGCAAAACCCTTCTTTAATTTTCTTATACATTTACTTGACCAATTTTGATTAAAATAAGTTTTAAAGTACAAGTATATTTAATATAAGTAAATAAATTTTCGTATCGTATATTAATACTGTTTGAAAGTTTTACTTCGGCAACACCGTCGAAAAATAATGAGCTTTTTTTGAGCAAAAACGTGCATTGTTGAGACAATTCTAAATTAAAGTATCCAATACTTAGAAATTCATTAAATCGATAATTGTGCAAATCTTACTTACTTTTAAAGTTAGTAAACTTAACATTAATTACCTACATAATAAAAAAAGTTTTAACAACTAGAACACAGAATTATTTTTTCCCTATTCAAATAATTTTTGACTAGACGACGACACAATTTATACAAATTGACATCACAAATAAAACTTAAAAGTTGATTTGAAAAATACAAAATACTTACTTAAGTATCAAATGGTTAACTAGCTGCAGATAGACCACGAATCTAGAAAACTTTAAAATAAATTTAAACTTAGTTTTCTAATTTCCAATAGGTATCATTTTGTATGTAGAAAACTTTAAAATAAATTGATGACTTAGTTTTCTAATTTCCAATAGATATCATCTGAGTTAGAAATTCAGCTTATTTTTCCTGTTTTAACACGTTACTTTTTTGAGATAGAGGTCTGTAAAGTTTTCGCGAAAACAATATTCCAATTTTTTAAATGGTATAAATAGGTATAGTAAGCACCTAATCATTAGAAAAAGACTTACTTGAAGCATGAATCCATCAAATAGTTATCAAGCATATCTAACTGAAGTTCCCAATCAGTCGGGTTTATAAGTAAAGATGAGAGGTCGTCTTCGGCGATGAGAGGAGGAGGTACCGCCGGCTCCACGATCACGTTAGCCCCAACACTTCCCTGCAGCTCCATATCCATTCCTATATTAAACTCTGGCAAATGCAGAGTCACAGCATTTGCCATATCACTAACCACTGACTCTTCACTTTGTATTTTCGGAGGACTTTCTTCGGCCAACTTCTGGCCACTTTTCTTCTTTTTATGAGGACGGTTTGAGATACGCTGGCCGCCTTCCAGATGGCCTAGATCGAGTTTCCAAAAACCTCCTTTTCCTGGCTCGTGTTTCGATCTAGCCACTTTCACGAAGACCTTGTTCAGAGATAAGTTGTGTCGAATTGAATTCTGTAAAAGATTTTCAAAAGTAAAATGTTTATGTCTTAAACTATGTTACAATAATCTTGGTTGCGAGGAGTTCGAGACTATTGTAACGAGGCAACATAGTCGAAACGGCAAAGTAACAAAATAAATAATTACTCGCGATTAAGACCCGGTAAAATGTAATTCCATTATAATCCAACTATCTACCCCAAACTACTGTATGGTATTGATAAATGTGTCACCCGTTATCGCGTATTCATCAATCGAGCTCTCGAAAAAACAATCCATTCTCACAAATCCAATTACGCTAATCTTATCGTTCCTTGCGGATTTTAGGGCTTTATTAAGAGTGTATCCTACCAGCGGCAGCGCTTACATACAAAATATTCTCTTGTTTTTTTTGACATCCTGTCTACCAGGAATAAATAAGAATCCTGTAGAACAATTGTGTTTTATTATAGGTTTTTTTTACTCATGACTTTGGTCCCTTATTTATTTTTAAATTATTGTTGCGTCCTGTTTAGGTTAAAAGTCCTTTAAATAATTTAATGTTATAAAAAAGTTTTAAACCGATACATCTACTACGGGTAAGTTTGAATAGAAATAACGCTAAACGGGACACGCTCTTAAATCTCTATTCTAATTAGATTCAGAAGCGTAAAGCTCACCTGCCACGTGGGATCGGCGCTCCTGTAGTACTTGAAGTTGTCTCGGATCCAGGAGTAAATGGCCGACAATGTCATCTTGTCGTTGTTCGAACGCATCGCCATACAGATCAATGTACTGTACGAATAAGGTGGCTTCTTTTCACTATTCGACTGGTACTCTTCCATGTTCTCCAGAAAATCCTTCTGGCATTTCGCTATCGTCTGATTAAACTTCTGCAGTCGCGTGTTTTGAGGCTGAGGCGGTTTCACTTGGGGTCCGGGCGACATTGGCGCTAAAGGAAATTGCGGAATCTGCATAATGTTAGTTATATTCTGAAGCCATGTTAAATTCGTCAGCTCTGCGTCAGGGTCGTCTTCTTCCACCGCCATCTTTTCAGGGTCATTTTGTGGTGTGTCCTTCGTTGCATCATTATCAGGCGTCTCATCTCGTATATCGGATTCTGTTTTTAGCGAGGTTTTATCGGTATCTGTGATGGTTAAGGGGTCGGGTTGTTCGTAGACGTATTCGATCTCGACCGTGTGCGAGGATTCTGGCACTATGTGCTCGATTGTGAAGTAGGTAGCGGCCGCAGCATCGCCGTAGAGCTGCATGGAGGTGTCCAGCATTTCGCCGGACACCGGAGACAAGCCCGTAGTTATGTGCATCTTGTTCTACATCGCTTGACCTGAAACGAATGCGACACTCGATGACTCACTCACATAACACGTATAACTGATGAATCACGTATGTTTATTAATAATTCAAATTGAGGAATATTGAATCGGAGATTGTCGCCACCGACCCGGCGTTTGTGTCGTACCAGAGATTTAAAGCCGATGGTCAGGTCGAGTTGACCATCCAAGATGGGTGGCTGGCGATCGATGTGCGACGGCGCGTGGGAAGTGACTCCCCACTGGGCAGTTGTGGTGGTGAGGAATGACGTGGTGGCGGTCAGCTAGAGGAGAGGTGGTGCGCGCGTCGCGGCGGCGCGCTCGTTTGTGGAACGTTGAAGCCGCGGGTGCAGGTGCGCGGCCCCCATTGTTCCGGACTCCGAACAGGTGTGTGGTACGATCGATATTACCGCCCGCAACAGCGTGGGGCGTCGCGGCGGCTCTCAGCCGGCCGCGGCCCGCATCGGTGATAGCTCCGGACAATTAGTCATGGTTATCTGACAGGGCTGAACTACGGAAGACTGACACCACATGTCGCTTAAATACACTCTAATTTTACGCTTCAATGCGTTAAGCGCCCGTTAATTCTAGATCCCATCGGAATAGGGCTAAGTCGGATAAGTCACATCGCAATCGGAACAACAGTTATTGCGGGAAAAAATAACAAATCCAATTAATATGATTAAATAATAAATTCAATTATGTAGAAAGAATATGTTGTTACGTCATCAATAGAAAGATAAATTATTACCTCGGTAGGTACTTCTAACTTCAGATGCTCTTTTCTTTTGGCAAAATATTGCTTGGCATACTTAAGGCGTAAAATATACGGCTTTACGCCGTTTTCGTTTGAACGAAAACATTCAAAAACATAGCGTCAGAAAAATAAGCAATAATGATTATGAATCCGACAGGAATTTTTAGTTTAAGTCTCATAATATTACGCCCCAAGCACATAATGCAAGTGACTTAGTCCTTCCCTGTATGCTGCTTCTTATCAAAATTACTTCAAGTTCAGAAGCTGCGGGTATTTCCGCACTAAGTACGACTTTACCTAGTTATCGACCGTTAAATGTTTTTTGCACAGTTTGATAAAACATAATATAATTAAAATTATGCTTGGTCTACCGATAGGTAGATACCATAAGTACGATCTGCTGACATTTTTATATTCCACAATGAAAATTAGTACTAAAACTTATTGTTAAACTAGCTGCACCCCGCGGTTTCACCCGCGTAAGTCCCATTCCCGCGGAAATATCGGGATAAAATGTAGCTTATGTATTATTTTCGGTATCTAACTACTTATATTCCAAGTTACATCGCAATCGGTTCAGTAGTTTTTGCGTGATTGAGTAACAAACATTCAAACACACACACTTTCATATTCTTAATATTAGTAGGATAACAAACACCTCACTGGCTGAAAAACATGCTTTTTATAGATCTGAACTCACGACTTTCTTTTGACATTTAAAGGCCTGACTGAACCAATATATCAACGCAGAGCCCAGACCGCTGGTCCTAGAACCATGAAATTTGGAGAGTGAGTTCTTTGTCATTTGTAGGTATCCACTAAGATAGGATTTTTCGAAATTGCCACGTGATCCTGACTTAAACGGGTGAAACCGCGGGACGCTGCCATAGTTGCCCATATGAGCTTTTGAATTTTATTATAGGGTAAGCATTCTCTTTATTTGCAAATGACTTAAAATACTTACTCACAGAAAATATGAATAGGGACTTTCCTATATTCCTCCTATTCCTATTCGACGACCTCTGTGGCGCGTCGGGCGAACGCTTGACTGCAATACAGAAGGCTGCGGTTTCGATTCCCGTCAGGTGCAAATATTTCTGCTTAAAAATAAATATTTGTATCTGGTCTGGGTGTCTATGTATAATATGTATGTATTTACAAAAAAAAAGTGTAATATGTAGTATATCCGTTGTCTATTACTCATAGTACATATACAAGCCTAGTGCTTAGTTTGGGGCTAAATTGCGCTGTGTGTAATGTTGTGCAATATTTATTTAAATATTTATATAGTTCTAAACAAGCGCCAAAGCGTCGACTACTAGGTACTACTCTGAAGAAGAATCCCAGTATCATTTAGAAAGAAAATCACTCAATAGACCTCTTTTACGCAGTTTCTAGTCACAGGTAGGTAGTAGGTATTTGGCCTCCCTTTCGTCGTAAGAGTCATCCACCCCAAGGGTGTTATTAAGGTATTGGAGGCAAAGGTCATCAGACTACGCTATTGTGTCAAATACGTAGCCGTTGGGCTACGTGACTTTGCAATTAATTCGTTACTTAAACTGAGCTTATTTTGTTAAGTAAGTAGGCAGCTAAGCTTTTGAAATTACGTTGAGAGTACAATGGTGAAAATATCTACGTAGGTTATTTTATTACGTTTTAAATACGTTTTTCCAAAATCCGTTTAAAAGAAGAAATTAAGTTACCTACCTAACTTAATTTCGTCTTTCAATGGATTTATAATCTATCCATTTATTTTCTTATTACAAAAAAATAAGAATAGATTTAATTAAACTTACCGATTTTTTTCTACCACTTAGACTGCTCGATGAGTACCGAAGTTAGCACCCTTAAAGAAATGTTAATATGTTAGAAATGTTAAAAATAATTAAGTACCTAATTTTTTAACCTCACAGTTTATTTAGGTGGAGCAGAGGTTATTTAATTAACTCTAAGCATAGCTCTAACGTAGACAATGATGACTTTTCTTAGCATTAGTCTTTTGTCTTTCAGATAACTCTCCTATTAAAACCTTCTTGACCTTGCATATAAATTACATCGAACCTCCTTCGATATAACAACTTCTTCTTACGTACTGGTAGGTTTCTGTTTATTTTTATTTTACTTTGTGTATTGCAAAGAGGTTTTATATAAACTATGATGGGCGCCAAAGTTAGTACTTTGCAGGTTGGTTTGGTTGCAGGTTGATTTTTCTCTCCATACATAATACCTATTTTCCGCATCTTAAATATCTGGTAAAAATGTTCAAGTCTCCAGAATTTAAAACAGTCGTCCGCTTTTTACGTTTTAATCGTCAACTATCGACTTTATTTTAGCGCTCTCAGCGATAATCATTTCATTTATATTGAATATCCTCACAGCCTCATCACCTACAGTACCATAGGTTAGGTACTAATTAATTATCTCACTTAAGGGCTGTTAACGACTGTGTTCTTTTCCTAAGACAAAATCTACTTCGAGACTGTTCTCGAAGTTCAATTTTAGATCTGTTATAAACTATCACATTTGCGTAAACCTACTTACAGCAGGAGCAGCTACGCTACCGTTTACGTGCGTAAAACCACGTGACGTACTCGTACCTATCACACACATAAAATAAAGTGTATTATTTTTGTGAAATTAGCAGTAAGTCGAAACAATAAGGTACATACAACTACAAGGGGTAGTACCGTCGCACCGGTACGTACCGTGGTGTCACGGTACACCGAACATAGGGGTGGTTCGGACACCTTGTATGCAAAGACGATAAAACCAGTTGACTGCTCATAATGCGGCCTCTGTGGTGCGGCGGGCGGAGGCCCGACTGCTATGCAAGTGGTTCGATTAGTACTTATTTATTTATAAGGCGATTTTTTTCTACAAACTAACTCGCCTTTGCGGGCAGAAGGTGAGGTAATAATCAAACTTTGTGATACGTCATTACGTTATCTAAGTACCTATACTAGACTCTTTGTGATTGGCCGATGCGTTACCTATCTATACTGAAACTCTATGATTAGCCGTTATTACACGAGGGTGCTACTAAAAAGACGCACCGTTTCATAGTATAAATACCAGTCACCCGAACCAAGCGTTTCGCATCGTCATTCTTTATTCGTACTGCGAAGGAATGGAATCAATGGCCTGAGTGAGTATGTCTTCCGGATGTCTACAACTTGGGGGTCTTTAAGTCACGAGTGAACAGGTATCTCCTAGGTAAGCGTGTAACATCTTTGATCACATCGTCGCTTTCCATCAGGTGAGATAGTGGTCAAACGCTTACCTATCAACTATAAAAAACCTACTTTTTTGGGAGGACGGATTACTTATCAAATGGTTTTATCGTCTTTGGTTGTACAATATAGAGTGTTTACACGGAACATATTTTATCGAATGTGATTTGTTTGAGCGACAGGCAGTTTGTTTAAAAATTAAACTGCTTGGTCCTTTGGGGATTGAAGTTGAGGTTGTATTTTTAGGGAAGACTAGGTACCAGCTTATCAATCAGTAAATCAGAAGGGTTAGTACAAGCACTTACATAAACCTATATTTTATCTAATAATTTGTATGCGCTATTTCTGTAATACCACACAAACTTTACTGATCCTTTTAATCCAAAAGTCGTTTGAAGAAATCGCTTTTAGCGATATGGACACCCATTTGTACTGCGACGTTTTAATTATAAGTATTTCGATACCACACCAAGGCTTACTTTTCCACCAGAGATGTACTATTTTAGGCTACGATGCTATGGATGCGTTTGATATCCACTAATTATATTCATTGGTGCATATAGCTTTGCGTATTTTCGTAGCGTAGATTTCACATCTTCGCAGCATAGTTGCATAGCACATCTCTGGTGCAAAAGCAGCCTAAAGTCCTTATTGACGATCAAAATAATCATAAAGTAGGTAAGGTATAGCAGGGACGAGTTCTTAATCAAATAAACTATTTGACTATTGACTATTTCATTCGGACCAGTAGTTCCTGAGATTAGCGCGTTCAAACAAACAATCGAAAAGAAACAAACTCTTCAGCTTTATAACATTAGTGAAGTAAGCCTTCTGTGTGTTTTGTCTACTAATTGTAATAGTTTGTTGTGCAATTATAGCATTTATTATATTGCTCTACTTATACTGCTCTGCTTATACTGCTCTGCTTATACTGCTCTGCTTATACTGCTCTGCTTATACTGCTCTGCTTATACTGCTCTACTTATACTGCTCTGCTTATACTGCTCTGCTTAAAAATGTTCTGAGGCCCTAAAGCTGGTATCCTATACTAATATTATAAATGTGAAAGTGTCTTTGGATGTTTGTTACTCAATCACGCAAAAACTACTGAACCGATTGCGATGAAACTTGGAATATAAGTAGTTGGATACCGGGAATAACACATAGGCTACATTTTATCCCGATATTCCCGCGGGCACGGGACTTACGTTGGTAAAACCGCGGGGCGCAGCTAGTTTTGGTATAATACCAAGCGCTAGCTATGAAATATTGAAAAACGAATATAGGTAATGTGAAGCTTCATCAGCGCCAATAATGGGAGTTGTAAACTACGACTATAGTAGCTTGGTGAGCGTGCTACATCTCAGACCACATCGTCATTTTCGTGATGTACTTAGTGGTCAAACTATCTCCTACCAAATGGCTAGAAAATGTAGCCACAATCAAACTCAGAACTTCCTTCGTGGAAACATTTTAATACACAGTCGTATTTACAGAGACATGTTACATCGTTGTCTTCGCTCCTAGAAGACTGTGCACGTGACAACTTTTTTTAAATAATATACAAGGTGTAACGGGTAAGCCCTTTTAATCCGAAAGGGGGTTGTTCTAGGCGTCTAGGTGAACAACTTTTGATCTACGATTTTTGGAAATTCGAAGTACTTTTCGAAAAATTTAGGTGTAATGTTTATTTTAAAATCAGCTGTTTCTGAGAGTTCGAGGTCATTGACCTTATGTTGTCCTTTCATTTCGTTTGATGTACTACAATCAAAACTTCAATTACCTTTATTTTCAAAAGCAGCTGTTTTTTCAGTGGAACATAATCTCAAAGTTTTTTAAAAAAAGTTTGAATTTTCAAAAGTCGTAGAACAAAAGGTCTAGACGTCTAGAACAACCCCCTTTCGGATTAAAAGGGCATGCCCGTTACAAATTGTATTTAACTTTTGAAATATGAATTACAATCATGTTCTCTAAAGGTTAAGGTAGTTTTTGCTTTGATATATCAAAACGGTCCTGTTGAACCCAGTTGATTCCAGTTTGTCCTTATATCTAACTAACCGACGAACACTAAAGTGAGAAAAGGACAGACTGGGGTCTCTCAAACATCAAACAGGACCGTTTTTTTGACGAAGTGAGCTTTCTAGTAATCTGTACTATGTCTATGGTCCACGCATAGCGTTACGATTCAATAAGATGTTGTTAGAAAGTAGGTAAGTACGTTCTAAAAAGTCAAGGGTTGATACAAAAAGCATCAAGTGTCCAGTAAATGTCCATTGCTATCGAAAAGCACTCTGTAATAATTAATAAGTGAGTAATCGTGTAAGCAACACTAGGGGGGTGTCAGTTGAAGCATTTGAAGCGTATTTGAATCGTAGTAATAACAATTTGCCTGCATGGTCACCACCTGTCGACTGTCGAGTGAAGGGTGCATGGCAGAACAGTAGCTCGTCTATCTATATGTAGGTACTTATAGCTAGGTAAACTGAAGGGAGGCTATTAAATTGAGTAGGTATATGTATTTATAACTAGCGCCCCGTGGTTTCACCCGCGGAAGTGAAAAACGCATTAACACGGGCGCGGGCGGCCGAGCGGTTGCACTATTTCGTTCATTACTCGGGTTCTATTAATTGGATTTCGATGCAAAGTAACTATACCACGACGTTCCTCGATAGAACTATCAAATATTGAAAACCAGATTTCAATCGGATTAGCAGTTTTAATTGTGTAAGGAACAGAGAAACAGACAAACAGACATGAATTTTAAAAATTTAATAATTTTGTAGACCACTTTTTTTTTAGTTTACTTCCAAGTACAGACTTTTTGTCCTCTCTTCCTTAAAGTATAGACATAGAAGATAGGAAAAATGTTAGTCAACTACCGTCTGTTTATGTTTTAGATGAGCGTGCTACATCATAGACCATGATAATCCTACTAATATTATAAATCCGAAAATCTGTTTGTTTGTTTGTTTGTTTGTTCCCTCTTCACGGTCAAACGGCTCGACCGATTTGGATGAAAATTTGCATAGGGATAGTTTAAATGATGGAGAGTAACATAGGATACTTTTGATCCCGAAAATCCCGCGGGATCGGGACTTACGCGGGTGATAATATTTATTAGATAAAAATTTGCATAGGGATAGTTAAAATTATGGAGAGTAACATAGGATACTTTTGATCCCGAAAATCCCGCGGGATCGGGACTTACGCGGGTGATAATATTAATGGATGAAAATTTGCATAGGGATAGTTTAAATGATGGAGAGTATCATAGGATACTTTTGATCCCGAAAATCCCGCGGGATCGGGACTTACGCGGGTGAAAATATTTATTGAATGAAAATTTGCATAGGGATAGTTTAAATGATGGAGAGTAACATAGGATACTTTCGATCCCGAAAATCCCGCAGGATCGGGACTTACGCGGGTGATAACCATTCAATGAATGAAAATCGACACAGGGGTAGGATAAGTGATGTAGAGTGGCATCATCATCATCGTCATCCTTCGTCATCGTCATCGTCACTTACTGACGAAATACAAACTTTAACTTACTTCACCTACCTACCGCAGTGCAAAAATCCACACTTAAACGGACGACCAGGGAAGTACTGATGATGCCAGGCGCGGCAGCGCCTGGCTTCAACAGTACTTCAATGGGCGACCGTTTAAGTGTGGATTTTTGCATTGCGGTAGGTAGGTGTTCGAACAACGCGGGATCGCGACTTGCGCGGGTGAAACCGCGGGGCGCAGCTAGTGTAAAATAAAGGAAAAATACCATACGGACTGTTTTTTTTGTAGATGTATTTTTATTATATTCTTTTAGTTTTAGTGTGGCAAATGTGGTTCCACTGCCGTCTCTGTCTGTTTTAGATTAGCATACGACCATGAAAATGTTAAAAGAAAAAAATATGAATGGAATAAATGGTTTCCTTCGTGAATGTTTTTTATTTCAAGTACCTAAATCGCCTTTACCTTTAAACTAAAGAGATATTTTGAATTTAATGCTCGAGCTCAAGGCATTTTAAACTTAGTAATATTTTTTTAGGAAAATATATTTCCAAAAAAATCGCCATGACAGGATTCGAAATCTGCGTGGGGATTTTTTGGAAATAATAGGGGTTAAAGAATGAAATTGCCGTTTTATTGCAATAGGTTCTTTGAATTGACATAGAATCTTCATGGTTTGAGGTTTTCGAATGAAACTTTTTTCAAATGGTTTCTGTGATGTTCTTTTTTTAAAAAATGTGAAACATTTGAATATCGACTTTCAATTGTTTTTGTTATTCAATTTAGACAAGAATGATGGATACTGCGAAAATTCGAGTGATTTTTGAATACGAGTTCCGACGCGGAACTAACGCGGCAGAAACAGCCCGCAATATCAATGCTGCGTTCGGAGAGGGTCTACTAATGAACGCACCGTGCGATTTTGGTTTAAACGCTTTCGTGATGGAAATTTCGACTTAAAGAACGAGCCACGAGGAAGACCGCCCACACAGGTGAATAACGATGAATTAAGAGAGATAGTGGAAGCCGATCCTAGTCAAACTACCCAGGAATTAGCGGCATGGTTTAACGTTACCTTACCCACTTTATTGACTCACTTGCGTCAAATCAATAAAATAAAAAAATACGAAATATGGGTGCCTCATGATTTGACTGATCTGCAGAAAGAAGCGCGTGTTGAAACTTGTGTTGCCTTGTTGAACCGGTACAGAAATGAAGGAATATTGGATCGAATTGTAACATGTGATGAAAAGTGGATTCTTTATGATAACCGGAAAAGAAAAATGCAATGGCTGACCCCAGGTCAAATGCCACAACAGTGTCCTAGAGCAAAACTTACCAATCAAAAGGTAATGGTAACTGTTTGGTGGTCTCAGCATGTTGTTATTCACTATAGTTTTCTTCGATCTGGTCAAGCAATTACGGCAGATGTCTATTGTGCCGAACTCCGAACCATGTTGACAAACCTAGCAGTAAAACAGCCCCGACTCATGAATCGATCTTCACCATTATTGCTCCACGACAACGCGAGACCTCACACAGCACGAGAAACCATTTTGACCCTTCAGGAACTGCACTTAGGAACCATTCGTCATCCTCCGTATTCACCAGACCTTGCTCCAACGGACTGCCATTTTTTTCGTGATTTGGACAATTATCTACGTGACAAGAAGTTTTCTTCCCAGGAGGCAGTACAAAATGCTTTCACACATTTTGTGCAGTCTAGATCGTCGGAGTTCTATCGCAAAGGCATTAATAACCTTCCCATTAGATGGCAGCAATGTATAGATAATAATGGCAACTATTTTGATTAAATAAATTTGTTAAAAATTTAAAAAATAAACAATTAAGATTTTCAGTACAAATCGGCAATTTCATACTTTAACCCCTAATATATTTCCTTGTTAAAAATATTTCTAACTAAAGAGATGTTATTCAATTACTAGAATGTAGTTTTGTTAAGGAAAAAATGTTTGTGTTTTAGATGAGCGTGCTACATCTTAGGCCGTAAAAATATTATAAATATTAAAGTTTTATGGTGGATGTAGTTTTCCATAATATCTATGTGAGAGTACCTAAAGATAAAAAAATAGCCGTTTTTGAGAAAAATATAAGTTTTTATTCACTTTTAGCTATAAATGTTACAAACAATAAAAAAGTAAGTAGATACCTATGTATTGAGAAAAAAATATTTTTGTTTCAAAATTCAATGCCAATGGTCGTAGGTTCAATTCCCGCAGGGAGTATTGAAATTGAAACCAAAATTTTTTTTAATACGAATTTTCCCTGAATTGGGAGAACTGAACACTAAAAAAATAAATCTTATAATGAAAAACTAGTTGTTTTTTACCTTTGTTTTCGAAGTTCCGTACCGGAAAAGGTAAAAAAGGAACCCTTATACGATAGATATAGGTTTTACAGTCTTTATATTTAATTCTATAGACAATTTTGGCTTTATTATAGTTCCTTACCTACATAAAAATATAGAAATGATAACATGGCTTGCTTAAAAAATATGGCTTAAAAATAAAATAAGATTTTTAATTTCTTCTATGGTTTTCGCGATTTTGCATAATAAAACACTTTATTTATCCGGTTTTATCGCGTTTTTATTCATTATTTGACCCGAGCTTTCGCCAACTTTACAGTTGGCTTTTTCAAGGTCAACCTTGAAAAAGCCAACTGTAAAGTTGGCGAAAAGGTCAACCTTGAAAAAGCCAACTGTAAAGTTGGCGAAAGCTCGGGTCAAATAATGAATAAAAACGCGATAAAACCGGATAAATAAAGTGTTTTATAAGATTTTTATAAAAAAAAATGATTAGATGAGAAAAATGTTTAGATAACGCAAAGGTATTCGGTTTGAATAGTTTCCCGCATTAGATGTTATATCGCTTCGTAAAAACAATTTAAAACATAGTAAATATCCCGTTTTTTAATATATTTTTGTAGTTAAATAAACCACTTCGATATTATGATTACTCAAAAATTTAACTAACATCTTATACAGCGTGTTCCGACGATGACCATTTAAGCCAAAAGTGTGTTGTTCTAGACGTCTAGGCGAACAACTTTTGCTCTACAACTTTTGGAAATTCGAAGTAGTTTTCGAAAATTTTAAGTTTAAAGTTTACTTGAAAATCAGCTGTTTCTTAGAGTTAGAGGTCATTGACCTTATTTTGTTCTTTCATTCAGTTAGGGCAACTACAATCACAACTTTAATTAGCTTTATTATCAAAAACAGCTATTTTTTTTAGTGAATAATAACTCAAAAATTTCGAATAAACGTTAAGATTTTTCAAAAGTTGTAGATCGAAAGTTGTTCGACTAGACGTCTTTGGGAAATTCAAATTTTTTTTTGAAAATTTTGAGATTTATGTTTCACTGAAAAAACAGCTGCTTTTGAAAATAAAGATAATTGAAGTTTTGATTGTTAACCATCAAACTAAATAAAAGGACAACATAAGGTCAATGACCTCAAACTCTCAGAAACAGCTGATTTTCAAGTAAACTTTACACCTAAATTTTTCGAAAACAACTTCAAATTTCCAAAAGTCGTAGAACAAAAGTTATTCAACTAGAAGTCTAGAACAACCCCCTTTCGGATTAAAAGGGCTTACCCGTTACAAATTGTATATCAAAAGGTAACATCTTATATTTTTAAGCTTATACATAGATTTTAGATCATTCACCACTCACACGATGGTCATTTCCGTGCCATTTAAAAGAAAAATAAATATATAAGTAGTATATCCGTTGTCTAGTCACCGTGACACAAGCTTAGCTTGGCTAGATGGCGCTGTGTGTTGGTCACAGGATTTTATTTATTTATTTCACAAACCCTCTCTCAGTTGTGTTTAAGTACCTTAAAATGATCACCATTTCACATGATACCCTTTTTACTGGTTCACTAAATTGGTTTAGTCTGTCTTGAAACTGATACCGTATCAGTGGTCTACTAAACAGTTGTTAAATTAAAAACTAAAGTTATTAAAACACAAGTTACAGTCATATAAATGTACCTACAAAGTGAAAGTTAAAATAAGTCTAAATTTATAGAAATATTTTACAAAAACGAATACAAACCAAAAATCGGTTCGAACCCGGTACCCCTCACTTGCCGTGCGAGTGCGCTAACCATTACGCCACACGGGAACCCACGTAGGGTGAACTAATGATTACGCATCCCCCCTGTTTGTTTTTCGACTAGGGCTCGATTGGAACGTCATTTACCAGTTTTGAACAACTAATTATGTTGATGATGGATTTCTAATTGTAAAATATTTCTAGTAAAATGCTTTGAACAATAAAAATAAGAAATATTAAACCTAAAGCTACGTCCGCATTGGCAGGCGGCTTGTTTAGCGCCTAGTGGCTTACATTCTGGCTAGATATACAGCGTGTTCCGACGATGACTATTTAAGCCGAAAGGGGGTTGTTCTAGAAATCTAGTCGAACAACTTTCGATCTATTTAAAAAAAAAAACTATTACTTTATTTACTTTAAAAAAAAACTAAGACCAATACCTTTTATTTGAAATTTTTGAGTTAATATTTTAATGGAAAAAATAGCAGTTTAAAAAAAAATGGTAATTAAAGTTTTGATTGTAGTTGTCCAAACTGAACAAAATAACTAAATAACTCTAAGAACAGCTAATTTTCAAGTCAACTTTAAACTTAATAGAAAACTACTTCGAATTTTCAAAAGTTGAAGAACAAAAGTTGTTAGCCTACACGTCTAGAACAACAAACTTAAATGACTTAAATGGGCGTCGTCGAAACACGCTTTATGGGCCCCAAGGGCTCAGTGCGGCCGGTCGCAAACTTCCTAGACCGTTCGTTCTAGTTAGGCGACTCGCTATCCTCCGGGCGCTAAGTCAGTCAACTGTCTATGCGGCCGTACCCTAAATAGTTGTTTGCATCATATCTGTTATTCGTTCAAATGTGTGAGGAACCAATGAGCGCCGTTTATCAAATTGTCCATCTCAGCGGGTAAAGAGGACAGCGAATGGTTGTCTTCATACATGTATACCCTGAAAATATTAATGGCTACATCAAAACCAACCGATTCTATTGGAAAAAGTTCGAAAACTGGTTATTTACTGCTTTCTGGCATGCTATTCTGTTCATCATTTTGAGGGTTTTATCAAATTTTCAACAAATTTTTATAGGACGAGAAGCGAATAATACTTTTCTAATAGAAAATTTAGCTGAGCCCAACATACATTTACAAAAAACACTAAATGTTATAGAAAAGAAATATCGCATTTGGACGTTTTCTAGATTTACTATCTGCCCAAATTTGGTATGGGGGCGACTAAAAATTCCACTGCCCAGCATGAGACGTGTGCTATGAACAATATACCAGGTCTCAACACCAACGTACCTGGTCTCGACGCCGTTGGCCTTCAGTCTCCTGGCGTACTCCAAGCCCTGGTAATGCGGGACTCTCTTGTCTCCACTGCCCAGCATGAGACGTGAGCTATGGACAATATACCAGGTCTCGACACCAACATACCTGGTCTCAATGCCGTTGCCCTTCAGTCTCCTGGCGTACTCCAAGCCCTGGTAGTGCGGCACTCTCTTGTCTCCACCGCCCAGCATGAGACGTGTGCTATGAATAACATACCTGGTCTCGACGCCGTTGGCCTTCAGTCTCCTGGCGTACTCCAAGCCCTGGTAATGCGGGACTCTCTTGTCTCCACTGCCCAGCATGAGGGCTGTAGGTGCGCGCACTTTGTGGACGTGAGCTATGGGAGAACACCGTCTCATGGCTAACAGTTGCTCCTCCGATATTGGACCTTTTTCGGTGAATTCGAAGCCTGCTTCTACCGCACACCTAGGTTTGAAAAAGATGTTAGATTTTAATTCTGTTTTAAAAAAAAATTGTTTCTAGTTTCAATCGCGTTGTTCTAATTACTTTTTGCATTTTACCAATATCGAAATAGGTTCCCTAAAGCAATTCTGCTAGCAATATTATTTTTTAACAGATTCACAATAACCGTGCACCTGTCATAGAACAAAGCCGTGAGAACCTGGTGCACATTTATCGTGAATGTGTCAAAATGCAATATTGCGGGCAGAATTGCTACAAGGATCCTTTAGGTCTTTTGATCTTTACCGATCTCTACCTTTAGGAAAATATCTGTAAAGAACTTGAAACGGGAAGTTGATGAAGTTCCAATTGCAGTTCAGTGGACAATTGCAAGTTATAGTTTTATTTCGAGCTTTGTAATGATGGTGAAACGAAATTGTGGAAAATTTAAACGGGTATTTCCTTCCAGTAAAGATTTAGCACGCTCACCTAGAAGATACGTGTTTCGTATCCGTATTTCTTAGTGGCTGCAATAGCCTAGGTATCGGACCAGTTGGCGATACGGTCGACGAGTCGTGACAAACCGCGGCATTGACTGAGACTAAAAAGCGGACCAAAAAAATCTTTTCCACACGTTATTATCTAACTAGGTTATAACATAAAACCTGCCTCCATCATCAATCCAGTGGGCGTCTGACAACAGTGGAAAATAACAGGCATTATGCAGTACATTTCTGCTTTGAGGTAATCACCGGTAATAACCACGTTACGTCAAAGCAGCAATGTACTGCATAGTGCCTGTTATTTTCCACTGTTATCAGACGTCAGATAAACAATCTGGGGCTGGCCAGGTTCTAGGTCTATACAGACTCCAATTGAAACTATATCAAATGATAATTAGGCTTTTATAAAAAAAACACTAAGTACAAAGTTCCACCCTAAAACTGTTTCATATTTATTATTCACTAGCAGCGCCCAGTTTCACCCGTTTAAGTCCTGGTCCCAAAGGCTTTTCCAAAAATAAACCTTTTTAGTGGGTACCTACATATTACAAATAAAATAAATAAATAAATATTTCACTTAGCGAGTTCTATGGGATATATTATATAATATGGGATATAAAGCACTAAGCTTGTACTATGGGATAAAAAACAACGAATATAATACATATAATACTTTTTTTGTTGTAAATACATACATATTATACATAGAAAGACACCCAGACGAGATAAAAATGTTTGTTTTAAGCATAAACCCGCAGCCTTTTGCATTGCAGTCGAGCGTCCGCACGACGCGCCACAGAGGCCGTCAAATGTCATTTCATACCTCTGGTGGGAGTTTGGCGGGAACGCGTTGAGGAGATATGTAGCAAAATTTTCATTTTTGTGAAACTTAGTTCAAATGCGTGTAAATTGTTTAATTTCGGGGGCATATTAATCAATTTAGTTTCGTGAATGTGCACAAGTGCAATGAAAGTGAAAATCAGTGCAAAACATGGACTTTAGCGGGGTCTCCAAAGCTCCGTAAACAATCTTTGTTAATGGCCGCCGTGTTACAAATTATTCCCTAGACTTGACTTTAACTATTGACTGTTTCGATGCAAATAACTTGCGTTATATATTAATAATACTTGATACTGGCTAATATCCAAATGGCCATAATCGGTTCACAACCGATAAAAAATATAAATATCTCTGATGTCTTTAGGTCCAGTGGATTAGGTAGTGCGTTGATTTAGGTATAGATCAGTGACGGGCGACGTGCATAAAACCATTTAAAAATATATTTAACTAAATAAATTTTAAAATAATTTATGGGAAATCGAACATTGGACTCTATTTCATTAAGTGGACGATTGATAATATGTTGCAACACATTGACAGTTCTTGAAATTTTGACAGATTTTAAACACGTTTAACAGCTTAAACATGTTTAGGAACCGTTGTGCAAGCCGGCCTTAATCAGTCACGATTTTAATTTGGATTGTTAAAAGTAGGAATCGTTATGTAAGCCATTGCAGTTGAGTATGTAACACATTTCTGTCGATTTACCAATACTATATTTGTTTCCAGGATTTGATCTTTATCAGCAACACTATCAATCGGTACAATAATATAGGGTGTTTATTTTTCTGCAAAAATACAATTTTCCATTCTTGGCTAGGGTAATAATTTTTTCAAAAATCTAATGCTGCTATTTTAGTTTTTGTCAAAAATCGGGAACGCAACTCCTTTCAGCATTTTTCGTTTACAATTTAGGATATATCCCTGAAAGCCCATCGAAATGGTTCACCCTGTATAAGATTTGAGACACTTGTTTACTTGGTAGTGACGTCGCGCAGATAATATGGCGTCCGCCAATACAGAAACAGCGTTTTTAGCGCGAATATTGTCATATCAATTTTAACACAATATTATAAACTGCAAATTTCGCAGAAATATACTAGTGGTGTATTAATTGACCGAACGAGCGAAGCGAGTGAGGTCCAGTGTAGACGGGCCTAGCGCTTGTATCTTTGTTCGAAGAAACCTTGAGTATCGTAGCTCCGATCTTCATGAATTTTGGTGTATAGAATAATATAAATAAAATAAATATATATATATATATATATATAAATAAATATTAGACAATAGAATTTATGAGTTCGAAGATGAGCCGGATCGGTAAAGGGAATTGGGGAGATAAGGGGTCGTGAGGTCTCAGTTCGAGGCGAACTCCTAGTTATATTCAAACGAATAATTTAAAACGATTTTTCAAAATCAGTCAAATAGCCTAATATTAGTAGGATTACAAATACCGAGAAAAAAACTCACCCATCTAAATTATCAGCGACATGTCCCTTCGTAGCCATATCTATCAAAGGATTCCTCATAACAACAGCTTTAAACCCCTCATATCTGCCCGACAAATGCGCGACTACCCAACCGCCGAAACTTCCTCCCCAAAGCACAACCTCCGACGTCCTATCCTGCTCTTTCAGCGTGGTTAGAGCGAGATGGCAGTCGGCCACGTCGTAGTTCCCCACTTGACCGAGAAGACAGCGGGTGGGTTTGTCGCCTGAACCGGTTGACCCGCGATAGTTTACTCTTAGGACGTCAAATCCTAAGCGAAACCAAAAAAAAAGAAACATATACCCTATCCTGTCAAAACTACAACCCGTCGAAGTTTAATATTTATTTATTGGTTTAAGTAGGAACTTTGCAGCGATATTTCTGGTTGATTCAGTATAAAAAAAATGTAAATTGGAGTCTGTATCAAGGTATTATTTGCACACCACATTCATGACGACATAAAAACTTGCCACTTTGTTCGGTAAAATATAGTACACCACAGTGTGACCCATTTCTCAAGTTAAAGCCCCCACACAGGTGCGTTTACACCGCAGAAACGCATGCGGTAATATCGCATACGTTTTTGCGGTTATGCGGCGATACCGCAACAGAAAAAAACAAATGTAAATGTAAGTTAACATTTAATTTGCATTTAAGCGTTGTGGTGCTCATGGAAAATGTAGATTTGATGTTTTTTCAGTCAACCTTGAAAAAGCTAACTGTAAAGTTAGCGAAAGCTCGGTCTTGCGAATGCCGTTATTAAATAAAACGCGAGTAAAACACAAGTTTTATTATGCAAAGTCGCGAAAACCTTTGACAAAATTCAATGTAGATTAGATTCGATAAACGCTTTAGTGCCAAATTTTACATATTTAACATGTAGGTAGGTACCAAAATCGATATCGCAATAACGCACTTGTGCGGGGGGGGGGACCTGCCACTATGTACGAACACTCACACAAACTTACCAATCATTAATATCCGTATAATTAAACATGGCGGCGACGTCCGTAACCGGATTCCGGGTAACAACGGCCCGGAAGAAATCCGGATATTGTCCACTTAAATGCGTCACGAGAAAACCTCCATGAGAGCCACCGGTTAGGAAAACATTTTTGTCGTTGATCTGAGGGTAGTTTTGAATGATGTTGTCGGCGGCCATCTTGCAATCGATGACGTCAGCGTCGCCTACGCGTTTCGGGAGGTAATAGACTGAGGACTGACCCGCGCCGATAGAACCACGGTAGTTTATTTGAACTGGTGAAAACCCTGAAAATTTTGCATGTTTTATTTACCGAAATAAGTTTTTACATAGTGTAACACCGACATTTTAGTTTTTTATGTAAGATCAATGATTTTTTTAAATTAGTAACTCAAAGGAGTAGTTCTTTAATTTTGAGTAGCATTTCAGTATCCGACTGTTAAATTGACAGAACAAAGAGCAAATATCGCTGCAAAGTTGTAAAGAACATCGGTCAAAGTGGCTCCCAAAGATGACATTATTTTCTAATCAGAGGATTGAAATGAAAATTATTTTCCGGTTATGATTGCGTTACTTTTATTATTAACCGACTTTAAAAAAGGAGGAGGTTCTCAATTCGTCGTGTTTTTTTTTAATGTTTTTTTCACCGATTACTCGAAGGTGGCTTGACCGATATTTTCAGCAATGTTGCAATGTCGTCCCTACGTTTAGATTAACTCTTTATTGCACCAAATTAAAATAAACAAATACATTAAAAATTACAATATAACCATTTAAGTGACATATACAAGATGTAACGGGCAAGCCCTTTTAATCCGAAAGGGGGTTGTTCTAGACGTCTAGGCGAACAACTTTTGTTCTACGACTTTTGAAAATTCGAACTTTTTTTTGAAATTTTTGAGATTATGTTTCACTGAAAAAACAGCTGTTTTTGAAAATAAAGGTAATTGAAGTTTTGATTGTAAACCATTAAACTAAATAAAAGGACAACATAAGGTCAATGACCTCGAACTCTCAGAAACAGCTGATTTTCAAGTAAACTTTACACTTAATATTTTCGAAAAGTACTTCGAATTTCCAAAAGTCGTAGAACAAAAGTTGTACGCCTAGACGTCTAAAACAACCCCCTTTCGGATTAAAAGGGCTTACCCGTTACACCTTGTATAAACTAATAAACTAATTTTTATTATGAATATACTTAAAACTATTTAAAAAAAACAATTAGGTACAATATGCGGCCTTATCGCTAAAAGCGATCTCTTCTAGGCAACCTTTTACTTTACAGGCTTTTTCGTCAGGATAGACTAACTACCCTGACATTGACACAGACTTAGTCCCCTCAAGATCAAGATCATAGTAACATGATCGAAACGTCGAGGTAAGAATATAAATAACAGTACGCGATGAAGACCTGGTAAAATGTAAATATTATGTCAACAAATCGTGTGAATTTAAAAAGTTTATGCTGAGAATACTAAAAATAACGCGTTTAAAACCGAAAAATGAGTTTCATATATTATTTTAACAACAAAACAGAAGGAAAATCTATTCAGACACCTAATCAAAGAATTTCTACGCCTTATGTTCAAATTCTTCGGCGTTTGACCAAACTTCTTAAGAATTAAAAAAAAAACAACTAATTAGCTATAGACCGCATAATAACACTGGAGACTTGACTTTAACTAATAATAACAATAATAAATGGATTTATTTTAGCAAACTTACAAGCAAATACAGTACAACGTATGTGCCTGAACTAAGCGAAAAGCTTGTATCTCAGGCTACAGCGCTCTTCATCCAAGTAACCTAACATTTACTAAAATATAGACAAATGTACAAATATTAAGCCTAAAAATAAAAACAAAAACTAGTTCTAGCATTACTATGACGACTTGACTGTTTCGATGCAAATAACTTGCATGATATATGATACTTGACACTGGCTAATTTCCTAATTGCCATAATCGGTTCACAACCGATAAGAAATAAATAATACTGACCTAGCATAGCGAATAAGGCCGCTTCCACGGAGTAGGCGTCAGCGAAAGCGGAGTGCGGTCCGCCGTGTGGCCACACTACTAGCGGGATTCTCGTCGTTGGTGGCACTTCGGGCATCAGGTGGAGCGCCGTGAACGACTCTGGGAATATTTATAGTGAAGTACATTTGATTATGGTGATATATTATGTATCTACTAGTACATATTTCATGTAGCACATTTTCTCAACGCGTCAGAATACCAGAAAAGAAATAAATAAATAATTAATATTGCACGTCATTGCACACAGCGCAATCTAGTCCCAAACTAAGCACTAGGCTTGTACTATGGGTACTATAAATAAATAAATCCTGTGACGAACACAGCGCCATCTAGCCCCGTGGCAAGCTGCTAAGCTTGTGTTACGGTGACTAGACAACGGATATACTACTTATATTTATTTTTCTTTTGTACATACGCATATATCTTATCTTATATATCTTATCTTATATATATCTATCTATATAAAAGAAAGTCGTGTTAGTTACACCATTTATAACTCAAAAACGGCCGAGCCGATTGGGCTGAAAATTGGTGGGGAGGTAGCTTAGAACCAGAAGAAGGACATAGGAATTTTTATCCCGATATTAGTTATAGGTACATAGAAAGACACCCAGACCATATACAAATATTAATTTTTAAGCATAAACATTTGCACCAGACGGGAATTGAACCCGCAGCCTTCTGTATTGCAGCCAAGAGTTCGCCCAACGCGCCACTGAGACCGCCAAATATATCTTATATCCGTTCACTGCATTTAAGACAACTTAAATGTGATCAATCCTGGAAAACAAATTGTATGAAAGGTCTGCAATAAGTCGCCAACTACTAGGTAAACTATGTTCACTAGATACTCACTGACATCATCCGTATTGTCATGCTGTAGGTACATATAGTGTACGGTGGCAGCTCGCACGGCCGCCGGCACGTCCGCCGGCTCACTCACTCGCACCCAGGTTATATTCCCTTCTGACCCTTTCGGTGGCAATGCAGCTATGAATATCTAAAAATAATTATGTATTACTTAAAATAAATATAAGTAGTATATCCGTTGTCTAGTCACCGTAACACAAGCTTAGCAGCTTACCACGCGCCTAGATGGCGCTGTGTGTTAGTCATTTTATTTATTATTTTATTATTATTTAATTAAAAAACTTGTATCTTTTTTAGTAAGGCAATGTTTAGAACGCAATAGTCTCAACTAAATAAAAATAAAACTTAAGGTCAATGACCTCTAACTCTGAGAAACAGCTGATTTTCAAGTCGGTGTATTTTTTAAAATAAAAAATAATAATAAATAAAATCTTTATTTCATAACAAAAGTAGCTTTAAATAAATTAGAAAATTGGAGACTCCTTTTAGGCATATACAATACCTGAGCCAGGAGTCACCACTCTTCCGTTCCTTACGCTATACTTAATAATTATTTATTATATCTATCAAAATTAAAAAATAAATTTGAAAAACTAAGAAAATTGGAAAGGATAATTACGAGTATATATGTGTAAAGTTGTTAGTACGTCAGTTGTGTGTGTATGGTAAATGGATGAATATTGTGTTTATCAAATATGTGGGTGTTTGGATATGGTAAGTGTGATATATGTATAGTGTGTGTGTATGTATGAATGGTGGGTCAGAGGTGTTGTAAGAAAGTATGCAGTACTATGTGTAAATGTTGTATGTGTGTAGGTGGATTTTAAACTCAACATTTTCGAAAACTATTTCGAATTTCCAAAATTTGTAGAACAAAAGTTGTTAGCTTAGAGCCTAGTCATCTAGAACGACGATATTGTTTTCAAATAATATGTGAATTTTTTTGATTAAATTTTAAATACCGTTTTCCATTTTTGCATACCGCATATAAATTTAAATCAATAAAGTTTCGATTACAGGTAAGTTGCAAGTTATAGTTTCATTTTGAGTGTATTGTTTGCAATTGTAATGAATGATGTTTTTATGAAATATTGGACAATACGAATACAGAAAAATCTCATCTAAATATATCCGTAACACAAGCTTACCATGGGGCTAAAGGCGCTGTGTGTTCGTCACAGATTTATTTATTATTATATATTTATTTATATAACTCAAAGGTGACTGACTGACTAACATACTGATCTATCCACGCACATCCCAAACCACTGGACGGATCGGGCTGAAATTTGGCATGCAGGTAGATGTTATGACGTAGGCATCTGCTAAGAAAGGATTTTGATAAATTCTACCCCTAAGAAGATAAAATAGGGGATGAAATAGGTTTAACGCGAGCGAAGCCGCAGGCAAAAGCTAGTTATACATATATGTGGAATATCAAAGAAGAAAAGTTAAAGTTTTTAACTGTGTGTTTCCGCAATTAGCCCTACTGTTGGGCCTTTGTGCGTGATTTTAAGCCGTGGGTTTTCTCACGATGTTTTCCTTCATCGTAAGAGCGATGTTAATAGCGCACATCAATTTTTCTTAAAGAAAAACACATTGGTGCGCGGTCGGGATTTGAAACCACGACCTTCGGAATGAAAGTCGGGGTATCTACCACTAGACCAACACCGCTCTTAAAGAGATAAGGTTTTGTCAAGAAAAGTTAGAACTTACCTCTCCCGGAGTTTTCAAATTAGTGAAAGTCGAAACAATGACGTCATTTTTGACATCTAACACCGACGTGGATCCAGGAGTCTGTCTGTTTGATATGTCCGTTATAGTACGACTATCTGTAAAAATAGTTTCATGAAAATCAGTTCAGCTAGTAGGGGTTGTATTGTAATTTTTTTTTGTTTAAAATTCAGTGTTTCCGGCATAACCCCCAACCTTTGCGTCATTGCCAACTATTTATTTATTTATGACACACAACCTCACTTGACTTATGCAATCAAAAGTCGTAGTACAAAAGGTGTTCGCCTAGACGTCTAGAACAACCCCCTTTCGTATTAAAAGGGCATACCCGTTACAAATTGTATATGTATGTAAATATATTTTTGTAGTTAAATTATCTATTAATTTGTGTAATGTTTGTATTCTGAATCCCACCTAATCTCTGCTTACCAAATAAACTCTACTGACCCTTTCCAGCCAGAGGTTGTCTGGAAGAAATCGCTTTTAGAGATACCCCAAGTAATTTGGTATTTTAGCTCCTGAGAGGGAACAAACGGGAACATCGTTCAGATGAGAAGATCACTTACCAATATCAAGTACATAGGTCCTGATTTGAGTTTCCTGCGGCGTCGAGAACACAACCCTACCGCCGTCCTTACTGAAGCAGTTCGTTGGCAGACTTAAGCAGTAGATCCCGTGGAATGTCCCGTTTGATATCGATATCTCCGTCTGTACTATGTCTATAAGGGTGGTTACTTCATCCTGGAAAATGTATGAAATGATATTAATTCTAAAGAAACAAGACATGATTATTTTTCTAGAATTCATTTTCAGTTCTACACTTCTCATAAAAAAAATCGAAACAGTACTACAATAACTATTAGGTGGGATGAGTTATTTCCATTTTATTTCCTCTTGTATAGCATGAGAGCAGTCATTAGGGCCCGGGGAGGCAATACGAGATGTTGAATAAACATTTTTTTTATAACTTTTTTCTTACGTCTTTACTTCTAACATTTCTTAAATTTTTCTTTACGGGTAAAATCGTACCTGTCGGACTAAACACGATAGCTAAAGAAATTCAATTTTAATTTGAAACATTAATCTTCGTTAAACGTTACCTTATAATATCCGCAACAAACTGGCATTATTATAGTTATAAGAATAAGTTAAACTCTTTCAAACTTATACTTCTGAGGTGTTTAGTTTTTTTGATGGGAAGTGTATTTGTTTGGTATATCACCAAGTTGTATGCAAACTGGAAGCTCAACAAAAAAGTGGGCCACTTCAATGTCGCATTCTGTACCATTCTAATAGTGTCTGAAAGGGACCGCCTGTTCAATGCAGAGTTCTGTCCCTTCCTAATAGTGTAATTAGAAAGGGACAGCATGCTCAATGCAGAGTTCTGTCCCTTTCTAATAGTGTAATTAGAAAGGGACCGCCAGTTCAATGCAGAGTTCTGTCCCTTCCTAATAGTGTAATCAGAAAAGGACAGCATGCACAATGCAGAGTTCTGTCCCTTTCTAATAGTGTAATTAGAAAAGGACAGCATTTCTAATAGTGTAATTAGAAAAGGACAGCATTTCTAATAGTGTAATTAGAAAAGGACAGCATGCACAATGCAGAGTTCTGTCCCTTTCTAATAGTGTAATTAGAAAGGGACAGCATGCACATGTAGCAGAACCCTTTTTAGTTCTACGTGAGCGTTCTAGTTCTAGTAATATAAATTCTTTGGTTAAATGTCATAACCCGAAATAGCTAGACAGTTGAAATTTTCACAGATGATGTATACGCCTAAACCTTGATACTGCCGCTAGCCTATAACAACAACAACAGGATACAATAAAATATTTAAGTACTAGCTGAGCCCCGCGGTTTCACCCGCGTAAGTTCCGTTCCCGCGGGATTATCGGGATAAAAAGTAGTCTATGTGTAAATCCAGGTCCCCCCCTCCCAGCTACCTATATTCCAAGTTTCATCGCAATGGGTTCAGTAGTTTTTGCGTGAAAGAGTAACAACCTCACATACATACTTACATACAAACTTTCGCGTTTATAATATTAAGTAAGATAAGATGGTAGGATGTATGGAACCTTCCACGCACCCCGACTTGTACCGAATCGCCTTTTGACTTTAACTTTAGTTAAACGATGAAGAAACTGGGTGTCAGTTACAAGTTGATAATAATTACC
This sequence comes from Idaea dimidiata, assembly GCA_949358125.1. NCBI lineage: Eukaryota > Metazoa > Arthropoda > Insecta > Lepidoptera > Geometridae > Idaea > Idaea dimidiata. The sequence goes on from OX442340.1 coordinate 2,056,597, forward strand.
TGTCCACTGGTGTACATGACAAGTTGGTGACAGGCGTGGTGCGGACCGTCCGCCGCGCGCTGTAACCAGATGACGTCACCGGTCGCGCCGTGGCGAGCGCGTGGCGAGCGGACTGACACGCCAGCCTTTGACAGTTTCTCTGTAACAATAGTAAGTAGAAGTTTGTGGCGGAAACGTTGAGGATTGACTGACGTGGTACTAAATTTTCATTTTTGTGAAACCTATTTAAATGCTTACAAATGGTTTAATTTCGGGGGCATGTTAATCAATTTAGTTTCGTGAAGGTGTACAAGTGGAATCAGTGCAAAACAAGGACTTAGTGTTGTCTCCAAAGATCCGTGAACAATCTTTGTAAATAAATTGCCGCCGTGTTTACAAATGATTCCCTAGACTTGACTTTAACTATGACGACTTGTCTGTTTTGATGCAAATAACTTGCATAATATATTAATAATACTTGACACTGGCTAATTTCCTAATGGCCATAATCGGTTCACAACCGATAAGAAATAAAAATAAAATAGTGAGTAACATTGAGTCGTGTTGCTAAATGTGTGTGGCTAAATGCGTGAGTTTTTTTTTTTTTTTCATTTTAATACCAACAAAATAAAATGTTGACTGATAATGGATATGTAGATAAAAACCTTATTGTTTTTGATATATTTTAAAGTGTCTCCACTTGTATGACTATAATTAAAGAAATGCTTTACAAAAATTTCCGCACCTGACTGGACTTGAACCGGCATTTTTGGGGATCCGTCGCGACCCAATGCCTTTTCCAATTTGGCCACAGATGCATGTTCAATCAAGTCAGAATTAAGGATTGCATTTCTTCTTATAATTATAACCTCATTGTACCAAAATTTATAAAACACAAACTTCCTTAAAAGAAAGGCAAAACCTATCACGCAAAAGGACCCAAATCTAAGACGGTCTATTTGCGGAAAACGAGCCCGTAAACAATTAAAAAAAAAAAAAACAATTTATTGCATAACATATTATAGGACATACATTGAGTTTAGCATAAACAAATGCCACAAAACCTCAACGGTTTGTCTTGGCATCTCCAAATGAAGCTAACATTATACATTTACATTACATTACATACATACATTTACATTTACATTTTTTAATTTTAATGTAAACTGATTTTAATTGTTGTTAGTTGTGCAAATAAAGTGTTAATCTATCTATTATAAATACATTTTATCAACGACAAACGACAACGGTTACAAAAGCAAAATTACAAATTACTAATTACAAAATTATTAAGGCAAGGCCGACCACTATAAGCGATCTCTTCCAGGAAGCCGATGGCCAATTTAATAAAGTACATTTCGGTTGAACGTTTAACTTCAAACTTATTCATTTAACTATTGATGGGACTAGAGTGACTCAAGTAGGTTTTGAACAACTCGTATTGGGGTGAAAAAAATAATGACTTGGTTTGAGAGTGACTCGGAGTCTTCTATTTTTCGACTTTATCTGCAGAATTTGTACTTTAGTACTTATATTTTAGAAACAAGTGACTCGAGTTGCAAAAACTTAATCGAGAAATTAAGGGAATGAATGAATGAAATGAACGAAATATTTCATTTGGAGTTTATAGATAGATAGATAATACTATACTACTGCTACTACTATACATATATTATATATTTATAATATATATATATTATGTATAAAATGTATGTATTTACAAAAGAAAAATAAATATAAGTAGTATATCCGTTGTCTAGCCACCGTAACACAAGCTTAGCTGCTTACCACGGGGCTAGATGGCGCTGTGTGTGGGTCACATGATTTATTATTACATTATATTATACTATTTAAAGTGATGATACACGCTACCATGATCGTTTGTCAATGTCGTTTAAAAATAAAAAATATCCCGACAAATTTTAAAAACCACAGATATTTTATTTTAGTTGTTTTTTTTTTCAATTTTGTAAGAAATGCTTTCCAAAAATTGCAACCGACACGACTTGAACCTGCAACCCCGTTATTCCGTATCGTGCGCTCGCCAATTGCGCCACAGGTGCTCGCTCTGTCGTCGTCAAATTATGGACTGCATCTCTTCGTTCTTGGCGACTGAAGCACGTATCGACATCTACCGGTGTCTTTACAGATTACCGGCTTGCATAATTGACCGAACGAGGGAAGCGAGTGAAGCCTGGCGCTTGTATCTTTGTAACTTTGTATATTTGTATGTTTGTTCGACGATAACATGAGTATCGTACCTTCATCAAATTTGGTATGCGCGTAGTTTAGGTCAATAGAATTTATGAGTTCGAAGATGAGCCGGATCGGTAGGGGGGTTGGGGAGATAGGGGTCGTGAGGTCTCAGTTCGGGGCGAACTCCTAGTTCAACTCCACAAATTACATTATCATTTCTAGATTTTGTACAGTTGCAGTGTGAAATAATGCCAGCTTATGTGATGTGATGATAGACACATAACTACTTACTGAGAGTGCCATCGAGAGTGAGAGAGAAGATGAAGCTGGGTCGGTTGGTGCAGAATATAAGTCCGAGACGTCTCGGCAGTGTCTCCCACGCCACGCCCACCACACTCGCGCCGTCCGCCGAGAACCGCACCTAGAACAATTATTTATTAGTTTAAATAAATAAATAAATAAATATTGCACTACATTGCACACAGCACAATTAGCCCCAAACTAAGCACTAGACTTGTTCTATGGGTACTAGACAACGGATATACACCATAGTATACTTTTTTTCTAAATACATACATATATTATTTAGAAAGACACCCAGACCAGATACAAATATTTATTCTTAAGCATAAATATTTGCACCCGGCGGGAATCGAACTCGCAACCTTCTGCATTGCAGTCAAGCGTTCGACCGACGCGCCACAGAGGTCATCAGAGTTATTTCAGAATCAATCGTGCCGCTTCGGACGATTTAAAAAGCTTGATTTCTGTTGAATTTCGATCGATGTCGAACTCCTGCGGCGAGTAGTAGAAACCACTAATTGCGGTCGTGCGATATCCGTAGAAAAATTACCGAACATCGAACAAACATCAATAGAAATCGAGCTATTTAAATCACGCAAATTAAAAGTAGAGCTTTATTCTGTATAGGAACTGCCAGTCGACCACGCAAGCTCTGTCAGGTTCAACTCGATGTCGCTTTGGGATACACACCGCGCAAAGGAAAAACCTGCGCGGCGAGAACCATTGCGTTGTTTTGCATGTGTTTGAAGGTGACGACGCGCAGTACAGTACAGTTGCCGTCGAGTTCAGCTGTCATTGAATGCGACAGCTCAAGGGACGTCGCATTGAAGTCGACGGTACACGCAACGAAACTGTACTGTGCGCCGTCGTCTTCAAATGCATGCAAACGCAATGAACTCGACGTGCGAACCGCCCGCGCCGCCGCGCAGATTTTTCCTATTCGCAGAAGCACCATCGAGTTGAACTCGACGGAGGCTGCGCGGTCGAGCCCCTGTTCACAATACCTGTCCAGCTGCACATCCCTCAGGTAAATGATCTAGGACGGCGACTGTCTCTTGAGGCAGACGGCACACACAGACCACCGAACAGAAGTTGCCTTCCAACTGCTCGCCCCAGTCTTGTCTGTATAGGAACTCTTCGCCCTACAACAAAATTTAGGCGAAATAAACTATAGCAAAGGCCATGAATTAAGACTCCATTCTCACAGTGATGTGACAGAGATAGAGTAAGCAAATTTCTGATGTGCAAAAGAAGGATGTAAGATGCGATTGCAATATTTTAGTAAGTAAAATCAAACAATTACTTATATTTAACAAGATAACTATTGCTAATTTAGTAAAACTGAATTTCTTCTATGGTTTTCGCGATTTTGCATAATAAAACACTTTATTCAGTCAATCTTGAAAAAGCCAACTGTAAAGTTGGCGAAAGCTCGGGTCAAATAATGAATAAAAACGCGATAAAACCGGATAAATAAAGTGTTTTATTAGTAAAACTGTTCTACCAATTTCAAGTGTTTGTTATTATGCTTTAATACAGAAAAAATAGAGGTTTAAATACGTCACGTTTAGCTGTAAAATGAATATTTCTGTTTAAAACGAGTCGTTTAAGATAAAAAAAATCTCTTATAAAAGTTAACCAATCGTGTAAAGAACACTACAAAAATGAAGATAAAAGAATGAAGAATAAAATACCAAAAAAGGTATTTCCGAATGTTTTGTAATTACTGAGAATTATTGAGATCCATGCAGCCAATTTTGCGAGAATAGCACCTTAAGGACGCGACTCATGTGAAATCCCTTCCGATTGAATAGTTTTTTTCATAGCCGGTATCAAAAAGATCTTTAAACGATGTTTAATGTTATTGTACATGATACAAGAAGTGTCCCCTTCATTTCAAAAACAATAAAACATAACTTTAAATACCACTATTATACGGGCAAAGTTACCCCTGTTTTACAAAATAAATCAGTTTTTCTTCTAAATCCTTAACCGCTTTATTTTCTTATAGGCATCATAATATTAGAAAATACAATACCTAGAACCCCTTCATCGTATTTCATAAAAATATTATTTTAATCTTCGTTAATTATGGATTTTACGAGAAATTGTAGATTTTTTCACGCAATTCCATCTCGCTCATTTATATGCAATCGGACAAGGACCGTTGATTATCATCTATCGCCGCCTTAACCTCTTTCAGAGACCATCTAGACTTATCTAGTGGACGTCTGACAACCGTGGAAAATGACGGCACTATACAGTACATTGCCGCTTTGACGTAACGTGGTAATTACCGCAAAACAGCAATGTACTGCATAGTGCTTGTTACTTTCCACTGATGTCAGACATCCACTCGATAGATAATCTGGGGGCTGAGCCCTTAGCATGAGTTTTGTTAGTTCATTGTTTTGATGAAACTGGCAGTTTACTTCATACATTTTCCATCAGCGCCCCTAGCGGTAACTATTATGAACTAAAATAATGTATGGAAGTAAACTGCCAGTTTCATCGAGACAATAAACAATCACAACTAATACTAAGGGCTCTGTTGTTTACTATTGGCCTAATAAGGTATAAGCATTACACAAAACACCCAACGTTTCAGGGTCTTTCCAGACATCCTGTTCATGGGTTGAGATGTAATTTGTAATGTAAAAAAATTCCGTCTAATCTTAATACTCATTGTATCAATACGTTCCTGCGTACGCAGACTTTAAAACACAGAGCTATCGTTATACAACGTGTAACAGGCTAGCCCAGTAGTACTCGCCAGGCTTTCGTTTTGTGCTCGGAAGGTCACGGCTTTAGAACAATAATATAGAAAAGCTTATGTAAATATTTTCATACAAAAAAAGTAATTCAAGAATCCGTTGCATGATGTGACAACCCTAGGAAGATACGTATAACTACATGCGCTGCGCAATCTCATATATGTACCTATTCTGAGGCGTTGAGTGACACCGGTTCGGTGCTCCCGCCCCGCGTCGTGCGCCGGATACCTACCTAGCTACCTTACCTACCACATGTGGACATAGGTACAAATTAATAACCAGGCTCAGGGGCGCCGAGTCCGTGGGTGCTCGGGTGCTCCAGCACCCACGAGAGGTAAATAGTAGGTACCGAGCACCTTTCCATTAAAAAAATAATCATCTCAATCGGTTGAGCTATCTTCTAGTACCTAATTGAAAAACAATTGAATTGAATACATCGTTTTTCCGTTCATCACTTCGAATATCTTCGTCAGAGCCTCACCATATTTTTATGAGACCACCTCGGGGCTTTCCATTAAAAAAATAACCATCTCAATCGGTCAAGTCATTATCGAGTAATCGGTGAACAAACATTAAAAAAAATATGTACACGACGAATAGAGAATCCCGTCCTTTTTTTGAACTCGTTTAAAAAAGCTGGAGCACCCACGGGTATTATAAAAACCCGGCGCCCCTGACCAGGCTAGAAAACTGCTGCTACAGACATTGAGCGGTCAATTGTTGATTCACGAGTTCAAAAAAGAAGTAGGTACTACTCACTCGCGTAGTTTATTCCACTTCATCCATTTTAAGTAATCCATATTTCACATTGGTTTCACAAACACTAAATTAGCACAGCAAAACATTCTCACATTATCGCTCGTTGATCGCAACGAGCGATAATGTGAGAATGTTTTGATAAGATGTATTGATTTACAAAATTTGAAAAAAAAAAAAAAAAAAAACATAGTGTCCATATCGATGGTTCGATGTCAGACTTGCTTATGCAAAGAATGCCGCGTGACCCAACGCCCGACACTATGTTTTTTTTTTTTTTTTTTTTTCAAATTTTGTAAATCAATACATCTTATAATTTATACACAGAAAGATACCCAAACCAGGTACAAATATTATTGTATTAAATATTATTGTTTATTGTTAAACATAAATATTTGTACCCGGCGGGAATCGAACCCGCAGCCTTCTGCATTGCAGTCGGGCGTTCGCCCGACACGACACACAGAATGCTCTCTCTCAAGGTATCTAAACATTTTATGAAGATATTATTTTATTATACGGAACCTTGCTTTCATATTCAAAATTTTATCTATTTTTGGGTAAATCCCCGGCACAGTCCGTGGTAAGTATGTATGCGACTGGAAGCCAATCCAATTAGCACTTACGTTATGAATTCCCTTAGGTAGGTACATCAGTTTTTAACATTGGCAAAGATTAGTATTTTAGCACTGCTGAAAGGAACTTAGTACTTAACCGTGTAGGTCAAGCAGTTCTCTCCGCTCACTAGTAGTAAAGGAACGAAAAAGGGGACACATTAACATCACGAGCTAAGTAGCCAACGACAAAAAAGCAAAATAGGTACCAACCTCTACCGCAAAAAAAATTGAACGGTAACGGTTTTAGTAATATGCTCCGTTATGGTGGGCGAATATCTTTAGTAGGTACTTTAACCGTAGGAGTAGGTATAGTATCGTCTAAAAATGATGACGTTAGCAACTCGTTTAAAACGCATCTAGAAACCCTTCTAAATGCATCTTAAAACGTAAATGTAATCGTCCTGTGATTCCGCTTTTATGCGAAACAGCTGATTTTCTAGGTCAACAGCCGCTATTAGGGTTGCATCACTAAGTGATTCCAAGGTTTTTTGCGTGAACTTTGAAACTGAATAACTCTTAAACCGTGAGAACTATTTAGATGCGGTTTTTACCAAAGGATTCAGGACATCACCCGCAAGCCCTGGACTTCGGATTAAAGAGGTCTCCCTGTTACAAATTGTATAAATAAATAAATTCTGACAACAACACAGAACGTCATCTAACCTCATGGTAAGCTAAAGCTTGTGTTACGGTGACTAGACAATAATATAAAACATATTTTTTTCTATTGTAAATACATACATATTATTCATCAGAGTCATAAGAGCAATTTATTTACCAACCTTCTTCGGCGCCGGTTCGCCACTCCCATCATTGCTCGCTTTATCTTCCCCTTTCCTCTTGATATACGGTTCGGATTTCGGCTTCTTCTTCTCGGCCACGTATACGATCGCTGACTCGTCCTGGGACCAGTCTAGGCTTCCGAACTCCGCTACGATTACAAAGTATAACCACATTTCACATAGGAGCTGGGACGCCGCGCTCTTAATATAACTAAAGATGTATTAAGAACTATAGCTACGCCCCGCGGTTTTACCCGCGAAAGTCTCGATCGCCTATGTGTTAATCGCCTATGTGTTAATCCAAATCTTCAACTACCTTCAGACCAAATTTCACTGCAATCGGTTCTATAGTTTTTGCGTGACGGAGTAACAATCATATTTGTTTACTTCCATATTAATACACAAAAATCACATTTATTACAATACTAATAGCGCCCCGACGTTCACCCGCGTAGGTCCTTATTAGGTTTACTTATTACTTACACACAAATATTCATATTTATTAAAATAATATTAGTAGGATTAAGCATAAGTTAGTAGAACTTACAATCGGCATAAACATCTCCATGCAAATCCAAAGCAGTAAGATCGATGCAATGCTGCAGCGAAGTTTTGTTCCATACTTCTAGGTAGTGTTTCTTGACGTCTTTGTTATTTTTCTCTTCACGAATCACGGCCTTGTAGGTTTCTTTAGGTGAAACAGCGGATAGCAATCTAAAATTATTATGAATTCGTTCAGATTTGATGTATCCCACTTCTGATGTAAGTGTTAACTTACATTAATCTTTAGTAGCATTAGTAAGGGAAACAAAACATAAGTCAAGTTGAGCAACAATATGTGTGACAAGAACATTTTCTCCAGCTCCTCCGTGCTTCGGTATGTTAAGCAGTCCGTTCGGTTGGTATCTCTGATAGCAATCGATAGGGCAAGTTAGAGGCTTTAGGGAAATCTAAACCTCTTACATAGGGTTATTTCAACAAAGGAGATTCACAGACAAACTGAGAATATTCTATCACATGAAATCCTAAATTGACACGTTTCGAAAATTGATCGAAAAGTATCAAAGCCAATGCCACTTAGCCTTTTATTTTATTATAGATAGATTTAAGATCTCTTGTATCACTAAAGTTAGTTTATAACACTAATTTAAAAAATGTATTAAGGCGCAACCACTCGAGCCAGTCAATAGTTACAAAACTGCTACGGTAGATGACCTTCAAACCAAGCCTTTGTGGGTAAAGAAAACAGGGAAAAAGCATAATCGTTAATTCGCGGTGTCACTTGCGCCACACAGGCGCAGTTGTTAGCGCACTCGCCCGGCAAGCGAGGGCTACAAGTCCGAATTCCGTCACAGGAGATGCATTTTTTTCCTTGTAAAAATATTTCTTAACACTTACTCATTACTAACATCAGTCCCGAAATCGCTTTGCGCTATAACTTTGAAGTCGCCATCCAAAATGTAGTTATTGGAATATTTGGTACACTTTCCTTTATCCAAATTTCTTACTGACCATTTCGCTGTGACTTTGTTCCCAGCGTTGTTTAGTTTAGCTCCAACTACAGAGGGTATTTTTGCCAAAGTCTTGTAGGCATTTACAATGGTTTCTATCTGTAAGGCAATAAATGAACAGAAATAAGTATTTACTAATAAAACTTGCGAATCAAACATTTCGTTAATACTTGATGGTGATCCAGAAGTTATGCAACCAACTAACAGAGGAACATCTATTACCCTTTATCCTTAATAATGATTTAATGGCAACAAATAGCAAAGTCAGGCGCCTCGCAGTATGCCGGAGTGGGAGGATCTAACATGGTCAAAAAATCAGCCATCGTAACGACAAAAAAGAAGGATCAGAATACTTGGGCTTATAGGAAGTGACTAATAACTTCGGAGAAACCATCTAATTGGGCAAGTCTTGCATGAAACTTGCGCGAAAATACATTTCAAAATGTAGTGAAACATTTCAAATTGTATGTAACGGGCATACAGGTAAAAGTACTCGTTTCGTATAAGTACAAGTAAAATCGGCATAATCCAAGTCACTTGAACGGCAAATGTAACTTCACGTTATGACGTATTTACGCGCAAGTTTCATGCAAACTGGACCAATGTATATTTGGGTTTGGTTTAAAATCCCTTCCAAATGAAATCCTTTCATAAAATATAAAGCATGCAACATACTAACATAAAGCTGTGACTTACCATAACAATTTAATATTTAAAACAACACAAATGTATCTAACGCATATTACATTCGCTTAAATCAGTGTAAGGTTGCGTAATTTTTTTTCAAGCCATATTAATTTAGCAATTTTTATTATTTATTAATCTTTGGTGAGCTAACGAAAGCTCTTTCATTTCCTCTAGCGCTGAGTTTAACAGTAAAAATAGCTGAATAGCACTAGAGGCTTATTTTTTTAGTACATTTAATTAGATTCAGAGTTGGAGTGTTCATAAGACTCCTCCTGGTAAACATGATATGTTGTCCTCAACACAGTTCCATCTTGTCTGTTTATATCATCAATTGACGTGTGATCCTCATTATCATAGTTAGACCGTTGCCCGTATCTAGGACTTACAGGTATTTGGTCTATATATTGTGCTGATGGCAATTGAAAGTCCCCGTCGTCATAGTTCGAGCACTGGTACATGTCTTTACTAAAATTATTTTGCTCGGAATCATTTTCGTGCTCATATCTTGATGATCTATCGTAAAGTCTTCTTTCATCATATCTTGACTCATGACTATTTCCATGATATAGATCGCGTCTGGTGTAATCATAACTAGGTGTTCTTCCGTTACCGTGACGCTCTGTAGATTTGTAACGCTTTTCGTATAAACGTGTCTTGCTCCTGTGCCCTCTGCTAGATCTTATTCGGGAGTTTCTCCCATGGATACTAAACGATCTTTCAATGTCTCTAAAGGTTCTATCAACAATTGGTGATCTGTGTCGGCTAACATCCCCACGGGATGACCCAATGATGTGATCATCGCTGTTATTTGTATTTTGTTGATCATTGCAAGTTTTATTTTCAAGCGGTTTATCAGGCGATATTTGCACAGAGCTTGCATCTTGAGAGCTCAAGGATAAGGTAGGGCCATTATTCTGCTTTAATTTCTTATTTATTTCCTTGTCTAATAAACTCTTTTCTATTTCTAACATTTTGTTAGCCGGTGGTTTGTTGAAAAGTTGTCCTTTAGGTCCGAAAAACTTGATATACACCGATCCCAATAAGAAGGAGAGTCGGCGTTCTTTTTTGAGTAGAATGGGCATTACATCAGTGGGAATGTTAACAGTCAAAAATAACTTGTTCTTCTGCCTCTCGGCTTGGAGTAACATCCAATAGTCCAATTGTGCCCAAGGGTTGCAATAAGAAAGCACTTTCTGAACCTCTTTTAATCCAATTTTCTCTTTCTTCAATAGTCGACAAGTTGGCAGTAAAAGTCCAGCTCTTACGAACCCTGGCATATCAGAGAGCAGTCTAACAGAGAGTTTGTGTCCAGCTCGCAGTGGTAAATTCTGTATTGTTGCCCGAAGCCAGTCGTAAGTCGCGACGTCTTGACATAGCACACTTAACATTCCATCAATAATTCTTGGATTCCCTATAAAATGTGGAGCAAAACCACAATTTTCTTCCGCATTTTCAAGTATTTTACCCATAACCAGTTTTTTAATTTTGGTAACAACATTTTCTGTTAGAATCGTGGGGGGATCAGTTAAGATACCTACACGGATGCGATCTTTAAAAATCGGTGCTGCACATTTATTCAGTGTACTTGATACTGCCTTGGGTTCCACATCTATGGAGCCTTTTGCATCTTCAGTATGATACTCTGCAGTTGAAGTACAATTTGACACAGTCTTAGCAATTTGTACTGTACTTAGAGTTGTTGTTGTATCAACACAAAAATTTGTTTTGTTTACTACAACTGAAGAATTATCAGGAACTGACAAATTGTTAGCAGTATTTGTAGAATTGGCATTAGATGCTAAAGGCTCTGCCCCTTTCCTATCATTCTGAGCAAGCTGCGCACTCATGGCCATGGTCACACTGGGACTAGCAACTGTAACTATCATGCACTGGTTTTGGTTTTCCTTCGAAGGCTGCACTGTCACTGGCCTAGTGGCCTCTGAAAGAACTCCTGTATTTGTTACACCTGTTTGTTGTTGTGTACTGTTTGTAACACACTGTTGATTCTTCAAGGCTTGCACTTTCTTTCCTCTGCCTCGCTTCTTTTTTTTAGGCTGCACTTCTGTGGGTCTAGTGGCCTCTGAAAGAACCCCTGTATTTGTCACACACTGTTGATTCTTCAAGGCTTGCGCTTTCTTTCCTCTGCCACGCTTCTTTTTTTTAGGCTGCACTTCTGTGGGCCTAGTAGCCTCAGAGGCAGCCCTAAGATTTGTTAAACACTGCTTTTTCTTCATAGGTTCCACTTCCAATGGCTTAGTAGCATCTGAAGTGGCTGCTAGGTCACTCGGGTTTCTTTTTTGAGTTTGCATTGACCAATTATTAAAAACAGATTGAGGAGATAATGATTTAGGGGCCTCAGGAAGAGACAATGAATTCTTGATGCATTGCTTTTTTTTCATAGGCTCTACTTCTGTTGACTTAGTATTATCTGGATCAACTGGCAGTTCACTCAGCTTTCTTTTTGCAGGTTGCTTTTCAGACATCACAATAAAATTTAACCCAGTAGTAAAAAGATTTGAAGATGTTGATTCATTGGTCCCATTTCCTGCTAAAGTAACTTGTTGAATTCTTGTTAAAGTTTCTTCTTCATTGATTTCATCATCTTCTATTTTAATTATTATCTCCTCCGTAGGTATGTTGTGGTTGTCCTGTAAAGTTTTGTTGTTGTACCCAAAGGTCCAGCTGCAACATTGCTACTGTCCTATGCCCAACCCAATAATATAATGAAAGACATATCCACAGAAATGTTTGTACAAGTATTAAGTGAATGTCTTTTCACTACTCATCTATTGGTTCTGAACTTATGGAGCATTCAAATAGTGGCAATTTCAAAGTTATGCCAGTAAAACAATCTAAAATCTTCTAGGTAAGCATGCAACATCTTAGACCACATCTTTGCTTTCCATCAGGTGAGATAGTGGTCAAACACTTACCTATCAATTATTGAATTGAAAAAAAAGTAAAAAAACTAGGTGAGCAAGCCAGTAAAAAGGCATACCCATTAACACTAAGTAACTATTTGTTTTACTACCTCCTGGAGTAGCTTTAAATTCGCCACCATTTGAATTCTCTATTAGCATGTGCTAAGTTGTGAAGTGCAAAATTAATTCTAAGACATTAAAACACTTGGCAAGCAATAAATAATTTAAAGTTTGACTGATGAACCAATGGCAAAAATGTAATAATTAGAACAATAATTGTATGTAGAGAGAGTAATTGTGTGAGCTTGGAGAGAATTTATTACGGGGGGGGGGGGGGGGGGTATCATGAGAAATAGATAGGAATATTTTGAAAAAACATGAAATTCACATTAAAACTTTGCGCTGTTCATAGATATCTTTTAGAATAATAAGATATTATATTAAAGATGCAAAATATTTCAATAACTACCTACCCAGTGGGTACAATACAAAGTAAACCTAGACTCACCTGTGAAGACATTTTCAGCATTACAGGCCACAAAAACTCGTTATCATCGACTGAAACAATATAAATAGAACAATGTTATTTCAATGTTATGTAAGTAGGAAAGTAGGTAAACAATGATAAAAGTGTTCTATCTTGCTCGTGTTTTACAATGCTTCAATTTAAAATAAGGATTTTTGAAATCAGCCGCTAATGATTTTAGAGTGTTTGTTATTGTGGCTTTCTAGGTTAGATATTACAATAAGTAGCCAGCCCAATGGCTACGACTTCCCTATGAAGTGTTGCATTTGAAGAAATCATTAATTCGACACCTACCTCAAACACAATTTATTACGAATAAAATTAGGCAGAACGAAGCAAAATAGAAAATACGAATGCAAACAACCGATCCCCTACACACACACGTTTTTTGACGTTTATTATTATTTCTCATCGGTTGTGAACCGATCATGGCCATTAGGAAATTAGCCAGTGTCAAGTATTTTAATATATTATGCATGTTATTTGCATCGAAACATTATTTGCATTCAAGTCGTCATAGTTAAAGTCTAGTCTAGGGAATCATTTCTAAACACGGCGGCCATTTACAAAGATTAAATTAAGAGGAAGCTCCAATAAAAAATATGTCATGAACGGCCCGCCCACTTACCCCTACATCCACGAGTCACACGCACACGTATGCACTTTCAAACATCGCAACTTTTTTGATCTAGCAGCCAAGCGCGCGAAATAAAAACTGTTATATATTTTTTCATAGGTTGTAAACCGATTATGGTCGTTTGGAAAGTAGCCAGTGTCAAGTATTTTATAATACGACCTCATTGGTGCGTCGGGCGACCGCCTGGCTCACGGAACACTATTACTCCTAGCGGGCCTGGCTGCAATACGGAAGGCTGCGGATTCGATTCCCGTCGGGTGCAAATATTTATGCTTAAAAATAAATATTTGTATCTGATCTGGGTGTCTTTCTATGTATTATATGTATGTATTTACAAAAAAAATGAGGTATAATATGTAGTATATTCGTGGTCTAATACCCCTAGTACAAGACCAGTGCTTAGTTTGGAGCTAGATTGCGCTGTCTGTATATGTCGTGCAATAATATTTATTTAATAATTTGCAAGTTTTTTGTTTGGAATCTGTTCTCCCATTTCTACCCCGCATGTTGGTGTTATAATAGAACTAGCTGCGCCCAGCGGTTTCATCCGTGTTCGTAATAAGTACCCTAATGTACCATTATTATTTTAATGAACTTTATAAACGCATACGACTTGCATTTATAGCAATATTTTGGATTAGAGGTGAAGTCGTCCCCTTCGAAACTGGGACCAGGGACGATAGTTTAGACATTGGAACGAGTCGACTACATACATATTTATATACTCTAGAGGTGAAGTAGTCCCACTAAGAAGATCCTAAAAAGACTGTACATTTTTGGGAAAAAAAAGTTAATAGAAGAGATTAGTGGAAAACAAAAGACGATCGAAGTAAAAACAAAAAACGATCTAACCTAACTCCGAAACTATTGACACTAGACCACTAGTTTCTCAGCCTAAGTTATATAGCTCCTCGAGATCATCAGTTTGGTTGACAGCTGTCAAACTTGAACCGTCAATATCTCGGAAACTATTGACACTAGACCACTAGTTTCTTAGCATAAGTGATAGAGCTTCTCGAGATCTTCATTACAAACTTCACCCCTAACCGACGAACCCCTTACGACTTGCATTCATAGTAATATTTTGTACTATGAATGCAAGTGGTATGCGTTTATAAAGTTCATTAAAATAATAATGGTACATTAGGGTACCTACTTATTACGAACACGGGTGAAACCGCGGGGCGCAGCGAGTTTTATTATAACACACACATGCGGGGTAGAAATGGGAGAACAGATTCCCATCTGTCCCCCCCCCCCCCACCGTGACAACTGAGAAACATAATTCCATTTGTCCCCTTTAGCCAGCTTTCAAAGGGGACAGTCGCCACGAATTGTCACCCCTGGGCAAGGCTAGAGGGGACAGCTGGGAATAATCGGCCGCATCCACACCGGACGATCCCCGCGCTAAAGAATATTTTATCTTATTCGCGCTCAAGCAGCGGAGAGGGAGAAAATAGGATAAAAGATTCTGGAGCATGTGGATCGTACAGTGTGGACCAGGCTAATGGCATGTTTGGAAAAATTCATAACTTGTCGATAGTGGACTTGACCAATTACTTAATTGACTTATTACAGACTTGACCATTGTCGTGCCATTCTCACTTTTCTTGTTAGTTTGTCTGTCCGGAGTCCGGGCGGAATCTTGCAAATTCAATTTGATACACTTTCCAATTAGCTAGCGTGCTGAAACTGTGT
The DNA here is from genome assembly GCA_949358125.1 of Idaea dimidiata. Taxonomy (NCBI): domain Eukaryota; kingdom Metazoa; phylum Arthropoda; class Insecta; order Lepidoptera; family Geometridae; genus Idaea; species Idaea dimidiata. Next base: position 2,071,984 of record OX442340.1, read on the forward strand.
TTCGGTTTGAATCGCGTTTGTTTTGTTGGCTTTATAATACAAGCCCGACGTTTCGGAGCCCTTCCGGCCTCCCTCATCTGAGGCAACAAACGTGATTCATACCGTAATACTAGAATGTCTACCTCGGGAGCGAATACTATTTTTCGAATGAAAAATATTCATCGCCCACTGTGAGAATAGTTAGTAGATTGTATTACAATGAAGCAAAATAATATTTTTACGGTGAGGGTGGTTTTTTGAATCCAGAGCGAAGTGAGGGATTCTAGAGTAGTGTGATACACTCTACTTTTTATTACCCTCTATGAGAAAATAGAAGGCGCCTCATATTTATAATTTGAGAGCTACTTTATTATTTAAGTAGCCCTCAAGTCTTAAGTGGCCTCAAATTTTAATCTTTGAGGCCATTCAAAATTTAAAAGCTACTTAATTATTTAAGTTTCCCTCAAATTTTAAGTGGCCTCAAATTTTAATCAATTTTAAATCTACTTTAAATTTGAGGCCTTTCAAAATTTGAGAGCTACTTAATTATTTAAATACCCCTTAAAATTTGTCAAATAGTTGCAATAATTAAAAAATATTTTTAAATTTCCACCCTAGGGATGAAATGAGCTACTTTCAACCCGGATATCTACCCATGAAAATTAAACTTTCCGAACGCGAGAGATGAAAAATTGGTTTTGTTGCAACTTCATCAAAAATGTTGTGATACAAAAATATCAGCGCAACGAACAGAAAAACTATGGATTTATTCTTATTTTTTTCATTTTACAGTTTTCACAAATAGGTTTTTAATATTATTACTATTTACTCTTGCATTAAAAGTTTCATTTGTAAACAAAACTGACTCCTTTTTATTTACAAATAATTAAGTATTTACATTTCATGAAATTCCAATTTCCTACGTTGAACTGGTGGTGTAACAATTATTGAATGGTTTTCAATAGGCGGAAGTAGTCGTTTTCTCGATGGAATTTCAGATTAAGAGGTTTGACAAACACTCTTTTTGACGGTTATGTAATCTGGATCGAGAATTGTTCTTTTTCTGGGATGGCGTGGATCTATCAACTCAGGCAGTAAGCATTCCATGTAAAAACTTGTTAACTTCGGTTCCATCTCTTTTTTCCAAAATTGATCGTCTTTTTCCGGTATTTCTATTTTCAATTTATTATCACCTTACCATGCGGCCAAAAGACAATTATTTTTGTTTGCAATGTGCATTTGGCCCTGGGCCTGAATGTACCAGTCTGAATACCTGTAATACAAGCAAATGTTAATGTTCCAAATTTAAATTACTTTATTCCCTAGGGCTTAAACGCGCATTTTACTTCCCAGATATCTCATTAGATATTTAGCGAGTCATTACTCGTTTTACGTTGACCTCTTTGGTCAAATAATATTAGTTTATGCACCGAGGTACTAAAGCCCTGTCTTATATACCGGGCGTCATATTGAATCCAAAGCATACGAAAGACTCTAGAGTTAACTCCCAAGCGCAGCGAGGGTTTTAAAAACTTACTTCTGAGCGAAGCGAAGGAGTTATGTACCTAGAGTCCTGAGTGAAGCGTGGGATTCAAGCGCAATTATTAATTAATTAAGCCTGTTTTTATCTTGGGCGCTTGAATCCCACGCTTCACTCAAGACTCTAGGTACATAACTCCTTCGCTTCGCTCAAGATACGTACGCTTTGGATTCAACATGACGCCCGCTATATAAGACAGGGCTTTAGTACCTCGGTGCATATACTACTATTATGCCCTACTTAGGTGTATAATGGCACTTTATGTACCTAGGGAATAAAGGCTCGCTTTACGTTGACCTTTTCTTATCCTATATCCTATACTTATAATAAAGAAAGAGAGAACAAAAAGTCTGTACTTGGAAGAAATTTAAAAAAATAGTGGTCTAGTGGACTTAGGAAAAATAATAGAATAAAATTATATAATTTTTAAATTCATGTCTGTCTGTTTGTTTCTTTGTTTCTTATACAATTAAAAACTACTGATCCGATTGAAATCTGGTTTTCAATATTGGATAGTTCAATTTTCGAGGAAGGTCGTGGTATACTTTGCATCGACATCCAATTAGTAGAATCCGAGTATGAACGAAAAAGTGCAACCGCTTGGCCGCCCGCGCCCGTGATAACGCGTTCACTTCCGCGGGTGAAACCGCGGGGCGCAGCTAGTGGTCAAATAAAATTACTTTGTAGAGCAGTAGGTGTGTAAAATTACTTTATTGAGCCGTAGATGTGTAAACTTACTATTTTTGTCGTTGGGGTTTTTTGATTGGTGGGGTGATTCTCCCACTAAAAGCGGTAACAGCTATCTCCGCACTATGAGATCCGATTTTAATGAAACTTGAAAGGTATACAAGTTCTATTAGTAAATAGATTTTATTTGTTGTGGGGGATTTTAATTTTTGGGGTAATTCCCCCACAAAAGGATGTACTAAATATCTAAACATTATGTGATCCGATTTTTCTGCTCTATTATGATGATATAAAGAGCCCTTTCAATAATTAGTTCCCACGAGGTCCACTGTTCGTTGAATCACTTGTAATAATATTATTATCAGATGCCTAGATCACAAAGAACACACCTTCCAAATTTCATTTCTCTCTCTACCAGCGGTTCAGTCAGTGAGTAATTCAGTCAGGACAAAGATTTTTATAGATATACATAGATTACAGAAGTATAGATTAGTAGTTATGTAAGTACTAGCTGCGCCCTTCGGTTCCACACGTGTAAGTCCCGAACCCGCGGGAATATCAATTTCAAAAGTAACCTTTGCCAAAGTACCATCTATCTTTGAATCGAAATTTATCAAAATCGGTTTAGCGGCCTGATAGAGTTACTTTCTCATTTGTAATGGTCGATTATTAGCTTGCATTACCTTGATGAAGTGTAGATACTTATTATATTAATTCCGCAAAATCCTTGTAGGTAAGTCCTACCTATCTCAATTTTCATTTTGACAATGGAAAAGGTAAATAGATTTATTTTTTCGCCTCTCTTACGATATTTAGATTTCTTTTTGATGTTTTAGCAAGCTTTCGTTTGGAAAAAGCTTTTTTATTGCAAATTGCTAGTAAATACAGTTACTCTGATTGCAACACTAAGTACAAATAGTATCGTTGGCGATTCAACGGGGTAATGCCACCAGTGTGATGGGCATTTTTGGACTCAATGGTCAAAATTTATTACAAACATATTATCTTTGTAGTATTTATTTCTTGTGTAATTATTTAGTCTTTCTTTTTTTAGTACAACAACAATCAAATATCAAAGATAAATAAACAATGCTAGACAGTTTTATGACAGTAGGTATGATTTGACATGACTGTCATAACATAACAATTATTTTCATATTGGCCGGAAAAAATGTAAAAAGGTCGAATCTATACGAAATATAATTTAAAATAGATTACGTAATTATTTGGGAGCGAAAACTGACATAGGTCCACCTTCGACGGCGCCAGACGGCGGACTGAGGTTGGCGCAACGTCTACTTAGATGCGTTGTAATACAGTTGATTTTAGATTGAGGGTTTTCATGCTTTTAACACGAAACTAAAAAGGCGTAAGTCTCAAATCATTTTTCGATAATTTTACGGAAATTAAGCAATATTAAAAATCATCACATAAGCAATTAAAAGTATTGATTATTTCCTTTGTATTAAATAAAAAATTGTTTCGATATATAGTATAATAGAGGAGAAAAGAGTAAAATATAGAAAATACAGCACAATTTTCAAAGTAAAAAAGTATCGAACAAAACTTAATGAATCGTGATTCTGTTATTTACAAACCTTAGAAGAAGGTTCAATAAAACATGTATTTGAATTTCACATTCGCCAAACTTGTGGCTGATGCAGAATATGCTTCGCAACAAACAATATTTTTCTTCTGCTTAGACTTAAACTAAATTGATTAATTTGCCCCCTAATTTTCGTGAAGGTGTACAAGTGGAATGAAAGTGAAAATCGGTGCAAAACATGGACTTAGTATTGACTCCAAAGCTCCGTGAACAATATTTGTAAATGGCCGCCGTGTTTACAAATGATTTCCAAGACTTGACCTTAACTATGACGACTTGACTGTTTCGATGCAAATAACTTGCATGTTATATTAATACTTGACACTGGATAATTTCCTAATGGCCCTAATCAGTTCACAACCGTAATAATAACTTGAAAGAATTGGTAAGGAGAGTGATTTTGGGAGATTTGGCGGGAACGTGTCGAGGAGATGTGTTGCTGAATTTTCATTTTTGTGAAACCTAGTTCAAAAGCGTGTAAATTGTTTAATTTCGGGGGCATATTAATCAATTTAGGTTCGTGAAGGTGTACAAGTGTACATAAAAGTGAAAATCGGAGCAAAACATGGACTTTAGCGTTGTCTCCAAGGCTCCGTAAAAAATGGCCCCCATTTTACAATGATTCTTTTGGCTTGACTCTATGACGACTTGACTGTTTCGATACAAATAACTTATTTCTTATCGGTTATGAACCGATTATGGCCATTAGGAAATTAGCCAGTGTCATGTATTTTAATATAATAGGGGTTAAAGTATGAAATTGCCGTTTTATTGCAATATGTTCTTTGAATTGACATAGAATCTTCATGGTTTGAGGTTTTCGAATGAAACTTTTTTCAAATGGTTTCTGTGGTGTTCTTTTTTTAAAAAATGTGAAACATTTGAATATCGACTTTCAATTGTTTTTGTTATTCAATTTGGACAAGAAAGATGGATACTGCGAAAATTCGAGTGATTTTTAAATACGAGTTCCGACGCGGAACTAACGCGGCAGAAACAGCCCGCAATATCAATGCTGCGTTTGGAGAGGGGTCTACTAATGAACGCACCGTGCGATTTTGGTTTAAACGCTTTCGTGATGGAAATTTCGACTTAAATAACGAGCCACGAGGAAGACCGCCCACACAGGTGAATAACGATGAATTAAGAGAGATAGTGTAAGCCGATCCTAGTCAAACTACCCAGGAATTAGCGGCATGGTTTAACGTTACCTTACCCACTTTATTGACTCACTTGCGTCAAATCAATAAAATAAAAAAATACGAAAAATGGGTGCCTCATGATTTGACTGATCTGCAGAAAGAAACGCGTGTTGAAACTTGTGTTGCCTTGTTGAACCGGTACAGAAATGAAGGAATATTGGATCGAATTGTAACATGTGATGAAAAGTGGATTCTTTATGATAACCGGAAAAGAAAAATGCAATGGCTGACCCCAGGTCAAATGCCACAACAGTGTCCTAAAGCAAAACTTACCAATAAAAAGGTAATGGTAACTGTTTGGTGGTCTCAGCATGGTGTTATTCACTATAGTTTTCTTCGATCTGGTCAAGCAATTACGGCAGATGTCTATTGTGCCGAACTCCGAACCATGTTGACAAAACTAGCAGTAAAACAGCCCCGACTCATGAATCGATCTTCACCATTATTGCTCCACGACAACGCGAGACAGCACGAGAAACCATTTTGACCCTTCAGGAACTGCACTTAGAAACCATTCGTCATCCTCCGTATTCACTAGACCTTGCTCCAACGGACTACCATTTTTTTCGTGATTTGGACAATTATCTACGTGACAAGAAGTTTTCTTCCCAGGAGGCAGTACAAAATGCTTTCACACAGTTTGTGCAGTCTAGATCGTCGGAGTTCTATCGCAAAGGCATTAATAACCTTCCCATTAGATGGCAGCAATGTATAGATAATAATGGCAACTATTTTGATTAAATAAATTTGTTATAAATTTAAAAAATAAACAATTAAGATTTTCAGTACAAATCGGCAATTTCATACTTTAACCCCTAATATTATGCAAGTTATTTGCATCGAAACAGTCAAAGTTAAAGTCAAGTCTAGGGAATCATTTGTAAAAAAATGAAAATTTAGCACCACATCTCCTCAAGGAGTTCCCGCCAAGACTCCTACAAATAACTTTATTTCTTATCGGTTGTGAACCGATTATGGCCATTAGGAAATTAGCCAGTGTCATGTATTTCAATATATTATGCAAGTTATTTGCATCGAAACAGTCAAGTCGTCATAGTTAAAGTCAAGTCTAGGGAATCATTTGTAAACACGGCGGCCATTTACAAACAATCTTCACGGAGCCTTGGAGACAACACTAAGTCAATGTTTTGCACCGATTTTCACTTTCATTCCACTTGTACACCTTCACGAAACTAAATTGATTAATATGCCCCCGAAATTAAACAATTTGCACGCATATGAACTAGGTTTCACAAAAATGAAAATTTAGCACCACATCTCCTCAACGAGTTCCCGCCAAGACTCCTACAAATAACTTGCAAATATTAATAATACTTGACACTGGCAAATGTTCGAATGGAAAAGCCATTATTTTATATGAAAGAAGAGAGAGATTTTGGTCTTTTTGGCATTTTCGGCCAATTATTTTCGTATAAATTTACAAATTGGTACAACTATTAATGTGATATTTAGAGGTCTGTTTCACTGTAAACTAAAGTAGAGAAACCGTGGAAGTTATGTTGAAAACTTTGATCGCACCGGGAACTCAGCCCACAGCATTGAACCACAGTGAACTTATTATTTGTTTTGATCTATATTTGTGGTTTCAGCCATTAAACTAACTCTTAGGGACTCATACAGTTCTAGCACCCAAGATGGTAAGTAATTTTGTATTATTATCTATTTTGTTGATGATCCTTGTATAGTTTTCCATTCTTGGTTTCGTACCTAACGTAGGTATTTAACCCAAAAATGCTGAAGAAGCATAGTATTTGTAAGCACAGCAGAACCAGAACTGAATCATATAACCAGTGCCGGTTGTAATATGAGGCGGATCATGTAGTAGGTTTTAAACCCCTTCTATTCATAATTCTCCCACCAAAAACAGTAGTTTATTTTTGTACTTATTTTTGTATTTTTATGTAAACAAGAAATATAAAAATATATGTAGAGGCTTAGTGGGATCCTGAGATGGATGCAACTGTGACTTTCTCTCACATGACAAGAAGGTGTTCATCTTGAGATCTTCAGATTTATGCAGAAATCAACTAGCTACTTACCAATTTAGTTCTTTTCCATTCAAAAATGCTAAAGAGTCAGTTATCTTTATTACAGCAAGCTGGAATACCCATAGTAAAGTTAGAGAGACTCAAAGTGTTCAGCTGTGAAGATTGTGATAAAGTATACCCTTCGGTGGATAGATTGGCTGACCACAGTCAGTGGCATGATTTGATGGAGTATTTGGAACAACCTAGGGTAGCAGATCATGTAAGTAACTTCAATACATAGGCTAGTTTTATCCTGATATTCTCACAGGATCGAAACTTATGCAGGTGAAACTGCTGCACTGCCATTTTTCTAATATTTTTGTCTTTACTTCTAGTTTGATAGTGCACACGTAAAGTTAGAACGAGTGAGCATATTCAGATGTGGTTTCTGTTCTGCTGCATTTGTTGACGTTCATCGGTTTCAAAAACATCAGGCCACTGCACATAAGAAACAGAAAAAGTAAGCATTTATTTATAAGAAAAATACTTACCTAATAAAATACACATATGGTTAGAGTCTTAGATCTCAAATAAAAAATGCAGACACTTTTCCATGTATGTCAGAAAATACTAAATTTCAAGTATAACTGCAAATTTTCTTCTATAAATCTGTCTGCACAGTACTAATCTTTATCACATCTCTATTTTTTTAACAATAAAACAGTTATAATTTCTAACTCACACATAATTTATTAATAATTCCAGCAATCAAAGTACTCAAAAAGGTACATCAAATATAGATGACGGCAACAACAATGAGCTTGAGAAGCCTTACAAATGTGAGGAGTGTGGTTGGAGGTTCGTCGCAGAGTCTACGCTTAAAGCTCACGGTGCAGTCCACAATCCCATGCACACCTGCTTCTGCGGCGTCGCTTACTATCAACAACGAGACCTCGCCGCCCACCGTCGGCTCGTGCACCCTACAAAACTAACCTGGAAACAAGAAACCAAATACAAAGGACCCAAAGTCAAGTCAGAATTTGCTACGAAACTTGAGCCCCAATCCGACCAATCAGACTCCGAACCAACTCCAAAAAAATCAATAAAACCCCGACTAAAAGCTGAACTGGTCACAAAGAAAAAAACAAAAACCAAAAAGAAACAAAAGTGGAAAGTCAGAATAGAAAAGAGTAAGATTAACAAGGAAAACATAAGTGGGCCTCCATACCAGTGCCCTGAATGCCCTAACAACTTTTTAAAATTAAGCACTTATAAGTTACACTTGATTAAACATACAGATCGAGCTCATAAGTGTCCCGATTGTGGCAAGGTATTTGCACTTAAGAGTTCTTTGCAAGTACATAGTGTAGTTCATACCGGTGAAAAGCCACATCTATGTGAAATATGTAACAAGGGATTCACTCAACATTCTGCTCTCAATAACCATCTTAAATGTGTCCATGCAAATACAAAAGAATTCAAATGTAACATATGCAACAAAAGATTTAATTTAAAAGATCAATTGGCACGCCATCAAGTGATACATACCGGGTTGAAACCATATGTTTGTACGTTTAAAACTTGTGGGAAAGGGTTTGCTGATCAGTCAGCTTTAGGGCGACACATTCGGATACATACGGGAGAATTAAAGTATTTCTGCGAGTACTGCCCAGCTGCATACACCGACTTCAGCGCTAAAACAGCACACGTTAACCGACACCACCTTAAAAGAAAATATGAATGCAAGATCTGTTTAAAATTTCTAGCCTCACCGAATAATCTTAACACACACATGCGAACACTCCACGGTATCGGCCAACAAAAACGATTTGAGTGCAACGACTGCGGGAAATCATTCAATCAAAAACAACATTTAAAGTTACATATAGACTTTTATCACAAAGATGGACAGAGAATGGTAAAGTGTGATTTTTGTCCGAAAACCTATAAACATCCTAGGTCACTTGAAAACCACGTGGCTAGAGAACATCTTCTGAAATATGCATACCAATGTGACTATTGTAACATGATATCTAAAACTAAATGTAATTTGGTATCTCACATAAAGTATAACCACATTGGAACGCCAAAGAAATACCAGTGTGATTACTGTCACAAGAGATTTCATAAAAAAGAGTATATTATGATGCATATAACCAAAGATCATTTGAACATCAAATGCGTTCGGTGTAAAACGGTGTATTTGACACCATTGGAGTTGAAAAAACACAAGTGCGTCTTTTGTACTGAGTGTAAGAGGTATTTTGGTACCAAATTGAAACTGAAATTCCATAAGAAAAAGGTGCACTCTGTGAAGGATACGAACAGTATCTCAAATGATAGGAATTCCATAAATTCAGATGAAATGGCATTTTCAAATGATATAAATTCCATCAATAAAGATAACAAAATGGAAATTTCGAATGATAGAAATCCCATTAATTTAGATAAAATGGAGATTTCAAATGATACGTATTCCGTTTATTTAGATAAGAATGGAATTTCAAATGATAGAATTTCCATAAATTCAGGTGAAATGGCAATTTCGAATGATTTAAATTCCATCAATAAAAACAAAATAGAAATTTCAAATGATAGAGATTGTAACAATTCAGATAGAACAAATGATTCGAATTTCATTAATTCAGATAACTTTGAGATTCCAAATGGATTGAAAAATTAGAAATTTTGAATTGTTACTTCAGATGAGAATAAAATTTCAAATTATAGGAATATCATCATTTCAGATAAAATAAATGTTACTACACATACATTCCTTTCATTCGGATAAGAATATAGAAATTTTGAATTGATAGAAATTCCATCAATTCAGTTTTTTTTTATTCATAAAAAAAACACTTATACAAATGTATGGATTACTCAATTTTTATTAGATCAATTCACATCAAGAGTTTTTTTCTTATGGAACAAATACTTAGCTAAGGATTGTTAAGATGGCGTTATTAAAATTATAATTTGGATGTTGATCAATTGGTTATTTTTAAGTTTTTAATTAATTTTAAGATAAGTAAGAACTGCTTATTATTTTAAGTAAAATTGTAATAAAATTTATAGAAAAATATAAATTTAATGTTAAATTGGACTGACTTGGACACATATTCTGTAGTTTAATTAAACGTCTCAACCACGCCTCAGCATTGTTAGTTATTTCTTGCGACCAATTACCAAACATCACTTACATTTTTGGATGTATTATCCAAAAATGTTACACATTAAGTGTGATATAATCAAATTTAACAAGCTAAACAACCCCATATTCTGGTGAAACCGGCCGTAAAGTTAAAAATAAAACGCGAGTTAAACCGATAGATATTGTGTTTTATTATTACAAACTAAATAATTACTTGGCGTGCTTGAGGCGTGTTTGAGACGTTTTTGAGTTGACATAAATATTATCATATATAATTAAATTAAGTAAAGAATGTTGATAATTAAGTATTCAAATTATTAAAAATAAAACTGTTTTTTTTTAAACGCTTTTTTTTACTAGGTATACGATTTGTGTAGGTATTATTGAAACAAATATCGCGATCAAAATTAAATCTAACCCTCTTTAGGTTCCTCCCTCCTTACACGCTCTTATGAGCACTTATTTTGCAATTTAAAAATGCATACAACTCTGACACAGCATACAATCGATTTATAAGTAATGTCTTTATGTACTTTATTTACTTAACGTAAATTATGTGTTATGTTTTATGTTGTGCAAATAAAGTTTATCTATCTATCTACAACTACATTCACTAATTGCTAACATTTACTTAAGCTTTTAAAATGTTATTGATTTCTTTCAAAATTACCAAAAAATATTTGCTGACAAATGAAAATTACGATTTTCACTTGTTAATAGTTTCTGAAGAGTTGAAAAAAATAACGGTGTTGAGAAGTGTAAGACATTTTAATTGTAGAATACCCTTCGGCCGTGGACGAAACTGCAGTTTCGTAACTGGTTTCCATGGAGGAATTATTTTTTTATCACGAAAAATATCGAGTAAAATCCCACTGGTCGAGACAATACACGAATGAGAAAACTGCCCGGCCCGCTTCATACCTACACCTAAACGATAACTAGCATGTGCTAGCATCAACTTTACTACAATCTAAATTAAATTACTGTATTTATAGAAAACTAGCTGCGCTAAGCTAAGTAGGTATTTATCCAAAATTTAAAAAAAAAACTGGCATAGGATCCTTCTCCTAATCGTAACAAACACAACTCAAAAAGAGTTATCGAAATCGGTCCAACCGTTTACACGTGATCCCGCTTGCCGCCCGTGACTAAGAGAAATAGAGATTCATTTTGATATAGAAAAGATTGCCCTTGTGTTCGTTTGTAGGTTTACAATAATAAACGAGGGTGGTGAATTGCTAATACCAACTAGGTAATATCGATTGCGTTGCCGCGCCGCGTCCGCCGCGCCGCTCGATACGCGCGGCGCGCGCGGACCGTGCGTCGTTCTACCCCCAGTGCTACTCCAAACCCGATACAAACACACCCCTTTACAACAATAACAAACGAGAAAACATCTTTTCAATACTAAAAACAAAGATTTTCATTCAAAATTCTATACGAAACAACGTGAGATAAATCGCTTCTTTAGAATTCTGTAACTTAAGTTAAGAATGAACGAAATCGACTTGATAAAAGAAGTTGAAAAGCGTCCGATACTTTATGATAAATCTGTGAGCGGTTTTAATAAAACTAAATTGAGGGATGATGCTTGGAAAGACGTGCAGGAAGCTCTGAATGTTTCTGGTAAGTAAGTATTTTGATCTAAGTACATTTTGATTTCTTTTGTTAAGTTTAATACTAAGTAAGTATAAGTACTAAGCACTCGCTACTAAGTACATTACTTGTACAATATGTATGTTTTTAGCTTTAATAGACTCATTGGTTTTTACATTAAAAACTTATGTAAGTGTAGGTATTATATTATCTGTTGATTAATCACCATAATACAAGCTTAGTAGTTTAAAAAGGGGCTAGATGGATGTGTGAATGATGTTAACAGAGCTAAAGTAGAAAATCTTTGTAATTATTAGTACTTTATTTGATTTTGTAATGCTCTATCTAGCGGCCAAAACTATTTTTATTTTTTGGTCAACATCTACATACGTAAGTAGGTAATAAAAATATTTTAAAAGAAAATTATTCAGAGATGTGCGAGTTAGAACTTCCTCGCCACGATTGTTTTTTTTAATACTTAAGATGTATTTTTCCTAAAAAAATGTAATAAACAATCTGTTCGTTCAGAAACGGAGTGCAAGAAACGCTGGCGATCCCTTCGCGACTCGTTCATAAAGTTGCAACGCACGCACGCGGGCCGCACTCGGTGGCCGTATCTCACCGCGATGAGGTTCCTACTGCCGCACGTTGAACCTAAGCCGGAGAACGGCGGGTAAGTATTCAGATCCATCCAGCAGCCTTAGCAACATTCTTATCGATAACGAAATCGCCAATCGACAGATTTTTTTGTATGAAATTGACATATTATAAGTTCGCGAGAAGTCACGTGACTTCTACGGCTGCAGAACTGACAAATTTACGCGTATATATTCTTACTGCAGAAAGATTTTTCTCAATAAACCTAGGTAAGTATACTTACATTATAATTAATTGAATTAGGCGTTACTTTTCGGAACTCCATTACAAAATTAATATAAAAATTAATATTTAGTTTTTAGTCCATACACCCGAATAGTATCACTACGTATCGTGCGGATATGTTCCCTTTACGTCGCGACCCTTTACTTCGCGTCCCGCTTCTGCCACGTGCAAAGAGTTATACCTCCCTCCCACACTTTACAAGTGGCAGAAAATTATATATTATGTTACAATTAGGTATTAGCGGCGATAAGGCCGCCTATTTGTTCTACATTTATTTAGTTTTAAATGTGTTGTTTTTATAATATTTTTGTGATTGATCAAATAAAAGTGTTATCTATCTATCTATTAGATATGTTAGTATTAGCACGTGACACCAATCATTGACCGTGCATCGAAATACGTAGGTAATATACAAGATGTAACGGGTAAGCCCTTTTAAGCCGAAAGGGGGTTGTTCTAGACGTCAAGGCGAACAACTTTTGTTCTATGACTATGACTCCGTACCTATAAGCTTTAACTTCTTCAGTTATACTTATAACCACTCCCTCTTGTTCCAATAACAAAATATTACAAAACGAATATCACAGCCAAGTTGGTAATTGAAGTAAGTAGGTAAGTACCGAAAAAAAAAAACCTAATTTGTTGCACTGCCGCATGCTATATCCGGTCTCGGCCGTCTTTCTATCTTCGAAGTGAACGTGCTACACCTTAGTGTCACTTAACTATTATCCGAGATGAGTGAGATAGTGGTCTGGTCACACATTTAACTACTTAAAAAAATAACTGACCTTAGAGTATACATTAGCAAACTATAGAGCGTGCCTATAGGTATTTGCCTACTGCGCAAAGTGTAAGCAGATGCTCTATACATAGACATTCAAATGTTGAGGTTGAATAGTGATCCGCGAATCATTTTTACACCGCGGCACTGAACATTTCACCATAATTATTACTAGAATAAATTCTAACGAGTTATGTCCCGTAACTCTAGGTGACTGAAGACATCGTTTTTGTCATTTTTGACTGTTCATACCGGTGCTTACAGTTCATATTCGCATACCAGCGCTCTATAGCTTGCTTATGTACCTATACTCAAAGTAACTGACTTACTAACCCATAAATATTCACTCTTTAGAAGCAAAAAAGAAGCGTCCGCAGAAGATTCGGACGCGGAAGAAGAGGCCCGACAGCGAGCGATACAATGTCTGCCGGACCTATCCTTCATGAACCAGGATACCACCAAGTACGAGGAGGATGACGAGTCACAACCCTCGCCGAAGAAACCACGGCTCAACTCCACTGATGACGAGAATAATTGCCAGTGCGGGAACAGGTATGTTTTTAACAGAAGAACCGAGTTACTTTAACAAAGAGCAAGAAATTTAATTTTATAGTCAATCTAATATTTCTTTTTTGTTTTTTATTGCTCAAGGCATATTTAAACTCAGTGGTTAGTGCACTCGCCTGGTTAGCGAGGGAGCACAGGTTCGAATCCTGTCATGGGGATTTTTAGAAAATATATTTCCTTGAGAAATTTTTTTCTAAGTTTATATATAGTCAATAATTTAGCGTTGACTAGGTAAATGAAATGAATAAATAAAATGACTACACTAAATAGGGGCTAGATTGCGCATTGCAGTCTAAAACAAATATACTAAAAACAAAAATAAACAAATATTTAAGGGGGGCTTTAAATAAAACAAACATGTTTTGTTGCCGTAAATAATAAAAATATAGAGTACAGATAACCAGTTTATGGACACTAAAAATGACACCTAACTATCTAATTTCCCCGTTTCTAGGACCGACCCAGATGAACTATTCTTACTAAGCTGCGCCCCAACACTCAAGCGACTAAACTCCAAAGCGAACGCGGTCGCTCGTCTGAAGATCCAGCAAGCTTTATACGAAGCTGAGTTCGGGACCCAACCGCAACCGCAGTCGCAGCCGCAACCTGACATGCCTTACGTCAACACTGACTGCGTTTACGCGGACTGAATTCAATATAATACATGAGAATTTTAACGAAACTATCTGTCTTTTATTAAGCTCAGAATATTAAGTATAACTCTAGTAGGTATCAGTATTTAATATTAGCTTGTCCAAAGATCCAGCAAAAGTTGTACGAGGCTGAGTTCAGGACCCAACCGCAACCGCAGTCGCAGTCGCAACCTGACATGCCTTACGCCAACACTGACTGCGGTTACGCGGACTGAATTCAATATACATATGAATTTTAACGAAACTATCTGTCTTATATTAAACTCAAAATCTTAAGTATGACCTCTAGTAAGTCAGTATTTAATATTCGCTAAGATTTAATTCTTAAAATTTAAATAACATGATGTAATGATTACTAATAAAATAACAATTATTACCTAAATCAATAAAACTGCAATATTAAAACTAAAATTAAATCTAAAATATAATTAGTTATATAGCCATAAAACACGTAATTTTGAAAAGAAAATCAGACTTGTAAATAAAAGATATTTTTTTAATAATATAATATATTTTTTTTTTATATTCGCTTGGCTAAGTATCTAACAAGCTTTATAAATAAAATACGAGGCTGAGTTCGGAACCTAACCGCAACCGCAGTCGCAACCTGACATGCCTTTCGTCACTACTGACTGTTGTATATATATATTACCTTTAGAACTGTTGCAATACCATTCCTACGTTTCAGAGCCTTCACAGACTCCTTCATCAGGGTAGGAAATGAAAATGAAAATGTAATTCTACTCAGGAGGAAAATCATAAGTATCTACTTGATATTAATTCCAAATAAGTAGGTACATTATTAGCCCAAATACATTATTATATGCACCCATATTTGAAAAGGTCGTGTGACTTTCCCTATTGTAAGTAAAATTACGTATCATCTAACTAAGCCCTAAGCTGTATGATCTTACATAATGATTGATTTTCAACTTTACGTGCTCTGTCTAAAGTCTACTTTCAGTTGTGTAGTTGGTCTCATGAAAAACTAACTTTGTAAAAGCTATTTGCATACAATGAAAGTAGACTCTATGCTGCTTTCGTTTTCTTGTCAACAAACAGATCTTACATATGTGTTTATGTAACGTATGAGGTAATCTATATTTAGGTACTAATTTTACAAATCTGAAAAGATTGTTTGTTTGTTTGTTTATTTAAACGCGCTAATCTCAGGAAATACAGGTACTAATTGAAAAATACCTTTTTTTGTGTTTTATGGTCCACTAGCGCCCCCGCGGTTTGAACCGCGTAAGTCCCGTTCCCGCGGGAATATCGGGATAAAAAGTAGCCTATGTGTTATTCCCGGTATCCAGCTACCTATATCCCAAGTTTCATCGCAATCGGTTTAGTAGTTTTTGAGTAAATGAGTAACAAAGTCACATACATACAAACATACAATCATTCGCGTTTATAATATTAGTAAGATAAGATTTATCGAGGAAAGTTTTGGCTATATAACATCACGCAACGACCTATAAGAGCGGAGCATCCATGAAAAATGTTGCAGAAACGGAAAAAATGATGCTTTATAAAGCTTCTGCCGCGTGCACTGAAGTAGGTACACCTACGCCTACGACGCAAACGTAGTGATTAATTATATTATTCTCTTTGTACTACGAGTGCGCGGCGATACGGGACGGGAATAGGACTTGCGCGAGTGAAACCGCGGGCGCTGCTAATCTTTTTACATACAAGGTGTAACGGGTAAGCCCTTTTAGGCCGAAAGGCGGTTGTTCTAGACGTCTAGGCGAACAACTTTTGTTCTACAACTTTTAAAAAATCAAACTTTTTTTTTTCCTTTGGAGGTGCTGTTTCACTGAAAAAACAGCTGCGTTTGAAAATAAAGGTAATTGAAGTATTGATTGTAGTAGACCAAACTAAATGAAAGGACAACATAAAGGTCAATGACCTCGAACTCTAAGAAACAGCTGTTCTTTAAGTAAACTTTACACTTAACATTTTCGAAAAGTACTTCGAATTTCCAAAAGTCGTAGAACAAAAGTTGTTCGCCTAGACGTCTAGAACAACCGCCTTTCGGCTCAAAAGGGCATACCCGTTACATCTTGTATAACAAAATGACAGCTTCTTAGTACTAACCGTCTATGAGGAAAGCCGCGGACGGACGGACATGACGAAACTATAAGGGTTTTTTGTTGACTACGAAACCCTAAAAATTAATCCCTAATTCGCGTGGCCACGGCAGCATCACGCTTGAACGGCTGGACCGATTTCGATAATTATTTTTGCATTGTGTTTGTCTTTGAGAAGGATCTTATGCCAGAATTTTTTAAATGTTGGATAAAAACTTACGCGGGTGAGACTGCGGGGCGCAGCTAGTTAGATATAATCATTGATCTCGACCTAAAAGAAAAATTGAAATAAATGGGCACTGCGCACTGTGGTAACGCTACCGCAAACTCGATGATGTTTTTCAAGTTCTAAGCGACATTCAACGACTGCATCTTAGCGGTCACAGCGATGCTCACTTCATTTTAACAATAGGCTTAACACAATTGGCAGCGCCGCATTGGCTTTTTATATTTATTTGTGTAAAAGGCACATGAAAAGCATATTTATATTGAGACATCAGTAGGAAAGTTTCACATTGCGTCCGCTGGGATAGAATTTTCCATAAAATTGTTCGTGGTAAAATGTTGATTGCGTTTGTTTCTTATGTATATATCAAGCGTATACACTTTTTATAATTTGTAAGTAAACTACTTAATTAGCCAATTCGATTTATTTTCAAATACCTAGTACTAATGGACTTTAAAATAAATACCTACTTAGCTTAGCTATAAAATGTAGTTTATGTACGTCATGTCAAGCAAGTCAAAAGTAGGTATATTTTTGCAAGTATGCATTATTACTATTTCACTCTATCATCAAATAACCATGCTCGAGCTATTTCGATAATACTTGCAGCACCCTGCAGTTTCACCCGCGTGAATTCCAATTGATTTTTTCCAACATTGCATTGTCCAAATATTCACTCCGATATACTTTTGCACAAATTAGATACTTACTAATATACGAAGCATTCCGGACAAATCTCTGTGATTTTTGGTTTGCTTTTATTATATAAAAAACTGTAAATGATGAAAGATAAAATTAAGATAAAATTTACTGTAATTAAATGATGAAAAATCAAAAATTAAGATAAAATTTAAATAAAAGAAAAAGATAGCCGGGTGGAAAATTGCTTTACCAGCCCTAGGATCCGAAGTTTTTTTTTTATTTTGAAAATCTCGGTTAAAGAGGGGTAGGTAATTCAAGACAAAAGAACCTCGCATCGTTGACTAAATAAGTGAATGTCGATCGAACGTTCGTTCCTTCGAAAAAATAAACACTTAGTAACCCCTCAGGGTACGCGGTCAATGTATTTTTATCATCATAATATTCACAGACAGAACGCGAGTTTTTACGTCTATAACGTATCATATGAGTCACTAGTGCTAATTTAGAACCGCCAGACGCAGTATTTGATAACAAATAAATTACTTATTGGTATACGTTACTTAATGGTAGTATTACTGAACTTGGCTTCACTTTGTTGTTCGGCGCGCGGTGTCTGGAAATTATTATATTGTAGTCTGAGATTATTGCATAGCATTTAGCACTGCTATTATATTATTTTGTAATGGATCCATTATATCGATTACCTATAGTGATTTTTCCTGTTATACTGTCTTATAATTGTTTTACAAAGAATGTTCTCTTACGAAACATGATGGACCGAAGTTTCATTTTAAGTTTTCAATGTAAGTAGTACTTATTTTTTGTTTTTTTTTTTCGCAAAATTACCAACAATTTCGGAAACGTTTTTGAAAAAAAAAAATAGTTTTGACCAGAGACAAATCACATCGTGCTCGGATACTTCGACAGGCCCTAAACGACGTGCATTAGTTGGGATTTATCATTATAAGTCGCGATTGATGCACGTAATCTAAATTAATCTAGTTCACCGATCGAAACCAGTAATCTGGGCCCGTAATCTTTAGCTAAATCGTTTAAAAATCGCATCTTTAATTTTTTCTCATAAGCAACTCGGCAAATGTTGGATATTGTGCAAGAAATTACTAACACTTCAAAAGCTTTATAAACAACAAATTTTCCAAAAAATGCTGAACCGTTATCAAGACTAATCTAACGATGCTAAAACGATTATTGACGATTTAATTATAGAATCGGCACATTGCCCAACGCTGGATTGAAAACTGAGAGTTATAAACTGTCTGGAATGCCCTAAAACGATCGATCATTTAATCCAGTGGATTCCAGTGATAGTTTGCATTACTCTAGTCTGGATTCGATCATTGGACTATAACCCCCTTATTCACAAAAGCTAATTAATGCGCTGCAAATGCATCACTATGCAACGTTTGTCTTTCTATCACATGAAGTTTCAAAATAGACAGATGGAGACAAACGTCACATAACCTTAGTCATGTGTAAATAATATTTTATGAATAAGGGAGTAATAATGTAAACGTAATATTAAAAAGGGTCAAGTGCGAATCGGATTCGTGTACGAAGGGTTTCGTAAGTACTTTTTACTATGGTGACTCACAGACGTACAAATGGTGACTAGACAACAAACATAAAGAGTTGTATTACTTACTTACTATTTATATGTACATATACTTACGTTGAAATACATTTCAATAATGGGCCCTACCATGATGTCTTATAAGTCGTCGCGTTGTCGTTCAGCTAAAAAAAAATAATTAAAAACACATCAAATAATAAAAAAAAATGTAAAATAAAAATAAAATAAAAAATTAATTATCTGTGGCTTTTTAAAGTAGTCGAGGTATTTTTTATTTAAAATTTACTTAAATTTTTTTTAAAGGCAAAAGGACTACAAACAAGCATGGTAGCGCGGAATATCGCAGGTTAACTGAATAAAGCACTTTTTATTTCAGCACTATTATTAACTAGGTAGGTACTTACCTCTTAAGATAACAGCGGAGTCAGCAAATAAATTTTTAGGGATGCACGGGCGCGTGAAAGAAAACCTTTCAACGTTACAATAGGTACGTATGACCTTGTTATATTGATACTTGATAGTAATACCTACCTAATATCAAAAAGTGATATGTATACCTTACCTAGGTATTACTTCAGCTTGATTTGACTTAGCTAGAATGTGTAGTAAATTCACTGTCTAATCGAAAAAAATGACGTATGCGGAGAATTGTTTTTCATTGAGTATTCTAGCTTGGTCGAATCGAGCCTTAGTATGGTTATGCCATTCGTAACTTAGCTATAAACATTTGCATCAGGAAACTTTTAATTATTGTTCAGCAATTAAATCGATTAGCTAGGAATAGGTCAATAAAATTAACAAGATTAAACATATTCATAACATGTCATTTAATACTTCAACATTCAATAAGCTTGACTTTACTTCTTAATCAACACATTTCTATAAAGTATATAAATACCTACAGCAAACCCTTTGTTCACTAACGTACAGTACAGACAGACTCTTATCAATCATACTCACAATTTGCGCTAAACTCTAGCTAGATAGCTAATATAAACACGTAGGTACAAAAATAACATTCACTGGAAATTAACTAGAGGCAATTGAGAGGAAATCACTTTATCTAACTCGGCTTACATATGGCAGAGTAGTTAGAGATAATTCGTCTAATTTGAGTTCCTTGCCATACCGGTGAAGGAGCTCTAGAGCAACTCCATTAGTCCAACCAAACCCATCCTGAACACCATATTCCCCACCCCCTCCTTGATGCCCAGGCAGCACCGCGCTGTATTTCTCAAACATTTTTTTCCAATTCGAAAAACCGATGTAGTTCGCTCGTATCCATAACGTTGCCTGTTCCCGTGCTATAATCTTCGCCTCGTCATACCCGCTGTTCTCTAAACCACCTATCAGAATACTCTGCAACGGAGGCCACGCGTTTGGGTAATCCCATTGCTCACCCGAGTGTAGGATCGATGACGGTACGCCCCCAGGATAATCCAATGCGCCTGATGATAGCAGATATTTTACTAACTTAGCCGCGTATTTAGGGGCGTCGTATTTTTCGACCGCACCCGCCCATAACGGCGTCGCACAGCTCGGATAGAAATGCCTTCTCGGTGACCTTGCTTGTGCATCGTAATCATACCAGACACCATCAGAAGGATCCCACATTACGTTATCAATGGCACTGCGCCAATATTTGGCTAGACTCCACCATTTTTGCGCTTCTCGCCTATCCTTGAGTGTGTTGCGGAAATCGCCCGTGAATTCGAGTGCACCGGCGAATATAGCGTTGAGATCGACAGGGAGAATACGTGAGGCGTGCACGTCTGTCAAGTTGCCTACGTCCTCGCTACCAGCAGTCACAAACCACCGCGAAGAGAAATCCCATCCACTCTCAGCAGCGCTTCTCATCTCTCGATAGAACTCTTCACGCTTGTTGTCGGAAAGCACTTTTGCACTCGTATAATCTTCAAAATACGATTCAGGTCTTGGGCCAATGCTATTCTTGTCTGACACGTAGCGTAACAAAACATAGTTTTTGCCGTTCACTTTAATAGCTACCTTTTTCTTTTCTAACCAATACTGAAGTTCTTTTTCGACGACAGGTACGCTTTTTTCAAGCCACGCGAGGTCTCCGGTCGCGGCAAAGTAGCTGGCCACCATTGCCGCGAGTAGCGGTGGCTGACTTCTTCCTAAGTAGTATACACGACTCCCATTTGGTATGTATCCCAGTTTGTCTACGAGATGCAAGAGGTTATCTATCATACCTTTAGCGGTCTCTGTCATGTTGCAGATGAGAAGTCCACGAATAATCCAGAAAGAATCCCAGTAATAGAGCTCCTTGAACCGCCCTCCTGGCATGATAAATCCGTTAGGAACGTAGAGAAAACTGTACCTGTCGGGATGTTCATCAACTTCGGGCGTAACTTTCCTTCCCAGTCTTTCCCAAATTGCTATAACACCCTTAGCAAACTGCTTCAGCTTCGGGTCCTGGATATCGTTGAGCACCGACGGTTCAGGGTTGAAATCGGGAGGATACCACTCCTCCAGCTCTTTTCCTTCTGAGAAATGATCGTCAACGAATGTAGAGAGTTGTTCTCGGCTTGGATTACTTTTAGTATCGTGTATAAGTTTGGCGAAATCGGCCAAAGTATCATTTTCAGACTGGAGCATCCTTAAATCGACAAAAGTTTTTGAATCAGGGAATATTCGAGCTAGTTGAACTTTATGTAGAAGTTCTCCAGAGCAGTATATCGAAGAGTTGCAGTATGGGACGAACGTGATGGCCTGTGCACAGGCGCCGAGCAGGCCCAGCACAGGGTATAGCGGCACCAACCGATGTAGGCGCATTTTCAAGCGATGCTACGTTTCCGTCGAACTTTAGCTGGTGTACGAAGCGCGGATGTTCGCGCAGATAAACATAACCTTTGCTCCGTGAGCGTGAGGCGTCGCGTAACGCCGAGGAGCGAATGTGAGCGCGTCCGGCCGACCCCTATAAAGTTCGTGCGCGCCATGCCCGATGTGTGTCAAATAAATGCAATCAACGCGAGTCCCGATGACGCGATCGCACGACATCTCTCATCACTCATCCATCCTAGACTGCACTCGACGCTTTCACTCCCGCGGGCGCGGACGTTCGATGTCCGTGTAATCTAGTCCGCTCTCAAGGCCTCGACCTTGTTTCGGAACTTGATTTACAAAATAAACAACACGCACGTGCGTAGCTCATAGATTTAAACTGTATATGTAGCCCTTGTCCGGAATCTGCAAGCTGACTGTCTGTCATACTCATAGTACCTGTCGTCTCAGCTGTCATATTGACAGAATTTGTCTAAAGGGATCTGTCACACAGAGCAAGTAGGTTATGGTATCAAGGCATCTGTCAGAAACGTCAGAAAGTTGTTAGAATTGTCTATAATTTATGTAGCCAATCAGAATCGAGGTTGCTGCGCCTGCGTAGACGGTAGACTAGCTGGCAACTGGCAACCTTGGCAACAGACTATGCTATAAGAATGTCGGCAGGCACTCAGTGGGCACTGATAGAACTGGCGCGGGCGCAGTTCGGCCTTCAGTGATATATTAATAGTTAGAAAACCAAGCGAATACAAATTCGCGGCTGACTTCAAACTGTTTAAACAAAAAAAACAAACTCACAGATATATTACCTATTATCTTTTACATAATTAGATAGGTACCTACCTACATAGTTTATTCATGCATATTATGACAATCATACGTGTACTAATATTATAAATGCGATAGTACTCTGTCTCTCTGTTACGCTTTCACGTCTAAACCGCTGAACCGATTTTGATGAGTTTGTGTATAGAGATAGATGGGACCTTGGAGAAGGACATAGGCTACTTGTTATCCAAATAATAGGGGTTAAAGTATGAAATTGCCGTTTTATTGCAATAGCTTCTTTGAATTGACATAGAATCTTCATGGTTTGAGGTTTTCGAATGAAACTTTTTTCAAATGGTTTCTGTGATGTTCTTTTTTTAAAAAATGTGAAACATTTGAATATCGACTTTCAATTGTTTTTGTTATTCTATTTAGACAAGAAAGATGGATACTGCGAAAATTCGAGTGATTTTTGAATACGAGTTCCGACGCGGAACTAACGCGGCAGAAACAGCCCGCAATATCAATGCTGCGTTTGGAGAGGGGTCTACTAATGAACGCACCGTGCGATTTTGGTTTAAACGCTTTCGTGATGGAAATTTCGACTTAAAGAACGAGCCACGAGGAAGACCGCCCACACAGGTGAATAACGATGAATTAAGAGAGATAGTGGAAGCCGATCCTAGTCAAACTACCCAGGAATTAGCGGCATGGTTTAACGTTACCTTACCCACTTTATTGACTCACTTGCGTCAAATCAATAAAATAAAAAAATACGAAAAATGGGTGCCTCATGATTTGACTGATCTGCAGAAAGAAACGCGTGTTGAAACTTGTGTTGCCTTGTTGAACCGGTACAGAAATGAAGGAATATTGGATCGAATTGTAACATGTGATGAAAAGTGGATTCTTTATGATAACCGGAAAAGAAAAATGCAATGGCTGACCCCAGGTCAAATGCCACAACAGTGTCCTAAAGCAAAACTTACCAATAAAAAGGTAATGGTAACTGTTTGGTGGTCTCAGCATGGTGTTATTCACTATAGTTTTCTTCGATCTGGTCAAGCAATTACGGCAGATGTCTATTGTGCCGAACTCCGAACCATGTTGACAAAACTAGCAGTAAAACAGCCCCGACTCATGAATCGATCTTCACCATTATTGCTCCACGACAACGCGAGACCTCACACAGCACGAGAAACCATTTTGACCCTTCAGGAACTGCACTTAGAAACCATTCGTCATCCTCCGTATTCACCAGACCTTGCTCCAACGGACTACCATTTTTTTCGTGATTTGGACAATTATCTACGTGACAAGAAGTTTTCTTCCCTGGAGGCAGTACAAAATGCTTTCACACAGTTTGTGCAGTCTAGATCGTCGGAGTTCTATCGCAAAGGCATTAATAACCTTCCCATTAGATGGCAGCAATGTATAGATAATAATGGCAACTATTTTGATTAAATAAATTTGTTAAAAATTTAAAAAATAAACAATTAAGATTTTCAGTACAAATCGGCAATTTCATACTTTAACCCCTAATATTTTCGCTTACGCGCGTGAAACCGCTGGGCGCTGCTAGTCGTTTAAGTGAGGGGAATAATTTTGTCAAACTCGTCTGTCCTAACCAAACCTTTTCTTATTTTAAATAAACCATAGTTTTATTTACATAAACCACCTACTCCCTTACCTACTTATAAAATATTATTTACACATGATTAAGTTATGTGACGTTTGTCTCTGTCTGTCAACTTTGAAAGTTAATGTGACAGTAAAAGACCAACGATGCATAGTTATACAATAATTAGCGTTTATAAGTAGGGCTAAACTTTACCTTAAACAACATTGAAAGAAAGAAAGAAAAACATTTATTGACAACAAACACACACTTATGAACAATAGGACATAATTGTTACATAGATAATAATATAAGACAAAACAAAGATCGTTTTGTCTTATATTATTATGAAAATAAAATAAATAAATAAAACGAATACGAGGTCCAATTAACTGCTACAACGTGAGCAGTGTGCCTGCTGCCAACGAGGATCTGCCTCGGCATACGTTGTGACTTCAGAAGAAGCCACAACACCGGTCTTCCGGCATCTCCTCCCAGTGACGCATCGAACTTCCAGGCGTAAATAAATATACGTAATAAATAACAAATAAAAATAAGAAAATAAAATATTACTAAGAATAATAAAAAATACTATACTCAATTCAATAAAAAGTGCTTCGATACTAAAAAATTAATATAAATGTACGTATTCAAAGAAATATATATATCTATATGCATACGTAAATATTGCGTAATATAACTAAATAAATAATACCGGAAAAAATAAATAAAGTAATAATAATAATAATAAATCCACGAAAGAAATCATGCTCTGGCAGTATGCACAGCCGTGCGAAGCCAAAACATAACCCCTGACACTGGCTTCTTTCAAAATGGCAACAACAATAATAAAAAGCGCCATTAGGAACCCAAAAAGTCATTGGTCGGTAGAATCACGTGATGCGATTCCATCGAAATAACGCGTCCCACGGCCTTCCCCTCTGCGATCAAAAATGGCGTACGAATTTGAGTTTGTTTGTGCTTGGCAAAGAGAATACAATCACCACGTTTTAGTGTTACATTGTTTTACGCAATTTGCTTGTCGACAATAGTTAATAGAACCTAGTTACAGTAGTTAATAATTATAATAAAATAATAAATAATAGTTCAGTTAATAAAATTAGTCACGTGTCGCTTGTAAATCATTACCTAATCACTATACGAGTTATTTAAGGTAAATATTGAAAATATATAGTTAAATCATGAATAAAAAATTGAAAATGATTTTGCATCATACTCGTATTAACTTAGAAAAACCTTAACACTCTCATAGCCATATTAATAAACGTGGAGTAAGGTTGGAACTGTGAAAACGTGCTTTGTCTTTTCCGTGACAGGAACTTTTAAAGTTGACAGACAGAATCAAAACTTGGTGAAATTACTCCTATCTTTTTCTACCTATAAGTTTATACAACTTGTAACAGGTAAGCCCTTTTAGGGGGTTGTTCTAGACGTCTAGGCGAACAACTTTTGTTCTACGAGTTTTGGAAATTCGAAGTAGGTACATTTCGAAAATTGTTAGTGTAAAGTTTACTCGAAAATCAGTGGTTTCTCAGAGTTCAAGGTCATTGACCTTATGTTGTCCTCTCATTAGTTTGGTTTACTACCATCAAAACTTTAATTGCCTTTATTTTAAAAGCAACTGTTTATTCAGTGAAAAATAACCTCAACTTTTTAAAAAAAAGTTCGAATTCTCAAAACTCGTAGAACAAAAGTTGTTCGCCTAGACGTCTAGACCAACCCCCAAGGGCATACCCGTGACACCTTGTATATCTCACCTATACTTATAATCTTCTATACTCTATGCTACTTATAATAAAGAAAGAGAGTGCAAAAAGTCTGTACTTGGAAGTAAATTTAAAAAAAGTTATCTTTGGGACTTAGGAAAAGTAGTATCCTAAGTCCCCTAGATAACATAGTTAAGTAGTATGAAAAAGCACAAAATTAAATAATTTTTAAAATTCATGTCTGTCTGTTTTTCTGTTTGTTCCATACACAATTCAAAACTACAAAGCAGATTGAGATCTAATTTTCAATACTGGAAAGTTCTATTTTCGATGAACTTCGTGGTATACCTACTTTGCATCGAAATCCAATTATTAGAACCCAAGTAATGGACGAAAAAGTCGGCTATGCACTAACTATTTCTACGCAGGTCAAGTCGCAGGTAAGAGCTAGTTTATTTATTAATAAGGCTAGAGCTTAACCTTGAGTGTAACTTCGATAGATATGTAAATTTGAGAAGCGTTTGCTATAAGTGTAATAAAAACTCACGCTAAGAGTAGGTGGTACCTATTCGATTAATTAAAATATGCTTCGGCTCTGTTCTTTTTTGACAATGAGGAAAAATAACTGATTTTGAATATTAGCTCTCCATATTCTCAGTCAAAAATAAAAAATACTAGTAAAAGAATTATACTTCGATAAATTAATACGTTTCCGATTTATAGAAGTTAACGTGCGTTCTCGTACTCTGGTGTGACGTCATCAAACGGAACTCGCTTAAGCTCGCGCTGTCAGCACGGTCTCGTATTTGTTTTATAAGCGGAGTCAATTGTTTACCATTTTTAACAACCACGTTTACTATAATTTATGTTGTGTCTCGTGAACAAGTCAGTGGAAATTATGTGCAAAATATCGAGCTCCGTGTAAACATGGTAAATAAACCATCACTACAATTGTTCATAAGTGAAAATAACAATTGTTCAATCATTGTCGAAAGAAGTAGAGCAAAGCTGTGGCATAGTTAAAACTTTAACATTGTAGAATACTTAAGTGTCATAAAATAAAAGTAACATGTTATTTATGCAATTTATTTTAAATAATTATTAAGTCCTGTATGGGTAAGTACGTAAATTCGTTCAAGTACCTTAGGACAAGAGTAAAACTAAATCACAATGCGGAATTAAAAATCCTACTAATAATATTACAAAGGAGCCTCGATTTGATAACAAATCTAAGTCCATAATAAATAAGTGGTAAGTTAAAAAAAGGTATGTAGGTAGTTAGGTACTTAAAATTCAGTATCTTGCATTTCTCATAAGTATACGTTTACATATTTCACATTGTTTTGGTATGATCAAAAAATTAGTAGGTAGGTACCTATAATTATACTTTATTTTATGCTATCTTGAATTCATTTATACATATACTTAATTATGTTGTATATACCAAGGTGATTTACCGGAATATTTCAATCTAGATTTAGAGAAATTAAAACTCTATTTACGTAATTTAGTCTATTGCTTAAAAATGCATCAGCTACTCTAGGTTTATTATCAAAATTTACCAAGATATTTAAAATTTATTGAATTATGGATATGTAAGTACTATGATTTCAAATATTTTGCAATCTGTGATAACAATAGTCATTTTCTTTTAAATCATGTACTTAGATATGCCAAGTCAATTTATATATTTTTAACTTTAATTTTGTTCAAAATAAATAGGTATTATGGCACTAAATATTTTTAAACAGATATATGTTTGTATCTCATCATAAAATATAAATAAATAAAAACAGTTAGTTTACAGTAATATAACAACTAATAACTATTAAATTGATCCGAAATTATTGCACTTTTTACCTATCTCTAAAAACAAAAACAAAAATTGTAATGTAGGTAAATTATTTGTTTATAGATAGGTACGTATTATAAGCTACAAGTTATTTACTTATATAGTAATCACAACCAACCAGTTAAGTAAAGGTAATTACATGAATAATAATACTACTTAGGTAAATTATTAAATAATAATTATTATGGCTTAGTTGATACGTTGATGATACGTCATTCAATTATTATTGCATCTACATTAGATATATTGCAGCAGTTAAACTATTACGCTATATTTTCTCGATGATCTAAATTTAGATAAAACTATGCTTCCTAATTTTTCAACAATTATTTGTTTCTTTTGTAATTAGCTATTTAATATTGTCCTAGTGTTTATGTAAAAAATGCAGCATTTTTGACGTAGTTACCACCTAACATAAGAGGTACAACTTTTAAAGCGTCGAAAGTATTCGCCCCATTATCAACTGGTTGGTCCATAGCAAGTTCTGGTTCTGGTGGTGCTTCATAGTTGTCATTTGCTGTCATAACTCTACCGTACATGTCAAGGAACTCAAGGACAACTCCGTTGGACCAGCCGAAGCCTTCCTGCACTTTGTATTCTCCTCCACTGCCATATTCTCCAGGCTTTTCTGCGTCGTACTTCTCAAACATTTGTTTGTACTGGTGGAACCCTTTCATACATACTCTTACCCAGTCTTGTGCCAAATGGAAAGCTAACTTTTGACTTTCCTCAGTCTTTATGGCTTCTATGGCCTTGATAACGATGCTCACTTCTGGTGGCCATGAGTTGGGGAAGTCCCACTGTTCTCCGCTTCTAATCAGAGAAACGGGAATGCCACCAGGAAAGTCTAAACCACGAGAGTTGGTTAAGTATTCCATGATACGTGGAGCCTTCGCTTGGATAACATCTTCGTCAACAACATGCATCCATAGAGGAGCCAAATTACTAGAGTAGAAGTATCGGCGTGTTATTTCGTTCTGTATGTCGTAATCGTACCAAGTTCCGTCTTGTTCATCCCAGAGTGCGTCGTTGAGGTCTGCCTTCCATTGGTCCGCTCTGAGGCCCCAAGAAGCCGCTTCTCGTGGATTCTTTAATATCGCGTGGAAAGTAGCAGTGTTCCTCAGTGCTGCAGCGAAGATGGCGTTTAGATCGACTGGTACGATGTACCTTGTATGAATGCCAGTCAGGTTGCCTTCGTTAGTTCCATTAGCACTGATGAACCAACGGGTTGAGAAGTCCCACCCGCTTTCGGCTGCGCTTTTGATGTCGATATAAAATTCGGTGCGCCTGTTCTCATCTATAAATGTTTCATGTGCGTCGTTATAGTCTTCAGCAAAAGATTCCGGTCTTGGTCCGTCACTTGGGGCATAGTACCTGAGCAAAGTGAATAATTTGTCGTTTTTCGTGAACGTAATTCTTTGTGTATCGAGCCAATAATACATTTCCTTTTCGAGCGACGCGATATGTCTTCTTAGAAAATCTATGTCTTGACTTCCGTTAAAGTAAAGCATCACCATAGCAGACAGCAGGGGCGGTTGACTTCGCTCCTGGTAGTAACACCTGGCTCCGTTCGGGATATGACCGTACAAGTCTAAAAGCTCGATAAGATTTTCGATCATGCCTTTGGCTGTCTCATGCATGCCAGTGATCATGAGGCCTTCGATGATCCAATACGTGTCCCAGTAATAAATCTCTTTGAATCGTCCACCGGGTATGATGAATCCGTGCGATATTGGTACCAAGCTGAACCTCTCCGATTCCTCGAAGACTATAGGCTTCACCTTTCTGGCTAAAGTAGGCCAGATACCGTTGATGTCTTTGGCGTATTGCTTAAGTTCTGGATCTGTTATTTTTTCCAAGAAAGCTGGCGATTCTGAGTAATCGGTTGGAATCCACTCTTCGAGTTCGGAGATATTGCTGAAATATTCGTTGACAAAGTCGGTTATTTGCTGTTTGGTCGGATTGTTGTTAGCTTCCTGGAGCAAGGCGTCGAAGGCAGCTAAGGTTGTGTTCTCATCGTTGACCATGTGCATGTCAACGAAGGTCTTGGAGTCTGGGAATATTTGTGCGAGCTGGACGTGTTTGAGGAGGTCGCTGTTGCAGTATACGCGTCGGTCGCAGGACGGGGGCAGGTCGTCGCCCACTGCTGCAGCAGTGGCTGCCACCATCACCAACAGCTGGAACAGCTAGAACAAAGATACACAAAATAAATAAAAATAATAACTCTGCATTATTAAGATAATTAGTATAAGTCAGTTCAGTTCAAAACACTGAAGTGCCTATGACGTCTATTAGATGTATGTACTAAGCTTGTAACGCCTTCTTATTTTAGCTTATCCAACCCACCCTTTGGCTACATCCGCATAGGCTGGCGCCTAGCTTAATGCCTAGTGACCTGCGTTCCGGCTAGATATACTGCTAGGCGCTAAGCGCTCAGTGCGGCCTGTCGCGAACTTTCTAGAGCGTTTTTTTAGCCTTAGCGAGTGTTTACATAAATATAGCCATAAATAAATGTCCAATAAGGTCAGAGTAATTTTATCACTTATTGTTTCTCTGTCAAATACTAAATTCTTATCACGGAAAAAGACAAAGCATGTTCTCAGTACTCCAACCTTACTCCACGTTTATTAATAAGGCAAAAAAGTTTAAGCTTCATCTTACGTCTGTGCTAAGAGGCGCTATTAAATTTTCCATACAATTTTTCCGTTTACGCAAATATGAAAAAAAAACTCATAGGAATCTACTTGGTCCATTAGAAACTCGAGAATACGCTTGGGTGGACTCTACAAACTCATGCAGCCTTATTAATAAACGCGGAGTAAGGTCGAAGTAATTATCGTCACTTTTTGTTTCTGTCTGTTAACTTAAAAGTTCCTGACACGGAAAAAGGCAAAGGTTCACAATACTCCGACTTTACTCCACGTTTGTTAATAAGGCTTATGGTTTTTATTAATGTTTTCCTTCTTTTGTAAGAACCATGTTATAATTCTTCCGACTAGAGAAATCCATTATTAGGTAATGTTTCGTAATTAACACGAAACTCGATAGTATTGTTACTTTTAAATTCTCTTATCTCGACGTTTCGATCATGTTACAATTATCTTGGTCGCGAGGGGACTGAGGATGCAGTTTTGTTATTAATTTGTAATTCAATCATATTATTATTATTTTTCACCCATTTTTTTTTTTTGTTAAGTTTTTGAAAAAATAAACTAAATACAAAATATATACATTACCATAAAACCTACAAACATAATTCTTTACATAAAAATAAATATATAGGCCCTATAAATAATGTACACATTTTATTATTATTATTATTTGTTGTTACCGTTTTCGATTCTCCGGTCTATGGAGCACCCGGACCTTTGGAAGGCGTGCGTGGGGCCGAAGCCAACACGTAGAGGCCCGTAACATTTTAATCTAAAGGTGCTTGGTATCGATGTTCGTGAACTTAGCAGAGCATTGTCCAGCAGATCAAAAAATAATGTGAGTTCTATTCGCATGCAGCCGAGTTCTATAGTTCCTGATACTTTTTAGAAATAGTTCCGGCGTTTAAGCCTTAGAAAAGTCAATTGAAAAAATGCTCTGCTAACTTCGCGGTTTATTTCAGCAGAGCATAATATTATTTGATTTCTATATAAATACGGCTTAGTTCCACAGTTCCTGATACTTTTTAGAAATAGTTCTGGTCTTTTAACTGAATTAAACTCACATTCAAGTTTCAGCAGAGCAAACCATGATGTCATCCAAGTAAACGAAAAATTCTAAAGTCGTCATTTCGAATTCAAAGTATGGGAGAGGCTAGAACTCATGCTTTTTTAGTAGATCTAGCTCAGTTCTACCCCTTACAATTCGATTTGAGTCCAGAACTCACATAAAAGTGTCAGCAGAGCATACCAGATAATTCAAGTAACGAAAAATTCTAATGTAGCCATTTTAAGTTCAAAGTATGGGAAAGGCTAGAACTCATTGTTTTTGTGTAGATCTAGATCAGCACTACCCGTTACAACTTGATTTGAGTCCAGAACTCACATAAAAGTGTCAGCAGAGCATACCTGAAAATTCAAGTAACGAAAAATTCTAGTGTTGTCAATTCGAATTCAAAGAATAGGAAAGGCTAGAACTCATTGTTTTTGTGTAGATCTAGATTAGCACTACCCGTTACAACTTGATTTAAGTCCAGAACTCCCATAAAAGTGTCAGCAGAGCATACCTGAAAATCCAAATACCGAAAAATTCTACTGTTGTCAATTTAAATACAAAGTATGGGAGAACCTAGAACTCCTTGATTTTGTGTAGATCTAGATCAGTACTACCCATTACAACTTGATTTGAGTCCAGAACTCTCACAAAAGTGTCAGCAGAGCATACCTGAAAATCCAAGTCTCAGAACAGCATACCATGATGTCATCCAAGTAAACAAAAAATTCTAATGTTGCCATTTTAGTTCAAAGTATGGGAGAGGCTAGAACTCATTGTTTTTGTGTAGATCTAGATCAGCACTACCCGTTACAACTTGATTTGAGTCCAGAACTCACATAAAAGTGTCAGCAGAGCATACCTGAAAATTCAAGTAACGAAAAATTCTAGTGTTGTCAATTCGAATTCAAAGAATAGAAAAGGCTAGAACTCATTGTTTTTGTGTAGTACTGATCTAGAACTACTAAGATTGCATGAGTTTTAGCCTCTACCAATTCTACCATACTTTGAACTTAAAATGGCAACATTCGAATTTTTTGGTTTACTTGGATGACATCATGGTATGCTCTGCTGAGACTTGGATTTTCAGGTATGCTCTGCTGACACTTTTGTGGGAGTTCTGGACTTAAATCAAGTTGTAACGGGTAGTGCTGATCTAGATCTTCACAAAAGCAATGAGTTCTAGGTTCTCTCATACTTTGAATTTAAAATGACAACATTAGAATTTTTCGGTATTTTGATTTTCAGGTATGCTCTGCTGACACTTTTGTGGGAGTTCTGGACTTAAATCAAGTTGTAACGGGTAGTACTGATCTAGAACTACTAAGATTGCAAGACTTCTTGCCTCTCCCATACTTTGAACTTAAAATGGCAACATTAGAATTTTTTGTTTACTTGGATGACATCATGGTATGCTGTTCTAAGACTTGGATTTTCAGGTATGCTCTGCTGACACTTCTATGTGAGTTCTGGACTCAAATCAAGTTGTAACGGGTAGTGTTGACCTAGATCTACACAAAATCAATGAGTTCTAGCCTCTCCTATACTTTGAATTTAAAATTATAACATACGAATTTTTCGTTACTTGGATTTTCAGGTATGCTCTGCTGACACTTTTATGAGAGTTCTGGACTTAAATCAAGTTGTAACGGGTAGTGCTGATCTAGATCTTCACAAAAACAATGAGTTCTAGGTTCTCTCATACTTTGAATTTTAAATGACAACATTAAAATTTTTCGGTATTTGGATTTTCAGGTATGCTCTGCTGACACTTTTGTGGGAGTTCTGGACTTAAATCAAGTTGTAACGGGTAGTGCTGATCTAGATCTTCACAAAAGCAATGAGTTCTAGGTTCTCTCATACTTTGAATTTAAAATGACAACATTAGAATTTTTCGGTATTTTGATTTTCAGGTATGCTCTGCTGACACTTTTGTGGGAGTTCTGGACTCAAATCAAGTTGTAACGGGTAGTACTGATCTAGAACTAGTAAGATTGCATGAGTTCTAGCCTCTCCCATACTTTGAACTTAAAATGGCAACATTAGAATTTTTCGTTTACTTGGATGACATCATGGTATGCTGTTCTGAGACTTGGATTTTCAGGTATGCTCTGCTGACACTTTTATTTAAGTTCTGGACTCAAATCAAGTTGTAACGGGTAGGGTCGATCTAGATCTACACAAAATCAATGAGTTCTATTCTAGCCTCTCCTATGCTTTGAATTTAAAATTATAACATACGAATTTTTCGGTATTTGGATTTTCAGGTATGCTCTGCTGACACTTTTGTGGTAGTTCTGGACTCAAATCAAGTTGTAACGGGTAGTACTGATCTAGAACTACTAAGGTTGCATGAGTTCTAGCCTCTATCATACTTTGAACTTAAAATGGCAACATTCGAATTTTTCGTTTACTTGGATGACATCATGGTATGCTGTTCTGAGACTTTGATTTTCAGGTATGCTCTGCTGACTTTTTTATGGGAGTTCTGGACTTAAATCAAGTTGTAACGGGTAGTGCTGATCTAGATCTTCACAAAAACAATGAGTTCTAGGTTCTCTCATACTTTGAATTTAAAATGACAACATTAGAATTTTTCGGTATTTGGATTTTCAGGTATGCTCTGCTGACACTTTTGTGGGAGTTCTGGACTTAAATCAAGTTGTAACGGGTAGTACTGATCTAGAACTACTAAGGTTGCATGAGTTCTAGCCTCTACCATACTTTGAACTTAAAATGGCAACATTCGAATTTTTCGTTTACTTGGATGACATCATGGTATGCTGTTCTGAGACTTGGATTTTCAGGTATGCTCTGCTGACACTTTTATTTGAGTTCTGGACTCAAATCAAGTTGTAACGGGTAGGGTCGATCTAGATCTACACAAAATCAATGAGTTCTAGCCTCTCCTATACTTTGAATTTAAAATTATAACATACGAATTTTTCGTTACTTGGATTTTCAGGTATACTCTGCTGACACTTTTATGAGAGTTCTGGACTTAAGTCAAGTTGTAACGGGTAGTGCTGATCTAGATCTTCACAAAAACAATGAGTTCTAGGTTCTCTCATACTTTGAATTTAAAATGACAACATTAGAATTTTTCGGTATTTGGATTTTCAGGTATGCTCTGCTGACACTTTTGTGGGAGTTCTGGACTCAAATCAAGTTGTAACGGGTAG
Source organism: Idaea dimidiata (assembly GCA_949358125.1). Classification (NCBI taxonomy): domain Eukaryota; kingdom Metazoa; phylum Arthropoda; class Insecta; order Lepidoptera; family Geometridae; genus Idaea; species Idaea dimidiata. The sequence continues at coordinate 2,106,816 of OX442340.1, forward strand.
TGCTGATCTAGAACTACTAAGATTGCATGAGTTCTAGCCTGTGCCATACTTTGAACTTAAAATGGCAACATTCGAATTTTTCGTTTACTTGGATGACATCATAGTATGCTCTGCTGAGACTTGGATTTTCAGGTATGCTCTGCTGACACTTTTGTGAGAGTTCTGGACTCAAATCAAGTTGTAATGGGTAGTACTGATCTAGATCTACACAAAATCAAGGAGTTCTAGGTTCTCCCATATTTTGTATTTAAATTGACAACATTAGAATTTTTCGGTATTTAGATTTTCAGGTATGCTCTGCTGACACTTTTATGGGAGTTCTGGACTTAAATCAAGTTGTAACGGGTAGTGCTGATCTAGATCTACACAAAAACAATGAGTTCTAGCCTTTCCTATTCTTTGAATTCGAATTGACAACACTAGAATTTTTCATTACTTGAATTTTCAGGTATGCTCTGCTGACACTTTTATGTGAGTTCTGGATTCAAATCAAGTTGTAACGGGTAGTGCTGATCTAGATCTACACAAAAACAATGAGTTCTAGCCTCTCCCATACTTTGAACTTAAAATGGCTACATTAGAATTTTTCGTTACTTGAATTATCTGGTATGCTCTGCTGACACTTTTATGTGAGTTCTGGACTCAAATCGAATTGTAAGGGGTAGAACTTAGCTAGATCTACTAAAAAAGCATGAGTTCTAGCCTCTCCCATACTTTGAATTCGAAATGACGACTTTAGAATTTTTCGTTTACTTGGATGACATCATGGTTTGCTCTGCTGAAACTTGAATGTGAGTTTAATTCAGTTAAAAGACCAGAACTATTTCTAAAAAGTATCAGGAACTGTGGAACTAAGCCGTATTTATATAGAAATCAAATAATATTATGCTCTGCTGAAATAAACCGCGAAGTTAGCAGAGCATTTTTTCAATTGACTTTTTTAAGGCTTAAACGCCGGAACTATTTCTAAAAAGTATCAGGAACAATAGAACTCGGCTGCATGCGAATAGAACTCACATTATTTTTTGATCTGCTGGACAATGCTCTGCTAAGTTCACGAACATTTGGTATCGTCGGTGTTTTAATTTTAATATTTATCTAAAAATGTAATAGCCATCCAGCTTACATAACCGAATATTGCTGTTAACATAACCGTCTTGTATACTTTAATTTTCAAATTTACTGTTCTGCAACAAATTAAGAAAATGGTTAATCTCTAAAGCTTTCTATAGTGTCAAAGAATATTTAGATTGACCTTATGTTGTCCTTTCATTTAGTTTGGTCTACTACAATCAAACCTTCAATTACCTTTATTTTCAAAAGCAACTGTTTTTTCAGTGAAAATAACCTCAAAATTTAAAAAAAAAATGTTCGAAATTTCAAAAGTCGTAGAACAAAAGGTGTTCGCCTAGACGTGTAGAACAACCGCCTTTCGGCTTAAAAGGTTTGTCGATCTTCTTGTATACTATTTAAAGAGTATTTGATACCGGTTATGATGAAAAATTTTCAATCGGAAGGGATTTTAGCACGATGCACATCGGTCGCGTCCTTAAACCAAATTGTCTACAAAACGACCTTGATCTAAACGTCTGCAGCTAGGTAATACACTAACTAAAATTATTAACCGCTAAATGGTATCTTACTGACCACAACACAACATGCTCCTTGACCTTTAGATTTGCTAAAATATTAATAAGACGTTACTCATATTATGATGAAACGTTCGAAAAAGTTCGAATTTTCAAAAGTCGTAGAACAAAAGGTGTTCGCCTAGACGTCTAGAACAACCACCTTTCGGCTTAAAAGGGCTTGCCCGTTACATCTTGTATATGTATGCACTAAAATTACTTAATATTTATTTAGTAATTACCATGTTTAATTATTTATCCGCGAAGCTCGATATTCCGCTGGTAATTCCGACCTTGGTCTTGTGAACAAGCTTGGTGATAGATAAATAAAAATAAAATATGATATAAATATCCCGTTATTAAATAATTTTAGTAGTAAAAACAACCACGTAAGTAAAAATCGAATGTACCTATGTATGTCGGTATGTATGTGACTTTGTTACTCTTTCACGCAAAAACTACTAAACTGATTGCGATGAAACTTGGAATACATAGGTAAGTACCTGACGACCTGGAATAACACATAGGCCTTTTATCCCGATATTCCCAAGGGGTCGGGACCTACACGGCTGAAACCGCGGGACACTGCTTGTTAACGTTGTTGTACGAAGGCATCGTATAATAAACTTAGAGTTCAGTACAACGATGCTTTTCGTATAATTATGAAACACCCCAGATACTGTAGCGCTAAAGTCATGTTCGCTGATGCCAGAGTTCCAGATTATTTCGCTATCTTGAGATCGAGGGCGGCTTCTGCATGGGACAGACTACAGTCAAGTAGGAACACAATTTTGATAGCAGTGGCCCAAGACTACTGTAACATGTTTTACCGACACTGGATTAAACTCCACCGGAATTGGAATGACAGATAGGTTGTAAAAACCCTAATTAGAAGGAATTGTATAATGTATTTTTTATATAATATATATAAATATATAATATCAACTATACCTACCTATTATTATTATTGTTAGTTTTAATTATATTAGATTAAGATATGGGCTTTTTTCCTGAAATAAAAATATTTATTTATTATTATTTATTATTATTAAATACAAGGTGTAACGGGTAAGCCCTTTTAAGCCGAAAGCGGTTTGTTCTAGAAGTCTAGGCGAACAACTTTAGTTCCATGACTTTTAAAAATTAGATTTTTTTTTTTAAGTATTGAGGTTGTTTCACTGAAAAAACAGCTGGTTTTGAAAATAAAGATAATTAAAGTTTTGATTGAAGTAGAACACACTAAATGAAAGGACAACATAAGGTCAATGACCTCGAACTCTGAGAAACAGCTGATTTTCAAGTAAACTTTACACTTAAAATTTTCGAAAAGTACTTCGAATTTTCAAAACTCGTAGAACAAAAGTTGTTCGCCTAGACGTCTAGAACAACCCCCTTTTGGCTTAAAAGGGCATACCTGTTACAAGTTGTATAACCCCATGGCTAGGTTTAAATAGGTACTAAGTTATTATTATAAGTAACAATACCAAATGACGTAATTATACTTATGTGCACCTGTATTTTTATTTTTTGTTTACATTCTATTCTATTTCTGTACATAATACAAAAATACATTACTACTATAGGTACATACAAATGCTTTGTTTTATAAGATGTAGATATTTCAAGTAAAAATAATTACCTATCAATCATTAAAATTCCATATATTTACTACTAAACTGACTGTTATATTTTGATATCTAGGACTTACCTATATTCTAATTAAAAATTAAAAAACCGACTTCAAAAAAGAAACAAAAAATAATTTAAAAAACAACCAAAAAAAAAAAGAATTGATAAAAAAGACCAAAATAAGCTCTACGTAGGTACAGTGCCACCGACTAATTAATCTGTTTTATCATCTGAAGTCGGGCAGCCAAACTAAGTACAATATGAATCCAACCAGTAAAACTGCCCGACTTCAGATGATAAAACAGATTAATTAGTCGGTGGCACTGTACCGACGTAGAGCTTATTTTGGTCTTTTTTATCAATTCTTTTTTTTTTTTGGTTGTTTTTTAAATTATTTATTGTTTCTTTTTTGAAGTCGGTTTTTTAATTTTTAAATTATTTTTTTATTTTATCCTTTTTAGTATACCTACCTACCTAAAAATCAACAATATTGTTACCGTTATTTTAATTATTGAGGAGTTTGCTGATGAGAGTGGTTTCAGGTGCCCAATCAATCTGTACTTAGTTCTTCAGAGGTCTATTCTTTTTGGTAGAAGTCCAAAAAAGAGTAATTTATTGAATTCTGGGATGCTATCCTGTCCATCATTCCGAAGATACTCATCAGATCCTTACTAAACTTTTATGGGACCACCTCGGAGCTTCCACCTTTCCATTAAAAAAAGAACTATATCAATCGGTCAAGCCATCTTCGTGTAATCAATGAACAATTGAATCGAATACAGCGTTTTAAGGAGCATTCCCGGTCCTCACTTCGAAGATCCTCATCAGATCATCATCAATTTTTTATGGAACCATCTCAGAGCTCCCACCTTTCCATTAAAAAAATAATCATCTCAATTGGTCAAGCCACCTTCGAGTAATCGATAAACAATTGGATTGATTAATGCGTTTTGAGGAGCATTTCCGTACATCACTCCGAAGACCCTTATCAGATCCACATCAAATTTTTATTAGACCATTTTGGAGCTCCCATCTATCCATTAAAAAAAGAATCATCTTAATCGGTCAAGCCGTCTTCGAGTAATCAGTGAACATAAAAAAAAAATATATATATACATACAGACGAATTGATAACCTCCTCCTTTTTTTGAAGTCAGTTAAAAATCTTACTAATATTATAAACGCGAAAGTTTGTATGTATGTATGTGAGGTTGTTACTCTTTCACACAAAACTTACGGAACCGATTGCGATGAAACTATAGGAATATAGGTAGCTGGGGACCTGGATTAACACATAGGCTACTTTTTATCCCGATATTCCCGCGGGAACGGGACTTACGCGGGTGAAACCGCGGGGCGCAGCTAGTACACAATAAAACTACAAAACCAAATACTAAACTAAATAAATACAAACCTACACCAAATAATTTATACACCAATAAATTAGAAAGTAAAAACGGAAAAATAAACTAATAATAAAAATCAAACCAAAAAAAAAACAAATAAAAAAAACTCAATCAATTAGGTAATTAAGTACATTATTGATCGGTTTTACATTATATTCATATAACCCGAGCGTAGAGTTACTAATTATATCTAATTTGTATGTATTTTTAACTGACTCCCAAAAAAGGAGGATATCTATTCGCTCGCGTGAACCGTCATTGACAAAACAATCTTCGTTTTGTCTTATATTATTATCTATGGAAAAATATGTCCCATTGTTCTTATGTGTGTGTTTGTTGTCCATAAATGTTTTTCTTTCTTTCTTTTCTTTCATTGTAAAGAGCCACCATTTACAATGACTTCCTTGACGTGACTTTTACTACGACGACTTGACTGTTTTGATGCAAATTGCAAACAAGTTGCAAAAATTAATTATTTATTTAATTATTAATAAGACAAATAGTAGCTTACAGTATACACCAACACGCATACTAATACTGGACACTGGCTACTTTCCAAATGACCATAATCGGTTCACACCCAATCCTACTATCCTACTATATTTAATTTATTTAATTTAATTTAATAATATTATAAATCCGAAAATCTGTTTGTTTGTTTGTTTGTTTGTTTGTTTGTTCCCTCTTCACGGTCAAACGGCTCGACCGATTTGGATGAAAATTTGCATAGGGATAGTTTAAATGATGGAGAGTAACATAGGATACTTTTGATCCCGAAAATCCCACGGGATCGGGACTTACGCGGGTGATAATATTAATTGATGAAAATTTACATTTAATAATATTATAAATCCGAAAATCTGTTTGTTTGTTTGTTTGTTTGTTCCCTCTTCACGGTCAAACGGCTCGACCGATTTGGATGAAAATTTGCATAGGGATAGTTTAAATGATGGAGAGTAACATAGGATACTTTTGATCCCGAAAATCCCGCGGGATCGGGACTTACGCGGGTGATAATATTAATTGATGAAAATTTACATAGGGATAGTTTAAATGATGGAGAGTATCATAGGATACTTTTGATCCCGAAAATCCCGCGGGATCGGGACTTACGCGGGTGATAATGAATGAAAATCGACACAGGGGTAGGATAAGTGATATAGAGTGGCATCATCATCATCGGCATCCATCGTCGTCGTCATCCTTCGTCATCGTCATCGTCACTTACTGACGAAATACAAACTTTAACTTACTTCACCTACCTACCGCAGTGCAAAACTCCACACTTAAACGGACCAGGCCAGCGGAAAAGCCAGGCGCTGCCGCGCCTGGCATCATCAGTACTTCCCTGGTCGTCCGTTTAAGTGTGGATTATTGCATTGCGGTAGGTAGGTGTTCGAACAACGCGGGATCGCGACTTGCGCGGGTGAAACCGCGGGGCGCAGCTAGTAAGAAATAAAAATAATAAATATTAGACTAATAATACTAATAGCCACTAATATTATGACGACTTGACTGTTTCGTTCGATGCAAATAACCTGTAAATATTCATAATACTTGACACTGGCAAATGTCCGAATGGAAAAGCCATTTTAAAGAAGAAGAAGAAGAATAGCCACTAATAGCATCCCAGAATGCATAGGAAAACAAATGTTTTCCTTAAACTTTTTAAATTCAAACGATTTGTTACTTAACATAGTTACATTTTGCCGGGTCTTAGTTTTCCTTAACAACAGAACGCAGAATCTTACCCAATCTGTCAATCTAAGATAAACTATAAATTTATCTATAAATAAAAATAACTTTATTTTGTAAGATTATTCCTACTACAACTAAAGATGTAATATATCAACTCATATGATATTATTATTGATAACATTTTGATCAATATAAGATCGGTCATGACTATGAAATGGTAGGTAAATCTAATCTATACTATATATACTATACAAGGTGTAACAGGTAAGCCCTTTTAAGCCGAAAGTGGGTTGTTCTAGACGTCTAGGCGAACAACTTTTGTTTTACAACTTTAGGAAATTCGAAGTAGTTTTCGAAAATTTTAAGTTTAAAGTTTACTTGAAAATCAGCTGTTTCTCAGTGTTCGAGGTCATTGAACTTATCTTGTCCTTTCATTTAGTTTAGTCGACAACAATCGAAACTACAATTACCTTTATTTTCAAAAACAGCTGTTTTTTCAGTGAACTATAACTTCAAAATTTTAAAAAAAAAGTTCGAATTTTCAAAAGTCGTAGAACAAAAGTTGTTCGCCTAGATTTCTGGAACAACCCCCTTTCGGCTTAAAAGGGCATGCCCGTTACATCTTGTATACTATATTATACTATACTTACTATTTTTTTTATTTTTATTTTTTATAATATTATAAAGCTGAAGAGTTTGTTTGATTGTTTGTTTGTTTGTTTGATTGAACGCGCTAATCTCAGGAACTGCTGGTCCGATTTGAAAAAAATTTTTTTATATAAAATATAGGGTCCTTGAAATCGTACGGGTTAAGCAACGCTTGGCGTGACACATACGTGATGGGTCAATAGGAACGATCGCTCCAGTTAGAATTAAATTTGGTACAAGGTTAGTTTATGGGTATAAATACGATATAGGGTACTTTAAATGATCGTACGGGCTAAGCAACGCTTGGCGTGACACATAAGTGATGGGTCAACAGAAACGATCGCACCAATTAGTATGAAATTTGGTAGGTACAGGGATTACTTTAAGGGTATAAATACGATACTTTAAATGATCGTACGGGTTAAGCAACGCTCGGTATGACATACGTGATGGGTAAAAATGACGGTTAAACCGATTTGAACGAAATTTGATACAGGTATAGCTTAGTGGTTGGAATAAGATATAGGGTACCTACTTCGAATAATCATACGGGTTGAGCAACGCTTGGTATGTCATACGTGATGCGTCACATACGTTACGGGATAGGAATTTATGCGGGTGAAACCGCGGGGCACAGCTAGTCAATCATACGAGATAGAGGTACTTTTACCTTTTTACAGAAACATTGATCACCTAAAAAAAAAAAGTTTATACATCAACTAGCTGCGCCTCGCGGTTTCACCCGCGTTAGTCTCGTTCCCGCGGGAATATCGGGATAAAAAGTAGCCTATGTGTTATTCCCGGTATCCAGCTACCTATATTCCAATTCCTTCCAGAATTTTTCACTATCTCTTATAGTTTAGGATATCCCCTTGAAAGCCCATCGAAATGGTTCATCCTGTATAATACTATGACTGATGACCTATAAGTTGTAACCCTAATGGGTCAGTTCCCAAATGATCGATCAGTCGACGACCTAGAAACTGAGTTTTATGAAAACCTTATGAGTATTTTATGGCTGGCCGCATTAAGGCGAGACCTTGCCCTTGCTTTTTATCAGTATCATTACCCACATAGAGTACTAGAGCTCACCTGACTTAAGGGGCATTTACAAAGGGTACTTAACAGACATTTATTAATTACTAGCTGCACCCCGCGGTTTCACCCGCACAAGTCGCGATCCCGCGTTGTTCTTACACCTACCTACCGCAATGCAAAAATCCACACTTAAACGGTCGTCCATTGAAGTGAATTTTTGCACTGCAGTAGGTAGGTTAAGTAAGGCAAAATTTGTATGTCAATAAGTGATGATAACGATGGATGACGATCAATGACGATCAATAACGATGAATGACGATGGATGACGATAGATGACGATGGTTCAAAAACAACGAAATTACGCAATTTTTATTTTTATCTGGACTTGATATCCGGATAAAAAGTAGCCTATATGTTAATCGAAGTCTTAAGCTATCTGCATACCAAATTTCATTGAAATCGGTCCAGCCGTTTCCGAGATTAGTGCACACAAACGCACAGACAAACTTACAAACATCCAAACGGACAAACAGACAAAAAGTTAAACACCGAAATGGGGTCTGCTACGTTAGTACATACCCCGAAAAATAGTTTTATCAAAATATCTTTCAAAAACAGACACCGCTAACTTCTCCTTTTTGGAAATCAACTCTTCTTTTTCTTTTATGAATGGCTATATTCCATTTGGACACTAGCCAGTGTTAAGTATTGTTAATATTTGCAAGTTATTTGCATCGAAACAGTTAAGTCGCCATAGTTAAAGTCAAGTCGAGGGAATCACTGTAAAGCGGCAGCCATTTTTACAACGATTGTTCACGGAGCTTTGGGGACAACGCTTAAGTCCATGTACATATTGCACCGATTTTCACTTTACACTTGGACACGCACCGTCACGAAATTAAATTGATTAACATGCCCCGAAATTAAACAATTTAAACGCATTTGAACTAGGTTTAACAACAAGAAAAAATAGCAACTCATTTCACTGCGTTCCCGTTAAAACTCCAAGAAAATGTTGTAAAAGGTCCCTTAATTGATTGATAAACCTGCAGTTAACTGGGTATTTACCGAGACGGACGCCGTCAAACGTGACGATAACTAATTTAGTCTTGAGCTAATCTCTTTTACATTTGACAAATTGGCCTTTGTTTCAACTCATCTATAACCTATATCTGACGAGTACTATTGGTTTTTATTATTTGAAAGATACAATGAAGAATGTTAATAAGTATGCCAAATTAGTTTGTTACAGTAAAGCTTGTATGTATACAAATACACTAGTTTTTGTTGTAGTCAAAAATACCTAGTTTTGATTTTACAGACATTTAAACTTACGATAAATATTGAGTCTCGTTAACAGTCACGTGACGTCATTTACAACGCTCCCCTAATCGAAACGTAAGACGACATGTACTGTGACATCGACACATAGAGCACGAGCGGACTGAACGAGTGTGAGATGACGTCACACCCGAGTAGGTACGAGTCCGTATCGCACATTTACTTCTATAAATCGGGAACGAATTAACGTATCGAAGTAATTATTTCACTTGTAAGTACCACAGACCTACTTACAAGTTAAATAATTATAATAATTCTTTAGTTTTGACACAGAATTTGGAGAGCTAATTTTCAAAATTAGTTCGTTTTCCTCATAGAGGTAAGTAAATGTTTCTTTTTCTGTTCGACTACGGCGTAGCCAAAAGGAAGGGTAGGTCATAGCCTACGACTTTTGCTTAAGGGTAGACTGCTACGAGATAGATCGAAAACTGTACTCGTTGCAACTGATTAAATTTAATATTTTTCGTTCTCCGTAACTGCAACTGGTTTCCGTTCCGGAGAACGAAATCGAAAAGTAATTGCGGTCGTTGCGAAAACGGTTCTTGATGGATGACCAAATGCACATGGTCAATAGATGTGTAGTGAACGACGCGACGGCGGTCGGCGACGCGCGACGGAGCGCGACACTCGACCTCTAGTTTCAAAGACTCATTCATTCATTTCGTTTCATTCCACCCAAAACATAAAAGAGTTCCATCGTCGCAGAGCAAGAATCGTTCTCTAGAAACGGTTCGTTTTTGGAACGCCAGCTTGTAAGACTGATTGAATATACGGGATATACGATTAAAACCGAAAATGAGTTTAAAATTGCAATCCAAAATCTGAAAAACAGAAGAATAATCAAAAACTCGACACTTGTGAAACTATATGCACGCTCCGTACGAAATTGTTTATAGAATTACGGTTTATCTCTGCCCTCTGCCAGTCCATGTTGTTATAGCAATTCAATGGAATCGTTTAAATTGTATTTTAATGGAAATTGGGACCCCCTTGGAGGGTTGGTGACAGCTTAGGCAGGCAACCGGTTATAAAAATAATGCCAAATCTATTTGCAGTAGATATAGTGCTGTGCTAGTCAATTGTGCCTTACCTACTGCGCCAACCCCAAGTCATTTTGGAGTTTTAAAAGAGATCCTGAAAGGGAGGAACCGGGAACATCGCTTAAGGGGCCGTAGTAGGCCAGAACTGATTTTTCTAGGGTGAATTACTACAAAAGTTATATGAAATAAAAGTTTTTGAAACCATAATTATTAAAGTCGAGGATATTTACTAACATGTGAAAGTCGTGAAAACACGATTCCTGTAAATTTTCACGATAAAAAAAATCCTAACTTCCCTCTAAATTGTACAAATAAGTGATATTACTCAGTCAATATTGTATGAAAACTAATAAAACTTTGTATAAAAACTGAATTTAGCTGAATACAGGCAGTGAAGGTTTTGCATTTCAAGATTAACGTTTAGTTATCTTGAAATCAGCAATTGTTTGATTTTACGCAATAAAATTTTGCATAGTCGCATCTTACGTCCTTCGCTAGCTTTATCCCTGTCACGCTTTTAGGGATATATAGGCCCTTAAATGAAAAATAAAAGAGTCATGATTCATTTTCTAAATAAATCATGAAAACATTAAAGTGAATAATTTAATGATTTCTACCGACTGCTCAACGGAAAGAAGGGTTTTGTGTTTTGTCTACCAGTTTCTAAATGTCTAGGTAATGCTATTATATTCAATTATTTTCACCAACACTTCAGGACCTTTCAACTAAAGTGAACAATTTTGTTGATCCCGTATATTCACGGCCTTCATCTAAGCATATAATAACTTCACAATACATTCCGCAAAATGTTATCTATCATCCTCGACCGACCGTGGTGATGGATTTCATGGTAAAATGGTAATACTTATGGAACAAAAGATTATTTACGTAAAATATGTTCTTAAAACAAATCTTTTATAAGAAAATGTATATATAACTTTGATAAATTATTTGTGTCCCAACAATTGAAAACGACCATGGAGACCTACTATAGCTTCATACGAACGAACAATCGATCGATAATTTCCTATTTCCTACAGTTTCAAACAACACACTTTTTAAACCTACATGATTTCTTCATCTAGCGACCACAGCCGATGTAACCTGTTACCGAAGCGTCGAGGTTATTTAAATCTAAAATTATTTACACCCTTAGTTCTAAAAAGTTACAAATTGAAACAAATTTTAAACTAGGTAAGTACTAATTTAAGTTGGTTTGAAACAAAGGACGTTTTTATATCTTAATCTTTATTTAATTCTTGAATAACTTTATTCCGTGAAGGTTTAGAGGCATAGTTTGAAGGCAAAGATTGTTTGGTTTGACGTCTTCTTTCGATTGGTAAACAAATCCAAGTGCGACACATGTGGAACATGACATTTTATAGAACTTTCAAACAGTTACCTTTTAAAACATCATAGGCCTCTATCTCCGAAACGCGATTTGGGCCTATTTGCAACAAAAAATTGCATTGCAATTGCATTCCAACAAAAAAGAAACAAAAAGAAAACCCCCAGGGGTTTCTGGTGGCGTCTTCTCATTGGAAGTCGCGTTACGAGGACACAGTAGTTTACTTAAAAAAATATTTAAATTTATAAAAATGTTTTGATTTCAAATGAAATAGGCATCGCTGCGGGACTAATGAATGAACTTGATGAATAACGATAGTTAAGACGTCGATGGATGATAATTATCGGTCCTTATCCGATTGCATAGAAATGACCGAGATGGAATTGCATGAAAAAATCTATTATTTGTCGTAAACGATGTTTAAAATAATATTTTTTTAAATGCGATGAGGAAGTTCTAGGTATTGTATGTGCTAATATTGTGATGCCGATAAGAAAATATAGCGGTGAAGGATTTAGAAGAAAAATTGTTTTATTTTGTAAAACAGGGGTAACTTTGGTCGTATAATGGTGGTATATAAAATTATTTTTGAAATGAAGGGGAGGCTTCTTGAATCTTGTAAAATCCTACTTCTTATCTTACTAGTATTAAAAACGCGAACGGTGTGTATGTTTGTATGTCTGTGACTTTGTTACTCTTTAACGCAAAAACTACTGAACCGATTGCGATGAAACTTGGAATATAGGTAGCTGGGGACCTGGATTAACACATAGGCTACTTTTATCCCGATATTCCCGCGGGAGCGGGACTTAGCGGATGAAACCGCGGGGCGCAGCTAGTAACGTAATATATTGCTTAAAGATGTATTTGCTACCGGTTATGAAGAAAAATATTTAATCGGAAGGGATTTCAGCTCAATTCACATCAGTCGCGTCCTTAACAGGGCCGGCTTCCTTCTGACGTCATAGATAGAAGATACAGAGGTACAGATCAAAGCATGTCGTCAATGGATCCTAATGCAATAAACCGGATATATCTCACTACTTATCTATTGTTCTCAAAGCGATGGTTATTGCATTATTGATTGCTTATTACAACTAATAAATAAATAAATAAATAAATAAATCCTGTGACGAACACACAGCGCCATCTAGCCCCGTGGTAAGCTTCTAAGCTTGTGTTACGGTGACTAGACAACGGATATACTACGTATATTTATTTTTCTTTTGTAAATACATACATATTATACATACAAAATACGCCCAGACTAAATACAAATATTTATTTTAAGCATAAATATTTGCACTCAGCGGGAATCGAACCCGCAACCTTCTGTATTGCAGCCAAACGTTCGCCCGACGCGCCACAGAGGTCGTCAACTATTTGCAGTGTTTGCAGTGGTAACTTGGTAAGCAGCAACTATTTGCAGTGGTAACTTGGTAAGTGTTTGCAAACAGTCGGCGACGAAAGTGGTGGTCTACCGAAGAGTTCTTTTGCTGTTAGAAGGGAATGACCACATTCAAATTGTATGTGTCTTTTTTTTCTTTTCATGTTATCTTACTTCTTACATGTTTCTATTATAAATGTAGAAGTTTGTATGTAAGTAAGTATTGCGACTTTGTTACTCTTTCACGCAAAAACTCTACACCGATTGCGATGAAACTTAGGAAAAAGAATTGAGGTAGCTGGGGACCTGGAATAACACATAGGTATTTATATCCCGATATTCCCGCGAGTAAGGGACCTATGCGGGTAAAACCGCGGGGTGAAGGACAGAGTCGTCACATTAACTCACAGACTAGCCAAATCTGAGAAAGCAGTGTATATCGCAGGTCCGGCAGTATATAATAGGCTTCCCGATGATGTCAGGAACGCACCTTCTCATCTGTGCTTTAAAAATCGCCTAAATAAATGGCTAATCGAACACACATTTTACAATTATAATGAATTTTTAGAATTGCCTTTAATGATTTAATGTACTAAGTACTTAATATCTTGCCTATTTTTATTAATGAAATATAAATGACTTTTACATTATATCTATTATAACAATTAATTAAATAGTGTAGCAATTGTATAAGTTATGACATGTAACCGTGGGGTTATTAATAAAGTTTTGTATTTGTATTTGTGCAGCTAGTATTAAAAACGCGAAAGTGTGTATGTATGTACCTCTGTAACTTTGTTACTCTTTCACGCAAAAACTACTGAACTGATTGCGATGAAACTTGGAAAGTAGATAGCTGGAAACCTGGAATAACACAACATAGGGTAATTTTTATCCCGATATACCCACGAGATCGCGACATAAGCGGGTCAAACCGCGAGGCGCAAGTAGAATACAAAAATAGTACAACTAGTTAAATATACATATACATAAATCATACATCCGTCAAATAAAGTGAATCCCCTTCAAAATTTCGAAATTATCAGATAATATTGTTTGTTTCTAAACTGTTATCGCATCTGAAGTACTTATCATAGTTTCTATAGAAAAACAACTTGACTGACAGAATACCTAGATAGGTAGGTGAAATACTTACAAATGCATGTCAATGAAGTGGATCCTCTTTGTAAGTTTGATAAGGGTTTGTTACTAAGAAAAAATATGAGTTCGCTGCAATGAAGAATGTTAGTAGATGCCAAATCGGTTGAAAGCCGAAAGAAAAGCTGGACGTCTAGGCGAACAAATCAAAATTTATTTATGAACTATAAGACACTCAAGCAAGTCGCGCAAGTCGCGATCCCGCGTTGTTCTTACACCTACCTACCGCAATCCAAAAATCCACACTTAAACGGTCGCCCATTAAAGTGTGGATTTTTGCACTACAGTATGTAGGTGAAGTAAGGCAAAATTTGTATGTCAGTAAGTGATGATGACGATAAATGACGATCAATGACGATGGATAACGATAGATGACGATTGACGATGGGGCAAAAACAACGAAATTACGCAATTATTGGTTTTTATCCGGATATCCGGACTTGATATCTGGATAAAAGTAGCCTATATGTTAATCGAAGTCTTAAGCTATCTGCATACCAAATTTCATTGAAATCGGTCCAGCCGTTTCCGAGAGTAGCGCGCACAAACGCACAGACAAACGGACAAACAGACAAACGGACAAACATCCAAACGGATAAACAGACAAAAAGTTAAACACGGAAATGGGGATATTTCGAAAGTTGTCAACGACGACAATGTAACATATCTCTTGACTTACAGTTAGATGGACAGTGCACTCTTAGTAAAACGGCGGTTTTCACTCTCTTTGATTTGACGGAAAACTGATTTCACTGAAATCGATACGAGGAAATCTCGACAGCAAAATTATTCAATAAAGAATAATAATATACATAAACGATGAGAAGTCTACTTAGGAGCAAATTAAAAAAAAATAAACTACGAAACCCTAAAAATGGTTTTTAATTTGAATTATAAGAATATAATAATTGCCCATAAAATACTACGATTAAGAAGTACTTATAAATTAAATACAACAAAATTGTACAATCTAAGAGACCTATTTTGTGTTACTTACAAAAAAATACAATTTTATCCTGTTACTAGATGGCGCTTTTTCAGAAATTAGATCGCGCTATCGTTGCGTTTTCCCCGTTTCCTTGGGATAGTGACGTTGCAAAGCTACCGTTAACATAGGCTACTTACACGGGTGAAACCGTGGGGCAATTAATTACCTACTAATATTATAAAGAGAAAGTTTAAATATTTTTGCGTCGCCTATGAAAGGCGATCTATAGTTCTTTAAATAATTTGTAATTTATACTAAGAATAGATAGAGCTCGCACTGTTCTGGGTCTGACTCAGACACTAGCTAGTACTAGGAATTTCTTAGCTAAACTAAGCTTAGCTTTATCAGTTAGTGTGTGGGGTGTCTCGTCGTCATTTTTAGGGTTCGTCGACAACAAGAAACCCTTATTATGCGTTATTGACTTTATGTTTATTAAATAAATGCGAGTGATCCATAGTTTCGTCACGTCCTTCCGCCACTTTGCTCAAAGACGCTTGGTACTAAGAAGCTGTAACTTTGCATGAGTATACATACATAGATTGTTCACGCCAAGAAAGTGCTACAATTCGGGTACCTCCCCCACATGTGAAATGGGGAATGTTTTTTTTTTCATGTTTACTGTATCGTGTGGGGTATCGTTAGATTGCTCTTTTAAAATCATTGTGGGTTTTCTCAAACTGTTTTTCATTTTAGGGTTCCGTTTTCGAAATATTTATCTTTAAAGTGCTCGCGTTTAGAGTTCAGTTAGAGTTCAGTTTAGAATTCAGTTTGAAGGCAAATTATAACAGCTGCGCTGAGCAAAAAAAAAACTGATAAACCGATTTTGATAGTGGATTCATTTTACATATTGTCAAGCTAATAAACTATTATTAGCTTGACAATATGTAAAATGAATTTGACTGTTAATTTTGACATTTAAATTAATTTTCATAAATAGTAATGGAATAATGTTATAATAATGTTTGTGTGCTAATTAAGGCGACTAGTGGACTCTAAACAGCACAATGTCTAACGTTATTTAAGCCTAGACTTACACACAAATAAATGACAGATGATTTATACAAGTTTGAATGCACCAATGCTGAGGCCCTTTGTCTCTGTATTGGTGTATCAAAAACCTGCACGTTAAATGTAATTTAGTTTTAAAATTTTTGTCTGTTTAATTTCCATATTTTTGGATATTTGCAGTTTCGCTAAAGATTTTGAAGTGTTAGGTAAATTCTTGTAAAATTATCATTGATTGCTATACCGTTCTGAGAAAAATATGTTGTTGGGACAATTTAGCAAACTTTTTAGACATCAGCAGTTACATAACACGTGCCCTGTGCCTAGCCAAATCTATTTTATTAATCATCATCATCAGCCTGTCGCAGTCCACTGCTGGACATAGGCCTCTCCAATTGCACGCCACCTAGATCTATTTTCGGCTTCTCGCATCCAGTTTGTGGCAGCCGTCTTGCGCAAATCGTCGCTCCAACGTGCCTGAGGACGTCTAACACTACGTTTGCCGAGACGCGGTCTCCACTCTAGAACTCGTTTACCCCAACGGTTGTCGGTTCTACGGCTAATATGGCCAGCCCACTGCCACTTCAGCTTGCTAATCCGGTGAGCTATGTCAAAGACTTTGGTTTTCTGACGGATCACCTCATTTCTATTTTATTACCTAATACTTAATTTTTGCTGTGTATTTATGTACTAATTAACAATTATTCGATCCTAGTTGTCGCAAATAAATAAATTCATTAAGTTAATTAATTGTGTTTCAAAAGGTCTTAATTAGGATTGGAGAATAAATTCAATCCAATTATTTGTAAAAGTAAAATAGAGTAGATAATTAAAAAAAATAACTTGTTTCGCCGTAACAAAGGTTCTTAAATATCCTACTAATTAATAAAGCTGAAAATTTGTATGTAAATATGCGTTTGTATATCAATCAGGCAAAAACTACAGAACTGATTTCGATGAAACTTAAAAAATAGGTAGCTGGACGCTTGGAATAATACATATTACCCGCGGAACAGGACTTACGCGAGTGAAACTGCGGAGCGCAGCTAGTAATATTATAAAGCTGAAAGTTTGTGAGTATGTATGTATGTTTGTTACTCAATCACGCAAAAACTACAGAACCGATTGCGATGAAACTTGGAATATAGGTAGCTGGAGGCTTGGAATAATACATAAGCTACTTTTGATCCCGATTTTCCCGCGCGTTAGGGCATTACAGTTTTTGTGTTTGATAGTCCATTTACCTTCCTCAATAAATGGACTATCAAACACAAAAATATTTTTTCAATTCGGATTTTTAGTTCCTGAGATTAGCGCGTTCAGCCATACAAACAATCAAACAAAGAAACAAACTCTTTAGCTTTATTATTATTAGTATAGAAGTATAGATTTTATATAAATAAATGAGTATTTTTATACATTTCTAATTTATATCTTGAGTTCTTGGATTTGTGTCCAAATATAGGTTAGATAGGATAGGAATGTCGCCAGCCTCTTAGGAACGATGCCGCGGAGGACGCCCTCGAAAATGTTTTTTATTTGAAAGTTTTTAGTGTTTGACTTCATTTGTTTATTTGTAATTTTGTTTCAATTTATGGTAATTTAAAATCACTTAAGTCAGATTATATCAAATAAAGTTTTATCATATGGACTAATATCATGATAGATATAGGTACCTATAATAAACATTGAAGATTTATTGCAAACCAGAATTAAATCGTAAAAAAAGACTATTATATTTAATCATTTTACTGTTAAATCCTATATAGAACTTAGGTAACGATATTTAACAAAAGCTATAAAAACTAATTTTAAAACTCACATAAATGGCTAATCCATGATTGATCCGACGAATTAATTTGGCTAATATTTCGTGCCGAATTTTGACCTTCACGACTTTTTTATTTAACAACTAGCTGTGCCCCGCGGTTTCACCCGCGTAAGTCCCGCTTCCTTGGGAATATCGGGATTAAAAGTAGCCTATGTGTTATTCCTGTTATCCAGCTACCTATATTCCTAGTTTCATCGTGATCGGTTCAGCGGTTTTTACGTGATTGAGTAACAAACACACATACACACGTACTCACAAACTTTCAACTTAAAATTATAGTAGGATAGGATAGGATAGGATAAGTATTGATTGTATATCTATATGTTAGGCTCATTGACATAGCTGCACCTGCCGATCACGAATGGTTGTGTGGGTTAAGCAACGCTTAACGCGGTCATTACTTGGATGGGTGACTTTTGAAAAACTGGTGACTTGGTGACTTTTGTGAAATTTGTGTGACAAAAAATCATTCTCCTCCGTGTTTCGGAAGGCACGCTAAGCAGTTGGTCCCGGTTGCTATCTCTGATAGCGGTTGTTAGGTCGAGTTAGAGGCCTTAGGGCGACCTGTAAACTCTAACACTAGGTGAGTCACACCACTACACGAAAAGAAGAAGAAGCAAAATTGAATCGATCTTTTCCTCTCCAGTCTTTGCAATTATTTGTCGTCCGATTGGGATTGAGTTAGTAATTAGTACAGTTCGCAAAGTTTAACAAAGTTCGATGTGCCCATCGTAAAATACATGTGAAATGATTTCCCTGCTGTGCCCCAGGGCCCTAGCCTCTCAATGTACTGTGGTCAAGGTTATATTATGTTTCTTAACATACAGAAAAACAATCCAAGTCATTGCACATTGTGATATAGTCGATCACGAACGAGGAAAACTCATTTTCTTTCCGTTACACTGAATCGAACCATTTTCTAACTAATTCCGACTTTAAATTGTCACGTTAAAGTGTAATTTTGAATGTCACAGTCAATTTCCTTAGTAAAGTGTGAGAAAAATATACACAAACTGTTTGTTTTATTTCGTAGCTTTAATAGAGGTAAAATAAGTAGGTACACTAGTTCTAATAACACTATAAAAGTTTGTGTGTAAGTATGTATGTTTGTTACTCAATCACGTAAAAACCGCAGAACCCAATACCATGAAACTCGGTATGTAGATAGCTTTTTATCCCGATATTCTCGCGGGAACGGGACTTAATAAAAATTAATAAAAAGACAAATATTTTCTTCTATGGTTTTCGCGATTTTGCATAATGAAACACTTTATTTATCCGGTTTTATCGCGTTTTTATTCATTATTTGACCCGAGCATTCGCCAACTTTACAGTTGGCTTTTTCAAGGTTGACTCCTAGTCAACCTTGAAAAAGCGATAAAACCGGATAAATAAAGTGTTTTATTAAGACAAATATTGCTCGACATTAGACACAGCACGATCTAGCCCCAAACTAAGCACTAGGCTTGTACTATTGGTACTAGACAACAGATATAATTACATATTATACTTTTTTTTTACATACATAACTACATATATTTGATGCATAGAAACACCCAGACCAGAAACAAATGTTTATTTTTATGCATAAATATTTGCAGCCGGCGCAACCTTCTGCATTGCAGTCGGGCCTTTGCCCACGCGCCACAGAAGCCGTCAAACGTGAGAAACCGCGGTGCGCAACTAGTACCTACATAATCCGCGCTATAATCGTTTCTCGTTGTTTCGTCGTACTTTTGTCGCTCTAAAAAAATAAAGTAATCTATCTATATGTACCTATACTCTATATATGTTTAGTTACTACCTGCGCTCCTCGGTTTCACCCGCGGAAGTGAAAAATAAATAATAGTAAAAATAAATAAATATTGCATGACATTACACGCAGCGCAATCTAGGCCCAAATTAAGCTCTAGGCTTGTACTATGGGTACTAGACAACGGATATACTATATATTATACTTTTTTTGTTGTAAATACATACACACTATACATAGAAAGACACCCAGACCAGATACAAATATTTATTTTTAAGCATAAATATTTGCATCCGGCGGGAATCGAACCCGCAGCCTTCTGCATTGCAGTCAGGCGTTCGCCCGACGCGCCACAGAGGCCGTCAAAAAAACACGTTAACAAGGGCGCGGGCGGCCGAGCGGTTCTCGAGCGGTTGCACTTTTTCGTTAATTACTCGGATTCCACTAAATGGATTTCGATGTAAAGCAGGTGTACCACGGCGTTCCTCGAAAAAAAAACTAAGTATGTATCCAATATTGAAAACCAGATTTCAATCGGATTAGTAGTTTATATTTTATAAGGAACAGACAGAGAAACAGACAGACAGACATGAATTTTAAAAACTATATAATTTTTTTCTACTACTTTTCCTAAGTCCTCTAGACAATTTTTCTTAAATTTACTTCCAAGTACAGACTTTTTGTCCTATATTTATAATAAAGGAAGAGAGTACAAAAAGTCTGTACTTGTAAATGTCTTGGGGACTTAGGAAAAGTAATAGAACAAAATTATCTATTTTATAAATTCATATCTGTCTGTCTGTTTCTCAGTTTGTTCCTTATACAATTAAAAACTAGTAATCCGATTGAAATCTGGTTTTCTATTAGTTAGTTCCATTTTAGAGGAACCTCGTGGTATACTTTACATCGAAATCCAATAAGTAGAACCCGAGTAATGAACGAAAAAGTCGGCTATGCACTATTTCTACGCAGGCGAAGTCGCAGGTAACAGATAGTATTTTTATACTTAGATAATTTTATCAACTTTGGTCTACTAAAACTGGCTTAAATTCAATTAATAAAAACAAAAAACAAAACGATTACCCCCAATTACAACGTGAAATGAATATTAAGTATACCTAATATTTAAATGATTGCAATTAAAAAAAAAGATAAAAACTGATGCAGATGTTTCGGAATATTTTAGTTTAGGTACCTATCTTCCCCCTTTTTTACGTTTTTTTTTTCATACAAAATACATAATTAGGTACCATAGTCCCTTAATTACATCTTACTTCTTACTAATATTATAAACGCGAAAGTTTGTATGTATGTGAGTTTGTTACTCTTTCACGCAAAAACTACTGAGTCGATTGCGATGAAACTTGAAATATAGGTAGCTGGAGACCTGGAATAACACATGGGCTACTTTTTATCCCGATATTCCCGCGGGAACGGGACTTACGCGGGTGAAACCGCGGGGCGCAGCTAGTAATATTATATCCGAGGAGACTCATACCCGGCTTACAAAGTCTGTTTGTCGGTGGTTTATCTATTCGATATCGCTATTGGTTCGATAACTAGCGTCAATGCGTTTCCGAACAGCGGAGTGACAGTGACGGCTTGTCACATGCATAGAAAAACGGAGACAGTTAACTGGAGTTTATCTCATGCAAGGATATCTTTATTGAATCAATAGGTGGAGTTTTGACGAGAATGCGTTGAAGAGATGTGTTGCTAAATTTTCATTTTTGTAAAACTTAGTTCAAATGCGTGTAAATTGTTTAATTTCGGGGCATATTAATCAATTTAGTTTCGTGTAGGTGTACAAGTGTAAATAAAAGTGAAAATCGATGCAAAACATGGACTTTAGCTTAATGTTGTCTCCAAAGCTCCGTGAACAAACATTGTAAAAAATGGCCCCCTTTTTTACAATGATTCCCTCGACTTGACTTTAACTATGACGACTTGACTGTTTCGTTCGATGCAAATTACCTGCAAATATTGATAATACTTGACACTGGCAAATGTCCGAATGGAAAAGCCATATTTCTTTTTGTTTTTGTTGCTCACGGCATTTTAAACATAGAAATATTTTTAGCAAGGATATATATTTCCAAAAAATCCCCATGACAGGATTTGAACCTGCGTCCTTTCGCTAACCAGGCGAATGCTGTAACCACTGAGCTACACAGGAATCACGTGACAAGGTATAATTTTTCGGATATACCTCTCCTCGCCAATTGTTTTACCAACTAAGGCTTGGTTTTAGCGCCATCTACCGGTCAAGCTGTGCAGCTTTTTTGGAAATATATTTCCTTGCTAAAATAAAGAAGAAGAAGAAAAATAAGCATTAGGTAGTGAGAGTTTGTGTCAGATGTTCAGTCTCCTGACGACCTATTGTAACATACGATACATATATGTTTTTACACACTTACTGCTCAACAAAGTAACTTTATTTGACCAAAATGGTCAACGTAAAGCGTGACGTTATTCCCTAGGTGCATAAAGTGCTCATTATGCACCTAGGGCATAAAGTAATTTAAATTTGGAACTAAAGTTCTGGTAGCATACGGCCATTTCGAACTGGCCACTTAGACATAACACATTAAAAAAATAAAAACTGGGCTATTTTTCTTCTATTTTCACGGACGGAAGGGTAAAACAAAAAATTTTGGTTAGAATTGAGCCTCAACTTTTTTTATTTATCAGCTAAGGCCGATGTGTGGTTTCGTCATTTTGATGTAACATTGTTAAATTTAATTAATATAGAGCTGTCAATACATTTCATATACGTTGCATTAATCTATTGTTTTGCTGTTAGTTAAATGCTTATTTTTGTAGCCCTTTTATTTTCTCGCTGTAGATGTGTAAAGTAGAGTATTCACCTCGGTACTAAAGCCTGTCTTTGTCTTGGGCGCTTGAATCCCATGCTTCACTCAGGACTCTACGTACATAACTCCTTTGCTTCGCTCAGGAGTTAAGTTTTTGACACCCTCGCTGCGCTCGGGAGTTAACCCTCTAGAGTCCTTCGTACGCTTTGGATTCAATATGACGCCCGCTATACAAGATGTAACGGGTAAGCCCTTTTAATCCGAAAGGGGGTTGTTCTAGACGTCTAGGCGAACACCTTTTGTTCTACGACTTTTGAAAATTCGAACTTTTTTTTTGAAAATTTTGCGATTATGTTTCACTGGAAAAACAGCTGTTTTTGAAAATAAAGGTAATTGAAGGTTTGATTGTAGTAGACCAAACTAAATGAAAGAACAACATAAGGTCAATGACCTCGAAGTCTAAGAAACAGCTGATTTTCAAGTAAACTTTACACCTAAATTTTTCGAAAAGTACTTCGAATCTTCAAAAGTCGTAGAACAAAAGTTGTTCGCCTAAACGTCTAGAACAACCCCCTTTCGGATTAAAAGGGCTTACCTGTTACATCTTGTATAAGACAGGACTTTAGTACCTCGGTGCATAAACTACTATTACGAGTGTGTAGGTAATCATTTTTATCTTCTTACATCGACGTTTCTATAGAGAAAATAAAAAGTGAAAATTATGAAATTTATCATTATTTGTTTGTTTGTTTTGTTTATTAGAAACATAAAATATAATTACAATACCTATATAATATAAAGTGTCAAGAAACCCAATTAGGTTTGTAATGGATGACACCTGCTTCATTAGTCATAAAATATCAATAGGTATTTCATAACTTAAAAAATAATTACATTAAAATGCTATCTAACATTGATCATTTCCCCATACGTCGAATTAATTAAGCGTCGCAGTACAGAGATATCGACGGAAAGTTCTAGAAGAAACAAAATTCGATTGTACGTTTGTCGCAGGGAAATATGTGTCCCTTTGTGCGATTATAATGTTCAATCTAATCAAGTTTACTGTTCATACATTTTTGACGTTTACGTGGAGTAAGGTCGGAGTAGTGAGAATAATATATTTTGTCACAAGAACTTTCAAAGTTGACCAACAGAAACAAAAAGCGGACTCTGACTTTTCTCCCATTTACGCTAACAATGTTTAAAACCGAATAATAGTAGTTTATGCACCAAGGTACTAAAGCCCTGTCTTATATAGCGGGCGTCATATTGAATCCAAAGCGTACGTAGGACTCTAGAGAGTTAACTCCCCAGCGCAGCGAGGGTGTATAAACTTAACTCCTGAGCGAAGCGAAGGACTTATGTGTTATGTCTAGGTGACCAGTTCGAAATAGCCATATGCTACCAGAATTTTAGTTCCAAAATTAAATTACTTTATGCCCTAGATGCATAATGAGTACTTTATGATATGAGCACCTAGGGAATAAATACTCGCTTTACGTTGACTTTTTTGGTCAAACAAAGTAACTTTGTAGAGCAGTAGGTGTGTAAATTTTACTATTATTAAGTGTATAAGATTTTCGAGTCTAGGTCGCTGATCGCGTTAGTAGGTACACAAAATTATTTTTAACTTAGGTAATATATAAATGGATAAGTATTATGTAAATGTACTTACTTAATAATTAATGTTTTGAATAAATTTCGTTTTAAAAATTACATCTGTAGCTAGATTACATATTATAGCGAAAGCCATAGAGGACACTTCGACGGTTTCAAAACAAAAATTGGCGAAGTCTACTAATAAATAACAAAACCATATGAAAAACGAAAAAACTCACTCGAAATAAACGATTTCATAAGCGATAGATAGATGATATTTATATCAAACACGTATTACATTATGTTTTAGAATTCCTTTTTGCACAAAAACTATAGGCAATAGCTATTTATATCCTAGCCTAGCTTTGGTATTTCTCGCCAATTACCTACCGTCAAGTTTTTATAACATAATTTTATTAGTTACACCATTGGACTGCAAAATAAATTAAATCTATTCGACGACGAGCTAGTGGTTCTTAAAATATTTTTATGAACCACTAGCTGCGCCCGCGTAAGTCCCATTCTCGCTACAATATCGGGATAAAAAGTAGTCTATGTGCTAATCCAGGTCCCCAGCTACCTATATTTTTGATGTATTAGGTAGCTATAATAGTAGTTTTGATTTGAGCGCGTTTGAAAGTATGTTTTTATGTTGTAAACAAGTGTAGACTGTCGTACAGGTCCTCCTAGTACAGTCTACCAATCTCAAGAATTGATTGTCACCATATCTTGCCTAACAATAATACTAAAATTTATTTTGAACGTTAATGTAGATTAAGTATTTTTAGTGTAAATTTTATGTTTTATTGGGAAATAAATAAATTTATTATTATTATATTCCAAGTTTCATCGCAATCAGTTCAGTAGTTTTTGCGTGATTAAAAGTAACAAACACACATATACACTTTCACACAAACATACACATACTCACAAACTTTCAGCTTTATAATATTAGTAGTATAGGAAAGGATTTTAAGTTAAGAATATATAGATAGATATACAAATAAAATTGATGCACGCGTTTTTTTTTAAATATTTTCCTATAATGAGCAAAATCAAAACAGGAAAAAAGAGCTCTAAATAGGTACTAAAACTGGTTTTTGCAACGAATTACTTTACTGAATACCTAATGCAATGATTCAGGGATTGGTAGAATGTGAAGGTGTGTGTTACACACCCACCTAGGTCTAGACTTTGGGATCATTCTCAGTAGTTCCAGTGGATATGTATTCAATGGAACTACTGAGACTTATTCCACAAACAAATGCAATGGAAGACCCTAAAGCAAACGTTGACCGGCACAACTAAGTACCTACAATAGCTTCGTCCCGCGGTTTCATCCTCGTAAGTAAACTTGCTATCGAAACTATTGATACACTTGCGCCCCAGTAGGTGTTGAGACTTTGGGTTGTTGGGGGCCCAGTGCCAGAGTATTTTTGAGGGAGTTATCGGGACGTCTGATCGAGGCGACCGGTGATCCCAGAGCTGGCGGGTTTCTTTTTCAGCGAGTTAGTCTCGCTTTACAGAGTGGGAATGCTGCCAGCATCTTGGGAACGATGCCTCGTGAGGGCGTCGACGATGGCTTCTTATTATTTAAGTGTGTATGTTATCTAACTAATATTATGAACGCGAAAGTTTGTGTGTATGAAAGTATATATGTGACTTTGTTACTCTTTCACGCAAAAAATACTGAACCGATTGCGATGCAACTTGGAATATAGGTAGCTGGGGACTTTTTATCCCGATATTCCTGTGGAAACGGGACTTACGCGGGTGAAGCCGCGGGGCGCAGCTAGTATAAGTATAATATGTTAATTATTGTATTTGTATTGTACTTAATTTTTGTGTGTTTTTTTAAATAATTTATTTGTTTCAAGCCAACAGATTAAAAATGTTTTCTATTCTATTCTATTTGAAAATAAACTCATTTTTCTAAATTACACCTATCGATATTAAAGATGACTTTCGACGTCAATAACCAATAATTAATCTATCGATAGTTCGGCAACACTAGTCGTACAATAACTTATACCTATTTATATATGAATCAGGTACTACATAGTTAGGTACTACGAATGTTGATAAATTTACATAAGAGGTAGGTTTCCTCGGTTTGGGAATTACCGGAGTTAGGTTTATCCTCTTCAAATTCGAATCTGAAGGATGTTCAAATAGAAAGTAAGCAAATAGACCGTCGAAGTCGGCACCGTTTATTTCGGATGCAAATATAAATAATACCTTTAAACGACTTTTAAAAATAATTTCTTCTATGGTTTTCGCGATTTTACAGAATCGGGCCACTGAACTTTCACTAACTTTACAGATTATTTTTTTTCAAGGTTGACTGAGATGTAATTCGTCTATTTTAATATTCTAAAAAAATAATATAATAATAAAATAAAAATCTATACTTACTTATAATTAAATCGTAACTAAGCGGTGTCTGTTTTTTAAAAGATATTTTGAAAAACCTATTTTTAGGTGTATGTACTAACGTAACAGACCCTATTTCCGTGTTTAACTTTTTGTTTGTTTGTCCGTTTGTCTGTTCGTCTGTGCGTTTGTGCGCGCTAATCTCGGAAACGGCTGGACCGATTTCAATGAAATTTGGTATGCAGATAGCTTAAGACTTCGATTAACATATAGGCTACTTCCTATCCGGATATCAAGTCGGGATATTCGGATATCCGGATAAAACATAAAAATTGCGTAATTTCGTTGTTTTTGAATAATCGGCATCCATCGTCATCCATCGTCATCGATCGTCATCCATCGTCCTCATCACTTACTGACATACAATTTTTTTCTAACTTCACCTGATGATCAGTACTTCCCTGGTCGTCCGTTTAATAAATAAATATTTGTGTTTAAGTAAAGATACTTAGGATAAGTATGCAAATTAGGAAGAAACCTTATATGAAAGCGAATATTTAAAAGGTCAAAAATCCTAAACCTCCTGAGCTTTAAACCTATATAACTTTTTTGTTATATTTTTAAAAGTGTTTCCTACACTTGGATAACTATACTTAAAGAAATGCTTTCCAAAAATTGCGCCCCCGACAGGACTTGAACCTGCATCTCTGGGAATCCGTTCCAGCGCCTTTCCAATTTGGCCACGGATGCATGTTCAATCGAGTCGAAATTAAGGATTGCATTTCTTATTGTTTTTTCGTTTTTGGAGGCACGTAGCGCCATCTACTGACAACATTTGCAGACTGCCAGCTTGAACTATTCTATTTTCATAGAATTAAATTCAACGTTGAGATGTTGCTTCCGATCAACCGTTTTTGTTATATTTTTAAAAGTGTTTCCTACACTTGGATAACTATACTTAAAGAAATGCTTTCCAAAAATTTCGCACCCGACAGGACTTGAACCTGCATCTCTGGGAATCCGTTCCAGCGCCTTTCCAATTTGGCCACGGATGCATGTTCAATCGAGTCGAAATTAAGGATTGCATTTCTTATTGTTTTTTCGTTTTTGGAGGCACGTAGCGCCATCTACTGACAACATTTGCAGACTGCCAGCTTGAACTATTCTATTTTCATAGAATTAAATTCAACGTTGAGATGTTGCTTCCGATCAACCGTTTTTGTTATATTTTTAAAAGTGTTTCCTACACTTGGATAACTATACTTAAAGAAATGCTTTCCAAAAATTTCGCACCCGACAGGACTTGAACCTGCATCTCTGGGAATCCGTTCCAGCGCCTTTCCAATTTGGCCACGGATGCATGTTCAATCGAGTCGAAATTAAGGATTGCATTTCTTATTGTTTTTTCGTTTTTGGAGGCACGTAGCGCCATCTACTGACAACATTTGCAGACTGCCAGCTTGAACTATTCTATTTTCATAGAATTAAATTCAACGTTGAGATGTTGCTTCCGATCAACCGTTTTTGTTATATTTTTAAAAGTGTTTCCTACACTTGGATAACTATACTTAAAGAAATGCTTTCCAAAAATTTCGCACCCGACAGGACTTGAACCTGCATCTCTGGGAATCCGTTCCAGCGCCTTTCCAATTTGGCCACGGATGCATGTTCAATCGAGTCGAAATTAAGGATTGCATTTCTTATTGTTTTTTCGTTTTTGGAGGCACGTAGCGCCATCTACTGACAACATTTGCAGACTGCCAGCTTGAACTATTCTATTTTCATAGAATTAAATTCAACGTTGAGATGTTGCTTCCGATCAACCGTTTTTGTTATATTTTTAAAAGTGTTTCCTACACTTGGATAACTATACTTAAAGAAATGCTTTCCAAAAATTTCGCACCCGACAGGACTTGAACCTGCATCTCTGGGAATCCGTTCCAGCGCCTTTCCAATTTGGCCACGGATGCATGTTCAATCGAGTCGAAATTAAGGATTGCATTTCTTATTGTTTTTTCGTTTTTGGAGGCACGTAGCGCCATCTACTGACAACATTTGCAGACTGCCAGCTTGAACTATTCTATTTTCATAGAATTAAATTCAACGTTGAGATGTTGCTTCCGATCAACCGTTTTTGTTATATTTTTAAAAGTGTTTCCTACACTTGGATAACTATACTTAAAGAAATGCTTTCCAAAAATTTCGCACCCGACAGGACTTGAACCTGCATCTCTGGGAATCCGTTCCAGCGCCTTTCCAATTTGGCCACGGATGCATGTTCAATCGAGTCGAAATTAAGGATTGCATTTCTTATTGTTTTTTCGTTTTTGGAGGCACGTAGCGCCATCTACTGACAACATTTGCAGACTGCCAGCTTGAACTATTCTATTTTCATAGAATTAAATTCAACGTTGAGATGTTGCTTCCGATCAACCGTTTTTGTTATATTTTTAAAAGTGTTTCCTACACTTGGATAACTATACTTAAAGAAATGCTTTCCAAAAATTTCGCACCCGACAGGACTTGAACCTGCATCTCTGGGAATCCGTTCCAGCGCCTTTCCAATTTGGCCACGGATGCATGTTCAATCGAGTCGAAATTAAGGATTGCATTTCTTATTGTTTTTTCGTTTTTGGAGGCACGTAGCGCCATCTACTGACAACATTTGCAGACTGCCAGCTTGAACTATTCTATTTTCATAGAATTAAATTCAACGTTGAGATGTTGCTTCCGATCAACCGTTTTTGTTATATTTTTAAAAGTGTTTCCTACACTTGGATAACTATACTTAAAGAAATGCTTTCCAAAAATTTCGCACCCGACAGGACTTGAACCTGCATCTCTGGGAATCCGTTCCAGCGCCTTTCCAATTTGGCCACGGATGCATGTTCAATCGAGTCGAAATTAAGGATTGCATTTCTTATTGTTTTTTCGTTTTTGGAGGCACGTAGCGCCATCTACTGACAACATTTGCAGACTGCCAGCTTGAACTATTCTATTTTCATAGAATTAAATTCAACGTTGAGATGTTGCTTCCGATCAACCGTTTTTGTTATATTTTTAAAAGTGTTTCCTACACTTGGATAACTATACTTAAAGAAATGCTTTCCAAAAATTTCGCACCCGACAGGACTTGAACCTGCATCTCTGGGAATCCGTTCCAGCGCCTTTCCAATTTGGCCACGGATGCATGTTCAATCGAGTCGAAATTAAGGATTGCATTTCTTATTGTTTTTTCGTTTTTGGAGGCACGTAGCGCCATCTACTGACAACATTTGCAGACTGCCAGCTTGAACTATTCTATTTTCATAGAATTAAATTCAACGTTGAGATGTTGCTTCCGATCAACCGTTTTTGTTATATTTTTAAAAGTGTTTCCTACACTTGGATAACTATACTTAAAGAAATGCTTTCCAAAAATTTCGCACCCGACAGGACTTGAACCTGCATCTCTGGGAATCCGTTCCAGCGCCTTTCCAATTTGGCCACGGATGCATGTTCAATCGAGTCGAAATTAAGGATTGCATTTCTTATTGTTTTTTCGTTTTTGGAGGCACGTAGCGCCATCTACTGACAACATTTGCAGACTGCCAGCTTGAACTATTCTATTTTCATAGAATTAAATTCAACGTTGAGATGTTGCTTCCGATCAACCGTTTTTGTTATATTTTTAAAAGTGTTTCCTACACTTGGATAACTATACTTAAAGAAATGCTTTCCAAAAATTTCGCACCCGACAGGACTTGAACCTGCATCTCTGGGAATCCGTTCCAGCGCCTTTCCAATTTGGCCACGGATGCATGTTCAATCGAGTCGAAATTAAGGATTGCATTTCTTATTGTTTTTTCGTTTTTGGAGGCACGTAGCGCCATCTACTGACAACATTTGCAGACTGCCAGCTTGAACTATTCTATTTTCATAGAATTAAATTCAACGTTGAGATGTTGCTTCCGATCAACCGTTTTTGTTATATTTTTAAAAGTGTTTCCTACACTTGGATAACTATACTTAAAGAAATGCTTTCCAAAAATTTCGCACCCGACAGGACTTGAACCTGCATCTCTGGGAATCCGTTCCAGCGCCTTTCCAATTTGGCCACGGATGCATGTTCAATCGAGTCGAAATTAAGGATTGCATTTCTTATTGTTTTTTCGTTTTTGGAGGCACGTAGCGCCATCTACTGACAACATTTGCAGACTGCCAGCTTGAACTATTCTATTTTCATAGAATTAAATTCAACGTTGAGATGTTGCTTCCGATCAACCGTTTTTGTTATATTTTTAAAAGTGTTTCCTACACTTGGATAACTATACTTAAAGAAATGCTTTCCAAAAATTTCGCACCCGACAGGACTTGAACCTGCATCTCTGGGAATCCGTTCCAGCGCCTTTCCAATTTGGCCACGGATGCATGTTCAATCGAGTCGAAATTAAGGATTGCATTTCTTATTGTTTTTTCGTTTTTGGAGGCACGTAGCGCCATCTACTGACAACATTTGCAGACTGCCAGCTTGAACTATTCTATTTTCATAGAATTAAATTCAACGTTGAGATGTTGCTTCCGATCAACCGTTTTTGTTATATTTTTAAAAGTGTTTCCTACACTTGGATAACTATACTTAAAGAAATGCTTTCCAAAAATTTCGCACCCGACAGGACTTGAACCTGCATCTCTGGGAATCCGTTCCAGCGCCTTTCCAATTTGGCCACGGATGCATGTTCAATCGAGTCGAAATTAAGGATTGCATTTCTTATTGTTTTTTCGTTTTTGGAGGCACGTAGCGCCATCTACTGACAACATTTGCAGACTGCCAGCTTGAACTATTCTATTTTCATAGAATTAAATTCAACGTTGAGATGTTGCTTCCGATCAACCGTTTTTGTTATATTTTTAAAAGTGTTTCCTACACTTGGATAACTATACTTAAAGAAATGCTTTCCAAAAATTTCGCACCCGACAGGACTTGAACCTGCATCTCTGGGAATCCGTTCCAGCGCCTTTCCAATTTGGCCACGGATGCATGTTCAATCGAGTCGAAATTAAGGATTGCATTTCTTATTGTTTTTTCGTTTTTGGAGGCACGTAGCGCCATCTACTGACAACATTTGCAGACTGCCAGCTTGAACTATTCTATTTTCATAGAATTAAATTCAACGTTGAGATGTTGCTTCCGATCAACCGTTTTTGTTATATTTTTAAAAGTGTTTCCTACACTTGGATAACTATACTTAAAGAAATGCTTTCCAAAAATTTCGCACCCGACAGGACTTGAACCTGCATCTCTGGGAATCCGTTCCAGCGCCTTTCCAATTTGGCCACGGATGCATGTTCAATCGAGTCGAAATTAAGGATTGCATTTCTTATTGTTTTTTCGTTTTTGGAGGCACGTAGCGCCATCTACTGACAACATTTGCAGACTGCCAGCTTGAACTATTCTATTTTCATAGAATTAAATTCAACGTTGAGATGTTGCTTCCGATCAACCGTTTTTGTTATATTTTTAAAAGTGTTTCCTACACTTGGATAACTATACTTAAAGAAATGCTTTCCAAAAATTTCGCACCCGACAGGACTTGAACCTGCATCTCTGGGAATCCGTTCCAGCGCCTTTCCAATTTGGCCACGGATGCATGTTCAATCGAGTCGAAATTAAGGATTGCATTTCTTATTGTTTTTTCGTTTTTGGAGGCACGTAGCGCCATCTACTGACAACATTTGCAGACTGCCAGCTTGAACTATTCTATTTTCATAGAATTAAATTCAACGTTGAGATGTTGCTTCCGATCAACCGTTTTTGTTATATTTTTAAAAGTGTTTCCTACACTTGGATAACTATACTTAAAGAAATGCTTTCCAAAAATTTCGCACCCGACAGGACTTGAACCTGCATCTCTGGGAATCCGTTCCAGCGCCTTTCCAATTTGGCCACGGATGCATGTTCAATCGAGTCGAAATTAAGGATTGCATTTCTTATTGTTTTTTCGTTTTTGGAGGCACGTAGCGCCATCTACTGACAACATTTGCAGACTGCCAGCTTGAACTATTCTATTTTCATAGAATTAAATTCAACGTTGAGATGTTGCTTCCGATCAACCGTTTTTGTTATATTTTTAAAAGTGTTTCCTACACTTGGATAACTATACTTAAAGAAATGCTTTCCAAAAATTTCGCACCCGACAGGACTTGAACCTGCATCTCTGGGAATCCGTTCCAGCGCCTTTCCAATTTGGCCACGGATGCATGTTCAATCGAGTCGAAATTAAGGATTGCATTTCTTATTGTTTTTTCGTTTTTGGAGGCACGTAGCGCCATCTACTGACAACATTTGCAGACTGCCAGCTTGAACTATTCTATTTTCATAGAATTAAATTCAACGTTGAGATGTTGCTTCCGATCAACCGTTTTTGTTATATTTTTAAAAGTGTTTCCTACACTTGGATAACTATACTTAAAGAAATGCTTTCCAAAAATTTCGCACCCGACAGGACTTGAACCTGCATCTCTGGGAATCCGTTCCAGCGCCTTTCCAATTTGGCCACGGATGCATGTTCAATCGAGTCGAAATTAAGGATTGCATTTCTTATTGTTTTTTCGTTTTTGGAGGCACGTAGCGCCATCTACTGACAACATTTGCAGACTGCCAGCTTGAACTATTCTATTTTCATAGAATTAAATTCAACGTTGAGATGTTGCTTCCGATCAACCGTTTTTGTTATATTTTTAAAAGTGTTTCCTACACTTGGATAACTATACTTAAAGAAATGCTTTCCAAAAATTTTTCGCACCCGACAGGACTTGAACCTGCATCTCTGGGAATCCGTTCCAGCGCCTTTCCAATTTGGCCACGGATGCATGTTCAATCGAACATGCATCCAATCGAGTCGAAATTAAGGATTGCATTTCTTATTGTTTTTTCGTTTTTGGAGGCACGTAGCGCCATCTACTGACAACATTTGCAGACTGCCAGCTTGAACTATTCTATTTTCATAGAATTAAATTCAACGTTGAGATGTTGCTTCCGATCAACCGTTTTTGTTATATTTTTAAAAGTGTTTCCTACACTTGGATAACTATACTTAAAGAAATGCTTTCCAAAAATTTCGCACCCGACAGGACTTGAACCTGCATCTCTGGGAATCCGTTCCAGCGCCTTTCCAATTTGGCCACGGATGCATGTTCAATCGAGTCGAAATTAAGGATTGCATTTCTTATTGTTTTTTCGTTTTTTCGTTTTTGCTTTCCAAAAAATTTTTGGAAAGCATTTCTTTAAGTATAGTTATCCAAGTGTAGGAAACACTTTTAAAAATATAACAAAAACGGTTGATCGGAAGCAACATCTCAACGTTGAATTTAATTCTATGAAAATAGAATAGTTCAAGCTGGCAGTCTGCAAATGTTGTCAGTAGATGGCGCTACGTGCCTCCAAAAACGAAAAAACAATAAGAAATGCAATCCTTAATTTCGACTCGATTGAACATGCATCCGTGGCCAAATTGGAAAGGCGCTGGAACGGATTCCCAGAGATGCAGGTTCAAGTCCTGTCGGGTGCGAAATTTTTGGAAAGCATTTCTTTAAGTATAGTTATCCAAGTGTAGGAAACACTTTTAAAAATATAACAAAAACGGTTGATCGGAAGCAACATCTCAACGTTGAATTTAATTCTATGAAAATAGAATAGTTCAAGCTGGCAGTCTGCAAATGTTGTCAGTAGATGGCGCTACGTGCCTCCAAAAACGAAAAAACAATAAGAAATGCAATCCTTAATTTCGACTCGATTGAACATGCATCCGTGGCCAAATTGGAAAGGCGCTGGAACGGATTCCCAGAGATGCAGGTTCAAGTCCTGTCGGGTGCGAAATTTTTGGAAAGCATTTCTTTAAGTATAGTTATCCAAGTGTAGGAAACACTTTTAAAAATATAACAAAAACGGTTGATCGGAAGCAACATCTCAACGTTGAATTTAATTCTATGAAAATAGAATAGTTCAAGCTGGCAGTCTGCAAATGTTGTCAGTAGATGGCGCTACGTGCCTCCAAAAACGAAAAAACAATAAGAAATGCAATCCTTAATTTCGACTCGATTGAACATGCATCCGTGGCCAAATTGGAAAGGCGCTGGAACGGATTCCCAGAGATGCAGGTTCAAGTCCTGTCGGGTGCGAAATTTTTGGAAAGCATTTCTTTAAGTATAGTTATCCAAGTGTAGGAAACACTTTTAAAAATATAACAAAAACGGTTGATCGGAAGCAACATCTCAACGTTGAATTTAATTCTATGAAAATAGAATAGTTCAAGCTGGCAGTCTGCAAATGTTGTCAGTAGATGGCGCTACGTGCCTCCAAAAACGAAAAAACAATAAGAAATGCAATCCTTAATTTCGACTCGATTGAACATGCATCCGTGGCCAAATTGGAAAGGCGCTGGAACGGATTCCCAGAGATGCAGGTTCAAGTCCTGTCGGGTGCGAAATTTTTGGAAAGCATTTCTTTAAGTATAGTTATCCAAGTGTAGGAAACACTTTTAAAAATATAACAAAAACGGTTGATCGGAAGCAACATCTCAACGTTGAATTTAATTCTATGAAAATAGAATAGTTCAAGCTGGCAGTCTGCAAATGTTGTCAGTAGATGGCGCTACGTGCCTCCAAAAACGAAAAAACAATAAGAAATGCAATCCTTAATTTCGACTCGATTGAACATGCATCCGTGGCCAAATTGGAAAGGCGCTGGAACGGATTCCCAGAGATGCAGGTTCAAGTCCTGTCGGGTGCGAAATTTTTGGAAAGCATTTCTTTAAGTATAGTTATCCAAGTGTAGGAAACACTTTTAAAAATATAACAAAAACGGTTGATCGGAAGCAACATCTCAACGTTGAATTTAATTCTATGAAAATAGAATAGTTCAAGCTGGCAGTCTGCAAATGTTGTCAGT
Source organism: Idaea dimidiata (assembly GCA_949358125.1). NCBI lineage: Eukaryota > Metazoa > Arthropoda > Insecta > Lepidoptera > Geometridae > Idaea > Idaea dimidiata. Next base: position 2,142,431 of record OX442340.1, read on the forward strand.
AGATGGCGCTACGTGCCTCCAAAAACGAAAAAACAATAAGAAATGCAATCCTTAATTTCGACTCGATTGAACATGCATCCGTGGCCAAATTGGAAAGGCGCTGGAACGGATTCCCAGAGATGCAGGTTCAAGTCCTGTCGGGTGCGAAATTTTTGGAAAGCATTTCTTTAAGTATAGTTATCCAAGTGTAGGAAACACTTTTAAAAATATAACAAAAACGGTTGATCGGAAGCAACATCTCAACGTTGAATTTAATTCTATGAAAATAGAATAGTTCAAGCTGGCAGTCTGCAAATGTTGTCAGTAGATGGCGCTACGTGCCTCCAAAAACGAAAAAACAATAAGAAATGCAATCCTTAATTTCGACTCGATTGAACATGCATCCGTGGCCAAATTGGAAAGGCGCTGGAACGGATTCCCAGAGATGCAGGTTCAAGTCCTGTCGGGTGCGAAATTTTTGGAAAGCATTTCTTTAAGTATAGTTATCCAAGTGTAGGAAACACTTTTAAAAATATAACAAAAACGGTTGATCGGAAGCAACATCTCAACGTTGAATTTAATTCTATGAAAATAGAATAGTTCAAGCTGGCAGTCTGCAAATGTTGTCAGTAGATGGCGCTACGTGCCTCCAAAAACGAAAAAACAATAAGAAATGCAATCCTTAATTTCGACTCGATTGAACATGCATCCGTGGCCAAATTGGAAAGGCGCTGGAACGGATTCCCAGAGATGCAGGTTCAAGTCCTGTCGGGTGCGAAATTTTTGGAAAGCATTTCTTTAAGTATAGTTATCCAAGTGTAGGAAACACTTTTAAAAATATAACAAAAACGGTTGATCGGAAGCAACATCTCAACGTTGAATTTAATTCTATGAAAATAGAATAGTTCAAGCTGGCAGTCTGCAAATGTTGTCAGTAGATGGCGCTACGTGCCTCCAAAAACGAAAAAACAATAAGAAATGCAATCCTTAATTTCGACTCGATTGAACATGCATCCGTGGCCAAATTGGAAAGGCGCTGGAACGGATTCCCAGAGATGCAGGTTCAAGTCCTGTCGGGTGCGAAATTTTTGGAAAGCATTTCTTTAAGTATAGTTATCCAAGTGTAGGAAACACTTTTAAAAATATAACAAAAACGGTTGATCGGAAGCAACATCTCAACGTTGAATTTAATTCTATGAAAATAGAATAGTTCAAGCTGGCAGTCTGCAAATGTTGTCAGTAGATGGCGCTACGTGCCTCCAAAAACGAAAAAACAATAAGAAATGCAATCCTTAATTTCGACTCGATTGAACATGCATCCGTGGCCAAATTGGAAAGGCGCTGGAACGGATTCCCAGAGATGCAGGTTCAAGTCCTGTCGGGTGCGAAATTTTTGGAAAGCATTTCTTTAAGTATAGTTATCCAAGTGTAGGAAACACTTTTAAAAATATAACAAAAACGGTTGATCGGAAGCAACATCTCAACGTTGAATTTAATTCTATGAAAATAGAATAGTTCAAGCTGGCAGTCTGCAAATGTTGTCAGTAGATGGCGCTACGTGCCTCCAAAAACGAAAAAACAATAAGAAATGCAATCCTTAATTTCGACTCGATTGAACATGCATCCGTGGCCAAATTGGAAAGGCGCTGGAACGGATTCCCAGAGATGCAGGTTCAAGTCCTGTCGGGTGCGAAATTTTTGGAAAGCATTTCTTTAAGTATAGTTATCCAAGTGTAGGAAACACTTTTAAAAATATAACAAAAACGGTTGATCGGAAGCAACATCTCAACGTTGAATTTAATTCTATGAAAATAGAATAGTTCAAGCTGGCAGTCTGCAAATGTTGTCAGTAGATGGCGCTACGTGCCTCCAAAAACGAAAAAACAATAAGAAATGCAATCCTTAATTTCGACTCGATTGAACATGCATCCGTGGCCAAATTGGAAAGGCGCTGGAACGGATTCCCAGAGATGCAGGTTCAAGTCCTGTCGGGTGCGAAATTTTTGGAAAGCATTTCTTTAAGTATAGTTATCCAAGTGTAGGAAACACTTTTAAAAATATAACAAAAACGGTTGATCGGAAGCAACATCTCAACGTTGAATTTAATTCTATGAAAATAGAATAGTTCAAGCTGGCAGTCTGCAAATGTTGTCAGTAGATGGCGCTACGTGCCTCCAAAAACGAAAAAACAATAAGAAATGCAATCCTTAATTTCGACTCGATTGAACATGCATCCGTGGCCAAATTGGAAAGGCGCTGGAACGGATTCCCAGAGATGCAGGTTCAAGTCCTGTCGGGTGCGAAATTTTTGGAAAGCATTTCTTTAAGTATAGTTATCCAAGTGTAGGAAACACTTTTAAAAATATAACAAAAACGGTTGATCGGAAGCAACATCTCAACGTTGAATTTAATTCTATGAAAATAGAATAGTTCAAGCTGGCAGTCTGCAAATGTTGTCAGTAGATGGCGCTACGTGCCTCCAAAAACGAAAAAACAATAAGAAATGCAATCCTTAATTTCGACTCGATTGAACATGCATCCGTGGCCAAATTGGAAAGGCGCTGGAACGGATTCCCAGAGATGCAGGTTCAAGTCCTGTCGGGTGCGAAATTTTTGGAAAGCATTTCTTTAAGTATAGTTATCCAAGTGTAGGAAACACTTTTAAAAATATAACAAAAACGGTTGATCGGAAGCAACATCTCAACGTTGAATTTAATTCTATGAAAATAGAATAGTTCAAGCTGGCAGTCTGCAAATGTTGTCAGTAGATGGCGCTACGTGCCTCCAAAAACGAAAAAACAATAAGAAATGCAATCCTTAATTTCGACTCGATTGAACATGCATCCGTGGCCAAATTGGAAAGGCGCTGGAACGGATTCCCAGAGATGCAGGTTCAAGTCCTGTCGGGTGCGAAATTTTTGGAAAGCATTTCTTTAAGTATAGTTATCCAAGTGTAGGAAACACTTTTAAAAATATAACAAAAACGGTTGATCGGAAGCAACATCTCAACGTTGAATTTAATTCTATGAAAATAGAATAGTTCAAGCTGGCAGTCTGCAAATGTTGTCAGTAGATGGCGCTACGTGCCTCCAAAAACGAAAAAACAATAAGAAATGCAATCCTTAATTTCGACTCGATTGAACATGCATCCGTGGCCAAATTGGAAAGGCGCTGGAACGGATTCCCAGAGATGCAGGTTCAAGTCCTGTCGGGTGCGAAATTTTTGGAAAGCATTTCTTTAAGTATAGTTATCCAAGTGTAGGAAACACTTTTAAAAATATAACAAAAACGGTTGATCGGAAGCAACATCTCAACGTTGAATTTAATTCTATGAAAATAGAATAGTTCAAGCTGGCAGTCTGCAAATGTTGTCAGTAGATGGCGCTACGTGCCTCCAAAAACGAAAAAACAATAAGAAATGCAATCCTTAATTTCGACTCGATTGAACATGCATCCGTGGCCAAATTGGAAAGGCGCTGGAACGGATTCCCAGAGATGCAGGTTCAAGTCCTGTCGGGTGCGAAATTTTTGGAAAGCATTTCTTTAAGTATAGTTATCCAAGTGTAGGAAACACTTTTAAAAATATAACAAAAACGGTTGATCGGAAGCAACATCTCAACGTTGAATTTAATTCTATGAAAATAGAATAGTTCAAGCTGGCAGTCTGCAAATGTTGTCAGTAGATGGCGCTACGTGCCTCCAAAAACGAAAAAACAATAAGAAATGCAATCCTTAATTTCGACTCGATTGAACATGCATCCGTGGCCAAATTGGAAAGGCGCTGGAACGGATTCCCAGAGATGCAGGTTCAAGTCCTGTCGGGTGCGAAATTTTTGGAAAGCATTTCTTTAAGTATACCTATATAACTTTATAAAAATATTAGATTACAGCTAATTTAAACATTATCAAGTTACATCTCTCAAAGGTACTGTAATAAATATCCAAAAATGTAATCTCAGCCTCCAACGGCATCTTTATTTATAGAAACATATACTTTTTATCATTTGAACATCTTATATCTATATATCTTATTTGTTTTAAAAAGATTGGTCGAGATAAATATGTACCTGACTACAAAATGCTTCAGTCAGCCAGCATCAAGGATCAGATAAAGAAATTACATCAGAAAAATATTTATAGAACAACTTTTGTATAGTATTTTGACATCTAATGCAACATTTCTGCAATAGTGTGACCAATCCTACTATTAATAGCTAGTCTGCAATAGTGTGACCAATCCTACTATTAATAGCTAGTCTGCAATAGTGTGACCAATCCTACTATTAATAGCTAGTCTGCAATAGTGTGACCAATCCTACTATTAATAGCTAGTCTGCAATAGTGTGACCAATCCTACTATTAATAGCTAGTCTGCAATAGTGTGACCAATCCTACTATTAATAGCTAGTCTGCAATAGTGTGACCAATCCTACTATTAATAGCTAGTCTGCAATAGTGTGACTAATCCTACTATTAATAGCTAGTCTGCAATAGTGTGACCAATCCTACTATTAATACTCGTAGCTAGGTGTGCCTCGAGGATTTACTCGTGTAGTTCTTGTTCCAGGGGGACTAGGGAAATAAAAATAACCGGGGCTTCTATAACATCCAGGTTAACTTTGTCAGTTTTTGGGGCTATTTTGGGGCTCAATTTAACTTAAATTAAATTTAAATTGTAATACATAATTAACTAGGTATAAGAATTAGCAAAATTTGATAATTAAGATAAAAATCAGACTTTGGTCACATATTTTGGTAAGTAAATTTATGGGATAAAAATAGTACTTAATTACTTAAAAGTAAAAAATAACAGTACATCAAGGGTCTTTTGGCTTTCCTCGGGGAGTTTGACACATTGTTCTATTACGTAAAAAAAACCAAAGGAATACGCCCAAAAATGTCTTGAAACCTGTATAAAGTAGCCCTTTACGGTTCTACGAGTACATAGGCGGAAAATAAACATATTTTAATTTGAATTTAGGTTTTTTTTTCTACCTCATTTTCCTAAAGGTTAGGTAGCTCACTTTATAAAAACCGCTTTAATACGCATTATTTATTTTGATAATGAAATATTTATAACGTAAATGTTTAACATCTGATTTTCTCAGCTACAATGGAAACTTCACAAGTCGTAAGGAATCGAGTAAAAGATAAGATAAGCCCGTATTATTCGTAATACTGTACTGAAATTAACAATGTTAGCAAACACAAACCTGCCAAGTGTTAGTTGGACCTACGCACGAAAGGTTCCGTGATAAACTTTTTAAATTCACACGATTTGTTAACATAATTACATTTTACCGGGTCTTAATCGCGTAATATTATTTATTTTCTTACCTCGACGTTTCGATCATGTTACAATGATCTTGGTCGCGAGGGGACACTTGCCGAGGTAAGAAAATAAAGGTAAATAACAATACGCGACCCGAGACCCGGTAAAATGTAAATATGCACTTAAATATTTACTTGATGTTTTTAGTGACAACAAAAATAAATCCATTCATTTTTATATGACACTATTTTTAAATTTGTGTAACTAAAGTATTTTATTTCTCCAACAGCGTGTACTTATAGAAATTGTAGAAAGTAATATAACCTACCTAATAAATAACCTTCACCTAACCGTTAAGTTTAACCGCAAAACTAACTCTCATTCATACGCCGAAATGGCAGAACAGCGGCCCTAGCTAAAATTCTTATCGAATAACGAAAACGCCAATCGACAGATTTTTTTGTATAAATTGACATAAGGTCACGCTTGATTTTTCGCGAGCATGTCAATTTAATACAAAAAAATCTGTCGATTGGCGTTTTCGTTATTCGATAAGAATTTCGGCTAGAGCCGCAGGTCAGCTAGACCAAAATTTGTATTAGACCTAACATCCTATGTTGCATGAATAAATAATTTGAATCTGTGAAAATTTCAACTGTCGTCTAGCTATCACGGTTCATGAGATACAGTCTGGTGACAGACCGACATATAGATATGAACAGTGGAATCTTAGTAAATGAGCTCCGTCTTTACCCTTTGGGCACGGAACTCTAAAAACAAGATAACCTGATATAGGTAGATAGGTACTTATAAAACGATTGTACGAAAACATGCTTTAAAATTAAATGAAATTTAAGATACATTTAAGCTACTTCTTCTTCTTTTCGAATTCGCTAGTTAAAGTTAAAGTTTAAACTGTGTGGTTTTGCAGTTAGCCCTACAACAGGCCCTTTGTGTGTGATTTGATTATGCGTTTTTGACATTTTGCGAACACTAATATATCTTGACATTTTGCGTGTTTGACATTTTGCGAACACTAATATATCTTGACATTTTGCGTGTTTGACTTTTTGCGTGTGATTCGTGACAAACCGTGGGTTTCCTCACGATGTTTTTCTTCACCGTAAGAGTGATGTTAAAAGCGCACATATTTTTTTCTTACAGAAAAAGACAATGGCACGCGGCCGGGATTCGAAACTACGAACTACGGAATAAAAATCGGGGTATCTATCACTACACCGCTCTAACTAGCTGCTAATAAGGATAATAAATATTTCGTAAATTTGTTTTTATTGCTCAAGGCATATTTACTAGAAATATTTTTAAAGGAAAAATTCAGCTCGGGCACATTCGGCTCGGGGAACTTGCGTGGCCGAGCGGTATAGGCACTGGAATATTGATCCAGGGACGCGAGTTCAAATCTCGCCGCAAGTGAATTTTTGAAGATGAATTTTTCCTTTAAAAATATTTCTAAGGATAATAAAGTTTAACTTCAAAACAAAAATTCATTAACTATATTAAAAATTAATATTTAGTTTTTAGTCACGATACCCGACTAGTATCACTACGTATCATGCGGTCTGCCGCGTGCAAAGAACACCTCCCTCCTCCCGCTCCTTGCATGCGGCAGAAAAATTCATTAAGGACGCGACTCATGTGAAATCCCTTCCGATTGAATAGTTTTCTTCATAACCGGTATCAAATAGATCTTGAAACAATGTATTATGTTATTGTACATGATACAAGAAGTGTCCCCTTCATTTCAAAAACAATAAAAAATAACTTTAAATACCACTATTATACAGGCAAAGTTACCCCCGTTTTACAAAATAAATTAATGTTTCTTCTAAATCCTTAACCGCTATATTTTCTTATAGACATCATAATATTAGAAAATACAATACCTAGAACCTCTTCATCGCACTTTATAAAAATATTATTTTAATCTTCGTTGATTTTACGAGAAATTGTAGATTTTTCGCAATCGGACAAGGACCGATAATTATCATCTATGCCACTACCAGATCCACAAAATCCATTGAAATCATTTCCCTATACCGTAGGAAGTCCCGAGTAGGTAAGCTACGAGTTTCGTAGCGACTACGAAGCTCTCCCGGTTCTACGGTCATACTACGATGTAGGTCTGTACTAACAACTTACTAACTACGCCGTGGCTTAGTTGATGGCATTCTGTGGCATTTTGGTTTATGGTTTAAGATATTTATTTCTCAAAAAAGAATTAACAATTCACTTACATTGAGAATTCTTAACCTAAACAAAATTTTATCTGAGGCATACAAATTATTAACTTAAATAAAAGTGGGTATATTTAAAAAAGATTGAACGAGTCGATCGTAGTACAATATCCGGAGACCATTTTGTTCAGTTGACAGTGGCGCTAGTTTGTACGTCGAACTTTGTTGTAGTACTCTAATTGCACAGTTTCACTCATTGTCCGGAAACCAAATAAGTTGCTTTTGTTGTAGAAAAGGAAGGGCAACAAAGATATACATATATATATCACTATGCACTGGATGTGACTTTATTTTTGTAGGTAAGCGCATTTGTTTTCATTGCACTCAGTCAAAAATACCTACATCATCTGTTGTATGTTTACAAGGTGTAACAAGGATACCTATTTAAGCTAAAAGGGATTGTTCTAGACGTCTAAGCTAACAACTTTTGTTATACAACTTTTAGAAATTCGAACTTTTATTTTAAAAACTTTGAGGTTATATTTCACTGAAAAAACAGCAGTTTTTGCCATACTTAATAATATTTTCCAAAACGATTTCATCGAATCTAACCACGTTTTTTCTTACTTAAAATCGACTCTACATTTATATGCCGTCCAATGGACGTAAAAAACACCTCAATATGAAAAAATACCAATTAAACTAAAACTAAATGACCAAATTAACGCCAGACATTCGGCCAAAAGTCTGTACGTAAATGCCTCCATATCATTAACAAAAAAAACACAAGAAACCAATTACTTAGACAAGAAAACTTGATTAAAATCTGTACTATAAAAAAGAGTACAAACTTACATTATATATACCTACCTACTACGAGTAAAACCGCTAAAATTATTCTAAATTAGACTTAAAATTTAAATAGGTAGGTAGTTGGTATATAGCTAATATAGGTAATTTCAGTATTTAATGATAATTCGTTGATTTAATTTGGGAAATGTTTAGTGTAAGTTTCATATTAAGAAAATAATTGATTGATTGAATTGGTTTTAATAATCTTTTTGACCGACTTCTAAAAACGAGGAGGTAAACCATTCTTTTGGATGTTTTTAGGAATACTGAATAACTTTTATAATTTGCTCAGGGCGCGTATAACTAAATTGGCTCAACATTGCCTCAGTATCGTTTGATTTTTCTCGAAAATGGAGCAAGATTTTTTGAATATTTAAGATATTTTTGGAAAAGGCTTTGAGCTCTCAGCTTTGAAGATGCAAATGAAGATCAAATGAAAACTATAAATCAGCAGATCTGCCAAATTCAATAAAAAAACAGTGATTCGTAAAAATGGTCCAAGTTAGGCGAGCTAGGCGTGCGCTTGCGCCCCAGGCTAAGTTATTATTAAAATCACACGATTTGGTAACACGGCCTTATTTAATTAAAAGGATAGTTTCAAAACCTAGTCAAGTTTTTGAAAGTCGATTGTGATACACGATTCTAAACGAAATAAAACTTGTACCTACCTAAATAAAAACTCTTTTTTTTTCTATTAAAGGCAGACCGGTTTTGTCGACATTCTTAGCCAATACACTAGTTTTAGAATTTGAAATTTATTTAAAACTAGCAGAGTGCCACAGTTTCATCCGCGGGATTTTCCAAAATTCTTAGTGGATGTTCACAAAGAACACATTGTCCGAATTCCATGTCCCTAGTACCAGCGGTTTGGGGTTTGCCTTGATATATAGTTCAGTCAGTCAATCAACAGTTAGGACTTTGAATTTTATAATATAGGTTAAAAATACACAAAACCAAATAGGTAATATACGCTCTTCTGTGAACACATAGATATTTTAAATCAGTAGAAAAAAAAACGAATTAACAAAAACCAAACTCACCATATTTTCAAAAACTGCACAACAAATTCACTCGAAAACTAAAACGTACTAAACTTTGCAAATACAAAATTTTATCACAGATAGATAGCAATAACTAGGTGATAAACTAGATAACGTATGTAGGTACTTAAGTTGAAATAAGTTATTGGGGCGTATTATATATTTATTTACATGTTTATGTTTGTTATTGTCAGACGTCTGCGCTTTGTTATATCGTTAAGAAGACTGAAGGCTTGTGTGATAGCGGCGTTGCTTTAAACGGACAGTATTGTGCGCACGCGCCGCCAAAGATGGACGAATTTACAGTACTAGCGGCGCCCCGTGGTTTTTACCGTGTAAGTCCTGATTCCAAAGGGATATCGGGATCTAAAGAAGCCTATGTCCTTCTCCAAAGTCCCATCTATCTCTGTACCGAAATTCATCAATATCGGTTTTGCTGTTTAGGCGTGAAAGCTTACAGACTGAGTTGTTTCCTATATTCTTCACCAAGATTCCTATCTAATCTCTGTACTAAAATCAATTTAGGCGTGAAAGCGTACCTAACAGACAGAGTTACTTCCGCATTTGTAATATTAGTATAGATGTTTCTTTAGCTGAACCACGTTTATTTGTCACGAGTTTGTTATCATAATTTGTTAATTAGTATCGCCCCGGAGTTTCGCTTGCGTATGTCCTGCACCCGTATCATCTATCTAGTGGATAACTCAGTCTCATAGGCACTATGCAGTATATTGCTGCTTTGTGGTAATCACTGGTGATTACCACGTTACGTCAAAGAAGCAATATAAATACTCTGTGACGTAACGTGGTAATCACCAGTAATTACAATAAAAGAGCAATATAGCCTACATAGTGCCTTTATGAAACTAACACTAAATATATAGATAATTAGATACTAGGTGCCTAATTAATTTACAAATACTAAGCTCCCATCCTGTTCTGTATGGTTTATTTATTTTTTTAGTTTAAAAGTTTTCTCTACAGAATTTGAAATATTCTTGCAAAATTACTAACAATTTTCCAACTAGGTAAACTGTGCTATATTATACAGGGTTATGTGATTCTAATCAAAAACTGTACAAGTGGTGATTTTCCACATCAAAACGAATAACTTTTGTTCTACGACTTTTAGAAATTCGAAGTAGTTTTCGAAGATTTTAAGTGTAAAATTTACTTGAAAATCAGCTGTTTCTTAGGTCATTGACCTCATTTAGTTCCTTTCATTTAGTTTGGTCTACTACAATCAAAAATTCAAGTAACTTTGTTTTTAAAAGCAGCTGTCTTTTAAGTGAAACATAACCTCAAAAGTTAAAAACAAAAAGTTCGAATTTCGAAAAGTCGTAGAACAAAAGTTATTCCTTTTGATGTGGAGAAACACCCCTTGTACTGGATTGGAATCCCATAACCCTGTATAGGCACAGCTAGGAGGTATACTCAGAAACCAACATAGCATGGTGACCAGTCTAAATCATATCAGTTCAGTGTACAAACAAAACACCTAACAAATATCTGCCTACTTCATAACATGGATTTTTCCTTAGCTCTTGAATTAGCTAAGCACCTAATACTTCAACTAGTATATAAGTAGGTACCTAAACTTTATACATATTTATGTATACAGGGTGAACCATTTCGATGGGCTGGGTTAGCATACTAATGTCGATTTTGAAAATGACGAGGTATAAAAATGACAATATTCAAAAAATAAAAATGTCGAGTAATAATAATGACAAAGTAGAAAAATGACAAAGTATAATAATATCGAAAACTAAAAAATTAACGTTTTTTTTTTTTAAATACGGAATCCTTTGTGCGCGAGTACCAATCGCACTTAGCCGATTCTATTGCCATGTTACTAAACCTTACCTATTTTATTGTTCCGTAGACCACAATACAACACCACTAGCTGTAGGTATAGGTAGGTAGGTGTGGCGTGCGTGAGGCCTCGCACTGTTTCCTAAAAACATCGAGGAAAATAGTCACCGAGGTGTCCGTGGCAATGAAGTGACGTCGGAACGGTGACTCCTGTTCTATTGAACTGTACATTTTAGTACCTACAGATAGTCGTTCGCGCCACATTTGCGAAGATATTTCAATTGAATGAAATCTATAATAAGTAAAACCCGAGTAATCAAAGAAACTCTAAGCTGATCAGCCCCCGTAGAGATTTCTGTTTTCCCACTCTACTTCAGTTTTTAATTAAAGACTACGATTTGACACTTCTTTCCATAGAAAACATGTCAAATAGACTGAATCAAAATGTCAGATTATAATCTGAAATTAAAAGTCAAAAGATTAGACGACTTAAAAGTTTTCTTAGCGGTACACACCTATGAGGTATTTAAGGGACTGCTTTGCATAAATATTTTTTTTCCTTCGCAAAGCAGGTTTCCTGCTACTAATGTAAGTCAAGTCTCATCTTTCTTTCTTTTTCTTAGTTATGGCTTCTGTCAGCAATATAGGACAATTTAGCCAATTTCTCGTACGAATAGTGAACTACCACTATTATACTGTAATCGTTTGAAATAATTTTCAATGCGTGAAGGCTGTAGAAAAAATGGCGACGATTTTTCTCCAACCCTATGGAACAATTGTTTGTAACGTGCTAATTTCGTGTTTGGCACTGGTATTTTTATTTTCACTTAACTCGTTGAACTTCGTGTAACTAAATTGGTAACTTATGCCGCCGAAACTAAACAATTTAAACGCAATAAAACAATGTTTTGTAAAAATGAAAATTCAGGACAACATTCCACTAACGCGTGAAAAACAAAAGTCCAAGTCTAATCTTCCGTGGCAATATGTATTGTACCTACCTATCTATGGAAGACATGGTTTGGAGGTTTAGGAGATCTGCCTTACTAAGATGCCATGGCGACGTCGCCAGCTAAGTACGTATCCAAGCAGTTAAGATTAATATAGGTATGCCGCTAAGTGAGTTAGGTGCCATACATACATGATTGAATTGAATAGAATAAATGATTGAATTGAATTTAGTTTATTAATAACTACTAGGATATGTAGCCGGCGCGGCGAGACGTCGCCATGGCATCCTAGTGGAGCAAAGCTGTATGACCACGGAACACTATTTGTATGACCTATAGGGTTATTCACAGAGCTTCGGTTCGAAACAAAAAGATCGACTTGGCATGCATGTCACTGTCTTATTGAATCGCGCTGAGTGAGATGAAGATATCTTTTCCGACATCGGATTCCGACCAAATCTAGTTTACTATAAGTAGACAGCGCCCTAAAACTATGACAAACCGAGATACAGTGTGAATTAATTTGACAATTGCTCATCATTAGTCAATATAAATTAGCAAGCTTTGGCAACCTATGCGTATACAGGTATGCTATGCATGCAAAGTATAAGTTATCTTAGGTATGTATCATAGGATTGTGGTGCGTCGGGCGAACGCCCGAGTGCAATGCAGAAGGCTGCTGGTTTAATTCCCGCCGGGTGCAAATATTTATGCTAAAAAAATATTTGTATCTGGTCTGGGTGTATTTCTATGTATAGCATGTATGTATTATATCCGTTGTCTAGTACCCATAGTTTAAACCTAGTGCTTAGTACGGGCTAGATTGCGCTGTGTGTATTGTCGTCACAGATTGTCGTACGATATTTAATTATTTTATTTTATTATCATTATTAAGTTATAAAAAAAAGATCAAATAATTCTATATTTTACTTTATCGAGGTTAGCTGAGTGGCTGATTCGAGTTAGGTTAATTAGAAAAAAGGAAGCAGAGCTGAGATAGAGTTGAGATATTTTAGTTATATTTTTATAGAAAACGGTCCAGCAAATATTACTGAACTACTGGCTAGCGCACTCGCCCGGCAATCATGGCTAAATCATCAAAAATGGGGTTCGAAAGTCACGAAGGATTTTCGTCGATTATTTCTCATTGTAAAATATTTCTCGTATAAAAAGCCGAGCCAAGTCTCCTGCAAAGACAGGTTAGAGGGAAAGTCGTCCACTTCGAATCCGGGACCAGGGACAAATTATACCTTTTCGAATTTGATAAATAGTCAACTGGGCCCAACGGTAGTTTAAGACATTGGGACGATTAAACTACACAACTACCTAGCAGTTAAGAATGGAGCGTCATAACAATCGTGAGCAATTAAAAATTAATTATTTTACTTCGGGTAACTAACCCATCTAATGTATCATTTTAATCTTAGATATAAATACGAATAACGTCATTAAAATAACCCGTTGAACATGGTAAAATTACTCGTTGCTAGACATTATAAAGCTTTTGATTAAATACGAGCCGAATTTACAAGTTAGACTATTTTTTATTTGATTTTTTATTTTATTACAAAGGTCAAAAGTCCAGCGCAGAATTCTAATTTATTGCGTGTCTATTTAGAGACTATAGTATAATAGGTATGCAAAATCAATTCACCGTAAAATTTCTCGTTATTCGCCAAATTTACTTATAGATTTTAATTAGATACATGATGAAATCTCAATAAGTTACAATTATAGAAATATTTTTAGCAAGGAAATATATTTCCAAAAAATCCCCATGACAGGATACGAACCTGCGTCCTTTCGCTAACCAGGCGACTGCTCTAACCACTGAGCTACACAGGAATCACGTGACACGGTATAATTTTTCGGCCATATCTTTCCTCGCTAATTGTTTTACCAACTAAGGCTTGGTTTCTGCGCCATCTACCGGTCAAGCTTTGCAGCTTTTATTGACTGGTTCAGGTGGTTTACTTTACAGTAAACATACCCAACATGAGATGCGCTTTCTCTCCAATTTAATATTTCAAGGCATTTTAAACATAGAAATATTTTTTTATATTTCGATGTTTTAAAATGCCTTGAGCAATAAAAACAAAAAGAAATAGTTACAATTATATTAGGAGTTCCGTACCCAAAGGATAAAAATGGGACACTATTTTATTAAGTTTTATTACTTACTACTCCGCCGGCAGTTTTCTTTCGTATAGTATAGTTCGACTCACGAAATGAGAATTTTCCACTGCTCCCTGTCTTGCACTAGTTCTGGGGCCTTATTTTTGAATTAAATTTGCTATTTCAAGCAATTTAAATACTTTAATTTCTATCGATTTTCGTTTGATTTCTGTAATATTTCTATGTAAAGCATAGCCCGCCCGTAACGTGTGGTATCAACTACTCGCCGCAGGAGTCCGTTACAAACGAAAATCAGCGGATATCGATTTATTAAAATCGCCAGAATTGCAACGAGCGACTCAAAAATAAGGCTCCTGGCCAGTGGGCCGATTCTGTAAAAACATAGCATGCGACAAGCAGGCGGGATGCATGAGCATTGCAGGATTCGATTTGTTGCAGGAGTAAAAATAATAGTAACTATTCTATAACTTCTTAAAATACTGATTGGCTGAATAACAAGGGGATCTCTTTAAATAATTAAGTAGCCTTTAATTTTGAAGGCTACTTAACTAATTAAGTAGTAATTAAGTAAAATAACATTTATAGAATCCGAATTAACGCACATATTCTGCACGTCGCCTGCAGTTCGCCGGCATTCCGCATGCTATGTGCTTACCGAATCGAGGCCGTTGATTGGCACAGTTTTGGGCAGATCAAACATTAGTGGCTCTGACACGCTGAGAAAGAATAAGATGAAAACCCAGCGCAGAGTTCTAATTTAGTGAGTCTAGCTATAAATAATAATAATCCATCTAGCGCCATCTAACCCCATGGTAAGCTGGTAAGCTTGTGTTACGGTGACTAGACAACGGATATATATACTACTTATATTTATTTTTCTTTTGTAAATAATTACATACTTGTAGTAATATATACTCAAAGATTACATATTATACATAGAAATACACCCAGACCAGATACAAACATTTATTTTTATTCATAAATATTTGCACCCAGCGGGAATCGAACCCGCAACCTTCTGCACTTTTGCCAAGCGTTCACCCGAAGCGCCACAGAGATCGTCAAAGCTAGTTATGGTTTCTAACTATCTAGGACTTCGAAATGAAGGACTTAGGTACTAACTTTTGCCTTCAGTCTACTCGTCATATTGTAGGTCAATGTGAGTACAATTAGCCTAGAACCTACCTAGTGTTCGCAAAATATGTACAATTTAACATTGAAAATGTACCCCTATATGCTTTGTTATTATTATGCGACACCAAATTTAGAACATAGGGGCTGGTAATTATAAATACATCATTATCTTTAACACACCCACTTAGTAGCTAGCTACGTACGTCATAACTAGCTCCGCTTCGTTGCTTTGCATGCGTCTATATATTTAACTATAGGGCTTATGTAGTGGTGACTGTGATTTAAGTGGACAATGTTGGATATCCCTACAAACCATTTTGACGACCTCTGTGGCGCGTTGTGCGGACGCTCGACTGCAATGAAGGCTGCGGGTTCGATTCCCGTAGGGTACAAATATCTATGCTTAAAAATAAATAATTGTATCTGGTCTGGGTGTGTTTCTATGTATAATATGAATGTATTTACAAAAAAAAAGTATAATATGTCGTATATCCGTTATATAGTCCCTATAGTACAAGCCTAGTGCTTAGTTTGGGGCTAGATTGCGCTGTGTGCAGTGTAGTTCAATATTTATTTGTTTATTTGTAGTGCAATAACAGCCATCCTACAAATTTATGAGCTGAAGGTTTGTGAGTATGTATATTATGTATGATTGTTACTCAATCATTCACTCAATCATGTAAAAACCGCTGAACCGATTACCATAAAACTTGGTATGTAGATGGCTGGAGACCTGGAATAACACATAGACTATTTTTTATCCCGATATTCCCGTGGGATCGGGACTTACGTGGGTGAAACCGCGGGGCGCAGCTAGCAATGAATAAAACACACAATAAGTTACCAAATACTAAAGTTTAGATGTTTGTTTCAATCACGCAAACACTACTGAACCGATTGCGATGAAACTTGGTATGCAGATAGCTGGAGATCTAGATTAACAAAATGGCTTCTTTTTTCTAAACGCGAAAGTTAATATGTATGTGACTTTGTTACTCTTTCATGCAAAAACTACTGAACCGATTGCGATGAAACTTAGAATATATGTAGCTGGATACCGGAAATAACACATAGGCTACTTTTTATCCAGATATTCCGGGTAAGTCGCGGGAACGAGACTTACGCGGGAATAAAACACACAATAGATACCAATTGCTCAAAATAATTTTATTTCTTAGTTCTTAAAATAACCGAGCGGTTGATTATCATAGCCCAGTTTCCTTAAATCCTTAGACACCATCATTAACCTTAAACTAACACTGCCGTACGACTCCGTTCGCAGCACTGAAATTGAAAAAAGTAAGGTAATGTTAGTAATGCGTAGGGCATTGTAAGTAAAAGGCAGTAAACTAGGTTAAGTATATGTATAACGGCTTTATTATTGACAACCGAGCTATCGCTAACTTTACAGTTCGCTTTTTCAAGGAGTCAACCTTGAAATGGCCATTATTAAATAAAACGCGAATAAACCCCGGTAAATATTGTGTTTTATTAGGCAATAATTGGCAAAACCGCGAAAATCTTAGACAAAATTAACTAGTTTTTTTTTTAAATGTAAAGCATTTCTTTACTTCTAGCCATTCGAGTGTAGGAAACCATTTAAAAAGATATCCAAATGGTTACAGTTTTTTTCAACTTACAACAATTATCCTGAACTAGTTCCAAAATGCCGAGTTTTATTCAACTTACGATAATTATCCTTCCCACTTGCCAACATCTTGGGGTCGGCCAGTTCAGGATACTTCCCCGTGAGCCACGCTAGCCACTCGCCCACCTTCGTGGCTGGCTGGGGTCGGACTAAAGGCACTGTCACCTCTCGTGGGCCAGCTGTCGGAGGTATCAGAGCCAGCGCGTAGCCGTGGAGGGTGTCGCCTAGGAACGGGTTCTGGGCTCGCACGGTTAGTACTAGCTGCGGCCCTGGAGGTGGGGAAATATTTAGGTTTTTTTTAATAGTTGATAGGTAAACGCTTGACCACTATCTCACCTGATGGAAAACGACGATTTGGTCTATCTAAGATGTAGCACGCTTACCTAGAAGAAACCTGTTCACTCGCGACTTGAAGACCCCAAGTTGTAAACTTAGAAAAGTTGTAAGGTACCCCCCCAAGTTGTAGGTACTTTAGAATTTAGAAAGTGGCACGCTAATAGGTCGTAAAGGTTAAAATTATTAAAAAATTAGGTTTGTAAGGGTACCAAGACATAGACTTAACTCTATTACATAATGAGATACTTTTTGTAAATACATATTATCCTACTAATATTATAAAGCTGAAAGTTGTGTTGGTATGTAATGTATGTATGTTTGTTACTCAATCAAGTAAAAAACGCTTAATCGTAGCGATGAAACTTGGAATATATAGGCAGCCTGGAGACCTGGAATAACACATAGGCTACTTTTTATCCCGATATTCCTGCATGAACGGGAAATACGCGGGTAAGTTTACAGACATTACTAAAGGGCTAACTTTTAAATTAACTAAGAAATAAAAGGATCTATGTATCTACCTATACTTAGTGGGTAGGTAGCTGAGGTAGGTAGGTACTTTAAGTAAGCACTTACAGCCTGAAACGTTAGTGCTGCTGAAAACCATCGCAATGGGCATGTTGATAACCACAGCCTCAGGATCGCTCCCCGGTCTCGACATCTGACTTGTGCCCGAGGACAGCCCCGAAACTGGCTCCCAGTCAGGACCCCAAACAACCTCATATTGAACGTAAATAAACTCGTCGAAAACACCACCAGGAAAAGTCACATACTCTATCTGACCGCTAAATGACACCAAAAACTTAGTTACTTCAGTATCTTTCATTAAAATTATAAACTTTGTACGAAACTATCCAAATTGAACAATTTAAAATTTGAAGCCGAACCAAAACAATGCGTTGCTATGACAACGAAATGACGAGTTGCCATTATCAAAAAAATATAAAACTGTTAAAAAAGTTAAAAGCATAAACAAAACCAGCACTTCCGGTATTCTGTTTTACCGACAGAGTTTGAAATAGTAGTTGAAAGATGGCGCTAGTTGCGCTTTCAAAAACTCAATCGGCCACCATTGTGAAGGCAATTTTGCTGAAAAGTTTGATGGTTTTCTTAATTTTTGTGCCCTAAATCAGTGAAATAAAACAAAATAAGTTGCTAACTCTACTCATAAATAGACCAGCTTTGATATAAAAGCTTTTATTTGACCCAAAAGTGTCTATTTTCAAAAACTAAATACGTTCAAAATGTCACGCGAAGTGAGCATCAGATTCGTGAACACCATACCATGCACAAATTATATTTGATTTTCTTTGAAACTAGGGATTGATAACGGCGTGAGTGTAGCGTCACTTGATGGACCTTCATGTGGAATGCAGTGGAACATCGAACTATCAAAGTGGGCACGTGAAAGAGGTTCAGAAGTTTCTGTACACGTCGTAAGGAAGCCCAGTTACGCGGGCGAAGGCTTAAAAATTGCCGGCATCATTATGGTGGACTGAGGCACTGTTTGTTGTGTGTTGTGTGGTGACTACGTGTTGTGTATTGAGTGCTGGAGAGCCTCACACGATGTCCGGCTCGCAGCATAATCCTAATGGGCGACAATCGCAACTGGGTTCCGGTTGGAGCCCCTTGCAGGTGGTGATTATTATTCCTAGACCCATTTTCACAAAAATATTCACTCTTTTCCATCAAGCATACATCTAAACATCCTTATTAGAGTAATATTTCGCTTATTTTTCGTCAATAATCTTACAAACAACCATTTCGCTAGAAACTCGCGCATTCTTTGTCTATGTGTAGGTACAGATTTACTGTCAGTTATTGCACACCTACTTTCCAATCAGCTGTTGCAGTAGGTAAATAAATTACAACACAGATATGTTGTTTTACCTACTTTTACTGTGGACTATTCATATTAGAATAATAAACATAAATATTGGAACATTTGTATAGTTGTAAACTTTCTTAGCATTACAATGACCTTTGTAGTACAAAGTATTTTAAAATACTCTAGAAAAATTAATGTTAACCAAATAGGTACCCTATTGAATAATTCTTGAGGTTAATATCAACTATCCATCTAATTCTTATTGTAAAACTAAAGACATTCCTCAAAATAAGTGATTTCAAAATTTCTTATTATGTTTTGACTCTTAAAACCAGTCAAGCAATTCTGATTTTGTTGTTCCATATAATTATTTAATCATGAGTTTGTTTATGAACAAATTAACTTTTAGTTTGAATCTGGAATAACTCGCAAAAAATCATTATCTGAATCAAAACTTTATAATTATAGAAACCTGTCAGGTGGATGACATTTATAAGGTTGATCTCTGTATCTAGGTTAATGAGATACAAAACTACTGCACTGATTATAATCAAACGCAGGATCATGCCTGATATATTTTACTAATTCTATGTTTAATACTAAAACTAGGATTTTGACTACTTTATAACCATTGTGATTTAGGATTTATGCAGTTGAAACTGCTATTTATTATCCTACTAATATTCTAAAGCTGAAAGTCTGTGAGTATACATGTGGGTATGTTTGTTACTCAATCACACAAAAACTACTGGACTGATTGCAATGAAACTTAGAAAACAGATAGCTGGAGACCTGGAATAACACTTTTTATCCAGATATTTCTGCGGGAACAGGAAATATATGTGGGTGAAGCCGCGAGGCACTGCTAGTAAAGGTATTTTGTGTAAGTTCATTACACCTCTACATAAAATTTTGATTGTGTCAAATCTCTGTACCTGTGTAGATTAGATAGCTGTAGATCTGTTCTGTTTATCAAACTTACAAATCTACTTGTGCAAATCACTTGGTGCTTGCACTGTTTTCAAAGTCAACTTTTATTGTTGTTGGATACCTAAACAAATGTTTACAGGTACAATAGTTTAAATTGTTTTTCTTTTGCTCTTTAAAAAGTGGTGTGGTGGCTCACCTAGTGTTAGAGTTGTCAGGTCAACCTAAGGCCTCTTTTTTTTAATCTGATGGTCTGGATGATGTGTGCTACCCACTAAAACCCAGGGTGTCCGTCACTCCGCTGTGCCAGAGCAACGCCGAAAATCTGGCGGCTCGCTCTAGATGTCATCTCCAAAAATTCCTTGCTATAACAACCAGGACCAACTGCTTTTAACATGCCTTCCAAAGCACAGAGCAGCTCAAAAAAATATATTTAGTTTCACAAATTATTGGCCAAATAATGACCGCGCCTAGCCTTGCTTAACCTGCAATGCCATAAATATAAACTTTCAGCATTATAAAATTAGTAAGATTTCAATTTTAAGCTTTTTATGTTTCAACAAAGAGTAGTCTATTTTATTTTTAAGGATATCATGTATTCTTGTATGTCATACAGCCTTAATTTAAAGGTCCAAGTTATTAAAAATTAGTATATGAAAAAAAAAGTCATATTTAGCTGCTATAGGTATTATGGCATAAACATATTTTCTCTAACCAGGGAAGAATATTCATATAGAGAACAGAGTAGAACTGTATCCTTTTCCCTCTAGATAATTTTATAGAACAGTCATAATTACTTACAGAAAATATACTAAATTCTCAATGGCTTCCAATTGATATGTCTTTAAGTTAGAATAAGTAAGAACCTTGAAGTTTGTTTATGATATTCTCAGCTAGTTAATATTCTAAGTTGCATGAACAAAGTTTTTGTTGTGTGATTGATGACCTACAGAATATGACCTCTTCAATCTTACAGCTGTACTTCGGTCTTTAGTTCCCATTGATCAATAATAGTAATTGAAGATAAAAGATAGCCTTTATTGCTAAAAATTATTAACTATTAAAGAAACAATTTATTTCTTTTTTATCAAATCAAATAAAATATTTATTTATTAACTACCTATGACACTTATTAGACATTTCTTAAATTACATACATCAGACATCGATTCTACACTGAGCACAAGCTTGTATCGCAGTAACCGAGGAACCAATATAACGCAATATAGATAGACACCTAATAAATCCATAAAAATATTTACCTTATTGACTAACATACATATGTCTTCAGCTTATCTGCTGACAAAGGCCTCCTCCAAGGATTTCCATTTTGTTCGATCCGGAGCACTCCTGGTCCATAATAAACCTGCCACCTTCTTTAGGTCATCCTCCCACCTTTGCGGAGTAATTGATGAATAACAGTAATTAGTAAGTTTAAATTAAAAAGTGTCAAATTGGTGTGAAACGAAGTTACCTACTAATATTGTAAACTAGCTGCATCCCACGGTTTCACCCCCGTAAGTCCTGATCCCGTGGGTATATCGAGATTTTAAGTAGTTTATGTTTCTCCTCGATAATGCAGCTTTCTATCAGTAAAAGAATTTTTGAAAACGGTCCAGTAGTTTCAAAGCCTATTAATTACAAACAAAATATTCTTTCCACTTTGTAATATTTATTGTAAATCTGAAAATTTGTATGTAAGTAACAAATTTTCAGATTACAAACATACTTGATGTATGTTTGTTACTCCTTAGTGTCAAGCTTTGGCTACAACGCTAAAGTGCATGTTTTGCACCGATTTTCACTTTCATTATTGTACGTACACCTTTACGAAACCAAATTGATTAATATGCCCCCGAAATTGAACAATTTACACGCATTTGAACTAGGTTTCACAAAAATGAAAATTTAGCAACTTAACACATGTCATCAATGCGTTCCCGTCAAAACACCATTTAAATGTGGTAGTGGATGACAGTGTACTTGTCTCAGTTGCAGATGGCTAACCTGCTGGCGCGCGCTCCGCAGGCGCACATGGCGTCGGACCGCGGGGTCACGTGGCACACGCCCACGCCGCCGCCGCATCTCTACCATGTGCCGGCGCCTTCGCCCCCCGACCCTTTACAGGTAACAACACACTATTACACGAAAATTTCTAATCATTTCATAATTTTTTTTTTGCTCAAAGCATATCTACTAGAAATATTTGAAAGGAAAACTTCATCTTCAAAAATTCACTCGCGACGAAATTTGAACTCGCATCTATGCGTGACGTGAGACGCAAAATTCATCTTAAAACATTCACTCGGGACGCGAGACGCAGAGACACGAGTTCAAATCTCGTCGGGAGTGAATTCTTGAAGATTAATTTCTCCTATATGTCTAATCATATGGACCATCTTCAAACTATTATCAATAGTTTTGTAATCAGAGCTGTGGGAGTGGTCAGATCCTATAGCATCTCTACTATCATGCGTCTATGCATTTCCTTACGATCCGGTGCCACATCATCTAATATACACTTTTACAGAAACTTGATCAAAAATGTAAACAAAGAGCAGTCACTTTTAATTAAGTTTATATAAATGTCTGTTACTTTGTTACCCTTTCACACAAACTACTAAACCGATTGCAATGAAACTTGGAATATAGGTAGCTGGAGACCTGGAATAACACAAAGGCTACTTTTTATCCCGATATACCCGCGGGAAGGGGACTTACCCGGGTGAAACCGCGGGGCGCAGCTAGTCAAATAACTATCAGTTTTTTGTTTACCTTTTTGATCCAAGTGTCTGTACAAAGGTATAGTTAGGTCTTATTTTAAACTAGCTTTGTTCTTTTATAATATTATATCCACTAGCCAGGATTAAAAGCCACGACCTTCTAGTCGAAAGTCTAAGTATATTTGGACGACCTCTGTGGCGCGTCGGGCGAACGCTTGGCTGCAATACAGAAGGTTGCGGGTTCGATTCCCGCTGGTTGCAAATATTTATGCTTAAAATAAATATTTGTATCTGGTCTGGGCGTATTTCTATGTATAGTATGTATGTATTTACAAAAGAAAAATAAATATAAGTAGTTATCCGTTGTCTAGTCACCGTAACACAAGCTAGGGGCTAGGTGGCGCTGTGTGTTCGTCACAGGATTTATTTATTTATTTATTATTATATATAATTAAACTACTACTAGACCAATATGCATCTGAACAATGAGAACTAATACATTGGGAAAACCTAAAATAGACTAGGTCATGGTAGGCTATCAAAGATTGCACTAGAAATGATGAAACACCTAATCCGTAGTACAATATGACTCATTCTTTATGATTTCATTACACTTTGTGCCGTTTAATGTATTTTTATAACAGTTCTAACATATTTAAGATTATATGCATCTATAGCTATTTGAATCTTGTCCTGTGAGTGTAGCATAAAGATATATTTTATTGTGTAAACTGTAAGTCAATTTATTATTAAGTGTAAATAAATAAAGTAAATAACTAATTCTTGATTTATAAATATTTTCGCAAGGAAATATTATTTTTTTTAAATCTTAATGACAGGATTTGAACCGGCTGGACTGATTTCAATGAAAGTTAATACGCAGATAGCTTAGACTTCGATTAACACTTAGGCTTTTTTTATCCGGATAAAAATAAAATTTGCGTAATGTCGTTGCTATTTAACCATCGTCATCCATCGGTATCATCACTTACTGACATACAAATTTTGCCTTACTTCACCTACAACACCTCTGGTAGGTGTAAGAACAACGCGGAATCGCGACTTGCGCGGGTGAAACCGCGGGGCGCAGCTATCCTTAAGGCGGCGATAGATGATAATCATCGGTCCTTGTCCGATTGCATATAAATGAGCGAGATGGAATTGTGTGAAAAAATCTACAATTTCTCGTAAAATCAATAATTAACGAAGATTAAAATAATATTTTTATAAAATGCGATGAAGGGGTTCTAGGTATTGTATTTTCTAATATTATGATGCCTATAAGAAAATATAGCGGTTAAGAATTTAGAAGAAAAACTGATTTATTTTGTAAAACAGGGGTAACTTTGCCTGTATAATAGTGGTATTTAAAGTTATTTTTTATTGTTTTTGAAATAAAGGGGACACTTCTTGTATCATGTACAATAACATTAAACATTGTTTAAAGATCTATTTGATACCGGTTATGAAGAAAACTATTCAATCGGAAGGGATTTCACATGAGTCGCGTCCTTAATAGTTTTGCCAGTTCACCACAGTCATAAACTCTTTCTACTGTAACCTAAACTAAGCTTACTTTAAGTGCTGATTTAAATTGGGTCAGTGCTTCTTCAACCAAGTTAGTGACTGACCACGACAATCTGAGGCACTGACTACTATCACTGACCTAATATAAATCAATTTAAATTCTTAAGGGCATGTTGCAGTACCGAGTAAAATTCCTTTGCCTTGGACGACACCAGAGAGCAGAATGCAAGAATATTAGATAAATTTACTATCAAATTGTTAAACATATTTTATATTTTAGAATTGTTACCTGCGATTTTACTTTTTTCGTAGAAATAAAAGTCCAATATTCTCTCAGACGAGAAAATACAAAAAGAATTGACAGTTTTCTGAGATTTTTCTATCGAGCGAAGTTCGTTATATCATGTCTTTAACCAAATGTTTCTTCATTAGGACTTTGAACTACGACATGTATTTTTATCCGACCAAAAAAATTAGTTTACTATTACTTACCACTGAATCAAACAAAGGTCGATTTCGGAAATTCCAATGAGAACCTCGCCTTAAGCCTGCACTGGGCGTTCATATATCTATTTTAAAGGAAAAATACAACGCTTGGCCTACACTGAGCAGGATTTGAACCGCTAATCTTTTCTTTTTTCAAACATGTCTAAGTTGTAAGTGGATGGTTAATCCAGATGCAAAAACTCAATGGTGTGCCTGTAGACGTAACTGAATTTGAAGTTGTTTCTCCGCAATTAAGATAAGATTTGTGGTTCGCATCCAGCTTAGTGTCGGCCATATTTTTGTTGATGTATTTTTTCTACAAATAAATAATATCAAAGAGTTTTTCCTTCAAAATGAGTAAATTACTTATTTGTGGTTGAAATGCCTAGAGCATTAAAATTGTGAGATGTTGTATTTTTTCTATATAACATATTAAAATTAATTATCTATAATAATCATCTAATCATTTTTATAATAGACTAGCTGCGCCCCGCGGTTTCACCCGCGTAAGTCCCGATCCCGCTGAAATATCGGGATAAGAAGTAGCCTATGTGTTATTCCAGGTTTCCAGCTGTCTACATATCGAGTTTCATGGTAGTCGGTTAAGCGGTTTTTACGTGATTGAGTAACAAACACACATACTCACAAACTTTCAGCTTTATAATATTAGTAGGATAAACCATCTAACATGTATAAAAATGATCTTATCATAAAATAACTATCATCCATAATAACCACATAATCATCTCATAATAACGGTTGTGTAGATCGATGCCATGTTGCAGGCCATGAAGACTGGCAGCAACTCCGTGTTCCGACACACTGCAACTCCGCCCGAGATGTACAGACATACCCCGACGCCTCCTGACAAACATCTCATGAGGTAAGTACACCATATCAAGACTTAACAGTGCATCTTAGTCAATGTGCTCTGATAAATTTTCGAATAACTCGCTATTAATGGTGCACATGAAAAGGTAGAATTAGAATATATACATCTTGTCTTCTAAACGTGAAAACACGAATGTTAGAAAAATCACGAAAGAAACTATAATTATTATAAACTTTTCAAGTTGTTTTATTGAATATCTTCAGAATTCTATGTATACTATGTATGTATTTACAAAAGAAAAATATAAGTAGTATATCCGTTGTCTAATCACCGTAACACAAACTTAGCAGCTTACCATGGCTAGAGACGCTGTGTGTTCGTCACAGGAATTATTTATTTTTTATTTAATTATCTACTTTTAATATTTATTCTAGATGTCTAGATCATTATAATAATTATTCTAGAGAATATTACCGTTGGGCCCAGTTGACTACTATGAAATTCGAAAGAGTACAAGTGGTCCCTGGTCCCAGTTTCGAGGGGGACGACTTCACAACTATTTATATTTACAATTAGATTATAAAAAAATCTTGATAATGTGTTAAACACATTTTTTTGTTAAATTGTCTAATAGAACACTTTATTTATCCGGTTTTATCGCATCGCGACGCGATAAAACCGGATAAATAAAGTGTTTTATTATGCAAAATCGCGAAAACCATATAAGAAATTGTCTAGTTAATTTGAAATTTTCAAATAATTGATTTCGCATACCTAGTCGCATCTTACATCTTTTTAAGGTGAACGCAGATTGATCCGAGCCGAACGAATCGAATTTTTGTCGTCCACGGGAAACGGTACCTTATACTATTAGAGATAAAGTACATTTTAATTGACATATTTATATTTCCGATGACGTCATCAGAGTCGGCCGACGCTGGCGAAGTGTAAAAGTAATGAACTTTATCTCTAATTTTATAAATTTTATAAGGTACCGTTTCCTGTGGACGACAAAAATTCGATTCGTTCGGCTCGGATCAAACTGCGTTCAGCTTAACAGATCCTAAAATTCGCTGTCTAAGTTGTAAGACTAAGTAAGTAATTTGTATACGAATTTCAGACATACTCCGTCGCCGGGCGATGTGAAGGCAGGAGCTCCGATCCCACCGGTCGACTTGTATCCACATCTTGGACCAGGCAGAGGTAAATTATAGAAATTACACTCCATAATATCTAGCACCCATGATCACCCATGAGATGGACAGACCAAATACAAAACTGCAACGAGCCGTCCCGTGCATGAATGTACTAGAGCAGCAACAGTACGAGAAGAATGGCGGCGCATAATTAAGATAGTTGCTCATCAGGACGACACTTGACGACCACGACCACTCTGTCAAGAGTGACACGACTTAGAAGAAGAATAATATCTAGCAACCTTTATTCACTTTAAAGTTATTGTCAAATGTTGGGAAAGTCAAGAGAACTTATCAGTGTTCCGATATACTCACTTCACCAGGAAAGTACAGAACTGGGAAATAAATGTGAAAAAAAAGAAAGTGAATGAGGGAGATTAACATAAATGAAAAATAAAAAAAACTTTTATTTCATAACACAAACGTAGCTTTAAATAAATTAGAAAATTGGAGACTCCTTTTAGGCATATAAAATACCTGTGCCAGGAGTCACCACTCTTCCGTTCCTTACGCTATAGGTACTTAATAATTATTTAATACCATTGTAGCGAAGGGGAGTTCCCGGTGAGGGGGAGGAGGTAGAGAAACTACGGTTGAGGGACGAAGGGGGTTTATTGTCGTAGAGGGGTTACAGGGGTCGTAGGGGTGGCTACGAGCTTCTCGTAGATGTCCGGGAAACCGTACGCTCTACGAGAAGGCAACGAATGCAGGCTACAGGTACTACGTATAGGAAGGTCCAGGGAACCGTACACAACATATACGCAGTACCAAAGCCAGTAGTGGATTCGATCTGATCGATCTATTTGATTCGATTCGATACAAAACAAAATCTTAGCAGACTACTTAAGCAGAGTGCTCGACGCAACGATACCGCGATCCAGAAAACTGCATTCACCTCACTAGCGCCATCTCTTATAATTATTCGGAACTAAAGTTTCTTTGCAATTTCTTAGATGATTGTATTCGCGTGTTCATTCTGTGTGTTGTTCTCATTTGTTTTGTTATGATTATTATTTATTTATGTTACACCATTACTTTACATTATTACATTACTACAACATTAGTTTTAGATATTGGACCTAATAATGTCTTTGTTACAGATAAATTGGTCCGAGCTGATGAGTTGTTAGCATACGCTCGAGTGGGCGTAGACTTGTCTCTGGGCACTCGCGCTAACGGGACCCCCCTCCCGCACCCCGCCTCGCCCGCGCTCTCCGTGCGAGACGCGCCCACTATCAACAGGTAATACCCCATCTATGAACACACTACACTTGTCTTTGAGCACGCGCATTTATCCCGATATTCCCGCGGGATTGGGACTTATGCTGTTGTCCCCCCCGCGTGGTGCAGCTAATAGTAACTAATTTATTTCCAATATAATATTGTCTGCAAATTTGCATTGAATCTAATTTTCTATTTAAATCTAAGTAACACATATGCCTGAACTAGCAAAATCCTGGATATCTGTACACTAGTACTAACCATGTTATGTTTGACGACCTCTGTGGCGCGTCGGGCGAACGCTTGGCTGCAATGCAGAAGGTTGCGGGTTCGATTCCCGCTGGGTGCAAACAATTGCCTAAAAAAATATTTTGTAACTTGCCTGGGTGTATTTTATATGTATAATATGTATGTAATTACAAAAGAAAAATAAATATAAGTAGTATATCCGTTGTCTAGTCACCCTAACACAAGCTTCGCAGCTTACCATGGGGCTAGATGGCGCTGGGTGTTCGTCACAGGATTTATTTATTTACTAGTTGCGCCCCGCGGTTTCACCCGCGTAAGTCCCGTCGGGATAAAAAGTCCTATGTCCTTCTCCTGGTTCTAAGCTACCTACCCACCAATTTTCAGCCAAATCGGTTCAGCCGTTCTTGAGTTATAAATGGTGTAACTAACACGACTCTCTTTTATATATATGATTTATGAGAGAATTCTTCCTCTAAATAGGATCTAATAAATAGTCCGCGACAGCATATGTCTAACTCTTAAGGTTGACTCAATATAACATCTTTTAGAGTAATGAAATTTATTGTAGAACAATGCATTGTTTCCGAAGGTAATTTTGTAAATATGATATTAATCCTTATCCAAATAAATACGTTATTCATTAAAAGTATTTAATTTTAAACATAATTGTCCTTAACATCACTTGATTTCAATGAATATCTCACGAGATATTACAGTTTTAAAATAACTCCACAATAAATAATTACTAAGTACCAAGCGTGCATATACATATACACGTAACGGGTGACGATGATGAGGGTGGCCAGCCAACTCTGTGAGGCATCATGCCGCGCGGCTCAATCGGTCGGCTCCATGCGAGACGGTTGTGTCACCAAACTGCAGTGCTTTTTAATGATTATTTTGCAATATCTCATTGTACTTTTGATTCTTAATATTTTGTTTTATGTTGGTAACTAATATTTTAAAGAGGTGACGTTGGTAACATGTATGTATGTATGTATTTTGGGGGTCATCTCAGAAACTTCTAGACCTATTTCAAAAATTATTTCACTAATAGAAAACTACATTATCCAGATGTGACATAGGCTACTTTTGATCCCGATATTCCCTCGGGATCGGGACTTACGCAAGTGAAACTGCGGGACGGCAGCTCTGAAAAATAAAGTCGTGTATTTCTATTTCTAACTCAACAACCCGTAAACCGATATGAATGAATTTTGGTACTGGGTTGTTTAGAGGTAGAAATAATATATAGGGTACTTTGGATGATCGTACGGGTTAAGCAACACTTGGTACAACATCCGTGATGGGTGAAAAAGAGCAGGTGACCCGATATTCATAAACTTGGTACAGGGTTGGTTTAGAGGTAGAAATATTATATAGTACTTTGAATGATCGTTAAGCAACACCTGGTATGACATACGTGAGGGATCATTAACGTTACGGGATAGGAATTTACGCGGGTGAAACCGCGGGGCCCAGCTGTATATAGATATGTAATATGTTGTAATATTTATGTAATATGTTGTACCTCGCAGCCTGATAGCCCGCGCGGCGCCGCGTCGCGTGGACTCCCTGCTGGAGCGGCTGGTGCCGTGCCCCGCGAGCGGCGCGCACTCCGTCATCGTGCACCCGCGGGTCGCGCCCACTCCCTCGCCGCCCTCCTCCAACGAGGTAACACCCACGAGGAAACGTCGCAGACACCACCCTCACATCCCAGTGGACTTGTGCTCGTTAAACCTATAATTATATTAAACTTGGAGTTCGCCCCGAACTGAGACCTCACGACCCCCTCCCCAACCCCCCTACCGATCCGGCTCATCTTCGAACTCATAAATTCTATTGACCTAAACTACGCGCATACCAAAATTCATGAAGATCGGAGCTACGATACTCAAGTTATCGTTGGACAAACATACAAAGATACAAGCGCCAGGCCCGTCTACGCTGGATCTCTCTCGTTCGGTCAACAAACATCAGCAAAGACGGACAAAGCGTCCGAGCATACATCACCGATCGTTGATACCTATTTGTTTCCTTTTGCTTGTACTAAACCGGCTACCGATTAATTTATGAGTGCATATAGCAATTCTGCCTGCAATATTGCATTTTGACACTTTCACAATAACCGTGCACCTGTCATAATACAAAGCCGTGAGAACCAGGTGCACATTTATCGTGAATGGTTAAAAATGCATAATTGCAGGCAGAATTGCTATAGGAACCTTTTTAGGTCTACTGAAATCCAAAATCCGCCACACAGTACAGTACTCGGGAGCTCATTGACCTAGCATTCATAAATTAATTGGTAACTGGTTTTATTATTATTGTTTCTAGTAGGGGACGCCAGCGCAAGCTCCAGAGGGGTGATCGGTCCTCTCATGTTGGGATCATTCCACCCAGTTCCCCAAGTCCCCTATAGGTTTTGAGTTAACTGGTAACTCACGGTGATGGCGACCCACTAAATTTACATGTTACTTTGCAGAATTTTTACAACTGCCTTATTGTAATGTCACTCAGGTGACTTTCAGATAGGGTATCTGAGCTCATTATTTCTCTCCTAGCTTTAGCGTTTGCGGGGCACTCCGCTAACAAGTGATAGCTAGTTTCATCTTCTTCCAGACAGCTAGAACAAACGGGCTCGTCCCTTTGTCTTTTCTTTACTAGGTGTCTGTTCAGCTGACAGTGTCCTGTGAGGACTCCTATAATGATTCTAATATTGTTCCTACTTAGTTTAAGTAGGTGTTTGTATTTATGTTAGCTGGTTTAGTACAATCGAAAGCAAACAAATAGGAATCAACGATCGGTTATGTACGGTTTGATGACATTTGTTTAATATAATTATAGGTTTAAAGACCACAAGTCCACTCTTATTTGTTTTCCGCGAGCCTTTCCTTACTTTAGGCACTTTTTTGGCTTGTCCCAGCTTAATACACACATAAACCGTTGCAGGACTCGGTAGACTCGACGAGTGCAGGCGGGTCGAAACGCAAACGCAAACCTGAACGCACGGTGCGCGCATCACCCGCCCCGCCCCCACCGCCGGCCCTCGAGAACGGAGACAGTCACAACGGTCCGGACCGGCCGCCGGACCCGCCCACCGCCGCGGAGACCCCGCCCATCGCCACGGTGACCCCGCCCACCGCCACGGTGACCCCGCCCCCGCCCACAGTGACCACGGGGCAGCCTGCGCCTGCGCCGGTGGAGGCGGGTCACGTGACACAGCCCGCGCCTGCGCCCGCGCCGCCCTCGCCCCGACCTAACGAAGCTGCGCACTCTACCAGGAGAAAAACACGTTCAGGTTAGATATTTCTTGTCTTTTTTGGGAATAAAAAAAAAAGTGTGAACGTCGTTGCGGCCATTGATAAAATGCCAAAGAAAATAATGCAACGTTTAGGTGACTATGGTAACATTTTGCGACAGATACAACATGGATCAATACAATTGTGCCACCAACACCCCTGATTATGAAAAACTGACACTTCTCTCGATTTATTACACTATTTTTATTTGCAGAGTGTGATCTCTATCAGCAACACTATATCGGTCGGTACAATTAATATAGGATGTTTATTTTATGCCAAAAAGACGAAGGTTCGATTCTCTCGGATCGGGGACGCATCTCGTTACACGATTTTTCGCTATCTCTAATAGACGATATCTCCCTAAAAGCCTATCGAAATGGTTCTCCCTGTATATTAACTTTCCTATTGAATTGCTCTATCTAATAAAAGAACCGCATCAAAATCCGTTGCGTAGTTTTAAAAATCTAGGCATACATACAAACATCCAAACAGAAGCGACTTCGATTTATACTATGTAATGAATAGTATAGAAGATTCCATATTTATACACCTTTCTTACCTTAAAGATTGAAGCGTACAAACACACAGAGAGCGGGAAGCTATACTATGCAGTGCTAAATTCCCCAGGTTCAGCGGAGACGATAGCGGAGATAGCAGCGATGATAGCGTCGAACGAGGCGTGCTCCGAGCCGCTGGTCGCGCCGCACGTCGCGCCGCTCGCCGGCAGGCTGGAGGCCGTGCTGGCCGAGCCCGACCACGCCGCGACCACACCCACACCCGCACCCCCACCCGCCGCCACACCCACACCCGCACCCGCCGCCACGCCCAGCGACGATCGCCTGGCCGATACGCGTTAGTAGCTCGTCTTACCCTCATCTAACATCTCTAATTTGACGACCTCTGTGTCTGCAATGTAGAAGGTTGCGGGTTGATTCCCGCTGGGTGTAAATATTTATGCTTAAAAATAAATATTTGTATCTGGTCTGAGTGTATTTCTATGTATAATAATATGTATGTATGTATTTACAAAAGAAAAATAAATATAAGTAGTATATCCGTTGTCTAGTCACCTAAACACAAGCTTAGCTGCTTACCATGGGGCTATATGGCGCTGTGTGTTGGTGACAGAATTTATCTATATATTTATTATAATCTAACCTACTGCCTGGGAGAGAACGCGCTAAGCGAAAAGGTCGCCCATTGTGTCTCCAAGGTTTAAGTTCTTTTTTTTCTTTTTCTATGTAATTTTTGTGTTTTAACTGTGAATATAAGTAGTTGGATGCCGGGAATAACACATAGGCTACATTTTAATCCCGATATTCCCTCAAAAAAAAAAGCATAATATGTGTAGTATATCCGTTGTCTAGTACCCATAGTACAAGCCTAGTGCTTAGTTTGGGGCTAGATTGCGCTGTGTGCAATGTAGTGCAATATAGCATGACATACAAATTGTGACTTGTATGACGTTGTGACGTTGCGTTGTGACTCCTATGTTAACAAATAAAGATTCGGGGGTTTTGGCGGGAACGCATTGAGGAGATGTAGTGCTAAATTTTTATTTTTGTGAAACCTAGTTCAAATGCGTGCAAATTGTTTAATGTCGGGGGCATATTAACCAATTTAGTTTCGTGGTTGTACAAGTGGAATGAAAGTGAAAATCGGTGCAATACATGGATTTAGTGTTGTCTCCAAAGCTCCGTAAACAATCTTTGTAAAATGGCCGCCTTGTTTACAAATGATTCCCTAGACTTGACTTTAACTATGACGACTTGACTGTTTCGTTATATATTAATAATACTTGACACTGGCTAATTTTCTAATGGCCATAATCGGTTCAAAAAATAAAAAAAAAGATTGATTGATTGATTGTTCGGTTCTCCCAACAGAGTCGTCGAGTAGGAGCGAGTGCGGCGAGGCGGGCGGTGGGAGCGCGGCGGCGCCGCGGCCCGCGCCGGCCGCCACCGCCACCGCCACCGCGCCCGTCAGCTCGCCGGCGGAGGCCGCGGCCGCGGCGCCGCCGCAGCCCTCCTTCGTCGAGGTGGAGAACCAGCTGGAGAAGATGTTCGCGGCTTTAGGTATGTAGGGTTTTTATTAAGAAATATTTCTATCTCGTAATTTGTTTTTATTGCTCAAGGCATATTCCAGGCATATCCAGGGACGCGAGTTCAAATCTCGCCACAAGTGAATTTTTGAAGATGAATTGTTCCTTTAAAATATTTCTCTCAATTTTCAAAAATCCCCATGAGTTTAGGTATGGAGGATTTTTTTTAGAAATGTTTTTCGAAATTTACAAAAATCTCCATGAGTTTAAGTATTGAGGTTTTTTTTTACAAATGTTTTTCGACATTGGGGGCATATTAATCAATTTAGTTTCGTGAAGGTGTACAAGTATAATAAAAATAAAAGTCTGTGAAAACATGGACTTTAGCGTTGTCTCCAAAACTCACGTAAACCGACATTGTAAGGAGGTACCGTGCAAAAGTTAATAATACTTGACACTGGCTACTTTCTAAATGGCCATAATCTGTTCACAACCGATAACAAATTATTACAGTAAATAAACCCATATTAATATATTTGTAGACGACGGTACGGGCTTGGCCCCGGCGACGACCGCGGCGTCCGCACCGCCCCCGAAGCGCCGCAAGTCTGCGCCGGCGCGGCCGCGGAAAGGCCCGCGGAAGAAAGTCGAGAAGCCGCGCCACAAGGAGAAGGAGACGAAGGATGCGTATGATTCTGGCAGTAACGCTAGTTCCGGCCGGTCCAGGGGACCTTATATACAGGTAAGGCTCTTTATAACTTTGTGTATATTCATAATTTCCCAAATTTTCCCAGGTTTTAACTTTGTATATATTTTGATAACTAGCTGTGCCCCACGTAAGTCCCGTTCCCACGAGAATATCGGGATAAAGAGTATGTGTTATTCTCGGTATCCAGCTACCTATATTCCAAGTTTCATCGCAATCGGTTCAGTAGTTTTTGCGTGAAAGAGTAACAACCTCACATACATACAAGATGTAACAGGTAAGCCCTTTTAATCCGAAAGGGGGTTGTTCTAGACGTCTAGGCGAACACCTTTTGTTCTACGACTTTTGAAAATTCGAACTTTTTTTTTGAAAATTTTGAGATTATGTTTCACTGGAAAAACAGCTGTTTTTGAAAATAAAGGTAATTGAAGTTTTGATTGTAAACCACCAAACTAAATGAAAGAACAACATAAGGTCAATGACCTCGAACTCTAAGAAACAGCTGATTTTCAAGTAAACTTTACACCTAAATTTTTCGAAAAGTACTTCGAATTTCCAAAAGTCGTAGAACAAAAGTTGTTCGCCTAGACGTCTAGAACAACCCCCTTTCGGCTTAAAAGGGCTTACCCGTTACATCTTGTATACATACAAACTTTCGCGTTTATAATATTAGTAAGATTTCAGATGCAGGTTGCGGGTTCGATTCCCGCTGGGTGCAAATATTTATGCATAAAAATAAATATTTGTATCTGGTTTGGGCGTATTTCTATGTATAATATGTATGTATTTACAAAAGAAAAATAAATATGAGTTGTACATCCGTTGTCTAGTTACCGTAACACAAGCTTAGCAGCTTATTATGGGGCTAGGTGGCGCTGGGTGTTGGTTGGTTGGTTGGTTACTATATTAATTATCAATAATTAACTCTGTTGGTCACAGAATTAATTATTGATAATTTCAAATTTTCCCAGGTCTTAACGTTGTATATTATACATAATAAAACAACCAGAACCAAAACCACCCTTTTCTGAATAAGAAGAAGCTTTTTTAGTAGCTGCTAAGCTCCACCAGAGCTCAATAATTCTTTGTCGGACGATGATACTTTCAGTTACATTTGTAAAGACCCAAACAAACTAACATCCATATGCAGAGTCGTTTCCTCCACTCGACTCGACCTCGACTCAACTTGAATGATACTCGTAGAATCGGTATGATATCGTTATCGATAGATCCGAGGATACCTTAAGGTAGATCGCGACGTACCTTGAGTTTGACAATTAATTCCTCGACTCGACTAAGGAATTTCCTCAAGAATTCCATCCTTCATGTTGAGTCGAGGTCGAGTAGAGTGGAGAAATCGACTCTGCATATGGGTGTAAAACTCGAGAATTTGCAGTCAACTGTCACTAGAACTCAGAACTCTGACCTTTATATGTGTGGCAGGCTCTCAATGAAACAAGCAAGTTTGCAAACTGAAGGTTAATACATTTCCAGATCCGAGGACCTCGCGAGTCCCCGGTCTCAGTGACAGTAATGAACGCGGCCACCGGCGAGGAAGAGGAGAGGTCTAAAGGAGCTGGGCGGCGCGGCGCGCGTGGCGGGGCGGGCGAGCGGCCGCGCGGCGCCGGGCTGCACGCCTCCACGCTCGGGCTGCGCTACGACGCCGCCACCAGGGACCTCACGTGGCTGTGTGCCTTCTGTGGCCGCGGACCGCACGCCGACGCCCTGGGAGATCTCTTCGGACCGTACCCCGTCGATACCGATTATGAGGAGTATCGGGCGTTGGATGAGGTATGTCTTGTTTACTAGCTCAGTTCCGCGGGATACAGTACATATCCTTCAATTTTTAGCGATTTAGAATTGGCAATGTTGATCCTTTTATAGACACAAAGGCGTGTTTATAGACATTAAGGACAAAGCCTTTTTTACAGGTCATATTTCTCAACCGATTTTGATTAAATTTGGTATACGAGTTGTATGAGCATATGGATTTTTTTTTATCGTGGGGATTTTTGATTGGTGAGATATTTTTCCCACAAAAAGTTTTAATTGTTTCAAAAAAGTCTGTGTTTGCATAGTGCTTGCGAGGTCTACTGTTTGCAGAA
Organism: Idaea dimidiata; assembly: GCA_949358125.1. NCBI lineage: Eukaryota > Metazoa > Arthropoda > Insecta > Lepidoptera > Geometridae > Idaea > Idaea dimidiata. The sequence goes on from OX442340.1 coordinate 2,178,933, forward strand.
CTACTAGTATTAAGTTTTTAATTCCTATACCTGACTATTATCACACCTCCCTCTTCGCGCTCTTTGCATGCGGCAAAAATTAGAAAGAACTTAACGAGACTTTGGCTGTCTTCGGGGAGTTGGGTTGATTTTAGTGAGTTTACATAGTTATATTGCACCGGGTCTTAATTGCGTATTACGTCGACGTTTCAATTATGTTACAATGGTCTCGGTCTTTGAGTGAGTTTAACTCCCACCTGGATGCAAAATAGTTGTTCAGTCCTCGATTTGCAGAAAACAACACAAACAAATAATAAATATAGATTTAAGCCAATCCGAAACTTAAATTGCCTTACTCCTTTAAGAGGAGGGCTTTACCTGACACCGAGCCCTCAGGCTGAGAAGGACAACTTCCTAAAACGACAACTTCCGAAAAGGACAACTAGGACTTAGAATTTTTTTTTGAAAAAAAGACTTCAAAATATGGCAGACAGACAGACAGACTGTCAACTAGCTAGTTTCTTTGCAGAAGTGATAGAGCTCTTTGATATCTTCATTTTGGATGACCGCTGTCAAACTTAAAAACGTCGATATCTCGGAAACTATTGACCCTAGATCACTAGTTTCCTTGCAGAAGTGATAGGGTTCGTCGAGACCTTTATTTTGGATGACAGCTGCCAAACTTCAAACGTCAATATCTCGGAAACTATTGACCCCAGATCACTAGTTTCGTGGCCTAAGTGATAGAGCTCTCCGATATTTCAAACTTAAAACGTTGATATCTCGAAAACTATTGACCCTAGATCACTAGTTTCCTTGCAGAAGTGATACGGTTCGTCGAGATCTTCATTCCAGATGACAGCTGTCAAACTTAAAACTTCAATATCTCGGAAACTATTCATTCTAGACTATTAGTTTCTTTGCAGAAGTGATAGGGTTCGTCGAGAACTTTATTTTGGATGACAGCTGTCATCCTAAATAAAGTCCTAGTTGTCCTTTTCGGAAGTTGTCCTTCTCAGCTTGAGGGACACCGAGAGCTAACTTGCTAACTTTATCATTAATCTCGGTCAGCGGGCGAAGCTCTCATTGCAACGCAGAAGGTTGCGGGTTCGTTTCCGCCGGGAACAAATATTTCTGCTGACCATAAGTGGTCGTTTCTGGTTCTGGGTGTTTTCTATTCCTATTTACAAAAAAAATATTATAATGTTTGTGTTGTCTAGTACCCATAGTACAAGCTTAGTGCTTAGTTTGGGGCTAGATAGCGCTGTGTGTAATGTCGTGCAATATTATTTGTTGTATTATTATCAGGTGACGCGAAGGATCCACCTCGTGGCGGGCTCGGGCGGGGGGTGCGAGGTGTGGACGCACGCGGACTGCGCGGTGTGGGCGGGGGGCGTGGCGGCGGCGGGCGCGCGCGTGTGGGGGCTGGCGCGGGCGGCGTGGGGCGCGGCGGCGGCGCGCTGCCGGCACTGCGCGCGCGCGCCCGCCGCCGTCGCCTGCGCCGCGCGCGCCTGCGCCATGCGCGCGCACCTGCCCTGCGCCAGGCGGCACCACTGGCGGCTCCGCGAGGAGGACTTCCGGCCGCTCTGTCCCGCTCACGCCGACCAATAGCGCCGGTCTACGTGCTCCCTTTCAAACTTACATGCTCGTTTTCACTACTAATGTTATTGAGTAACGGGTCTTCGCTATGTTTCGTTTTGTTTTTTTTTACGGAGCTCGGGCCGAGCCAGTGGTATCGACTGGGTTGCTCTTCTCTCGGGAACGAACCGGTTCAAATTACTGGTGAAATATCGTTCTTTATCGGAGCTCGATTTTTCGTCAGTAATTTCAACTGGTTTGTTCTTGTCTCTGAACAAATGAGTTGAAATTACTGGCCAAATATCGTTTTTCCCTGGAACTCGATATTTAGCCAGTTATTTTAACTGATTTACTCTTGTCTCGTGAACAAACCAGTTGAAATTACTGGCCAAATATCGTTTTTCCCTGGAACTCGATATTTAGCCAGTTATTTTAACTGATTTACTCTTGTCTCGTGAACAAACCAGTTGAAATTACTGGCCAAATATCGTTTTTCTCGATATTTCGCCGATCACTTGTTCATCAGAAAAAAACATACCAGTTGAAATTACTGGCAAAATATTATGGATGAGCGTATTCACAGACGAGAACAAACCAGTTAATATTACTGACGAAACATCGAGCTCCATGGAAAAACAAAATGGAACATGGTAATTATTGTGTTATTTAATAATATTGGTTGTGTTAGTGTTGTGTCGAATCTCCCCGTGTATAGTGTAAATACAGAGATCAGTGTAGTGTATGTTCAGTATTCGTTAGTGCCGGACGCCGGACGGTCTATGTATATTTTATATTTGTGAATACGGCCGATGTACTTGAGTGCGGTCGAGTTATCCGTCTCGTTCTGTTGTATATCTCGTTTCTCGCTCGCTTATTCTGAAGAGGACCGCCGACTATCGTAATGATATTTTATAAAGATACATCCATGTTTAGTTGCCATTTTTATAGTATGAGGAACTAGTCTAATTAATAGTGTCTTGTGATTTTTAAAATTTATGAAATCGTTTGGGATCTAATTAAATTTTACAATAACGTTTTAGCTCGATATTGAGAGTGTGTCGAGGGGATTGCGAGATTGTTATCGATGGATTCAGGTGTAGTTACGACATGGAAATGTCCACTTCTTGATACATATTTGTACCGTGAAACTTACGCTTAAATTATTTTATATCATACTAATGTTTTACGAGATTTTTTATTACTCAAATCAGACATGTGACTTCCAAGTTAATCATTTTAATATACATTTAATTATTATATTGATGAATGTTCAAATCATTTCTGAAACATCAAAACTTTAATGACAGGAGAAACCGAGAAGAAAGAAATGCAACATCATATCTGATAAGTAACTATTTTAAAATGTTCTTTGATTATTAGGGTGGCTTGTCGGATTGTGCTTAGACATATTTAATGTATGTCGCTTAATTTATTTACAGTTAATTAAAAGGGCACACAAATAAAAATATTAAACCAGAGTATTTGAACCTACACCTTTTTTCAATTCTAAATTCCCTTATTTCGAAACTAATGCTTCTTTTTCCCTTTGAATTGCAATGATTTTATTTTTTTTACTTACACCCGACGCTTCAAGAACTTTACAGCGCGTCTTGGTCATGGGTAGGCCTATAGTGTGATATTCATACTCTGAAAATCATGCTGAAAATGAGTTCAATTTTCAAATTAAACTCATTACAATAATAGAAAGAGGAATTGAAAAAATATACAATATGTAAAGTAACTGGTGTCCGGCCGTAAACGGTGCTATTTGGTACCGTATTACGAACATATTCACGTGTTCTTTTTTTAATTTGGAAACTATGTTTTTTTCCCAATTATTTTAATAAATAATAGGGAAAAATTAAAACCTGACCTACGGTTACACTAGCTATACGAATGGCAAACTAGGTATAGCATTAACAAAGGATGCCGACCAAGGGCGGCGCGCGGGCGCGGGCGCCTTTACATTTACTTTGTATAAGCCGCCCGCCCGCGATACCTACGCGAAGTAGCTGATATTTCGCAAGTACTACGAAATAAACTTCTCATTTTTTGTCATTAAGAAACATAATTGTATGTAGCTCTGAAAAGAGCTGTTTTTCTCTTCAAAGTACATCAAAATGTAGTGTCTGTCACCTACAAATAAAACAAAAAACATTTTTTCATGAAATACTTCTAATCAACAAAGACTTTTTAGATAGGTAGGTAGGCACTTAAGAAATAAGCACGTCAATTTGTCGAAGACTTCTATGGTCATGTTCCACGTGTCTGCCACCAACACGGATACACAAGTGCGATCTCTTCACCAAGTTTGCGCGCACTTTCTGTAACACTGCACTTGAGTCCGATCTAATTTTATCGAACGCTGCGACGATCCTGGCTCGCATTTCTAGTTCTGTCTCACACACTTCTTTTTAGGCTAATTGTTTTACATGACCCCATAAAAAAAATCGAGAGGTGTGAGATCTAGCGATCTTGGTGGCCATGAAACCGGTCCGCCAAACCGTGCTTCATAGTCTCTGCGCGCAACTGTGTAATTACACTCACTCCTACCCAAACACATCAACATATTAAAGTACTCCTGATTAGTGTAAGACATTTCGCATCGATACAACCGGACGTCCGATCGAAATCAGTTTCTACGCGGAACTAAATCGCAACGTAACCGCGCGGCGCGCGCGCTACACGTGCCGTTTTTAAATCAAAGGATACCGCCGCGCGAGTCCTTTGATAAATGCCGAAAATAACAATAAAACATTTATCAAAGACACCGCCCAACAGGTGAAATGTTGCAAGAATAGTAAAATTTCCCGAACTTTAGGGTAAATTTATTTTTTTATTTAAAACTAAAAAATTCATAACTTTCGTTTTTCTCGATATAATTTTTTATTTTATTTTTCCCCGTATCTATAATGAATGAGGTAGCAATACGCCCACAACTGGTCGTACACCAATTTCTTTACATATTGTATAGTATACATACAATTTGTAACGGGTAAGTCCTTTTAATCCGAAAGGGAGTTGTTCTAGACGTGTAGGCGAACAACTTTTGTTCAATTTTGAGATTATGTTTCACTGAAAAAACAGCTGCTTTTGAAAATAAAGATAATTGAAGTTTTGATTGTAAACCATCAAACTAAATAAAAGGACAACATAAGGTCAATGACCTCGAACTCTCAGAAACAGCTGATTTTCAAGTAAAACCTAAATTTTTCGAAAAGTACTTCGAATTTCCAAAAGTCGTAGAACAAAAGTTGTTCGCCTAGACGTCTAGAACAACCCCCTTTCGGATTAAAATGACTTACCCGTTACACCTTGTATACGCAACAAATTGAGAACCTTTTCCTTTTTTGAAGTCTGTTAAAAATTAAATCACTGGTATAATTTACACTTGTAATTTTTTGTGTGTTCCATCCAATGAGTCTATTAAAGTTATAGAGACGCCATTGCAGAACAAATCATTATTGAAAAGCGGCACAAATTGTATGCTATACAACCTCATTATTTATATTCATTCACATAATTTAAAGAAGAAATAGACGAAACTATTGTTATCTCTTTCTAAAACATAAAGACTCAATGCTACTTGCATGACGTAAGAATGAGATGTCATAATATTATTATGACATCTCATAGCGGTTAGGAGAGAATGATAAAACGTCAAAGTCAAAAACTTCGTTGAGTTTTTGTAAAAAAAACTTTTTCAAAAAATAAACTAAAATAAATAAATACAGCTTTATTTACGTATGAAATTAAATATTTTTGCCAGTTTTTGGAGTATAATTCGTGCATCGCCTAAATACGCACGAAGGCATTGTTGTCTGTGAATAATGTTGTGAAAGTGAACTAAATGTACTGTGTGTCAACAAGCGGGTGATCGTGACGTGAGCTGGGATGGAACTAAGACTTCTCTGGCTAGATAGCTTGCATTTGTGTAGCCAAGAAATTTGCCCTATTACGTATCTAGAAGTTTTTACATATCTCTGGTTCCATCATAGAAATAATACTACAAACTACAAAGCTTACTTCGTCAAAAAAGGCAGTCTGGCTTAATGATTGAGCAATCCCAGTCTGTCCTTTTTTCACTTTGGTGTTCGTCGGTTAGTTAGATAAGGACAGACTGGGTACAACAGGACCGTTTTGATATATCAAAGCAAAAACTACCTTAAAACCTAAGAGAATATGATTGAAATTTATATTTTAAAAGTTGTCAAGTCAAGAAGACTGTGCCTTCTAGGAAAGTCTCTGGTTACTATAGATTTGTGTGACACTTTGGCAGATGTAATATTCAAGATGTTGATCATTCTGAGAAGATATATGTTAAAATACAATCTTACGCAAGCCACTTCTTACTAAGCTACCATTCCAGATTTAAAATCAAACATTCAAATCATGAGGGGGGAATTTCAAAATTTTTGTAAAGAATATTTTAAATACGTGTAAAAAAGCAATGTTTTTGTATTTATATTGATAAAGAAGTTATTGTACATTAATTTTATATGGTTATAGATTGCACAAATTAATCTTAAAACGACGGAATTTGGCCCAATCTTAAAGCAATTTTGGACACACAATGAAGCAATTTTGTATTGGGTGGACCTTAAATGGTGCTGATTTCAAAGCCAGTAAAAATACATTTTTCTTCAGATTTCGCGATGTTGGACTAAAATTAAACTTATTCTTCCGATTTAAGTTTAAAGAATCATTATTTCTCAAAAAAAACAGTTCACTTATAGTATTTGGCAGAGGGAACTTTTCAATGAATATTCATATACACATTTAGTTGAAGTAGTCTATTTTTACTGGCTTAGTGGCACTGTGCGAATGAGTCCATAAGGATAATAATGCTACAAACAATGCGCCATAAGCGGCAACTATGTGCAACCAAATGTGAGACGCAGAATCGTCGTCAATTTGACGTCGCCAATGACGATCATTGGCGATCGTGCAAACAGCAATTTGACTAAAAATACTTTTTAAAATCGGGGTATTTTCTATGTTGAACATTGTTTTAACAGAGCTCGATGTTTCTACAGTATTGCAACTGGTTTGTTCACGAGATTGGTCAATATCAAATATCAAATTTAAAAATGGTAAATTCCCCGTTTTAAAAAAACATTTGAATAGAACAACAAACTGAATCCAATTTATTTCCAATTAACATTTTTGTCTTCTCTATCGGAAGCCTTTCTTAAAAGGTTAAGCGCTGACGTTAAACCAATGTTTACGCTTAGAGTTCGTTTTGTAATAAAGGGGCTGAGTTGTGACTTAACGCTACGTAAGGTAAGCCTGGAATTAGGATGAATTAGGATACTCATCATTGAAAAATTTAGTTAAATATTTAGGAAAAAACCATTATAAATTCAGACAAACCAATGCGTTTGTAATACTTAATAATAATGTGATATGATTCTCTTTAACTCAAATATTAATACCGAAAAAATCGAAACTTGCTGAATCAAAATTGGTACACACGTTATTCCAGGCAGTGAAGAGTAAGTATTTCGCCTTACAGAAGGTGGTGTAACATTTTTTTGGTTTTAAGTTGTTTAGGTATGATAAATAAGCCTAATATACAACTCTAAACTTAAGACTATGTGACTATGGGCACCTAGTGTTAGAAGCTTCACTTCGCCCTAAGTTTTACTTACATTAAAATTTATAAACACTTTGGTTTGTCTAAACTTAATGAATTTCGCTTAAAATCTACTGATTTAAATTTTCATTAGTGAGTAAATAAAAATAATTCGAACAGCATTTGCAACTTGTTAGGTGAATTGTTAGAGTTTATTAAATTTCCGTGTTCTAATGAGGGTTTTCTTGCAACACTTTAGGTTCTTAATTAGTCTGTGAAAAACATGAGCCGATTCAGAGATATACTCATTACCGACTCATAGCTCATTTTTCTTCGATATTAACGAATTGAAACGACTCATTGATTTTTACCATTAATCTACCCTCGAGGAAGAGAAGGAAAAATTCGATAACTGGGAAAATGGGTATAATATCAATAAAAACTCATTATTTCGGTATTTATCGAAAAAGTAAAATTTATTTCAAAAGAGTATATTAGTGTTTTCTAGTTTATGATTATTTATGTACATCGTCGTCATCGATCAACTTGCGCGAAGAAAGTCATTTCTACATTGAAATTAAACTTTTAAGTCTGGAAAGACATCTTTCCAAACTGGAAACTTAGGGCGTTGATAAAAAGTTTATTATAATAAAAGCAAGGCGATTAAACCCAGAAAAATAAGTCGAATTCAATCATATTACATTACTATAACTTCGTCGCTTTCTAAATTTTTGCAAATCGTTTGATTAAGCAGACATTAAGTATTTTGTTTCAATTTATCTATTTTATTTAACAAAATGTACAGAAGATTTTATAAACATGTAGCGTGCCTTGTATACACACACACAAGGATACGTGTTCCACGAAAGTCGGGAATAATATTACGGCGCTGATGTGTGCGCATGTACTTAGAAAGTAGTATGTAGTTGTAAGCCTTTTTTTATAATAAAGTAGAAAATTGGGAGGAAGAAAGAAGGAAGAAACCACCAGGTTCCGATGAATAGTCTGTAACTTATTGGATTATACTCTAATATTAATTAACAATATTTCTATTCGCAGATGTGTGCACGATGTGGGGTGTTAAATATATAAATTATGGCATTCAGACAACAAAGTTTGTCCGCGAGTGTTGCCCCCCTTGCCCCGCGTCATAAGTTGGTGGAGCAGATGAGACAGTAAGCCATCCCGAGACCTCATTTTTCACTCTAGTATGTAACCGCTGAATTTGGATACGATACCGTATGATTATGACAAAGAAGAAAACGAGGACAGCCAATATTATCACAACGCCCCACCAGGTATAATGTCGAGGCGGAACCCATGGTTCTTCTCTCAGCTGTGTAATATGGGATTCATCCACCCATCCCTCCACAGATATCCCCTCTAGGGACTCCCGCTGTGAAGGTATGGTGATGTTGATGTTTATATCATATCCAGTCTTAATTGTTTCTTGTCTAAGCTGATATATTTGCCCGTCGATATGAAGGTAATCTCCTTCTGCAGAAGTGAGTACTACTGGATGAGGACTAGGCTCGAGCAGTGAGTGCACTACTAGCTCTTGTCCTTGTGTGACCATAATTTCCCCGCTTTGTGAGGTGGCGCTAACCAGGACCCCCCCATCAAAAGTTATGACTTCCATCGGGGGATTGTTAGCCAGGCTCCACTCACAATTAGTTGCCTGATTTGAGTCGGACAATAGTTTATTCAGGCACAGGTTGAAGTCCGGGCGCACAACCTTTGGGCATAAAGTCAGTGTCAACATCTCCTTGCAGGCAGCCGGGGATATCTCCCAGCACGTATCTTTTGTCTTGCATGCTACCACATCTGGTAGTTTGAGCTTTCGGTACCCAGATTCATACTTCATATGGGTCGTGTGGATTTTCATCATAGCAGCAGACCTGTCAGTCAAGATCCTGGGGAAAATCATTACCCCTGACACCATTGGGTAAGGATCGAAACTCACTCTATGAAGTGATAATTTCCCAAGCTCATACAACAAGGTGAGGTCCTGGGAGTAAGCTGTATTCACCATAGTAGGGTGCTTAAGCAATACATCAATGACATCATTTGCAGGGAGGATATCTGGTGTTATTTTCCCTGACAATGCACTATCTACAACCCTAGCAAAGTCATTGGGTGCTAATGCCAACCAGGTTGCATAAACCTCTCTAAAATAGTTAGACACCAAATCCGAACAATCTGTCCGCTCCGTCAGTTCTCACCAAATCCGAACAATCTGTCCGCTCCGTCAGTTCTCTTAGGATTCTTGCCTGACGATCAACAGCATGGTGGATGGCATGCTGATTGTCTACTAATGTGTTTATGCTTTCTACCACTACATGCTGCTGATCTCTCATTGTGATGAGTTGCTTATCCAGAGCATCCATTGTATCCTGGAGAGACCATATTGACGCTCGGTTCCAAGCGGCAACCCCTCCTACGATTAAGGTCTCAATAAACCGTCGGCTCCGAAGCCTGTGTCTAGCAGGGATGAGATCCCCGATTTTGTCTTTTAACAAGGATATAATCATTCTTTGATGGCTAGGGTTGACCGAGATGTTGCAATTTGTTCCAGAGCCAACTAAGGACATTTCCATCAAATGTGGCATATGATATATAATGGGGATGTATAAGAACCCTGAATACTCCATATAGCTCCCTGTTTGTTCCATTACTAGTCCAGCTGCCGGGGCGATTATGCCAGATTCTAATACACGGGTTTCGTAGTGAGTGCTATTTACATTAGTGTCGACAGAGGCATCATCAGATAAGAGGAGGTATGTGGTGTTGGATTTCTGGTTGGATGCAGCCCATGGTGCTGTATCGGCACTCCGTCTTGGTCGTTTGTGAGCCCGTTTTATACTTGGTTGGCGCTCCATTATGGTATGATGGGGAAGTATGTTAGGCAGGATAAATGGCTTATAAGGGATGGCAGGAGTAGTCAAGCGGGAAGTAGTGGTAGGAGGAGAAGTTGTGGGGGGCGGTGCTTTGGTCACTATTCTTATGGTCATATTCCCAAGATCTTGCCTCAACTGCAATATCTCATCTTGCATCCTAACTTGGTTAACACGAATACTAGTGCCGTGGGCATACATCCATCCTAGAGTCCCCCCAACAGAGAGAATTCCTAAAAATCGTCTCAACTGATCGACGGTTTCGGGACGGGGATATTCGATTATGGCCTTAACCTTGTGGTCCAGTGGTCGAATTCCGTCTGTCGTAACCTCGTATCCTAACAGGGGGGTCACCAATTTAGAAGTTGTGCCACTGCCTATGTACTATCAGGCTATGCTAGACTTCTAGGTTGGTCCCTCACTCAACTATCTCATTAAAACACCATAATTGTTCATGCGTTTTATTCACTCCGAGGCGAGTACAGGACTGAACTATAAAAAAGGCTTACAACTACATACTACTTTCTAAGTACATGCGCACACATCAGCGCCGTAATATTATTCCCGACTTTCGTGGAACACGTATCCTTGTGTGTGTGTATACAAGGCACGCTACAAACATTTATGGAAATACCTTAACTTTTAATGTTAAAAATCATTAACATAATATGAATCACAACTATTTAAAAAAAATAATAAAAACTCATAGCAAATTTTCAAAAAAAAATGGGCAACATAATCCCTTAAATGAGTTTCCTCTGTGCCAATAACGACATCTGGTGTCAGAATATTTAAAAAAACGCATAATATAGAAAACCCTCATTCATACCATAATAATTGTAATCACAACAAATATACCGTCATACATAACATTTTTACTTTACTATCGCGTTATCAATATTCGAAAATTGTTCGAAATCTATTCAATTTAATGTTTATCAAATAAACATGGGTGACTTTTTTAACATGTATTAAATTCAGCATAGTAATAAACCTGCCAAAATTACACTTTTGTTTTTAGCAAACGCACACATAATTATATCCGAGACGGCGTCGAACGATTCAAAACCCAGTGTTCGGTTCTGCTTTCTTTCCCGATTTGCGCGATTCGGTGCGGGCAAATGTGCGAGGTTTCATTGGATTTCATACAAACCTAAATTTTCGTTAGTTCAGATTCGTTCGCTGGGTTCGATTCGGATATCATGTGCGTTCACCTTTAATAATTAACTTTTTTTTTATGGACAAAATTTTCTTGGCTCTTATTGAACTTTTGCGGCGCAAGTTATATTTTGTTCTTATTGTAATGCTCTTTATATAGTTTTGATTTAAATTCAAATCGTAAACGCGATAGCTAAATGATAATGAAAATAAGTCTACATAATGTTTTGTCGCCAGACGATCGAACTCAAGCCGACCGTCCACTACCAACGAAACTATGTTAGTTTAGCTCAGCTTTGCGTGGTTGGTCGCAAATTGCTGAGCTCAACTAAGTACCTTTGGTTTTTCGAGAAGTTTAAAGACCGTTAGACACTTTCTTATAAAATAGTTTTAAGACTTTTTATAAGATGGTACCGCGCAGCTCTATAGATTTAATCGACAGCTAACTTTGACAGTTTCGATGTACGAGGTGGTGTTTACCTCCAAAGGGAAGGTCTTCCACCAGCCAGGTGATCTTGCCTGACAATGTTTTATCTGTTGCTGATGTAGTTGTATATGAGCGTAAATCCCAGAAAGTTGATTGCGTGATTCAGGATTTTCGTACAGTAACGCCATCTAGTAGGTGCTGTGAGCGCGTCCGCTATACCGCTTTACTGCTTCCTATTTTTTCTACAACAGTTTTTGAAAATCCTCAGAATTGAATTATGCTGTCTATTAATATGTAATGAAACTATTTCATAAAAACTTTAAGTTGTGATTTAACTGCCAGCTAACTACAGTTAATAATCTCGATAAACCGAGGATTAGTTGACAGTCGGCTTTAAGCTGCATACAAACCGAACGCACGAAAGCAAGCGAATCAAAACGAACCGTGTAAACGTAGGCGAAAGCAAGTGAACGTTCGCGTTCGAAAGCGTTCGTCGCTGATTCGCAATGCCCCTTCGTTTGCTTTCGCTCGTTTGGTATAATTCTAAACTTAGCTTAAGAGGGCTCTTCATTTAAGGCGTACTTCTCCATACAATTAAGGGTAAAAAGAAAAACCCCTTTTTGCACACCTTAACGTTATCTGATCTCGGTGTTTTTAAAGAACTAGGCTAACGTTTTTCCTATTTTTGGTTTAAAAAAATGTACAATGTTTTTTTTTTAAAGAAAGGGAAACCGTTTAGGCTAAGTTTTAATGACCTAATTTTATTTCACAAAAAAATCGGTATAGTTTTCGGTTTTCGCGATGTTTTTTAGATGTTTCTTTTTGTATGGAGATGTTCACGCCGAATAGTCCTCTTAATACCTACTTTATTCCAGTGTTTAGGGAAAAATAGACTTTATTTAGACAATGTTAAGGTACAAATTTATCGTAGGGATATTCAGGTCAGTCAGACGGACAGCATCCCAAAGCCTTGGTATATGTAAATGGTGTAAGATTTTTTTTTAATTACTTACGGCAAATACTTTATTAAGTATGTAATTGTTATAAATTATATTTATCATGACATTATAAGCAAATTGAAATACAACATGTTTAAAATGAGTTTTTTGCTTTCATTTTATTTTAGGCAACCCTGACATTTAATCTTATGAACCAATCAAAAATAATGTCCTAAACTTTGCTTCTCTGTTATTGACTATGAAGTTCTTTTTATTTTATTTAGTACACAAGGAAACATTCACAATTTAACAGTCATAATAGATATATATACAGAGGTGAGTCTAACCCTGCTTAGAGTTATCTACCGACAAACCTCAGGTGACAGAAACGAACATAGTAGAAGGTAATGAAGGTAATTTATTCGTATATTACAAAAAGAATTTTGACTAAACCCATTCCATTTCAAAGTGTATGCTTAGTTTTTGCTAAACTCAGTCTGAGCAAAGTGAAAGTACGCACTTTAGATTTCAGACTAAGTTTGTTAGGCACTTTGAATTGCATTGCTGCTTTGACGTGTGGTAATTACCAGCACCGAACACTTAACTCCTAGCGAAGATAGCTACCTGATCACCAGCGCACCTCGAAGCAGCAATGTAGGTACTGCATAGTGTCTATGAAACTGAGTTATTCGCATCACATTGTAGTCCATAATTAAAAAATAGTTTAGTTGAAACTTATTTTTTAATTATAGACTACGATTTGACGCTTTCCTAAAGAAATAAAATATCAAATACATGAAACTAAACTGTAGGGGTATTCAGAGAGCGTCGCGTCGGTCCGAAACCGAAGATCGACTTGACATGCCTGTCACTGTCTTATTGAATCGCGCTGAGCGAGATGGAGAATCATTTCCGACATCGGATTCGGACCGGACCTCTCTGAATACCCCTACTTAAATTAAAAGAATACGTACTATAGTGGAATCTAACAAGAACTTTGCAGTACATAGCTGCTTTGACGTATCGTATTACCAGTGATTACTTTATTATTAGTAGTATTAACAGTAATGTACTGAAAAGTTTCTGTCAATTTTCACTGTTGTCAGTCGTCAACTGGAGAGATAATACGGGTGCAGGTCTAAAGATACAACTCAAAATGTTCTTCTTTCCGTGTAGTGTTGTGGCTCACCTAGTGTCAATAGTTTTCACGTCAACCTTAGGCCTCTGACTTGACCTAACGACTGCTAACAGAAATAACAACCAGGACCAACTGCTTAACGTGCCTTCCGAAGCACGGAAAATGTTGTGAGTTCAAAATGCGTAGTGTTTGTGTTCAAAATATTTATTTACTTAAATCACAAGTGTAAAACTTGACTAACATGCATTTTACAGTCATAAAAGGAACAAGTCGCCACCAAACCGTGGCCGTGGCTCCAATCGGTCCCATACGCAATACTCTCATGTTCATTATACTCTGCAACTACAGAGTCTGCTTGCAACAGCCTGCAACCTCCATACATACAGGCTGAGACCACTAACTCAGGGTTTTTGGGGTGGTATTTGATACGCCATACGCCGCCTCCCACTGGGGTTTCGCTGACAGAAGTTTTAAGGTTTCTAGTGTCCCATCGGCGGATTATTTCGTCGTAACTGAAAGATACAATTTACTATTTATTCCATAAGGCTTCGATGAGTAGCGGTAATCTGATATGGTATCGTTCAGTACCACTACCTACGTGTGAGTTTTTTCGTGGTAGGTAGGTACTTTGATGAGGAAAAATAACTAGTTTTGAATATTAGCTCTCCATATTCCCTGTCAAAAATAAAACATTACTAGTAGAAGAAGTACTTTTAGATACATTAATTCGTTTCCGATTTATAAAAGTAAACGTGCGATGTGGACTCGTACTCGTGTGTGACGTCATGTCACACTCGCCCAGTCCGCTCGCGCTCTATGTGTCGATGTCACAAAACGTGCCGTTTAACGTTTTGATTAGGGGAGCGTTGGAAATAACGTCAAGTGACTGTTAGCAAAACCCAAACTTAAAACTATTAGGGATTTCTGAATACAACAAAAACTAGTGTACCTATATGTATACATACAACTTTACGTGCTACTAACAGCACCCCGCTTCCACCCGCGTAAGTCCTGCCAGTCGACCACGCAACCTCCGTCGGGTTCAACTCGACGTCGGTTTGGGATACACACTGCGCAAAGGAAAAACCTGCGCGACGAGAACCATTGCGTTATTTTGCATGTATTTGAAGGCGACGACGACGGCGGGCGCGCAGTACCTACAGTACAATTGCCGTCGAGTTCAGCTGTCATTGAATGCGACAGCTCAAGGAACGTCGCATTAAATTCGACGGTGCACGCAACGCAATTGTACTGTACTGCGCGTCATCGTCTTCAAAATGTATGTAAATCAACGCAATGAACTCGACGCGCGAACCGCCCGCGCAGGTTTTTTCTTTACGCAAGAGCACCGTCGAGTTGAACTCGACGGAGCTTGCGCGGTACAGTCGGTACAGCTAGACGTCATTGAAACACAAACACACGTATCTTAAACTTTCGCATATATAAAACTAAAAATTCCTGACAAATTCATCGAAAATTGTTGGCTATATTCAAACAATGGTTTTTTAATGTAGATGACATTTTAATTTTCTACATTTTGGTTCATTCAAGGCATAAGTTTATTTAGAACAATTATTAATTTAAATAATCGTTCTAAATACCAATAGCAAGCCATACCTCCCAGTTAACAACTGATGCTCGACGTCCAAGTGGCTACGTACGGCGGTGACTCCTGCCTCGTGAGACTTGTTTGTTGACACTGCACTATCGGACACTCTGATGTCGTACGTTTTGAACAAACAGTCATCTCCACCTGGGAATGTCAAATCATTATCTTAAAGGCTGCGGCCTCATTGACTGGAGGCTGGCTTAGCGACTAGCGAGTCACCTAACTAAAAACAACAGAATTTTTTCAAAGTTTTCGCGATTTTGCATAATAAAACACAATATTTACCGGGTTTTACTCGCGTTTTATTTAATAACGGCATTATTACAAAAGTACCGAGTTTCGCTAACTTTAAAGTTAGCTTTTTCAAGGTTGACTGAGATGTAATTCGTCTATTTTAATATTCTAAATACTTACTGTAAACTTACTCAATGCGGCCGTAGCCAAAGGCTAGGTAGATTAAATGCAACATACAAAAAAAAAATATTAGTTATTTAGTATGAAACTTATATCTAATGTACAATTGTTATTATGGTGATCTCATCTGCAAAAATTAAAAACTGAAGCGCAGTGAGAGCGCCCTCTCCCAAACAGTTAAGTAAAACAAAAAGAAGAAATGTAAAGATTATGCAAACAAAATAAAACTACAGAAAAAAGTGACAGTTTGTGGGTGTCTAATTGTGTACGTGTGTGTCTGTGTGTGTGTTTAAAACTACAGCAGGAATGTCTTACTGAATATATTTTAACAAATCTTCAGACTCCCGAAATGAGAGGGACACGAGCTAAGTATAATAATTTACGCCTACATTGGCTATAAGACAAATGGTAAATCTCAATTTGTTTATTTGCATAGTTATATTAGGGGTTAAAGTATGAAATTGCCGATTTGTACTTAAAAACTTAATTGTTTATTTTTTAAATTTTTAACAAATTTATTTAATCAAAATAGTTGCCATTATTATCTATACATTGCTGCCATCTAATGGGAAGGTTATTAATGCCTTTGCGATAGAACTCCGACGATCTAGACTGCACAAACTGTGTGAAAGCATTTTGTACTGCCTCCTGGGAAGAAAACTTCTTGTCACGTAGATAATTGTCCAAATCACGAAAAAAATGGTAGTCCGTTGGAGCAAGGTCTGGTGAATACGGAGGATGACGAATGGTTTCTAAGTGCAGTTCCTGAAGGGTCAAAATGGTTACTCGTGCTGTGTGAGGTCTCGCGTTGTCGTGGAGCAATAATGGTAAAGATCGATTCATGAGTCGGGGCTGTTTTACTGCTAGTTTTGTCAACATGGTTCGGAGTTCGGCACAATAGACATCTGCCGTAATTGCTTGACCAGATCGAAGAAAACTATAGTGAATAACACCATGCTGAGACCACCAAACAGTTACCATTACCTTTTTATTGGTAAGTTTTGCTTTAGGACACTGTTGTGGCATTTGACCTGGGGTCAGCCATTGCATTTTTCTTTTCCGGTTATCATAAAGAATCCACTTTTCATCACATGTTACAATTCGATCCAATATTCCTTCATTTCTGTACCGGTTCAACAAGGCAACACAAGTTTCAACACGCGTTTCTTTCTGCAGATCAGTCAAATCATGAGGCACCCATTTTTCGTATTTTTTTATTTTATTGATTTGACGCAAGTGAGTCAATAAAGTGGGTAAGGTAACGTTAAACCATGCCGCTAATTCCTGGGTAGTTTGACTAGGATCGGCTTCCACTATCTCTCTTAATTCATCGTTATTCACCTGTGTGGGCGGTCTTCCTCGTGGCTCGTTCTTTAAGTCGAAATTTCCATCACGAAAGCGTTTAAACCAAAATCGCACGGTGCGTTCATTAGTAGACCCCTCTCCAAACGCAGCATTGATATTGCGGGCTGTTTCTGCCGCGTTAGTTCCGCGTCGGAACTCGTATTCAAAAATCACTCGAATTTTCGCAGTATCCATCTTTCTTGTCTAAATTGAATAACAAAAACAATTGAAAGTCGATATTCAAATGTTTCACATTTTTTAAAAAAAGAACATCACAGAAACCATTTGAAAAAAGTTTCATTCGAAAACCTCAAAACATGATGATTCTATGTCAATTCAAAGAACCTATTGCAATAAAACGGCAATTTCATACTTTAACCCCTATTATAACATACAACTAAGGTCAAAGATTATGGCGACTGACAGATGCAGTCCTACGAGTTGCAGTAGGACATACAATGTCCGCTTTGCGTTTTTTATTCGCAAGCTGACTGTCAAAAGTCAGCTCACTGTGCTTCCGGAGAATAGTTTGCTGAATGAACAGTCTTCGGATGGATAGCACATTGCAGTCTGAAAAAAGTCTGTCAGTGGAATAACGAAAAGGCATAAATGCCAGCACCTTCAAGAGCGCTCTTTGAGCTACTTCTATTCTACCTTCAACATGTGTGCTTGCGCAGCTGCACCCCACCCTGTGATGCAGTACGTGATGACTGACTGCGCATAAGCGAGAAGCAAATGGTTTTTAGTAATGTCCGCAACGCCATACGTAACTTCATGAAGACATGTCATGTATTAATTTTAGAATTTTTGGCGTCAGAGAGGTTGTTTATGTTCCTTCCACGATAACGAAGAGTTAAGCCATACGCCAAGGTACTTAAAGGTTCACACGTTCAAGAATTGGGTAGTCACAGGAGAAAGTATCAGGAGTCATGCAGACATGTACCCGAACTGCGAGATGATCTGGTGGCTGATTCCTCTTGGTATAAGAAAAATACATTTGCTCTTAGAGACATTTAAGGTCAAGAGGTTTGAGTTTAACTAAAGGGTGACGGACCTCAATGCCATTCGAACATCAGTATAGACCTCGTTCCAATTCTTTCCTGAGGCTAGGATGGCTGTGTCGTCGGCGTAAGTATATTATTTACAGTTTTTTATATAGAAGTCGCACAGGTCGTTCACATAAATGAGGACTAGAGTCGGTCCGAGGACGCTGCCCTGAGGGACTCCGAAAATAATGTCTGCATCCTCACTAGTAACGTCACCGATCACAACAACAGCCTGCCTACGGCCCGAGAGATAACTCCCGAACAAGTCCAGTGTTGTACCTCGTATGCTGACAACTTCCAGCTTTGTTAGGATGATGGGAATGGAGACAGTGTCAAACGCTTTTGATAAGTACAAGAATATTCCCATAGCCTTTCGTCCGGCATCAAAATAAGTAATTCCTACTGTTCTATTTACTCTGCTGCAAGGAAAGGGTTATCTAATTTTTTTTCTGTAAGAAGGCGCGAGTTCTAACCTCGTTGCGAGTGAACTTTTGAAGATGTATTTTTCCTTTTAAATATTTCTAGTAGGTATTAATTAATTATGCCTTGAGCAATAAAAAACAAATTAAGAAATATTTAATAGAAAAAAAAGAGCGACATCTCTTGGCGTATGTGTCAATTGTAAAATTAATAATCTAGAACCACATTTCAGTGCCCGTGGCACTGATATGTGGTTCTAGATGCGATGAATATAGTAGACAGGGGAACATATATATTCTTAAATTCGCTGTTCGAGGGTGTATTTAAGAATATGTGGGATATTAATAATGCTAGTATTTTGCAGATTGCAATATAGAAACTCACTGCAGGTTACCCCCAATATATAAACTCACATAAATACTTAAGTAACCATACAAATACATGTTACGAACGTTAGGTACCTACTTCTTTATAATATTAGTATATAGATTGAGGCCAGCGTTTTGCCACTATCACACTTGATGGTAAGTGTAGATGCAGATGCAGTCTAAGATGAATCACACTGATCGCAAAGTATAAATATATTTGTGCTAACACATACCTGAATAAAATATATCTGGATTCCAATAATTAAAAGCTGAAATCCAAGCCTCGAATTTATGGCTTCTCCAATTTCCATCTTGAACAATTTCGTTTTCTTCTATTTTCAGAAGAGTTACAGAGCCTCTAGAATCGCTGACCAATAAACGTGGTTCTTTTGCAGGTGTTTTATTTGTCGACCAATCAAGTGACAGTGCTAAAATATCTTGGCCAATCGCGTGCTCTATCCAATGTTTCAGTGAATACGTTCCGTTTTCGACAGATAATTGGTAAAGTTGCAACGTTCCAATTGACGTAACTGCAGCTAATACGGGGTGATCGTTTAAAAGATGATAACACCATTTCTGATCCAATATTCCTGGTGTTTCAATAGTTTGTATTGGATTTAGTCTGGTTGTTTCTTCGTCTATTACAAAAAGGTATATTTTTCCAAGTCGCGTTTGTTTCTTATCTTCAACTGAAAAAGACAGAGGGCCTAGTGTAAGTTTTTTTTGTAAAACATCACTTTTGCGTAAATAACAAAATTATAAACGGGATCCGAAACCTTCAGAATGAAAATCAGGGTTTTATATCTCTAGAATAGAATAACACAGCACCTCTCTACAACTGTTTTACCTAAGTACCTAATAATATGATTTAGGTAGGTACTAGCAGGGCCCAGCGATTCGACCCGCGCCGCGGGAATATCGGGATAAATAATAGGCTATATCCAGACAGGGGCTCTATTTTTGAATCATTAGCGCCACTTCGAGCGATTTTAAAACTTCGATTTCTACTTATTTTCGTTCGATTTCTGTATTTTTTCTATGTGAATCGAACGACCGCAACGAGTGGTATCAAACACTCGCAGGAATCCGACATCGGACGAAAATCAGCAGATATCAAATTATTTAAATCGCCTGAAGTGCAACGAGCGGTTTAAAAATAAGGCTACAGGTCTTCAGCTATTTGCATACCAAGTTTCATCGCAATCAGTTCAATAGTTGCATGAACGGAAAGTAAGTAACTTTCTTACATATTTTCTTACTTACACACAAACATCCACATCTATCTATATATATATATAAGAAAGTCGTGTTAGTTACACCATTTATAACTCAAGAACGGCTAAATCGATTTGTCTGAAAATTGGTGGGGAGGTAGCTTAGAACCAGGAGAAGGACATAGGATACTTTTTATCCCGATATTCCCGCGGGCACGGGAAAGGAACTTACGCGGGTAAAACCGCAAGGCGCAACTAGTTTATAATATTAGTAGGATTAGGTACCTTCTCCTTCAGTTTTCTCTAATTGATAAGTTCCGCACACCAGCACATTCCGGTAGGGTTCTATCGGACACCATTCCACGGAGTCCGCGCTGTAGCCAGTATTCCACTCGCATTTCTTTTGCCAAGACACCATCGTGATAGGTCGTATGAGGTTTCTGGTCAAATTCGAAAAAAAAAACGAGGAAATGTAAACAAATAAAAAAAATAATATAAAACTGAAAAGTACCAAAACCTACCAATAATTAAATACCACGCGTCATCTATCACTTACCATCTGGCGACTTTGTGGTCAAATTATAATAGGTCTATGTATTTGTATAGGTAAAGTAAGGCTGTAGCCGAGACCCACTGTAAATTTCTAGGGTTCCATACCCAGAGTAAAAACGCGACCCTTTTCCTAGTACTCCACCGTCCATCTCTCTATCTCCATCTATCACGGTTCATATCTCATGAACCGTGATAGCTGGGTAGTTGAAATGTTTACTGATGATGTATTTATTAAGTAGGGCTCTCATACAAAGACATGTTTATGGTGAACTATCAGTGGTGTATGTACTACGTAAGTATGCAACCAAAACTAAAACATCGTAAGGAAACCGACTGTCCTAGGACTCACAATGATCCAAAGACATGGGACAATTCGAAATAGGCTCCCGTGCGTGGCCTCTTACTACCTAACCCCTCTAAAGAGTAGGCCCGCCCGAGTAAGGGATGATTTATATTAGACAAGGGCACGAGCTTCGTTGTCCATTACTTGGTGAGCAGTCGATCGGTCTGTTGCAACAGAGTGGCGGCCGAGCAATCTACAACGCAACTTGGACCCGAGCGGCGCGGGCGGGCGCTCATGACGGTCTAATATAAAATATAAATCATCCCTAAGAGTAAGTTTGTTAGTCTGTAAGTTTGTCACCGTCACAAAACGAATATGAATAGAATAAAATAACAGGCTAGATTAAAACCCATTTATTAATCAATAAAAATACGTCGATACATGAATAATACGGCGACTAAACATCTCAGTGATTCACTTAATTACACAGTAAATTACATTTATTAAAATTTGTACTGTTGTTATGGTTCAATCTTAAACATTATTGAGACATGACGAGTTAATGTACCTCCTTCATATTTGAAGTCGGTTAAAAAGATCAAGAAGTCAAATTTGCACATGTCGGCAACTCGAAATTAGAAAGTTACTAACAAATGTTCTAATGGGGTTCAATTTAAAAATCGTCGCCATTTTTACTTCAACCTTCACGCATTGCTAAAATTTTATTGTTTCAAACGAATTGACAGTACACTATTAAACACGTGAAACTGGCTGAAATTATCCTTTAATGCTGACAGAAAAGCCATAAATAGGAGAATGAAATGAAATAACGATAAGTTCTACAAGAATTAATCTTAATAGCGCCTAATATGGATACAGTTATATGTTGCTCATGGAATGGGAATTTGCTCATGCTGATAATGGGAATTTCTATGGGCAACATTTTATCTAAGAACAGAAGAACAGCCATTAGATGGATTTTCCTTTTAGATTAAAATAAAATAAAAAATAAAATAAATAAATCCTGTGACGAACACACAGCGCCATCTAGCCCCGTGGTAAGCTGCTAAGCTTGTGTTACGGTGACTAGACAACGGATATACTACTTATATATTTTTTTTTTTTGTAAATACATACATATTATACATAGAAATACGCCCAGACCAGATACAAATATTTATTTATAAACATAAATATTTGCACCCAGCGGGAATCGAACCCGCAACCTTCTGCATAGCAGCCAAGCGTTCGCCCGACGCGCCACAGAGGTCGTCAACACGTTTTGGATTGAAAATTCCTTGAAACCTTTTGGGCAGAGCCATAGACCTGAAAGCCCCTCGAAACGTAGGGCATTGATAAAATGTGTAATATACCTTAATAGGTATTAATAGGTAAAGGAATGCGATTAAAATCGGGTTTTTCAGGTATAACATGTGCAAATCCCACTACTTGTAAATAACAGACAATCCTAAACTACCTTACCTACCTAACACATCGAATGAAATATTTGCCATAAATAGAGTTTTCCACGAATAAAATTGATATTAATTTTAGTAAGTATACCTTCATTCCAATCGTATACACTTAGTTTCGATACAATAAGCGCGATTCAATTTGACCGGTCTGAAGTTGTAGCGAGAGACAAGCGCAAGCTTTATGTGACTTTTTTAAATGAAGCAAAATAAACTCAAATGTTGTACTGCGTAAGGTTTAAATTTAGTTGAATGTTTATAAACTTGGGCCTAAATAGTCGCTACAACTATCAGATGGCCTATTCACATAATGAAATTATCCAAAATGTCATTTTCAATATCATTGCAGTTAATCTTTAATATGAAATTCGACGTTTTTCCAAGAATATTAATTAAAATTCATCGGAGAATACTATTTTCTATACATTTTTAAGTCAATAATGTTTCGATTGCAGTTCCGTTGCTAGTTAGTTTCATTTTGAATGTATTGTTTGCAATTGCAATGATATTGAAACGAAATTATGGACAATTCTATTACAGGGATATCCCTTCAGTATGCCATTTTAAAACGCGCCAACTATTTTTCGAAAAATCTTATCGATTTCACCCTGAGGACGATACGACTATACTATATAAGTACTACATATTTAATTCTAATTTCTAACAAATCACGCGATTCTGTTAGTAAATAACTATTTATTTGTTCGAATTCGATTTGAAAATTAGTTTTAATTTTATTATTGATAGTTAAGGCCCGCCCAAACCGTTTTAACCAAGCATTCTTACCAGCATGAAGTTATCGTTGAAGTTTATGATCAGCCCTCACATTATCTATCCAGTGGCCGTCTGACAACAGTGGAAATTGACAGGCACTATGCAGTACATTGCTGCTTTGACGTAACTTGGTTATTACCGGATATGTCAAATCAGCAATGTACTGCATAGTGCCTGTCATTTTCCACTGTTGCCAGACGTCCACTGGTAGATAATATGGGGGCTGGTCTTATTAAAATACAGACACCACAAACTTATAACATCCCTCTTTTACCGTCGAGGTTAAAACACGCGTATTGTCGTCTAATTTATTAGTTATTTTAGTTTTTGTAAGCAGGGCCGAAGAGAAGGGTGAGTGCAGTCGAAAGACCAGCGATGCTGGTATGGTTTTAACACAAGTAGGAACTTCATGCTGAGATTCCATAATCGGGAAGCAAGCGACTTCTGTTCTTTTTAGTTTTTTTTGTATCTTTCTCTTTTTGTTTAGTTTCCACCCTTATTTATAAAATAGTATTTACACATAACTAAGTTATGTAACGTTTGTGACAAAAGACAAACGATGCATAGTTATGCAGCGCATTAATTAGCGTTTATAAATAAGGGAGTTAATGTGTAGGTAGTGTATGCTTGTCCGAATTAACTTATTTTCTTTCCTTCTTTCTTTTTTGCGATACCTAGTTCATAGTCGTTTGGAGGAGCCTTAAGACTAGACCCTGTAAGTCTAGTGGACTTTCAGGTGCTGTCATGTTACACATAATATAGACATCGTAAATTCGTCGGATCTTTTGTAAAGAAGCTTTCTATTTTTTCGTCTTAGGTAGACAAGTAGGTATACTCAAGTGTGTCTATCCAAGGCATTATAAATAACAAAATATGATAAAAGCAAACTAAATTGACCGAAAGGTTTAGTGGCAGCGCTTTTTATGTCACGTTAAAGGAAGCTGGGGTTTTAGACTGTTTTTTTCTAGAATGGTTGAGTAATTGTTAGTTTTGCAAGACTCCAAAAACTTTAGCGAAATTGTGCAAAATTAACAAAAATGGTTGTGCAATTTTTCAAAGAACATTTAAATAGAAATGAGGCTTTGTTTATGATGGTTTAGTTAAGGAATAGGTGTCCAGATGGCCTATTCTCGTATTAAAATTATCCAAAATATTATTTCAATATCATTTGAGTCAATCTTTAATTTTAAATTTTTACGTTTGTCAAATACCAATTTAATTTTTTTTTAAAGTAAACTAGAGATTAACTTTAATACATTTTTGAGACATAACAGGATTAGATTAGATTAGGTTCATAGGATCGCAATCCGCTGCTAACTTCCGAGCGGTCAAATTATTTTGCTTCTATCGCATCTACAAGTGAAGCAGTCGACATCGTCAAAATTACAATATTTTTCTACTACTACACCCTACATAAAATAGTAAATAATGTTTCATCTAAGTGACATCTTCATATCATTAAAAATCAGCCGTCAAGAGGTAGTGAAATACGTAAGCGGAAATATCTACTAATTTCTCCTTAATTAGCTAATCGTAATTTTCTTATTAGTTACTGACATCAACAGAAGACTGACAGCGTTTTAAATTGTAATGCGTTTTTATCAACCATGCAGCTTGCATCTTGAAGTTTTCTGGATTTAAATTTAAGAAACCTGCATGGCTAAACAAATAGAGTACTGCTTTTTAAAACCATTTTGATCAAAATTATTAAAATGTAAAAAAAATATGATTCATCAATGGAATGAACTAACATATTTTACAAATGATTCTCCAAAGTTCTATTTTGAACAGTCAGGCAACAAAAATGGTTAACCACCGTAGAGTTTTAAAATTGACAATTCATCAGATTGTACTATAGAAATCTCAGAACATGGAATAGTTCTAAAAAATAACTGGTCTTAATGCCAAACACAGTTGCTGAATTGTCTCTACTGAAAAAAAATCAACTGTCTAGCTATCATAGTTCATATGGTACAGCCTAATAGCAGACAAATAAACAGACATATGGCCAGTAGACAGTCTTAGAAAACGGTCCCGTTTACGGATAACGGAACCCTAACAAGTAATGGTTTTTTAACGTTTCGGAGAATTAGCATGCATTCGAAGACCATTTTGAATTTTTATCCTAGTAATGACAACTTTAGAACTCTAAGGTAGATCACCACTTCTGATACCGGCTGTAAAGTCGTGAAAAACAATAATGAACATAGCAATTATAATAACACTTTAAGTACATAATGAACTATTTATTAATGGTAACTTATTATTAAAATGTTATTTCTCAATATCAATTCTTATCATAATAACCTTATAACTAGAAGTATACTTGGTGGTACTTGGGCCAATATTTTATTATTTTCAAAAAAATCTGGTTATTTTTTATTTAGAGGGAGTTTTTGAATTGAAGGGCGTGAACTTATAACCCAACAGGATCATTAATTTTGGAAAATATTATTTTAACTTTTATCAGGATAATAATAAATATTCATAAAATCCACTGTAAGTTAAGCGAGCCCCTCGTTTTGAGTTAATGAATGGTCGATCTCAATTGCGATGGTGGTCATAGCCCCGATTCCCGCATTGAAATTAACTTAAATTTAAATTCAATACGATTACAATTGTAATAGCTGAAATTTTAGACAATTCATTAAGGGAATAGAAGGCCAGTTTACACCCTAAAATCCTAATATGGCGATGTGACCATGGACTCATACCCGTCTGAGTAAGAATGATATTCTGATATTCTATCTATATAATCTGTATTAGAATGATATTTTGTCTATTATAACAGGTTTATTTTTCACTTTTTACATTATACTGGCCCAGATAAGTATAACGTATGAAACTATTGTCACATAATTGTTGTACATAAATTCATTTTTTCATTTATAAATACAACTAAATTATATACAACCTAATTTAAAACACAAATTAAATGAGCACGTTTCAGTTATACGCTATGCAAGTATGCACACATTGACTCGAAAATAATATCATGCGTTTAGAATGCTATTAGGTAGTTAAAAGCTGTCGCCATTTTAAGTCGCTACAACAAGAAACCTTTTTTATTTAAGAATAGGTGAATGTTGGTTCGTAATGACTTGTGTGGTCTAAGGTGTGGCAGGCATTCTAAGATGAAACTGCTCTACTGTATATGTTTAGCGTCCCCACTAAACAGCCACCCCCAAGTGCATCATCTATGATCAGTTACGATGCAGATCATGTCCCAAAAAGTTAGAGTTTGGTTCTCTATAAAGGAGAGCTGCCCCATGGCCAAGTAACAGCAGTGGAATAATGTCCAACAAGACAAACAAAAATCACTTAGAATTAAACACATTAAGTATGCAATAAAGTTAATGCCACACTTAAATAGGGCTTCAGGTGTTACAGCACAAAATGGCGTCAGAAAGTAACCATAAGAATACTAAACCACATCGTACATTAATCTAGACACATAATTGAAACACAATAATATCATCAAAACATATTGCTTCCATGCTAATGGCGTTTACTAAAAAAAATGAATTAATAATTAATACATAATGTGTCATTTTCTAATAAAAATTGGGAATAATTTTATGAAAATGAATTAAGGTAATTAACTAAAATATAATATAGCTTAGGATTTTGATTAAATGTTGAAGTACAACATGGGTTTATTTGTGTCACCTGAGGGCATTAAGTATTTTCATTGTTTGTTAAATGATTAACGCGCGGGAGATGCCCCTTTTTCCAAAAACATTATACATGATATTCTTTTTATTTTTAAGTGCTTAAAACCAGCAATAGGCTATCATCATAAAAATAATGAATGCTGAATAATATCAAAATTAAAGTTTAGACAAATTTATATTTGGGAATTGGGGCTTATGGTTTTTTCTCCAATTTTAAAAGTGTATTTTTTATATTATTTGTATAGATTATTTTCAAGCTAAATTATTGTACTCCATTGCACTCCAACATAAAATAACAAAAAATATTAGGTATATTATTGTAGTTAAATTTTACCATAAAAACTGATTCACATAAAACATATTTAATTTTTTAAAGGTGTAGTAAGGTCAATAAAAATAAATTCATTTCCATTCATACCAGAAATTTAGACCAATCTATGTAATGTATATTAAAAAAATGTATTATTATAATAAATGTTTTTGTTTATGTATGAGGTAGATTTTCACAATAAATGTTTCAATCACAGCCTGTGTTCAGGACAATTGGTAGATCAAGTTGTATTTTAAAAACCCTATAACAAGTGATTATTTTGATTCCTAGCACATTTTAGGTGTGTGTAGGTATATTATATACACCAATTAGTGTATTAAGGGTTTCAAAAACAATTTTCTTTTTATTACTGTTTTTTAAATGATATATTTTAGCTAACCTCAGCAATGTACCATAATTATTATGCCAGAGAATAACATTCCATTATGCAATAAAAAATTACCCTGTGGCTGACTACATTTTCTGCCGAGCTTTAACAAACAACTGATAACAAATCGAATAAGTAAAATATGAGCATTTTAAATTGGCCAATCTGAAGTTGCTCTAACTGAAGTTATCTGGCAAATTCAAGATGGTCAACTTATTGCATGCATGTAAATTATCTAAACTCTGTCTAGGTTTAAAATTTCAATTGACTGTGGTATGGTTGGCGACGGGAGCTACTGTCGCGCCGATCGTTCGGTCTCGTTCAGACATTCTC
Organism: Idaea dimidiata; assembly: GCA_949358125.1. Lineage (NCBI taxonomy): Eukaryota > Metazoa > Arthropoda > Insecta > Lepidoptera > Geometridae > Idaea > Idaea dimidiata. The sequence goes on from OX442340.1 coordinate 2,206,821, forward strand.
TGACAAGAATGCGCGCGTGAACTATGCCGCGTTTAAGCCGTTCTGCAGAGCTGCGACTCCCGGAATAACTCGGCCTTACCTCTTTACCCATCTCCTCTATGACGGCCAGCAACTGTGCGTACTTCGAGACACCGTTATCTTTATCTTTCCCGTTAGAAGACGGCGACGATGCCGGCACTGTGGATATCGTAGTATGACTATTTCCACCGTGATTCAGGTCTTTATGGATGTTCTTCCCACTCATAGGAATCGCGGTCACTGTTACGTCACTCAGTTTCGATTCAACGGCTTGAATATCCATAGCTTCCATCGTGACCTGAAAACGGCAGATCGAATGAGAGCTATTGACATAATTTTCAAACGAATTTGACTATGGAATTTTAACATAATTTTGAATAGTTTTTACACTTACCACCTAGGAAACACGAGTACGAAAATATAAAGTAGGTTTTCGTGTCATGAAAAGATCCAAGGCACTGTTCGGACGAGATCCAAATCTAATAAAATAATAACAATAAATTAGATTGAAGTGGGACGTACCGTATCCAGGCAGCCAACTGGGTGTAGAATGCTGTTTGTGGGTTTAAACTAAGAGGGTTTTGTTTGGCACAGTTAAAACGTTGAAGAAGAAGTCGAAATATTTGTAAATGCAAATTATTTTCTAAATAAAACCCGTATTTTACCTAACAACAAACAACTCCACAAATCACCACATTGACAACTTGTTTTTTTTTCAGTTACTTTTTTTTTCGGCGCAACCTTATTATATTTTTTTTTCAGCATTTTGATAAATCGTTTTACTATAGAATTTATTAATTACTTTTAGAGTCGTGGAATGGAAGTGTGAGGTTTCGGTAGAGAAAAGAAAGCAGTTTAAACTAAAAGAGGTTATTTTCTAGGATATATATACGAAAGTAAAAAGACAGGAATAAGTAAGAGAAAAGAAGAAATAACATACATGAGGCTTTACAAACTGCAATCCTGCCCCTTTTGAGAAAAAGAAATAACAGCTGTCAAATTTCACAAAACTGTCACTGTCAGAGTCGATCGACCGTCCTGCGGGCTAGCTCGCCTTTTCTTTTGTTGGAAATTGAAAGAAAATTCGAATCAATTCTATAAATATTTTCTTGGGAAGAAATAAAATCCATATAATAAATTCCTATTTGAGACACCGTAATAAATTTTTATACCAAATGGAGAGTGCGTGTTACTTACGACTATTTTGGTAGCGCGATCAGCGATCATGTTACATTAGATCAAATGAATGTAAATAATGATACAGTGAGCTAGAGTGGTCAAGTGGTTTGTCCGCTCGCTACAGCCTGTCGCTCCAATGTTCGATTGAAGAATAGGATGTCGGGCGAGGGCGAAGGAGATAGGGCTTCGCGGCCGTCGTCCCTTTTGCTGGACGCGCCGCAGCCGGAGCGCGAGCCTCTACACTTCGATGTCCAGCTGATCGGAGCCCCGCCGGAGGTGGAACAGCTAGTCAACAACATCAAGCAAGTTGCTGAGGAATTCCTTTACCATTGGAAAACATTTCCAATAGGTAAGTGCAGCTTGTGTACGTTAACTAACTTTAGTTTTAAATATAACTAGCTTAGTCCCGCGCTTTGACTGACGTAAGTATTGATGCTGCCAGATTTTTCAAAAATCTTATCCTAATAGATACCATCAAAAATAATACACCCTCCAATTTTCAGTCCAGTGATATAGATGGTGTGTTTATTTAGAGTTCAGTCAGGCAAGTCAGTGTGGGCATTAAATTTTAATGTAAAAATGGTAATTAAATCTGTAGATTAGATTTCTGTAACCCCTGTTCCAATCCTATCCTCTACTACTTTAATAACTTCTTTTGTAAAAGGTATTTTCCTTTTACAAAAGAAGTTATTAAGTAGTCCACTGAACCTGGTACCTATATAACACACCTAGTAGTAGATTCCAGAACTTGATATCACTCTATGTAATGTCTTGCCATATTTAATTAGGCATATCCAAGTAGATACCCATGGGCACTTAATGTCACTTACTCTAACAAAACTCTGCAAGTGAAAGTATGGGAATGATAAACAATTGCAGAATGTGGTGAGATCAATCAACATTCTAAAGAAAACTATTAGAAAGTTATGACTTTGTTACTGTGCTAAGATACTGCTTAGTATAGCTTGATGTTAACAAAACATAATGTTTTTTTCTGTTTCACCCACATAAGTTTGAATCTCCTGTGGGAATATCGGGACAGCAAGAAGCCTATGTGTTAATCCAGATCTAGTAGCCTATGTGCTATCTGTCTGCATAATCAAGTTTTATCAAAACTGGTTCAGTTGGTTTTGCCTGAAGGAGTAACAACATACTCGTTTACTTACACGCAAACTTTCACATTTCATAAATTATTAATAATATTATTAACACGATGATGTACACTAATAAATCACTTGTTCATATTGATTAGACACCACTTTTTTTAAACATTGCCTATAAGTAGTGTCAAATATCAATTTGTGCAAAACTTGTCCTTCATAATTTTGAGTTCATAATTTTATTAGATGTGACAGTAGGGGGATAAGAATTTTATGAATTTATAACCATTATGACACCACAAATTACTAATCCATAGGTAATTAAAGAAAATCAAACACCCAAAGACATACTGGTATCATCTATGCAAAAAGTTGAATGTCAATGAACAAACAGTCATAACACTTTGCACCAGCTGAACAGCGGTTGGTGTTACTGTCCATGACTTAATTATATTTGTATATGTCCGTCACCAGCTGTCTCTCATAAACTGTGAAAGCTATATAAGCATTCCGTGGTTTCTCCCGATCCTGATCGAGAATATCAGGATCAAAAGTAACCTATGATACTCCTCGATAATGTAGCTTTTTATTGGTAAAAGTTTTTTTAAATCAATCTGGTAGTTTTGGAGGTTACCAACATTAACTCTTTATAAGATATAGACGTATTTCTGTAGCCACAATAACAAGAAATACTGGAAACAAAATGAAATAAATATTTTAGTGGGGTTCCTATTTCCTATACAACAACTGAGACATTTTTTTTTGTGATATTGGTCCTCTGTTTCCCAGTGCTCCCAGCGTCGAGGTTCACAAGCCCCGGAAGCCGTCCCTGCGACATAATCATCCCGCCACCATGCGACGAGCTTGACGCCGCTGCCCTCGACGCCGGCTCCGAGCCACAGCGGCTCTCGCCTAAACAACTACACTCTATCAGAGAACGAGGGTGAGTCACTAGTCTCACAGAAAGTACGCAGCCCCGGGCGGCAGCAGTCCCTGCGACATCGTCATCCCGCCGCCATGCGACGAGCTCCGAGACACAGCGACTTTCACCTAAACAACTACACACTGTCAGAGAACGAGGGCAAACCACCACTAGTCTTCCAGAAAATCTGCAGTCACTGTCTTTTGTATTACTCGCGTTTTATTTAATAAATTGACTGAGACCTTAGTTCTCAGTTCACCTTGAAAAAGCTAACTGTAACGTTAGCGAAAGCTCGGTCTTTAATAATATTTGCCGTTATGAAGTAAATATTGTGTTTTAATATTATTAGAGGAAAAACCCCTTAGGACAAACTCACGTTTACTGGAAAACAGAAAACTTACGTACAGTTTATCTAAAGAAATTACTAAACAAACAATGTTATTCCCCGCAGTTTTACCCGCATAAGTCCCGTTCCTGCGGAAATTTTGGGATAAAAAGTAGCCTATGTGTTATTCCCGATATCCAGCTACCTGTATTCCAAGTTTCATCGGAATCGGTTCAGTAGTTTTTGCGTGATTGAGTAACAAACATCCAAACACACACACTTTCCAGCTACCTATATTCCAAGTTTCATCGGAATCGGCTCAGTAGTTTTTGCGTGATTGAGTAACAAACATCCAAACACACACACTTTCCAGCTACCTATTATTTCAAGTTTCATCGGAATCGGTTCAGTAGTTTTTGCGTGATTGAGTAACAAACATCCAAACACACACACTTTCCAGCTACCTATATTCCAAGTTTCATCGGAATCGGTTCAGTAGTTTTTGCGTGATTGAGTAACAAACATCCAAACACACACTTTCCAGCTACCTATTATTCCAAGTTTCATCGGAATCGGTTCAGTAGTTTTTGTGTGATTGAGTAACAAACATCCAAACACACACACTTTCACATTTATAGTATTAGTAGGATTAGGTATAATCTCTAAGTATATGTACATCAAAATGTGTCTCCAAACAAAATGGACCCCAACAAAGAAAGCGCCAATTACGTTCATCAAAATAAACAATGTGTCAATTGAGAGTGCAGAGGCGAAGGAAGTGATCCCGCTTCGCCCTTTCTCAATTACTGTACCTACACAGCGATATTAAAATTATTGTGTGGTGTAGAAAGAACATGACTTTAGTGAATATTCTAATTTTTTCCATATTGATTTATCTTTACTTATTCTAAAATCAATACTGATATCAAATAACTATAACTTCTTTCAAGTACAGATTTTTTGTCCTCTGTTTCTTTATTATTTTAATCGCCTATTACAACGTTTACTCTACTTTTAGCTGCACTTCGTGGTTTCACCCGCGTATTTTTCGCGGAAACACCAGGATAGAAAGCCTATGTGTCAATCCAGATCTCCAGCTATCTGCATACCAAGTTTCATTGCAATCGGCTTGCTAATTTTTGCATGATTCAACCACAAACAAATAAACAAAATTTTCGCATTTATAATATCTAATTTTCTGCCGCATGCAAGGAGCGGTGGGAGGGTGGTCCTCTTTGCACGCTGCCCACAGCACGATACGTAGTGATACTAGCCAAATAATTTAAAATATTACTATAACCATAATGTGAACGGATAGCTAAAAAATGGTCCAAAACATTGCGCATGAGCTCTGCATTGATCATGCTGTTCCTTTCTAATTACACTATTAGAAAGGGTCAGAATTCTACCGGACGGAAGCGGACCACTTTTTCTGTGCTTTTTAATTCCGCGTGAGCATTCCAGTTACTAGATACAACTTTCTTGATAACTTCTACTTAAGTGTCGAGACTAAAAACTAATTATTTATTTTTGAACATAGTCACATCGCTTTCTTATCTCTTTCTCTTTTTTCTTAATTATCTTTGTCTAAACATGTATGTATGCATTTGGTGCACTTGTTTAAAACACTTCTCACTAGTTCTCACATTATGTCGACTGCGAGATGTACACACACATGTGGTGTACTTTGTTTTGAATTTGTCCCGCTAGAGTTTTTAATGGTCTAATTAACAAGGACCGCTAATTATAGGCGAGGGACTATGTTTTTAAGCGCCATAGAAAATTTCATAAATAATTTTAGATTAATTAAAATCTATTTTGTAATTAATAATCTACATTAATATTATAATGCATAAGAGTTTGTTTGTGTCTTTGTTATCTCAAGAATTACTGGTCTAAATTGAAAAATCCTTTTTGAGTTTTAAAGTCCATTTATTGAGGAAGGTTATAAGCTACTTACGATCCCGTTATTTCCGCGGGATCGAGACGTACGCGGGTGATGCTAGTTTCAAATAAAGGATAGATTTATTTCTTTGTTTGTGCGTAACAAATATAAGCTCCACAACTACTGGACCGATTTAAAAAAATCTTTAACCAACTATAAGCTACATTATCGAAGAGAAACATAAGCTACTTTTTATCTCGATATTCCCGCGGGATCGGGGTTTACGCGGATGATACCGCCAGACGCAGAATGTTTTCGGTTTTCATCTCGTTCTTTTTATTAAATTAAGGATCGTTTTGCCTTTATTTTTTTGTCTACTCAAAAAAGCAAGACGTCTGGAAGAAATGCAACGTTGGACTTTGAAAAATGCTCAATTTAATAAAACCTACGCAATCAAACATGAATAAATAAGTTTTATTTCATATCAACATTGCGAAACCTAAAGAAAAATCTGTTTTAATGTTTTAAAAAAAATTAGAATATTATGCTCAAGAGAACAATTTCAATAACACTTCCTTTGGCAGTCGTGTAAAAAGAAGTTTAACTGTAATATATAATATACGAATTAAACAACAAGAAACTCGAGTAACATTACCAATATTTGGATTTTTCTCTTTAGGAGACTGTCTGAAATAAGAAATAGTAAATAAGTAAGATCAATTGAACAAATTGTCCCAGCGCAGCGTCTCGTCGGTATTGCGTAGGTAGACTTTATTACTGAATAATTGGAGATCAACATGATACGTCTTATGTTGGGCATTTCATGAATAACTTGAGTTTTCTATACTGAATACTATAAAGAGGAAAGTTTTTTTGTTTGTTATGAATAGGCTCCCAAACTATTAAACCTATTTCAAAGATTCTTTCATCAATAATTAACTACATTATCATGGAGTATCAAGGTTACTTTTGATCCTGATATTCCCACAGGTTCAGGGCTTACTCTGGTGAGGTAATTTAAAATAAATATAGCCTTTATTCAAGTTGAAAGAAAGAAGAACGAAAATACATAATTCAAATAAAAAGAAAACATGTTTATTACGACAAGCACACGGAAATAAAATAGGTAGGTACTGAAACTAAAATAAAACAAACAATTTCACAATAGATTAGCAAACCAGGAAGCCGTGTGTGAAATGGGTGTTCCTTTTATGCTAAATAGTTAAAATAAAAAGCCTGAATTGACAGACATTTAATGACAATCGCTACTGGTCCTAAGATAAAACTCATGAATGCCGCTCGATCAAAAAATATCTTAAATATAAAGTGGCGTTATTAATTTGCTAGTTTCAATATCTATTTTGTGATACCATGCCATAGCTATACTGTTAAGTTTGGGATCAATGACTAGAGTACGTAATTTGCTTATTGCAGCGAATTCGAAGTACCATCCCGCCACTTCCCGGGCCAAACTCACGTATGGCGCGTGTCAGGATGGCTACAACGCGGCCGCGTGCGCGCACGGGAGCAACTCTACCGGCACATCGCCTGCGCACTTGCCCTCGTGGCTGTAACCGCCCGCGACCGTCTACTGGCCGACAAGCCACTCTCGCTGCGGGCGGCGATGCGAGCGCTGTGTGAAAGCTTGAGGACCTTGCTGGATCTGCTGATTGGAATGCCGAGTTTGGAAGCCAGGGATTTGGAGAAGAGGATACGGGAAGAACGCGCTCGGTATCTTGTTGCTGAACTCGTTTGCAAGGTACTCCAGCCAGGACTTAGCACGAGAAACATTATCTCGTTCGACAGAAATGGTCCGTCTCTCTTTCTGACAAAATGTTTCTTATGTATGTAAGTTCTCACTATGCGATTCCGGCTTCAGAGTGCCTATTCATCATTACCAATATCTATTCCTTTCCATTTTTGGTTACGGCGACAAAGCTTAAATTGGGTGGCCTACTCTAATGTTACTCACATTATTAGCCATCTGTCCAAGTAATGACTGCGCCAGACTTTGCATAACTCTTAATACAAGATCGGCTGGTGGAGCCAAGCGATCGAAATTTTCATAAGCTGATATCAAACTTTGTGGTCTTGGTATAAATTGTTTAAGACTTTTTAGTTTTATAGTAGTCTTTCTTCCCCCATAGCCGGAACACCGTGCAGACTTATCAGCACTCGCCGCTTGGGTCTCCCGAGCCATGAGACGCGCCGCCACCGAAAAGGGCGAATGTCGCTCAGCACCAGCCGTACCATGCGTCTACACCACCCCGCAACGAACCCACATTGATCTGCGTCTGTATAGACGTGAACTTCTGCGCAAGGCTGCACCGGCTCTGCAGAATATACTGGATAGGGAGGGGAGGGGGTGGTTCCTTCACTTTAGGGAGCGCCATGCTGCCAGGTTGGCCAGTCAGAAGATGCCGCTCAAGGAGATCGAAGAGGTAAGTGTACTAGACAATATTTGATAGGGAGGGGAGAGGCTAGTTCCTACACTTTAGGGAGTGATGTGATAATCGCAAAAGATGCCACTCAATTAAATCAAGATGTCCCTAAATTAATAACTAACGCCACGTGGTATTTTACTGCCCAACCTCTTAGAGGAGGTCCTGTCTTGCACTAGAACAGATCTCCTTTAATAAGTCCTGTTTTTAATCACGATGGTGTTCACACAGGAGGTGCGCGAGGCTGCGATGGAGGAGTACGTAACACGCGTCGGTAACGCGGTGGTCGCTAGCGAGACACTGGCCGCACTCGGCCCCGGCGTGCCCGCGCTGCTGGCGGCGCAGCTGCGGGCCTCCGCCGTGATGACGCGCGCTGAGGAAACCGCGCATAGCAGGTAATACAGCGGTGGTCGCTAGCAAGACACTGGCCGAGCGGGTAATACAGTGGTGGTCGCTAGCGAGACGCTGGCCGAGCAGGTAATACAGCGGTGGTCGCTAGCGAGACACGGGCCGAGCGGGTAATACAGTGGTGGTCGCTAGCGAGACGCTGGCCGAGCAGGTAATACAGCGGTGGTCGCTAGCGAGACACTGGCCGAGCGAGTAATACAGTGGTGGTCGCTAGCGAGACGCTGGCCGAGCAGGTAATACAGCGGTGGTCGCTAGCGAGACACTGAACGAGCAGGTAATACAGCGGTGGTCGCTAGCGAGACACTGGCCGAGCGAGTAATACAGTGGTGGTCGCTAGCGAGACGCTGGCCGAGCAGGTAATACAGCGGTGGTCGCTAGCGAGACACTCGCCGAGCAGGTAATACAGCGGTGGTCGCTAGCGAGACACTGGCCGCGCAGTAAATACCAGTTCTTTATCAAAAAAAATCCATAGTAATAGTAAACTGAGCTACAGTGCTTTACCGCGGCCAGTGTCGCGGCGGTATTTCGTTGCAAAATATTGCATGCGCGATTCAGGTTTTCATACCAGTAGCGCCCGACCGCCCCTAAAAATACTACTAGATAAATTTACAGTACGAACTAATTTGGTACAGCTGCCTACGTCTGCCTGACACCAACCCAGTTTACTAAGTTCCCACTAATACTATAACAAGCTTGCCTGCTAAGTAAACTAGCTCGGCTGGACAGGCTGGAGGCGGGAGTCCAGGCCGCCGAGGCCCGCCTGCGCGCCGCCCACCCGCTCCTGTCCCGCGCGCCGGCGTGGCGCCGCGAGAAGCTGGAACTAGCTACGGAGCGGCTCCGAGCGGAGCTGCGTTGGGCGGCGAGTGAGGAAGCCCTCGCTTCGCTCGCGGCACACAAGCTGCATCAACACCGGTACGATATCTTTTTTTAAGATTTTGAATAAAGAAATAAATAGACATATTAAGTAGAAATACATCACCGAAATTCGTTTACCGAAATACCGCGCAAACCACTGCGCCACACGGAAGCTAACGTAACGACATGATGGATTAACGATTACGCATTATCTAACTTCTCTATTAAATTCGAAAAAAACATGTTCCACTGTCATACAGCACCAGATGCACACACTGACATGTTCTGTACAGTATTACGTATGCTCGACCTTTGGATCGACCAATGGCGGACGATCTTTAGTGACAGACTGGCGGACGACCTTTAGTGACAGACTGGCGTTCGAATCATCGTTCTAGGCCTCGCAACCACCGTTTGCGTGGAACATTTTTTCAAAGGGTTGCTACTTCCATACATATTCGAGTTCGTTGGCATAATCCCTATTTCTAATATGAAATAGTCAAGTAAAGGGCGTTTATTTTTTGCAAAAAGAAAAGGTTCGATTTTTGGCTAAAGTAAAGAATTGTTTAAAAATCTAAATACGCCATTTAGCTTTCAGCAGCTTATAACGCGTTGCACGCACGTCGCACTACAACCTACGGTACCTTCAACAACCAACGAACATCTCATCATCATCATCATCCCCGCACCCGCTACAACCTACATTACACAATTGTTTTCAGGTACTTCCTAGCCCGCGACCTGGCCTTCCTTCGCGAGAGGGAGCCGCTGCTGGCAGCCGAACTGGTCCGAGCTCGGACTCCGACCAGGACCTTCAAGTGGTCCCGTCGGGAGTGGTCCCAGGACAGGTATAACATACACTACACGAGAACCCACGTGACACGGTGAAGTCTCGACTGTGCATCTTCTTATGTTGGTTTTCCGACTAACACTCGATTTGAACGTCAGCAATATTCTGTATATTAGTTATATCTTAAAAAGGGCTGAATGTCAAGTATTTCACCAGAGAAATTTTTGGCACAAATAACACAAAAAACCGTGCTACATAGCGCCGTTTGATAGGAAAAGCCGACTCCGTATAAACAGGAAAATGAGGCTGAAGAAGAAGAAAATTATAATCTGACGTTTTGGTTCCTTGTATTTGACAATTATTTCTACAGGAAGAAGTGTTAAATGGTTGCATTAATTTAAAAAAAAAAGTTTACTTTCCACTCTAGGGATGAAATGAGCAACTTTCAACCCGGCTATCAATCTATGAAAGTTAAACTGTCCGAACAGGAGAGATGAAAAATAAATTGTATGACCAACACACAGTGCCATCTAGCCCCGTGGTAAGCTGCTAAGCTTGTGTTACGGTGACTAAACAACGGATATACTACTTATATTTACTTAGAAAAACACCCAGACCAGATAAAGGACAGTTTAGTTAAAGGACAGACTCGTCACATTAACTCATAGACTAGCCAAATCTGAGAAGGCAGTGTATATCGCAGGTCCGGCTGTATATAATAGGCTTCCCGATGATGTCAGGAACGCACCTTCTCATCTGTGCTTTAAAAATCGCCTAAAAAAATGGCTAATCGAACACACATTTTATAATTATAATGAATTTTTAGAATTGCCTTTAATGATTTAATTTACTAATTACTTAATATCTTGCCTATTTTTATTAATGAAATATGAATGACTTTTACATTATATCTATTATAACAATTAATTAAATAGTGTAGCAATTGTATAATTTATGACATGTAACCGTGGGGTTATTAATAAAGTTTTGTATTTGTATTTGATAAAAAGCATAAATATTTGCACCCAGCGGGAATCGAACCCGCAACCTTCTGCATTGCAGCCAAGTGTTCGCCCGACGCGCCACAGAGGTCTTCGTCTAAACAAATGAATGCAATCCCCCCGTAGATGGCGCGTGACCCGTCACAGCCACGGGCGGTCGGAGCCGGTGCCGACGGTGGTGGCGGGGGCGCGGCGCTCGGTGGCGGCGCCGCGCTCCGACCCCACGCAGCCCGTGTTCCTCGTGGCACGCGACGCCACGACCTGGACCTCGACGCGCTACTTGGGCTGGCGGCTCGCCAACCTGGCGCACCGCACCTACACCTGGACCTGGAACGCCATCTACGTGCTGGCCGTGCTGGTGCCGTGGGGCTCGCCCCTCGCGCTGCCCACGCTCTTCTCTCTCCACCCCTTCTATGTCGACTATGAGCTGTCGCAGGTCAGTATACGACTAATACTACTAATTATTATTTTACTAGCTGCGCCCCGCGGTTTCACCCGCGTAAGTCCCATTCCCACGGGACTATATCGGGATAAAAAGTAGCCTATGTGTTATTCCCGGTATCCAGCTACCTATATTTCAAGTTTCATCGCAATCGGTTCAGTAATTTTTGCGTGAAAGAGTAACAAACTCACATACATACATACAAACTTTCGCGTTTATAATATTAGTAAGATTTCTTATCGGTTTTGAACTGATTATGGCCTTATGGAAATTAGCAAGTGTTATTAATATATTATTCGAGTTATTAACATCGAAACAATCAAGTCGTCATAGTTAAAGTCAAGTCTAAGGATTCATTTGTAAACACGGCGGCCATTTACAAAGATTGTTCACGGAGCTTTGGATATAAGACTTACCGTTTTCTCCAAATATACACAGATAAATTATTAATTGTGAACTAATACTGTATGACGCTATGTAGTTATCTAGTACTGTAACTGAATTTAATATTGGAGTGTTAAAATAAACTTATCTGCAGACATCGTACTGCAAAGTGACGGGACTTGCTAGTAGTCTACCCTCACTAATTGACGATTTTTTTAAGAACCATGTTTGTATGCCTACGTGGTAGGACTAGAGATTCTTCAATTTTGTATCCATCTCTTTATACCTAGATCCACAAACAAACAATAAATTTCATTTCAACTCCATTTCATTTCATTTCATTTGGAGGCAACACTAAGTCAACGTTTTGCACCGATTTTCACTTTCATTCCACTTGTACACCTTTACGAAACTAAATTGATTAATATGCTCCCGAAATTAAACAATTTGCACGCATTTGAACTAGGTTTCACAAAAAAGAAAATTTAGCAACACATCTCCTCAGCGAGTTCCCGCCAAAACTCATACTAGTAGTTGTCGTTGTTAATCAATCAATCATACATTTATTCACCATTAAACAGAGTAAATCAGTGTTGCTACTAATTAATACATAGTGTCCTTCTATTTAACCTACTTGAGGCGTGTGAAAACTGTTTTACAAAATATGTCTTACTGAGGTTTTTAAGATTACATTAATTAAAAATCGAACTTGATAATAAATTCACTACTTAACAATACTGTTAATATAATCAAGATGTCAAGAATATGAATGTTTCTCCGTCTACTATTTTTCAACTAAGGCTCTATTGTTATATTTTTTGAATCTCTTAAATTTTGTCAGATCTATTAATTTCTGTCCGATCTATTAATTTTTGTCTGATATTTTAATTTTCATCTGATCTTTTATTTTTTGTCCTTTCCATTAATATTTGTACGATTTATTAGTTTTTGTATAATCTTAATTTTCATCTGATCTATTTATTTTTGTCTGATCTATTAATTTTTCTTTAATCTATTAATTTTTGTCTGATATTTTAATTTTCATCTGATCTTTTATTTTTTGTCCTTTCCATTAATATTTGTACGATTTATTAGTTTTTGTATGATCTTAATTTTCTGTCTGTTCTATTAATTTTCATCTGATCCATTAACTTTTGTCTGATCTATTAATTTTTGTCCAATCGACCAATGCCTGTCGTGACTCGTGTTGCAGGTAAACGGCACGCTGTACCCCAAACACAGCAGCCTCACGCCGACGATGTGGTCGCGGCTACTGGACCTGTGGCGACATGTCGCCAGGGAACGACGGAAGTTTGACACCGAACCCGATACAGGTCAGTTTACTCTGTTATACATTTAGTTTGAAGGGGCTATGGAGCCCTAGATTTTAATGTAGCTGTACAGTTCACCAAGTTAGTTATGATGACTGTACGGTTAAAAGTTAAGTTAATTTAGTATGTTATGTTTGGAGCACGCTAAGTAGTTAGTTAAAACTCAGGATGATAGTTTAGTTAGATGTTTATTGTCCTAAGTCTATTGCGATACTCACTTATTATTACATATTATAACTAGTTGTTCGCCCCGAACTGAGACCTCACGACCCCCTATCTCCCCAACCCCCCTACCGATCCGGCTCATCTCATAAATTCTCATAAATTCACTCATAAATTCTATTGACCTAAACTACGCGCATACCGAAATTCATGATGATCGAAGCTACAATACTCAAGTTATCGTCGAACAAACATACAAAGTTACAAGCGCCAGGCCCGTCCACACTGGACCTCACTCGCTTCGCTCGTTTGGTCAATAATAAGGTGAACTTAAAGGTAAATGAATTTGTTGTTAGGCGTGCAGATGTAGGTCGCAAAATCAGCTAGTTTGTTGTACGTCGTTTGGGACCGTACATTAGCAATCACAAAGTATATTGTAACAATTATCTCAAAGTTAGCCAGAGGTCAGAAACGATACCTTCTTTGTAAAGTTAGATTTCTAAGGGTTGCTATTAATTTATTTTTTTATTTTATTCAGAAGACAAACATTGACTTAAATTAAATAAAAACAAATCTTAAAACTAAACACCAAATACCTCTTATATCCGAATACCTCATTTTAATGCTTCTTACCTCAATGCTTATTCTTTATTTTAATGAAAATGAATTACATACAACCGCCTCCCACATCTAAATTATATTCGAAATGGTTTTAACTTGTCCATAAACTCGCTGATCAACTTGTACATAAACTCGCTGATCGTCGCGCTCAGCAATCAGCATGTCGGTTGTCAGCTCAATGGCGTCAGTGTAAACAACCTAAGTTACGCTGATGACATGGTTTTGCTGAGCGCGTCGGTATGCGGTCTTAGAAAGCTCGTTCGCTTATGTGAAGAGTACGCCGCGTGTCACGGGTTAAAATATAATGTTACCAAGAGTGTGTGCATGGTTTTTGATGCTGGAACAAAACGTCCTCAAAATGTGCCCTCTGTTTTTCTTAACGGTATTCCATTGGAAAGAGTGACACAGTTCAAGTATCTGGGACACATAATTACGACCGACCTCAAGGACAATGCTGACATTGAGCGGGAGCGAAGGGCCTTGGCCGTTAGGGCGAATATGCTGGCGCGTAGATTTGCGCGATGTTCGGGGGACGTAAAAGTAACGCTTTTTCGAGGTTACTGCACCTCTCTCTACACGTGCGGTCTGTGGGCTAGGTACACGCGTGCGTCGTACAATGCCCTTCGCATCCAATTCAATAATGCGTTCAGTGCGATGATGGGGCTGCCTCGCTACTGCAGCGCCTCGGGCATGTTGGCGGAGGCGCGCGTAGATTGCTTCCATACGGTGATGCGTAAACGGGCCGCCTCGTTGGTGCGCAGGGTGCGGGCTAGCTCCAACATCGTCCTAGCGATGATAGCGGACAAAATGGACTGTCCGTATTTAAAACACTGTTGCGATAGACATGTGTCCATTGCCATTTGGTAGGTGTTTGAAACTTGTGTATGTTACGTTGTCTTTTATTTTTATTTCTATTTTGTGTATATGAGTCCTTGGTTACTTGAAATAAATGTATTTTATTTTGTTTTTATTACTTTAATAAGTTTTGTAGACAACTTTGATAAAAGCAAACAAGTGAAGATACGTTCTGGTCTAACATTTCCTATTCGATAAATGAGCTAGAAACACTTAAATGCAAACACTCCTATACATAAACATTCTTAATGTCGAGCATTATGCATATCTGCAAGTGGTCAAAATCGGAACTAATTGTTGTATTAGGTAAATTGTGCCTATTGTCGATAACATAATATTGTATTCCCGTCAGGTGCAAATATTAATGCCTATAAATAAATATTTGTATCAGGACTGGGTGTCCATCTATGTATAATATATATGTATTTACAAAAAAAAAGTATAATATGTAGTATATCCGTTGTCTAGTACTCATAGTACAAGCCTAGTGCTTAGTTTGGGGCTAGATTGCGCTGTGTGTAATGTTGTGCAATATTTATTTATTTAAAAACATTAGTTTGGAAAAATTGATTTTATATCGGTGTATCTTCGCAGGTCTCCTCGGCAAGGGCATGAGTCGCGTCGCTCACCTCGTGTGGATGTACGGGTGTGTGGGGGGAGGGGGCTCCGCGGCGCTCTTACTGCTGTGGCCGATAGCATGCCTCGCCACCTGCCTGGTAACTACTTTAGTTTTATATTGTCCGTAATACCTGCGATCAGACTTTGGCATTGAAATCCGCCATTTTGTCCATTAAATTTGTCATCAATTCGAACATCAGTCGGTAGCATAAACGTACAGTAAAAAACTTTAACTTTAAAGGTAGATTCAGATTCATTTATTCGTCCATAAACTTAGGTAAAACAATGTTCTTAATAATTAAAATATAGTACAACTATTCTTAGCCTAGTGGCATGTGAACGTTAGTAGATTAGGTATTCAAGAACAGCCATCAGAATAATATTTAAACAATTACACAAATTAAATGGTCATGGTTAAATTAAATGGTCAAGTAAAAAATAATAATAATAAAAATTAGAAATATTTTTGGTAAGGAAATATATTTCCAAAAAATCCCCATGACAGAATTCGAACCTGCGTCCTTTCGCTAACCAGGCGACCGCTCTAACCACTGAGCTACACAGGAACTCTGTCATGGGGATTTTTGGAAATATATTTTCTTGCTAAAAATATTTCTAAGTTGAAAGAAATAATAATAAAAATGTAGCCTTGAAAGAAATAATAATAAAAATGTTGATTTCGGAAATGTAATATAATTAGGTATGTGGGGTGCTGGCGATCCTGGCGCCGCTGTGGGTGCCGCCGGCGGCGGCGGCGGCGCACGTGTGCTGCGCGCTGGTGTACGACGCGGACTGGCCGCGCGCGTCCAGCCCGCGCGCCCTGCCGGCGGCGCGCGCCGCGCTGCACGGCGCGCTGCTCGGCGCGCTGCAGGCGGCGCTGGCGCTGGCCGCGGCCGTGGCCGTCGTGCCCGCCGCGCTGCTGCTGGCCGCGCTCGCCGTGCTGGCGGAGGGGGGGCGCGCGCTGTGGGAGCGGGGGGCCTGGGCCTGGCTCGCTAGAGGTTACCTATTATTTATTTATTTATTTATTAGGAAATCCAACAGCTCTAACTTAAAAAATAGACAACACAAATTAACAACTGAAAGCCAATTAAAGGATTTCACGACTAAATAAAAATACTAATATGTAAAATAGGTTTTGTGTGTTATTATTATTTCTTATCGGTTATCTATATCGGCGACTCAAAATATGTCGTTTTACGGTAGTTCACCCGAGCACAGATCTTTTGATCTATATGGGTGGCTACAGTCTAAAACACCTTAACAATTGAAAATTATACGAAAGTTCGACTCTCAATTAGGGTGTGTGATGTTCAATTTTTGTTGTGTGTAAATAAATAATAGATAAATATATACAAGGTCCATTACGAGGTGTAACAGACCTTGTATATGTGCAAGTTATTTGCATCAAAACAGTCAAGTCGTCATAGTTAAAGACAAGGCTAGGGAATCATTTGTAAACACGGCGGCTATTTACAATAATTGTTCACGGAGCTTCGGAGACAACGCGTAAGTCCATGTTTTGCATCGATTTTCACTTTTACTACACTTGTAGACCTTCACGAAACTAAATTGATTAATATGCCCCCGAAATTAAACAATTTGCACGCATTTGAACTAGGTTTCAATAAAATGAAAATTTAGCAACACATCTTCTCAACGCGTTCCCGCCAAAACTCTACACTACGTTTACCGAAAGGTTTTTTTATTGCTTCTTTTTATTATGGCTGTACATTATTTCTTGTGTGCAAGTTAAACGCATTTAAATTCTTGAATAAAAATTAGTGTATATTTCCGCTTTAGGTGCCCGCGTACCGCAACGCGCCGGTCGGGCCGTAACTCGTGTAGCCGGACCCGGTCTGAACTCGCCACCCGCTTTAAAAATAGACGCGGCGCCTGCGCTGGCGATGTTAGCGGCGAGGGCCGAGCTCGACGCACTGTCCACCTGGCAGGCCGACGCCGAGTATCTCGCCGAGCGTCCGCTCCGAGAATACCGCCAGTTCGTGACCGCTTGCTTCGGACCGTTCTCCGTACGAATCGCGGAGACCGGGTCGTATAGGGTGTTGCAGAGGGAATGTGCGGAGTTGGTGGCGGAAGTGCGGGCGGCGGTCGAAACGAGGCGGGCCCTATTAGCGTGTCCGCTGAGCGACGCGCAACGGAAGCGCGTGAGGTTGGACCATGCGGACTTAGCGGCGGTGGTCGAAGCGGGCGGGGCGCATGCGGCGCGCGTCTGGGCCTCCGTCTCGGGAGACGAATGGTGGGCGGCGCGAGGACTCGATCCTGGGGATTGGACTGGGCTGGCTGCGAATACGCTGGCCGAAGCGTTCTCTCCGGATGTACTAGTGCCGTTGGAGGTCGGGGTGGCCGCGTTGCCATTGGAAGCGGGTCCAGCGGCGCGGGGTTGGGTGGCGAGCGGTGCGCGTCCGCCGGACGTGTTAGCTGGCGTGGCGCGCTGGGCGGCGGCCGCGCCGCGACTGCCGCCCCCCGCGCTGGACGCCGCCGCCTTCTCCCCCCGCCACCCGCGCCACCCGCCGCTCCCCTCCCCCGCACTGGCCGCCCTCTTCCTCCACAACCGCGACGCGGACGCGCCAGTACCTCTCGAGGCGGCGGGCGCGGCGGACGTGCTGCGCGCGCTGGAAGACGCGCCCGACGCGGACGACGCGCGGGACTCCACCGTGGAGCGGTACCGCGGGGGGCGGGGCAGCACGCCTTCCTCGCCGAGTTGCTCGCTCAGCGAGGATGAGGACCGCCCCGAGCCGCCGGCCATACAGACCGCTACCACCATCGCTGACACCGCTAGGTAGGTGGGAACGTTACGTTGAAATTCTATTTTTATTTTGAGCCTGCACTTGTATATTTTAAAGAAAAATTAAATCTGCAAAAACACTAAGCACGATCGACAGTGAGCGCGATTTGAACCAACGACGCATCTAGACCACGGGAATAATGACTTTATCAATTAGTCTACCGGCATCGGTAACACGTACATACGTCGAATCTTTGCTTGTGTATTTTAAAATCTACAACTTAGGCATGTTTGCGGCACCCCGGCGACATTTAGTTGCATCAGTGTGACAAAGTCATCAATGTATGATCGTTCAGTTCATAATGTCTGGGGTACGATAATGATCAGTCCTAAAAAGTCTAGTGCCTTAAAATGGCTAATCTTGGCCACCTTATATAATATACAGTGTAACACAAGGTCCCCCCCACAGAGGCAGCACGGGCGGCGGCTTGTGCCGCTGGACACTGACAGGTCGCGGCGTGCGGCTCCGCGCTGACCTCGCCAGTCCGGAGGACGTGACCCTCGACGTAGACCATCGGGGGACCTCCGTCTGATGCCGACCACACAGGGAGTAACCACTCGCCACTAGTCGCCGACTGACGGAGAACCTCCAAGTCTCATCAGTGGACCACCGAGGAACTTCCGTCTGATCACACAGATAGTAGCCAATACCATGCCACCACATCTCGCCGACCGACGGGAACCTGCTTTTGACCATCTGACCACACAGTTACTGTCTGTGTTGTCAGATGGTCAAAAGCAGGTTAGGTTAGGAGCCATGCCTGCCACCACATGTCAGCCTCCAAGTCTCATCAGTAGACCACCGAGGAACTTCCGTCTGATCACACAGATAGTAGCCAATAGGGACCATTCCACCACATTTCAGCCTCCATCAACTTGGCTTATGAAAGGAGTACACTGAATAGTGTACTCCGTTTTGATTGATGCAGTGCGGACGCAGAATGGAATTTTCATAGGTTGTTCTCATCCGTATAGGTTTTTAGGGTAGGAGTCAATCTACTACCACCGAATTCATCTATTAATCATTACTTTGGCCAAGAAATGTCCTGTTTCGCTAGTGCTTGTGAAACATTTTTAACATCACACAAAACGACGGGTTCAAAGTCTGAGTAACAGCTAAATTGACATCTTCAAGCAAAATTTATTCACGATATTATCCTTTACAGTTGTTTTAGAGCGATGTGCGAAAAAAACATTAATATTATAATACGAACCAACATACCTATGTAAACTTTATAATAAAAACATTGAATCTTTACAATACAATAAATACATAGAATCTTTCGGTTTTTTGAAAGTTGATTAAAAATATTTGATCCCTTATCTTACTAATAAAATAAGTGTATGAATATTATGCATTTTGAAAACGCCATTATTTAAGATCAAACACGAATATTTACAACAGTATCTAGCTAAATAAGAAATAAAATATTATGCAATAATGTTTAAACAAATAATATTAAGTATATGATTATTATGCATATTATTATTTTACCGCATAACAATTAATATACTAAGCTAAATCGAAACAATTTTATGAAACAAAGACTAGTAATGGAGTAAATAAATACTAGGTTTAAAGAAGTAGGTTTTCTGCTTTCAAAAACCTGCTTTTCTAGGAATAGTTTTAGGAATAATGGGCTGAGAAAAACCCTGAGTGAACTTTAGTTGACAATACATTAACCCCCCTTACTTATAAACGATGATTAACAGATGACCAAGTTATGTGACGTTTGTCTCTGTCTGTCAACTTTGAAACTTCATGTCACAGTAAAAGACAAACGATACATAGTTATGCAGCTGCTAACCAGTGTCTATAAGTAAAAGGGTAAGTTTGATTTTTTAAAGTGTTAAACCCACACTTCGTTATTAATGCAATCGAAGAGCGTGAATTCAACTTCTATCCATTAAAATATTACTAGAGGTGATGAAACGTTATTCATGTTCCTTTGAAACTAAAAAAAGACGCTGACAATATTGTTATATATACAAGATGTAACGGGTATGCCCTTTTAAGCCAAAAGTCGTAGAACAAAAGTTGTTCTCCTAAACGTCTAGAACAACCGCCTTTCGGCTTAAAAGGGCATACCCGTTACACCTTGTAGTTTAAAAACAATGCTAAGATAAATCGATGAATGACGGTTAAAACTTCAAAGTATCAAATTTGATATAGCGTTACTTCAGTGAATTTACCTTCATTATAATGCCATAGCTACTATGAAGGTTGAGATGGTTCATCTAATGGGTGTAACATTTAAAAAAATACTTTGCTAATACCTTGTCCAACTTGTGACAAAGCTTTGCTTAACTAAAGTTTCGCTAAGGAACGTTTCTGAGCTCAACGGTTTTCCGCTAGCAATTGTACAGTGCCTGATAATTGTATTTGGCTTGAATGGTCGCAAGAATGTGGATTGACTGCCGGTTGGATAATACATCTAAATATTACGCAAATTATTATGCAATGTTTAATAATTCAATAAGTGTATTAGTGTTTAATAATATATTATGCATTATTGTTATGCAATAATGGTCAATAAATTATTATGCATTATTAATAATTTATTATGCAATAAATTGTTATAGCAATAATTCCTAATGAATTATTATTTTATGCTTTATTATTGAATAAATTGTTATGCAATAATGCGTAATAATAATAAATTATTATCTACTAATAGTGTAGTATTATCCATCATACAGTAGTTTTAGTAAATTATTTATTATGCAATGAAAGTCGAATAAAACCAAAGAATTTGGAATTAACTTATGCACTAGCTGCACCCTGCGGTTTTACCCGCATAGGTCCTCCAAGTGCACTTTGTCATACATCGATATTAATAGAGTTAAGATACTTTTACCACTTTATTGCTTATTTTATTACACGACTGCCAAAGGAAGGGTTATGTTTTTGTCTTGAGTGTTTTTATTTTATCAGTTTTATAAATATTTTAACTTTGATTCGACTTCCGTCCGGCTATATTAATAATAGGTATATTTAAAACCTCCGTTTTACCAAGCTATTTTAAAGTTTAGAAGCTTTTTTTTTTTAATTATATTTTTGAATAATTGATAAATTAATTCGAAAAAACAATAAGAATTTAAGTACAAAAAATGGTTTTTAAGTTAAAATATTTATGAAATTGAAATAAGTAAGTCTACAATTTAATAGTTTTCAATTTTCTGAAGTGGAAATAGCGAATATACTGTATAATCCGCGCGCGATGAGAAAGGGGTGGAAAAGTCAAAGTAAGTAAAAAA
This sequence comes from Idaea dimidiata, assembly GCA_949358125.1. Classification (NCBI taxonomy): domain Eukaryota; kingdom Metazoa; phylum Arthropoda; class Insecta; order Lepidoptera; family Geometridae; genus Idaea; species Idaea dimidiata. The sequence continues at coordinate 2,228,219 of OX442340.1, forward strand.
AAATGGCTGAAGCATGACCAAGCTTCAACGCGAGTTTGGGGACCGTGCACCTCTTTCTTAGGCTGAAATAGTGCGTACTTTGACTTCGTTCAGACTGAGCTTAGCAAAAACTAAGCATAAACTTTGATTTGGAATTTATAGTCGTTATTCTTTTTTTGTAATTTAAGAATAAAATAAAAAGAAGTTCATAGTCATCACAGAGAAGTAAAGTTTGGGTCATTATTTATTATTGGTTTACATTCTAAATTTGAAAAACTTCAACCTTACCTACTCAGTAAAAAGTTTGTGTAGTTGCGAAATTCGCTTTAGAAATATCAACAATTGACTTTAAAGTTTTGGCCTAGCAAAGTCAAAGTACGGACTATAGATCCAGCTTTAGTTTTAGAAAGTCTCATTTATATTCCAATTTAATCGCCTGTGGATAATAAATTGCAACTTTTACATTGCATTGTATATTGGTTTGTACCTTGTATTGAACAGTGTACAGTGCTGAGTTTACCTTAAATTACACTTCCTTAGTTAATCCTTCAGATATATTCCACAAATGTAGTACCCTTATCCTACATTTGTGGAATATATCTTCAGATTTACTAACTCGTATGATTATGCTTAAACTTCATTCACTGGTAAGGTTTGATCATCAATTGTGTAACTTGTATTTCACAGTGCACTATGTATTGTACGTACATTGTATTTTTACACTGTATTGTACAGTGTTTATTATACATTGTATTGCACAATGTATCAATTTTACAATGTACTTTATACGGTATACATACAGCCAAATACTAAAACGCCACTTAAAATTTGAGGGATAATTAAATAATTTAGCAGCTTCTGAATTTTAGTTATGCAAATTTTTGAGTTAAATAGCTGTTTAATTGTTTAAATAGGACTCAAATTTCGGCAGATAGTGTATCAATGTACTATGTCTATGTAACACATTTTTTTAGGGTTTTGGCCTAAATTATTAGCAATAACAAAAACATAATAAACTAGCTTTTTTCTTAGGGTTTTGCGATTTTGTATAATGAAACACAATATTTACCGGGTTATACTCGTGTTTTATTTATTAACGGCATTGTTAGCTTTCGCTAACTTTACAGTTAGCTTTTTCAAGGTTGCCTGAGATGTAATTCGTCTATTTTAATATTCTAAAAAGTTGCAGTAAACTACCGCCTCATTATTATTTGTATCAAAACGTTCCAGTGTACAGTGAAATGTTATAATAATACACTATATATTATAAAAATACACTCGAAAGCTCGGTACATAATAACAATGCCGTTAATAAATAAAACGCAAGTATAACCCGATAAATATTGTGTTTCATAATGAAGTAGATACACAACAATGAATTCTATGTATTTTATCGAGTATTCTAACGAAATTATTGCATTTACCTTTTTACGTGTTATGTGTAGGTATAAGAAAAGAACTAGTGCCTAGAGTTTATTGTACATAAGCTGATATATTAGGAAATGATACTGCCAATTGCCTCGAAATGCATTACGCTTCAGTATATGTCAGCACAGCACAATGTAACACCGTCTGCTTGTGACCGTGGGGAAAAGGAAATACCCCGAAACATCTATATTACTATAAAATAACATGAGTAAGGGGTATATAAGACCTAAACTGAAAATCATTGTAGGATTCATCCAAATAATGTTGAAAATGTGCTTAGGCTTCGAAACAATAAGAAGTTTGTCTTGAAACGACACCAAAATGTAGGAAACAATGTCATCTACAAACGAAAATATTCAAAAATATTGAATCAAAAACTAATCAACAATTACTAGATCTTCAAAAATTCACTCGTGGCGAGATTTGAACTCGCTTCCTTGGATGCATTAAGCATAATGGATGCATTATGAAAATGCATTATTATATTAATCAACAATTTTCGAAAAATCCTACAAGAATTTTAAGTTTAGGTCTTATACGGTCGAATATAGAAACGCTACTCAAAATTTGAGTTCTACTTAAACAATGGAGCATCTATCAAACTTATAAATTCCTATACTAATTTTAAACTTAGAAGGTGCTCAATTACTTGAGTACCCCTCAAATTGTTAGTGACGTTTCTGTATTCCGCTGATTGACCCTTAGATAACTAAATTAGATTTGGGCCGAGAAAAACCAGCAATTTAAATATGAAATCTTAAATACTTAAGTTAAGAATGGGATTATATTATCTTTAGACTTAGAAAAGCTCTCTAATGTAAACCAAACAAATAATTTTATTGTATTTTTAGTTTTATTGTATAATTTTACTTTTATTTTTTTTATTTAAACAAATAAATATTTATAGATATGTACCTATACATTATAAAATGTCCAGTGTTCGGAGGTTTTATGCACATATAAATAAAATAAATTCAAAGTGCAAACTTTGTCTTTGTTTCTTTAATTTGTAAATACAAAATGTAGCTGCCTTTCTGCATACAGTTTTGGCTTCCAGTAATACGAACTTCGTTGTTTTAGAGCGTTTGAGTCTTTAAATTGAATTCAAGGTTTCTTAACAGATTACCTACTGTAATATTTTTTACTACGTCACTAGTCACTTCCTAATCGAATCTCATCATATTATTCTATCTTAGCTACGTCCTGTGATTTTTCATATGCAGGCTACAGACAATCAGTTTTATCTGTACAGTCAAATCAAACTGTTAAAACGTACGTGTTTAGGCAAAACTAAGTGGAACTAAGCTATTCTAAATTCCTTTAACAGTACAGTTAAAAGTCGGTATCTGTAGGAGTCGCCTTTAGTCCTGGGTAAGATATAGGAATTGAAGGAATAAGGTATATACCCTCATTGGGTATACCTATTCCTTCACTCAAAAACAACTCAAGTACGTTTTTTTTATTTCAGACTATAATCTGACGTATTGTTTCTTTGTACTTTTTTTTCTGAACTATTTGTCAAATCGTAGTCTACAAATAAAAAACGAAGTTCTTCATAACCGCTCACATAAAAGCTCTTTGTTTTTTATGTATAATTCAGAACTGAAATATTGATCTGACCCGATCTTATTTATTTTATTTTTTTAATGAATAAACAATGTTGTATATGTTTTGTTTTATTTATGAAATGTTTAAATATGCTGTATGTATTTAGGTATAATGAAATCAATTATTATGCTTATAAATTAAAATAAAGGTATTTTATAATAAAATGTGTGTATTTTTTTAAATAAACAGAAGATATTAGGGTATACCTACATTTATTACAATGTCAATGTTATTCAAGTTAAGCATAAGCCATTCTTCTTCTTTTCGTGTCAATGGCATAAAAACAACAATAGGTATGTCAAATTTTGGTGGACCAGTATTCAGCCACATCCACAGCGGCCTCTGTGGCTTCCATTAGGTCTTTCCTTGTGCAGGTGGTCGGGCATGAAGGGCAAGAGAGTAAGTGCGACATATTTTGGCTCAACGCCCCACAGTCACACGCCGGTCTAGAGGACTATCCCCACTGTACCAGGTTCGATCTACAACGCCCTACCCCAGAGCGAAGTCTGTTGAGGGTTCGCCAGACAGGCCACTGTAGACCAGAACCTGGGGGCAGGTGCTCGACAAGAGGGACGAAGTCTGAGGGAGCTGGAAATTTTGTGCTCCATAGGCGCTTTTTAACTTCCCTTGGGAAGCCTGCAATAGCAGCATAAGCCATTGGGGTGAATCCGAGGAATTTGTTCCGAATTTATGAATTTTCGCTTTTTTTGTTCTAACGCTTGCTATCCGTGTTTTTCAATGAAAACATACTCTTTTCGAATTAAAATATAAATTGTCTCGTGGGGTCTTAAAATTTGACTATGATTTTAAAATATATAAGGATTTTCATTTTTTTTGTCATAATGGTAATGACGATATTATAATGGTAAGGACTACACTGTTAATGGTAATGATATAAGATAAATGGTAATGATGTTATCTAGAAAAAATAAAATATTTTAATTTTTTTAGTACTTTTTAATTGTTGATTGATTACACAACAAAACCAAAGAAATCACTATCAAAGAAGTCACTAATCACATCTTAACATCTTACAACATTTCTTTTACTATATGTTTTCTTATGATAATAAATGTTAATTTTAGTAAACTGTATTATTTGTAATTAGGTAATTTATATAATCAGTCACAATGTTTCCAATTATAGTCTCTTCTGATTCTTCTTCTAAGATTCATCACTTAATCTAATTACATACAACGTGTTTCAGCGAAGGGGTAGTAATACGAAAGGGGGGTGTTCTAGATGATAATTTCCAAAAGTCGTAGATTAAAAGTTGTTCGCTTAGACGTCTAGAACATCCCCCTTTCGTATTAAAACCCCTTCGCTGAAACACCGTGTATATTAAATATTCATCATTTATTTATCACTTAACATTTTCAGGGTGACCTGTCTTTAGGAAAAACTTAACATAATATGAATCAATATTTGGCAACCTGTCTATTTATTATTACAATATTCTTTTTTACTATATCTACACTAATGTTGTAACATTCTATTTATGTTTCCAATACTTGACTTATAATTACTACTGTTATAGCACAGACAACAAAACACTCAATTTAAGCAATTTCACATGATGGTATAATATTCACATCGATATCGTAAAATCTCATTATAACATCAATAAAACGCGACCAACTTGATTGCAGGGCCAATCAGGTTGGTCGCGCTGCGCTCTCATTGGTTAGATTCAATCAGGTTGGTCGCGTTTTATTGAAGCTCGCAGCTACGCTCTCATTGGTTAGATTTTAATGGCAGCAAAATCACTGTGACAATACACGTAGGTACGCGTGAATTTAATTTAATAAATTAAAGTAGAATGTTACAACATTAGTGAAGATAAAGTAGTGTATGCAACTGCATATAACACGGGTATTAAAACACTCGTGTTTTAATACCCTTCATTATATGACAGTTGCATAAACTACTATTAACATCTCACTACTACCTTATACATTATATTTATTTTATTATATGTATTCTTATCATTATGATCATTTTGGTAACTAGCATTAAGCTGTATTAAGTATAATTAATCTTTATAATCAGTCACGATATTTCCAATCATAGTCTTTTCTGATTAGTCGTCTTCTAACATTTTTCACTTAATCTAATTATATATAAAAAATATTCATGATTTATTTATCACTTCACATTTTTAGGGTGACCCGTCTTTAAGCAAATTTACCTTCTCAAATAATAATTTTACTTAACATACCTATGAATCAATATTTAGCAACCTGTCTATGTATGTATTATTACAATATTCTTTTATAAATTAACTTTATCTTACTCTAACATCTTACTACTAGGTACCTTATACATAACATTTCTTTAGGAAAATCAAATAATACTAATTTTACTTCACAAATGAATCAATACTTGACAATCTGTTTGTCTGTTATTATAATTTTGGTTTTCTTAATGAGCTTAACAATTTTAGTCTGTATTTTGTTCAGGATGTTTAACTATTTTTTTGTTAGATAAAATTTTGATAGATGATGGTACCCCAATAATTTTCTGATTACTTATATTTTTCAAGATCATACGGTTTTTATTTTTTGATGTTGACGCCAATGGAACGACGTCACCTTCGTCAGTCTTCGGCAAATTAATGTGAGAAGCAAGAATTTTTTGAAATCCTATATGCCTTCCATGTGCACATATAATGTTAACATCACAACTGAAACAACTGGCATTCCGAAAAGTCAAAGAATTAACCTCTTTTTGCCACAGAACCTGATGGACTCCCAGTGTGCCTCTGAAAGTTTTCAAGTTGTTTGGAATCAATTTTTGTTTGTCTTTAACGTTTTCCTCAGTAATCGGAATAATGGTCACATTTTCGACGTTTTTCTGGAGCAGTGTGACAAATTTAGAGAAATTGTTAACGTCTAATCCATAGTTCACGTGGGCATCAGCAGTCCTCTTAAGAACGGCACCGACAACGTCAGGGGCTCCCTTTCCATGGCCTGACTCCGTGTAATTCCAAGTTATTTTAGAGATCTGATGAAAATCTTCGTGTATTTTTGTTATTACGTGAAACATGTATTTATTTCGATACTGTGACGAAGGCGAATCGGATTGAAAGTGCAGAGTATCAATAAATGGGTTTTGTTCGAGTACTTGACGAATTAGCGGAAGGAGGTGAGCCCAAATTGCAGGTGCGTCATGCCGTAAGCATTCACTGACGGTACAAACGGAAAATGGTTCGACCACACTCTTTTGAAAATCAAAGGTATAGTAGACAGCTGTATGTAGACAAACTTCTTTGCGACTTCCGCCAAAATGCATCGACTGAACTTCTTGTGCATACTTTAAACCATAATTTTCGGAGAAGTCCACATGGATTATGGCTTCATTAATTGCTAACCGCTCTTTCAGATCTTTCATGGTACAATATTGGATGTGTATTTTGCAGCAATGTCTCATAAATGAATTCAGATCTTTTTCCAATATGTTGATCAATCCCAGTGGTGTTATGGTGAATTCTTCCTTTTTAGTTATTGTTATCATTTTAGGACCCTTTTTGGTGGTTATATTTTCTTTGGAACGTATCCACTTGAAATAAGTAATGGTTTCTTCGTTGGTGAATTCATTGTAGTGTGTGACTTTATTTTTGCAATCATTGCAGTTTCTCAAAAGACAGTTTTCGTTGATAGAACAACATAATGAAGTGAGCAAATCCGTTGCGTTTTTTTCATTAATTATTTTTTCTTTGTATAAAGCTTGTATGATAAGTTCAATATTTGCATGAATTGTACACATACAAGTGTCTCTTTGAATATTTTTAGGAATTAAAATCCAAAATGGACGAAAATGACAAAAAGTTGAGTAACTAATTCTTTTATTACTTTGAATAAGAAATTTTTTGTGCAGATTTTTTAATGAACTTGTTATATATCGTTTTTGTTTTTGAATTTTATTTTTCGTTTTGTATTGCTTTTTCCCAGCCACTACTACACTGTTTGAGTCATCACTGTAAAATTTCTCAATTAATTTTGATAGGTTTTCCGAAGCTACGACATTTTTATTTCTAATTGTTTTAAGGTTTGTCTTTTTTTTCATTTCTGACGTCTTGTTATCATTAGTAGATTTTTCATTGTCTTTTTTATTGTGTCGGTAGATTTTCTTTTTTAAACGTTCTATCTCTTCTCTTTGCGCTTTGATCGTGTTTGCCATTTTGATTCTCTTTCTTAATTCAATCATTCTCAATCTTTTTATTTTAACACTGCAGTTACATTTGGTTTCCAGCAAGGGATCTTCCATTGGTTCGTCTTTGGTAAATTCAAATGTTTTATTGACGCTAATAACTTCTGGCATCGTGGGCTCTTTACTTAGCTCTTCTTTCTTTCTCTGTCGATACTTTTTTGCAGCTTCTCTCCATTTTTTTCTTTGGATTCTTTGCTCTCTGTCAGATTTTTCACTGATTTTTAAGATCTGCTTTTTTCCCTTCCTTTTCTTATATCGTTCCTTTTCTTTTTCCTTCACCAAGTCATACTGTGCCGGATCAGCCTTTTTTTCAGCGTATGCTTGCCTTCTAGCAATTTTGGCTTTTTCTAATCGTATTTTATCCGTTTTACGATTCTTGCCCATTATGAACCTGCAAAATAATAACAAAAATCACGTGTTATTAATTTGTTATTGAATTTCACAAAATGAACACATTATTTAATGAAGACCTTTGCTCTGCAATGGAATAGAACGGTACAAATAGACAGAAAAAGCAAATAAAAATAGTACCTGAAAGAATACCCAACCAGCCTGAAATCATATACAAATTGTAATTACTCCTAAATATCCTAAATATGAGTATTAATCCTAAATAATTAATACTCAATGTTGAGAATCTTCGTTGAGCTCAGTGGAAACTAAACTTGATCAACTGTGTACTTTTGCATAACTGCTTGAACCTCATCCAAGCAAGCTTGAAGTTTAGATTTAGGTATATTGTCTAGTTTCTGTCTGAATGCTATAGCAATGTTAGTAAGTCTACAACAGTCAAAATATTCTTCAGAGCTAAAGGCTTCTTCAACAACTTCAGAGTTTTCCGAATCGCTTGAAGGTGGCTCTGGTTCTGGTGGCGTCCGCCAACCTGTTTTAAAATTAAATATATCCATATCATCGTTAAGCTTCTCCTCCTCCATCCCATCTGACTGTTTTAAATCTTTATTATCTTCAATCTTATCGTCACACAGCCCTGCTAATATGCTTTGGGACTCAGAGTCCATTTTGACTTCTGTAAACCATAAACGCCATCAAAAGTCAATTTACTATGCAAAAAGGAAGCATAGCATAGAAGTTATTTTTATCTTGTGTTATACGTCCTGTATCACGGGGCTATGGAGCCCCGGACCTTTGGAAGGCGTGCGTGGAACCGAAGCCAACACGTAGAGGCCCTTTGCAATAACAGTTTAATCTCAAATTATGATATGGACACCAAACAGGTGATTATCCCTGTCTACACTATAAAATGCAGCCAAGGACAACCCCCGATTCGGGTAGAACTATTGATAAACTACAGGAGAAAACTACATGGGCTATTGTAATGGGATGGTAGTGGACTAGCTACTGGATAACTATGGCTACTATGGCGCCTGCCGTAACAATGTCGAATAAACAAGTAAAATGGCAGACGGAGACTCGCCAACTCTCAGACTGGGCCACCCTAATTAGCCGAGCGAATTACAGCAAGGATAGGAGAACAAAACAAAGGATGACAAAGGAGTGAAAGGACCATTCCGTCCTTTGTCTTTGTTTTGGATGGAGAGGCCTCACTGGATTTTAAACCATCACTGGTAGTCCGAGCGAGCGGGCCAACTCATCACTGACGTTCGGCATCCATCCTTCGAGCATTTCTGCTCTCGCGACTCCACTCTGACCGGCCGGTGAAGGCAAGCCAGAGGCGGGGGACCGCTTCCTCGTCAGCGTTCACTGCGACCAGCCAACTTAGACAAGTCGGAGGTGAGGAACGGTGACTTCCCCCTGGAGCACTCGGGATGAGACCCGTGGGGTCGCTACTCCCCGACACCTCGCCTCAAGGTGCCCTGCGGGCGAAGAAGTTATTTTTATTATTATGTTAATCTAAGCTTTACATTAGGTATTCTCCCAGGTGTAGGTAAAAGATAAAGAAAAAAAATGGTTTATTCAGCTTAGCCTCATCACCATTCACAAAATGTCATTACCATTTTACGGGAATAAATGGGAATGACTCTAATGGTAATGACATTTACGCATATTGTAGCGAATTTTCTAGAATCGGTCAAATGTTTACAGAATCTACCTATTCCAATGACAACTGTTTGAAGATCCAAAAACAATAACAAAATACGAAATCGATAGTAAAATAGTTTACTTACCTCGTTGAAATAAACGGCGATGATGATAATTTGTACTACACTCTAATTTTTCACATTATTTTTGAAAATATTTTTAATTAGAAGCGTGCTTTCGACGCGGTCTCCAATTCACGACTAGAGATAAGTCAAAGCGCGCGCGGAGGGCCACCCCGCTCCCTCGCTCCTGGCGAGACTTGTTCGTAAACTCTATTTTGATGTTCTTGAAATGGCATTGACGATAAAATGACCACGATGAAAAAAACATTTTTTTGTGCGATTGAGTAGGTATTAAAGTTTCGATTTGTTCATGAGATCATTTTATGATATTAGAATTTCAATTTAAAATTAAGAAACACGGTTAAAATATCTAGTTAATTGAATAATTAACACGAATTGCGCGGAGTGTTTAAAAAAGACACCAACGGCGATGATGAATTATGCGTGTTTGCGTTGTTTTCTTATTTAAAATATAAATGTATTCCTTTCCATTTAATAGCACACCAAGATAATAGATTGGAGTATAATTTCATTATAATTTTGTAACGATCGGAGGCATTATAGATTTTTACGACCAAAGCACATTGAAATTAAGCGATTTCTCGGATTCACCCATTGACATGATATTAATTTCCGAGCCATTTCACAAACTCTTGTCAATAAAAGTATCGTGTAAGTGGTCTACTTACACAATACTTCTTTATTTCCTGCAATGAAATACTTTATAGGTACTTACGATAATTTACAGAAACTGGCTATGCACCTACCTAAGTACTACTATGAAAATGTAAAAGTTTGTAGAATCTGTTTGTTACCTCGGTGCAAGTAAGGTGATCCTATTTATATGTAACATCTATTATAATGTACCCTTATTCGCAATAAATGAATTATGAATGAGAACCTATAGAAACTTAGTATGGAGATAGATGGAGGTCTGGATTACTCTATATTTCCGCGGGGTATCACGATGCAGTTGTATTTGACCATTCACTCAATGCCTATTTTCAAACCCGATGTGAAAAAAATAGGAGCAAATCTCTAATAGACCAATAACAAGAATCATTAGTTAGGCAACGGCTGCATAGATCGGAGCTGGCTGAGCCCGTGTAAAACTAAAACCAAGATTCTAAAACGTTCGATTGATGGTACTCATTAGGTGATTCGCCAGGTTCTAGGTGCTAAACAAGCAGCCTATCTTTGCAGACGCAGCTTTATTCCATGCATTGCCTAACTGCGAAGTTACCGCGCAACTTCCGTCTTATAGGTATCAAAATCCTACTGCGCGGTGAAAACGACAGCGAGCATGCATTAGTAAGAAGAACACCGTCGAGTTTAACTGTCATAGAAAGCGAGGTCTCTTGAGCTGCCGGTTTTAATGACAGTTGGACTCGATGGCGTGGGCATCGCTTTCAAATGCATACAAATTAACACTATGGTTTGAAACGCGCAGGTTATTCCTTTGCTCAGTGGGATATTGATGCCGATGACGACGGAAGATGCGCGGTTGAGCCCCTGGAATAGCTCAAGAATTGCATTGCTCCATGCGTTTAGTCCATAATGCTATTGTAAAGATTAATGACTCATCTGATGGCGGCTGACTCATCTGCTGATTACTTGGAACCAGTAAACAATTTCATAACATTTACCAATGCAAGCAAAACTATACCTTACTATACCTTACCTTAGATATAAATGATGCAAATTTATTTCAACCGACAATAAAAATACCAGTTTCTTACCTAATTACATTTATTTAATTAATTAAGAACACCAAGACATTACACATCATCATAAAGTGCAAGTTTATAATCCCACAACATCCACACGACAGTGTGAAAATCAAGTCTAGATACTTCTACAAATACCTATAAATACAAGCACTAAGGTCAAAAGACTAACGTCTAACTGTTATATGGTACTAATTTAACACGGAAGATTCAGAAATACCTTATTCAAGTACTCAAAAAAAAACAAGAAATTAGAAGAACTTACAAAATAAGAATGTAAAAAATCAGTTCTGCCTTCTTAAGATAATGAATATAATGTTAATTAATAAAAGATGAATTTAATGTGAAACATTAGTTACTGATGTTTTATAACTATTGATCTAACGGGCAACCAGATGAGACTTTAGTTTCCTTGGAGTCCATTTGGAGCACATACCTATTTGAATTACAAATAATATTAAAGTATTACGATTAATATGTCCTAATGTTAGAGTAATTTAAGCACGCTCTCCGCGGATTCGTCGAGCAAGCTGGATGTCTTTCGGCATGATGGTGACACGCTTGGCGTGGATAGCGCACAAGTTGGTGTCTTCAAACAGACCCACCAAGTAGGCTTCACTGGCTTCCTGCAACAACAAACAAAGAACTTAGAAATGAGGTCAACAACAATAACTAAGGAAAACCTTGTTATTATAGGTACCTACATAAAAATTTAATCAATTATTTTATGGTTATAGCCAAAACGTGGTTTTATAGTTACAAAGGGAAATATAACCGTTATGTGGGGGGTAGGTTAAATTACCTGGAGAGCGCCAATGGCAGCGGACTGGAAACGAAGATCAGTTTTGAAGTCCTGGGCGATTTCTCTCACAAGTCGCTGGAAGGGCAGCTTGCGGATCAGCAACTCAGTCGATTTCTGGTAACGTCTGATTTCACGGAGCGCCACGGTACCAGGGCGGTAACGATGGGGCTTTTTCACTCCTCCAGTGCTGGGCGCCGATTTTCGCGCCGCTTTTGTGGCAAGCTGTTTGCGAGGAGCCTTTCCTCCTGTAGATTTACGAGCGGTCTGCTTTGTACGAGCCATCGTTTACTGTTAAGAAAGAAATCAATTAGAAAATAAGTCAAGGAAATCAGGTAGACACAAAAATATTTAGGTAAATTGAATTGAACATAAAACAGTCTTTCTCTCTAGAATTTCTTCACAAAAATATATCAAAACTATTGCGTTGAATAATATTCACTTTTTAATTTGATTTTAGTAATGAAAATCAAGATTTTCTTACATTTTTTAGTATTTTACTGAATTGCAACAACACTGAACAACACAACGCACGATCATATGCTCAAAATGGCGTCGAAATAGAGAATGGCGGGCGAAACTGACGCCAGTATGCTCAACACTGATTGGCTGTGAAAAAGTGATCGCGTGGTTATGATTGGTAAATAAACCTTATATGTGATTGGTCCATAATTTTGAATAACAATATTTTTTCAATAAGGGTTGTTACACACTTGAAATTTTTATCAGACGGAATTAAATGATGTCTAATAAATACTCTAAAACTAATTTAATACTAACTACGATAAAAATACACAATTTATATAATTTGTGTATTTTTAATAGCAAAGGGATTTTTTCACGATTTATGATTAAAATTAAACTCATTTTGTCGGGTTTAATTGCATTACAATTATTAAAAATTAAACATTTGCATCATACGTGTGTGTATGTAGACTTTAGTTGTTATTTATTATTATTTATTCATGTTTACAGATCACCTTTTAGTGTGTCGTTAATAAATAAAACGCGAATTAACTCGGTTAGCATTGTGTTTTATTTTGTTTTTTGATTTTGCTTGAACCGAGTTAATTCGCGTTTTATTTATTACAATTTTTATTACAATGTTTTATTACTTTTTTATTACAATGATTGGTAATATTCCAAGCAAAATCAAAAAGCAAACGACATTGTTTCAAAGCTTGTACCGACGTTTCGCTAACTTTAAAATTAGCGAAATTAGTCATAGTTAAGTAGACTGAGATGTAATTTTTTGTCTTTTTTTATATTCTAATTGGGTTATATTGTTGATAATTCTAACAGTAACTTTTTAGAATACTAAAATGGACATATTACATCTCAGTCTACCTACCTTGACTAATTTTGTTGTATTTTGTTCCCTCTCCATGGTCAAGCTGCTCGACTGATTTAGATGAAAATAGTTGTTTGTAATGGTAAAATGTAAAAAAGTAATGGAGAGTTACATTCAGATTTTTTTTTGACTCAGAACACTTTTGACTCTGATAACCATGGGGTATCAGGATTTACGCGGATGTAACCGTGGGATGCAGCTAGTTTTAATATTTATTTAATTAATATTAAAACTAAAATAAAACTAATTACTTAGGTAAATTAAAATTAAACTAATTAACTTATATTTATTTTGGATTGTAACGATTTGTATATTTTACATTTAACTGCATCGCATGGTGTGTAAATGCCTTTATTGAGAGTTCAATGAAATGGTGTTGCTACATCAATGTTGCAATTTATTTGTATTTTTTACAAAATGATTAAAATTGTAATTTTTCATTAATGTGCCATTAAACATAATTAAAAATAACATCAAAAAAGACATGAATTATTTTTAAAATGAAGTTTGAATCTTATGAGCAACTTATAGGACAATATGACAGGAATTTATAAATGGGCTTCCTAAATTTTGTTATTTTTCTCGGAACATTTAGTCAAATGTTTCATGTTTTTTGTTTTACGTTTTATAGCATACATTGAATTACGTTTTACTCTTTCTGCCTTACGAAGAAATGAGGTAAATAAGAGCGAAATAGATAGTAAACAGAAACTGTTTTTGACAGCAATGTTTCCGGCTGTCAAACATGTTTTCTTTCCTTTTTTATTTTTTGCGTTGTGTTGTGTTGTGTGAAGTGGTGACATGAGATGATTGTGATAATAAAATCCTATTTACTAGAGAATAAAATGTCCATTGGAACTGAAATTTTAGAATCCGAGTGTTTGATTTATAAATAATTTACTTTTCGAAGACAATTTCTCATCACGTGATCGTGTATTGGATTTTAATTGGTCCTCATCGGTGAGCGTGCCCTGCGCGACGCGAGAGGCGCAATAATAGTTTCTCAAAATGCCGTCTGAATCCAAACCTTTGTTAGCAGCCCAAACGGAAAAACCTAATCATTACAAGTAATATTATCAACTAAAACTAGTTGTGTGATGTAAATACGTTGAGAGCGTCGTTGTTGAGTCATAGTGCGATGTTGTTACAGATACCTGAAGGAGTTTCGTGTCGAACAGTGTCCATCGTTTTTACAGCATAAATGTACACAACATAGGCCCTTTACGTGTTTTCACTGGCATTTCAATAATCAAAGAAGAAGAAGACCCGTGAGGAAAAGAGATGGTTCATTCAATTATAGTGCTGACAACTACTGTACCAAATACAATGAGACTTCAGGGATTTGTGAAGATGGGGATGAGTGAGTGGCTTTGTTTACCTTACTTGGTGTAGGCCAAAACTAACTACTTGTAAATATACTCCACTAAATACCTTATTAGTCACGAAATTAATCTACAGTCAATAAAAATCAAGTTGTACCTAATTAGTTAATGATGAATTTAGTAATTAGTTTTGTCTGTTTTCTTGTATATTGTAATGTAGACTGAATGAAATGAATATCATTTTACACATCTACTTCAGAACTGGTATAAGTATTTTCGTACAAACTTGAAAAAAGTACTAAAATGTAGGGTAGTTTCCACATAATTTTAAGTTTAGTTATGATGTTCTTTATAAGTTTTCATTGTTTGTTGGCCTTATTATAACCATTGAACCAATTCCTCCTCCTAGTCTACCTACTAATAATCTAAAGATGAAAGTTTGTATGTTTTGTGTATGAATCGATTGCTATGAAGAACCGATTGTGGTGAAGTTTGGCATGAATATAGAACTGGAATAACACATAGGCTATTTTTCATCTTAATATTCCTATCAGAGTCTTATGTGGGTGAAACCTGGGGGTGCTGCTAGTATAGCATAATGTACAAGCAACATATAGGTACTATACACAGTTATTGGACAAAATGTACAAAAAGAAGGAAGACAATTACATATAAAGTTGTTTTAAAAAAATGGAGGGAAAGTTGACTTTAACTATTTAACCTAACTTTACTTATAACCTCTTATAACTCCAGATGCCTTCTAAATGATTTACTTGTTCTTTTTGTTTACACTAGCTATGCCCTGTTGCTTCACTTGCATAAGTCCTGATCCCATGGGAATATCGGGATACAAAACCTGAGTCCTAATCCAGATCTCCAGCTAACTGTATACCAAGTTTCATCTCAGTTTTTTTTTGTGTGAATGAGTCACAAACATACTTTTTACTGGCTTGAGTACTAACTTTCACATTTATAATATTAGTAGGATAAACAGAGTGTGAGTTTTACTCAAACACACAATTATATTAATAGTATAGTATTTTTCCCAATAGTCCAATATTAAGTTTTTGTCAGATTCCCAAGGTAAAAAAGTAGCCTAATTGTTATTACATGTTTCCAGCTATTCCAAGTTTCATCACAATCGGTTCAGTGGTTTTTATATGATGGAGTAGCAAAGTCACAGACACACATACAAATGTTTGCGTTTATAATATTAGTAACAATTGCTAATCCAGTTCGTTCAGATTAGTTACTTTGATACACTACTGTGCCAGTTAGTTCAGATTTGTTACTTTGATACAATACACAAATCAGCCTGAAAAGCCTTTTTTACAAGTCTAAGGCCTAAGTCTAACTTTTGATTATTAATTTATTATAGAGACTTGAGACTCTCTTGAATTTTATTAATTGAACTATTGACTCTATTGAATTTTATTATTTGATAAATGTTTAGTAAGATTCATATTAATAAATAAATATCATATCATATTAAGTCATAAGCATAACATAACAAGATACAAACAAGCTTTGAAAGCCGAGTATTTCTCCTTCCCCAGATGCCCATACCTCCACCGGACAGCCGGCGACACTGAACGCCGGTACCACCTTCGCTACTACAAGACTTGCATGTGCGTGCACGACACGGACGCGCGCGGGCTCTGCACGAAGAACGGAGCGCATTGCGCGTTCGCTCACGGAGGCCCGGACTTGCGCCCGCCTGTGTTGGATGTGAGGGAGTTACACGCGCTCGATCATGCGCCCGATCAGGATTATGATCAAGGATCTAATGCGCCAAATGCGCTTGATAGGGAGAGGAATTTAATGAATGAAGACCCTAAGTGGCAAGGTAATTATAGCATATATACTCTATACACACAAAATTCAATGTCCTACCACAAAGCTAGAGCACTTTACGTTTGTTTCCAGGATTTAATATTTATCAGCAACCCTATACAAGGTGTAACAGGTAAGCCCTTTTTAAGCCGAAAGTGGGTTGTTCTAGACGTCTAGGCGAACAACTTTTGTTCTACAACTTTTGGAAATTCGAAGTAGTTTTCGAAAATTTTAAGTTTATAGTTTACTTGAAAATCAGCTGTTTCTCAGAGTTCGAGGTCATTGAACTTATCTTGTCCTTTCATTTAGTTTAGTCGACAACAATCGAAACTACAATTACCTTTATTTTCAAAAACAGCTGTTTTTTCAGTGAACTATAACTTCAAAATATCTTAAAAAAAAGTTCGAATTTTCAAAAGTCGTAGAACAAAAGTTGTTCGCCTAGATGTCTGGAACAGCCCCCTTTCGGCTTAAAAGGGCATGCCCGTTACATCTTGTATATTGGTACATTAATACATATATAAGCTTTTTGTTTTTTTGCCAAGGCCCTGGCCGGTATTCCTGGCTAGAGTAATCATTTTATAAACCATCTAAATCTATACTGAAATCCAGGCTATTGTAATTAGGAATGCAACTCCTATGAGCATTTTCCCTATCTCTTAAATATCCCCCTGAAATCCCATTCAAATGGTAAACAAATGGAAAGAACATTGACCAATCCCTATATGTTATTTTATTTGGCTAAAATAAAGTTGTTTCATACATTAAAAGAAAAGTTAAATATTAATTACCAATTCCTGAACCCATTATGGGAACGATTTAAAAAAAAAAAAATTAGTTAAATGATAATGGGGATAAAAATTTTCGTTTTTGTTTTAGTAAATATTACATATTTACACATTTTCCCGTGTCCTAATCGCATGAAATTCTACTTTCTGAATTTTCCTTACCTCGACGTTCGATCATGTTACAATGATCTTGGTCCCCTTGAGACCCGTAAAATGTGTAAATATAAGTTCCAATTGTGTTAGTTTAAAAAGTTTATAAATATTACATTTCCACCATTTACCTTTTTTTTTAACTTGACATAAACATGTCATGCCACTGAAATTCTGTAGTAACGTGTTGTGATGAAACTGAGAAATTAAAGGATCTTACACCAGTCAGACATAACAGACAATAACGTTGTCAAGATATATAAAAAGAAATACATACAAAACTCAAAGAATTAACATTAAAATATTTAGGGAATTTCAGTGGCAATATTATTCTTTTTTATTATTTAGCAATAGCCATAAATAATAATTATTTGTGGCAGAAAGAGGTTAAGTTTTTTGTGTACCTGTATTTAATAACATCAGTGTTTGTTTTATGAGAGAAAAATTTTGTGCCCTTCAAAAAGTGTTCATAAAAAATATTTCTAATTGTTATAATTTTCACTGCTTTCAACAAAGTTAGAAGAATAAGGACAAAGATAGAAGAAATTTAAAAATATACCAAGACAAAGTCTTTCAATATGGAATATACATTTTCAATTGTCTCCTTTTCAGATACTAATTATGTACTATCATCGTATAAAACTGAACCGTGCAAAAGACCACCTAGGCTATGTAGACAAGGATACGCCTGTCCACAATATCACAATAGTAAAGTGAGTATTATAATGATTTAAATGAACTCATTTCTAGGTTTTAATTACATGGTGTTTACTACAAAATTAAAAAAGCAAAAAAAGAAATGCATTGTTTTAATACTCAATGTATTGAGACCTTTACAGGTGTTTAAGGGCACTTCTTTTGGATAATTAATTATACTGAAAAAGAGACCTGAAACACCTATATAAAAAGAAAAATGAGTTTAATTTCAATCCAACATCACAAAAACAGATGAGAAATCTAATAATTACTAAGTTAGTTTTCAATTTGTTGCTAAGTTTATTTTTAAATTATTTCTAGGATAAACGTAGATCACCAAGAAAATACAAATATCGCAGTACACCGTGTCCAAATGTAAAGCACGGGGAAGAGTGGGGCGAGCCGAGCAACTGTGAGGCGGGGGAGGCTTGCGGCTACTGTCATACACGTACGGAACAACAGTTCCATCCCGAGATATACAAGTCTACGAAGTGTAACGACGTGCAGCAGGCGGGCTACTGTCCGCGCGGGCTGTTCTGTGCGTTCGCTCACGTGGAGCCGGAAGAGGCGGGGCGTTGTGGGGAGTTGGGAGCCGTGGAGTGTGGCACCTCACTCGCCGAGCTCCTGTCGTCCGCGCTGCCGCCGCCGCAGCCCGCGCCGCCCATACCCAAGGACAACGGGACCGAACCCGTGCACGCTAACGGCGGACCCGATTCAGAATGCGCGTCGACTTCCAGCGGAGGGTCCGGGGGCCGACCGCGTCCCACGCCCTTCGACGACAAGCCGGCCGCGCCGCCCGCCTGGCCTCCGCGCGCTTCCGCCTTCGACGCGACCGTTCTCCAAGAGGTCGTCGGTAACGCGCTCGACGATCTTCATCTCGACGATCCTCTCAATCTAATGGCGGCCCTCGACCGCGACCTGGCCGACCCCGACCCTCCGCTCGGAGGCTCCGCCCCCGTCAACATCCCCCGCCCGCCGCTCCGGGGCTTCAGCCCGCCACCGCCGCAAGCCGGCGGCTCCCCGCTGCCCCCGTTCCTGCGCTACGCCGCCGTCGACACCGATAGGCTATTCAATTCTCACAGCGGGGGAGTGAAACCGGCAAGCTTCGGCGGGGGAGGCTTCGAGTACGGATCGGCATCCCCGAGCGCGGGGCCGGAGCTGTCCCGCTTGCGGGAGGAGGTGGTGGCGTCGCGCGCGGCCGTGGCGCGCTGGGACGAGCGCATCGCGCAGGCGCGCTCCGCGTGCGAGGCGTGGCGCCGCGAGCTGGACGACGCGCACCGCAAGGCGGCGCTGGCGGAGCGGCAGCGGGACGAGGCCCTCGCCGCCGCCATGCAGCTCCGCAGGGAAATCGAGGCCGGCACCGGCAACAACGGGCGTCGGGAGCTGCGGGGCATGTCCCTGACCGCATTGAAAACTCTTCAAGCCCAAGCCCGGGCCGAGCTAGAAGAGATCGATAAAGTGTTGTATCTCGAGACGGCTACGAAGTGCATGGTGTGCGAGGAGCGGCCTCGCGCGGTGACGCTGGCGCCGTGCAACCACTTCGTGGTGTGTGAGCTGTGCGCACACCAGCAGCCGGACTGTCCCTACTGCCAGACGCCGGTGCACGATCACCACTGATCGATGACAGCCTACTGCACACCCGACGACATGTACGTTTTGTAACTTAATCTATACATTGCAAATTCC
This sequence comes from Idaea dimidiata, assembly GCA_949358125.1. NCBI lineage: Eukaryota > Metazoa > Arthropoda > Insecta > Lepidoptera > Geometridae > Idaea > Idaea dimidiata. The sequence goes on from OX442340.1 coordinate 2,247,918, forward strand.
AAATCCTGACTGACTTTATGAACTATATTTCAACTTAGTTACCTCTACGCTGGTTCTTGATGTTGCGGGCTTGGTATGTAGCTACCCACTAAGGGTTTCCACTGGTGAAACCACGGGTATTTAACATTTCAGTTTTCCAGAATTTTTAAATGAAAACGTTTCAACATTGCCACTGTACTTACATAAAATATTAACAACCCCCACATTTCAGATATTACAATGACACTGTCAAGGTAATTATAGTATGATAAAGAAATAAAATTTAAAAATGTGTGTACATTGTTTTAGGTATGTGGAGTGAGGCCAGCCGATGGCCCGTTACTTCAGAACTCCAAAACAAACATCAGATAATCTTAACTAGTGTACATAATGAAACTGAATAACCAATATCTAAAATAACATAGGAGTGTTAAATGCTACGAAGACTACCCTAAGTTTTATTTTAATTTCTTTTGTATATGATTTAATACTTTGTACCGCACTGAACGTTACTTTGTAAAGAAAAACGCATTTCACACAGAGAGCGAACTATTTAGCTTAACGTTAAGGACCAATGGATAATCGAAAATACTCTTTTTCTACTATATTTTTGTCAGAACATTTGTGCAGTTTGTAACTTCGATATAATTTTGATACGAGAAATCTGGTAAACGCTGAATTTTTTATAAGTAATAAAATCTTTTTCACATATTTTATCTAAGTATTTACAAAATAGATTTTATATTTAGGTGTAAGAAGGCAATTAATTATCCTATCGTTAAAAAAAACTGTATTTTTGAAAAGTTTGGTAATTTAGAAGTAGCGTTTTTTCAAAAAAATTCACTGGATTTGTTTTGTAGGGTTTTTAATGACCACGCTTACATTCCGAAATGAAATCAAATTTAAACAATGTCATATTCAACATTGTAATGTCATTATAGTTTTAGCTAGGCAATGTCATTTTTCCGACGACATTGACTATAAGATTGATATTGCAATTTGTAATAATTTTAGCTAAGCAATGTCACATTTCCGACATTGCCTATAATATTGACATTGCACTGTCATGATATTGGTTTGTTTATCTGAAGTTTCGTTCTGGAACCGTTCAATGTTCATCCTTAACTCATTTTTTGCTTTATTATTATTTACTTAGCAGGCTAACACATCCAAGATAATGTAGGGGTAATAAATTGTACCCTCGTGTTTGTATTATATTTGTATTCAATTTCTTATCATTTAACTGACAGCAGCATTTTTTAACCATACTTGTTTTGCTAAAACACATCTTATAACTTGTAAGTATACTTACTTATACAAACTTGTAACTTATAAGTATACTTATATTCATAACTTTATAAGTGTTTCATATACAAAGTACGACGAAGTATTTGTGCTGAAAATCAAATGAATTGCTTAATATTTAGATGTAGGTATTTCTTACCTACCTTAATAACATGATTTAGAACGCATTATATTCCGATTAATTGAAGGGAGTAAATCTACACTAAAATTATATGAAACTTAAAAAAAAAACAGGTACATGCCAATTTATAACCTGCACCTTTTTTTGAGTCTTTTAAAAGCTCAAATTTCTTTACAAAATAGACACTCTAATCAATCTAAATTCTAACCTAATATTGGAATTTAGCCCATACACCCAAATTTAAAACTAACATTTAGATATACTTCTAATTCTATTAGAGTGGGATGGATGGATTGCAAAACCACACAGAGGGAGCAAGACAAAGTATAAGTCTTCGTCTCTATCCGCGTATCAGTATTGTTTACCTGACAAATACATTTAAAATTGCTAAACTTTACCGCATTTCACTAGAAATAGTTGCTATTTCACTCAATACGCGTTTCTAATGTTCTAACACTTAACTACGCGTATTATTTAGTACATATATGGAACCTATAGAATTCATATATTTGGTATCTACGTGTTATCGTAAATATTAAAGATACATTCATTTTATTGGATAATTTATTCCCTTGTAAGTTGTTATGTATTATTGTTTGAGTTGTAACTAAGTAGATATTAACAAATTGACCTGTAGATTTGTGTCACAAAAAATTGCTCTGGTCACAGTCAGTAGAAAAGATACGAGAAAATATCTTGTTTAGATTTAGTTAATGATAAATGTTTTAAATAGTTTTACTCCATTTACTCCATGTTACAGTATGTTTTGTGTGGAATAGTAAAAACAACTTCGAACAAACAAAACTTTCGCATTTGTAATTTAGTCGTTTTTTATATCATTTATGTAATGACGAATTTAATAATTTTAATGAAGTATTATGTTGAATTTTCGCATTTAGTTTTATTCTTTCTTATAAATGTGAAAGTTTGTACGTACTCCTTTTTTTACTAAGTACTCTTTAGCGAAAATAAACACGGTGGAATCAAATGTGATGTGTGATAGCTGGAGTCATGAACTAATACATATTAAGCTCTGTGCTATATGCTATTTTTATCAATTTAAAATCATTTTGTCATTAAAATTACCTACTGATTGTGATCAAGCTTGAATTATATATATAATATTGTTATAGAAACAAGTCATCGAGATTAAAATATACATCTACAGTACAAATACTGTAAACACAAATACATTAATTTTAGTAAAATCAACGTCAAATTCGAAGTTCTAACAATTTCTTAATCTTCACAAACTCTTTAGTTTAACAAAAAGGGTCATCTTAATTGTCTTCAGAGTGCTTCCTAATTATCGGTTATTTAAGAGTCTTTTTCACGGATTTCAACGTATTTGACGAAAGAATTGGTAAAAAAAGGTAATTTTTGACCAATTTTGTTTTTAAATCGACACTTGAAAATCTTTTAACTAAAGTTTCTTTAACTTCTTTCAAGTATTGTGTTTAAACTTTGAACCATGGTTTTTTAATCGGGACATCGTGAATGTTTAAGGAGATTTTGTTGAGAGATTAGGCTTCGACAAGTCTGGTTTATCAGATACTATTAGATGTAGTCAGAAATATGTGAAAAAATCAAAACATCATCGCATTTCTATTAACATTCCCTTGCATTGTATTTATTTTATCGGTGTTGGTAGCGTATTTAGTTTTAATCATTCACTAATTGAGACAAACGAGACGTGCAAATATGAGGCCATTTTAGACGGCTTACAAAGTTTCGAAGGTCACATCATCCGAGCTTAAATAGCTATGAAAATCAACCTTACCTGCTCATTATTGAAGAATTTATATACTGTAACTTAGTTACGTTTGAAATAATCAATTTATCAGGTATAGTTTTTTAAGAAAACATTATTCATTACCCATTATTTAAATAGACCCGAAGTTATTTTCGGAAAAGTTGGATTTTAAAATGGAGTTTCTTACTACCAAAGATTCAATGTACCTTTGTTCTGGGTTTCATCAAAATCGGTCTAACGCTTTTAAGAAGCAAATCTTATTATATTTGTATAGGTTACTGTTTATTTGCTTCGTGGTCAAAATTAGTTCGCATTTTAGTTTTTCCTCAAAATCTGAATTGTAAATCTGAAATGTGTTTTTGCTGTCGTAGTTGTATTTGAAATTAAGTGTAATTTTGATCTAAAAATTGGTATAAAATCGAATAAGAACAGTAGCTCCCGCTCTTATCACGAGAGAGCAACAACTATGGATAAATCAATACAAAAAAATAAAATGTAAATCATACACTTTATTATACCATAAAACTGTCTAGATATTCTAGGTAAATTATCTAATTAAATTACCTATATATCTTAATTTGGTTAAATATCTAAGTAGATGTGAACACGTTGTCAAAAACGAAAAAAACGTGTAAACTTCTATGTTGAAATTATTATTTTTTAATTTATACTAATTGGTATTTATATTATATAACAAATTGAAATTTAGACGTAAGGTGTTTAGTGTTAAGTAGCGTTTTCAAATTGTAATGGACACTAATTAATCTATTTAGCTGCGAAGTTTCGTATTGAAGCAATAAATTGACTACACACAGACTACCGCCTAGATTCAGAATATATTCTACGTTGGGTCCTTCGGGGAAAGCAGGACTGCAAACTTATATTTTGAAAGAAGTATATATTTGTATGGATAAATGAAAATGAACCTAGTTTTGTAGTTACTGCTTTTCTTTGGAGGTTGATTTTAATGATTTTTACGTAGCTACGGCGCGGCGTCGACACGGCACATTTTGTTTTATGGTTTGTGGATGCGATGAAAGACCGTTTTGGGAGTTAGAAATCTCTAAAAAACTTATGATATTTAAATAAATGTCACATCCAGCATCATAAATATAGGTTTTCAGTTCTAGAAAACATTTCTCACAAACTCATAACCATCTATCGGCCTAAATGTGTGTTAAGATGTTTAGAATTGTAAATTGGTAAATTATGTAAGCTTATTTGGGAAAAATAAAGTCTTGAAATCGCAATTGCTTTTGCGATAATTTTTTAAATGTGTACCGACGAATTGAGAACCTGCATCCGTTTCTAAGAAAATAAAGGAGTTGTATGTATACCTGAGGTATTTTGATAGGCTCAAAAACATAATTTACCAAAATAGTAAGCTTTGAATTGTCCGGCCGGCATACATAGCTCGCGTGTCGAATTAGCGCTAGCGTCGCCGCTTTGACCGTACGTTTTGGACCAATCAGAGCCGTCCATCGCGGGAGCTCGTCTCCGATTGGTGGATAACGGACAGGCGCTAGCGCCATTAGTTGTGTGAATCAAAATGTTCTGTGTGGCCATAGCTGTAGTCTAGCTTGCTAGTGTTCTAATCGAATGACATATTTAAAAACGTAGAAATTATCATGTATTAGAGTTATATTTATTTTTGTATTCAAATCATATTATATACAATTGTATCGACATCGTGTAATCGGTAGACATTATAAAATTAACAATAATAATCTCTAAGTAGAATCATCGTGTTTATTAATACATAACCACAAAACTTAACTTTAGTGGATCGATTCGTAATTTGGATTAAAACATAAAAGAGAGTGTTACACCATGTCGATCCAAATATATTAATGCTAATCTTACATATACCTAGACCTACCTAAAACATTATATCATTTGCATTGGTCATTTTTAACCGTACCTTAACTAATATCAATTTTATTGAAAGTTATAAAATAGAACAAGTTTTTTATTCTATTAATGTATGCTGGAAGTGTTATTTTCTATATGTATGTATATTAACTATACTAGCTGCACTATTGGTTTTATCCGCTTAAGTAGCAACCTATGTGACCTTCTCAAACAACAAACATACTGCATACCTTTCTCATTTATAACATTAGTATGGATTTAGTAACTAATTAATTTGACTTGTATACATTTAATCCGATCTATAAGTTGTCAAGCATTTGAGTGAACAATTCATTTAAATACTAGGTATTAAATATAGCATTTATTTATGATGTTAAATATTTTATATTTGTATCTGCATTTATTCGTCCCATTCTAAGGGCGATAGAAATGTGCCATCTTGATAGAGATGTATCGACTGATGGCAATTAATAGTTGTCTATTGATTTTTTTATTATTAGATGTTAATAAGCTTGTCGATCGCCAAGTAAACTACAGAAACGAGTTCTAAAACATTTCAAGCGTTGAACAAACTACATTAAGCCTTTTGTATAGATCGGAAGAAGTGTGTATGAGTCAGAAAGTGAGTGTCCCCAACATTAGTGTTTTAGCACAAAATCGGCTTGTAATTATGAAACTATCAAAAGTAAAACTATTAAAAATAATAGTATTTAATTTTGAAATTACAGATCTTTGAAATTTAAAAACGAATTCGCTAAGAATTGTTTCAAAATGGAAAAAATTAGACAATTTATATATTATTATGATCTTATGTTGAATATATGGGTTTATTTAATGTGCTTTAAATTAGCTGCCATTTGAGCCAAACATTTAAAGGTTTTTACATAACTTACTGTGAATTCATTTTACAAAAAAAAACACAAATGTTGGGAACACCACCTAGGTTTTCTTACCCTAATCAATTTACACATTTAATTCTAGATTTAATAGAATATAGTTTTTTTATAATGCTTTGTTGCGTATGCATAATAATTGTCCCCTTTTTTATTTAATTATTAGGTAGGTAGGCCCAACAAATTTTTTAGTATATTAAAATTAATTACTGTTAAATTAGATTAGAAGTAGAAGATTAAATAAAATATACGTTTGTAATCGCAGAGATATGGATTCATAGCTTTTATATTGAAATGTTTGATACATTGATGTTTGAAGTAATTACATACATATATCTGATATTATAAATTATTATAATACGACAGGTCGGCGTACTAAAGAGGTAGTTTGTGCCAATATTTCAAACTGGGCAGGATTTGAACCCAACGTACTGCGCTACGTGGGCTCAAGCCCCACCGGGTTGGATTTGGAAATTGAGTCTTGTAGATTGTAAAATTTCTTTGTGGAAATGCGTGGAACATAAATATTGATCAAAAAGATTATATTAGAGACGACAATAACGCAATTTTCATAGAACAAGTTGACCGTTTTTTAATCTTACTGTATTTAACCGTAAATTAGGTGCGAATATTCTAATTAGATTTGTTCAGAATATAGGTGTACGAAACTTTTTTTAATGAATTGCCTCGATTTGGATGTTTGTACCTAAATTTCTCAAGTATCATTTCGATGACAGATGTCGACTACCTCCGTGATAGTACGCTCGACACAGACACACATAAAGTGATACAAACGTGTAATATTATGCGAAGTTTATAATTTTTCTAGCTAGGTAGGTTTTAATAAATTTTAAATTTCATTCAATATACCGTTGTTTTATTTGTGTTCTGCCCAATAATATTTTATTTAAATCGTTCATTTCTTTAATTCTTAAAGAAATGCTTTCCAAAAATTTCGCACCCGACAGGACTTGAACCTGCATCTCTGGGGATCCGTCCCAACGCCTTTTCCAATTTGGCCACGGATGCATGTTCAATCGAGTCGAAATTAAGGATTGCATTTCTTATTGTGTAAGATTTAAGGCACGCAGCGCCATCAACCGACAATTTTTTGCAGCTTGAACTATGCTATTTTCATAGAATTAAATTCAACATTGAGATGTTGCTTCCGATTATCCGTTTTTGATATACTTATTTTAAAGTGTTTCCTTTACTAGGATGACTATACTTAAAGAAATGCTTTCCAAAAATTTCGCACCCGACAGGACTTGAACCTGCATCTCTGGGGGTCGACGTAAATACGTAGACTTAACACAACGCCAAATATCGGCCCGTGCGGCAGACGCATAATAGTGTTCTGTGGGCAGACATGACTTGAACTGTGGGGCAAAAAACAGATGGAACGAGCGCGCAGTGTATACCTGTCTACAAGATCAAACTGTTAACGTAAATATACGTATCAACCCATAGTAGGGTAACAGTTACTAGTCACTTTGTATCCCATAAATGATTAAAATGCGAAAGCTAGATGTTAGTTTGTCAATCACGCTTTATTCCTTAACTAGCTGCGCCCCGTGGTTTCACCCGCGTAAGTCCCGTTCCCGCGGGATTTTCGGGATAAAAAGTAGCCTATGTGTCATTCCTGGTATTCAGCTACCTATATTCCAAGTTTCATTGCAATCGGTTCAGTTGTTTTTGCGTGATTGAGTAACAAACATCCAAACCCACACACTTTCAGATTTAATATTACAGAATATAATATTAGTAGGATATTTTCGAATCCACTGGGCGGGTCACTAAATGCACTTGAAGCCGATTTGTATTATTTGCTATCACTATATCCGTTTCGCCGACGCGTAGGGGAAGCCGGGTAACAATGGATAACGTTTTTTCTAAAACTATAAATAACCCTTTTTTGTGTATTAAGAGAGTATTTTTACATTTATACTATGGGTAAATTATCGAAGTACAAATTGAGCGTATGATTTTGAAGCTAACTTCAAAAATTAGGGCACAAAAGACATTTTTTTTATAAATGGGAAATTATCCATTGTTCCCCAGGACTGGGGCACCTTGAATAACCGATAGGGTTACAATGAATTTTAAAGAAATTGCATGGGATGTAAAAGAAAGAAAACTTTGGTTTATCTTGAGTTATTATTAGAAAATAACATTCTGTTAAAATCGCATTATAAACGTACAACTCTGAATGTTTCATTTATTATAAAAATCTAATTTTACCTACAAATTAAAGAAAAATATAAATTCTAAAAACCTTATCAGTCTCTTTATCTTATAAATCAACTGAGATCTGACCTAAGCTAATAAATATATATACAGTATTATTGGATTCCAATCCAAATTCGTACAGGGGGTAATTCTGTACATCAAAAGGAATAACTTTTATTCTACGACTTTTGAAAATGCGAACCTTTTCTTTCGAATATTCCGAGTTCATTTTTACTTGAAAATCAGCTGTTTCAAACAATTTTTCGAAAAAATATTTTCGAATTTCCAAAAGTTGTAGAACAAACGTTATTCGTTTTGATGTAAAGAATTACCCCCTGCACATTTTTGGATTGGAATCAAATAACCCTGTATATTTTTATTACAAACTAATAAAATGATGTTTTGCCCCTTCGATGTTTTCCGACAGGTATTTCTTGGCATTTTGGAACCTAAAAATAAAACAAATTGTAAATAAATGTTTACAAGAATAAGTCAAAGTTCATTTTACCCTATGCATGTTTGTTATGGGGAACAATGATCAACCTATCCATCGTTACCCAATGGCCCATTACTCATTGTTCCCCATCGACCGTTAGAAAAAACTATTGCAAATATACAAAATTCTATCACAACTCCGTAAGTAGTAAAATAAAAAACATCAAATCAAAACATTGATAATCTTATATAAGCTCTTAGATAATTAAAAATACAATCCATAAAGATGTGAAACACTTTTCAAAATGTCGTAAATATTTTTTTTCGGTACTCACTTTTGGTCAAACCGCGACAGCGCGCCTCCCTTCTATCGCAGCTCAGCGGGGACTGAATTGAACGATCGGCATCACACGCGGCTCACTTCAGTTGAGTTTGTGTGCGTAAGCCACATACCCAGAGATACTTATGTATAGTTATTCATTGTTCCCCTTTAGTCATTGTTACCCACTTTCCCCTACTTTTCATGATCACCTATGTGGGCGGGTGATGATACATACAGCAGTCCACATAGGCGATCACAATACGGCTTAAGGGAAAAATATTTATTTCGTTCATAAATCAAAAAATAATGCAAGCTTGCATAGCTTCAATTTTAATTAGCTATTACAAGAACTTGCACTATTTTTAAAATTTACTACAAGTCTACAAGGAATAAATAGAATGGAGATCTAACTTCATCGAAAAAAATATATTTCACGGTCACACAGCAGCAGATGCATACACTGACATGTTCCATACAGTACCTATTACGTATGCTTGAACTTTAATTCAACCAATGGTCTTCAGTGACAGACTGGCGGTCGAATCATCGTTCTAGGCCCCGCAATTCCTGCTTGTGTGGAACATTTTTTCAGAGGATTGTTACTTCCATATTTTACTAATATTATAAACGCGAAAGAGTTTATATGTATGTATGTGAGGTTGTTACTCTTTCACGCAAAAACTACTAAACCGATTGCGATGAAACTTGGAATATAGGTAGCTGGGGACCTGCATTAACACAGGCTACTTTTTATCCCGATATTCCCGCGGGAACGGGACTTACGCGGGTGAAACCGCGGGGCGCAGCTAGTTATATATATATATATTAAGTTCATTGCTGTGAGTATTATATCCATTGTCTAGTGACCATAACACAAGCTTAGTCACTTACCATGGGGTTAGATGGCGCTGTGTTATGTTCACAGAAATTAGTATTTATTTATAGTGGTCCAATAAAAGAATCGTTTAAACCCACCAATCAACACACTGTAATTGATAAAAACAAATTACTTAAATAAATTAACTAGGTACTACATAATACAACATTGATTTCATAGTGTTTCTATGCAAGTTTTGCTTTCGCCTCATCCTCTTCAATTTCTTTCAAACGTTTCTCAATTTCAATAACACTTTTACCAGTTTCTTTGTTAAATCTATATGACTGGAGCAGTTGTTCTTTTTCTAGACCATGAATTCTGTCATACAATGTTTTGGTAAATTCTACATCTACGTCATTTTCTTCTCGTAGTATACAGAAGTAGATCAGGAATACTGCAACACTTCCAACCACACAATATGGTTGATACCACGGCATAAGCTTGTCAACATTTCTTATAATGGGGCGGACAGTGCGTTTGGCTGCAGAGGTGGAAGAGAATTTAATTGGCTCATTTTCATTTACTACTTTGCTGCAGTAATTTTTACGTGATGTTGTACTTAGAGCATTTCTGAAAAATAAAAATTTTGGTCATTAAAGTTGTGATTACATTCAGCAAGTATTATAAGCATTTGTATGCATGTGTGAAGTTATACATTGAATTATACATGACCAATGAAAATTGGCCATAAAATGTAATTTACCTAGCTAATTATTGGTGTCTAGCTAGTAAAGTAGTAAATACATGTAGACTGACTTGAAAGTCTATAGAAGCTCTTAAAAAAAGCTTAGAACGCATTCTAATATTCTAATAATTACCTTAAAGAATTAACCAACCTCAAAACTTGAAAGTTCTTGCTAGTTTTGATGATGTGATTAAGCATTTTAGAAATTTACTTGATGAGGTAGTCAATAAATGCTTTTGGATTTAAATTATGGCTCGTTTTCGATTCATATCCAATTATTTGCAATAATAAATAAAATAAAATCCCTTTTTCTTTCACACACAATAATTATATTTTTTTTCCGTCAAAGTTAGCTGACAACGACACTGACAGTATGAGAATTCTTTTAACATAAATCTAGGGTAAAAGTTTTCTGTTTGTTTACGGTTAGTCTTGGTGTATCTGGGTGGGGAGTGGGGAAACTTGTATGAGGCAGAGTTTTGAATTATTATATTTGCGATAAAACTTGGAATATAGGTAGCTGGATACCGGGAATAACAAATAGGCTACTTTTTATCCCTAAATTCCCGCGGGAACAGGATTTACGCGGGTGCAGCTAGTTAAAATATAGAATAGAAAAATAGAATGAAGTTCATTCAATGAGCTTTATTCCAATATAGCTTATTTATTTATGTTACAGAAATCTAACGAGAAACACGCACTCTTTCGGTTAGTTGCTTTATTTATTTATCTCTGCAACCTTCTGTGTCGAATAGCTTATTGCATTTTTAATCCTGTAACAGAAAAAAGACAAAGTCCTGATTTATGAGGAGGAGACCGTAGTTTTAATAATACTTACTATTATTAATAAATTCTTTTTTTTGGATTCCGTACCTTAGAAGTAAAAAATAAACCCTTAGAAGATCATCATTTTGTTGTCGGTCAATCGTCGCGGATCGGTTTTTTTTTTTTTTGTAAGGAATTTATAATATAATAGCTGCGCCCCGCGGTTTCACCTGCGGGAATATCGGGATAAAAAGTAGCCTATGTGTTAATCCAGGTCCCCAGCTACCTATATTCCAAGTTTCATCGCAATCGGTTCAGTAGTTTTTGCGTGAAAGAGTAACAACCTCACATACATACATACATTACAAACTTTCGCGTTTATAATATTAGTAAGATTTATTTACCTAGTAGTTGGTGCTCTAATAGGTGAGTACTTGGTATCTTTACCCTGCAAGTCAAGCAGAATGAAAAAAAAAACTTCTGACCTTATAAATTCCTCGCCAGTATCTGGCTCATTCATCAGCCTATCCCGTTCAGCTACAAGTTTCTGTAACTTCTCCCTCGCCAGGTTCAGTATCTCGCCTCTGTTAGAAACCTCGCGTTTCCTACGAGGTACATTTATATAGGTTTGTGGTTTGATCAGTAGTGCCCAAACATCACATTGGTCTGAAGTGCTTTGGACCGCTTTGGTGAGTGAAGAGCGTAGCTTCCAAACTGAGGATATTCCTTCGTCCTGTTGGTGAAAGTGCACACGTTTTGTCAACAAACTATAATACTAAATAAACAAACTATAGTACTAAATAAACAAACTATATAACTAAATAAACAAACTATAGTACTAAATAAACAAACTATATAACTAAATAAACAAACTATAGTACTAGATAAACAAACTATAATACTAAATAAACAAACTATAGTACTAAATAAACAAACTATAGTACTAAATAAACAAACTATAGTACTAAATAAACAAACTATAGAACTAAATAAACAAACTATAAAACTAAATAAACAAATATAGTACTAAATAAACAAACTATAGTACTAAATAAACAAACTATAGTACTAAATAAACAAATAAAACTAAATAAACAAACTATAAAACTAAATAAACAAATATAGTACTAAATAAACAAACTATAGTACTAAATAAACAAATAGAACTAAATAAACAAACTATAGAACTAAATAAACAAACTATAAAACTAAATAAACAAATATAGTACTAAATAAACAAACTATAGTACTAAATAAACAAACTATAGAACTAAAAAAACAAAATCTGCAAACAGTAGACCTTGCGTCGGAATAATGCCTACGTATATATCTTTACTCCCCTTTGTGGGAGAAATACCCCACCAATCAAAAATCCCCCACGACAAAAAATCCATATTTTATGTTCATAGAACTTTTATACCAAGTTTAATCAAATCGGTTAAGGAATACGACCCTGCCTTTATAGGAGAACTTACGTACTGACAGAGGAAATACAATTTGGCCAGACTCAAAGCAGAGACGCTTCTCTCGCTCGGTCAATAATAAAGTTGGAAAGTTTCATTGTTTACAATGTTACCAAATGTTACGTATAGATTTACCTACTAAAAGGGTAAGCTGTCATCCAAAATGAAGATATCAAATAGCTCTATAACTTAGTGGGCTTAGACCCAGTTGACTATTATCAACTTCGAAAGGGTATAATTGGTCCCTGGTCCCAGTTTGAAGGTGGACGACTTCCCCCTTACCCCTTCGCAGTATGGTATTTTCGCAGTAAAATCGTTCGCAGTATAGTTTTTCGATGTAACGTAACATCGCAGTAACATTACGTCGATTTAATAAAGCGTCGCAGTACAGAGGTATCGATGAAAAGTTCTCGAAGAAACAAAATTCGATTGAACGTTTGTCGCAGAGAAGTAGGTATCCCTTTTAATTACAGAAAATGAGTGAAATGTAGGTAGGTCAATCCTCCTCACCGATTTCTGTTTCAAATCATCCAGTTCTTTTTTAGAAGTTTTTAACTGGGCAGCTAATGCTTTTGACTTTATTCTCTCCAAAGAAAGCTGCGTATTTATTGATTGAATTCTAAGCAACGCTTTAGAATGTTCTTGTTTCTGTTTAGTAGCTTTTCCTAGCGCTTCACGAATTTGGCGTTTCGTAGTTATTAGGGCCTCTTCGTCTGTGGAATAAGTCGTTTGTTAAGTTGATCGATTATTAGGAAAAAGTTATTTACTCATTATTAAGTTTCTTAATAAATTATTTCAAACTCACAATTACGTTTTTGTCTCAACTTCGCTTCGATATCATTTTCTTGTTGTTTAATAATCTTGATAGCATCGTCCATTGAATAATCCATTATTTTATCGAAAAAAAAAACCGAAAAATTTGAAATTCAAAATTTTTCAGCGGTATTTTGACTAGTACAGTCACGGAAACAAGTTTTTGCTTTTGATACACGTGACAACACCGTGACAATGTTTTGGCATCGCGCGATTAGTTATAAATCCAATAATTCCAATATAGTTCTTTCTGGAGAACTTGTTTTGTAGGGTAGCTCGGGAGACTAGGGTTGGGAGGGACACCAAGGTTCGACTGTTACGGTTTCCAGGGAAACTCAAAAACAGAATTAATAGCAACGATTTTATGTTTATTTAGCTAAAAGATAGCGAAAAGTTTGAATAATAAATAAAAACACATCATCTAAATATCATAGTGTGGCGTTTATGTAACTGTAACTCATGTCATGGATGTCATTTAAATGTTGTTAAAAATACCTATCTACATATTTATAGATTTTTTCAAATATTTAAATAAAGACCAAAATACGGGATTTTTGTTATAATGCAAAAGCCGGATGTAAATGGTTTTGTGAACATAACTTGGCCAAGTCAGAACGTACCTCATGGCGGTATATTTCACACGCGTGTCGTCGAACCTTCGGCGGAAAAACAGCAATTTTTGAAAGGTAAGTAAAGGATATATGAATATGGTGTTAACAATTAATTTTCTCTGACCTAAGTTATTTTTCAAGAGGAACAGTATAATAATTATAGGTAACAAAAAATTATAAGTTCCAACGTGGCAATCTCGACTTTGGGAAATTCCGACTATTCTTAATAATTTCTATTTAGAAATTTATGAAACTGCTATCTATGTTGACATTTATGAAATTGCTTTTGCGACATCCGGTTATAGACGGCAGAATAGTCGTAATTTCTCGAAATCGAGATTGCCCCACTGGACTGGACCTTATTACGACGTACTAAGATTTTACTGTCCGTTTTGTTTTTAATTTATTTTTTATTAGCAATTAAGACACGGTCTATTTGTTTCGACTAGGTAGGTACATATAATATTAAAATATTCTTGGTCTCCTCGCAACTAGTCGCAACCAAGAATATTGTAATGTACCTAGTCGAAAACTAGAGAAATTAAAAATAATAATACGCGGACAAGACCCTGGAAAAATATAATATAATGTACTTACTAATCTTATAGGTAAGTAAGTTTAAAAAGGTAAAAGATACCTAAAGAGGTAAATCTGAAGGATGATATTATAATCACATTTCAGTATTATTGGAAGAGTCAAAGCTAGACATAGAGCTGCGGAGAAAGAGCGCTGCTAAGAAGAAGGAGGTTGCAGAAGAGAAAAGAGAACCTACGCCGGAAGTGGCGACCGTGCGACCGAGGACCTCGCGTCGACGGTCGCTGTCGGCCATTCGGGAGTCGGGAGTGCTCGATGTTGATGAGTTCGTACTACTTTGACATACTTACAAGCGTAATATATTACTTGCGCTATAACTTCGGTGAAGGAAAACATAATATTGTAAGGAAACGTATCAGTACCTACTCACACACGAAAAACGATTCCACGAAAGACTTTTGCACGATAAGACCGTTTCATAAAATACTTTTTTCGATTTTTTTTTTTTACGAAAACCTGTAGGTAGGTACAGAACACCCCGACTAGGATAGGTTAGAAAAACCTATTTTTTCTTTTTGTGAAAAAAAATATCGTGAAAAAGTCTTTCGTGAGCGGTATAGTAATAGAGCCAAAAGGAAATTCACGGCTTAAATTCACGCAAAAATCCCAGTTAGTAGGGCTAGTTGTTAATACAACTAGCCCTAAAAATATTATGTTGTTTGACTAAATTGAAACTTGTTTAGTTATAGGCCATTGAAGAAGGGAGAAGATAGAGACAAATTGAAAGAGTTACTGGCTCGTTCGATGGAACACGGCGACACTCTGCAAGCACCAGTCGTAGTTACTAAACACGTCAACAAACCAGTCAAGAAGAAAATACCCACTAATAAGGAGAAGTGGAATGACCGTAAGTTTAAATACTAGCCGTCTTCTTCTTCTTTAAAATGGCTTTTCCATTCGGACATTTGCCAGTGTCAAGTATTATCAATATTTACAAGTTATTTACATTGAACGAAACAGTCAGTCAAGGCGTCATAGTTAAAGTCAAGTCGAAGGAATCATTGTAAAAAGGGGGCCATTTTTTACAATGTTTGTTCACGGAGCTTTGGAGAGAACACTAAGCTAAAGTCCATGTTATGCAGCGATTTTCACTTTTATTTACACTTGTTCACCTTTACGAATTAAATTGATTAATATGCCACCGAAATTAAACAATTAACACGCATTTGAACTATACCCAAGTTTCACAAAAATTAAAATTTAGCAACACATTTCCTCAACGCATTCCCGCCAAAACTCCGCGTGATCTTAAACGACATAATTTTAATGTGGGTAAAATAAAATAATGGAAATAAACGAGCAGATAGTTATATTTATATGTTATAGTATGTTCTGTTTTAACACCCCACAATTACAAAATAGGTACGAAAAGCGATTTCGAAAAGTGAAGAAAAAAGATCGTACCTACTCCTGTTTTACACTAAAAATTGTATTTTTTGGATAGGTTAGGTTTTGCTAAAACAATGCTGATACATAGCCGAGATCTTTTAGTTACAGAATACGTTATCACTGCCCAAGATTTAATAAACGCAGACAAACCCGTGTCAGAGTGAAGTGTAGAATGTAGATACCTACCAATAGTTTTTAAAGAAAATCCCTACTTACCACTTACCCATTTCTTCCAGTGTTAACCCAAATCCGCGAGCGTGCGGAGTGGCTCGCCGAAATGGAGTACCTCGGCGAGGCGGATCCTCATCGCGACATCATAAAGGAGCAGATAGCGGAGCGCATGCGCGCTCTAGATGCCCTAGGAATCGACAGCAGGTGACGTTCTTCAATGATAGATAAGATAACCTTACCTAACCTATCCCAAATACGCGAGCGTGCGCGAGCCTCACTGAGATAATTATTAGGAGCAGCTGGCGAAGTGCATGGGCAGATATCGTTGGAAGCGAAAAGTCATCTTGGCATTTTCCACCTAGTTTATAAATATTCACGTACCTACTATCAACTTCCGAAAAATTTAGCCTTAGTCAAAAAACAGACGGGAGATTTGCATAGTCATTAATTCACCGTATCACATAGATTCTGTGTGGCGTAATGGTTTTTTTATTTATTTATTACCAAATATAAAATAACTTATAAAACATTGATTCAAACTTAGCATAATAAAAGTAAACCACTAAGGTTTGGTTTACTAGTTTAACTATATTTAAACATTCTAAGGTTTGTAGAAATACACCGCACAGCGGTGTGCATGCGGTTAGCGCATTCGCCCGGCAAGCGAATGACACGGGATCGAGTCTTGTCATGGGAGAATTTTTGATGATGCATATTTCTCCTTGTAAAATATTTCAATGTTCTATTTCTTTGTTTTGTAATTTATGTGGTGTGTACCTACCTACTGTTAATCATCCGATCAGGTGTTCCACCGCGAGGAGCTCAGCAAGTGGGTTCAGCACCACCAGAAGCAAGGAGGTGGCAGTCGTTGCGAGCCAACCCGTGAGGAAACCACCGAGCCGTTAGTATTATGAGGAAAATATACTTGCGTACGTAGGGCTGAATATAGAAACGCTATACTGTTCTAAGTTCTAATTAAACAATTAAGCAGCTCTCATTTTAAATTTAGAAAGAGGTACCCCTCAAACTGTAAATGGCATTTCTGTATTTGGTTGCTACTCATGATATTTTGATTAGATTTTCTGTTTAAGCTTCAACTTTGCAGTTTCAATTTTGCCTACACACGTACTATTTTTCTGTACCTACTTACAGTCTGTAGCCTGCTTAAATCCCATCTTATTTCACAGAGCGTTCTACTACCTCAGTCAAAAGTATAGAAAGAATAATGAAGAGTACTAGAAGAAATGTTGAAGAGAATGTTTCTGCTTATTCATCGGCTCAATTAACTCCGTTGCAGTATACGCCGAGACGTCGGCAGTGATTGTGTTAAAAGGGTCCCGTATTAATCTTTAGGTACGGAGGAACTCTAAAAACATTTTAGAAGTCAGTATATTATATTTCTTGAATAAAGTTTTTTCAGTACCTACCTAGTCTTTTTTAATGTTTTAGAAATAATGGAAAACAATCCCATACGCAGATACGTTTACAAATGACTATGTAATGTGGGACTTAGGTACCTACCGAGTGTTTCACCTACCCATCTATCTCTAAGTATACCTACTTAACAAAAATCATCAAAATCGGTTTAGCGGCTTAGGTGTGAAAACGTAAAAGACAGTTCCTTAAGCATTTATAAACTAGCTGTGCACCGCAGTTTCCCGATCCCAAGAGTAAATCCCTATCAAAAGTAGCTTAGATGCCCTTCTCCAAAGTTTCTTCACAGAGAACCAGAGTTCATTCCTTTAAAATATTATAAGTAAGAATAGGTATAATAATATACATTTATATAAGTAAAAGCGGTTTTGGTCTAGCTAGTGGTAGATAGATACCCCGACTTTCATTCCGAGGGTCGTGGCTTCGAAACCAGGCCGACCAATGCAATGGCGCACTAATGTTCTTTTCTTCTTTCACCTTTTTGCACGTTTGCACCTTTTTACCTTAAAAAAAAGTTATGTGCGTTGAACATCGCTCTTAAATGAAACCGACATGTCCTAGGACTCACCACCCGCTAGGAGTAATAGTGTTCCGTGCTCACCACGGTCCAAAGACATGGGACTCCCGTGTGGCATCTTAATGGCTAACCCCCTCTAAGAGGAGGGGGTTAGCCATTAAGATACCTTTGCCCTGCAGTGGGATCAAATTAACGGGCTGATGTGTGTGATGTAATAGGTAAATATAGACACGGGAATAGATACCTAGTTATACCTAAGCTACAGAAAATGAACTATGAACACTGGCTGTCATGATAAGATAGACACAATTCTCAAGGAAGAATCACGCTGATCGAACTGAGACACCCATCTAGTTTTATTAAAGATATTGAATAATTATTTCCTTTTATAAAAGTCAGTACTAAGAAGATATTGGAAAGATACGGGCGCGTGCGTGCAGTGATTCTTGCTTTTCCAAATTATGTTGCTAGTAGAATATTTCTCAGTAATATTCGTGTAAGTTTTTATGCAAAAAGTCAGTAAATTCACTCACAAATGACTTTTCATAATTAGGACTTTTTTTCTTCAGAATCATTACTTCAGCATCTTGCGATTTTAAGGGCAACCATCTTCAACTGAGTTCTGTAGCTGTCCTTATTCTTGCACGAGGCGGTTCTAAAGGGGTGCCGTTAAAAAACCTCCGAAAGATTGGCACCACATCCTTGATCAACAATTCTGTTGTGACTGCCCAAAGTGCTGGTTTTAGAGACATAACAGTGTCTACAGATCATCCTTTGATAGCTTTAGAGGCTCTGAAAGGTAAGCAAGTCACCCGGGGAAAGTGCAGCTTTGAGTGGCTATTAACTTAGATCAACCTAGCCAAGAAGCGGGTAGTGTTTCTTGGGAGTAAGTTCTAATGCGAGTTAGCTAATGTAAGTAGATATGTTTGTTTGTCGGTTTTATGAAAATGACTATAGCTGCGCCCCGCGGTTCACCCGCGTAAGTCCCGTTCCCGCGGGAATATCGGGATAAAATGTAGCCTATGTGCAACTACTTATATTCCAAGTTTCATCGCAATAGGCAATAGGTTAAGTAGTTTTTGCGTGATTGAGTAACAAACATCCAAACACACACACTTTAACATTTATAATATTAGTAGGATTGATGGTTTCGGGTAAATTAAAGCTTACCACACTTCCCCCAAAGCTGCATTATTCTCAGGTGACCTTAATTTGATTAAAGTTAGTCCTTAATATGACCTATTTAGAGATGCCTACAGCGAGATTTGAGATTGGATAATACAGCGCCTTTTATTTTCTACAGGCAATGCTTCAATTTTTCGCCGAAGCGCTGTAAGTGCCACTGATTGGGCTCCATCTATTTGGGGTGCTGCAGAGTTCTTAGATAAAAGACCTGAAGTTGCAGTGCTAGTTTTGATGCAAGCCACTTCTCCTTTCGTTAAGCCACGGAGTTTAAAACTAGCCCTAAATAAGCTAAGTGAGCCTATAGGATACGATTGCGTTTTCTCAGTTACTAAGTAAGCATTCGACTTACCTATACTATAGTACCTACTTGTCTTATTATTTAGAATACAGTTTGTTATTAATTCCCTATGTAAAATCAAAGAGCAGCATCAGGAATTACTTAGTAGGCTACCATGTTACCCACGTACCCACATAACTATGTACCACAGTTTACCCAATAGTTGGCGCCTCGGCGCTTGTTAACAGCTTATCTCTATGTCTTATTGATTTCCAGAAGTTATAAATTTCGCTGGCAATACGTAAATAATATCCTGACTCCGGTTAATTTTAATGCCAATAAGAGACCACGTAGACAGGATTGGGACGGTGAATATTTGGAAACGGGTTCATTTTATATTGCAAAGAGGCAGCTCATAGAGAGAGGACAATTTCAGAATGAAAAGTAAGTTGCTTGGAGAATATAACTACTTGTTGTAATATAATATACTTTATGGTAAGTTGGAATTTGTTTGCTCCGTGACTTCCGTTTCTTTTCAAACAAAATTGGATGTGCTTACCTTACATTTACATTTATGTCAAGGCATTTATAATGTCATTGTCTTTGTCATATGTTTTCGAGATCGGCCCCCTTTTTTGCTTGCGTGTTGCGTGTTTATTTATTTTAGAATTTAATTTTACCACTAAATAAACGTAAGAATTTAATATGAAATAAATGCTTTGAGGTATTATGGGCTTTAGTTCTGAAATCTTCATCAACTTTACTAAGATTAAGGAAATGTAAAGCAGTGAAAAGTGTGATGGAATTTTTTGTAAAGTTTAAAAGTTTTTAGGTTTTTTTTTTGTTATGCTTTTTAAAGTCAAGAGGTCAAGGATAATATAACCATAATGTAATAGGAATGTAGTATTGTTGTGATTCTATGCAGTTTGTCGGCTTTGATTCTAAACATTCGATTTTGATTGAAAACTACCGACCTCTGGATTACGTAGGTCTGTACCTACTTGTCCCCACTTACCTAGCAATTGGTAACTTCCTCTTTACATAAAATAACAAGGAAAACCAATGACACACTATTAGATAACTATAAATGCTACAATAGTGTGTATCATTCATTATTTATTATACACCTCTACACTAAAGCTTAGTGAGAATGTTGTAATGTGATGATTGTCTTTATTTCCCACTGAAATTATATAGGTAGGAACTGAGCTATTGCAATATTTTGTATTGTTAAGGTTGAGATCATTTTGCTGAGCTGATTTTGTTGAAACTTAGAATGTAGACGTTTATAGCTGTGACAAACAACCCTATGACTGGATTCGACTTACTACTGATGTCGATTATCACTCACAAGAGCCAGATGAAGCATTACACCATGCAAAGGGTTGTTTATGTATACCTACAGCTATGTGTGTTCTAGAATATCAACAAGACTACCTAGTGTTCAACAAACTCGGTGTCTATTGATGCTGGATGTCAACAAATTCAAAGTCCACAGAACAATTCCTTTAATTCCTGTCATTTGTCTCTTTTTTAGTTGCACAATCTTTGAAGTCTCGGCTATAGAGAGCTTGGAAATTGATACATATTATGATTTAGACTTGGCCAATGCTTTGCTTGCTGCAGATCTGATATGATATTGTTCTATAACATAAGGTGAGAGATTATGTACCTGTAGAAGCACCTATCTACCTATAAGATTTTTTTTAATAAGTTTTGTACTCTAAATTATGTGCCGAAATCTTACCCACTCCTTGTGAATATCCTATTACTATTAAATACATTTGTACATTTGCCACACCTGCAATTACACCTGTGTAAGTCCCGATACCACAGAACTATGGGGATAAAAAGAAACCTATGTGTTAATCTATATCACCAGCTGCATCCCAAGTTTCATCACAATAGGTTCAGTTGTTTTTGCATGAAGGAGTAACATACATACTCATTTACTTACAAACTTTCATCTTTATAACGGTTGCATATTTTATCTTTTGATTCACAGATAAAATGTCACTAACGACAGACACAGTAACATACGAAGAGCTGGAAGCAACAGACGTGATCAGTGTAGAACTGGTACCGGAAAGAAAAGGGCTGATACTGAAGCATTGCGAGTACTATGTGAGCTCTCGGCGGCATGGTACCACGGTGTCTCGCCGGTACAATGATTTTGCACAGTTGTATGATGTGTTGACTGCTAAATATCCTTACCGGTAAGATAAGATTCAAATTTAACCAATTTTCTGATTTTAATTGCATTGTTTTTTATCATCTTTAGCATTTTATCAATGCCCAATATTTTGAGATCTTTACAGATCTTGTCCTTAGGTATGCACGCAAAGGGTAAAAATGGGAATCTTTCTTAGTCTTCACTTTCTGTCTGTCTGTCACCAAGCTTTATCACATTAACCGTGATAGCTAGACAGTTAACATTTCCACATATGATGTGTTTCTGTTGCGGCTATAATAACAACATTAATAGTAATAAAATAAAACATTTATGCCCATACAACAGACATGCTTTTTTTTCTTTACATTTTTATTTTCATGATGTGTTGTCCGAATAACTTAAAGATATACATATACCGAATAAATGAATATATATCTTAGAATAGAGTAGAAATACATTTATTTACAACAAATACTATAAGAACACAAATACATCATTTTAATTTCTTCTTTCTTTTTTTTTTGTTTTTTTTTGCAGTTGCATAAGCCGCCTACCACCAAAGCGCGTGGTAGTGGGGGGCGGAAGCGACGTCTTCCTCCAAAGACGTCGGCTAGCGCTACACCGATGGCTGACTCTAGTGGCGCAACATCCAGTGTTGGCTCACGATGCGGACCTCAGAGCGTTCCTTTGTGAGATCAGTCCTAAGTTTGACAAGCCGAAACATGATGAGTTTGTACTGGCTGGCACTCATGATGATACTATAGTAAGTATCCTGCAAATATTTAGGGTTTATTACGTACTAGCGGCGCCCCACGGTTTTACCTGCTTAAGTCCCGTTCCCGCGGGAATAATATCGAGATAAAATGTAGCCTATGTGTTTTTCCCGGTATCCAACTACTTATATTCCAAGTTTCATCACAATCGGTTCAGTAGTTTTTGCTTGATTGAGTGACAAACATCCAAACACACACTTTCACATTTATAATATTAGTAGGACTAGCCGCGTTTTCATTCGCGTCATTCCTGTTTCCGTAGTCGGGATAAAAGCCTATGTGTTAAACCCGATTATAAATTACCAAATTTGCCAAAGTGTCAAATTTCAGCGAAATCAGTCTAGTCGTTTTTCATGATTAAAACACAAACCTCAATTTCGCATTTATAATATTATTGAATAACTATTTATTTTTCCCTATTTAAAAAATATCAATAGAGATATATTATGTATAGTAAGAAAATGTGACCGAAACTTTGGACACAGTTTTCTTATATTAATTAAATAAAACTCATTGTAGTTTTAATGTTTACATAGCTTTCTAATTAAGGATGATTGCAAGTAAGTAAAGTAACTTCAAAAAATGCTTGCTAAATAACCTTAGCGCTAACTCGAAATTAGAAAGCATATCCTAGTAATTTTGCGAAAACGAATTTCAGGAAGCATTTTTTCAGTTTTCTTGAGTTATAAATAGTGTAACTAACACGACTTTCTTTTATTTTATTTATATAAGTATCTTATACATAGTATATTTATTATTTGTTGAACAAATAAAGTGTTTATCTATCTATCTACACATTACACATGTTAATTTCAGATAGAGTCAGAGTTGGAGGCGTTAGAAGCAGCTTTTACAAGTAATCAGGAGCAGCTACGACTGATGCAGCTTGGTTTATCTAGATTATCTCAAGTTTTTGAAAGAGGTAAGTAAAGTTATATTATACAGGTAATATTGAGAACTTTCTACTGAATAAAAAAAAGTTAAAACTTACCTATTGCCAACATTAGAACAAATATTAAAATAGGTATCTATTGGCTTTTCTGATTGGCTACAATATGATCGCGTTGGTCACGACGAGCATCTAGTCAGTCATGCCGATATGTGAAAATAAATTATAGCTAGTGGCCGAATACAAGAGTAACTCAATTATTATAACCAAACTTAAAAATAAATATAAAAACAACTTTTTACCGAACAGGAGAGATCTTCTTCTTTAAAATGGCTTTTCCATTCGGACATTTGCCAGTGTCATGTATTATCAATATTTGCAAGTTATTTGCATTGAACGAAACAGTCAAGTCGTCATCACTGTAAAAAGGGGCCCATTTTTTACAATGTTCGTTCACGGAGCTTTGGAGACAACACTGAGCTAAAGTCCATGTTTTGCAGCGATTTTCACTTTTATTTACACTTGTACACCTTAACGAAACTAAATTGATTAATATGCTCCCGAAATTAAACAATTTACACGCATTTGAACTAAGTTTCACAAAAATGAAAATTTAGCAACACATCTCCTCAACGCATTCCCGCCAAAACACCGAACAGGAGATATAAAATGAGTTTTATTTCAGTACAGTCACGATAACGCCTTGGTGAACTGTACACTTTGGTTACACTTCCCGGTATTTCACCTACAGGCGAGAGTCGTTGTGCGAGCGAGAGAGCAGACATCCGCGAGCTGGGGGCGGGGCTAACTGCGCTGGCGTCGCCGCCCGGAGCGCGCGCGCCCAGCGCCGTGCCCGAGCGTTGGCTGCGCGTACAACAAGCCTTGGCTGCCGCTGCGCAGTTAGTATTACATTTTTTTTTTCTCAATCTTTGGCCGAATTATGGCTATTTGAGAATTAGCCGATGTCAAGCATTTTATAATATTTGCAGTTAAGATAATTGCTTTCAAAACTTTTCTGTTTTTTATTTTTGATAATTATTATTATGTTTCTATACTGTGAGATCGTACAACACTTTAAACACTTATTAAAAAACACCAATTATTTCAATGAGATTCCAGAAACTTTAAAAGTTGACATTTTTTTACGGCAGGGACGTCACGCCACGTCTCCGCAAACATCTTATATGGTCTGACTATAGACAGAGTATAAAAATAAATAAATTGCACACAGCGCAATCTAGCCCCAAACTAAGCACTAAGCTTGTACTATGGTTAGCTACTAGACAACGGATATACTACATATTATACTTTTTTTTTCTAAATACATACATATTATACATAGAAAGACACCCAGACCAGATACAAATATTTATTTTTAAGCGTAAATATTTGCACCGGACGGGAATCGATCCCGCAACCTTCTGCATTGAAGTCAGGCGTTTGCCCGACGCGCCACAGGGGCTGTCGGAGTATAGTTTTTGATTCTCCATTGTACTAGCTTGCCTGGCTAACCTCCGGAGAAGCTTGCAGATGACATATATGTATAGTTTGTGAGTATGTTGTCCGCAGGCTAGCGTCCCGCTCGCGCTGCGAAGAGGAGAGTGCGGAGCCCCCCTTGTGGGCGGTGACGCTGGCGCTGGAGGCGCTGGGCGCGCACCGCGAGCTGTGCGCACGCGCACGCCTCGTGCCGCTGCCGGGGGGCTCCGCCAGGGGGCTTTACTGTCTCAAGGCTATATCGCAGGTACTACTCACAATCATAATAATAAAATAATAAATATTGCACGACATTACACACAGCGCTATCTAGCCCCAAACAAAGCCCTAGATAGATAGATAGATAGATAATAACTTTATTTGCACAACATACAACATTACAACAAAAACACAAATGATTACATTACATGAAGTAAAGACATAGATTAAACGTAAATTGCACAAATGGCAAGGCCCTAGGCTTGTACTATGGGTACTAGACAACTGATATACTACATATTATAGTTTTTTTTTGTAAATACATACATATTATAAATAAATAAATATTATACATAGAAAATTCCAGAACCAGAAACAAACATTTATGGTCAGCAGAAATATTTGTTCCCGGCGGGAATCGAACCCGAAACGTCTGCGTTGCAATCCGAGCTTCGCCCGCTGCGCCACCCTATATAATATACCTTATAGACTTAAATACATAATTTATAATAATTAAATGATATAATAACAGCTTAAGACTAAGTTAGTAAGTAGCCCTTCCTTACTATTACACAATATTGTCTTAGGGCTTAGTGGATCCTTGTGGAATTTGTCCGCGGAAGCGACGGAGAAGTAGTACCAATCCACGATGATTTGGAGTTTTGGCGGGAACGCGTCGACGAGATGTGTTGCTAAATTTTCATTTTTGTGAAACCTAGTTCCAATGCGAGTAAATCGTTTAATTTTCGGGGCATATTGATCGATTTAGTTTCGTGAAGGTGTACAAGTGTAATAAAAGTGAAAATCGGTCCAAAACATTGACTTCAGCGTTGTCTCCGAAGCTCCGTGAACAGTCATTGTAAATGGCCGCCCCGTGTGTGCAATGATTCTCGACTTTAACTATGACGACTTGACTGTTTAGATGCAAATTCATCATCATCAGCCTGTTGCAGTCCACTGCTGGACATAGGCCTCTCCAATTGCACGCCACCTAGATCTTTGACGGCCTCTGTGGCGCGTCGGGCGAACGCCTGACTGCAATGCAGAAGGCTGCGGGTTCGATTCCCGCCGGGTGCAAATATTTATGCTTAAAAATAAATATTTGTATCTGGTCTTGGTGTCTTTCTATGTATAATATGTATGTATTTACAAAAAAAATAAGAGGTATAATATGTAGTATATCCGTTGTCTAGTACTCATAGTACAAGCCTAGAGCTTAATTTAAGGCTAGATTGCGCTGTGTGTAATGTCGTGCAATATTTATTATTATTATTATTATTATTTTTATTATCTATTTTCGGCTTCTCGCATCCAGTTTGTGCCAGCCGTCTTGCGCAAATCGTCACGAGAAACAACTTGAAATTGAGATAGTCTACCAGTAGTGTGGTGCCTCATATTTTGATTCGTTGCATCTGTATCATCCATCTACTGGAACTTGGCATGTTTGCGTCATTAATCTAAATGTCTTTACCTATAGGAGAGTAGCGTGGTCAGAGCGTATGCGCTTGCAGCGCTTGAGGAGAGCGTGTCAGCGCTGCAGGCGCGCGGCGCAGCGCTTCAGCGGCTGGCGGCCACCTGGGACCAGCTGCATCGAGCTGCGAGGGACCAATACAGGGAGTGATTTCCAGCTGTCTAACTAACGATCATCAGCTGCAACAAAACTTGAGAGGCCAGCTGAGATGTCAAATATCAATTCATCATCATCCGAGCGATGAGTCCCGGTTGCATCCCTCTCGGGAGCCCTGACGTACCTTCCAAAGCACGGATAATAATTTTACCTTACATAATTTATCTCACCAATCAAAGTAAAGACTACGCCAGGCGTTGCTTAACCCGCACGACTTTACAAGATCGGCGGACGCAGCTAGGATATCGAGTTTGTTAAAAAAATCTTAATTTTGATGTCATGTTCTGACATTTCGATTTCATGGAAATCTTTTGACTACAGATAAATGAATACAATGAATATCACACAGCGCCATCTAGCCCCATGGTAAGCTACTAAGCTTGTGTTACGGTGACTAGACAACGGATATAATACTTATGTTTATTTAAATCAAATCTGAGACTTGGCATCTGTCGAGCCATTCGGAATTAAGATTAAGAAAATGAAACAATTAAAAACAATTTAAAACATTTTAAAACAAGTTAATATTAGGGTTTTGTATTATTGCAATTTTTCTCGAATTTACTGATATTTTTTTGCCAGAATTATCAAAAGGCAGTTTTTATAGCTACTTTATTGAGAAGCTTCTATATTTTAGATAGTTTTAAGTGGAGTGGGTACCGGTTGCGCGTGAAATAATATTTTTCTTTTGTTTATACTTACCTATATTTTTTTAGACTACTACTCTATACAGATTTTTCTTTTGTTTTCGCGATGCTGCGATTGAAATTAAACTTATTTCTGTCTACCACTAAGGAAGTGATCTGTAAAGATCCCGAAACATATGACATTGATAAAAGCTAAAAATAATAAAAGCAACGCGACTAAGACCGAAAAATGAGTTTCGTTATAAAATTTACTAAATGAAACGTATTTATTTTCTATTCATATTAACGTACTTGAAATTAATTATTTAGAATTTCTTTTTTTTTTCTACCCTTATCCCACATTGTTTGGGGTCGGCACAGTAGCTGAATCTTAAATTACGGTCATTTAAGATTGTACTGCAGATAGATTTGGCGATAGTTTTCCAGCCTGACACAAATCCTTATTGAATCTCAAACTACGAAACTATAGTTAGTTTTCTTGTTTCGACACCATCTTTTATTTCTCGCGCCACTGGTTTACATTCATTTTAAAGTAAAGCAATGTATTGATATTTGTATATTTCGTTTTACAATTTTAGAATAGTTATTGGTGCTTTCAAATTATGTTTTTTTTTCTTAATTTAAGTTTAACCTTTCGTCAACCGTGTCAACCAAAAAAGTGCACCCTTGTCTACCAGCAGTTTCAAGGTCATTCAAGGTCACGCGCGTCTTCCCCGCGTTTCGGTTAGAATACTGCGTTTGTTTATCCATCACACAAGGAACTAAGATTTTCGGAAAGATTGATAACTAACGAACCTAATTTACAGTAATTTGTAGAATAAATATGGTATGGTTTTTATTTTATTGATCATTATTTATCACAACTCCACTCGCACTTTATTTTGTATTTCGTATATAGTACTTGTCAACAAGAAAAAAAACCATATTTACATCAAAATAGGATCAAATTTCAGTAAACAAAAATAATAAAAAATAAAATGGCGGGAAAATGTTTTTTCAAATCGTGAATTTTTGACAGGCAATATTGGTGATACGGGCAACTTTTTTTTTCGGAAGTTGATTTATTTTCGTAAAGTATTTCAACCTGCCGGCAGTGAAACCATATTCACACCAAAATACCCCATAAATAATAAATAAAATCAAATAAACAAAAATCAAAAAATCACAGGACGGATCCGTCCTTCGGTCGACAACGCCTTTGGACGGATCCGTCCTTCGGTTGACGAGCGGTGGTAAGTTTTGAACCATGACCAATAATATATCACAAAGATACAGAGGGGTAAAAGGTAAGTTAGCAAATTCTGCAAGCAATTTTGCTTTTTGATACAGTTACAAAATTAGGGCTATAATAAAAAAAACACTTAATTTATCTTAAAGTATTTTGAAACTATCTTCCTACTTTGTTGTAATAGTAGATTATTAACCAAGGGAATAAAGCAGTGTCTTTAGTCACGGGTGACGACTTAAATCGCAAGCGCAACGAAGGACTCGAGGTTTACTCCCGAGCGTAGCGAGGATGTTAAATACTTAAATCAGGAGCGTAATGAGGGATTTATGATGAGTCCTGAGTGTAGCTCGCGATTTAAGTCCACCCAAGACTAAGACAGCTTTACCGAGGAAAATACTCTACTTTTCGTACAATTTGCGAAAAAAAAGACTATCGCTATGTTCGCTTTTTTGTTGAATGTGACTTTTTTGTGCAAGTGGTAGGAAAATTATATTTTAATTAACAGAAAATATTTGCTGACTTTGAATAACTTCCGTTTTAACCTCCCAAGTATCTCATACGTAAACGTGCTGTATCTTATACCCTGCCGTCTGGGGTAGACTAGTCATCGACTCATCGCCCACTTATCAATTTTATTGTAAAAGAAATCATATATCTTCACAAACATTCCTTAGAAACTTTAACACGTTCTATGCCTAGAGAAAAAATGCATTTTCCTATTCAGGCCGCGTCGGTCATTGCTGGTTGACATCAAGAATTTCCGTTCGGGCCGCGTCGGTCAATGATGACCGCGTTTTACGAGGATTTTCGTTTCGATCTTACAGGCCGTCGGTGAATGTTATCAAAGTAAATTCCATATTCATTGACCCGCGTGGCCCTGTAGTTGCTCTATATCAAGTTGGTTTTTGAAAATGTTGCAAAGTTCGATAGAAAAACAACAATTACTGTTAATAAAGTTTAGTGACAAACAAAATTCCTTAAAATCTTATTACTATCTATCTGTGTTAAGATGTCTTGCGTAATCTCAAAATCTTCTTATTCAGTACAAAAGAGACATACATATAAAAAAACAAGACATAATATAAATTAATACTAAGGTAAGTCTAACCCTATACAGAGTTCTCTGCCGACAGACCTCAGGGGAAAAGAAAGAACTATAGAGAAAGGTAATAAAGTGTACAGAGGCAAAGGAGAAAATAAAAAGTACATAAGTCAAAAATTAAAATTACAAATTAAAGTAGGTACATGGAAATAAGAAGAAAATGATACATATACCTATACATGATACATACATAATAAACATATACATGTAAATAAACATACCTACAAATACATATATAAACACATACCATACCTACATAAATACATGAAATAAAATATACCTACAGAGAGGTCAAATAATGATCCTTTACTCTATTTTTGAAGACATTGAGAGATGGACTCGACCGAATGTTATGTGGAAGATTATTCCAGAGCCGCACTGCACTAATTGTGAAAGAGCCACTATATTTGGCAGAAGTGTGGGACGGACATTTAAGACGTTCTGCAGTCTCTCGAGCTTGTCGAGGAGATCTTCAGTGGCATCCAGGAAACACACGTCGGCGTAATCCAAAGGAGGAAGAAGAAGAGATTGGGCTAAAGTAATCCTGGTGTTCAGAGGCAAAACGCTTTGAAGATGTTTGAGCGAGTGGAAGGTGGCAAAGACTCTCTGGCTTACTAAATTGATGTGTTTTTCCCAAGAAAGCCGATTTTCTAAAACTACCCCCAAGTTTTTTGCACTTTTAGTGTAAGGTATCACCACCCCATCATACACAATATCAGGCAATGGTTCCCTACCCATTTGATTTTGATAATACTCGTAGGTATTACCAAATAACAATGCCTGTGATTTTGCGGGGTTAACAAGTAGGTAGACCATAAGACTTAGCCCAGTTGGAGATGCATTCCAGGTCACGATTTATTAACCCTATGCTCCTATTTATGTCGTCGACTGGAAAGTGATAGTATATTTGTAAGTCATCAGCATACAGGTGGAAGTGAGAAGACAGCACTTTTGTGATTGTGTTTATAAAAACATAAAAGAGAAGAGGAGAGAGAACTCCACCCTGAGGCACGCCAGCAACAAGATCACACCAATCTGAACATGAGTCATCATAGCGGGCACACTGCGAGCGGCCCCGAAGGTAGGAGTTAAACCAAGAAATTGCTGATGATAATTAAATAAGCGCGGGAGACGACCTGACACCGCGACCCGCGCGGCCCCCTCTAACGGAAAGTCGATTTTTTCGATCTATAGGCCGCGTCGGTCATTGCTGGCCGACGTTAATTATTTCCATAAATAATAGCTCAAATTGACTTTTGTTAAAAACAACATACATTTGGATTAAAAATAAAACCATATGAGAAAAAAAATATTTTGGCTTATTATAAACAGAACAGTATTTTTTACTAGGCCTAAAGGAAAATGTCGCTGTCGGTCAGCACTGACCGCGTCGGCAGAGAACGTGTTAAGTGATATGATTAAAAGTAATTCTAATAAATAATTATACACATTTGTATTAAATAAGTGCCTTATTGCATATACATACATACATGTATAATAATAATAATATAAGTAGTATTGTCTGTTTAATTTTTTTTATCCAAAGTGGATTGTAAACTAATTTCAATGCAATCGAAATATTTGCTTTAAAAAAGTAATAATTTCATAATATTAATTAATTTAACTTTATATGCTCTATGTATTTATTTATAATAACACTTAGTTTTAAAATGGTTTTATAAAATTTTTAGTGAATATACATATTTTTAGAAAATCGAATTATATACAATTTTGTTTTATCATATTTGTTGTATTCATATCCTATGTTTTAAGCTCGTACTCACTCGTAATAAAACTAAATACTTACCTACACTCAAAAATAAATAATCCTCTTACTAAATACAGAAGTTTAGTCCACTTAACATGGAGTAGTAAAACAACTTCTTATAGAATAGTAGTATGACTTCAACTAGAGAGTTTTCAGGTGGTCTAAGGCTTCTAACTGAATAAATAATAATAAATAAATAAATCCTGTGACGAACACACAGCGCCATCTAGCCCCGTGGTAAGCTGCTAAGCTTGTGTTACGGTGACTAGACAACGGATATACTACTTATATTTATTTTTCTTTTGTAAATACATACATATTATACATAGAAATACGCCCAGACCAAATACAAACATTTATTTTAAGCATAAATATTTGCACCCAGCGGGAATCGAACCCGCAACCTTCTGTATTGCAGCCAAGCGTTCGCCCGACGCGCCACAGAGGTCGTCAACTTGACCTAACGACTGCTATAAGAGATTACAACCGACTCACAAACTTTACCTTACTTCACCTACCTACTGCAGTGCAAAAATCCACACTTAAACGGTCGCCCATTGAAGTACTGTTGAAGCCAGGCGCTACACTACTTAACGTGCCTTTCTAAGCAATGAGGAGCTTGAGAAAATGATTTTAGTAAACCAACAATGAATATGCCATAATTGTTCGCTCTTAATAATGGCGTTACATCATTTCATTACTATTGTATTGCCTAACGTAATCTATACAGCTATTGGTAAACTAACAAATCTACTACTTTCGAGACTTCATTTCACTATCGGGTGGAGCTAGTTTGTACACATGTTTGTAAACACTATTGTTTGGGCGATCGCATAACCAGCGGAGTGCAGCGTGAGTAGAGACAGTTTATTCTCAAATCTTTGCGATGGAGGTGCTGAAACTTTGCTGCGTGTGGATAGTTTTATTCGTGTGCGGAGACTCGTTGCCTAGCGACCTGTCGCATGTGGAGGCTTTTATTGCCAGTACCAACTACCATATGCGAAGGAAATTCCGTCCCGGGTACCATTTGGCTTCACCCTACGGATGGCTTAACGATCCTGCTGCGTTCGTGTTCTTCAAGCGCAAGTTTCACATGTTCTACCAGTACCATCCTTACAACGGCGCATGGGGCCCAATGCATTGGGGCCACGCTGTCAGTGGCGATTTGATCGACTGGGTGCATTACCCCCCAACGTTATTACCCCGTGATCCTTACGACAGACACGGTTGTCTTGCTGGATCGGTTGTCACGCACAACGAGTATTTGGCTGTGTTCTATTTGGGGCACCGGCAGCACGGGAATAACTCCCATAACACCATCAACGTCGCCATCAGTGCGGATGGTATCATTTACCAGAAGTATCTTTACAACCCGATCATTCGCGAAGTGCCAAAGAATACTGAGGATTTCCGGAATCCGAAGGTAAGAAAGAACATACAACATTTTTGATATACCTGGTTAACATATTGTATTCATGACATTTTTTTGTTGCCGCAAAAACGTTAATTTACTTCCAGTGATATTGATGGAAATCCAGATACCATTATGCATTAGGAACAAATACTCAGTCCAGATGGAATTTCCAACATTTAGTTCTTCCTAGTTGTTATAATACCTCTACTGGCGATGAAGTTATATATTATTATCATGAACCTTACGTAGATAAATATCAGATGCCTTTAATTAGATGATAAGGAGCTTAAATTTGTGTTTTCAGGTATGGCTGGAGCACAACAAGTGGTACATGATGGTAGGCGCGTCAATCAGCCACCGCGGGCATCTACTACTATACACCTCACCAGACCTCTACAACTGGCGGCTGAATCGGACGATCGCAGAATCCCGAGGCGACATGGGTTACATGTGGGAGAGCCCGGACATCTTCGAACTCGACGGACTAAATGTGCTCCTGCTCTCTGTGCAAGGGTTGAACTCGGAAGGTGCCAGATTCAAGAACCTCTTCACGACCGGCTACATCGTAGGGCACTTCGATTACCGTACTGCCACGTTTGACGACCTTGAGATTTCGACGGCTACTTTCAATGAGCTCGACCACGGTCACGACTTCTACGCTGCGAAGACGGCGGTTGCGCCGGACGGCCGCCGGCTGCTTATCGCCTGGCTCGGGATGTGGGAGAGCGACTTCGTCGAATCGAAGGATGGTTGGGCCGGCATGATGACGTTAGTGCGCGAGCTACGTCTCGGCCGGTACGGAGAGATCCTGATGACGCCGGTGAGGGAAGCAGTCGAGCTGCGCAATGAGATTCTAGAAGACGCGTGGTATAATCCGGGCGAGTCGTTCGCTGCCGGCAGTAAGACCTTCGAGCTGATAGTGAACGCTACCTCGATCGACTACGACGTCGCACTCACAATGGAGTGGGAATCGAGACAGTTCACGATCGCGTATATAGCAGCGCGTGGCTATGTCGCTATAGACCGCGGTGGCATCGACGGCGTTCGTCGCGCCGACTGGAGACCTAAGCATTATCTTCACTGGCGCATCTTTGTTGATCGTAGTTCCGTCGAAGTGTTCTGCGGTAAAGGTGAAGTCGTATTCTCGAGTCGAATATATCCGACTAAACCGATCAATATCAGAGTATCTGGGGAGATGAAGCTACACATCACGCAGTACAAAATTAGGCGTAGCGTAGGCTACGACGAAAAGCTCCACAATTTTCTAACGAATCATTTACTTTTGAGGGATAAAAATAACATAGAAGACGAACCATTAATAGATATAAGAAAGCTGTGATATTTTTTTCATGATTCGCTTTGCGAATGGATGTAAGACGATGCCCAGCTAACTAGCAGCTTCTGAGCATAGCATTGCGGTGGGCAATGGGCATACTTTAGAAAATTATTTATAATGGTACTTGGTACTTAATTTATTGATTGATTGATTAACGCTTTATTGTTGTACCAAAAACACAAATCACACAAAAAAAAACTTAAACTTAAGTAGCACAATGGGCGGCCTTATCGCCCATTGTGCCACTTTACTATTACTTTAATTATTAATATCTAACAAATACTAAATCTATATTTCAACGTATTTCAACGTGTGTGGAGTATCTAACATGGCCGCTTACGTTGAATGAATTATAATTTGATTAAGGGAAATGTAAATAAATATGTTCAGTTACGTTTGTTGGATAACAAATAATTACATTCGCAAATTACATATTAGATTACAAATGACCCCAATCACTATGAAATTTAGGAATCAAACACAATCATTTACTTGTACATAAATATACCTATAAATACTACCTACTTATATATACTTAAATATACATATTAAATATACCATTTGGAAAAAAATATCTTTTGAGTCAAAGTGCTCAACTTTGCCTTGCCGTTTTATTTGAGAAAAACAACAATCTCAATCTCAAACTAATGGTAAAATGCAAATCTCCCAAAACTGAAAACAATACAAAAAAAAACAGAAAGTCAATTCCAAAAATTGTCACTGTCATTAAATTGACAGTGACAGCATGTCTCCCCTCCTAACTCTCCACCCCCTCATTCATTATTCGCTGGTACGGCTGAGTTGAGGTCGTGCAACGTAAAATTAGTTATATTCCGTTATTGCAAGGCTATCTACCGTGCAAGTGAAAGGTTTAAAAAACTTGCATTTTCTGGCATTGAAATAGGAAAATGATTATCTAGTTTGTGAAGTTATTTCTCAGTGTTTACCCAAAATGTATAGTAGTGTAGTGTTTACTTTATTAGTTAGTTTGTTTGTGACTTTCGCGAATAGTGGTAAAACTTTGAAGTTTTATGAGGAAAAGGTAAGCTAATAAAGTAATGTTTGTCTATCTTTATTATTTGAAACGTGAATGCGTCTAGATACATTAGTTTCTTTAATTATCAACTAAAATAAAATTAACTTTAAGAAGCTACCTACTTTGCCTAGACTTCGTAAGTAAGTACCTACCTTTATTTGATAGCTTGCAAAATTGTTTTACTGTAGAGCTCCTCTCAAAAGGGTCAGGCAGACGTCGTAGAAGCCTACACCGGATTGGGATATATCCCATGACTTCGGACAGTAGGGAGTTTTAGAACATGTCAGCTTCCTCACAATGTTTTCTTTCACCGTAAGAGTGATGTTAAATAGGTACCTACTTAGATAGATAAACAGGTTTACATGTATTGATATTGTTCCAATCATGTTAGTTTATAAAGTTCCTAGAACTAACTAATCAAAACTTTCAGACAGTCCATCAAGCCCACGAGCTAACAGACAAAGATGTCCAAGATCTTGCCAACTTATCAGACACAGCACATTTCCGATCGACACTCGATGAAATCATGATACCACGGGTGGTAGGCACACCAAACCATGAGAAGGTTGGCACCTTCATAGCAAACAGCATGAGGAATCTCGGCTGGGGTGTCACAGAGAATGTATTTGCCGATCAGACACCTGTGTTTGGTACATTAAACTTTAAGAATATTATTGCAAGACTAAATCCTAACGCAGATAGATATTTGGTGCTGGCATGCCATTATGATAGTAAATATACGAGAGAACATGTTTTTGTTGGTAAGTTACTGATTTTTAATTGAGATTTTCAAAAAGGACCCAACGTAAGGTCTATTTGCGTAATAACAAGCCCTTAAACTATTACAATCAATTGAGTTTTAAGGAAGGGCATATAATAGGGCTACCCCATAGCTTCCCATGAATTCCCAAATTCTCAGAACGGAAGTCTTAAGAGCTCACCTAAAAGTGTAGATAAATCCGTTAAACCTAAATGGATACTACTCACTAATCTTCCTATAACTGTTTATAAGAGTTTTTTTACATGAGATAGGCTAGCATTTCACCTCATCTCTCTTGATCGGAAGTGACAATAAGGTTGGTAGTTGCCTAGAAGAAACCTATTCACACGAGACATGAAAACTCCAAGATTGTTGTAGATTAGATTAGATAAACACTATTGTACCAAAATTAACATTCCATGGGTAAACAAAAACTTACAGCATAGATAAATTATTGGGTATAAGATTAATGGCCTTTGCTTACAGCTAACTATAAAAGAGGTACAATGGGCATCCTTATCATCAAAAGCGATCATTTCCAGGTCCCTTGTATAACCTATTTTATAATCCTCAGGAGCGACAGACTCAGCAGTACCATGTGCCATGATGATAAACCTAGCCAAAGTGATGTCCAAGCAACTGGAACCGATGAAGCGGAACAACCTGAGCCTCATGTTTATATTCTTCGACGGAGAGGAGGCATTCAGATCTTGGGGGCCCAAAGATTCCATTTACGGAGCCCGACATCTTGCTAAGAAGTGGCATAATAGTTCATATAAAGATGGCGGCACGCACCTTCAGAGGATCGTAAGTTATTTCTTATTATTAACCACTATTGCAAAATATTATTACTACTCATCAGTTGTGGGTTAAAGATTTGATAAATTGACTTAGGTAGGACACATTCGCGGGTGAAACCACGGGGCGCAGCTAGGAGAAAGAATATTTTTGTTTGTTTCGGTTATTGTACTGCCTGTAGTGGTCATTAAGAAAATAATAGCTTTTCCTTCTAGCTAATGTCGCCATCATGGCTGCTATTATTTTAGGCCCATTATTGATTTTCTGCACTTTTAGGGATCCGCATTTCAAAAGGAAAATTTGGAACCCTTATAAGATCACATTTTAGTATTTCGTTAACAAAAGATAAAGACCTTTTTACTAAGACCCCAGTCTTTCTGCTCTGTATGATTTATTATTTGAGAACTAGCTGCGCCCCGCGGTTTTACCTGCGGAAGTGAAAAACGCGTTATCACGGGCGCGGGCGGCCGAGCGGTTCTCGAGCGGTTGCACTTTTTCGTTCATTACTCGGGTTCTTCTAATAGATTTTGATGCAAAGTATTACCACGACGTTCGTCGAAAATAGAACTATCGAATATTTAAAACCAGATTTTAATGGGATTAGTAGTTTTTAATTGTATAAGGAACAGACAGACATACATGAATTTTAATTTTTTTATAATTTTGTTTTACTACTACTTTTCCTGAGTCCCCTAGACAACTTTTTTTTAAATTTACTTCCAAGTACAGACTTTTTGTCCTCTCTTCCTTTATTATAAGTATAGATAGATAGAAGATACATCCTGATTCGATATTCCCGCGGGATCGGGACTTACGCGGGTAAAACCGCGGGGCGCAGCTAGTTGGTACATACAGACAAACTATCTTTACGTAGGTATTTCGTTACGCTTTCTTCGACTTCATTGTTTTGTAATATAATACCTTTGAAGTTATAGTTCAGGCCCTCGGTATAGCGGTCTTATGTTTACTTTGTATGATTGTACATTCCCCACAGGAAATTCCTTAAGCAAGTTACAAAGGTAAACAACAACACGCTTAAATTTTCATATCGTGAGAAATGAGATGAGCATCGATACGGAGGACTGAAATCTATAGTCCGTACTTTGATGAAGATTTTTAAGGCATTTAAAATTTGGCAGCTACTTAAATAATTAAGTAGCTGTCAAATTTTAAGTCGCCTCAAATTTGAAGGGGCGATTTAAATTTTGATTAAAATTTGAAGCCACTTAAAACTTGAGGGCTACTTAAATAATTAAGTAGCTCCCAAATTTTAGGTGTGTTAGAAATGAGAAACATCGCTACTTAGGTTAATACTTTCTGAGACAGCTAAGCTTGAGCTAAAGCAAGTTGCAAAGATCGCGTTATGTACTAAAAAAGCTTCGTTGTCTGTTGCTCGGCCGCCACTCGGTTGCAACAGACCGATCGACTGCTCACCGAGCAATGGACAACGAAGCTGCAGGGCGACGGTCTAATATAAATCAACCCTTACTCGAGGCACAAACCGTGTTTCTCGGAACTTACCCGATTTAATATAAAGTAAGAGTGCAATCTGAGACTATATTCAATAGTTTTCCTTAAATGTGGGTGTAAAGCCGACGCTACATATATTGCTTCAAATATTTCCTTAGTTTCTTCAAATATGTGTTTATTTTTATATACGACTAACTGCGCCCCGCGGTTTCATCCGCATAAGTCCCGTTTCCGCGGGAATAGCGGGATAAAAAGTACCTAGCCTATGTGTTAATCCAGGTCCACAGCTACCTATATTTCAAGTATCAGCACAATCGGTTCAGTAGTTGTTGCGTGAAAGAGTAACAACCTCACATACATACATACATACAAACTTTCGCGTTTATAATATTAGTAAGATTTCACCCGCGTAAGTCCCCGATCCTGTTGAATATCGGGATTAAAAGTTACTATGTTACTCCTGGATACATTATCCAGGAGTAACATAGTAACATAAGCTTTCTATTGGTGAAAGAATTTCTAAAATCGGTCCAGTTTCGAAGATTACCCCAATTTACATTGTTACCTACTTTTCCTTATCTATCTTCCATATAATAATAAAGTAAGAGAGGACAAAAAGTCTGTACTTGGAAGTAAATAAAAAAAAAGTTGTCTAGAGAGCTTAGAAAAAGTAGTAGAACAAAATTATATAATTTTTTAAATTCATGTCTGTCTGCCTGTTTATCTATTCCTTATACAATTAAAAAGTACTAATCCGATTGAAATCTGGTTTTTAATATTGGATAGTTCTTTTTTCGAGGAACGTCGTGGTATACTTTGCATCGAAATCCAATTAGTAGAACCCGAGTAATGAACGAAAAAGTGCAACCGCTCGAGAACCGCTCGGCCGCCCGCGCCCGTGTTAACGCGTTTTCACTTCTGCGGGTGAAACCGCGGGGCGCAGCTATTTTATAATATTAGTATAGATAGAAAAGCGTTTGACCACTATCTCACCTGATGGTAAGTGATGATATTAAGGTCTAAGAAATAGCACGCTCATCTATATCTATAAAATGCTTTGTCCTGACAAATTAACTAATAAATAATTATTGCACGACATTACACACAGCGCAATCTAAGCACTAGGCTTGTACTATGGGTACTAGACAACGGAAATACTTCAAATTATCCTTTTTTTTAAATACTTACTTATTATACATAGATAGACACCCAGACCAGATACAAATATATTTTTTAAGCATAAATATTTGCACCCGGCGGGAATCGAATCCGCAACCTTCTGCATTGCAGTCGGACATCTGCCCGACGCGCCACAGAGGCCGAAAATGCATTGCAGAACATCTTAGTTATACTGTACTGTAACTCCACTCTTGTACTGTAACTTTAGAATATCCTCATCACGTGACCTATTAAAACCTGATTCATTCAAAACTTTAGTACATAGGTCGTGTATTATAATAAAAACATATTTAAAAACTCTTTGATCTGAACCTTAACCGTAGATAATATGACATCAGGAGGAAAACAATTGAAAACAGCCACTGTACTAACGATACCACTAAGTAAATGAGGTTTTAATCGTCGTTCATCGACTTTAGCACCTGCAGCGATGGTTATATTAGTTACACGATAGACTTAACAATACTGTCATTGCTGCAGCGGCTTTTTACAAGCATTTTATTTCTCTTATAGGGAACAATATCTAAATGCCTTAACTAGAGGAACTCACTATATCCGAACCGATATTTTTTTATTCACAAACCCACTGGCCTTGGAAACATGATTCTGTCAATGCTCATGAATTTATGTAGCTATGTGCCTTGTTTTGATGAGGAAATACATCGGTTTTGTTCTGCCCTTAATCTGTCAGCTCCTGTATTCAATCAAAAAGAGATTTTGTCTAATTGAGTGGACAGGTTTGGGGGTGTGGGTGAGGTTTGAAAGTATGGGTGTCCATTATGATCCCAGTATAATATTGCGAATCACGTTTTTATGAACGAATCTACGAGGAATAAATAGAATCGAGATCTAACTTCCCTATTCAATTCGAAAAAAACATGTTCCACGGTCACACAGCAGCAGATGCACACACCGTCATGCTCCGTACAGTAAAAAATATTACGTATGATCGACCATTGGATCGACCAATGGCAGACGATCTTTAGTGACAGACTGGCGGACGAATCATCGTTTTAGGCCCCGCAACCACCGTTTGCGTGGAACATTTTTTCAAAGGATTGCTACTTCCATACATGGGTTTCGAATCCAAAACCGTATTTTTTTGGTTTTGGTTTAAATTAAATGTTATGTATGATATCGTACATAGCGGCTTCTTAACTTAAATTAAGCATAGTTTTTTCATAAGTTTTATTTATTAACATCATTGTTACAATGCTGTACCGACGTCTCACCGACTTTAAAAATGGTAAATTTATGTTAATAAATAAAACGCGTGTTTAATTACAAATTAAGCAACTAGGCTTGTTATGTGTTGCATGAAGGAGCAAGAAACCACACATTTACAAACTTTATAACTATAAACCACAGCTATAAACAAAACTATTTAAATCCTACTAATATTATAAATGGGAAAGTTTGTGTCTAAGTAAGCAAACGAGTAAGTTTGTTACTCCTTACGCAAAAACCGCTGAATCGATATCGATCAAATTCGGTATTT
Organism: Idaea dimidiata; assembly: GCA_949358125.1. Classification (NCBI taxonomy): domain Eukaryota; kingdom Metazoa; phylum Arthropoda; class Insecta; order Lepidoptera; family Geometridae; genus Idaea; species Idaea dimidiata. The sequence continues at coordinate 2,288,998 of OX442340.1, forward strand.
AGATATTAATTTTAATCAATTTAGTTTCGTGAAGGTGTACAAGTGGAATGAAGGTGTAAATCGGTGCAAAACATACTAGCATTGCCTCCAAAGCTCGCGTGAACCGTCATTGTAAATAGCCACCATTTACAATGACTTCCTTGACTTGACTAGTTTGATTCAAATTGCAAATAACTTGCAAAAGTTAATAATCAATCAATCAATCAATCATTTATTTCGGATAATTAATTACAAATCCATATTTAAAATTGAATATTCCATATTTAATAATACTTGACACTGGCTAATTTCGAAATGACCATAATCGGTTCACAAACGATAAGAAATAAAAATAAAGTGAAAACGCGGAGCAACAAGTGACACACTAAACATTTAAAATTAAAAATTCAAGTTGATTAGCGCTAACTTGATATTTACTAGTTATCTAGTTAGAGAAGAACATTTAATTATGCAAAACTGATTAGAGGGGATGTGGGACCGGATGTCCCCTAAATTAACTTTTTTGCTTTTTTTTTGTGAAAATCTGTCAGTTAATAATCGGTATGTACTGGACTAATGAAAGTATTAAAATGATAATATGACACTTTCCGACGCGCCACAGAGATCATAATTTCATAACATTTTTTTTAATAATATACTAGACCTGGGGTCTGCAAATAATAATATTAGCAGCTTACATTAAGATGTCCAATTGGACATCTTAATGTAAACTGAACTATGGAATTTATACTAGGCAGTCACGCAACGATTTTCTGTAACTATTAAATTTCCAAGTAAATAAATCTATTTTTTTTTAAGAAATTCGAACCCAACACAAGACTTGAACCTGCATCTGTGGAACCGGCTCAGCGCCTTTACCAATTCGGTCATAGGTGCTCTCCTATTGCCGAATTGGCAAAGCCTGTGCCATAGGTCTCATCGAGTCGAAATTATAGATTGCATCTCTTTTGTTTTTTACGCATGTGGCTCGTAGCGCCACCTACCGACTCTCTTTTCAAATTACAAGCTTACATTTTTCTATTTAGGTATACATAACTTTAACTCATAACTTAAACTTTATTAACCTTCTCCAGCCAAAGGTTGCCTGGAAGAAATCGCTTGTAACGATAAGGTCGCCCATTTGTACAACTTATACTTTTATGCTTTCTGTGTATTTATCTTACTTTAAATGTAAACTGATTGTTTTGTTGTTGGTTGTGCAAATAAAGTATTTTCTTCCGATTACATTTTTGATTCATTTTAAAATGTTTCCTACACTTGACCGACTTTTTTTTAAAAGAAATGCTTTCCAAAAATAAATCTATTTTTATTTTAACTATAAACGGCCAGCATCATTGGGGATGAACTTTGACAAAGATTTCCATTTGTAAAATTCCTGAAGCGTGAACTGAATAAGAAATGAATTTCCCACGCAAACGGTGTCCAATCCCGTCAAGAAAAGGGTCAACCTACGCTTGCTCCCAAGTCTCCTACGCTTCGTGACGTCACAGCGTAATTTACATTGACGTAGCGTAGAGAGATCGCCTGCACGACCCCGAAATAGTTTAGTAATTTACTATCAAGGGCGCTAGGGAATACGAACTGATAAGAAAGTTTAGGCACCTACTTGATCCTTGTTGAAATAGGAATAGGTTCCTTTCTATATTTAGAACTTACTAGCAACGCTCCGTGGTTTTACCCGAGTAAGTCTGTTAAGCAAGATTTACATGATGAAGCGAATGGCATATTAGAAATCTGTGATATAAAACGAGTTTAATAAACACGAAAACGCTGTCTCTGTTAATAAAGTTGAGTTCGGCAACTGTCGCGAAATTCCATGATCTCTTATATTAGTTGCCGCTGCTTGTATCGTTTAGCTAAAAAAACATCAAATAATAAAATAAAAAAAACAACTTCGAAAAAAATCGAAGTTTTTTTATTAAGTTAGTACCTACCTACTTACTTATTTGTGTTTTTTTTTTAAAGCAGTTGTGTTTGTTTTTTTTTTAATAGGACGTCAAAACAACGAGAAACGATCATGGTTGATTATATTGGGCAGATTGGTTATCCAATGCATGCTACCTTCTCATTTCTTAAGAGCACTTTTTGATAGCCGAGTCGAAGCGTACTTCGCCATACAACGAGGGTAAAAATAAACAATCTTTTCACGCCTTAACATTTACCGATTATAGTGAAACGTGGCCTTAGGGCGACCTGAAAACTCTAGGCTGAAATCTTAGTCCGTACTTTGACTTTGCTAAGCAAAAACTTTGACTAAAGACAATTTTTAGTATTTATAAAGCGATCTTCGCAACTATAAAAAGTTTTTGCTTAGTAAAGTCGAAGTTTGTTTTATTGACGGGAATGCGTTGAAGAGATGTTGCTTAATTTTCATTTTTGTGAAACTTAGTACAAATGCGTGTAAATTGTTTAATTTCGGGGGTATATTAATCAATTTAGTTTCGTGAAGGTGTACAAGTGAAAATAAAAGTGAAAATCGGTGCAAAACATGGACTTCAGCTTAGTGTTCTCTCCAAAGCTCCGTGAACAAACATTGTAAAAAATGGCCCCCTTTTTGCAATTATTCCCTCGACTTGACTTTAACTATGACAACTTGACTGTTTCGTTCGATGCAAATAACCTGCAAATATTGATAATACTTGACACTGGCAAATGTCCGAATGGAAAAAGCCATTTTAATGAAGAAGAAGAAGAAAGTCGAAGTTTTCAAATTTAGAATGTAAACCAATCAAAAATAATGACCTAAACTTTGCTTCTCTGTTATGACTATGAAGTTATTTTTAATTTATTTGTTATATTACAAAAATAATTTTAGGAAAAAAAACTTAAAAAGGGGTTCGCCCCGAACTGAGACCTCACGACCCCCCTATCTCCCCATCATCCCTACCGATCCGGCTCTTCTTCGAACTCGTAAATTCTACTGACCTAAACTACGCGCATACCAAAATTCATGAAGATCGGAGCTACGATACTCAAGTTATCGTCGAACAAACATACAAAGATACAAGCGCCAGGCCCGTCTACACTGGACCTCACTCACTTCGCTCGTTCGGTCAATTATTCCAATTCAAAATTTATGCTTAGTGTTTGCTAAGCTCAGTCTGAGCAAAGCCAAAGTAAGCACATTACTGCACGAAATGAGGAAGTGAATATCTTTTAAGCCAAGTCTTTTCTTTGTCCCTACACAGGATGTAATGGTCCTGCTAGATCTACTGGGCGCTCCAGACCCTGTGTTCTACAGCTACTTCCACTCCACAGAGAAGTGGTACATACGGGTCGCGGCCACGGAGCAGCGGCTCAGCGAACTTGGCCTGCTGGAAGGATACTCTACGTAAGTATATTTAATTTACTTACTTAATTTATTTTCTTTAAAAAAATAACAATAGAGGTACCTAAATTATTTGCACCAAAAATCGTGTTACATAAAAGTTGCAACTGAGCTGAAAACGAAAGTCAAAAGTCAAAATAGTTTATAGAGTCTTGTACAACAATAAATGCACCATGATCATTTGGCTTGGTCTCAGGTGTAGTGATTTTAGTGTGGCTTCGGAACGCGCCCTCCGCTGAGAAGCGAAGAGAAACTTTATTGACTCAAAAATACATGGAAACCTGTACCTATTCTCCAAAGAAAATATTAAATTGCGAATGATAGATGACTAAAATGATATTTTGGATCATTTAAATACGATAATATGCCATCTTTTCCTTGTATCGATACGTAAGCCAGTGCAGTTACTCAAAATGGCGAACCGAAATATTTAACAAATAATCTTATCTAATTCAGTAAGTAATTGGATTTTTGTGGGTATTTTCATAGAGTTATTTCTTAGAATAAGATCACCAATAATAACAACTTGTTCTTATCTTATTCTGTGAAAAGGAAAACCCACAAATCTAATAACTAAATTATGTTTAACGTAAACGTTTGTAAGAAGTATAATGTATATATTATTATGTTGGGGATAATCTCCGAAACCACTGGACCTTCTATCTATCTATACCTACTTATGATAAAGGAAGATAATAAGTTACTTTATGGTCTGTACTTGGAAGTAAAGTAAAAAAAAGTTGTCAAGAGGACTTAGGTAATGTAGTAGAAAAAAATGGGTTAGGGGTGAATGTCATGTCTGTCTGTCTGGTCTGTTTGTTCCTTACACAATTGAAAAAGAGCGCTATTGGTCTAGTGGTAGATACCCCGACTTTCATTCCGAAGGTCGTGGTTTAGAAACCCGGCCGCGCACCAATGTCTTTTTTTAAGAAAAAATTATGAGCGCTATTTACATCGCTCTTACGGTGAAGGAAAACATCGTGAGGAAACCCACGGCTTAAAATTACGCACAAGGGCCTAATAGTAGGGCTAATTGCGGAAACACACAGTTAAAACTTTAACTTTACCATTAAAAACTACTAATCCGATTAAAATCTGGTTTTCAATATTGGATAGTTCTATTTTGGAGGAACCTCGTTTACCTCGTGAACCTACGATTTACATCGAAATCCAATTAGTAGAACCCGAGTAATGAACGAAAAATCGGCTATGCACTATTGGATAGTTCTATTTTTGAGGAACCTCGTTTACCTCGTGAACCTACGATTTACATCGAAATCCAATTAGTAGAACCCGAGTAATGAACGAAAAATCGGCTATGCACTATTTGTACGCAGACGTCGCGGGTAACAGCTAGTATTTCAATAAGAAGCATCTCTGGAGATAACTATGAACCATCGTCTTATCTCGTTTCTTTCACTGGATTAGGACTTGTGCAGGTGAAAAGTATTATCATCAATTCATCATCATCATTAACTTCAGCCCTTATCAGTCCACCACCTCATAATATAATCCTAAGCATAAATATAACATAGTCATACCCCAAGTTATTAACCATTTATTTTATAAGAGTTCATTTTACACAGCTATAAAAAATTATATTTTTTTTACCTGTAATTAAAAAATACTTAATGGTCCCCTTTTAAAATAAAAAACTAAAGTCTTGGTTAATCAGCAAGGTCTTTTATATTATAATATAACCTATCCCAGTATTTTGACCATAATGAAAAATAAATACCGTTAAATATAAATATTGTTGAGCTAACTGCTGGTATAAATATTGGAATTCTTACATAGATTTAACTAATGTAATTTTATACAACATTATTGTATGCTCGAAATGAGTAGACTGTGCACTGTGCACTAATATCTTACTTCTTAATAATAATAGGGGTTAAAGTATGAAATTGCCGTTTTATTGCAATAGGTTCTTTGAATTGACATGGAATCTTCATGGTTTGAGGTTTTCGAATGAAACTTTTTTCAAATGGTTTCTGTGATGTTCGATCGTGTGATGTGATGTTGATGGCGATCAAGTATAAAAAAAATTGCGAGTGTGGAATGAACTATTTTATTTACAAGTGTAGTCATAAGATCTAAACGATTTTCAGCACGCCAGACAAATCCTCGAGATTTATGGCCTGCATTTTGTTTTTTAAGTTTTCATAAGTTTATTTAAAAAAAAAATTGAAACCAACCTAAGAACAAATTTTTTTTTAAATTATCTGTGTTAAAAAAAATTTACTTTATTTTTTTGAGCGGCAACAGGATGACATAGCAACAACAAAAGATCATGGTAGCGCGGAATAAGTCGTCGCGAAGTCGCCGCGTTAAAAACACATCAAATAATTAAAAAAACACTTAAAAACAAAGTTTTTTTTATATTAGCTATGGTTTTTTATAGTAGTCGGTGTATTTTTTTATCTAATAATAGTGGTTAAAGTATGAAATTGCCGTTTTATTGCAATAGGTTCTTTGAATTGACATAGAATCTTCATGGTTTGAGGTTTTCGAATGAAACTTTTTTCAAATGGTTTCTGTGATGTTCTTTTTTTAAAAAATGTGAAACATTTGAATATCGACTTTCAATTGTTTTTGTTATTCAATTTAGACAAGAAAGATGGATACTGCGAAAATTCGAGTGATTTTTGAATACGAGTTCCGACGCGGAACTAACGCGGCAGAAACAGCCCGCAATATCAATGCTGCGTTTGGAGAGGGGTCTACTAATGAACGTACCGTGCGATTTTGGTCAAACTACCCAGGAATTAGCGGCATGGTTTAACGTTACCTTACCCACTTTATTGACTCACTATACTATGTAAACACAAGGCGACGAGGCGGCCGTGTCACCGGGCGTCGAGTTTCACGCACCAACATACCTGACGATGCAAGTGAACCGATTGTTTGCAAGCAGGTTATTGACCGACGTCCTTTAAACGTGCCACTAAAGACTTTTTATACGGAACCAAGCTCGGTTCTGAAGAAAACCTTTGCGCAGATCGTTGACGCCCCGAAACAAGCTCGACCAGTACATCAAGCGGTTGACGATGATGGCTTTATTCTCGTAGGGAAAAAGAAACGTCGTTCAATGAACCGAAATCTTCGAGGCACTGCAACACCGACCACAATTAAGGCTGCCGAGCCTGTGATATCTATGTATCTTTCTCGGTTCTCTAAGAGCACATCCTCCAAAGATCTACAAGAATATATTCGGACCAATGGCAATAAGCAATTGAATCAGATGTCGCATGCCTCGTTCTCGGGTGGTTTTGAGCTAGAAGCACTGGTGTCGCAAAGGAAAACCAACTTTAAATCTTTCGTGCTTCGGTTCCCAGCACCGCTTAGGGACGTCTTCTTTGCCGCCGACTTCTGGCCAGCTGGCATAGTCTACCGACGCTTTAGGGAAGCGCGACCGAAGATAGAAAGCCCTAAAACCTAATTTTAGATCTATTTATATTTTATATGTATGTTAGTCTGTAAGGTATATATTTACTTTTTGAATTATTATCAAATGTTTTGTGTTATTGTATTAGTATCTCAGTTCCTGCAATACAAGCTTCTGCTTAGTGTAGAGCCGATTTCTAATGTAATTTAATAAATGTTTGGTAAGATTTCATATTAATAAATATATTCTATTCTATTCTATTCTATTCTATTCTATTCTATTCTATTCTACTTGCGTCAAATCAATAAAATAAAAAAATACGAAAAATGGGTGCCTCATGATTTGACTGATCTGCAGAAAGAAACGCGTGTTGAAACTTGTGTTGCCTTGTTGAACCGGTACAGAAATGAAGGAATATTGGATCGAATTGTAACATGTGATGAAAAGTGGATTCTTTATGATAACCGGAAAAGAAAAATGCAATGGCTGACCCCAGGTCAAATGCCACAACAGTGTCCTAAAGCAAAACTTACCAATAAAAAGGTAATGGTAACTGTTTGGTGGTCTCAGCATGGTGTTATTCACTATAGTTTTCTTCGATCTGGTCAAGCAATTACGGCAGATGTCTATTGTGCCGAACTCCGAACCATGTTGACAAAACTAGCAGTAAAACAGCCCCGACTCATGAATCGATCTTCACCATTATTGCTCCACGACAACGCGAGACCTCACACAGCACGAGAAACCATTTTGACCCTTCAGGAACTTTTTTTTTTTTTTTTTTTTTTTTTTTTTTTCTGTGCTTATTTGCAATCAGTCGCAGACTATAAGCAAATTTGTTCTGTGTTGCTTATCATGTACAAGGAGCTCCTCAGTAGGAGGCACCTCATTATTCACCATCTGTCACCAAGTTTTTGTATGTCATAGCGTTTCAGTCGTTTAGAGTAGCTGATGGTTGCCAACGCGGTAGCTAGGTCGTTTGGATGATTTTCCAATCGGGTTTTGTATTTGTTCCCTGTTGCTTTTAACTCCTCCTTAACAGTTCTTATGTTTAGTGCGTTGTGGATTTCTGTGTTGGTGACGAACCATGGTGTGTTGGAGATGGTCCTTAAGATGCCATTCTGCATTCTTTGAATCATATTTATACTGGAGTCGCAAGCGCTTCCCCATAGTTGAGCGCCATACATCCATACTGGTTTTAGGATCGTTTTGTAGATCAGTAGCTTATTGTCGGTTGACAGTTTGGAGTTACGTCCCATCAACCAGTAGATGTTTTTGAACCGGATATTCAGCTCATCTCGTTTGGATTTTATGTGTTTTTTCCAGGTCAGCCTTTTATCCAGATGCATGCCAAGGTATCGAACCGAGTCACTCTGTGGTAGTACATTATCCCCCATTTTTACTGGAGGACAGTTTCCCCTTCTTAGCGTGAATGTGACCTGTATAGATTTGGTTGTGCTGGCTTTAATCCTCCATTTTTGGATCCAGTCGTCGACCTTGTCAATGCTATTCTGTAAAATAGCAGATGCTGTGATTGGATCCATGCTGCTTGCGAGAATTGCAGTGTCATCAGCAAATGTAGCCGTAGTTACACCTAGTACTTCTGGGAGGTCAGCTGTGTAAATAGTGTACAGGACTGGGCCAAGGACCGATCCTTGTGGTACTCCAGCCGCGATGTCCTGGATATCAGAGAGTTCCCCATCCTCTCTCACCTGGAAAATTCTGTCTGCGAGATATGACTCCAACAACAGGTAGTAGCTATGTGGAAGAGTTGTTTTTATTTTGTAGAGGAGACCTTTATGCCACACCTTATCGAAGGCGGCTTGGATATCCAAGAATACCGTGGTGCAGTATTCCTTGTTCTCAAAAGACTGACGTATCTTATCGCATACCCTATGCACTTGTTCTATTGTCGAGTGATACTGTCTGAAACCAAACTGATGTTGAGGTATTACCAGGTTTTCATTGAGTAAGGGTGATATTCTGCTCAGGAGGATCCTCTCAAACATTTTCGACAGCACAGGCAAGAGGCTTATGGGTCTGTATGATGAGACGTCTTCCGGAGATTTTCCAGGCTTGTGTATCATTGTTACTATGGATACTTTCCATAGTCTGGGAAAATATTGGACTCGGAATATCCCATTGAAAAGAACGACTAGGAAAACCAGTGCTTTCATGGGAAGTTGGGTGATAATTTCCTTTGTGATAAGATCGAATCCAGGGGCCTTTTTATTTTGGAGTCTATGTAAGATCCTCTTTAGTTCCCCAATTGTCACTGGTCTTGGTGGGGTGGATAGTTGTAGATCTTGTTGCAGAGTGGATACGACTTCGTGTTCGAATTCCGCGTTTTTGCTTTCGTTGGGCGTGAAAATGGCAGCCAGGTGTTTAGCAAACACGTTGGCTTTTTCTTGGCTAGTCCTAGTCCATCCAGTCAAGCTTTTTCTAATTGGACACTTATATAATTGTGGCCTATTTAATGTTTTTGTGAACTTCCAGAGAGAGTATTCCGTCGGTTTAGTGGCAGTTAGATTTTCCAATTTATTTTGCAGTGTGGCATTGTTTAAATTATCTATAGCACTCTTTAGGTCCTTAGTCGCTTTGTTAAGTGCTGTTTTATCAGTTTTACATCTAGTTTGGTGCCATATCCTACGTAATCTTCTCTTCTCTAAGATTTTGTTTTTTATATCTAGGGGCACGTTCCCAGCCATTTGACAGTTTGCTTCTTCCTTTAGAGGAGTGTTCAGCCAGCAAGCTTTTTGTATAAGGTTCGTAACGTGTTGGGTTGCATCGTCTATCTCGTCAGGTGTTTTTAAGGAGACTTTAAGCTGGATGTTTTCCTCAATGTACTCTCTGAATCCTTCCCAATCAGTACGGTTATTGACCAAGGTGTCAGGCCTCTCGTAACAGATGATAGTTGCACTAATGGTCAGTAGGACAGGTGTGTGATCTGATCCACTATCTAGGCAGGACTCAGCCTTCATGTAATTTTTGGAGAGCCCCTTTACTATGAAGAAGTCCAATAAGTCAGGTTTCTTTTTTGGATCTGCAGGCCAGGAAGTTGGTTTTCCTGTTGAGATACAATGAAGGTGATTTTCATCCACGCTTAATTTTAGTTGTTTGCCTCTAGTTGAAATTAGTCTCGAGCCCCAGTATGTATTCTTGGCGTTCCAGTCGCCGCCAGCCACAAATCTTTCTCCCAGTGTTGAGAAGTATTCTGTGAAGTCTGCTGCACTGATTTTAGGTCTCGGTGGACAGTATATTGCTGACAGGTTGAGTGGTCCACAACTGCTTTCCACCGCAATGGTTGTGGCCTGGATGTGATTTGTTTTAAATTTCGGAAGCACTTGGTGTTTTATGGAGTTTCTTACTACAATGGCTGCTCCTGCATGAGCTGTTCCATCAGGGTGATTAGTGACGTAGGTATTGCATCCGTTGATGTTAATTTTACTTTTATCTGTGCAGTGTGCCTCGGAGATAAGAACAACGTCGAGCTTATTGCTGGATATCAGAAGCTCCAGTTCAGCCTTAGTTGAACCAAGGCCATTGATGTTCCAAGTGCCCACTCTGAGGGCGGTCATTTTGATATTTTTTCGACCAGAGTGACTATGAGACTCATGAGAGTGCTCATCTGTTGTAATATCATTTCGAATTTCTCCGACTGTTTGATTAATAACTCTTCTATTTTGCTGTTTACGCTGGTTGTGTTTGCTAGTTTGATTTTTTCTTTTTTCAGTATATCGGAGTACAGTTGATGTTCTTGCGTTTCTTCAGGATGGGGTTGAGTGTCAGTGACAATAGTTTTACTTTGCACTTCTCGTGTTTTACTTTTGAGGTTTGGGTTTCTGGCCATGCGCCTGTCCAGGATCTCTTTGTAGACTTTACAACCTTTATAATTAGCCGGGTGGTCGCCTTGGCAAAGGGCACATAAGGCTGGGGTGTTTCGGTCCTTTTTTGGACAGTCTGCGGTTTTATGCCCTTGGGCGCATTTAACACATCTATATGGTCTAGTGCAGTAATTTTTGGAATGGCCATACTGTTGGCACCTTTGGCATTGTGGTAGTGCTGTTTTCTTTTTTGGGTCTTCAATGGTTACTGACTGATGGTAGATATATTTAATGTCTTTCACTGCTGCGTTGTTAGGTCCTGGCTCCACATTAACGAAGAATGTGGAAGTCGGCTTTTTATCGGGCCCAAATTTCGAGTTTATAATTTCACCATAGACTTTGTTTCCCGTGTGTTCAATTTCGTCAATGATTGCACTATGTGGAGTTGTATAGTGTAAATTTTTTATAACTATTCTATAGGCACGTTGGTCTTTCAGGTTAAAGGTGTGCCCTATGAGTCCCTTGTTTCGGACTAGAGTTATAACATTTTTATATACTACCGTGTCTGTACAAGTTACTCTCAGTTGGTTTCTGTTGACTATTTTTATTGTAAAGCTCTCCTTATCAGCTGTGGACTGTAGCAGTTCTACAAGTTTATTGACATCTTCAATGCCATATAGTATTATAGGTGGTGGTTTACTAGGTCGTTTTTCAGTTGGTTTGTTCGTAACATCGTTGGGATCAAGAGGTAGCCCGTTGAACCTATTAGATGTTGTGGTTTTTTCTGGCGAGGGGGACTGAAGTTTCAGCCGTTTCCGTTTGTTATTTCTGCTTTCGGGAACCCTTTGCCATTCTGGTGGTTTAGGTGCTGGTGCATCGGAATTTTTGTCCAATTGGGAAATGTTTCCTAGTGACGATCTTCTATTCCTATTAAACAGGCTAGGATGAAATACCTGCTGAACACATTGTTTTCCAGTAGCATTTCCTGATGTAGAGGCCTGGTTGCCCGCTCCTACACAGTCTTCGGTAACAGATTTCACACCATGAGGCCCGGGTACCTCATGGCGCCGGGGGTTGGCCGGATCGCATGACAAATCACATTCACTATTTTCCATATTTCATATTAGAGGAGTGGGAAAGTAGCGGCAGGTGTTTCCCATGCACCTGCCCTCGGGCTTTTAGAGGATATTTGGTCACTCATGGTCTCCGAAGGCCAGTTTGATGGGTTACTTGACCGCCGCCCATGTTTCGGCGTTGACGAGTTTTATAGCTGGCTTAACCTTTGGAGCATCAATAAATTTTAGGTAAAATTATAGCATACGTAACAGCTACGTCATGTGATTGATAAGATATGAAATGGTAATAGATAATTACGACGTACTTTACATAAATACGTATAAAAACTAAACTAGACCACCTACCTTCTTTTTGTAAAAAATATCGTAATTATGAATGTTTTTTCTGTTACTTGGTAATATATTTGAGATTTAGTAAGCAGTAAATAATTATTTATTTACTTTGAAGTAAAAACTTTCTCCCAACTTCCGACTTTCTCTACTTCCGACTTTCTTTACGAAGCTTGTTTCACAATGACTGTAATCTAGTCCTAGGTCAATTATTGTAAAAAGTGTCCATTACAGTCTACCGATCACCATAAAATAACTTTTACATATAGCTACCATAGGAAAATAATAAATAATTCAAGTTGAAATAAAAGTACCGGAAGTATACTTCCGGTATTCCTACCAAACTACATTCCATTGTGACCCTTACGTTCATGACGCTAGAGCTCAACCAAACACGAATTTTACGTATTTTATCAAGCGGTTTTCTAACTCGTAAAAAAGTGTTTCTACAAAGAAAATCGATATTTTGATACAATACATACCAAAAGACTGAACCAAATAAACGAAATAACACTAGTTTTTCACTAAATTCACCCACTTATCACTATTTGAAACAATTAATTTTCACTTTCACCCGCACGGCATAAAAAAATGGCGAAACTGAAAAAATCTGACAGCAAAAATTTGCAAATCCAATTATTTTTTTTTTTTCAACTGGCGGTTATTTTACTGTCAATGCCAAATGACGTAAAATATATCAGAGTTGCCAATGAACAAAACTTGTTCTAACAAAAATCCACTCTATTTCGATATGTTAGAGTTTCAAGTGGTCTGGGTAGGATGTGCCACCGGGGGGACATCGACGCTCGAGTGCGGTTTTGAGTTTTTATGAGCGTGTCACCCCGGTGGGACATCGACGCCGGACGAGTTAAGTTGTTTTACGTCGTTCCCAGCCAACCCTCCTCTTTTCTCATCCGGGCTTGGGACCGGCAACGGCAGAGTTGAGGAACTGCACCCTTCAGGAACTGCACTTAGAAACCATTCGTCATCCTCCGTATTCACCAGACCTTGCTCCAACGGACTACCATTTTTTTCGTGATTTGGACAATTATCTACGTGACAAGAAGTTTTCTTCCCAGGAGGCAGTACAAAATGCTTTCACACAGTTTGTGCAGTCTAGATCGTCGGAGTTCTATCGCAAAGGCATTAATAACCTTCCCATTAGATGGCAGCAATGTATAGATAATAATGGAAACTATTTTAATTAAATAAATTTGTTAAAAATTTAAAAAATAAACAATTAAGATTTTCAGTACAAATCGGCAATTTCATACTTTAACCCCTAATAATATTATAAACGCGAAAGTTTGTATGTATGTATGTGAGGTTGTTACTCTTTCACACAAAAACTACTGAACCGATTGCGATGAAACTTGGAATATAGGTAGCTGGGGACCTGGATTAACACATAGGCTACTTTTTATCCCGATATTCCCGCGGGAACGGGACTTACGCGGGTGAAACCGCGGGGCGCAGCTAGTAGTACATACTTAAGACCAAACAACCTACCTACATAGTTTGAAAAATAAATTATTCTTATTCTTAGTCCTCAATCCTCAGCTACAATGTTGTTGAAAATGTATTATTTAGAGTTAGACACTGAAATAAAAGTCCAAAATAGCTGCGTTTCAACTTAGTAAACTAACAGTACAAACCACGTAATAGAGTGCAATATATTTGTTTTCAAGTCACGTCGCTGCCCTTGGGCATGTCTGCGCAGGCCTAATGATGGGTTTGTTTAACCATTTCTTGTTGCCGTTTAAATACCTAAATAGATTAATTGGAACACAGAATCCTACTAAAAGAATTTTTTCTCTGTTTCCGCGATGTTGGATTGAAGTGAAAAGTATTCGCTTTTAATCGTGTTGCTTTTAATTATTATAATAAGCATTTTATCAATACTCGACGTTATGAAGTTCCGAAGTCTTTCCAGCGCGTGGTATCATCTAATTAGCATCCACGTTGCTAAGTTGCATTACATTGCTGCTTTGACGTAACGTGGTTGTTACCGGTGATTACTTCAAAGCAGCAATTTAGAATACGAAATATGCTTTTTGACAGTAAATAGCAACTAGTAGCGGTGGATGCTAATTAGATGATACCACAACAGACCTCTTGCTCTCAGATAATAAAAGCTAAAAGAGTTTAATTTCAATCCTTCTAAATGTTAAACAAAAGTTTTTAACTGTGTGTTTCTTTCCGCAATTAGCCTAAAACTGGGCCTTTGTGCGTGTCTTTAAGCCGTGGGCTTCGTTACGATGTTTTCTTTCAGCGTAAGAGCGATGTTAATGAATGAATGAATGTCATTTATTTACACGAAATATGGTTACAACAGATGTTATCAATTAGTAGGTATAGTTCAACATATTTCACCAGCACTTAGCCCGCAAATATCAGAAATAAATTATTTTAAATCAATCTTAATGATTTTACAATACCGCACATTAATTTTGTTGTTTACCCCACATACATTTTTCTTAAAGAAAAAGACATTGGTGCGCGGATTTGTACCCTTATAATTATTAGGTGAAAGTTTGTGCATATATAGTTAAAATACATCTAAAGTCTAAAGGGTAAACACACAAACTTTAATCCATTAGGTTTCCCACGTGACCCCTGCTAAAGGATTTTTTATTATTTTTGTTTTTTTTTGTCCATCAGGGGTAAAGCAGAACAAACATACTTCCGGCTGAGAAGTTCCGGTGCTCAGATAGAAGATGATCACATTCCTTTCTTAAGAAGAAGTAAGTTATATTTTGTTATTTAAATACTACAGGCAGCGCCTCGCGCTTCTTTACTATAGCATATTAGATAGAAGTAAAAGGAAATTCGCTGCTTTGCTGAAAACGAACCTTCCGGACAAGTCAAGTGACCAGTCATATAAAAAAAAATTTTGCACAACATTACAAATAGCGCAATCTAGCCCCAAACTAAACACTAGACTTATACTATGGGTACTAGACAACGGATATACTACATGTTGTACTGTTTTTTTTTGTAAATACACACATATTATACATAGATAGACACCCAGACAAGTTACAAATAGTTATTTTTAAGCATAAATTTTTGCACCTGACGGGAATCGAACCGGCAGCCTTCTGCATTGCAGTCAGGCGTACGCCCGACGCGTCACAGAGGCCGTCGAATGACTTTATGACTGGTCACTTGGCTTGTCCGGAACAAATGAAAGGGGTGATAGACGTGCGAGTAACTACGCGGAATTGTGGCTCGACGACCTTTTCGCCTTTAAGTCACCGAACGTCCATCCGAGTAAATTCTTCTCCGTTTTATTGTTATTGCGAGTTATTCCGAAAACCGATTGCGATGAAAATTGGAATATAGGTAGCTGGATACCGGGAATAAACATAGGCTACTTTTTATCCCGATACCCCAGCGGGAACGGGACTTACGCGGGTGAAACCGTGGGAGCTACCCATATTCCAAGTTTTATCGCAATCGGTTCAGTAGTTTTTGTGTGAAAGATTAACAACCTCACATACATACTGACATACAAACTTTCGCGTTTATAATATTAGTAAGAAGTAAGATTCGTCAATTGTATTTTTAATGTAATAAGTTTGTATGACAGCTGGTCAACTTACTGTAACTAAAGCGAGTATATAAGATTATATTTCGACCCATCGTGTTGATATTTGGTTATCTAAATCATTCAGTTCCGATGCGATAGATCGCGTCACTGAAACGATAACACATAGGTACCGAGTGCCGACGTAATTTTACACGCAACTGTGTTCTCGGAAATTCTCCGGGTTATTGAAGTTGTAAAATAATTAAAAAACAACTTCAAAAAGAAAAGTTTTTTTTTAAATTACTTAACTGTGGTTTTTATAAGTAGTCGGGGTATTTTTTTTATGAAACTTATGTTATTGAGCGAGATAAAGACGACAAAGCAACGACAAAGGTTATGGTAGAGCGAATAATGCCTATAAAACCTTGACTCCTTTTACGAAAGAAGTCCCGTGGTAAAAAAACATAACTAAAATTAGTTCTTCAAAATATCCTTTCTATTTATTTATTTTAGCTAGGTACTTAAATCATTTTGATTTAAACACGAATTTAATTAAAATAAACTTCCATTGATATAAAAAAATACAATTTGAGTACCTACATTCTGCCTCGCGACTCGCCCGCGGCGTCTAGGGGATTTCTTTTGTGACAAGTGCCCTTAGTATGAGTTTTAATAGTTTATCGTCTCGATGAAACTGGCAGTTTACTTCCATACATTATTTTAGTTCATAATAGTTACCGCTAGGGGCGCTGATGGAAAATGTATGAAGTAAACTGCCAGTTTCATCGAGACGATAAACTATCTTAACTCATACTAAGGGCTCAGGAGTCTAGTCTGCCATGACCATGTTTTTTTTTATTTCAACCTTGACATTATTAATACAATCATTAGAAAAAGGCAGATATATACGATTTATACAACTTCATGGTTGCTTTCACTACGAAAGTCGTGAAGCCAAGCCAGTTGAAATTACTGGCGAAATTAAACATGGCGGATATAGGTTATGTGGCATATTTGCTCTAATCAAAGAAGTCATAGTACTAGAACTAGAATGCTCACGTAGAACTAAAAAGTGTTCTGCTACATTGAGCATGCTGTCCCTTTCTGATTACACGATTAGAAAAGGACAGAACGCTATATTCAGGCACCAGTCTCTCACACTTACTTTAGTTTTGCTCACACATGAATATACAAGATGTAACGGGCAAGCCCTTTTAAGCCGAAAGGTGGTTGTTGTAGACGTCTAGGCGAACAACTTTTGTTCTACAACTTTTGAAAATTCGAACTTTTTTTTTGAAAATTTTGAGGTTATGTTTCACTGAAAAAACAGCTGCTTTTGAAAATAAAGTTAATTGAAGGTTTGATTGTAGTAGACCATACCAAATTAAAGGACAACATAAGGTCAATGACCTAGAACTCTAAGAAACAGCTGATCTTCAAGTAAACTTTACACTTAAAATTTTCGAAAAGTACTTCGAATTTTCAAAAGTCGTAGAACAAAAGTTGTTCGCCTAGACGTATAGAACAACCCCTTTTCGGCTTAAAAGGGCTTGCCCGTTACATCTTGTATAATTATTTATTTCTTATCGGTTGTGAGCCGATTATGGCAATTAGGAAATGAGCCAGTGTCAAGTATTATTAATATATTATGCAAGTTATTTGCATCGAAACAGTCAAGTCGTCATAGTTAAAGTCAAGTCTAGGGAATCATTTGTAAACACGGCGGCTAAATATTTACAAAGATTTTTCACGGAGCTTTGGAGACAACACTAAGTCCATGTTTTGCATTGATTTTCACTTTCATTCCACTTGTACACCTTCACGAAACTAAATTAATTAATATGCCCCCGAAATTAAACAATTTGCCACACCACATCGCCTCAACGAGTTCCCGTCATAACTCCGAATATATAATTGTTTCTTAGATTAATTAGTTATGGACTGCAGTTTTTGTGAAGAGGAAATAAATGAATATTTTGATAGATATTGATGCTTAATGTAGCGGAAAACTTTTTAGTTCTACGCGAGCAGTCTATATTTCTTGTAATATAACTTCTTTGGCTCTAATGTAACAATGTCTAATATATATATATATTTACTTTGTTTTATAGCTGTAAATGTTCTTCAAATAAATAAATGTCCAGGGACAAAACAGTCGACCACGTTTGTATGGGGAGCAAGTAGGTGCTTTTCCTTTAAGGCGGCGATAGATGATAAGCAACGGTCCTTGTCCTATTGCATATAAATGAGCGAGATGGAATTGCGTGAAAAATCTACAATTTCTCGTAAAATCAATAATTAACGAAGATTAAAATAATATTTTGAAAAAATGCGATGAAGGGGTTCTAGGTATTGTATTTTCTAATATTATGATGCCTATAAGAAAATATAGCGGTTAAGGATTTAGAAGAAAAATTGATTTATTTTGTAAAACAGGGGTAACTTTGCCTGTATAATAGTGGTATTTAAAGTTATTTTTTATTGTTTTTGAAATGAAGGGGACACTTCTTGTATTATGTACAATAACATAATACATTGTTTAAAGATCTATTTGATACCGGTTATGAATAAAACCATTCCATCGGAAGGGATTTCACATGAGTCGCGTCCTTAACGGGAAAAGCATACATTTATT
Organism: Idaea dimidiata; assembly: GCA_949358125.1. NCBI lineage: Eukaryota > Metazoa > Arthropoda > Insecta > Lepidoptera > Geometridae > Idaea > Idaea dimidiata. Next base: position 2,307,111 of record OX442340.1, read on the forward strand.
TTGATTAAAATTACATTTTTAAAGCGTTAAATCAACAATTATTACAGTTATATTATTAATGGATCTTTTTTTTTAAAGTTAATTAATCTGTTACACTTAATTAGTTCTCAAACTCGTGCTGTACATTATACTATTGGGCCCCTCGAGTTTACCTCCTTTGTTCCCAACGAGTCACACTATAACCTGTAACACTGTGACTCGTTGGGAGAACTTTGTAAAATTATTCCCAACTAGTCACACTGTAACACGTTGGGACACCTTTCTTAAATCATTCCCAACTTGTCACACTGTCAACCTACTGATAGGTATACTGTTACATGTTTTTGTTTATTATATTTTGGACTCTATTTATAGAGGTAAAACCTTTTTTCAATCTTTGACTCAAAGATTCGATCCTATTCTTTAAAACGTTATTAATATTTCTAGCCAAATGATCATATTGTGCATTTTATGTTGTACAAGAATCTAAGGGAAATAAACTATTTTTTTTAAATCTTGTTAGCCTACAAAGCTATACTTTGACCTTTTGTTTACCTGTTAAAATATTTATCCCTTTTTAACCCTTCAGACATAGGTGAATGACCTAAATAAAATAAAACCGACAAACGCACTAACTATTATTGACTTGCTGCTATCATGTTCTTTTGTTAAAAAGATGGTGTTTTACTGCTCTCAACTTGTTTACGTAATTTTCTAGATAATGTTTTTTTTAAATCGCCGGAAAAGCAGTCGAATAATATTTTTGCTGGATTTACTTTAAGGCCATATGATCTACTCATACATCCATCCATATCTTTTTTTAAGTCGCTTTTTAAAATATGTTTATTAAGTTATAAAGGTTCTTAAAATTAACTTTATTTTTTATTAGCAGGACGACTTTGGTCCTGTGATATAAGGAGACAATGGTAAACCCCATTATGTGATGGATGACAGATTTTATTAAGGCTGATTTTTCGAATCCCTAGATAGATATCTGGCCAATAAAACGTCACACCACCGAATAGAAAACGTTGATAAAATATTATGAATTGTTATTAAGAATCAAAATTTAAGGCTTTTAAATTTGGTTGGGTTCGAACTTATTCGACAGATGTCTTTTATCCATAGAATGAAAAATCAGGCCTAAGTGAATTTGACATCTGGTAGTTATAACGTAGTTTAACACAACATACTTTCATCTGCACGGGTGAAACCACGGGCGAAGCTATTGGTCATACCATAAGGCATAATATTATGGGTATAATACATGATTACTGTGCCGGCTTACATAACACATAGTATTAAGTATAAGAATATCCATAGTTTACCTAGTAGTTGGCGCTTTTAGAAAATACTAGTTTAGCCCGCGGTTCCAACCGCGGGAATATCGGGATAAAAGAAACTACGACTACGAGCCCCTAAATATCGCATTTGTTACTCAGTCACGAAAAAACTACTGAACCAATTGCGATGAAACTTGGGATATAGGTAGCTGGATACCGGGAATAACACATAGGCTACTATTAGTGTTAAAATAAAGTATGGACCTAATACTTAGGAGAGATCAAATTATCAATATTTAGTTACATTAATCCGTTTCTAATTTATTAAGGCCTGCTTGCACAATGATTGTGATTGATTGAATGATTTCTGCTCGCCCCTTGCGCGGGAGCTCAAACTATAGCTTTGTAGGCTATCAAGACGGATATTAATTACATTTTAAAAGAATAAAATCGAATCTTTGAGTCAAAGATTAGAAAAAGGTTTTCCCTATACAAGATGTAACGGGTAAGCCCTTTTAATCCGAAAGGGGGTTGTTCTAGACGTTTAGGCGAACAACTTTTGTTCTACGACTTTTGAAAATTCGAAGTACTTTTCGAAAAATTTAGGTGTAAAGTTTACTTGAAAATCAGCTGTTTCTTAGAGTTCGAGGTCATTGACCTTATGTTGTTCTTTCATTTAGTTTGGTCTACTACAATCAAACCTTCAATTACCTTTATTTTCAAAAACAGCTGTTTTTTCAGTGAAACATAATCTCAAAATTTTCAAAAAAAAAGTTCGAATTTTCAAAAGTCGTAGAACAAAAGGTGTTCGCCTAGACGTCTAGAACAACCCCCTTTCGGATTAAAAAGGCTTACCTGTTACATCTTGTATAAATAGAGTCCAAAATATAATAAACATGTAACAGTATACCTATCAGTAGGTTGACAGTGTGACTAGTTGGGAATGATTTAAGAAAGGTGTCCCAACGTGTTACAGTGTGACTAGTTGGGAATAATTTTACAAAGTTCTCCCAACGAGTCACAGTGTTACAGGTTACAGTGTGACTCGTTGGGAACAAAGGGTTTACCTGCGTATTTCCCGTTCCACGCAATATACTTCTTCATACAAACGCTACTAAACCAATTGCGAAGAAACTTGGTAAACCGATAGGCTTTTTTATAGCCCGATATTCGTACAGGACCACACTATAGGGCGCATCTAGTTTGATATAAATACACCCAGAACTAGAAACAATTTAGGCATTTATGATCAGTATAAAATACATGTCCCCGGCGGAATCGAACCTGCAACCAAAACAAAGAGAAACCATCATGGTAGGGCGGATTGTATACAAAATGTAACAGGTAAGCTCTTTTAAGCCGAAAGGGGGTTGTTCTAGACAGTGGTCTCGAACGTCAGAGGATGGAATCGGTAGAGTTGCCCACTAAAATCGCTATATTCATGCCCAAAATCGGTATATGCCAAAAATTATACAATATTCAATCAAATTTGTTTATTTATATAAAAAATAAATTACGATCTATAATGAAACGAACTTACAATTCAAACTTATCATTAAATATAATCATTTTTACTATCTGGATTATACCAATGTTAAAACAATGAACGAAACAAAATAAATTCAAATTCCTGTTTATAAAGACAAGACAAGTATATTCCCCAGCGGGAATACTCTTATACAAAGGGGTGGTCCACGAAATATAAAATGGTTGTAGAACTTAAGGGTATTTTCGCCGTTGTTAAATTTAAGTTTACTTGAAGATCAGCTGTTTCTTAGAGTTCGAGGTCATTGACCTTATGTTGTCCTTTCATTTAGTTTTGTCTACTACAATCAAAACTTCAATTACCTTTATTTTCAAAAGCAGCTGTTTTTTCAGTGAAACATAATCTCAAAAAGTTCGAATTTTAAAAGTCGTAGAACAAAAGGTGTTCGCCTAGACGTCTAGAACAACCGCCTTTCGGCTTAAAAGGGCTTACCCGTTACATCTTGTATATAATATACCTACGCTAGTTGAAACATATTAACGAAATGAAAGTGATAAAATAGAAATCAACTTTAATCAGACCACCATTTTCATGTACGTTACGCAGCATTAAGTGTGTGTAAAAATGTAGGAATCTTCACGCTGCAATGATAATCAATTTGTCATACGTTAATCAGTTAGAAAGATTTCGCTTTCTTTTAAATTAAACTAGTTTCGGCTCGCGGTTTCGTTCGCGTAAGTCCGTAAGGGGATTTTCAAAACCGCTTTATTAGTGGAACACAGCCTCCAAACACGTCTACTGTGTCTAGTCAGTCAATTCGTCAGGACTTTAAATTTTACAAGTACAGAAACTGCCGTCTTCCATTGTCAATAGTACCTCTACTAAGTGTAACTAAAATAAATAAATAAATCCTGTGACTAACACACAGCGCCATCTAGCCCCGTGGTAAGCTGCTAAGCTTGTGTTACGGTGACTAGACAACGGATTACTACTTATATTTATTTTTCTTTTGTAAATACATACATAGTTAGTATAACATAGAAACTAAGTTAGTTTAGCGCATAGTTGAGCCAGTTTTACATCAATGTCTGACAATGTCCGTCCTCAACAAACTGCCAGCTATGCTATTTTTCCCGAACTCATTATTACCCGGTTGCAAGGAAAGGGTTATGTTTTTCGCGATTATCTTGTATGTTTGTAATATTCTGTGTTATTAACATATTTAAGTTAACATATTTAAGTTTTTGTTATATTTTAAAGTGTTTCCTACACTTGGATAACTATACTTAAAGAAATGCTTTCCAAAAATTTCGCACCCGACAGGCCCAATTCCAATTTGGCCACGGATGCATGCTCAATCGAGTCGAAATTAAGGATTGCATTTCTTATTGTTTTACGTTTCTGTCGGGTGCGAAATTTATATATTTAAGTTGTATATTTAAGTTAGTTAAGTTAACGTATGTAGTTCCTGTTATTAAATTTTTAAAGACTTTTGTAGTGCGTCGGGCGAACACCAGGCTGTTTAAAAATAAATGTTTTAGTCTAGTCACTGTAATGTAGGCTTATAGTAGCTTACCGTGGGACTAGATGGCGCTGTGTGATGTTCACAGAATTTATTGATATGAAACATCACAAATCGGCATGGCGATACAGGCCGTGGCGACGATATATGAAAAATATACTTATTTATCATTTACCCCCCCCCCAGATGTAGACATCCTCCACGTGATCCCGGCACCGTTCCCGGATGTTTGGCACACGTCACGCGACGACATGTCCGCCCTCGACTTCAGCACCATCGAGAACTTGAACAAGATCTTCAGGATTTTCGTTGCGGAGTACTTGCATTGCTCGCCTTAGAGTTCTTGGCGGACGGCTTTATTAGGTTTCCAAAACAGGGATCCTACCGCGTAACTGCCGTCGATTTCAACTCGACGTCGTTTTGGGAATACGATGCTGTTGATAACAAGGTTGAAAAAAGCTACCGCACAAGAAGCGAGCTGCGATTGTCGACGTTAAAGTCATAGACAATTGCTCGGTAGCTTTTTTCAACCCCGTTATCGACAGCATCGTATTCCCATAACGACGTCGAGTTCAATTCAACGGGTGTTACGCGGTAGGGTCCCTACTCTACCGGGCATCTTCCGTCGGCATCGACCTCGCTTTCAATGACAGTTCAATTCGACAGCGTCGGCTTCAAATGCATGCAAATCAACGCTGTGGTTTGACCCGCGCAGGTTATTTCTATGCGCAGTGCAAATTTCGATGTGGATGCCGACGGAAGATGCGCGGTCGGGTTATAAATAATAACTATTGGTTATTTACAAATATTATTAAATGACGGGGTATATATTATTGGGGTTTATACCCCGTTATTTATTATGTGTAGTAAAATAACCATGTAAGTTTAAAATCGTTGTTGATTATAATATATTTATTGCAAGACATTTTCTTTATATTTCTGTCTTTATGGATTCTGATGTTTGTGGCCTAGTTTGAATCGAAGGCTGAGTTCGACTAAACTCGAATAAGTGTTGTTCGAGGAATAAATCACCTTTGTTCAAACTCAAACTCTAGTTATCTTTATTCAATAAGATCACATTATCGTATTGAAACGTCAGCAAACTACCGTGTCTTCGAAACACGACCTCCAATTAGAAGAAGGCACAAGAAAGTCATGGGTTTTTTTTACAATGATCCATGATATTTATCACATATTTATGTTCAGGACATTTATTTGTTCCTCAAACTAATTCCTTGTTTAACATTTTTTTAAGTTCGGTCGAACCCAAGCTTATTTGTAGTTTGTGTAACCCAAGTATTTATTTGAGATAATACAACAGAATCTAAAAGTTCCTTCGAAATGGTTGTGCGGAATAATAAAAAACCGAATCAAATTCATGAAATTGTACTTTATTTTCTGGTTTTATTATTGTTACAGACTTTTTGAGCTTGTTTCGACATTAATATCGTTGTTTAAGAATTTTGCAACATATTTAACGTGTTCAAACTTAATTTGTATACATTTCATTGTTATTAATATACTTACTAAAATAAATTAAGTCACATTTTTTTAATTAAGAGTAAGTAGCGCCATTTTGAGCACGAAACTTTAGACGAGTTAATTATACCAATCGAAATCGAATGGTACAACAAATAATATGGCGCAAAGCTTGGCATATTCTTTTTTTATTGTGATTGGTTGATTCGACTAATCTAGAATAAGAAACGAATAACAAATCTTCGTATAAATCGACATTTTTCAAATGAACAGCTCTCGAACAAAAGACGATTTATGCGTAGAATTGCTATTCGTGGCTTATTCCAATTTGGTCGAACGTACTCTAAATTGTATTTAAATTATACTCAAGATAAATAAAATAACCATGACGTTAGTCACAAATAAATTAACTTAAAACAACGAAATCAAAGCAATTATATTTTGACTTACAATGTAACTTTGGGCCGCGCCACCAAAATGCACCAATCAGCGTCAAGCGTTGCTGTTATTGGTGGATTTGATGACTGTCCGTGGAGAGCCCATTCGATATCTCATAGCACCCCAAGTCTTACATATTATACAATGTGCGAGGACGCCGAATTATGATTTACGCCGAAAGGGGGTTGTTCCAGACGTCTAGGCAAAAAAACTTTTGTTATACAACTTTTGAAAATTCGAAGTAGTTTAGGACATTTTGCATTTAAAGTTTACTTGAAAATCAGCTGTTTCTTAGAGTTCATTGACTTTAATTTTTCACATAGGTATTGTATGCACAAGTGTAGAATATTTTAAAATCATTACGAAACTGTCGACGAAAGATAAAAGTCGGCGAACTAAAAATTATCAGTTTTGAGACAAAAAAAATCATTTTAATCTTAACATAACCACCCCATGTAGCATTTTGATACTACCTTAAAACAATATAAAACAGTTATTCCGCAATAAAAAATATACAAGTAAAAACATTCCCCTTACATTACTACTCTCAAAACATGCGAGAATGTCGAACATCCGACCTCTTTTAAATAAATCATTAATTTTCTTATATGACTGTTAAAAATTGAAATGTTATTATTGTTTTTTTTATAGTCCGAATTTAAAATTGAACCTATCTAAATTCAAAATTTATTACAGTAAAGACGTACTTTAACATAATTAAGGTTTTTTAAAGTTTACAAAATATTTTTAATAGATTCGGAAATTCGATTTTCCCGCTTTTATACATTTCTATTCAAAAGAATATTATGTATTATTTTACCTCGCAACTAAAAGTTGCTTTGTGTGCGATTAACCCTATTCCATTTATAACAATTTATCATCGATACAAAACCCCCAATTACAACAAAAAATAACTAACAAAAAACTGTACATTCCGTTTAGAAATCGCATTTGAGTACTTACTTAATTAATGTATAATTTTATAAGCGATAATTTGTAAATACATAGCTTTTGCAGTGTATAAAATTGTAGAAAAAAACTTATTTATTTAATATGTATTTTTGCTATAATACTTATTGTATGTTAACTTAGTGCTAGTGTTGAGAGGATATAAATTATAATCACACTTAATTATTTAATTTATGAAATCGATATTATGACATTGAAATATAATATATATCAATGAGTGTGAATTTGTTTGTTTTATTTCTAGAAACATCAGTCGGTATAAAAGTAAAAAAGTACGAAGTGTTTGAACGTCATATTTGCAGTTTTTCATACAAAAACTTGATGAGCGACGCGCAATTGGTAGAGTTTTATGCATCATCATCATCATCTCAGCCGTTAACCTTCCACTGCTGAACAAAGGCTTCTCCCATACAACGCTACAAAAAGCGATCGCGAGCTACCTTCATCCGTCGACTTCCCACGACCGCTACGATGTCGTCGGATCACCGAGTAGGTGGTCTTCCAACTCCGTCTTGCATTACATCGTGGTCGCCACTCGAGTACTGGAGAAAAGGGTGAATATTTTCAACGATATCTTCCAGTTAAGTGATTGGCTCGTTTTGAAATGCTGTGCAAATTTTTACGTAGCTGTTTTGAAATGGCGTGAAAACTTGCTCATAACTTATTGGTCTGTAGGTATACAGTAGCATGAAAATTCGTTTCACATTTGACAGATGCAAATCGCAAATACAGGAATAGTAAATTTTAACTACCTGTACATTAAATGCGATATTTTTTGCAATATACCGTACTAAATGAAATGTTTCGGTCAATAAAATGAAGTGTTTTTTTTTGTGGCAAAAACTCAGCCATGTTGTCGGCTACATTTATCATATACTTATCTTTGCATTTCTTAAAACAAAGGCAGATAACGTGCTATTTTCGATTTTTTTCTATACAAGACTAAAAAACCACGGGGCGTACCTCTTCATACACCAAAAAGAAACACCTTTTTTCTATTTGTTAACATTATTCAATTTTAGTGTGTTAATTTTTGTTTAATTAACTGACAAAGTCTAGTTTTTTGTCAGTAATTTACAAAAAAACACCGGAAACGGATAATGTTAAGTAGTGTATAAAAGGTTGGTCTTTTTACCCGCGTTGTACGGTGTATTATTCATCCACTCGCCCATAAATTAATCAAAATATGCTATCTAGTAAAGATCCCTTAAACTTCTTCATAGCAAGTTCTTCCATTTGCTTTATTTTAGCATCCAAGCTAGAATTAACATCAGTCTCTGGATTATTTCCTAAACCACCTTCACCTAAATCATTTTTATTTGCAGTTTTACTAAGAATCGCCATTGATTCTGTAGAAAATATATCTTCACTTTGTAGTTTTATTTGTTTAGATGTTTCTTGTTGTTTATCTATTTCGTTTTCTTTGATATTTACACTACTTTGTTGTTCATTTTGATTACTTATTTTATTTAAAGTTTTCATTGATTCAGTAGAAAATAAATCTTCACTGTCTTTCACTTCTTTAGTTAATTCTTTAGCTTTTAAATCTGTTTCTTTTTCAACTTCTTTATTTGGTATAATTTGATTGTTTGGAGTAATTTCAGCTATTTCATCGGATATTAAAGGTGTATCATTTTTTGCGCTTGATTTTGCGCCATTATTAACACTACCCTGCCAGTCGTCAATTAGCTTGTCCATATCATCATAATTTTTCTGCGTATCTTTATCATATGAACTATCATTAGAATCTAGGTTCTGATCGAGATTATTTTTATCTCCGTCACCCTCGTTATCAACCAAAGGTGTACATTTCTCATCTCCCTCATAATTTAGCAGCAAATCCATTGAATTGTTTTCTTCGTCACAACTTATCGGTGATTTCTCCATTATTTTATTAACTTTGTCTCTTTGGTCATTACTTTGATCTTGATTATAAGATTCTTTACGAATTTTACAACTATCTACATTTTTATCACATAAAATATCTATAGTTGCCCTTGTTTGATTTATAGTTTCACTAGGAACATCTTTTGTTGCTTTAGTATCACCTATATTTCCACTTTTGTCTATTATAGTTGCCTTAGAAACACCTTTATTAGTTACTCTAGTACGATCTATAACTGTTCTTGTATCATCTACAATTGATCTAGAATCATCTACAGCTGTTCTAAATTTAATATTACTTTCGCCTACAGTTTTAGAAGTGTTCTTTTTATAATTATTGTCATCGGAAGCAGTTTTATTAGTCTTAGATACTTTTGTCGGTGAATCATCTTCAAATGAAGATATTCTATTTCTTCTTTTGGTTCTCTTAATTTTAGTGCCTGTTGCATCTTTGTTTTTTCTAGTTACGTTTGGGATTTCAGGTGATTTCTGAAATACAAAGAATAATACAAATTAAGGTACAATACATATTTTTTAGTACGTAAAATTAAAAAAACTTTTAAACGTTGAAATAAAACTTATTTTCTTGTTTTGGTCGCGTTGTTTTTATTATTTTCAGCATAGTTGCAATGGCATAGTTCCTGGCCTTTGCAGACTCCTTGGTCATGGTAGAAAATGAGTTACATTCCAATTCAAAGTTGCGAAAGAAAAAAAAACTTTTAGACGTTTTTAATGCTTTTAGTGCAAAATCAATTATATTACCACAACATTGCATATTTTGACCACATCTTCCATGAATGTCTCCAGCATAATGGCTTTAGCTACGACATCGCAAGGATCTCTTCCATCACTATGAAATATTTTTGCATCAAATGTTTCTTTGGGATACATCCATTTGTAGAGCTGAGAAAATATTGTTAATTCATTCTGTAAAGGAAAAACAAATTTACGATACTACGTGCAGTGCAGGCTTATAAAATAACTAGCTGCGGCCCGCGGTTTCAACCGCATAAGTCCCAGTCCAGTGGGAATATCGGGATCAAAATTAGATTTTATATGATAATAATGTAACTTTCTATTGGTGAAAGTATTTAAGATATCTGTGCAGTAGTTTCGGCGCCTATTTGTTTGAAAAAAAAAAAACACACAACATAATAGTATAGATTCACCCTAATTTTAGATCTATTTAGATCTATAATATGTAGGTATGTATCTTTATGTTAGTCTATAAGGTACATATTTATTGGTATCTGGGTTACTGCAATATAGCGTGTGGTTAGTGTTAAACTGATTTCTAATGTAAATAAATCAAATATTAATTGTTTAATTTCATAACTGACTACAGTAGATAACTAGGCCACCTACCCTTATATCAATGCTAGTGATCCAAACTTTGAACTTAGCTTTGATTGAAGCCTTCAATATATCTTTTAGTATAACATCACTATCAACTACAACCCCGCTCCACTCTCTGCTGGTATACTTATTTATATCATATACAGTGCCTATGTACACTGATACTTTCTGAGCAAAAGGGTTTCTTGTGTCTGTTGTTATATCTGTAACATAAAATAATTTTTTTCTTCTTTAAAATGGCTTTTCCATTCGGACATTTGCCAGTGTCAAGTATTATCAATATTTGCAAGTTATTTGCATTGAACGAAACAGTCAAGTCGTCATAGTTAAAGACAAGTCGAGGGAATCATTGTAAAAAGGTGGCAATTTTTTACAATGTTTGTGCATGGAGCTTTGGAGACAACACTAAGCTAAAGTCATGTTTTGCACCGATTTTCACTTTTATTTACACTTGTACACCTTCACGAAACTGAATTGATTAATATGCCCCCGAAATTAAACAATTTACACGCATTTGAACTAAGTTTCACAAAAATGAAAATTAAGCAACACATCTCAACGCATTCCCGCCAAAACTCCATAAAAGAATTTAAAAATTCAAGACTGTTATATTTTACAGAACACTCCAAAACTTCTATAGCCATAATAAAAATAGGGATAAGAACATGCTTTGTCTTGTTCCATGATAAGAACTTTCAAAGTTGACAGACAGAAACAAAAAGCGGAATAACTACTCCGAGTTTACTCTCCTTTTATTAATAAGGTTACTAGAGTTTTAAGAGACAAGTGCTGGATGAGTCACTGACTCTGTTTCGTAAAAGTCGTGGATGATGTTGAAGAGCGATCAATCCCAAATCTTTAAGAGCCACCAGAGATGGGTGGCCGATCAGAATCATAAAAAATTGGGCAAGTGCGTGCCTTGTCGGGCCACGCGCAGTGTAGGGTTTTGTAGTTTCCAAAAATAACGGATTGCAATCTGGAAAAGTCGTTACAACTACCTAGTATGAGTATGTAATACTATCCAACGAAATTTGTTCGAAATTTTACTTTTTATTTCTTTTAATTACACGTAAATTTTAAAAGACAGCACAGCTGTTATAATTTTCCTTTAAACTTAATTATATTATGTACTACTATCTATACTAATATTATAAAGCTGAAGAGTTTGTTTGATTGTTTGTTTGTTTGTTTGTTTGAACGCGCTAATCTCAGGAACTGCCGGTCCGATTTCATTTTTCGGAAAATTCTTTTTGTGTTTGATAGTCCATTTATCGAGGAAGGTTATAGGCTATATTACATCACGCTACGACTGATAGGAGCGGAGCATCCATGAAAAATATTGCAAAAACGGGAAAAAAATCACCCTGTTCCGAGATTCTGTCGCGTGCGCTGAGTAAACGGTCAGAGTTACATAAAAACCATATAATATGACAGAATTCTTCCTCTAAAAAGGATCTAATAAATAGTCCGCGACAGCATATGTCTATCTCTTAAGGTTGACTCAATATAACATCTTTTAGAGTAATCAAATTTGTTGTAGAACAATGCATATTTCCGAACGTAATTTTGTAAATATTATGTTAATCCTTATCCAAATAAATACGTTATTCATTAAAAGTATTTAATTTTAAACATAATTGTCCTTAACATAACATCACTTGATTTCAATGAATATCTCGCGAGATATTACAGTTTTAAAATAACTCTACAATAAATAATTACTAAGTACCAAGCGTGCATATACACGTAGCGGGCGACGATGATGAGGGTGACCAGTCAACTCCGTGAGGCATCATGCCGCGCGGCTCAATCGGTCGGCTCCATGCGAGACGGTTGTGTCACCAAACTGCAGTGCTTTTTAAAAATTCTTTTGCAATATCTCATTGTACTTTTGATTCTTAATATTTTGTTTTATGTTGGTAATTAATATTATAAAGAGGTTACGTTGGTAACATGTATATAAGTATGTATTTTGGAGGTAATCTCAGAAACTTCTAGACCGATTTCAAAAATTCTTTCACTAATAGAAAGCTACATTATTCAGATATGACATAGGCTACTTTTGATCCCGATATTCCCTCGGGATCGGGACTTACGCGAGTGAAACTGCGGGACGGCAGCTCTGAAAAATAAAGTCGTGTATTTCTATTTCTAACTCAACAACCCGTAAACCGATATGAATGGAATTTGGTACAGGGTTGACTTTGAATGATCGCACGGGTTAAGCAACACTTGGTACAACATACGTGATGGGTGAAAAAGAGCGGGTGACCCGATATTCATAAAACTTGGTACAGGGTTGGTTTAGAGGTATAAATATTACATAGTACTTTGAATGATCGTTAAGCAACACTTGGTATGACATACGTGAGGGATCATTAACGTTACGGGATAGGAAGTTACGCGGGTGAAACCGCGGGGCGCAGCTAGTCGTGAATATAATATGATGTGTCCAAGTACAACCACTTGGTTTTTAGAGGGGAGGTAACAGATGACTCTATAAACGAGCACTTAAAAGATTAATATTTCGAAAACGGAAGCCTACAATAAAAAACAGTTTTTGAAAACCTACAATGATTTTAAAACAGCTATCTAACGATACACGAAAAGATAAAGTAAACATGAAAAAAAAAACATCAATCATCAAAAATAACGTTTTTTTTTATTGTAGCACTTTCTTGGCGTGAACAATATGTATACTTATGCAAAGTTACAGCTTCTTAGTACCAAGTGTCTCTGAGCTGAGCCAAGGACGGACAGACAGACAGACGTACATGACAAAACTAACAGGGTATGTTTAGAGTCTATTAAAAGCTTAGCGTCTAAAGCTATAAATATATGTAATAAAATAAATAATGATTTATTTATTAGCCCAGTAATGTAGCTTTCGCAGTTGGGAACGTATACTTTGTTTTTTATTTCTGTATGTTTTGGTAAATAAATAATTTTCTATTTCAATTTCAATTTCAATGTGATAAATTATAACTAACCATTTGCCATATCAGTGCACAGTTCAAAATATTCTTGCCATTTGCATTCATCTCCTTCTTCGCACAGTATTAACAGAGGGCGCTCCAACAGTGGCCGTATAGCACTCACAAACAGCACTATTTGTGTTCTTCTGCTGTGGCTGTCAGAGTCATTATGTATCAGTCCTGGTTTCTTCTGCAAGTGTATAACAGAATAAAATACGGTTAAACCTCGGTCACTTAGAATGATGAAAATATATGCAGTATCTGTATTAAATTTCCTGATAGACATATAAGGTATTCTTATTACTTTTTTTTTACTTCTAGAACTTCATACTCTGTGGAATTCAAACCTGCAACTACTGGTAATCCAAATCAGTGTGTTAGACAGCTTCACTTTGGTTGATTTTTAGAAGCATTTTATCAAAAACAAAAATGCAAATAAATATTGCATGACACTACACACAGCACAATTCCTAAGTGGGTATGGTAAACTTTAAAAAACAATGTTTAATTTTTATAATTAAAAAATTTCAAACCTTTATAAACTGCCTGTACAGAAATCTAATTCCATCAACAATATGCTGTTGTTTTGGACATTTTATAAAGATATCTTCTTTGCCACCTCGAGCGAGGTACAATATCTCTGTATCCATCGCTGTCTGTAATAGATACAATGCATAGAGGAGTAGGGTTATAAAGGTAGCTTAGAATACTCATATGATTGGGATACACATTTACAGAAAATTTACATTTAATATCATTTCTCTTTTCTGCTGTCCACCATAATGCTAAAGCATGAAACTTCTTTTTTCTTGTTTCGGCATGGCCGCCAAGATGTTTGTTTTTACCAACTCAATTACAATCTACTGCCTATAGTAAGTGCCCAGAGAGCAAAGATTGGATATAAGTTATAAGTAAATTAAAATTCCTCACTGCCAAAATGAAAAGTAGGTGTTTAACTAGGGTGAAAATGACCCATTACAAATTGTAAATGGATAACAAAGTTATAAATACTAAAGTCTATCTAAAAACACTTTTGACATAAGTAATTATTAAAACAGTGGAATAAAACGAGCTATAATTCCACTAGGTACCTCCAGTAAGTTGGTAAATATTGGTAGGTACATATTATGTACATTTCTTGTAAGTAGACACTATAATTACGCGTGAATATAGAAAACAGATTTCACTCACCGAAACAGACGGGGAAAGTTATGACGGCATATTCTGATTGAGTCTATTGAGTATGGAGAGAGTCATTATTAGTACATATAACATTTCCAAATAAAACAATGCGACGAACACTGACACGCTTGTTTTGTGCACTTCTATGTCCTCAAATTCGAGCATAATATGTCGATTACGGTAAACATTCTCCCAAAACATTGAAATTGTTTATTTCTAAGCAACTTATTGAGGTGCAAAACACAGTCTCATTATTTACAATCGTGCACTGTAGATAATTATAACTGTGTTCTATCGGCAGGCTATATATTATTGTGCTTTAATAAATCACCTTCGTTATATCTACGCACGAAGAAATGTGGAATTCCTTAGCTATTATTTTTTATCTAGTGTTACACGGCCGCAACAAAAATGGTTTTGATTGGCTGACTGACAGTGACAACATAACCATACTCGGAACAAGTAACCATATTTTATTATATTTCTTATCGGTTGTGAACCGATTTTGGCCATTTAAAAAGTACCCAGTGTCAAATGTTATTAATTTTAGCAAGTTTTTTGTTTTAAGGTTTAATAGCTTTGTGTGATGCACAAATTCAACCAATGGCACGTAGTGTAGAAAGAACAAAAGATTTTAGGTTGGTTCTATCCTCGATTTTACTTTCATATTTGGAACAAAACAATTAAGTCATCGTAGTAAACACGTAAAAGTCAATACAAAGAAGTCGTTGTAAATGGTGGCTCTTTACAATGAGTACTAAAGTCCATGTTGTGCACCGATTTTCACTTTCATTACACTTGTACACCCTCACGAAACTAAATTGATTATTATGTCCCCGAAAGTAAATAAAAAAAACAAAGTACTTTGTGACTTGGTCTGTGTTTTCATGGTGTCTTCTCTGGTTAATAAAATAAATAAATAAAGAAAATAAATTCGTATATTTTTAACAACGATACAATAACTATAATAAAACTGGTACAAAAGTTGATTTTAAGTGTGAATAATTGCACTTTTTCTTATGAATACATGATTTAGCTTAGAGCTGCTGCTGGGCTAATGGCTACGAAGTCTATTCATTCTTGAAGTTAGGAGCTCTCTTCTCGATAAATGCAGTCATACCTTCCTTGCGATCCTCCTGTTTAACAAAAAAATGAATTAATGAATCTGCCCTACCATGGTCGTTTCTCGTTATTTTATCGTTGTTTTGTTGCCCAAAAAAATAAAATAAAAAATACCTCAACTACTTTAAAAAACGATTTTATGTTTTTTAAATTATCTTTTTGATGTTTTTTAAATAAGTATTTTAGCTCAACGATAACTCCTTATGGCAGGACCTTAATCATTGAGCTAAAATAAAATAATATCATGGTCAAGGCTTATCTTTTTTGCAAGTTTGGCCACTTTGGCCAGCTAACTTTGACATTCTGCAAGTTTAAAACTATTTTGCGGTTTCATGCTTGATCCAGATAAGCGTCAAAGTGCCAACTACAAGGTAAACTGTGGTTTCAGCTTTGTGCAAAATATTATTATACGTAAATCCAGATCTTTAGCTAGGTATTCAGGTTAGTAATAGTTTTGTGTGAAGGAATTACAAAAATCTCGTTTACTTTATCTTTATATTATATCAAAATGAATCCCTATTTGCCTTCGTATCACGCCTGAACAGCTGGACCGATTTTGCTAATTCTTTTTTTGTAAATTTGTTATGATCAGGAGAAGGTTCTTATGAAAGAAAAATGCTATTACTAATTTTGATTTTATGAAAGTCTAGCCTTCATACTAACCGTAGCAAAAGTGCCATAGAAGGTGGCCTTCTCGAAACGCAAGCCACTAGAGAGTGTGGTCTCGTAAGCTTGGTTGACGGCCTGTTTGGCCATCTGGACGATAAGTGGGGAGTGTGTGCCGATACGTTCTGCTAGCTTGACGGTCTCTTCCAGGAGTTTGTCCACTGGGAACACACGGCTTACCAGACCTGCACGAAAATATAAGGGGTTTAGTCTGTGGCCCGAAAAAAGAGGGACATAAATTTATATGATTTGTCAAAATTCGCTTTTACATCATTTACATGAATAAATAAGTAATTAATAAATGGTAAGCCACTAAGGTTGTGTTATGGTGGCTAGACAATGGATAAAATGGATGTTATTTATTCGCACAACTCGGTTTTTATCAAAATTCTGTATTACATGTTGATATCAGGGAAAGAGCCTCACAGCTGCTATTTTTTTTTAAATAAAATATTGAAAACCTTATTCACAGAGCTTAAAGGGCTCCATTGATATTTTTTTGGTCACGAAAAGGGAATTTCAGCAGTAAAAATGCGTTATTTCTGACTAACCCATTTTCTCAGCTTCGTGAGCGTCAATAAAGTTGCCAGTGAGGACGATCTCCATAGCCTTGGACTTGCCGACGTATCTGGGCAAGCGTTGGGTGCCGCCCGCTCCGGGGATTGTACCGATGTTGATCTCTGGTTGACCGAACTTAGCCTTCTCACCGGCGTAGATAATGTCGCATAACATGGCTAGCTCGCATCCGCCACCGAGCTGAAAAGAAACCAATAAAGATTAGGGCTAATCTACACACCTTCAGCAGGCTACAGACCATTAGATTTAACTGTGCAGTTAAATCCAGTTAGTGCAGTCAACTGTGTGTGTAGTTGTGTGCGTGAGCTGTCAAGTCAAATCGCGCTTGTGTAGGCTAAACTAAGAACTGTACCGTTTGAAATATATTTAGATAAAACTATAGAGTTGAAACTGCGCAGTTAAAACTAAGGTCTGTAGCCTGCTTTAAACTTGCAGCCCGCTGTGCAGAGCATACATGAAGGCCTACATGAGGAGACAGCTTTGGCAGAGATTAGACAATTGGTAACGAAAAAAATACATTAGTAGCAAAAAAATACTGTGCTCACTGACAAAACATTAACAGCAAATTTTTAGTTCGCCCACTGACAGAAAAAAATCCTCACACAACAAAAAGGAAGATTCGAAGGAATTCGATTTTTCGAAGATTCGAAGGAATTCGTATTTTGCGGAAATCGAACCCTTATATAATTACAAGAACAAGGTGTGTATATTTTGTTATTCCAAACGAAGCATTTAGGGGCTTAAAATGAAATTTGAAGTTTTTAGACCCAACAGTTTGTTTCTGAGGTATTCAAACATAAATTTAAAAATATTATCAATTCGTATTCATAAAATCGTAGGATATCTTTAAAGCATAAGGTCAAACTCTAAAGTACAATACAAATTTATGGCAGTAGATTTTTCTTAATGATTTTTTTAATAACAACCAAGTTTGTTGATCAATAATTGAGAGTCTAGTTATGTCCTACGATAGCCACCGCAACAACGCATAAGTACAGTTTGAATAGACATACAGTTTGAATAGACATACAGTTTGAATAGTCATACAGTTTGATAGTAGCAGGTAGTAGTTTGCAACGCAGTTTAGGCTGTGTAGGCTACACCAGCCAGTCTCGAAATTAAATTTTATATAGAAAGATTTAATTCAATGTATTAAAGAAAATATAGATAACTAGTTTTTACCCGCGGCTTCGTTCGCGTTAACAAGTTTTATCTTTCATCCCCTCTGGGGTAGAATTTATCAAAATCCTTTCTTAGCGGATGCCTACATCATCATATCTACCTGCATGCCCAAGTTCAGCCCGATACGTCCAGTGGTTTGGGCTGTGCGTTGATAGATCACTATGTCAGTCAGTCAGTCACCTTTAGAGTTATATTTATTTAGATATAACTTACAGCGAATCCATTAACAGCAGCGATAACAGGTTTGCCGCAGTTAGAAATGTCTTCCCATTCCTTCAGGAAGCCAGCCTTCTGGTTATCACTGTAAGTTTTGTTCTGCATCTCTTTAATGTCAGCGCCGGCGGCGAACGCTTTCTCATTGCCTGGAATTTTGTTTAAATAAGATTGAGTGAGACAGCCTCTGTGGCGCGTTGGGCGAACCAACCGCCGCAAAAGACCAACGCAGATGGTTGCGGTTTCGATTCTCGCCCGGGAGAAGTATGAACATTGCACTTGACTAAGCAAACAAATAAATAAATAAACAAATAGATCTATTTATTTATTGTAAGAGAGAAATTCTTCGCTTACTTTCTTATTGACTACCAACTCAGCTTATTGACGACCAACTTAGCTTATTGACTACCAACATAACTTATTGACTACCAACTCAACTCTAACTTTTTACTTTTAGCGTCTATGACTGTTAGTTGTGTAGGTGCAGGTAGTTGTTACCAGTGATAATAATAGCAGAGATGGTGTTGTCAGCATCGAAGTCTTTGACCGCTTTCCCGAGCTCGACGAACAGAGGCTTGCAGAGTGCATTGAGCGCCTTGGGTCGGTTCAGCTGGATAATTCCTACGTTCTTCTTGGCGCCCGCTACTTCGATCTTTATGTTTTCGTAGGCTGGAGCTGGGCGATGAGAGAAATTCAAATTAATAATTAATCTATTATTAATAGGATAGGATTTGATGGTCTAATTACCTTAACTGCAAAAATAGATTATGTAATTTGTTGATGCTTGTTATTTTGGAATAATCTGTTCAGAATTTTGTTTTTCAAATTTCCTATCACAATCTAACTGATAGCATCTTAAGTTATCAAAAACCTGTATTTTTTTAACACCAAGCAAACAGAGATAACAGTTGCTTATTTGAGAACTCTGCCTACGTAGGTAACAATTCAATGATAAGTGAGTCAAGGTCATTGAACGAATATTAAGTTACAACTATGATGTAACAAAAAGTATAATAAATATTGTGTAAAAGTATAATGAAATTAATGATTATTATTGGCTGTTACACGATTTATTGAACCATAATAACTTTAAACTTTACATGGTGCTGCAGTGCCTGTGACATGTCTATCTCGGGATGGCTATAGCCTCTGGAGAGAACTAGTTAATTCACATGAAGCCAACCATGCTCAAGTCTTATTATGATATTGTTTATTCAAATAATTTTGATATATTTCCCAGACTATTGTACATACCTATTACACCACAAGTTTATTTAAAAATAATATTATTGTATTATATTATAATAAAATAAGTAACACAACAACTCTTGTTCTGGCATATAATGAACTATAAATAACTAAAGCTACACTATTGTTCCCATTAAATAAATTGAAACATTGTGAAAACATTAAATGAGAAAAATTTACCTACAAATAAATTATAAAACTAGGTAGGTACAGAAGCGTATTCGCTTAAAACTTGAACTAAATAAATAACTACCTATATGGTACTGTTACTTTACTGTCTGGCAATGCTGATTCTCAAGGTCAAATATGAAACCAATATAATAATAGTACTTATTGATTGGGCTACCACGGCCTGAGTTTTGTGAAATGTTGGTAAAATATACTATTTTGGGAGTCCTAGTTCAGGCTGAAGTGACCTCCACGTCAAAACCCCTGGGTTTATCTTTCGATGGTAAACGGCTGGATGGTCTTACGTTGGTTTTTTGGCAGAACGGATGCTGCTACTTGGTTTAGGACACCAATAGTGTTGGACCCTTCGCCATTTGCCATGCAGAAAAGGCTCAGGCTAATGGCTCAAATAGGTTTGCATGGCGTCGGCATATACTTTAATTTTGTTTGTCGTTGAAACCATGATCTCTAATGCCATAAATAGAAATGTTTAGTTAAAGAGGGAAATACGCATAGTTATTCAAGGAATCAATGCAGCTAGCATAACAGCATTGGTATTAGAGAATACCACTGCAGGTCATTTTGGCCACAATGGAATGGAACTTGCCAATAAATTAATTATCCTTTAAAATTTATTTAAAAAAAAATTAAATAGTTTAAAGGAAAAAAAAATTATCATGTTGAATTATTGATTTTTAAGTTACTTAATTTTATTTAGGCTTTAAATTTATGAAGAGTTAGTGTTTCTAAATTTATAGGTAAATATCTTATTCTTTTATATAAAAGAATACTTATAATAAAAAATAATACGCACACTTTTTGTTTTATTGCATCTAAAAATATAATAAATCTGCCTAATTTTGATTTATTTGATTGATTATAACTTAATTTTATAAATAATCTGATGATGACAAAAATGACTTTCCTGAAATATATAAGATTTTTGCGGATTGGTTAGTTTATCACTGAGCCGACGATTTTTTCAAATAATAATAGCAGGTGGGCTGGGCTGGTTCAAAGTCTCAATTGATAGTAAATTTAAGTATTATGTGCACGCTTATCAACAGATGAAATAAGTTGCGATGAAGGCAAATAAGATGCTTTGTATCTTGCTTTCCTACAAGACTTACCAGTGCTGTAGAATTTGCCGAAACCGGTATTTGTAACAGCCACTCTGCCCGCAACATTTTTGCCTAATAAAACTCTGGTTATAGCACCTACAGAAGCCATTTTTAATAAATTTATTGACTTAGCACTCACGCTACCACTCGTGGCTTTACAAAAATGACGATAATGAATAGGTATGTCTGATAAAAGTTTGTACCAGCTACCAACCAAAGTAGTAAAACATATAATATTTGTGCTTGTGCGGTGAATTGAACTTTGTACACAGGCGAAATGCGAATGATAAGAATTTTCTATCTCTATCTATCGCAGAATATTCTTGTAGTTAGAAAAAGAGAGATTATTTATTATTTCTTATCGGTTGTGAACCGATTATGGCCATTAGGAAATTAGCCAGTGTCAAGTATTATTAATATATTATGCAAGTTATTTGCATCGAAACAGTCAAGTCGTCATAGTTAAAGTCAAGTCTAGGGAATCATTTGTAAACGCGGCGGCCATTTACAAACAATCTTCACGGAGCCTTGGAGACAACACTAAGTCAATGTTTTGCACCGATTTTCACTTTCATTCCACTTGTACACCTTCACGAAACCAAATTGATTAATATGCCCCCGAAATTAAACAATTTGCACGCATATGAACTAGGTTTCACAAAAATGAAAATTTAGCACCACATCTCCTCAACGAGTTCCCGCCAAGACTCCAAAAAAAAAAAAAAGAGAGATATAGTTTGACAGAATGACAGTGACAAACTTGAAGATTTCACAACTTCTCAAATATGACGTAGTTTTGGCGGCAACGCTTAATTCTCAACTTTCCAAAGGAACTTGTAAGTATTCAGAGAGTCGTAAAAATGAAAACATTGCGCAATCTAGAATTTTCTCGTTGCTTTCAAATTTCGTAACGAGTTGTTGTTTATTTATTGTTCTTGTCAGATTATAAAAACGTAATTAAAATCATTGGCTAATTCCCATAACCCTATTCAGATAAAGAAAAAAAGTCATTATCAGTGTCAAAAACACAGCTGTTTTTTGTAAACATACCCTCATAACCTAAAAAAACCGTTACAAAACTGCCGGTTCTTCGAAAGGACAGTGTAAATCCACTACGAAAGTTTTAAAGTGTAATACAATTAAAATGGCAAACAACAAAATATTCTTCATCCTTACGGGTGACCCAGGTTGGCAATACAAAGACTATAATGCTACTAAACTCACTAACACATCTAAAACCACTGAGATTACGATTTAGGATTTTCCTTGTACGGAGACTAAAGCTAAGGTAAAATGTGAAGCAAATATAATCTTTTTATTATTGTCGGTTTCAGGTGTAGGAAAAACGACTTTAACAAAAAAGCTAGCAGCTATACTTACAGAAAAAGGTGTGAAAACTGCAGGTTTTTACACTGAAGAGGTTCGAAGGAACGGCGTGAGAGACGGATTTGATGTAGTTACCTTGGACGGAGTGAGGGGACGTTTGGCTCGGGATGATGAGTACTTAATGAACGGCCCTGTAAAGTTCCGGCTTGGGAAATATGCAGTGTTAGTGCAAGAGTTTGAGACTGTAGCCCTGCCTTGTCTAGAACAGGTACTTACCTACTATTGCCCGTATTGTATCATTTACGACAACTAGGCTTATAGTTTTGTCCAAGAACATAGTGCCATCTGGCCCTAAACTAAAGCTTGTATATCAGACAACCAATGTTCAACAGGAGAGAATCTCCCGTTGCCTGTGAAGATGTATTCTTTGCGAATGGATACTTGTGATATACTTATTACTAACCTATGAATGCTATGGGTGTTTTCTATTACATATTGTTATAGAAAACACCCAGAACCAGAAAGAAACATTTAAAAGTCAGCATAAATACTTTCCTGGTAGGAAGAGCACTCGCAACCTTCTGCATCACAGCTGGGGTTTGTCCAACATGTCAATGAGCTCTAAAACTAGCTTCATAGTTCTATCGAGTGTAATGAATCTTTACATGTTAAACTGCATCGGTAGTTCGTGCAGTCTGCTGCACCTTAAACTTTTTTTTTCAATAACCCCATTATCCATTTAACACTGGATTATAAAGCCAAATAAAATACCCACATCTACCTTTTTTAGGAAACAGTCTCACCATTTGTCCTGGTCATAGATGAAATAGGTAAGATGGAGTTCTTCAGTCAGCCATTCAGGACTAGAATCAGAGATATTTTTGATCCAACATCTACTACAGTTGTCCTTGCCACTATACCGATAAGAAGAGGAGACACCATCATTGAAAATATTAGAAATAATACCAGATCACAAGTTTGGACAGTAAGTTTATATTCATATCTAAATATCCCATAATCACATTGCATAAAGAATTTTGGATATTAATCGAGTCTGCAACCACTTTGACAGTCAACTTGGGATCTAAAATGGTTCTTTTAGGATATTTATACTAGAAATTAGCCAAGCCTACACCACCTAACAATGTCCCGGTCACTACAGCATCATACATAGCATGGATTAGGTACAAGTTACTTGTGTTGTATAAATCATCTAATATTAAATGAAAAAAAAAAGGTTAATTATTATTATAATAGAAATTGCTTTTTGACACAGTTACAATGATTCAGCAAAAGGTACAAAGAAACACATTTTAGAAAAATATATTTATTATGTAACCAGAAACAGTAAAATTTCATTGATTTCAGGTAACAAGACAAAATAGAGATGTCCTTCATGAACAAATATTAGCAGACATAGCAGTTGCTTTGGGAATTTGAACAGTTGATATCTACTTGTATAATTTTTCAAGGCGAAATTTTTCCTCTTGCCCTTTTCTTCTCTCTCTGGAGGTATAAAAGGTTATTTTTAGAAGATTCATAAGAATTGCATTATTGTTCATAATAACTGTGCAAATGTCATCGAAGTTAGTACAACGACAGCTTACGATTCTACATATTAAACCCGTGCAGGACATGTCCAGAGCAAAAAAATAAGCAATTATTTTTATGAATTTCCTAAAATAATCTATTTAACCCTCTGATTGGTGTCAAGCTCACGCTCAACTTTTCTCCCTCAAACCTGTAATACATTTTCCAAAAATATTTCATTTAAAAACACTTCTAGTAATATTCCATGAGCTAAAAAAACAATGAAATATTACATATGCTCTACTTGTTAGAATTCATGTCAGCGCGTAGCTGCATGGGTGCGTGAAAGATTCATGTGTCAGTCAATATGTAGTACCGATGAAGATATTGTACGCAATTTTTCAAGAGGCTACTAACTTTTAACAAGGTAAACTGTGGTGTAACAAATTCGACATAATATTTTTGTAAGGCTGGGATTATATTTAGAAATTAGGAGATACAATAATAACGGGAGATACCCGTAATGACTGTTTCAAATTCTGTGACTACTCTTTTTCTCTGTGTCTCGCTTTCTCTTAAGTTTTTGCAGATCTCTGTCTCTTCCTTAAGTCTAGTTAGTCTTCCCGCAAATATTATTATCTTGGGCAAATATCCTAAAATATACATGTTGTATAGGAATACAACAATTCAAATGTTTCAAATATGCCTTTCGATCTGTTCATAATTTGTGGTCAACCACGTTTGACAAGACGCTCAGTCACGCACACTTAATGCCACGCGCCAACATGAGTACAAACAACTTTTTTTAAACCTATACTTAGTACATACTTAGGATATTTTAAGAGAGCAAAATAAAAATAATATTATTTAATTTATCTAGAATTTATTTATGTTCATCGCAGCGATAATAAAGCGCGATTAAACCCGGTAAATAAAGTGTTTTATCATCTTAATTAATTATAGGCTAATTATAGTCAAACATATTCTAACACTGCAGTGTTAGAATATTAATAGGTGGTGGTAGGTTGCACCCTACCACTCCATAGCAGAAATATTAGGGAGGTAGGAGTTACTACAAGCCATGTACCCCGACATAAAATGAGGTGACCCGCACTGAAGATTTGAATGACGTCATTGGGCGCGCAATTATTATGAACCTGTCAAAAAGCAGAATTGCTTGCAGAATCTGCTAAACCAACTTTTTAATCCTGCTGATCTAATCAGTGCAACTTTTATCCACTTATTTATTTATTAGTTTGGATTAGAAAAAATGATTTTTGTCCAAAATGTTATTATTTCTTTGGGACTCTTTCTGTAGTGGGGCGCGCTAAACATCTTTGCCAACTTGCCAAGCGAGCTCCAGTGACAGGGTCGAATAGAAGGAATGCAATATCCTTATTTAAAGACTAGCTGTGCCCCGCGGTTTCACCCGCGGAACTGAATAACGCGTTATCACGGGCAAGGACGGCCGAGCGTTTCTCGAGCGGTTGCACTTTACTCGGGTTTTACTAATTGGATTTCGATACAAAGTATACCAACGTTTCTCGAAAATAGAACTATCCAATATTAAAAACCAGATTTCAATCGGATTAGTAGTTTTTAATTGTATAAGGAACAGACAGATTAACAGAGAAACAGACAGACAGACATGAATTTAAAAATAATATAATTTTGATCTACTACTTATCCTAAGTCCCCTAGACCACTTTTTTTTTAAATTTACTTCTAAGTACAGACTTTTTGTCCTCTCTTCCTTTATTATAAGTATAGAAGATATAGATAGTTCTTTAAATAAGAATATAGTGAAACCATTCCGTTTGTTGTTTTCCAATCTAAAGACATATTTTCACTTATTCCAGGCAACCTTAGAATGGGAAAGGGTCTACTAAGAGATCTGTTATTGACTTTATATATATTTTTTACACACGATAAATGAGCGTTTGACCACTATCTCACCTGGTAGTAACTGATTATATAGTCTAAGATTTAGCAAGCTAATCTAGATTAACGTTTTCTTAATTTTTATAACTAAACACTAACTTTATTATTATTTAACAACAACATGCTAAACTTTTATTTACCTAATTAATAATTAGTGAACACAGCGCCCTCTAGCCCCAAACTTAACAACTAGGTTTTTAATATGGCTTCCTGACAACGGAATAGTAATAAATTGGTTAGCTAGCCATTACGAATGGACAGAATCCTTTTATACACTTGTAAATTACTATTCATTCATACTTATACATACACGGTAAAAAGTGTATTAAAAAAACCATACAAATATGTACTCATTTGTTCGAAGGCTTGTTTTGTACACGTAGTGTGAGTTTTTGCGTATGGTAAAACGCCAACTAAAACTCACGACACTGACACTTAATTAAGTACACTACACCTACAGCACACATCGAAACAAAATGGCGATGTGTACACGAATGTCTTTATAATGTGTACCTAGTTTAAGGCCCATTGTCCACGTAACCGCACGTTATAAGCACGATTTCGTCAATTGACGATTGCAAGACGAATATGCATCTTGCGTAGAAAAAATGAAATCTGTGTCCACGAAGCGGTAACTTCGCGTCAGCCGCTCGTCATGCGTTCGTCATGTAGTGCGCGCGGCAACATGTCACTACTCGACCGACTCGTCAGATGGCCTGAGACGTTTTGTAGCGTGACTGACTATTGCATGAAGCAACGTGGACATAACAAATATGCAAAATACGCATATCTTTATTTGTAGGTTACATGCATCCTACAAAAGACGACTGTGTGGACAGTAGGCCTAGTGTCAGTGTCGTCGCAGTGTATTTGAAGCTTTGGGCTGGATTGCAATCTACGTCGAACTTAAATCGGTTTAGCTAGCACGCAAATAATATAAGCAAATATAAATGCAAAATTGTCTAGATCTTGCTAATCCGGGGTAGCTTAGGATTAAGAAGCTGCGCAAGCCAGCCTTAGGAATATCGGTTTGAACGTGATACTAATTTATTTATTAACTTTCAACGCCCAACATCTTGACTCATGAGCTTGCGCGGTCGAGCGAGCCCCAGGTTTAGGTACTTAAAGTCCATGAGATGTTGGTCGACGTGCTGATCACGGGTAGACTGCATATCAGCATCGCGACAACCGAAGAAAAAACAAGGAAAATACAAACGTTATTATCCGCGTTTACGAATATGATGTTTGCTAAAACGAAAAAAAACTCACACTACCATACCTGTACTATATATATATCCTTTACGCGCGTCCTTCCTTTCTGACATTGAGGTAGGTTATTGTTTATATCACCACATGTAATAACTATGTAAGTTCTATTATATAGTATAAGTAAACAAGAATCCTTATAAAAACAAAGCTACCTAGAAAATAAAACTAACATCTAAAAAGTATTCTTCAAAATCCTACTAATATTATAAAAACGCGAAACTTTATGTTTGTTTGTTGCTCTTTGATGCTAAAACTACTCCGATAAGTAATAATACTAATAATGCTCTGTATACAGCTGATTTTCAAGTTAACTACTTCCTATTTCCAAGAGTCTTAGAACAAAAGTTATTCGTTTTTGATTATTCCCAGTAGTAAAAAACTACCCCTGGAATGGTTTTGAATGACAAAGAAATAACCCTTATGCGTCTCGCGGTTTCACCTGCTTAAGTACAGATCTTCCTCGATAATGTTTTCTATTGATGAAAGAATTTTTTAAACCGGCCTTGAAAGTTTAAGAGTCTGTTCATGCAAACAAACAAATATTTTCTCTTTATAATATTAGTATAAATATATGTATAGCTAAATACTGCTGATACACTGTACTGATTACTGATATGTTCCTACGGAAGTAGCAATTTGGTGGTCTTGCGAACTTCGTAGCGATTGATGCCCTCAGCGCTCTATGCCTGAACCTCGGCCTTGTGCCACTAAACGTGAAGTCAGATACAAAAGTTTGATGCTAATATTGATGTATTTTTTATAATAATAGCTTATTTTTTGAACAAATAAAGTGTTAATCTATCTATCTATTAATACTTATTACAAAATAGGCTTTTAATCCAACATTTGACCCAGCAAACATAGATTATGTCAAGACGCCTTTACACTATCTTCAAACAACTTCAAAAATCAGCTATCATCACTGGAAAAATCATCAAATTGGCCATCTGATTCGTAAATAACTTCAGGGTAACAGGTTTTATGGAATTTAACTTTGTCTGCTACGGAGATCTTATGGGCGTCCATCGGGCAGAAGTTACCTTCCTCCATCTTCTTTTTAACATAGTAAACCCAAGGGGATTCGGGGGGAGGTGTGGGGTGTTTCAGGTTGCAAGGTATCCAGTACTTGTCAGAGTCCCAATCTTCGTCTGAACTTTCATTTTCGACTTGCTTGTCTAGTTCTGTAAGTAAAGTAAGCACATTTGGTAAATAAAGTATTAGAAGTATGGTTAAAAGGGTGTAGTTTGTAATATTAAGAAGTTATTACTAAGTTTATTTATCTATACTACTAACACTATGGATGTAAATGACTGAGAATAAATGATTTCAATTCAATATCTAAAGTCACTATATCGAAAATGTACCATAGAAAGAATATGGCAGCTAAAGTACACCATATCAATGGTACACTGCATCGAAAGTACACTATACTAAGGTGCCCTACATCCAAACTCCATATTGATGGTACACTGCATCAATAGTGCATGATGTCGAAAGAATGCTAAATACTTATTTTATTTATACATGTGTGAAACTGCGGTCCGCAGATATATCTATTGCAATGACATTTATCAACACTCACCTTGAGTATTGTAGCAGATTTGATAGCACTCATCATCATCATCTTGGATGTCAGATTTGGAAGAATCTTCATTTTCTGGTTTCTCAACTTCTGATTTTCTGGAGAAGACGGTTAATGATTATTCAATGAAGTACCTACCTATAATCACTTCATGATACTTGACTTCAAGTCTAAAACAGTCAAGTATCATTGAAGGCGTTTTTTAACAATAAGAATCTGGCATCTTGTATTTTCTTTGATTTTTTGTTAGACACTTGTAAATATTATACAGAGCGAGTCACTTAGACCAATCTATCTTCAGGTTCAGGGGGACTTTCAAAACTATATGATATGGCAAAATTTGCTGAATATTTGAACTCGGCTAAATTTATGTACCGCTGAAGTCAAGCTTTACATGGTACAAGTTTCAATGGTACAGAGGATTCTTGACTTCAATAATACTCAACTTGGAACCTAATACAAGTAAAAATTAGGTAATTATCTTACCAACCTGCCATCAGATCTACTATTGTGCAGCAATCGCAATTTGCTCCTTTTCTCTAAATATTCTTCATCATTAGGTTCTTCTAAATAGTTTAGAGCGACGTCAAATTCATCTAATTGTCTATAGCTTGTTATATCATACAAGTGATTGTCATACAAGTCTAGCGTCTTCAAGTTGCACATACTGGAAATGTCTGGTATTGCATACAATTCATTCTCACTCAATAACAGTACATTTAATTTAGATAATTTGGATAAATTGTCAGGCAGGTACAATATTTTATTACTTGATAAAATGCATATTTCTAAATTGGATAAATTGCAGAACTCATTCGGAAGGCAGTACAACCAATTACTTGATAAGTCTAATTCAACTATCTTATTGTACAGTTCTATTGTCGGATTTAATGTGTAAATGTTAGTATTACATAGAATCAGACTTTCTAAATCATGACATTTGTTTAAACCCTCATATGGTGCGTCAATTACAGAATTACAACTGAGACTTCTAAAATCATTACATCCAAACACTAGTTTTCTTAACTTAGGACATGTGCCAAGTAATTGAGTATGTTTCTGTAATCTACAGTTGTACAATTGAAGGTCTATGATGTTGGTGGTGTAAGTCAATAATTCTTCAAAATATCCGTTGATAAATGACAGTGGTAAACTAGGGTTATTACTAATGTTGAGGTGTGCTAGGTTTTTCGCTGTTTCAGCCCAAATCCAGTACGGAGGACCCTTTAAATTGTTATTAGATATGTCTAGACGTTCTAATGTGTGGCAGAATGCGGGACTATCGTCAAAGTATTCAATCTTGTTGCTAGAAATGTCCAAAATTTTCAGTTTAATTTGTTTCAAAACAATGTCAGGAACCTTTCTCAAATTGTTGCGGGAAAGGTTCAATTGTAATAAATTACGTGGGAATTGTACTGTGTCTAAATTATCGATGTTTTTCGAACTGAGATCAATGCAGGTTACATTTTGCAAGTCTAAAATACCAGGTTTGTGTTGAAAACCATTTGTTACACTGTTTTTCTTCTCTGTTTGCTTAATTTGTTTGTCTTCTTTCTCCATTTATGAAGTAAAATGGTTTATTTTCTAATTAAATACGATGCACTCGTAGCTCACACATAAAACTTGCTTATTTCTCAAAATCTATGAATTTTACGGAATTAATTGTACTTTTTTTGTTTGTTGCACTCATAGATTGTGCGAAGTCGGATGATCGAATAACGATTGATCGACTGAACGATTGACCGACTGAACGATTGACCGAAAGAATTTTATTGCGAAACAATCTTTTACCGACAAACGTTGCATCGATTGAACGATTGATCGAATATTTATTGATCGATGGACTGCTCTTTCGAAAACCTTTAAGCGGGGAATTCACTACCAGACTGCCCGCGACGGGCTGCCCGTCACGGGCAAGTCTGTCCCATGTCTGTACGTGAATATGCTAGGAAAAGGGCGCGGGCAAGCCCGTCGGCCCGTGCCCGCCGCTTGCCCGGAGAATCGCATTTTGTCTGCGCGGGCACAGACAAGTCTGAACGTGAATGGTCGCGCCGGGCGGCCCGCCTGCATTTGCGTATCGAACTCCGACCGAGCGCATGTTTATTTCAAATGGGTACCTACCTATGAATTGTTTACCATGAACGAAAATAAAGAATTTTGGGAAGCTTTTATTTCCATTTACAAATCGCATGCTTGTTTGTGGAAAGTAAAAAGCAAGGAATATATGAATAGCGACTCTTTTCCTTTTTCTTTCTTTCATTGCAATTACACCTCCAATTAAAGCAAGTCTCCGTCTTCTTTCTGCCATCGTGTTGTACAGTTGACCGACCTGTACAGCTCTCCGAAAGACAATGATGGCCCGCTATGTGTGTTCTCAATACGGGCAAGAGACAGACTTGGGCCGGGCCGGGCGGCCCGCGGGCAGTCTGATAGTGAATTCCCCGCTTTAGCGCAGAACGGTAAAAGAGCAAAATGGAAAAGTGGTCGCAAAATGATAAAAGAGCAAAATGATAAGAAAGCATAACGTCAAAAGCACATAATGGTTATCTATCACATTGGTAATAGAAGTGATCTAATAGAGCGCTTCGATATCTTCATTTCGAATGACAGCTGTCAAACTTAAAACGTCAATATCTCGGAAACAGTTGACCCTAGACGACTAGTTTCTTTGCAGAAGTGATAGAGCGCTTCGATATCTTCATTTCGGATGACAGCTGTCAAACCTAAAACGTCAATATCTCGGAAACTGTTTACCATAAACGACTAGTTTCTTTGCAGAATTTTTAAGATCTTCATTTTGGATGACAGCTGTCAAACTTAAAACACCAATATCTCGGGAGATCTGGGGCACTGGGGCCCTCATTAGGTACAGGTGTGCGAGTCGGTGAAACATCATTCAAGACACACAAATTAAGAGAATCTATTATATCCATAAACTTTGGTCCATAACAATCAGTTTCAGAACTACCCCAAGACAAATGTCTACAGTTAAAATCTCCTATAATTAAAGGTTTAGGAAGGAGTTCTAACACAGAATTAACTTCCTGTAAAATACTAACACTAGGGTGTGGAATATACACAGACGCTCTATATATATTTAATACAAAGACAGCTATAATATAAAAATTACCAGAATGGGGAGGGAAATTAAAAACTTTAAAAGGAATACCATTTTTAATGAGTAGACATGCACCACCATACCTTCTTCCATCGGCACGGTCATCTCTTAGGCATGAATACCCATTAATTTTAAAAACTAAACCTGGCCGAAGCCAGGTTTCAGATAACGCTAAGATAAGAGGTTTATAACTATTTATATTATCAACAAATTCATATTTTTTGGAACTGGCACTATGGCAGTTCCACTGTATTATAGCCTCTAAATTGGCCATTTGTAAAGACTGATAGGAAAGATTCAAGCATAATATGCTTGAATCTTTCCTAATATGCCCATATTATGGGCATCGTGGTACGGTATTAAATTGGAAATTGTCAAAAATCGTGAGTTGAATAATAATATTTGAAGTAGAGGTTTCACTATTAACAGCAACAGAATTGTCCTGATAGGAGTCAGGTAATACCGCAGAGCTATTTTTAGGCTCAGGCATATCATAATTTCTAGTGAGCTCTCTATGATCATAACCTTTTGACATTCTAGGTGGGGACCGAGGTTTCATAAAAACAGTTTTATTATAAAATATGAATTAATGGGCCTATTGTTTGAAGGAGCATTATTTCCAGATATTGTAGGCAACGATGAAGGCAAAGGGGGAGTAGACGCAACTACACTTGAATATAATTATTGACAGGTGGATGAAGTTTGGAAGATTCAGCATATGACAAGCAATTTTCAGCCATAGTTCTTTTAATTTGTTTTTGACGAGTGTGTTCTGGACATAACTCTTTGTTTGTGGCAAAATGGAAACCTGAACAAAGGCAGCAAGATGGTTGTTCATCTTGTGTGCAAGATTCCCCAGTGTGTTCATGACCACACTTAAAGCACCTTGCTTTAGATCGACTTTGTAACTTGGTGTGTCCAAATCGACAACAATTAAAACATTGTGTTGGATATGTGTCCATACACTACACTTATGGCATTGTAACAGATAAATACACGTTTTGGAAGTAGGTACTTGCCCATCAAAGGTTTTTACTACTGTTTGGGACGGTTTCCATACTGGACTACCATCTACCATTATTTTAAAGTTTAGTCGTCTCACTTTCAAAACTTTACCACAACCAATTGGAACATTAATGTTTTTTGTGAATTCGTCATCGGACCAATCAGTAGGCACCCCTCTGATTAAACCCATGCGAGTAATACTGAAGGTAGGGATAAATGCTTTAAGATCATTTAAAGCCAAACTATGATGATTTAAAAAGTTGTTTGCATCGCAATAGTTTGAAAATGACATGGCTATTCTATTTCGTCCAATTCTTTTGACACTGCCTTGTATGACACTGGGAAAATTATATTTTTGTAAAAATCTACCAAACATTACTGGGTGAAAAACGGTGCTATCATTTTGTGAACTTACGAATCTATGTACATGAACTACAAATGGAAGACAATCAGTTGACTCGAATAAAGTTCTGGACAATGTGGCCGGACGGGGGGCAGTCCCATTAGAAACTTCCTGAACGTTTGATGGTGGGGCAGAATTTTCAGTGATGTTATTTTCTGCACTAAGATTTGGGGGTTGGGAGCCCTCACATGAATTGTTTCTGTGGCATTTTGTAAACAATTACAATTTGTGTGCTGACCCACTTTATTAGTAGTAGAATTATTTTTCTTACGCTTGTTGCAATCCTTGCACCTTTCTGATGATTTACTACGCTTACGGCCAGACCCCGAAGGCGAAGTCAGCGACGACCGTGTTGCAGTTTCCATTTTCGATTCATCATCTACTACATCTACAAACAAGCCCGGTTGAGGGCCTTGGCCCCCTCCGGGATCGTCTGCATCATCCATAAGTAAAGAAAAACTATTATACACGCTTACCCCAGTTACTGGACACTAAACTATATTTACACAAATAAGAAATAAAATTTACAGATAAATCCCACACTCCTGAACTAGTTTAAATCTATTTTGAATTTTTTTTATTTAGATAACACAACCGGCTTTGACGATGTTTCCCGCGCTTTTTTCCTAAAGCACAGACATATGTATAAAAATAGTTTTTATTTATTTCATATCTTCTTCTTCTTCATTAAAATGGCTTTTTCCATTCGGACATTTGCCAGTGTCAAGTATTATCAATATTTGCAGGTTATTTGCATCGAACGAAACAGTCAAGTCGTCATAGTTAAAGTCAAGTCGAGGGAATAATTGTAAAAAGGGGGCCATTTTTTTACAATGTTTGTTCACGGAGCTTTGGAGAGAACACTAAGCTGAAGTCCATGTTTTGCACCGATTTTCACTTTTATTTTCACGTACACCTTCACGAAACTAAATTGATTAATATGCCCCCGAAATTAAACAATTTACACGCATTTGAACTAAGTTTCACAAAAAAGAAAATTTAGCAACACATCTCCTCAACGCATTCCCGCCAAAACTCCTTATGTCATATCGGTTGTGAACCGATTATGGCCATTAGGAAATTAGCCAGTGTCAAGTATTATTAATAAATATTTGCACGTAAAATAGTTTAAAAAAAGTCATCATCATCATCATAGTGTGCCCGAGTCGTCGCTCTGAGTTTCGGCACTTATATACCCTCAAAAAAGTAAACAAATCAAAATTGTAGCCCTAAGTAGAGAAAAGAAACATTTTTTTTGTTGCCATCAAGTTGGCATAACTAAACTGCCATACTGATTACGAATTCAAAACACCAAATTACAAAACAACATCACGTTTTTCTCTCTCAATAGGTAGGTATGTAGGTAGTTAACTCTAAACTTCTAATCGATTATTTAATAAACAGTTTACGAAAACTTACCTGCTTTTCCTGCCTTTTCGTATCGACTGCTAAGGGGACCGGTAGTGCGATGCTTCCCAAGCAATATCTAGTTAGAACTGTTTTAAGTTTAATTCTAATATCTTATGTTAGTGCGGGAAAGAATTCTGACGAGTCTAACAAACCGGATATTGCAAGACTTGGGAAGACAAGGAGAGCGAAAATGGGTAAGATATCTGTTGTAACTGTGTATGTGTGTTTGTTACTCAATTACGCAAAAACTACTGAACCAATTGCTATGAAACTTGGAATATAGATAGCTGGAGACCTGAAATAACACATAGGCTTTTTGTCCCGATATTCCCGCGGGAACGGGACTTACGCGGGTTAAACCACGGGGCGCAGCTAGTTATAATAGTTGAAACGTCAAGGTAAGAGAATTAAAGGGCTTTTGTCCTGAGTCCTGACTGACTGATTTATAAATTCTGTGACCAACACACAGCGCCATCTAGCCCCATGGTAAGCTGCTAAGCTTGTGTTACGGTGACTAGACAACGGATATACGACATACTTTTTTTTGTAAATACAAAATTATACATAGAAAGACACCCAGACCGGATACAAATATTTATTTACAAGCTTCACCCCGCGGTTTCACCCGCGGAAGTGAAAAACGCAGTAAAAAAGCGTGAAAACAGAAGTCACAGGTGCTTTGCACGTTTGCGGTTGCACTTTTTCGTTCATTACTCGGGTTCTACTAATTGGATTTCGATGCAAAGTATACCACGGCCTTCCTCGAAAATAGAATAATCCAATATGGAAAATCAATCAGATTAGTAGTTTTTAATTGTATAATGAACGCGATGGAAACCACGGGACACAGCTTGTATAATTAAGCCTATAATTTGGTGATCTTAGACAGTAATGTTGATACTAGAAAAAAATTAAAGGAAAAATTCATCTTCAAAACTTCACTACCGGCGATTTGAACTCGCGTCCCTGGATCAGTACCCCAGTGCCTTAACCGCTCGGCCACGCAACTTACCATCTAGGACAGCGAATTTAAGAATTTGAATGTTTATCCCTGTATTACTACTATATTTCGATTAAGGTTCGATTAATGTTGATTCCAGACCTGTGTTAATTTTAGACTTTTTAAATTTTTCTACTTCAGCTCAAAAAACAGCGACCGGAGGCTTGAACAATGTGATAACACAGATACAGAACTTGCCAACTATGGACCTCGGAAGAAGATTCAGGACGCCTTGCAAAACTGGAAACAGATGTGGAAAGGTGATCCAAATTCAAACAAACTTCGCGGTATCCTACCTTATTCTCAATCCTGTGGAAAAATCGTGATAAAAGTGGCTATATGCATACCAAGTTTTATTGACCGAACGAGCGAAGCGAGTGAGGTCCAGTGTAGACGGGCCTGGCGCTTGTATCTTTGTAACTTTGTATCTTTGTATGTTTGTTCGACGATAACTTGAGTATCTTAGCTCCGATCTTCATGAATTTTGGTATGCGCGTAGTTTAGGTCAATAGAATTTATGAGTTCGAAGATGAGCCGGATCGGTAGGGGGGTTAGGGAGATAGGGGGTCGTGAGGTCTCAGTTCGGGGCGAACTCCTAGTACATTTAGAGTTAATGTCTTTTTACACGACTGCCCAAGGAAGTGTCATGTTTTTGATCAAAAAGGTTTCCATATAAAAATCAACGCGCTGTACGAACCCGTATTAAATATCTAAGAAGTCGATAACTGAGTTTTAAGGACACTTTACAGTAAGTACCTACTTTTATTTTTAAGTGCTTTTAAGCCTGTAGTGGACGTTTATAGGCGCTAACACGCCTAAGTTGTAGTAGATGGTAAAGATATAGAAGCAATAAATTCGGCGTATGAGTCACCGGCGGCGTCGGTGGACTAATTGGTATGTCGCTACCCCCGGATTGGGTTGAGATGCGTTGTTGGTTCGAATCCCACTCGACGACGTGGATATATCTTTGCTCTAAAAACAGTTCTACTTTACAGTATATTATTATATACCTACAACGTGATTACCACTAAGCAGCAATGTACATACCTACTCAATAGCAAAGATAATTTAATCACTAAGCTAAATAGTCCCTACGATACTATCAAGAACTGGATATTACTAATGTTTTAAACGCGAAAGTTTGTATGTATATATACATTGTTACTCTTTCACGCAAAAACTACTGAACCGATTGCGATGACACTTGAAATATAGGTAGTTGGGGACCTGGAATAACACATAGGCTACTTTTTATCCTGTTATTGCCGTGGGAACGGGACTTACGTGGGTGAAGCCGCGGGCCGCAGCTAGTAGATAATACGGGTGCAGGGCTCGTGGCAAAGCCGCTGTCATGATGAAAAAATTTTGTGCATGACGCGAAATACACCTACTATAGGTAGGTACCTAATACGTTTTTTATTTCGGACTCTGATCTGACGTTTTGGTTACTTCTATTTCTATTTCTTATCGGTTGTGAACCGATTATGGCCATTAGGAAATTAGCCAGTGTCATGTATTTTAATATATTATGCAAGTTATTTGCATCGAAACAGTCAAGTCGTCATAGTTAAAGTCAAGTCTAGGGAATCATTTGTAAACACGGCGGCCATTTACAAACAATCTTCACGGAGCCTTGGAGACAACACTAAGTCAATGTTTTGCACTGATTTTCACTTTCATTCCACTTGTACACCTTCACGAAACTAAATTGATTAATATGCCCCCGAAATTAAACAATTTGCACGCATATGAACTAGGTTTCACAAAAATGAAAATTTAGCACCACATCTCCTCAACGAGTTCCCGCCAAGACTCCCATTTTGGTTACTTTTATTTTTATTTATTTCTTATCGGTTGTGAACCGATTATGGCCATTAGGAAATTAGCCAGTGTCATGTATTTTAATATATTATGCAAGTTATTTGCATCGAAACAGTCAAGTCGTCATAGTTAAAGTCAAATCTAGGGAATCATTTGTAAACACGGCGGCCATTTACAAACAATCTTCACGGAGCCTTGTAGACAACACTAAGTCAATGTTTTGCACCGATTTTCACTTTCATTCCACTTGTACACCTTCACGAAACTAAATTGATTAATATGCCCCCGAAATTAAACAATTTGCACGCATATGAACTAGGTTTCACAAAAATGAAAATTTAGCACCACATCTTCTCAACGAGTTCCCGCCAAGACTCCTTGGTTACTTTTTATTTTTTATTTCTTATCGGTTGTGAACCGATTATGGCCATTAGGAAATTAGCCAGTGTCATGTATTTTAATATATTATGCAAATTATTTGCATCGAACCAGTCAAGTCGTCATAGTTAAAGTCAAGTCTAGGGAATCATTTGTAAACACGGCGGCCATTTACAAACAATCTTCACGGAGCCTTGGAGACAACACTAAGTCAATGTTTTGCACCGATTTTCACTTTCATTCCACTTGTACACCTTCACGAAACTAAATTGATTAATATGCCCCCAAAATAAACAATTCATACGCATTTGAACTAAGTTTCACAAAAATGAAAATTTAGCAACACATCTCAACGCATTCCCGCCAAAACCCCTACCTATCCAAATCGTCTTCATCTTCTTCTTTAAAATGGCTTTTTCCATTCGGACATTTGCCAGTGTCAAGTATTATCAATATTTGCAGGTTATTTGCATCGAACGAAACAGTCAAGTCGTCATAGTTAAAGTCAAGTCGAGGGAATCATTGTAAAAAGGGGGCCATTTTTTACAATGTTTGTTCACGGAGCTTTGGAGAGAACACTAAGCTAAAGTCCATGTTTTGCACCGATTTTCACTTTTATTTTCACTTGTACACCTTCACGAATCTAAATTGATTAATATGCCCCCAAAATAAACAATTCATACGCATTTGAACTAAGTTTCACAAAAATGAAAATTTAGCAACACATCTCAACGCATTCCCGCCAAAACCCCTACCTATCCAAATCGTCTTCATCTTCTTCTTTAAAATAGCTTTTCCTTTCGGACATTTGCCAGTGTCAAGTATTATAAATATTTGCAAGTTATTTGCATCGAACGAAACAGTCAAGTCGTCATAGTTAAAGTCAAGTCGAGGGAATCATTGTAAAAAGGGGGCCATTTTTTACAATGTTTGTTCACGGAGCTTTGGAGAAAACACTAAGCTAAAGTACATGTTTTGCACCGGTTTTCACTTTTATTTACACTTGTACACCTTCACGAAACTAAATTGATTAATATGCCCCCGAAATTAAATATTTTACACGCATTTGAACTAAGTTTCACAAAAATGAAAATTTAGCAACACATCTCCTTAACGCATTCCCGCCAAAACTCCAAAAGTCACCATATAAAAATTAAAAAAAAAAAAACGTATCCACAGGTAATCAAACGCCTAATGGTGCCTAAGCTGGCGCAACTAGAGAACACAATAATGGGCATCATGAAGGACATAGCTAAAATGCCGCCCGGTTCGAGACTGCCTGACAAGTATACCAAGACTGAGCCCATCAAGCTGCTTTTCGACCAGAATTATAAGTAAGACCATAGAACTTTATTTAATTTTTGTTGGAAGTCCTTTTTAAGGCACTATAATGTAACTGTTTTAAGCTATCTAACTTAAACTGGCCGCCTTAAATACCCATTGATTGTATTTAAATATGTAAAAAATTAACTCAAATTAATATCATTCATAATAAATCCATTAAGAAATTCTTCCCTAAGTTCTCTAATTTAAAATTATAATTGCCCAAACAGTCTAACATGATGACTTCTTTGACTTAACAATTTGACCTGAGGACTTCTTTCACAAAACTCCAACATGACCAAACGGTTGACCCTATAATTAATCTCACATGACCTAACCACGTTCGACACCGAATGTTTTCGTTTAACTAATAAAACTATTGTACTACAGGGAGGACGTCTGCATGGACAAACTGGAGTCGTGCTTAAAAGAGGACAAACGTCGCAAGCGCATCTTAAAGAAGTTGTTCTTTAAAAAGTACAACTCGCTTCGTCAAGAACTGATTGGGTATGGGGGGAGGAGGCTTTGGGGAGGGGAAGGAAACTTGTTTTATTAAAAATAATAATAACTAGATACTAATTATGTTTTTTTGATTATTATAATAAGAAATAAATATGTGATTTAGTAAATAACTATGATGTTTTCATTTTTAAGTAAAAAATACATAAATACCAATCTAATAATAGTCATCAAAAAAAAATGCTTTACCTAATGTAAAAGATAGGTAGGTATATACATTTTCTTGTTCATCCAAAAGTTGCCTGGAAGAGATCGCTTTAAACGATAAGGTCACCTATTATGCCACCTGGAATTACTAGATCAGATACCTATGATTTCATATGCCCAGGAATATGATAATGATACCGAATAGATGACTTCGTATGCCGAACTGGTCAATATAGAGCAACATAAACTTATTATTGTCATGGCGCAACTTCAAACACATTCACAAACTGCTGTGGTATCATCTAATTAGCATCCACCGCTACTAGTTGCTATTTACCGTCAAAATAGTAGTTTATGCACCAAGGTACTAAAACCCTGTCTTATACAAGATGTAACGGGCAAGCCCTTTTAATCCGAAAAGGGGTTATTCTAGACGTCTAGGCGAACAACTTTTGTTCTACGACTTTTAAAAATTCGAACTTTTTTTTTGAAATTTTTGAGATAATGTTTCACTGAAAAAACAGCTGCTTTTGAAAAAAAAGATAATTGAAGTTTTGATTGTACACCGTCAAACTAAATAAAAGGACAAAATAAGGTCAATGACCTCGAACTCTCAGAAACAGCTGATTTTCAAGTAAACTTTACACTTAAAATTCTCGTAAAGTACTTCGAATTTCCAAAAGTCGTAGAACAAAAGTTGTTCGCCTAGACGTCTAAAACAACCCCCTTTCGGATTAAAAGGGCTTACCCGTTACACCTTGTATAGCGGGCGTCATATTGAATCCAAATCGTACGAAGGACTCTAGAGAGTTAACTCCCGAGCGGAGCGAGGGTGTTAAAAACTTAACCTAAAAAACTTAAAGTTATGTACCTAGAGTCCTGAGTGAAGCGTGGGATTCAAGCGCCCAAGATAAAGACAGGCTTTATTACCAAGGTGAATACTTTACTTTACACATCTACTGCGAGACAACAAAAAGTTACAAAACTAAGCATTTAAGTAACAACAAACCAATATATTAATGCAACGTGTATAAATTTTACAATGTTATCTTAAAATGACGAAACCAAATATCGGCCCCAGCCGATGAAAAAAAAGTTGAGGCTTTATATTAATTAAAACTTTTTGCCTTACCCTTCCGTCGAAATAAAAATTGACGAAAAATGGCCCAGTTTTTAGTTTTCTATGTGTTATGTCTAGGTGGCCAGTTCGAAATGGCCGTATACTACCAGAACCTTAGTTCCAAATTCAAATTACTTTATGCCCTAGGGTTATAATGAACACTTTATGCACCTAGGGAATAAAGACTCGCTTTACGTTGACCTTTTTGGTCAAATAAAGTAACTTTGTAGAGCAGCAGGTGTGTAAAACATATTTCGTATTCTACATTTCTGCTTTGAAGTAATCACCGGTAACAACCACGTTACGTCAAAGCAGCAATGTGCTGCAAGTTAGCCACTGGTAGCGGTGGATGCTAATTAGATGATACCACAGCTTATACAATACACAACTACACATCAACACAAATCCTCCCGTGATTGGCTGTTCCTGGAACCCAACTCTTAAGAGGCTGGTGTGAAATTTTTCTTCAAACTTCGTAGCCAGTCATTTTGAAATGGAAACTTCTTCGTTAATAAAGATGAACAGCCAAACTTCTTTCACATATATGAAAATCCTATTAAACTATTGTAGTTTTGCCACAGCTTACCAAATCGGCATGGTTCTGCGAACAGTAGACCTCGCGAGCATTTTATTGGAAGGACCTATAAAACAATACTTACTTAGGTTAAGGAAATTTCGATTCCACAGTCTACATTTTTATAGCAGAATAAAAACAACTACAGAACTTACGTACGCTGTTGTAGATTGTAAACAGGCGAATAGGTAAAATGTAAAAACTTCATAGGCAGCATGGACCAAACAGCAGGCTTTGTAAGGAAATTAAAAAAGCATCTATGGAGCACAATATACCCTGGCCCCTCAGATTTCGTCCCTCTTGCTGAACACCTGCCTCCAGGTTTTGGTCTACAGTAGCCTATCTGGCGTCCCTATAATATGCTCATATGTCCTGAATATATTATACTTGCAAAGTTTCGTCAAAAACGATTCAACAATACGTCTTGTAAAGAAAAAGTAACAAACCTTGGCATACTGACTAATGAGCCCACAATGGCCCAATAATTATGAAGTTAAAGTGTGGAAAATGCCCAGAAACTAATGCATACCTACTGCCAGACGAAAGCAACTTTTGTCACAATTGAAACAGAGACGCTTTACTCACTCGGTCAATTATAATTTTATGAATTACTTACTAGCTGCGCCCCGCGGTTTCACCCGCGTAAATCCCGTTCCCGCGGGGGTTTTTCGGGATAAAAAGTAGCCTATGTGTTATTCCCTTTATCCAGCTACCTATATTTCAAGTTTTCACAGATAATGTATTTCTGTTGCCACTATAACAACAAAATACTAAATATACTAAATACAAAATTAAATAAATATTTAGGTAAGGGGGCTTTACAACAAACGTGTTTTTTCAAACATAAACGCAACGCTATTACGATGTATTTTTACTACTTACGCCATCTAGGGATACATTAGCGTAAGTTGCGTTCAGAGATTTCGCTTGGTCTAGTTTTTATTTTAGGGTTCCGTACTAGA
The DNA here is from genome assembly GCA_949358125.1 of Idaea dimidiata. NCBI lineage: Eukaryota > Metazoa > Arthropoda > Insecta > Lepidoptera > Geometridae > Idaea > Idaea dimidiata. Next base: position 2,349,388 of record OX442340.1, read on the forward strand.
TTGTTATCTTGCACGTTTTAGTACCTTTTAAGTATTATTATGGCAAAGGATATACCTAGGTGGGTACTTCATTTGCTAACTGTACCTACAAGTAATTTATTGCTGCACTAGAACTCTTTACTACGAGCTTACAGTCCATTTTACAACAAACAATTCTTTATCGATCTTTACAATTCAAACTTAGGTAATTACCTTAAAACAATTGGTTAAACAATAACCCAGTTTTGTTAAACTTCTCGTAATTTGTAAACTTTAGATAACAACGGATGTTGTTAACTGTTAATTCAAAAAGAGGTTTACCTTAATTTTTAAAACCATACTCATTCAAAGTTCATCTAACTTAAGTATGACTTAAAAGTCCAAGTAACAGTTAACTGTTACATCTAAAAAGAGCTCGCGTTCGGAAAATCGTAGATAATTTTCTACCAAGGGAGTTTAAGACTGATTTGTAAAGTTCTACGAATATGAAAATGCCGGAAACCAAAGTTAAAATTCATATTGTTTTTATTATAATTTCTACAGTTTTGTTAGAGATTTTTGCTGTTGATGACAGTAAGTATTACCTATTTGAAATTAAAGTTTTAGAGTTTTTCTCCAGTGCGTAAATACTAAGATGCAAGATTAACTATTTATAGAATTAAAAAACAGGGTAGAGTTTGATATAGTTTCAACTCTTGCCCTCTACTCTTAGGGGAAAATTCGAGTTTCGGTTAGGCTTTTTGCTGCAAATATGATAATTGGCCTATTCATCTAATTTTATGATGATTTATACAGCGCAAGCAACTTTTAATCCATGCTATTTTATAGCGCTGATTCCCCGGGACGTTGTTAAAGTTAAAAGATAAAGTTTTTACTGTTTATTTTCGCAATTAGCTCTACAACATAATATTTGACTTTAAGCTGTGGGTTTCCTCACGCTGATTTCCTTCACCGTAAGAGCGATGTTAATAACGCACATAATTAATTTCTTATCTGCAACGCGAAAACAGAAGAAATATATATTATAAAATAATCTTTCTTGGTCATGTGCAAGGTTTTATTTAAATTGTCGTTCATTTTAGGGTTCTATAACACAAAAGGTAAATAAAGGAACCTTTATAATAGTATCATTTAAAATCATGGTTTTCGGTCAACATGATAAAAAAATATGTGGTACACTAGGGTAATTCTGACAGTAGGGGAATTCCGAATTTATACAAAACCAAATTAATATCACTGTTATTAAAAGTGCTATAATTTGATTCAAGTATATTTATCTAGTTTTAATATTTTTGTTCATATACATTACAATTGTACACAGTAATATTAAATAATAGTAGTTTATGCACCGAGGTACTAAAGCTCTGTCTTATACAAGGTGTAACGGGTAAGCCCTTTTAATCTGAAAAGGGGTTGTTCTAGACGTCTAGGCGAACAACTTTTGTTCTACGACTTTTGGAAATTCGAAGTACTTTTCGAAAAATTTTGGGTGGAAAGTTTACTTGAAGATCAGCTGTTTCTTAGAGTTCGAGGTCATTGACCTTATGTTGTCATTTCATTTAGTTTGGTATACTACAATCAAACCTTCAATTAAGTTTATTTTCAAAAGCAGCTGTTTCTTCAGTAAAACATAATCTCAAAATTCTCAAAAAAAAGTTTGAATTTTTAAAAGTCTTAGAACAAAAGTTGTTTGCCTAGACGTCTAGAACAACCGCCTTTCGGCTTAAAAGGGTTTGCCCGTTACATCTTGTATAGCGGGCGTCATATTGAATCCAAAGCGTACGAAGGACTCTAGAGTCTAGAGAGCTAACTCCCGAGCGTAGCGAGGGCGTAACTTTGTAGAGCAGTAGGTGTGTAAAGATATATTTATGGATAAGTCTATTCCATATTTACCTAATTTTCAGAAGTACCTTAGTGCACCTTGGGCCAATTTATCTCATGTGTTTTCCTTTCCAGCGATTCTATTTTCTGTAACGCGACCTCCGAGATACTTCGGCATCTTGCAGGATCATCGAGGTCAACCGCTTTCAGTTGAGATCTCAGAAGAGTATATGGACCAAGACTATATTGCTACTAACAGGTACATGAAATCTTTTATGTTTCTTTTCCTAACTGGAATGATAAATGTTTTTATTTTTGAAGAAATGTATGAAGTTAATAATACTAATTTAGCTTGGTGAGTACCTATAACCACCTCTAATTAAGATCCTATAATACCCATCTACACATCGAGTTAAAAATAAATTAGTTAAGGAATATTTAAAATATCTGTTTAATTTATAAAAAAACTGAATTAAATTAGGTTATAATAATTTCGTTGCTAGTAAAGTATAAGAAAATCTAACACACTGCCTACCTGCAGTGTTATATTATAAGTTTTAAATATTCAAAATGAAGTTTACTTTTGTGCTGTAATAACTTAGACATATTGGATGTTCCACTAACAAATAATATTTATTTTTTCAGAAAACGTCATAAAATAAATTGGAACAAGTAAGTGCCATTTAAGTATTTAAGTGTTTCTCTGTAACAAAAATGAAGGATAGATTTAAATATTAGTTATTGAAAACAAATTCGTCAAGCAATTGTTTTTCACAAGCCCTCAATAATTCCGATCCCGGCACGATTCAAACCTATACGACTACGCATTTGTAGAAGTGGCTACGAGCTTACATTTCTATTTACATACACACCTCGTGGAGTAGCGATTATTACGCTGGAACGGAATACCAGTAGGAACTAGGAACCTACAGTCGCGAATTCGAACCCAGTCGAGATTGGATTTCTTTAAGACACAGTTTTCAAAAACAATATTTCCTAAGTTAAAACTTTAAAAAAATATACCTACTACCTTATATACCTTATATACTTATGTACGAGCTATGCATCGTACACTGACCTCATTCACCTCGTTTTAAGTGTTAAGTCATCATATTTGCACCTCTGCACAAGTTTAGTTAATAATTTTAGTTCGTAATTCACCGCCGTGTCGCGTACTCATTATATTAGCACTAAATATTAGCACTTAGCATTTAATCCATAATTATTTTCAAAAAATCATTTTTATCACTATTTACTATTTTCACTTAAATCATAAACCAGCCTAGGGATCGTACAACTTGCGTGGCCGAGCGTTATAGGCACTGGAATATTGATCCAGGGACGCGAGTTCAAATCTCGCCGCAAGTGAATTTTTGAAGATGAATTTTTCCTTTAAAAATATTTCTAGTAAAAATATACCTAGTTTAGGTACCTATTATATCATTCTTTTTTTTTCGTGTAGTGCAGAGGATCGCATAGTGTTAGTAGAGTTCAGCACCCTATTATCTATCCAGTGGATGTCTGACAACAGTAGAAATTGATAGCCACTATAACAATAATAAATAATAAATATTGCACAACATAACAAAGCGCAATCTAGTCCCAAACTAAGCACTAGGCTTGTACTATGGGTACTAGACAACGGATATACTACATATTATACTTTTTTTTGTAAATACATACATATTATACATAGATAGACACCCAGACCAGATACAAATATTTATAAATAAATAAATAAATATTTGCACCTGACAGGAATCGAACCCGCAACCTTCTGCATTGCAGTCAGGCGTACGCCCGCCGCGCCACAGAGGCCGTCTAAATGCAGAACAGTGCTGCTTTGACGTAACGTGGTTATTACAGGTGAAAACCTCAAGTGCCTGACATTTTCCACTGTTATCAGACGCAAACAGATAGATAATAAGGGTACTGGTCACCCTAACACTTCTAACTTGACCTAACGACTGGTATTATCAGTGATAAACTTAACGTGCCTTCGAAGCACGAAAAGTTTACCATTTATTTTGTATCTATCACAGAATATAAAGATATACGTGTACAATTTCAGCAACCCGTTGGACATCGATGATTTTGACGACGACGACACGGAAGAAGTCTTCGATGAGAAGGATAAAGACGTGAAAATACCAAACAAATTCAACTTACAGTTAGCAGCCGGGCCAGTATAGCTTCGTACCTACGTAATAAATACTCAGAAACATTTACGAGAATAAATGAAATCTTAGTAGGTAATATAATAATCATAATGTACGAAATTCAACAAAGAAAAAAACGGTTCAGTTTAATGCTAATTTCGCGATTTTTGAACGCATTCTTGATAATAACATAGTGTAGATATAGAATTTAATGGTGAAAACCAGACCAAGTTGTGAATTATGTCGTACTAAGTGGTTATGTTTAACAGGGGTCACAATAAACAGATTCCACTGTACTTTATAAATATTGTGCTTTAAGTTAGTTATAGAATTGTCGTCTAAATAAATGAAACTTATGTAGAAAACAGAATAAATAGTCTTATTCCAAACCACCAGCGCCCCGCAGTGACATTCGCGTAAGTCCCGTTCCCGCGAAAATATCGGAATTAAAAGAACGTGTTATTCCAGGTATCTACATTTCAAGTTTCACCACAATCGATTCAGTAGTTCCTGCCTGATCGAGTAACCAACATACATACATATACTTACAAACTTTCAGCTTTATAATTTTAGTAGGATAGGTTCAAAATCACAGATGAAAAAAAACACCATACAGTTTGAAATAAATACTTATTAAACTAAAACAACTTTATTATTATTTAACAATATAAAATGTAAAAATTATAAAATCAAAAAAATAAAATTATAAATTATAGAATCATTTGAAATCGTCGTACATATTCCCGATACGTTTTTCAAGTGACGTCGGGGGTCTCTCATTCGGCTCGAACAGAGGCATCCGTGCCATCTCCAGAGATTCCTCTGAGTACTCTGAAATAAATAAAACAAATATATAAATATTGCAGGACGTAGAGAGTCGGAAAGATATACCAACAGACGGTCATGACTCTGTGGTCATGACGAAACTATAAGGGTCAAATCAAATCAAATTAATCAAATCAAAACGCCTAAAGAATAATCAAAAGCAAACAACTGAGCGCCTTCGCATTTTTACGAGCAAAACCAAAACCTGTTGTAATGTATGCAGAAACTTTAAGGGCCCTGTGCACTGGGAACTACTAGGCAGCCTGGCTGCGGCGTCCAGAATATTTGCGCAGCCAGTTATAGCAATTTCTCTGTATCGAGCAGTTATTTTTTGAAAAATTCGGAACCCTATAGGTATGGCTGATTGATTGATTAATACTTTATTACAACACACCACTATTAAATAATTACAATAAAAAAGAAATATAAACAACTTAAAATTAGGTGGTACAATGGGCGGCCTTTTCGCTCAAAGCGATCTCTTCCAGGCAACCTTTGGCTGCTACAACTAGTGCGCGGAGACTGGCGGCAGCCACATACATAAATTTGCCTATACACAAGATCTTTAAAGAAATGCTTCCTAAAAATTCGCACCCAACAGAAATTTATAAATAAAAAGAAAAGATCTAAGAATATTAGATCTTATTTATTTTACACACGATAGATGAGCGTTTGACCTCTATATCATCTGAAGATATATACCTTAGTGATGATGATATGGTCACGTTGTAGAAGAACAGACAGCAATAGAACAAGATCCGACTCGTCTTCCTTAGTTCATAGTTACCATCAGAAATTTGAGTAATTTACCTGAAGACTCTATGGAATATTGCTCCTCCAGGTGGTCTTGGTATATCTTCTCACACTCCGGGGGGTGGTCGCCTTTTATTGTGGTGGGATGGTACCCCATGGCTTCGATAGGACCCACGGTTAAGTATGGTATTGGGGGCGTTACTTCAAAGTGCCGATCTGTAGGAGGGATAAATTATAGTATTATTTAAACTAGGAGTTCGCCCCGAACTGAGACATCACGACCCCCTATCTCCCCAACTCCCCTACCGATCCTGCTCATCTTCGAACTCATAAATTCTATTTCTGAAGATCGGAGCTACGAAACTCAAGTTATCGTCGAACAAACATACAAAGATACAAGCGCCAGGCGTCTACACTGGACCTTACTCGCTTCGCTCGTTCGGTCAATTATCACAAAAAATATTACACGTTTATTACAGCCTCATTTAATAACCTATTTATTTTACTGCTTGTTGTTATTCCGGTTATAGAAATACAACTGTTACGATTGTCTAGGTATCACAATTTGTTCATGAGATACTGGCTAATGGGAGGCAGTCGAGTAATTGTAAAAGTGGCTCGTTTACCTTTAGTATATTAGTACAGGGGATCCTTAAAAATGTAAATGGTGGAAACTACCATACAAAAGAAACTCTCCATATCTTTTGACTACCAAGTTTTGTTTTTTTTTTCCTGTAATGAGTTTAGAATTTCCTACCGAACAATATTATGTTATAATCTTTTTTCTGTAACATAAATGTCTGGTAAATTGCCGTTGTTCTTTAGTATGCGGCCGTATGGCGGCCGTTAGTTATTTAAAAAATTTTACACAAAATTCAGGTGTTCCGACGATTGCCATTTAAGCCCAAAGGAGGTTGTTCCAAACGCTAGACGTCTAGGCAAACAACTTTTGTTTAACGACTTTTGGTAATTCGAACCTTTGAGGTTATGTAAAAGCAGCTGTTTGAAGAATGTTTAGATTGTAGTAATTGAACTCAAATAAAAGCCCAACTTAAGGTCAAGAACCTATTACTCTAAAAAACAGCTTATTAACATGTAAACTTAAAACTTAAAATTTTCGAAAAAGTTGTAGATCAACAGTTGTTCGCATAGACGTCTAGAACAACCCTTTTTCGGCTTAAATGCTCATCCTCGTTACACCTTGTGTTGTAAAACTTCAACGTACGATCGATGTGGTCTGGTATAATCACAGTCCTCACAGTCTTTGGAACTTGATCATCATAGTACTCCCCGAAGATATCTACTCTTCCACCTTCATACACCACTCGACTTTCTTCCCTCTTCGTGCAGTCCTCCGGGTCTATATCCAGATGCCGTCGACCGTCTGGGGCGGGATGGGGGAGCCCCGGGTGGGGAACGTGAGGGGGAGGGATCTCTGTTAGAGCCACGAATTTGTGCGCTACATGGCTGCCAACTGGTTTTATTAAGCTGGAAGATAAATATATAGATATAGCTTAGATAACATATACTTCGTTTGTAAAGTGATTTGACTCATCATAAAAATGACCAAGTTGAGTTGAAAATGAATTCTATTTTTCAATAAGTCTATTATTTATTATTTCTAGTAGGGGACGCCAGCGCAAGCACCAGACGGGTGATTTGTCCTCTCATGTTGGGACCATTCCACCCAGTTCCCCAACGCAGTCACCCTAGCTGGTACATCTTTTTGCAGTAGGTAATCTTTTTTCAGGCTTTGAATTAGTCTTAAATCTGAATGAAGCTGTGACTGTTAAAGGAAATAACTGCATAGTTTTGGATTTTACATTTGCTTTTATTACATGACTGCCCAAGGATGTGTTATGTTTACAACGTTTTCAAATACTGATCAGTAATGCCTAACAATATATTAAGGTTTCTTTTTGAACTTACTCGATTTCTGTCCATTAAAACTACGGGAAACGTGTAATTTAAAAGTGTATAATTATCAATAACGCCATATAGACCCTCTTTATAACCTATGGTAGCTTATTATTGTGAAAAACTTTAAAAAACTCGCCCAAGAACTTGCTTAGACTTCAACCAAAGCCAGATTCCATTCCACACAACATTTAAACTGACTTACTTATTCAAAAGAGGTCCTTTACCCTCTATTTCAGCGAGCACAAGGTTGCAAATCTGCAACACAACAGTACCGACGAACACAGTCTTCATTTCTGTACTCAATGGAACCACATCATTTTTACTTATCACTAAAACGTGATCTGAACGAGGTCTTTTAAGCGTTGCTTCAGCATTTGTTCGACTTATCTTGATAATGTAACAATAAGAGAAACCTGCATTGTTATGTGTACAATGAAACAGGTGGGCTGCTTGCGTTTTGTTTTTGTTGGTAATTTGTTCAATGTTACGCGATATTTGGGGTTGGGTGGTTTTGAGAATTGTTGCCGAAATCTAGGGTGTTTTTCATTCGTTTCGTTTCGTTCACTTTTGAGCCTTCAGGTATTTCTACTAAGTAGATTACTGAAATGTTGTTTTCACTACCAAAAACAAAAGCCGATATAAACGGATATAGTTAAAGAACCGGGTGGTGCGGACCGGGCTTCATATGAGTTTAGTAATTAATTAAATAATAAATAGATTTAAATAAAATCCAGAGGAAGTCATCGTTTCCTCCGACTTGTCTTAGTTGACTGGTCGGAGTGAACACTGACGAGGAAGCGGTCCCCGCCTCTGGCTTGCCTTCACCGGCCGGTCAGAGTGAAGTCGCGAGAGCTAAAGTGGATACTTCACATCAGTGATGAGTTGACATTCTCTCTGGAAACCAGTGATTACTTAAAATACAGGGAGATCCTCCCATCCTTTAGCCTCTCACGGCCGTTATTTACCTGTTGCTCTCTTGCTGTAATTTGAGCATTTGATGTTGAGTTAGAGGGGTTTCCGACAGCCATCACACACACAACACATCACAATACATCAAAACAAATGTCGATGCGTTGAGGAATTTCTTAATGTGTATGTCATAGGTGTGGTCTGTCGGGCCCGACAATTGAGATGGTGTAGATAGCGCAGTCTTAATTAAAAAACTACAATTTAAAATAATAAATAAATGTATTTATCCGAAACGACTGGCACTTTTCTTCTTCTTGTACTGGATAGGGTCGAGACCCCAGGTCTGGTTGCCGCCGCAGGAGGTGAGGGTGAAGCAGCCTCCGATAACAATCGGCGGGTCGGTGTCCGGCACGCAGATGTTGTCTTGACAGAATGTTGCTGTACCTAGGAGAGTGAGACAAAACATTTAAGTAGATAGATACATTACGATGCTTTATGATGCAGACCAAAATAGGACAACTTAAATCTAAGTTCACACCACACCACTACACAAAAAACGGGAGAAGATGAATGTAAAGTGGCGCAATAGGCGGCTTTACCGCTGAAAGCGGTCTCTGCCAGGCAACGTTAAGATAGAAAGGATCACATTAATTATATAGGTTGATGTAATATCTTATTCTTCTATCTTTCTTTGTGTGACTCACCTAGTGTTAGAGTTTTTAAGTTGCCCTAAGTCCTATAACTTGACCTAAAGACTGCTAAGAAAGATAACAATCGAAACTAGATGGTCTCGGTAGCAGTTGCTTAAAGTAGGAACTTAAGACAGCTGCTACCGCTACTGCTACTGCTACTGGCTGAAGGCTCAGCTGAGCTCTAGAAAATGAAACGCGCCAGCACGGCTATACAAGAACAAGCTAAATTTATATGACCATTGCGTTTTACGAGTAAATACAAAGGAGATTGATAATGTGGATAGCTGGTGATCTGTATAAGCGCCTAGGCTACTTATACGCTTACTTTTTAAAGTACAGGGAGCTAGATAGTAACTTTTAATTTGCCTTACCCACGTAACCAGTAGGTCTCGCTTGCCGTTTATTCTTAACGTAATCAACGACGGCCTTAGCGAGCGCGTAGAAATGCTTACTGGCCTTATATCTCATCTTTGCCAGGGCAGCATCGCAGTCGGTCTTGTCCGCTCTGCAGTGGTATACCAGGTTCTTGGTGTTCGCTTTCACCATCTCTTCGCGGAGTACTTGGTACTTACTGTCCGTGAAGAGGAGTTGGGCGAAGCGGACGTTTACTAGGATGAACAGGAAAGAAAGATGTAATTTGAGTTTAATCTCAAATGTTTGTGTACTTCAAGGGCGGTATTAATCAATCAATCAATCAATCGAATTATTTATTTGGAATCATTTATTTGAATTGGATGATCGATTTAGATAAAATTCTGCATAAAGGGTAGTTATGCGTTGGGATATCTAAGTTCCTACATATTTTACTTTACGAAATGATTTTTGGAACAACTTTTTCCATTTATTATTTAGTCCACCTTATTGTCGTGGATTCTTATAGGTAATCAAAATATGAACTACTGTCACTGATTTCATACCTACTAAATCTGTGTCGTAATCAATCAGTTATGCTTTAGACGTTTTTAATTCCCATCATATTGTTAGATATAAGCTGAATATAAAATGGACTCAGATCTTCACTATTTTATTTATTTTTTCTGAAGAATAACTTCCTTACTTATAAAATATTATTTTGACATGACTAAGTTATGTGACGTTTGTCTCTGTCTGTCAACTTTGAAACTTTAAGTTACAGTAAAAGACAAACGATGCTTAGTTATGCAGCGCATTAATTAGAGTTTATAAGTAAGGGGGTTAATGATCGTGAAGAATAAAACTTACGTCCTGCTCCAACGATATATCCATCGCCTTTTCCAAAATGATTAAAAAAGTAAATGATAAAACAAATAAAAGCGATGAAAGTTTTCATTTTATAAAAAAATATTGTACTCTACAGTAAACCAGTGAGCCTAAATCGATATGAAAACATACCTACCCGTCGATACTAATTGCCCAATTAGTGTTTTTGTTTTTGCGCAGTAACTATACAAATTAGTGTAAAAGGCTGTATTCATGTAGCAAGCCAGTTTTATAGACGCCATTGATTGAAAAATCTATGGAAAATGGTATTGTCCAAATTTTATTGAAAAAAATCAGCTGTTTCACGCACCTACTTACGCGCGTGAAACCGTGGGACACAGTTAGTAACTATGGTACTAGATATAGCTATTCTAAACTAATTTACAATATTATCTTAAGAGAACAAAGCTACTAACCCAGAATTCTGACAGATAATAACATCAAATATGCCAGATAATTCAATAGTTGCACGTGACTCACTGACAACATGTCTTTGCTTAATTACAACCGATATAACTGCATTGTACAGCTGTGAGCGCTAAAACCTAATTGTCGAAATATTCTTGTGTTTAGTCAATGAGTCTATTAAAGTTATAGAGACGCCATTGCAGAACAAATCATTATTGAAAGGCGGCACAAAGTATGCTATACAACCTTATTATTTATATTAAATTCTTGACCGTTATTTGGAGCTTACTGTATGAGATAGCGTATTTCCGTTTCCGCCCGCATATGTCCTTCTCTTTCTACCTTCATCTATCTATCCCTCTCGCACATCCCCACTTTCCCCACCAGGCAGGGTCCCGCGGTCCGAATAGGGAGTGGGACTACCTAGCTTCATTGGCGTCTTGATTTCCGCCGCGATCGGTTGTTCACCAACCTAGTGTAAAATAAGTATCTACATTTTCGCCTATTTTACAATATAAGAACCAAAAATTGGTAAGTAAAATTGTGTCCTTTAAAAAATTAAATAAGTACGTGTAAGTATAATGAACATTCTATACTGTCATTTTTGTGAAGTTCAAATAAAAGGTTTAACGGTCTTTTACGTTCAAAGTATAAATCTTTTATAATTTAGATTGATATACTAAGATTTTTAACGTAGTATTAAACATTTTAACGGTTTTTGCCGTTCGATATTCAAATATTGTACGTGAAATTATTAATATAAATCTACCTTCATATTTCCTTTAAATGTTTCTATTTTCTGTTTGTGAATAGTTTTTGAAAAATGGAAGCTTCCTCGAAAGATCAGGCAACGGACCACACCAATCCACGGGATACTTCGGGCCAGCGCACACCACCGCCTGAGCCAGCAAGGCGCACGTCGTGTGCTCCACCTGCAAACACCTCAGAAAGGCGTAAATCCCGGAAAATAAGGTCAGACAGTTCGAGTTCTAGTAGTTCGTCATCGACTACATCCTCCAGTTCATCCTCTGATAGTGCGGCAAAGCGCAAAAAGAAGCGCTCACATCGCCACAGATATAACAAAAGAAGGGGGGGCAAACGTAGTCGTAAACATAAAGATGAACTTTTGCAAATTAAACAACAGATGAGCGAGCTCCACAAACAGTTAGCGGTAGGAAATAGTTATCCTCCCTCTCACAACTTAGTTAACGATCAATATAATAACGATTGTTTAGATTGTCAAGAAAATCACGATGAATCATATGTAGACGATAATGTTAGTGGTAAGTTGTATTCGGATTGTCGCGATGATAGTAATAGTCATGTAAATCCAGATGAGTTACAAATTAAACTCGATTTTGAAACGAAGCTGAAGGAACCCGCAGTTCCTAAGGCTTCACAAGAGTTTTTGAATATATTTGCTGGAATTCAACATTTTGGCAAACAAGAATGGTCCGAAGTTCGCTATTCTGAAGTGCAAAAACTCTATAATCAAAGTCCAGGTTTTGTAGAACTTGAAGCTAATGAAGAGGTGCGCGCTTACGATCAGTTACGCCATCTCGTAAACGTAGACAAAGCCTACGCGGCCCTAACTTTATGTGCTCTAAGACAAAGGAAAGCTTTGCAAACAAGTTTACAAATTTTTTTGGCGTGGTCGCGAGAAGAAAGCGAACTCAGTACAGAAAAATTACTTGAAAAGTTGAATGATATTTTTTCTACGGGTGAGTATACCCAAGTCTCTGCAGACCTTCTACAGTTAATTTGTGGCCACAGGGCAGAGGTTGTTCAAATGCGTCGTGATGGAATCATCAATCATGTTCGCGATCCGTTGATTAAATCAGCCTTACGCAAAGTACCTCCGTCAGATCAAAACCTTTTCAGCACTGATCCTTTTATAACTGTGCTTGATAAAGCTGGTGGTGTAAAGAAATGTTTTTTGCCCTTAGCCAAGCCCCGCAATAATGCTCACGCTGCGCAAGCTAAAGCTAGCGGGGCTGAACGTCACCCTCCGCAGGGGTCGACTGGCAATCATGGTCCCGCGCAGGGTACCTCACACACATGCTGTGCACAGCGCCCTCGCTATCAGCATTCATACCAACCCACGCAGGGTTGTTCTCAATTTCATCCTTCGCAAGGATATGGTCACTACAATTCGGACCGTCGCACGGGACACGTTTCTAGAGGTTCCTTTCGTTCGCGAGAGGGCAGACGAAATGGAGGCCAAAACCAAGGTAACCGCAAACGCGTCGGTGGGCCTTCAGAGACCAACCCCGCCAACAAAAGACCAAAGAAATGACTCGAAGGCGTTCAGAGCCGGTCGATTAAAGCACTATCGGAAACGATGGAAACAGTTAGGAGCCCCGAGTTTTCTATTACGCATTTTACGAGGGTATCGAATACCTTTTGTTCAAAGACCTCCTCTTGCAATTCCCAAAGTAACAGGAGGTCCTCCTTGCACGATGGAGTCACAAGCCATGTCTGCTATCATAAATCAAATGAAGAACCAGGGTATTCTAGAAACTACCCGAATTTCTCCAAGTTTTGTTTCTACCATGTTCCTTGTGCCGAAGGGCGACGGCACCGACCGGCCTATATTCAATTTAAAAGCCCTGAACAAGTACGTTTACACGGATCGATTCAAGCTAATAAACCTCTATCGGGTCCCAGATTTCATTCAACCAAAGGATTGGCTATGCAAAGTGGATCTTTCTCAGGCTTACTTTCACCAGCCTATCGCCAAATCACACAGAAGGTTTCTACGCGTCATTTATCGGTCCGAACTTCTTCAAATGACTTGCCTTCCTTTCGGCCTCAATACGGCCCCGAAAATTTTTGCTTCTCTCACAAACTGGGTTGCACAAGATTTGAGGAAACAAGGCATTCGAATTATCGTTTACCTAGACGATTTTTTATTGGCCCATCAGGATTTCCACTGCCTTCAAAAACACGTCCAGGTGGTATTAAATCGTCTTCAATACCTGGGATGGCAGGTAAACACCGAGAAGTCTATAATTACACCTCAGAGACGTCTCGTGTTTCTGGGCATTCTATGGGATCCGTGGGAAAACAAGAAGTACCTGCCAAGGGACAAAATAGTCAAACTCACGGAAAAAGTGAAGTCGATACCAAAAACTGGAATTTCGGACCTAAGAACCTTACAAGTTCTGGTAGGGTTTCTAAATTTTGCAAGCTTCGCCATTCCAACGGGGCGACTACACTATCGATATCTGCAACGATGTCTAAATTCCCTAATACTCTCCCACAACAAAACAATAACTCTGTCTCAAGTAGCTCAGGACGAGTTGAAATGGTGGCTTCAAAATTGCCACCAATTCTCAGCCATACATCTGCCGCCGCCAACTCACTTCTTAACAACAGATGCCTCCGATTTAGCATGGGGTGCACAACTAGACGGATTCCCCTTATCGGGAGATTGGACGGCCCAAGAAAAGCACCTTCACTGCAACGCCAAGGAGATGCTCGCTATACTAAAAGTCTTCGAATCACGGGGCGACCTCCTGTGTCAATCAACCACCCTAGTGCAATGCGACAATCGCACCGTTGTAGCATACCTACGAAACGAGGGGGGGACAAAATCGCTACTCCTGTTGACTCTCACGCTCAAAGTCTACCAGGCTCTAAACCGTCACCGGATAAATTTGATTGTACAGCACATACCAGGGATATACAACAGCCATGCCGACCACTTGTCCCGTCATCGCTCAGCGCCAGAGTGGCATTTGCTTCCCCATTGCACGAAAATAATCTTTCGGAAATTCGGGATCCCAATGGTGGACCTGTTTGCGTCAGGGAGAGCACATGTGGTAAGCAATTACGTATCATTAGATCTCAACGATACTCGAGCTCTGTATCACAATGCTTTTTCTTGCCCTTGGATTTATCACTTAGCGTGGGTATTTCCTCCACCTTATCTGATTCCCAAGGTGCTGTCGCATCTCAACCTAGCGAAAGGAATTTTTCTGATTGTGGTACCCAGATGGAATCGGGTATTCTGGAGAGCCGACTTGAAATCTCGAGCGATCGCAGCCCCATTCACGATACGCAACCTAGAATTGAACTTGATAGACGTGGTGACGGGCCTACCACCTCCCGAAGTACAGAAAATGACAATGGAAGTTTGGAAATGTGGGGGTGGTCAGGGAGTTTAATCGATTGGGATAATAGCCAGCTAAACCTACTCCATAATGCCTGGCGTCACTCGACCCGCAGAACTTACCAGGTAGCATGGAACCGATGGATTTCTTGGACCAATAAGCACAAAATCAATCCGGTGCATCCTACTGGACCTATATTGGCTCGTTTTATTGCTGATTTATATCTTGTACATAAGTTATCATATAATACTATATTACTCCACAAATCTGTAGTGGCTACCTTGTGTAACACAGAGGACTCTGGTCATCTGAGTTCTCATGTCCTTGTGAAGCACGTTTTAAAATCAATTGCTCTTAAAAAGCCTCCATCCAGAAAACCACCTATATGGAACATAGACCAGTTAGCTTCATATCTTAGCACACATGGCCCAGATGAAAATAATATGTTTGCTGTATCTAGACATACTGCTACCCTTCTGTTATTATGTTCTGGAAGACGGGTACATGACTTAACCTTATTGACAGTAGATCCAGAACATTTAGTTATAAATAACGACAGTCTCACTCTTTGGCCTACTTTCGGTTCTAAAACAGATAATGCATCTTTTAGACAATCTGGATGGAAGTTTTTTGCAAATAATAGTAATAAAAAACTAGACCCAGTGTTTTGGATTAAGCAAACGATTCGACTTTTAGAGAATAGGCGTAGTCTGGCTAACTCTACCAATTTATTTGTGACAATCCGTAACCAACCAAAAGAAGCTTCTCGTACTATTATATCGGGATGGATTAAAAGTATTTTGGTTGAGGCTGGTATCTCTAGTACTCCAGGTAGCCTTCGCTCGGCTGTCGCTTCAAAGAACTGGGCCGACAATTTCCCCTTGGACGAAATTCTTTCAAGAGGTAATTGGAGGTCCGGAAATACATTTACTCGGTTTTATAGGAGAGAAATTATTCAAAATACCGATAATAATATTATCACTAGACTTTTTAATCCAGTTGATTGACTTACATAATGTTAATAATAATTATCATCTTATTTGATTGTTCTTTAGATATCTAAACTAATCTAAGCATAAAATTATATGTTACTTCTTTCGATTGATCTTGAAAACAAGTTTTGTTTGTTTATGAAATAAATCTATGTTACCTGCTAAAAGTTGTATTTTCTTGCGAAATACGTATATTATAATGTATTTTAAAATTCAAGCACATCCCTAATTTTGGATAGATCCTACACAATATAATGATCTTTCCTCAATCTTACCTACCTAATTTTCAGGACTTATAAATATGTCACATTGGCGTCCCCTTTCACCAGGCGATAACAAACACGTCTCATACAGTAAGCTCCAAATAACGGTCAAGAATTTAATAGCAGTGTTTTACCTGAAAATAAAACACATATTAAATACTTACCTTATTTGGAGCTTACATTTTAAACCCTGCCTGGTGGGTTTTCGACTCAATGAAGCTAGGTAGTCCCACTCCCTATTCGGACCGCGGGACCCTGCCTGGTGGGGAAAGTGGGGATGTGCGAGAGGGATAGATAGATGAAGGTAGAAAGAGAAGGACATATGCGGGCGGAAACGGAAATACGCTATCTCATACAGTAAGCTCCAAATAAGGTAAGTATTTAATATGTGTTTTATTTTCAGGTAAAACACTGCTATTAATTCACATAATTTAAAGAAGAAATAGACGAAACTATTGTTTTCTCTTTCTAAAAACATAAGACTCAATGCTACTTGCATGACGTAAGAAAGAGATGTCATAACATTATTATGACATCTCATAATATTATTATGACATCTCATAGTGGTTAGAAGAGAATGATAAAACGTCAAAGTCAAAAACTTCGTTGAGTTTTTGGAAAAAAAAACTTTTTCAATAAATAAACTAAAATAAATAAATACAGCTTTACTAACGTATAAAATGACATATTTTTGCCAGTTTTTGGAGTATAATTCGTGCATCGCCTAAATACGCACGAAGGCATTGTTGTCTGTGAATAATGTTGTAAAAGTAACTAAATGTACTGTGTGTTAACAAGCGGGTGATCGTGACGTGAGCTGGGATGGAACTAAGACTTCTCTGGCTAGATAGCTTGCATTTGTGTAGCCAAGAAATTTGCCCTATTACGTATCTAGAAGTTTTTACATATCTCTGTGTTTAGTCACGAAACTCGGGCTATCTTGTGTCAACAGTTATACAATGCAATGAGCTGGATTATATTTTATCTTGACGTAACGACATATCGGTCAAAAATAAAACAAATATTTATTTATTAACTATGACACTTATGACGGCCTCTGTGGCGCGTCGGGCGAACGCTTGGCTGCAATACAGAAGGTTGCGGGTTCGATTCCCGCTGGGTGCAAATATTTATGCTTAGAAATAAATATTTGTATCTGGTCTGGGCGTATTTCTATGTATAATATTATATGTATGTATTTACCAAAGAAAAATAAATATAAGTAGTATATCCGTTGTCTAGCCACCGTAACACAAGCTTAGCACGGGGCTAGATGGCGCTGTGTGTTCACAGGATTTATATTATTTATATATATTATATATATATATATTATATTATTTATTTATTATTACTTATTAGACATTTCTCAAATTACATATATCAGACATCGATCGTCGTTTACAATTGGCGCCTATACAGTGTAAACAACCACAGATACAACCGAGACTGCTGTTGTATCATGTAATTAGCATCCACCGTTACTAGTGGCTAAGTTGCAGTACATTGCTGCTTTGACGTAACGTGGTTGTTACTGGTGATTACTTCAAATAGCAATGTACAATACAAAATATGCTTTTTGACAGCAAATAGCAACTGATAGCGGTGGATGCTAATTACATGATGCCACAGCTGGCCGCACAGCGCGCTTTGCGCCTAGCTGTGTATCCTAAAAGCAAGCCAAGGTACTAGGCGCTAAGTATCCTGTCTATGCGAGCGTAGACTAAGGTAACTCGCTTATTAACCCTTAATCAAACAATGGCAGAATAGATGCCACATCCCTTTGACGATTTATTATTGTAAAATTATATAAAATGTTACCACAAACTATATTTTTTTTTTAGTTCTCTCAAAAGAACGATTGTAAAACTTTTATATGTTGGCGGTTTCGTTAAAAAAAAAATAGAAATTTGCTGTCATTTTTAAAGAGTCGTAGGAGTTTTGGCGGGAACTCGTTGAGGAGATGTGGTGCTAAATTTTCATTTTTGTGAAACCTAGTTCATATGCGTGCAAATTGTTTAATTTCGGGGGCATATTAATCAACTTAGTTTCGTGAAGGTGTACAAGTGGAATGAAAGTGAAAATCGGTGCAAAACATTGACTTAGTGTTGTCTCTAAAGCTCCGTGAAGAATGTTTGTAAATGGCCGCCGTGTTTACAAATGATTCCCTAGACTTGACTTTAACTATGACTTGACTGTTTCGATGCAAATAACTTGCATAATATATTAAAATACATGACACTGGCTAATTTCCTAATGGCCATAATCGGTTCACAACCGTTATGAAATAGAATAGAAAGAGTCGTGCGTGTTAGTGCGCGGAGCTTTCGTGATATTGATCAGATTTAGATTCGGATTCTTCTTTGTGGCCTTCTGCTAGCAGCTTGCAGCAATTTGGCCAGTTTCACGTGAGGAGTCAGAAGCGAAGTGTTAAGATTAGTGTACGGTGACTGGCTTAATAGTTGTAGGATGAGGTGCATTAGTAGGAGCCGTGACTGGATTCAACCCTCAGTAGATATGACATCAGAAGAAAGACAGTTGTAAACAGTCACTGCGGTAACTTTACCGTAAACTCAATGTTGCCTTCGACGTTTTCGCGCTCTCAGTTTTAAGTCTTAGAGAAGGCAAGGCAAATGAAATACTTTTTACGCCATTGATTTAGCTCCTAAAATTTCGAGCTGAAGGTAGGTAGACAACTCCGGTTAGATTGTCAACATAAGGGTGATTTATTTTAGACCGTCACGAGCGTGGGCCGGATCCGAGTTTCGTTGTTCATTGCTCGGCGAGCAGTCGATCGGTCTGTTGCAACAGAGTGGCGGCCGAGCAATGGACAACGAAGCTCGGACCCGACCGACGCTCCCTAAATTTAAAACAGTATTCCTTATATACTGAGATTTGTGTGTGTAGGTTTAGCAAGCCAAACAACTCAAATGCAGGCAGTTATTTTAAGTAAATGCTTCCATGTAACTTAGTGCTTAAACTAAGCTTACCCCGAAACGTATACTTAACTACACAGTGCGATAGTACCCACATAACAAGTTCTAAGTTATAATAATGGGCCCTACCATGATGCCTTATAAGTCGTCGCGAAGCCGTCGCGTTGTCGTTCAGCTAAAAAAAATATTATGATTTTTCCACCACAAACAATTTAAAACCACAGACAATTTAAGAAAAAATATATATAGTATACTTTTAAGTTTTTTTTTAATTATTTGATGTGTTTTTAAAATTTAAATAATTAAAAAAAAAGAAAATAAACTTAAAAAAAATAAGAAGAATTTGTTTAAATTGTCTGTGGTTTTTAAAGGTAGTCGTAGGTAGGGTATTTTGTATTTAAAATTTACTTTATTTTTTTGAACGACAAAAGGACGACATCATAGCAACGACAAACGATTATGGTAGCGCGGATTATCTTGAAATATCCTGAGAGTATAAATCTTACAAGACAATGGAGTACAATCATCTAATTATTTGTGGTCGGCGCCACTACCGCCGCCATGCCACCACGGCTCTATCAAGCGACTTTAGATAACTTATTGATGTATTATTTTGTTTCAATAACTAGCAGAGTCGCGTGGTTTCACCCGCGTAAGCCCCGATAAAAGGTAGTCTATGTGTTATTCATTGCTGCAGCAATATTAATATTGGAGTGTTAAAATAAAATTATCTGCCGACATCGTACTACAAAGTGACGGGACTTGTAAGTAGTCTACCCTTACAATAAAAAAAGTGTTTTTCAAATTGACGATTATTTTTAACCGACTTCAAAAAAAAGGAGGAGGTTATCAATTCGTCTGTATGTATAATTTTTTTTTTTGTATGTTCACCGATTACTCGAAGACGGCATGACCGATTAAGATGATTCTTTTTCTAATGGAAAGATGGGAGCTCCAAGATGGTCCCATAAAAATTTGATGTGGATCTGATAAGGGTCTTCGGAGTGATGAACGGAAATGCTCCTCAAAACGCATTAATCAATCCAATTGTTTATCGATTACTCGAAGATGGCTTGACCGATTGAGATGATTCATTTTTTAATGGAAAGCTTCAAGATGGTTCCATAAAAATTTGATGAGGATCTTCGAAGTGAGGACCGGGAACGCTCCTTAAAACGCTGTATTCAATTCAATTGTTCATCGATTATACGAAGATGGCTTGACCGATTGATATAGTTCTTTTTTTAATGGAAAGGTGGAAGCTCCGAAGTGGTCCCATAAAAGTTTGGTAAGGATCTGATGAGTATCTTCGGAATGATGCACAGGATAGCATCCCAGAATTCAATAAATTACTCATTTTTGAACTTCTACCAAAAATAATAGACCCCTAAAGAACTAAGTACAGATTGATTAGGCACCTGAAACCACCTTCTCATCAGCAAACTTCTCAATAATTAAAATTACGGTAACAATATTGTTGATTTTTAGGTAAGTAGGTATACTAAAAATGGTAAAACAAAAAACTAATCTAAAAATTAAAAAACCGACTTCAAAAAAGAATAATGCAGTTACAAAACCTTTATAGTTAATGTTTTGTAATAATCGTTATTAAATAAAACGTGAGTAAAACCCGGTAAATATTGTGTTTTATTAATCAAAATCGCAAAATAGAAAATAGTTTGTAATTAAACTCATTTTACGGTTTAAATCGCTTATTATAGTTTTCAATTATTTTTATTAATACATACATTTTATTAATGTTATCGGTTCCGATTATAACAGAAAAAATGATTTTAAAAGGAAAGGATATCTACTTTTTCTCCTTAGCTTAGACACATATTTCCTCTAATGTCTTTATCCAGGGAGGAAGCAGTCGACCATTTTTGTATGAAAAAAAAAGAAGGTTTCCTTTCCCCTTAACCATTTATTTGAATACAACATCACAAAAACACAAGCTTTAGGAAAAGAAAACTCGTTCATTTCACCCTAGCACAGGATGTAGCTGGCTGCTTGCAGTAATCAGGTTGAAAGGTTATCTATCTATTGTTAGCTATTAGCAGATGGGTTCTAGTATTGTTCGCGATAAACGCAATGTACGAGTGTGTAGGTACAGATAGCCGCGGGACAAAGCGGAACTGTAATCACGAACGACGGGTTAGTGGTCAAGTAGGTGTGGGCTTAGATTCAGGTAGCATAAAGGTTAACTTTAATAAAAACACTTTTTTTAATTTACACTAAGATGTTCATCAGTCACGCAAAGATGCTCCGTTATGGCGAGCATTCATCTACATTGACCTATAATATCTTACTTCTTACTAATATTATAAACGTGAAAGTTCGTATGTATGTATATGAGGTTGTTACTCTTTCACGCAAAAACTACTGAACCGATTGCGATGAAACTTGGAATATAGGAAGCTGGGGGACCTGGATTTACACATAGGCTACTTTTTATCCTGTTATTCCCGCGGGAACGGGACTTCCGCGGGTGAAACCGCGGGGCGCAGCTAGTAATATTATAAACGCGAAAGTTTGAAGGTATGTGACTTTGTGACTCTTTCAAGCAAAAACATAACTAAACCGATTGCGATGAAGCTTGGAATATAGGTAGTTGGGGATCTGAAATAACACATAGGCTACTTTTATTTCCGATATTCCCGCGGGATCGGGACCTATGCTGGTAAAACAGCGGGGCGCAGCTAGTTACTATAAGTGAAACACATTGATGTTACAAGTTGTATCAAGATATTACACATTGTATCATTACAAAGTGAGCGCTTATGTAATGGCTCGAATAATCTGTAACGTACATTGTAACGAATACGTCACGCGTCGTCATTTGACCTATTCTAATTCTGAAATCTATAGTGCGTACTTTAACTTTGCTCAGACTGAGCTTAGCAAATACTAAGCATAAACTTTGAATTGGAATTTACTGTCGAAATTCATTTTCTAATATATGAATAAAATAAAAAGAACTTCATAGTCAAAACAGAGAAGCAAAGGTCATTATTTTTGATTAGTTTACATTCTAAATTTGAAAGGAAACTTTGGAAAGTTGCGAAGATCGCTATAAAAATGCCAAAAAATTGCCTTCTGTCAAAGTTTTTGCTTGGCAAAGTCAAAGTACGGAGTTTTGGCGGGAATGCACTGAGGAGATGTGTTGCTAAATTTTCATTTTTGTGAAACTTAGTTCAAATGCGTGTAAATTGTTTAATTTCGGGGGCATATTAATCAATTTAGTTTCGTGAAGGTGTACAAGTGAAAATTAAAGTGAAAATCGGTGCAAATCATGGACTTTAGCTTAGTGTTGTCCCCGAAGCTCCGTGCACAAACATTGTAAAAAATTGCCCCCTTTTTACAATGATTCCCTTGACTTGACTTTAACTATGACGACTTGACTGTTTCGTTCGATGCAAATAACCTTTAATTATTGATAATACTTGACACTGGCAAATGTCCGAAAGGAAAAGCCATTTTAAAGAAGAAGAAGAAAAAGTCAAAGTACAAACTATTGATTTCAGCTTAACTTAATTGTAACACTTGTTTTTTCTGGCATTTAAGAGGGCGTACCTGCTACTACTCCATACAAAATAGTCATCCGTGACTAAACACATTAGATAAAATATATTAATGCCATTAAATCTATATCTCCCATGACAGCATAAACATAATAATATTCTCTAGTCTTTATCCAGGGAGTAAACAGTTGACTACATTTGTAAGGCGAACGAGTAGGTATCTTTTTTTCAAAACACCCACAAAATATATTCACTAATTTTCATTGCTTACGTCGTTTTATGAGTAGCAATCTTTCAAGCTCATTGTAAATCCGAGAGACGTTTAATCATTGTATAACATTTACGAGTTGTAAATACAACGGTTTACTTGTGAATTAAACTACTTAAGTATATTAATAAACAAGATATTGCTTATACTCTTGTCCAGTCTTTTATTTTCCTTTTCTTTTATATGGCTATATTCCATTTGGACATTAGCCAGTGTCAAGTATTATTAATATTTGCAAGTTATTTGCATCGAAACAGTCAAGTCGTCATAGTTAAAGTCAAGTCGAGGGAATCATTGTAAAACGGAGACCATTTTTTACAATGAATGTTCACGGAGCTTTGAAGACAGCACTAAAAGTCCATGTTTTGCACCAATTTACACCTCCATGAAACACCAACGAAGTGAAGGTGAGGTGTTTCATGAAGGTGTACAATGTACACCTTCATGAAACTAAATTGACCCCGAAATTAAACAATTTACACGCATTTGAATTTGAACTAGGTATCACAAAATGAAAATTTAGCAACACATCTCCTCAACGCGTTCAAGCCAAAACTCATTATGTACAAGTAGTTTCAAACATAGGCCATTATTATCATTATTTACTACATAGTATAAAACAAAAATAATGCTTAGATTTTTTAAACTACGCAACAGATGTTGATGCGGTTTAGTAGATAGAGTGATTCAATAAGAAGGTTTATATGTACA
Source organism: Idaea dimidiata (assembly GCA_949358125.1). Classification (NCBI taxonomy): domain Eukaryota; kingdom Metazoa; phylum Arthropoda; class Insecta; order Lepidoptera; family Geometridae; genus Idaea; species Idaea dimidiata. The sequence continues at coordinate 2,372,896 of OX442340.1, forward strand.
ACATATGTGTGCAGATAGTGCGAGATAAATATAAAAAGCTACTGCAGCGCTTGATAAGTTTATCGTAAAATTGTAATGAGTGTCGCTCGTAAATGTAATGAGTAAGTATGCCACTTAGGAGAAGTAGCTTACACATATCTTAATCAGATCTCCAGCTATCTGCATACCAAGTATAATCGTAATCGTTTCAGTAGTTAATGCGCGGAGGAGCACCAAGCATACCCATAGTATACTTACCTTTATAATATTTGTAAGATAAACAGAAAGAAAATATACTTTATAGCGTTTACGGATTGTAGTAAGTACGCGTAAGTCCCGTTCCCGTTCCCGTTCCCGCGGGGATTAAAAGTATCCTATGTCCTTCTCCTGGTTCTAAGCTACCTCCCCACCAATTTTCAGCCAAATCGGTTCAGCCGTTCTTGAGTTATAAATGGTGTAACTAACACGATTTTCTTTTATTTATATAATACTAGCTGCGCCCCGCGGTTTCACTCGCGTAAGTCCCGTTCCCGATATCGCAGGAATGTCAGGATAAAAAGTATCCTATGTCCTTCTCCTGGTTCTAAGCTACCTCCCCACCAATTTTCAGACAAATCGATTTAGCCGTTCTTGAGTTATAAATGGTGTAACTAACACGACTCCTGGTTCTAAGCTACCTCCCCACCAATTTCCTATGTCCTTCTCCTGGTTCTAAGCTACTTCCCCACCAATTTTCAGACAAATCGATTTAGCCGTTCTTGAGTTATAAATGGTGTAACTAACACGACTTTCTTTTATATACCTATATAGATAGATATATAGATTGTAGTTAATATAATAAATCAATCCATCAATCAGTGACATCGTTACATATTTTCTCGAAATATCAACCATATTACGAGAAAATAAATGACATTCATTCGATACAAACCTCGTCTAGTAAATAGCAAGTTGTGGACAAGTTGCCTTCAGAATCTCCAGTAGTTAGCATTACCATCTGATTTTTGTAATCGGTTTACAATCGTGACTCTAGAGGATTATATCTATGAGTATTATTGCTATACTTCTAGCGGAAATTACACCGATTTATAATTGAAATGGTTCACGTCTCTAATGACGTTCTACTATACTTTATCATAGTTAAGGCTACAGTACACGGTTAAGGGGGTTAAGGTCAACTGGGGAATATGCGGCCTTTGGGGAACATGCGGCTAGCAACAATTTAACCGAAACTAACAATCATGACTAACATAGTGACAAAATCGCTAATCACGATAGGAGATATTTAAACATGGATTTTATTAATTTTTTGACATTAATGAATTATATAATTGACATTTGCAAATTAATTAAATATACATAGAAAGTGAAACTGACTAAATTTTTACTGAATATTAAAATAAGAATCCTACTAATATTAAAAAAGCTGAACGTTTGTGAATATGTATGTTTGTTACTCAATCACGCAAAAACGGCTCAACGGATTTGGATTAAATTTGGAATGTAGGTAACTGGGGACCTGGAACAACACATGGGCTACTTTTTATCCCGAAATTCCCGCGGGAATGGGAAATACACCGGTGAAACAGCGGGGTGCAGCTTGTCAATATAAAAGGCACTTGACAGCAATATTACATGCCAGTTCTGGTGGAGTAAGGAGATCCCATTTCTATGTAACATCAATTGAAATGTACCCTTATTCGCAATTAATGAATTTTGATTATGAAATCTACCTACATTGTGACAATAGATGGCGATTTTATCAATATAACAATTGTTAGTTTCGGGTAAGTGGATGATCGCCGCATTTTTCTTATAGCCGCTATTTCCCAAGTAGCCTTATATCCTAATTATAAATGGGAAAGGAACTTTGTCAGTCTGTCTGTTACGCTTTCACGTCTAAACCACGAATACTTTTGATCCCGATATTCCCTCGGGATCGGGACTTACGGCGGTGAAATTCAGGACGATGAAAGTATTAAGATCTAAACTGAAAATCTTTCAATTTTTGCTTAGTGTAGGGTCCGAACTTTTACCATAAAAGCTGATTGATAGACCTATTTGCAAACTAATTACATATGAATACTTAATATTAACTTTTAGTGTTTCTTCTGAATTACCGTTGTGGCAAATAAATTGATTTACTATTTGTTTATAGCTGTCATAATTTACTACACCGCTGCTTCATTACCCAGACCTGTTGGCGTGATAATGGGCCTTAACTTATCGCCACTAATTGTGCATATAATTACTAGGTGCTACACCTTAATTACTTAGTTTTGTAAAACACATATAAAAAGGCACATCAATCTATATGTCAACAGAAGTCGAAAATAGAAATCACATTTTTTTTTTCTTTTTTTAAATTCACACGATTTGTTGACATAGTTACATTTTACCGGGTTTTAATCGCGTAATATTATATTTTAAGAAAAAAAAAACGCGTTTAAGACCCGGTAAAATGTAACTATTAAAATTTGAACAGGGACAGTTGAAATAAGGTCTCGTCTACGTGGAATGTACATATATATTATTATTATTATTAGGAGCCTGTAGTGTCCCACTGCAGGGCAAAGGCCTCTCTACTCCCCTTTCATAGCTCGCGATCTTGTGCGGTAGATTGCCAATCTGTGTCGAACTTGTCCAGGTCATCTCGCCACCTTTGACGGGGTCTGCCGGGTAAACGTCTACCATTGTTGGGGGTTCACAAGGTACAGGGAAAGGGGTGTGATGGGGAATGGCGGGTGTAGGAATGTACATAGGAATGTTCAAATTGTACAAGTGCCGCGAAAAAATTGCGGTCAGATATCGTATGTGGTGTATCGCGCCCCTTACTTAGTTTGTGTTGAATTTAATTCAAAAAATGTGGGTAGTTCGTACAAAAAAAATATCGGTACTAAGTTCACCTACCCACAAAAACAACGGTTAAATGGGGAAATGACATACACCGCAACTCCAGTCCCGAGACTTGACTTTAACTATGACGACTTGACTGTTTCGATGCAAATAACTAGCATATATATTAATAATACTTGACACTGGCTAATTTCCTAATGGCCATAATCGGTAAATAATAACTCCAGCCCCCTCGCGACTAAGACCACATAGTAACTTGGTTAAGACGTCGTTGAGGTAAGTAAATAAATAACAATACGCCTTTAAGACCCAGTAAAATGTAACGAAATTAAAATAGGTAGCTAGGTATATAAAGCATTTTCTTATTTCAACAATGCGAGTCAGCAACACCAAGTTCTAGGATCAGATTACGATGTTTACATTCCTCCCCGGGGTGTCTATATGGCTGGCGATTTGGTCTGCCCTGACTTGACCGGACATCTGACAATACGGTGCTATGAACTGCCTACACAGTCAGATCTTTGGTTACTGAACTATTAACAAAATCAAACTCAATATTCCTAGCTTTATTCAATACCAGCTGCGCCTGTGAAAACGCGTTATCACAGGCGCGGGCGGCCGAGCGGTTGCACTTTTTCGTTCATTACTCGGGTTCTACTAATTGGATTTCGATGCAAAGTCAACCTTCCTCGAAAATAGAACTATCCATTATTGAAAACCAGATTTCAATCAGATTAGTAGTTTTTAATTGTATAAGGAACAGACAGAAAAACACAGAAACAGACAGACAGACATGAATTTTAAAATTTATATAATTTTGTTCTACTACTTATCCTAAGTCCCCTAGACCACTTTTTTTTAATTTACTTCCAAGTACAGAGTTTTTGTCCTCTCTTCCTTTATTATAAGTATAAAATATTATTATACAAGGTGTAACGGGTAAGCCCTTTTAATCCGAATGGGGGTTGTTCTAGACGTCTAGGCGAACAACTTTTGTTCTACGACTTTTGGTAATTCGAAGTACTTTTCGAAAAATTTAGGTGTAAATTTTATTTGAAAATCAGCTGTTTCTGAGAGTTAGAGGTCATTGACCTTATGTTGTCCTTTTATTTAGTATGATGGTTTACAATCAAAACTTCAATTATCTTTATTTTCAAAAGCAGCTGTTTTTTCAGTGAAACATAATCTCAAAATTTTCAAAAAAAAAGTTTGAATTTTCAAAAGTCGTAGAATTAAAGTTGTTCGCCTAGACGTCTAGAACAACCCCCTTTTGGATTATAAGGGCATACCCGTTACAAATTGTATAGATATAGAAGATATAGATATCACATTCGGAGACGTGTTATATCGTCGTCTACGCTCCTAGACGACTGTGCACTTGACAACTTTTGAAATATCAATTTCAACAATGTTCTGTAAGGGTAAGGTAGTTTTTGCTTTGATATATCAAAACGGTCCTGTTAAGGCGGCGATAGATGATAAGCAACGGTCCTTGTCCTATTGCATATAAATGAGCGAGATGGAATTGCGTGAAAAATCTACAATTTCTCGTAAAATCAATAATTAACGAAGATTAAAATAATATTTTGAAAAAATGCGATGAAGGGGTTCTAGGTATTGTATTTTCTAATATTATGAAGCCTATAAGAAAATATAGCGGTTAAGGATTTAGAAGAAAAATTGATTTATTTTGTAAAACAGGGGTAACTTTGCCTGTATAATAGTGGTATTTAAAGTTATTTTTTATTGTTTTTGAAATGAAGGGGACACTTCTTGTATCATGTACAATAACATAATATATTGTTTAAAGATCTATTTGATACCGGTTATGAATAAAACCATTCCATCGGAAGGGATTTCACATGAGTCGCGTCCTTAAACCCAGTTGGTCCCAGTCTGTCCTTATCTAACTAACCGACGAACGCTAAAGTGAAAAAGGACAGACAGTATCTCTCTAACATCAAGCGGGACCTTGACGAAGTAAGTTTCAGCAAACTACCGTCTCATAAGAACGCGACCTCCAATGAAAAGAAGACACAAGAAATACCTTAAGTAAGTATTTTTTTGCTATTATTTTGCTTACAGTAGACCTACCGAGCACTTTATTGAAAGTATATACAGTGCCACAAGTATAAGTTGGCGGTGGCGATTTTAGGAACTAAACACAAACTAAAATTATTATCGAATATCAACTTATTTTTTTATAGAAAAGCTTTTGTAATAAAGTTTCAAGTCAATTTTTCTTTGTTTTTTTATCACTAACTTATCTAAAGCCGGGAACAGTCCAAACAATCAGTCTTTAAATTGAACACAGTGGCGCACGATCGCGCCAACTTATACTTGTGGCACTGTACCTGTATTTCTTTTTTGTTTTTCTTCTTCTTTATATTGGCTTTTCCATTCGGACATTTGCCAGTGTCAAGTATTATCAATATTAGCAAGTTATTTGCATTGAACGAAACAGTCAAGTCGTCATAGTTAAAGTCAAGTCGAGGGAATCATTGTAAAAAGGGGGCCATTTTTTACAATGTTTGTTCACGAAGCTTTGGAGACAACACTAAGCTAAAGTCCATGTTTTGCACCGATTTTCACTTTTATTTACACTTGTACATCTTCACGAAAGTAAATAGATTAATATGCCCCCGAAATTAAACAATTTACACGCATTTGAACTAAGTTTCACAAAAATGAAAATTTAGCAACACATCTCCTCAACGCATTCCCGCCAAAAACTCTCTTTTTTGTTTTTATTGCTCAAGGCATTTTTAAACTTAGAAATATTTCAGTCAATAAGCTGCAAAGCTTGACCGGTAGATGGCGCTGAAACCAAGCCTAAGTTGGTAAACAATTAACAAGGAGAGATAGCCGAAAATTTATGGCACGTGATTCCTGTGTAGCTCAGTGGTTAGAGCAGTCGCCTGGTTAGCGATTATTAAATTCATCGTCATCGGTCAATTATTATTATAATACGGACACATGTAATATCGAATCGGGCGCCCATTCAGGATCATTACCAACTTTTTAAGCTAATCACCTCGCGATCTGCATGTGGGTGGCAGGTCAGTACAAAGTTATTAAAGCATCCTCTTAATACCGTATCGTAAGGATATAAAGTTCACAACATGTACGACAATATGCTATCATAACATTGCCTCGTATAAAGAACTAGCTTCTGCCCGGGGCTTCGCTCGCGTGTAGCGCCCACTACTCTATGTGTACCAATGTGTGTTTTCATGTCTACCGTTAAGATAATAAAAACTTTTACACAAAACAGGACACCTTATCCTTAGTGGTGGGAATTGCGAAAAGTCATTTTTTAGTAAATATCTGCAAAATTTTGTCTTAGGTATACACGATTTTGCATAATAAAACACAATATTTACCGGGATTCATTCGCGTTTTATTTAATAATGGCTTTATTACAAAGTCCCGAGGATTCGCTAACTTTACAGTTAACTTATTCAAGGCTGACTGAGGAAAAAGTGTACCTAAGTAGAATATTCAATTTTCTACTTTTACATCTCAGTCAACCTTGAAAAAGCCAATTGTAAAGTTAACGAAAGCTCGGTACTTTGTAATAATGCCGTTATTATATAAAACGCGAGTAAAACTTGGTAAATATTGTGTTTTACACATTAATCAAATTTCATATCTCTAGGACTAGGGGTTTGGGCTCTGCGTTGATATTTTTATCGTTCAGTCAGTGAGTCAGGACTTTTAATTTTATATGTACAGGTATAGATGGACATGTGAAACAATTTCAGAGAATGCATTAAGGTCGAGATTCCTATGAGATTGTTCGTGTTTCACGAGTAAAATGAAGGAACCACTAAGGTTTGTTTGCGGTATAATGGCTGTTAATGTTCCAGAGGCAGATAGGGCTAACGAAGTGTACACTGAACATAGTTCGCATAAGTGCTTCACGATGTTATTTTGAGAACGTAACCTCTTACACTATTCAAAAAATAAAATACAAAAATAATAAACCGATGTTAATACTGAACTAACTGATAATAATGAACTTTCGAACTTACTTAAACACCAGACAAATTTTAGTGATTTTTGGAATGCTTTTTATAAGTTTCTGATCATTGATTAAATAAATTTATAAAATGATAAAAATAAGGTTGCGCATTACTTAAATCTATGTAAGAAGTCTATTTCTTTTCCAAATTAATAAAAATTTAACCGACTTCAAAAAAAGGAGGAGGTTATCAATTCGTCTGTATGGATAATATATATATATATTTTTTGTATGTTAACCGATTACTCGAAGACGGCTTGACCGATTAAGATGATTCTTTTTTTAATAGATAGATGGGAGCTCCAAGATGGTCCCATAAAAATTTGATGTGGATCTGATGAGGATCTTCGGAGTGATGAACGGAAATGCTCCTCAAAACGCATTAATCAATCCAATTGTTTATCGATTACTCGAAGATGGCTTGACCGATTGAGATGATTCATTTTTTAATGGAAAGTTGGGAGCTTCAAGATGGTTCCATAAAAATTTGATGAGGATCTTCGAAGTGAGGACCGGGAACGCTCCTTAAAACGCTGTATTCAATTCGATTGTTCATCGATTATACGAAGATGACTTGACCGATTGATATAGTTCTTTTTTTAATGGAAAGGTGGAAGCTCCCAGGTGGTCCCATAAAAGTTTGGTAAGGATCTGATGAGTATCTTCGGAATGATGGACAGGATAGCATCCCAGAATTCAATAAATTACTCATTTTTGAACTTCTACCAAAAAGAATAGACCCCTAAAGAACTAAGTACAGATTGATTAGGCACCTGAAACCACCTTCTCATCAGCAAACTTCTCAATAATTAAAATAACGGTAACAATATTGTTGATTTTTAGGTAGGTAGGTGTACTAAAAAGGGTAAAATAAAAAACTAATTTAAAAATTAAAAACTAACCAGTAAAACTGCCGCAGTTTTACTGGTTGGTTCCATATTGTACTTAGTTTAGCTGCCCGACTTCAGATGATAAAACAGATTAATTAGTCGGTGGCACTGTACCTACGTAGAGGTTATTTTGGTCTTTTTTATCAATTCTTTTTTTTTTATGGTTGTTTTTTTAATTATTTTTTGTTTCTTTTTTGAAGTCGGTTTTTTAGTTTTAGCTTCGGGTGACAAAAGGGCTGGCCTGGCCAAAGAATTGGTATAACAATTCCATTGGGTACCATACGTAGCCTAGGGACCCATTTTTGGATTTTTAATTTTAATTAATTTTATTTAAATAAAAGTAATGATTGTGTACCTACTGCAAAAATTTTGTTAAATAAAAGCCTTATTAAAGCCAGAAATCCAATATTTATACAACAATATTAGGTATTTATTTTTCACTGCGCCCCGCGGTTTCACCCGCGTAAGTCCCGTTCCCGCGGGAATATCGAGAAAAAAGAAGCCTATGTGTTATTCCCGGTATCCAGTTACCTATATTCCAAGTTTCATCGCAATCGGTTCAGTAGTTTTTGCGAGAAACAAACACACATAAACACATATCCAAATACACACATACTCCCAAACTTTTAGCTTTATAATATTAGTAGGATTATGGTCAAAAACAAATTTATAACAAAACAATATAGATATTCCACGCTACCATGCTCGTTTGTCGTTGCTATGTCGTCCTTTTGTCGTTCAAAAAAAAAAGTAAATTTAAATAAAAAATACCCCTACTACTTTTAAAAACCACAGACAATTTAAAACATACTTCTTTTTTTTGAAGTATTTTTTCCTTTTTTTTATTTATTTGATGTGTTTTTAATTTTTTTTTTAGCTGTACGACAATGCGACGACTTCGCGACGACTTATAAGACATCATAGTAGAGCCGTATATCTAAAAAAAAACACAACACTCCTTTGGCAGTCGTGTAATAAAATATTTTTTTATTTTTAATTAATTTACTTTACGGGAAACAGTGTCATGCTAAATTAAGATTAATTGATTTCCCGCCACTTTTGCAGGATTGTTGTGATAAGACATGTAACGAGCCCAGTCATATTATTAATAGATAGTTTGTATAGAGATATTGTCACCGCGTTGCAAGAGTCGGCGCGGGAGGGTCGAGGTGGCAGGTGTAATAAAAAGAGAAGGGTAGTCGCTGGTTGGAATAAGCACGTTGCGGGAGCGCATAGGGAAGCCAAAACCCAAATTTCATTTATGGTTGGACAATGGAAAGCCATTATCGGGACCCAGCTTTGACGATATGAGAGAGGCGAGGAAGATATTTAAGTCGCGTTTGAAATGGTGTCAAGACCATGAAGAACAGATAAAAATGGATATCCTTGCCTCTCGTCATGTTAAACAAGATTTCCGAGGATTCTGGAAACACACCAACAAATTACAACATAAGGCGGGTCTCCCTGCGAGTGTTGGTGGCGTGAGTAACCCTGAGGATATAGCGAACAAATTTAGAGAGCATTTTTCTGTTAAGTCTATGTTGGGGCCGAGTGAATCGGAGTTCAGTGTTGAGCCCGGCATGCCCTTTGATTGGCGCGTTGATGTACTTTATAATGCGAAGGAGATTGAATTAATTATAAAATCTATGTCGAGAGGAAAATCGCCTGGGCATGACGAGCTTAGCATTGAGCACCTTAAGTATGCTGGCCCGCATCTGCCGAGGGTAATTGCGATGCTTATTAATGTATGTGTCAACCACAGCTACCTACCGATTGATATGATGAAAACGTTAGTGGTTCCTATCGTGAAAAATAGGACCGGTGACGTTTCAGATTTGAACAATTACAGGCCCATATCATTGGCAACAATTATAACGAAGGTTTTTGACGCCTTGCTTAACAAACAACTAAACAGTTGTCTTAGAATCCATGACAATCAATTCGGTTTTAGACAACTGTCAACAGACACCGCTGTGTTGTGTCTTAAGCAGGCCGTCTCTTACTACACTAGCAGAAATACGCCCGTATACGCCTGCTTTCTCGATCTTTCCAAGGCTTTTGATATGGTTTCGTACGACGTACTTTGGAATAAATTAGGTAGGCTTACCTTGCTCAAAGAACTCAAAAATATTTTTAAATTTTGGTATAGTAACCAGATTAATAATGTACGCTGGGCAGGGGCTTACTCGAGCCCATATCACTTAGAGTGCGGAGTGAGACAGGGAGGGCTGAGTTCGCCGTCTCTTTTTAATCTCTACATGAATGAGCTTGTCGGTGAGCTCAACAGCACTCGGGTCGGTTGTCACGTGGATGGTGTCTGCTTAAATAATATATCTTACGCTGATGACATGGTGCTGTTGAGTGCATCGATTTGCGGACTCAGAAAGCTAGTGGAGTCGTGTGAGCGATATGCTAAAGCCGATGGTCTTATTTATAATTGCAAAAAGAGCGAGGTCATGGTCTTTGGGGCCGAGAGTCAATGCCCACAAAATGTGCCACCTGTCAAATTAAATGGCAAACAACTACAAAGAGTTTATAAATTTAAATACCTGGGACACATGTTGACGCCTGGCCTGAAGGATGATGAAGACGTGGAGCGGGAGCGGAGGGCGTTGTCGATGAGAGCGAACATGATGGCTCGCAGGTTTGCACGTTGCTCGAGGGAAGTAAAGCTAACTTTATTCCGAGCGTACTGTACATCATTTTATACGTGCACCCTGTGGGCTAGATATACTCAGAAATCGTACAATGCCCTCCGTGTCCAGTATAACAACGCCTTTAGGGTGTTGTTGATGCTGCCTCGATTTTGCAGCGCATCAGGGATGTTCGCAGAATCTTCTGTAGACTGCTTCTACACTATAATGCGAAAAAGATCCGCGTCCCTGATGCGCAGGGTGCGCAGCAGTTCCAACACCATCTTGGCTATGATCGCTACCAGGTTAGAATGCGAATATATAAACATATGTTGTGCCACTGCCCATGGTGTAAAAATAAAACTGTGACACTATTTAAGTTAATGTTTATTTAATTTAAATACTTACTTTTTATTACAATTTATATTAATACTAACATAGCTATTAGTCTTCTACTAACAAAATGAGTCAATGTTACTTTTTAAATTGAATAAATTATTATTATTTACGTTAGCTGATCGATTTAGGTCCGATTTAGACCCTGTTGCAATAAAGAAATCATGGTAAGGGCCATTATATAATTTAAGAATATGTTGGCTTTTAAGTGCGGCATTTTCTTAAAGTAAAGCAATAATATTTATGAGCAAATTCAAGTCTTAATTAGAGCTGCAGAAATGTGCACTTAGCGCCGCGCCGCACTAAGTGTGTGTAATGTCTGACAATCACTGCATATTATGTGACTTTATTTCTAAGAAAATATCCTGCTATTTCAATAAACAAACAGTTTTATGTTCTTAACGTAGGAAAAGTGATTTTATTATACAGTTATTAGTTTTAGTGTTATTTAGAGCAGTAATTCTAACAATATTTCCATCGGGTATCCTATTTATAAGTCCAACTTAATAAACCTTCTTTTTTTTCCTGCCCTTATCCCCAATTTAATGGGGCACAGTAGCTAGTAGGTGAGTCGTCAGGTTGTAAGTTAAGTAAATATAGGAACAAAGCAAACCTACCTGTTTATTTACACACAAACTTTCAACTAGGTATAATTGTAATATAGGATTACTTAGTACACCGGAGGGCATAATCTTTGTTTTCATCCCATTTGTCATATATTAAATAGGACTTTTTGGACTGGCCAGGTAATTTTTCTCATTGTTCCCCAGTAGGAACATTGAGAGTGGGAATAAAACGTCATGACTCCAGTACATCTATTTTTCTTTATACTTAATACAAACACATCTTTATTATTTTTTTTTTAATTTAAAACAAGAAAAAATATATAAAGAACAACATTAACACACCTATAAAACCTGATGGGGTATAATAGAGGGGAATAAAAATGGCTGCACGAATTTGGCTTCAACTTTACATGAAGTTTATGACCTCGATAATACATCGTTTTTATCCCGTTATTCCCACAGGGTAAACAAGCAGAGCACACCTACCTAGTTTATATTATCTCTATTAACTAGTTAGTCTAGGCCATAGAAATAGTACTACAGAGTAACTAGAAAGCTTACTTCGTCAAAAATACGGTCCGGCTTGATGTCAGAGAGATCCCAGTCTGTCCTTTTTTCACTTTAGTGTTCGTCGGTTAGTTAGATAAGGACAGACTAGTCCAACTGGGTTCAAGAGGACCGTTTTCATATATCAAAGCAAAAACTACCTTAACCTTGTAATTGATATTTCAAAAGTTGTCAAGTGCACAGTCTTCTAGGAGCGAAGACGACGATGTGACAAGTCTCTGGTCTAGGTCCAGAACTCTAGGCACTTCACGCGTCACATGTCAATTAGCTAGAACTATGAACATTCAATTAGCGAACACTATAAAAGGCAAGATCTTTCAATTACGACACAATAGAGACGATTATTTTTGCTTATTTTACATATTATTATTATTACGCACCTGCAGTTGGTTTTTGTTACCCGACTACCCGGCGAAGCTAAACAGGAAGGCTAATGAGGTCTGTGGTGTGTTTGTATGTTTCACTTTGGTGCCTACACTACCAAACCTACTTTTTTTTATGATAGCTTTTTTTCTTTCTTTTATAAACAAAATAATATTTTTAATTAATTTTATATCAATGGATTGGGAATAATGGCCCGAGTGACCTATGCTATGATCTTATCAAAATTATTATATACCCTTATTCAGAAACTTAGAAACTACAAAAATATAAACACAGAACAGTCAATGATTGAAGGGAAAAGCAAACAAAGAGCTGTGGAAGTAATTATATGAATTATTTGTTTACATTTTTGATCTAAGTTTCTGTAAAAGGGTATAGGTAACCTATGACGGAATTTAAACTTCAGATTCCAATGCCCCGATTCTGTAAAAACATAGCATGCGACAAGGAGCTTTACACCTGCAACAAATGGACTTCTGCAATGCTCATGCATCCCGTCTGATTGTCGCATGTTATATTATACAGAATCGGGCCACAGGTTGTTCATACAAAGTTATAATAAACCTTTTTCTTACACACATGTGCCGTTTTCAGTTCGTCATAAATAAAGGGTAAAATTGTCTATCTCGATCGGCTGGAGCAAGACCGATGGAGTTACCACAACTGTCTGAGAATGCAGATTAGATAGTTCAACCCAGTTTTCTGAGCCGTAACTTGACATTGACTTTATCACTTTATTCACAGTCTCATGTTATGGAAAATGGAAGACATTCACACTGCGATTATGAGATCGCCTACTTCATATATTTTCATCCAAGCCAAACTCTAGTTTAGTAAGTAGGCCCAATTACGTCTAAAAGTGTCACGAGGCCTACCTGATGTCGTATTTGTATATAGTCCATGACTAACTGCTTAATTTGCTTTACTAAGTACTGAACCGCTTAAAATGATTTTTATTGATCGACATTGACGGTCGTCCAGTCAAGGAATAACCGCTACAGGCGCTGCACGACCATCTTACTAATAATATTATAAACGCGAAAGTTTGTATGTATGTATGTGAGGTTGTTACTCTTTCACGCAAAAACTAATGAATCGATTGCCATGAATCTTGGAATATAGGTAGCTGGGGACCTGGATTAACACATAGGCTACTTTTTATCCCGATATTCCCGCGGGAACGGGACTTAGCGGGTTAGTATTATTATACTACACTATAGTATTATTATACTAGCAGCGCCCCGCGGTTTCACCCGCTAAGTCCCGTTCCCGCGGGAATATCGGGATAAAAAGTAGCCTATGTGTTAATCCAGGTCCCCAGCTACCCATATTCCAAGTTTCTTCGCAATTGATTCATTAGTTTTTGCGTGAAAGAGTTCATATACATACATACATACTTACAGACAAACTTTCGCGTTTATAATATTAGTAAGATACAAAATCAGCGAGCCAAGCTAAACCAGGTAATGAAGAACATGCGAGGTACGTACTTAATCAAAATAAAATCCAAAAGTTTGTTTTTGTTTATTCGTTATTCCCTCTTTACAGTCAAAGGGGTCGATCGATTTGGACGAAAATTTGCAAAGAGATAGTTTCCGTGATGGGGGGTGAAACATAGGATACTTTTGATCCCGATAATCCTGCAGGACCGGACGCAGCTAATAAAAATAATGAAATTTGTAGGTATCTAGATGTTTTAATTTCAATCGATCGTCTTTCCAAATCACGTAGTAAATAGCATGCCTTGCTATAAAATTACGCACTATCCACACTAAGAACATTCCGATTTGATTACAACTCATGGCTACTTCACACCAGCTGTAATTTCGTGCAATTCGTACAAATAAAATTGGGTGCCAAATGCCTGCGGTTTCTGCTTAAATTAGCGGGCAGGAAAGGTTACAGACTGATTTAATATTACAGCAACTTTAACACAAAGTATATCTATACCGATATAAACTGGATCAACTATTTTCACGATGGGTACCTACCCATTTTTTTCTTCTGTATTTCAATTATGGCTTTGCACGGCTTGTCCATTTAGCCCATGTTAACTTACAGCTTTGTCACTTATATGCAGACTTTTATAAGTTACCTACTCGTTAAAAAAACAAATAGATGTGAATAATATCACTCCTGCTACAAAGCGATTACTTTGGTGAAACGAAATGCCACTGGTCGCAGGTTCGTGTCCGGCTAAGAGCTTCATTAATTACTAACTTAGATGTAATGTTTATTGTTAATGTGTGTGTTCTTTTGTGAAGTGTAATTTTCCAGTAAACAAGGATTATTGGAAAATCCTGCGGGATGGGGACTCACGCGGGTGAAACAGCGGGATACTGTTAGTTTTTTTTTCAATTAAATTAAGACCAACTTACCTTTTATAGTTAACTTTACATAGTTAAGTCTCTATCTATACTGTTGACTCGTATTTATTAAAGTTATTTTATAATTATTGTTGTAATCTCATTTCTTCTAGGTTTACGCGATTTTGCATAATAAAACACTTGACTTAGTCAACTTTGAAAAAGCCAACTGTAAAGTTGGCGAAAGCTCCGTCGTTTAAAAATCATGAATGAAACGCGATTAAACCCGGTAAGTAAACTGTTTTATTATTGTGTAATCTGTTTTTATTGCTCAAGGCATATCTACTAGAAATATTTTAAAAGAAAAAAATAATCTCCAAAGGTCTCACGCAGAGACACAAGTTCAAACCTCGCCGCAAGTGAATTTTTGGAGATGAATTTTTCCTTGAAATATTTATGTTTATGTTTAAATGCTTTGTATAGGGTCTCGGCTTTTGTACCTATTTACGTTTAACGGAGCGAACAGTCTCGCCTAACCAACAAATCAATAAAGCAGGTCCATAGTTTCCGTGTCGATTCGTAAACAGTCATAGATTCCAGATAGCAGGATATTGTGGTATTATTGTGTGTCTATGGTACCGCTAGACCACCGACCAGGCTTCGTTCTGATATAGGTAGTGGAAGGATGGATGGGAATATGGATTCAGATGAAAATATATTTATCTAACTTTATGTTTAACTTTGTATCCATACAACTTTGTAACAATTAATATTTAGGTTTTAGTCCCGGACTAAAAACTAAATATTAATTTTTAACCTTGTTGATATGAAGTTCTAAAAAGTAACGCCTAATTAAATAAATAATTATTGCACGAAATTACACACAACGCAATCTATCCCCAAACTAAGCACTAGGCATGTACCTACCTACTATGGATACTAGACAACGGATATACTACATATAATATTTCTTTATAAATACATCCATAATATTATACATAGAAAGACACCCAGACCTTTTTATTTTCAAGCATATAAAATATTTAATCTTAATGTCTATTTTATAACAAATATTTTTATTTTATATAATTCAATCAATTGTCCATATTAACATTTTTTCCCAGATCTTATTAGCGTTGTTATTTTTAATTTATCCTACCTCGACGTTTCGATTATATTATAATGACCGTGTTCGCGAGGGGACCAATCGAACCACATAAAATTAACAATACGCGAATAGGAAAGAATAGAAAGGAATGAATGTATGAATGAATAAATACTTTATTGCACCAGAAACACAAATTAAACAAATATTACAAAGACAAAAACTTAAAACTAGTGTGGTACAATGGGCGGCCTTATCGCCTAAGGGGGATTTCTTCCAGGCAATCAACCAAACCAATAGGACCCAGGTGTGAGTTTCAAAACTTTGTATATACGCACCTAATGGTCGGCTAGGTGTATCTCATCGACAACAAAAAAAAATGCAAAATAAACGCATGAAAAGCTCAAAAACTAAACAAATACTGTCCAAACAAGCGGCCTTACCTATCGCTCAAAGCGATTTCTTCCAGGCCATCCTAAATGGGAAAGGGAAATTAGCCAACTACACAAATTCGCTGGGACGTCATAATTCCCTCACACCGATTTCTTAGCTAGGTAATTTATTTTTATTTTTACCCTAGATTCAGACGCAATTTTGACAAAAATAAATCCAAAAAACAATAACACTTTCTTGGGCAGTCGTGTATAAACACGCGTATTAGCAAATTCTGGGAGTTTGATATCACGAACCCAAAATCAACTTTAAATTATTGTCCAACCTATTTCAGTGAAATGATTTGTCCTAATTGACTTATTGACTGATCGACACACAGCCTAAACCGCTGATAGTATAGAGCTTGTTCGTCTAGTGGTAGATATCCCGACTTTAATTCCGAAGGTCGTGGTTTCGAATCCCGGCTGCGCACCAATGGCTTTTTCTTTAAGAAAAAATTATATACTCTTACGTATATAATTTTTGAAGAAACCTACGGCTTAAAATCATGCACAGAGGCCCAATAGTAGGGCTAATTGTGGAAACACATAGTTAAAAATGTAACTTTTTAGTAGAGAGCTGAAATTGAAGAGTGTGTTCTATATTTCTATATATATATAGATATAATGATAAGAAGGAATTTCGCAGATACAGACGCAGGCCGCAGCTAGTCACAACTAAAATTAATCTATCTAGCGATCTTAAAAAGAAATGTCTTTAACTCAATTAAAAGCAATGATAAAAATTAACAACTACAAAGTACCAATTAAAACCCAGTAGCTAAACGTAAAAAAAGTCATACAAATCAGTACATACATATATCCGGGTACACCTGTTTAACTAGTACAGAATGAAAGTGTCTGTCTGTCAGTCAGTGTTATCTTCGATCGTTAAAAATAAACTAATCGTAAACGGTACATCATTTATAATTTGTAACGTTTATAACAGGACTGTTCGTTTTTTTGTGACAAGTTATTTATGTAAGGAGAAGGCAGGCTGAGTATTCGTTTGAAAGTTGGGTTTGGCTTGATCGTGGAAAAGTTTGAGCTTGGTTTTAGCATGTTCTTTGCATGGCTTAATGATAGGTATGGCCAGTGACAAACTTATATTTGGCGTCAATATCGATCACCTATATGTATGTAGATATTAGCCTCTATTAAAGAAATCCGACTCAAGAACCCATCTTAATAAACGTGGAGTAAGATCGGAGTACTAAGTAAAAACATATGCTTTGTTTTTTTCCGTGAATTGAACTTTCAAAGTGAACTGAACTTTTTTCACTTTTAATAATAAGGCTAAAAAGTAGATCGTCATAGTTAGTCATTTCAGAAGTTAAAACACATCGCCAACTGCTTAGTTCATCAGTTTTTGGTAAAACTGAGCAAAATTGTAAAAATTACTGTGTTTTCTGTACTGTTTGACTGTTCACACAGTCATGTGTGAAAAACTGGCTCTACTATGTGAAGCTAAGCTACACTTACTTAGTTTATTTAGTGATAAACTAACTTAGGGGGTCGGCAATATAGTAACTTTACTTTTTTTAGCAGATTTAAAGCTGTATCTACCAGTCGCGCGAATCCGCATCGCACTGTACCGTCAAACAACGTGGTGATTATTATGTTCTAGCTGCGCCCCGCGGTTTCACCCGCGTAAGTCCCGTTCCCGTGGGAATATCGGGATAAAAAGTAGCCTATGTGTTAATCCAGGTCCCCATCTACCTATATTCCAAGTTTCATCGCAATCGGATCAGTAGTTTTTGCGCGAAAGAGTAACAACCTCACATACATACATACAAACTTTCGCGTTTATAATAATAGGGGTTAAAGTATGAAATTGCCGTTTTATTGCAATAGGTTCTCTAAATTGACATAGAATCTTCATGGTTTGAGGTTTTCGAATGAAACTTTTTTCAAATGGTTTCTGTGATGTTCTTTTTTTAAAAATGTGAAACATTTGAATATCGACTTTCAATTGTTTTTGTTATTCAATTTAGACAAGAAAGATGGATACTGCGAAAATTCGAGTGATTTTTGAATACGAGTTCCGACGCGGAACTAACGCGGCAGAAACAGCCCGCAATATCAATGCTGCGTTTGGAGAGGGGTCTACTAATGAACGCACCGTGCGATTTTGGTTTAAACGCTTTCGTGATGGAAATTTCGACTTAAAGAACGAGCCACGAGGAAGACCGCCCACACAGGTGAATAACGATGAATTAAGAGAGATAGTGGAAGCCGATCCTAGTCAAACTACCCAGGAATTAGCGGCATGGTTTAACGTTACCTTACCCACTTTATTGACTCACTTGCGTCAAATCAATAAAATAAAAAAATACGAAAAATGGGTGCCTCATGATTTGACTGATCTGCAGAAAGAAACGCGTGTTGAAACTTGTGTTGCCTTGTTGAACCGGTACAGAAATGAAGGAATATTGGATCGAATTGTAACATGTGATGAAAAGTGGATTCTTTATGATAACCGGAAAAGAAAAATGCAATGGCTGACCCCAGGTCAAATCCCACAACAGTGTCCTAAAGCAAAACTTACCAATAAAAAGGTAATGGTAACTGTTTGGTGGTCTCAGCATGGTGTTATTCACTATAGTTTTCTTCGATCTGGTCAAGCAATTACGGCAGATGTCTATTGTGCCGAACTCCGAACCATGTTGACAAAACTAGCAGTAAAACAGCCCCGACTCATGAATCGATCTTCACCATTATTGCTCCACGACAACGCGAGACCTCACACAGCACGAGAAACCATTTTGACCCTTCAGGAACTGCACTTAGAAACCATTCGTCATCCTCCGTATTCACCAGACCTTGCTCCAACGGACTACCATTTTTTTCGTGATTTGGACAATTATCTACGTGACAAGAAGTTTTCTTCCCAGGAGGCAGTACAAAATGCTTTCACACAGTTTGTGCAGTCTAGATCGTCGGAGTTCTATCGCAAAGGCATAAATAACCTTCCCATTAGATGGCAGCAATGTATAGATAATAATGGCAACTATTTTGATTAAATAAATTTGTTAAAAATTTAAAAAATAAACAATTAAGATTTTCAGTACAAATCGGCAATTTCATACTTTAACCCCTAATATTAGTAAGATTTTAATATTTCGTAAATTTGTATTTATTGCTCAAGGCATATTTACTAGAAATATTTGAAAGGAAAAATTCATCTTCAAAAATTCACTTGCGGCGAGATTTGAACTCGCGTCCCTGGATCAGTACCCCAGTGCCTTAAACCGCTCGGCCACGCAAGTTCCGGGAACTTGCTTGCACGCGAGTTCAAATCTCGCCGCAAGTGAATTTTTGAAGATGAATTTTTCCTTTCAAATATTTCTAAGATTTTAATAGTCATAATAGTCTCACATTTCCTTCCAAATGTCAGTGAAACGGCGATGCGGTCCGGGCTAGATTCGATCGTCTGGTCTATTAGATGAACTAAATTTCAGTCAATTTATTTCATACGTTATCCCTTTCTAATCTTTGAATATTTTACCATAGTTTTTCAAGATCAGTTGAAAGCTCCAACACGTCAGGATAGACAACCTAGTTCAATGATTCAGAGACTGAACTAGGCCATTTTCTCACGCCCACTCTCAAAGCCATCATGACCGCTATTGCTCATAGTTATACGATATAAATTACAACAAATACTTTATACGAAATCACCAATATAAAGTATGCAATCAATGCGCACGCGAATCGGAAGCCAACAATACAGAACAATTTATTTTAATAGGCATTTATTAAGTTGGCTATATAATATCAGTGGTGCTCCGCGGGAGGTTGAGATTATCTATGTCATGCGCGGGCGAACGGAGATGCGTTATCGAGCTTATTCGGGCGCATTCGGCTTCATTCGGATGGTATCGGCTTCGATGACAATGGTAGAACAAATGCGATCACGCTTGCTCGTATGTTTAAACGACTTCCACGATTTGGTACAGTATGGAATTCTAATGAATTGGATATTTTGTATAATGCTTTGGTCTTGTTGCGGTTTACGTAGAACTAATGGGCAATTTGTATGCTTATCTTCTAATAATAAAGCGTGCTGGTCGGTTGCTGTAAATCCCTGCTGTGTTTGTGGTCTGAACTCTGAATGGAATGTAAGCAGCCACGCGAAGGTTTGCAATGGGTGGGGCAGAATAGCAGTTGAAGACAAGTTGGTGTCAAGGAAACGCAATAGTAAAACTCTACAAATATATCGATGAGTTTAAATGGATACTAAAGATTTCAGCAATAACATGAATTTGTGGTAGGTAGGTGCCCTAAAATCAGCAAGAAGACGGCGAAAACAAGCTACTGACGTATCGTTACTTAAATCCAGTGATACTTTTGATGTTTTAGGGATGATTTATACTAGGCTTTCACACGGCCGTGCCGGGTCCGAGCTTCGTTATCCATTGCTCGACCGCCACTCGGTTGCAACAGACCGATCGACTGCTCGCCGAGCAATAGACAACGAAACGAAGCTCGGCCGGGTGACGGCCTAATATAAATCATCCCTTAAGCGGTAATCATCGACTTAATCCTAGCACCCGCATCGATTTTCTATTGATTTTTCGATAGACGAAACAGTTTTGTCAGAACTGCAGTGGTTTTTATATTTATTTTGCGTAAAAAAGGAACACGAAATATTTTCGAGACCATCTCTATAGAAGGTAAGTTTTTTTAATTTTTTAATATAAGCTGACGTTATGGTTCCTTGTATTTGTCATTTTTTTCTATAGATCATATTGTAATCTTTAATTAAAAAAATGAAGTATAGTAGTAACAGTACATAATTCCGCGCTACCATGATCGTTTGTCGTTGCTAATTCGTCCTTTTGTCGTTCAAAAAAATAAAGTAAATTTGAAATAAAAAATACTCCGACTACTTTTAAAAACTACAGACAATTTAAAAAAATCTTTCTTGTTTTGAAGTTTATTTTTCTAGAAATATTTTTAAAGGAAAAATTCATCTTCAAAAACTCACCTGCGGCGAGATTTGAACTCGCGTCCCTGGATCAATATTCCAGTGCCTATACCGCTCGGCCACGCAAGTTCCCATCTCGAGCAGCGAATTTTAAGAATATGAATGTTTCCGTCTTCCTTTAAAAATATTTCTAGTAAATATGCCTTGAGCAATAAAAACAAATTTACGAAATGTTTATTTTTCTTTTTTTTTAATTATTTGGTGTAATTAAAAAAAAATTTTTTTTAGCTGAAGGACTACGCGACGGAGTTTTGGCGAGAATGAGTTAAGTAGATGTGTTGCAAAATTTTCATTTATGTGAAACTTAGTTCAAATGCGTGTAAATTGTTTAATTTCGGGGACATATTAATCAATTTAGTTAAGGTGTACAAGTGTAAATAAAAGTGAAAATCGGTGCAAAACATGGACTTTAGCTTAGTGTTGTCTCCAAAGCTCCGTGAACAAATATTGTAAAAAATGGCCCCCTTTTTACAATGATTCCCTCGACTTGACTTTAACTATAACGACTTGACTGTTTCGTTCGATGAAAATAACCTGCAAATATTGATAATACTTGACACTGGCAAATGTCCGAAAGGAAAAGCCATTTTAAAGAAGAAGCAGAAGACTACGCGACGTTTTTGCGACAACTAGGTCAGGGTTCAGGTAGGGCCCAAAATCTCGATGGTTTATTGCCAATTTCTCTCCTTGCTGCATGTCTACTCCTTAGGTCTACTCTAAACCCTACTTTAGTTAGAATAGACTGAATTAAATTATTTATTTACGTTTCAAAACTTATCAATGCAGGCAAACTGGGCAAATGAATGTCTTTAGAGGACACCACAAAACCTAGTACGCTCACAATTATCAAAGGAACCTTTCTCCTAATTTAGTTCCGCGTTAACTCATTCCTAGGTTATTAATACAGCAGTACTTGTACAAAAGAAGCCAATAAATAATAAAGCTTTGCGAAAGCAGATTTGAATTCATAGGTTTGTTAACTTAACTAACTCAGAATTAAGATTACTTACAACGATCCTAGTTTAATGTGACATCTTTTGTACTGAGAAAGTATTGGGCGTAATTTCTTTGTATTAAAATAATTGAAGTCTATGCTTATTATTTTTTATATTTGAAACATCTTGAGGGAAGAAAGCTCTCTCCAAGGGGTTGGATGTATGGTTGTATGTATACCATCAAATGATGAATTTGTTGAGGTTTTTCGCAACAATAACTAAACTGAAATGTTATTTCGCGCTGTAAATTACAAATGCGGACTGCAATGCAGAAGGTAGCGGGTCTTTCCAAATATTTTTGCTTAAAAATAAATATTTGTAGCTGTTCTGGGTGTCTTTCTATGTATAGTATGTATGTAAAAAAAATAGTATTGTAATTATGTAGTATATCCGTTGTCTAGTACTAGTACTCCTCATAGTACAAGCATAGTGCTTAGTTTGGGGCTAGATTGCGCTGTGGGTAATGTCGTGCAATATTTATTTATTTTATTTTAAGAAAACTTCTCCCAGAAAAATTGTATTCGTGCACTATCTGTGTCCCATGGTTTTATTCGCGTAAGTCCTGATCCGATGGGAATTAAAAAGAAATCCTTCCTTATCGGATCTCTACATAATAAAATACACTCCATTTATCGGCTCTATCAGCGGTTTAAGTTGTAAGTTGACCCATCAGTCAGTCAGAAAGGAATGCATATATCTTACTATTATTATAAATGCGAAAGTTTGTATGTACCTATGTGACTTTGGTACTTTTTCACTCCCGCGGGAACGGGACTTACGCAGGTGAAACAGCGGGGCGCAGCTAGTACCTATATACGTTCAAAAGGACCTACACGTGCCACTCCAGTATTGATCGTATAAATGTACCTAAGAATAATAACAAGATAAACTAGTTAGTAGTAAATAACTTTGTAGTTTTATAGGTTACTAGCTGCGCCCCGCGGTTTCACCCGCGCAAGTTGCGAACCCGCGTTGTTCGAACACCGACCTACCGCAATGCAAAAATCCACACCTAAACGGTCGCCCATTGAAGTACTGATGATGCCAGGCGCGGTAGCGCCTGGCTTCAACAGTACTTCAATTTCTCAACTTCAATTTTTGCACTGCGGTTGGTAGGTGAAGTAAAGTAAAGTTTGTATTTCATTTGTAAGTGACGATGACGATGACGAAGGATGACGATGATCATGATGCCACTCTACATAACTTACCCTACCCCTGTGTCGATTTTCATTTATTGAATAGTTATCACCCGCGTAAGTCCCGATCATGCGGGATTTTCGGGATCAAAAGTATCCTATGTCACTCTCTATCATTTAAACTATCGATGTGCAAATTTTCATCCAATAAATAGTTATCACCCGCGTAAGTCCCGATCCCGCGGGATTTTCGGGATCAAAAGTATTCTATGTTACTCTCCATCATTTAAACTATCCCTATGCAAATTTTCATCTATTAGATAGTTATCACCCGCGTAAGTCCCGATCCCGCGGGATTTTAGGGATCAAAAGTATCCTATGTTACTCTCCATCATTTAAACTATCTCTATGCAAATTTTCATCCAAATCGGTTGAGCCGTTTGACCGTTAAGAGGGAACAAACAAACAAACAAATAAACAAACAAACAGACTTTCGGATTTATAATATTATAGTAGGATAGGAAGGAAGTAGGAAGTAGGATAGGATATTTAGTTTTCATTTTATTTTAAGTTTAAGTATAAGTACCTTTTATATGTTACTTTTTATTTTTCTTTAGATATAGGTTGTTTAGTTTTTTTTTAGTTTAATTTGTTTAAGTAATAGTTTTATGTTAGTTTTAATATTTTTGTTCATAATAATTATACTTATACCTAAATAAACTTTACGTATGAGGACAAGATAAAACCTATTTGCAGGTCCGTATGTTCCTAGACGTAGAGGCTGGATGTATCTTACATCCGGGATGCATCTTCTACGGTCAGAAAAGGCGGCGCCGGCGCAGACGCAGGGCCGTTCGTCAAGAGTTCATCTAACGCCGCCGGCTATCGAGTCCGATGTTCTTTTACTTTACTTTTATTGAGATTGTGATTTCACTTACGAGGTTTACAATTTAGCTAAATTTCTATACTTATAATAAAGGAAGAGAGGACAAAAAGTCTGAGCTGGAAAGTAAATTAAAAAAGTTGTCTTAGAAACTTAGGAAAACTAGTAGAACAAAATTATATAAGTTTTAAATATTTATGTCTGTCTGTTTGTTCCGATAGTTGTTCTGATAGTTCTATTTTCAAGTATATTATATCAAAAATGTATTATATCGAATATCGATTGCTTAGTTGTTAGTTGGCATGGTAATTGCGTCGACAAATGCGATCGCTGTCGATCAGCCCCCATACCATCTATCCAGTGGACGTCTGACAACAGTGGAAAATGACAGGCACGATGCAGTACATTGTTGCTTTGGCGAAATCACCGGGAATAACCACGTTACTTCAAAGCAGCAATGTACTGTATAGTGCCTGTAATTTTTAGATAGTCCACTTAATAGATAATATGGGGGCAGGTGGACGCACTGTGAAAAATTCATCCGTTTGATGCGATCCGTCCGATGCGTACGATGCCGGAAATGTGGACGCTTAGCTTAAAACCTATATTTAGTCAACTACGGCGAAGTCATTTATCATATAATTAGGTTTGTACTTAATTTCATTCAATTGTCAATTACGTGTTCAAATAATTTCAATACTGTAAGTGTCAAGTAACTACATCAAATTACAGACCCGAACACAGTTTAAGATTAATACGAACAATAATATCTTGTCCG
Source organism: Idaea dimidiata (assembly GCA_949358125.1). Classification (NCBI taxonomy): domain Eukaryota; kingdom Metazoa; phylum Arthropoda; class Insecta; order Lepidoptera; family Geometridae; genus Idaea; species Idaea dimidiata. The sequence goes on from OX442340.1 coordinate 2,397,815, forward strand.
AACAATCGCGCAAACAAACACCCACTCCATAGTACAAGCCGTAACTCATTGGACGTGTAGTAAATGCCCAAATTAAAGTTGTATTAACGTCATTAGTCGTTTAACAAACGTATTGCAATTCATAACTGTTACATTGCAATAACGACCGTATGGTATTTAACTTATGAGTTGTTCTGCCGCGACAGATTTGTGTCCCGTCGATTGTCCAGTGCTGTTATAAGGACGATGCTAGTTGCGGCCTGTTGTTTCACTTTCGTAAGTTATTTTTTATCTAATCTTACTAATTTTATAAACTGGAATGTTTATAAAAGTATGCATGTGACTTTGTAACTCTTTCATGCAAAAATTACTGAACCGATTGCGTAGAAACTAGAGTATAGATAGCTGGAGACCTAGAATAACTCATAGGTTACGTTTTATCCCGATATTTCGGCGGGATCGGGACTAACGTGGGTGAAGCTGCGGGGCACAGCTAGTAGGTATTAACGAACAAAAGTTAAGACGTTTGTTGGTTTGTTTGAAAGTTTGTGTGTTAATCATGATAAAACTACTAAACCGATTGCGATGAAACTTGGTATGCAGATTGCTGGAGATCTGGATTAACCTATGTGTTAATAGGATGGGACCAGATGAGCGTAATTTTTTGAGTTTTTCGGTCGCGTATTTTTACTAAACACATTCGGTTTCATACAAAAACCCTGTGATGCCACACGGGGACGGAAATTGTGTTGTAGGTTTATGAAAGCGAAATACGCGACCGAAAATACGCTAATTAACTAAAAAATATATAATAACTCTTGTCTGACTTTACCCTTAATAGCAGAATCCATTTTTTCTACTAAGCAAGTAAAATTGCCAATCTCACCATCCATTCCCATCAAACTGAGTTCAAAGTTAATCTAGCAGAAACAAAATCAAACCTACCTAGCGTTCCTGCAGCAAAGATTGTCCATTGCGGTTCAGCGCGGGAATGCTGCTAGCATTTTGGGCAGTTTTGCAGCGGGAGCGCTTGGAGATGGGAATTTAAATTTTATTAATTTTGTGTTTAATGTGCTCTTTTTTTAAGTTAGGTTTTGTGTTATGAGTTTGTATTTTTCTTTATTTGATTGTTTGTTTGTTTGTTCCCTCTTCACGGTCAAACGGCTCGACCGATTTGGATGAAACTAATATTTTAAATCCGAAAGCATAAACCTACAAACTTTCCCACTTATAATATTAGTAGTAGATAGCGCGATCTTCGGTTTAATCTAGGCCTCCTTTGTGATGCCGCATTCGAATGAATTAGGGCTATCACCAGCGCTGATTTAATATAAAATGGAGTCCGGCATAGCTGAAAGGTTAGTTATTTTACGACAGGTTCGATTGATCGGTTGTGTACATACTATATTCTATGTTTTATGTCCTTTGCTCTATTCCTTTGTCTAATTAGTCAAATTCTGTCCTAGTAATATTATGAACTAACTGCGCCCCGCGGTTTTAATGTATCTTGATAAAAAGTAGCCTATGTTTTATTCCAAAGTCTCTTACTATCTGTATTCCAAGTTTCATCGCAATCGGTTTAACGGTTTTTACGTGATTGAGTAACGAATATACATACATACATCGATACATACTTACAAACTTTCAGCTTTACAATACTAGTGGTATAGGACTAGTAGCGCCTCGTGGTTTTACTTGCGTAAGTCGCATGAGGGAATATCGAAATAAAAAGTAGTCTATGTGTTAATCCAGATTTTTAGCTTTTTTATACGTAAAAGGCTAGCATTTGACCTCATCACATCTAATGGAAAGCAACGATAAAGTCGACATATCTATCTGCGTACTAAGTTTCACCGCAATCGGTTTAGTAGTGTTAGCTTGAAAGAGTAATAAACATATTCGTGTGTTACAATGTCACAGACATCTCAAATTTATCATTTGTTTCCGTCGAGGGTTAAAAATATAATGCTAGGACGCACTATGGACGCACTACACCAAACTAAAATAAAAAACAAAACCAAAATTGTAGTTTCTAATAAGGGATTGTAATCTGGAAAAGTTTTTTCAACTCACACTTACCTACTTATGTCATATTAAACAGATTTTTTCGAAATTTTACTGTTTATTTCTTTCAATTTACTTTTGAATTTGAAAAGACTCAGCTCAGCTGTGATTATTTTCCTTTTAACAAGACTGCCAAAGGTATGTTTCTTGCCGTGAGTGTATGTATGTATGTTTTACTTTTTATTTTGATAACAAACTAAAATAGACGCATGGAAGGTCTTTAATTTCCCAGTCTAGTCCTATAAGTATTCTGTGGTCTGACTACTAATTTCCACCTTTATTTAGACATCATTTTTGTTTAAGCGAGGAGCTTTGGATATATTTAACACTACCTGTCAGCTAGCCAGCCCTAAGCCCTAAACCACTCGATACCAGCTTTGTTTTCTAGTGCAATGGACGTAGGAGACTATCAGATGTGACCTATTTTAATATATATTTTTTAAGTACTGTAATCCGTTAAAACAAAAGCACGCAAACATGTTAATGCAAACACACTAATGTTATAAAGCTGAAAATTTGTATGTGTGTGTTACTCAATCACGCAATAACTACTGAACCGATTGTAATGAAACTTGGAATATAAGTAGTTGGATACCGGGAATAAAACATAGGCTACATTTTATCTTGATATTCCCGCGGGAACTAGCTAGTTCGTATATAAGTAAAACAACTAGTTCTAGATACGCCTTCTTTGATTTTTAAACGTTACGATTTTATAAAAGTATTGTGATCCGTTAAAAAAACCACGCAAATACACACAAAAAAGGATCAAAATAACACAACATTTAAACGCCTGCTGCTTTCCTCAGAACATTACAAGGTTTTGACTGCCTATCTCCAGTCTCCCAGCGAGCTGCAGGTGGCCTTCAACAAACCATGTCGTAGGTTCCAAGCCTGTCTTATCTAAACCTTCGTAGAGCTGCGGCGATAGAGGGCGCACTATAAATATACTTCGTAGTGCACGCACAACAATTAAATTATCATAGGGAAGTCACCGCACGCGACCGCTGACTTATAGGTACCAGTCGATGCTGCTATATGCTGGCTGGGGGCATGTGGGGTAAGTCTTGTTTGAGAAGTTTCTAGGATTGTATGAATTAAATAAATAATTTAGATTGTTTCTTTTTTAATTTGTAGCTATTGTCTTTGTATGTATTTAATTCCTTTTTTTTAGATTGACATTGTATTTGTATATTAATTAATTATATTTAGATTGTTCCTGGTTAATCTTGTGCTAAAGAATATTTTACTTATCTCCCTTATTTATCAAGTAGCTGCGCCAAGTTTCATCGCAATCGGTTTAGTAGTTTCTGCGTGAAAGAGTAACAAAGTTACATTAAGTTACATACATACATACAAATTTTCGCGTTTAAAATGTTAGTAAGATTAGTAAAATGTGAAAGGCGGGAATAGTTATAGATAAGTACGCTGAATTGTTTGTTTGTCTACTTCGAAACTTTATGCCAATGTAAAAGATTAAACATTGCATACACCATTTTTAATTTCTGATGCATTGATAAGGGCATGATAAGGGTATATTATTCTAGGTTAAGTATCTAAGTCACTATATACCGATGAGGTTTTTTGACATAGATGAGCGTTTGTTTACTATTTCACCAGGCAACAAATGATGATATGTTATAAGTTGTATCATGTGCTTCTATTCTATTTACCGATTTACACGTTGCTCGAGAGTGGAAGTACAGAGGCTGTAGTGAATGGTTACGATATTATTAAATGCACTGGTTTTTTTTTCATAAACGAAAAAGTCTATCAGATAATTTCCTAGTCATACTACTAGTTATTGTATCATTTTATCGTCTCAAATAAATATTTATTTGCGGTAAATATCCAGTTTAGCTATACAAATACGTACAGTAATAATATACAGTTTAAATATGTTTGGAAATCAAAAAAGTTTCAAAGTCAATATTTATGCTAATGTGAAGGTGTGTGTTATTTTATCATAGTTTCGATAATAAATAAAAAACTTTTAAAATGTATAAAAAAATATGAATTCCACAGTTACACCAATTGACTCAACGGCATTTCTCCGTCTGGGTGGCTAACGTCAATTACCGGAGTTATTGTAAGGACAGATCGTGAGGCGCTCTTTGTCCTCGGAATGTATGTGAGGTGAGGTGAGGTGCGCGATCGGTCGACGACGATTCACGGATCGATATTCAACTTTTTAAACCCGTCATATACGGAGAGGCAAATCTAATCAGTTCTACCAGTTAGGCACCAGGGATGTACCATGATTTCTTTTCTTAAGACCCCAAATCACCTAATGACCTGACAGGGATTAGGTTAGCATATTTCAGATGTGTAAAAGAAGGACGTAAGATGCGACTATGCAATATTTTAGTGAGTAAAATCAAACAATTCTTAGCACCAAGATAATTATTGCTAATTTATTAAAACTGTTCTACCAATTTCAAGTTTATGTTATTATTAGAGGTTTAATTAAATACGTCACGTTAAGCTGTAAAATTAAAATTTCGGTTTTAAACGAGCTGTTTAAGATAACAAAAAACTGTTATAAAAGTTAACCAATCATGTAAATAAAGAATCTACCAAAATTAAGACAAGGGAATAAAAAATGAAATACCAAAATATCTATTTTTTTGGACTATTACCCTTGGACTTTTATAAATATTTATCACAGCAAACAACAGTTTAGCCCATGACCAAGAAGCACTTGGCTGCACTAATTAGACCCCAGGGGGTTTGAATGCATTTTAAAAGCCAATGGTACGCTGCAGAAGATAAAATTGATTTTTTTAGTTGAGCTGCAGTCACCACGTGCCGTCGGTCGTCGGTTTCCATTTAAGTTTCTGAAAAAGGGTATGCAAATATATAATATACCTACAAGCTGCTCCCCGCGGTTTCACCCGCGTAAGTCCCGCTTCCGCGGGAATATCAGGATAAAAAGTAGCCTGTGTTATTCCCGGTATCCAACTACCTATATTCCAAATTTCATCGCAATCGGTTCAGTAGTTTTTGGGTGAAAGAGTAACAACCTCACATACATACTTACATACATACAAACTTTCGCATTTATAAGATTACTAGCTGCGCCCAGCGGTTTCACCCGCGTAAGTCCCGTTCCCGCGGGAATTTCGGGATAAAAAGCCTATGTGTTAATCCAGGTCCCCAGCTACCTATATTCCAAGTTTCATCGCAATCGGTTCAGTAGTTTTTGTGTGAAAGAGTAACAGCCTCACATACATACATACATACATACATACTTGCATACAAACTTTCGCGTTTATAATATTAGTAAGAAGTAAGAAGATAAGACAAGATATTTGGATCGTAATTTCAACTGGCTTGTTCACGAGACTTACCCCGCCATATAATAAGGTTTTTTTTTTTTTTTTTTTCTTTATTGACATGGAATCAACAGCTCTTACAAAACATTAGAAGCAACAAATAAATATAACTTATAGCCAATAACAGATTCCTAATTTTAATTTAATACAGTTAATATGGTTGTCGGAAGCAAGTGCTATGTTATCCGTGTATATTTTAAGAAAAGGTCTTGCAAAAAACATTTTAGGGTAGGTGTATGTGGCGTTAAGAAGATGGCGATGTGGCGATGTTTCTAGTGATAACAACCATGGAAGTTTAAAATCGTATATCATCGAATTGTTGATTACTTCATAACCAAATATTGTTAAATATTTTTATAATTATATGTATTTTGATGTAATTTCTTTCCAGTACTTATGTCGAAGGTTGTTGAAACCTATCCAGATTTTAGCCAAAATAGTCATATTAAGTTAGGTCTATCATCATCATCATCATCATCATCATCATGATGTATTTTACTTCTATAGCCAGTTATTATGAGGTATTAGGAGGTATGAGGTGGTGTATACCTCCAAAGGGAAGATCTTCCATCGGGCAGGTGTTTTTGCCCGGTAGGCCGCGGCCCGACGATGTCTCGTTGTATATGAGCTTATCTTGGAAAGAATGTTGATATCGCGATCCAGGATTTCATACTAGTAACGCCATCTAGTAGGTGCTGTAAGCGACCGCCACATGGTATTCGATAGTATTTTACGCCCTATTAAGTTTCCGACCTCTTGTTACACAAATAGAATCCCATAAATTCATCTCAATCGTCGGTCTTTTTAATTAAATAGCTATTTAATGAAGAAGTTAATTAGCCGAGTCCGTCACTTGTCCGTGTGTCCATCACAGCTAAACACAGGCGGTTAGTACAAAGGGGACCTACAAAGGCTGAGCATTGTCTTCGAATGTATGGGCGACGGTCGTGTCAGAGGTCACAGGTAACTAGATCCTGGTCTCCGTGGACTAGGAAGCAACGAAGAAGCAATGATGAAGTGGCAATCAGGGTACTATTCGACGGCCTCTGTGGCGCATCGGGCGAAGGTTCGACTGCAATTCAGAATGTTGCGAGTTCGATTCCCGCTGGGCGCAAGTATTTATGCTTAAAAATAAATATTTGTTTCTGGTCTGGGTGCTATCTATGTAGGTATCATATGTGTGTATTTACAAAAAAAGAGTAAAATAGCTATTTAGTAGGTTTTCTAGTACCCATAGTACAATCGTACTGCTTAGTTCGGGGCTAGATTGTGCTGTGTGTAATGTAATGTCGTGCAATATTTATTTATTCTGTGGCTAAAACTTATCAACAATCCCTCAGCATTGTTAGATTTTTCTTAAAAACCTGGTAAACTATTTATGTTGCCAAGTTCGCTAAAGCATTTGAAGTGTTTAAAAATCAGCGCTACCATGATCGTTTGACGTCGCTATGTTGTCCTAATGTTGGTCAAAAAATATAGTAAATTTTAAACAAAAAATACCCCTACTACTTTTTAACGAAAAATACTGAGATTTTTTTTTGGCCCTGTTTGTGAGGATGGCGCATGGCGAATACTGTACAACCACGAAATCTACGATCTGTACAAGGACCCAAACATCATTCAAGTCATACAAACTAATAGATTGTCTTGGCTTGGCCATGTACACCGAATGGCTCCAGACAGGGTACCCAAACGTCTGCTTGAGTCCAATCCAGATAGAAAACGCAGGACCGGGAGACCCGAGCTAAGGTGGATGGATGGAGTCAACCAAGATTTAAAAACTCTCGGCTTCACAAATTGGAAGAGAGCGGCGTTAAATAGAGAAGGATGGAAGAAGGCGTTGATGGAGGCTCGGGCCCATAAAGGGCTGTTCAGCCATCGAGATGATGACTTTTAAAAAACCACAGACTTGTTTTTAACTTGCTCTTTTTATTATTTTATGTGTTTTTAATCTTATTTTTTTAGCTGAAGGACAACGCGCCGACTTATAATTAAGACATCATATTGGAACATGGATGAAGACCTTTGAATAGGTATATAAACTAGTTAACTTCTTACTTCCATCTTGAATTAAACCCTTGAATTTTATTAGACACAATTGCAATCCAATCAACATACCGCTACGTACCATTATAATAATATTAAGTATCGAAATAATACAATAACAATAAAATACTACTATAAGATCTAATGTCAGATAATATCTTCCATGCCTGCGGCTGCGCAGCCTCCTTGCAATACTTCTATGTGTAAATCCAGCCATTCACACAACCGGTGAATGAGTATGTTTGTTCCTCCTTTTAGCAAAAACATCTGAACCAATTTCAATAAAACTTAGTATGCAGCTAGCTGGAAATATAGATTAGCACATAGGTTATTTATCCCAATATTCTCTCCAAATCGGGACTTACGGAGGTAAAACCGCGGGGCACAGCTTGTAATTTAAATAATTACTTGAAAGTACGTTAATCTTTGATGTAAAAAGGTTATCAGAATAATATTTCAAACTTACCAAGTATGGTATCTACGAGTAGCATTAATATTAAAATGTGTAATAGCAAACATTTAAACTTGTGTTTACGCATCATGCTATGACGTGTCGACTTATAGTAGTGACGAGCTTTGAAGATGGCTTCCATTATATCACAGTTTACTGTGTCTCGTGTGTTATTATGGATACTATTGTATTTGTCCATAAACTTAAAAAAAAAATACATAAATTGAAATTATGATCTAAGAAAACTTCAATTTAAAGGAAATAGATGTAATACCGGTCGAATTTCTAGTTTCTAGAGTTCCGTTTCTTCCTTTGTGAGAGGGGAAAATCTCGTTTGTTTTATTGGGCAACCGCTTATTTATTTTAGATCATCTACACCCCGCGGTTTCACCCGCGGAAGTGAAAAATGCAATGTCAGTTGTCACGGGCGCGGGCGGCCGAGCGGCTCTCGAACGGTTGCACTTTTTCGTTCACTACTCGGGTTCTACTAATTGGATTTCGATGCAAAGTTTACCACGACCTTCCTCGAAAATAAAACTATCCAATATTGAAAACCAGATTTCAATCGGATAAGTAGTTTTTAATTGTATAAGGAACCAAAAGATAAACAGATAGACAGACATGAATTTTAAAAATTATATAATTTTGTTCTAATACTTTTTCTAAGCCCTCTAGACAACTTTTTTTTTTATTTACTTCCAAGTACAGACTTTTTGTCCTCTCATCCTTTATTATAAGTATAGATATAGATTGAAGATATAGAATAGATAGATAGAAGAAGATAGATGTTTATGTCGTTTTTCTTTTATAGGCATAGCTGACTAGGCTGGGACCTAACAATGTCAAAGATAGCATATTGCTTGCTTGGATAAATCATCTAAAATTTGACCTCATATCGTGAAAGTATAATCACAGATTTTGTAGATCGACAAAAATGGCTCGTCTCTTTTTCTCCCCTTTTGAGGAAAAGAGACAAAAATGTATGTCGACCGGCAATGTTTCTTGTGGTCGTATTTTAGCATAGCACTGAAGGGATCCCCTTCACACCGTATAGGCATTCAATCGGCCGGTAAATCAGAAGGAGGCATGCGTGCCATTGTGGGACGACGTGGTTCGATGTGACAATGTTGGTGCTGTTACCACCAACTATTGAACTATGTATGTTAAATGAATGTACTCGTACCCTAATAATCTTACTAATATTATAAACGCGAAATTTTGTATGAATATATGTATGGATGTGATTCTCCCCTTAAATAATAATAATTGGCCTTTTCAACTAATTTTAGATGATTTATACAGCGCAAACAACTTTTAATCCTTGCTATTTTTTAAGACGCTGTAGTGCCCGGGACATTGTCAGGTGGAGTAGACTGCCCAGAGGAGCCATGCCCAGAGGAAAGAACTGGTCAATACGTCTGGAGCTAACTAAGCCGTGGGTTTCCTCACGATGTTTTCCATCACCGTATAAGCGATGTTATTAACCCCCCCCCCCCTCCCCCCTTACCTACAATGTATATATGTATGTGACTTTGTTACTCTTTCACGCAAAAACTACTTAACCAATTGCGATGGCAATTAAAATATAGGTAGCTGAAAACCTGGAATAACACATAGGTTACTTTTTATCCCGATATTCCTGTGGGATCAGGACTTACGCGGGTAAAACCGCGGGGGCGCAGCTAGAAAGTCCAAGTTTTTCAAATTTAGAATGTAAACCCATCAAAAATAATGACCTAAACTTTGCTTCTCTGCTATGACAATGCATATCTTTTTATTTTATTCGTACCTATTACAAAATGTTGTTTAGACAATTTCGACTATAAATTCCAAACAAAGGTTGCCAAGTTTTTGCTAGCTAAGTCTGAGCAAAGTCTAAGTACGCTCTGTAGATTTTAGCCCTAGTATGGAGTTGTCCATCGCCCTAGGGCCTCTAACTTGACCCAACGACTGCTATCGGAGAAAACAACCGGGAACAACTGTTTAACTGCATCAAAAAACAACTTAAACCGTAATAAAGCGAGCGTGAATACAAAATCTCTCTTAAAACATAAATATTCCTCATTCATTCATTACACTTATACATAATCTCGGTACTAAGTTACCATGACTCTATTGACAATGAGCAAATAAATTAGACAGCTCTTATTGCGACGTCTATACGACTGGACGACTCTATGAGTCTTTGATATATTGTGAACGTACGTAGCCACTGAACACAAACATACCACTGGAAATGATGTTGCTTATAAACAGGCATTAAAAATATTAAATATTAACTATATTAAAAATTAATATTTAGTTTTTAGTTCCGATACCTACATATCACCTACATACATATTATCACTACATATCATGCGGTCTGCCGCGTGCAAAGAACACCTCCCTCCTCCCGCTCCTTGCATGCGGCAGAAATGAGAATTAGATATTATGTTAGTATTAGTAACACCAATCATTAACCGTGCCGTAAAAAGCCATGATCAGGAACGTAGACGTCACTACGTATCACGCGGCAGACCGCATGATACTTAGTGATACTAGTCAGGTATCGGGACTAAAAACTAAATATTAATATTTAATATAGTTTATATGGAGTTCCGTAAAGTAACGCCTAATACAATAAATTAGGCATTTTATTGTTGTGCGCCGGTTTGATTTGCGCTATTTTGCACTGTTGTTTAGTGGAAAGTGATGGTGACCGTCCACGGAACTAAAATTGATATACTAAAACATTAGTTCCTAGAACGGTCACCATCACCTTTCAATAGACAACAGCGCCAAGATGGCGCAAATCAAATCGGATCCAGAATCAGTGATGTATTATAATATCCTATCTATTTATTTTAATCTATGTACGCAGCGAACGAGCTTTATCGACGTTTTCTTTGAAACTTATGATTTAGGAGAGCTTTTTTAAAGAGGGCACTGAGGATGGAAGGTCACTCGATTGTTCGTTCGTCTGTCTATCTGTCTGTCTAAAATGATTTCCTGAAGATAAAGACGTTATTAAACGATGATTTATACGGAGCTTTTATCCGTTGATTTTTATGGCTATGGGGTAGGTATTGTTGGGTGGAGTAGGCCTGCCCAGCATCTATACTACCTTCTTAGCCTTGTCGGCTATGCATAGAGAAAAAGATAGGTCAATACATCTGGAGCTAAATTTATAAGTCATGGGTGATGGGTGTCCCATCCTGTTTTTAGAGAACAGGTATTCCGGTAAATCTTTTGGTGTACAATTTTCTTCCAAAAATCTTTAAGTAAGCAATTTCCTTTCTCTCAATAAAGAACATAAAAAAGATTTTTATATTATCACAAACATGAATAACCTCTATGAGACAATTTCACAAACAAAATATCACCGAAAACAGATAACGTTAAGCGATGGAAAACCGCTTTCCTTTTACTATCGTGGTCGATTAACATCATAACGTAGTACAATAAAGTAGATTACGTATGCGCACGTATGTATGCTTATAGGATAGATATTTATTTTTTTTAGGTTTTTTTAGTGATTTTTTTAGTAGATAGAGTGATTCAATAGAAAGGTTTATATGTATAACACACCTAATATTCCTGCGGTATTGTCACTTACGCGCAACTTACACGGATGAAACCGCGGGGCGCAGCTACTACATTATAAATTCTAAAAAAAACCTTATACGTTAAAATCCAAAATTAAAACTAAACATAGCCAGTAAATAAAATATGTCCCAGAAGGCGTCCTCACGATGAATCGTTCCCGGAAAGCAACGATTCCCCTTTAAATGGCCATACTGATGCTATGACTGATTCTTTTAAAAGTAGGTTAAAATCTGTACCACATTTCACGGCTGAGTAGAGTTATGTGAGTTATGATGTTGTGAATAAACTTCATTATACAATAACGGTTGATCCGACGTTTTACCACCGGTATAAAATTCTCGCGCACTTTTTGCTCGCTCATCTGCATCTAACCCAATTATTCAAGGTTGGACTTGGGGTTGCTTGGAAAATGACAGAAAACCATTGAGGCAACATCATCATCATCATCATCAGCCTGTTGCAGTCCACTGCTGGACATAGGCCTCTCCAATTGCACGCCACCTAGATCTATTTTCGGCTTCTCGCATCCAGTTTGTGCCATTGAGACAACGTTTGACCACAATCGATATTGTCTGTGTTCCGATACGTTGGTTAGTGCAGCCACTAAAGCCTAATTTACATCGACAAACTAAGTGCCATGCACAATAGAGTCAATTTCACTAAAACAGTTTTGAAGCAGTTACTGGAAGCAATTTTATCAAAAACATAATTATAGTACGGTCACAAAAGGACTGAGGGTACCAGGTGCATAATTTAAACTTTCACTTTTTTCAATAGTGATTCAGCAATTATTTATTATTATGCTTGATATCACTAAATCATGCAAAGTGTTAGTTATTTCATACAGAATAACCCATAGTTACTGAATCGTTTTAGGAAAAAAAATCTTTAACTCTTGTACCCTCAGTCCTTTGCTGACCGTACCAAAGTGTATAAGCAATTGTTTTGTGAAAATGACTATTTTAATTGGATGCCATTAGTTTTGTAACGTAAATCCCGCATAAGGGATAATTAATATTAGACCGTCACGCACGAGCGCCGGACGGCCGGGTCAGCTTCGTTGTCCATTGCTCGGCCGCCACTCGGTTGCAACAGACCGATCGACTGCTCGCCGAGCAATGGACAACGAAGCTCGGACTAGTGAGGTCTTATATAAGACGGGTCGGATTTTGTTCCAATGTCCAGATGAGCATGTTATATCTTAGACCATAATGATCACCTACTATCAGGTGAGAAAGTGGTCAAACGCTCATCTGTGGTGACGAAAAAAACTCAATGATGGTAAGTTACGAAGTAGTCTATTATATAGCACGTTTATCGAAAAGATAGATGTTCATATTCAATGTTCATCCGTGAGCAGCAAGTCAAGACTTCATGGTTAATGGTCGGTGGCTGCACTTGCCTACGTATCGGAACACGGAAGAGGCATAAACAATCTAATCATAAACATAATTACATTTTACTAGGTGTTATTCGCGTACCCACCTCTACCTTTTATTATACATTTTCTTACCTCGATATTTTAACTATGTTACAATACTCATTATCGCGAGGGGAGTCTTTAAGACACCGTAAAATGCAACTATGTTAACAAATCGTGCGAGTTTGAAATGTTATTTCAAAAACAAAGTTAGAAATAACGTGTTCTTGTTTATGAAATGGCGCCATTGACATTTTATTCGCCAATATTTTCTGACCAAACTGTTAGTAAAGCATTTATTATGGAAAGTAAATTGGCTGGTAGGTTTACAAGTTAACTTAATTGAGCGAACATAACGTGCATTTGAATGTATATTTGATATATTTGATTGGTAGTTAGCGGATCGTAAACCAACACCGATATCCACGGCGGTTCTAACTTGGCCGCTGCATAAGTTAGTAACTTAAAATTACTGAAACACAATATTTACCGGTTTTTTTTTATATATATTTTTATATAATGATCATAGAATCAACAGCACTTATAAAACAGTGAAAACTTAATATTATACTAAACTTACTGCCAATAACAGATTCTTACTATTTATTTATACTATGAAAAACGTCACAACTGAAAAGATTTGAACTAACCTAATAACAATTAATGAATGTAAAAAAATAATAATTTTATTATATGGTAGTGCAAATGCTGAAGAGGGATAGGGAAGGGAAGGAAAAATAGAAGATAGGAGTGGTAGAAGTGATGTGTGAATGTGTTGATGTATGTGCAAGAGTATGTGTGTAAATGTAACTAAATAACTAAATGAAATTCTGGATATGAGTGTGAACGAGAGTGTGAAAGCTTTAAATGATATGCAATCCGTTAAGTGCCAAGAATATCACTCACTAGGCGCCTGAACTTGTTTCTATCTTCAAAAAATATGTCAACGGACGAGAACTTATCACTTTTACTCCCGTATTATTTATTAATGGCACTGTCACAATGTACCGAGCTTTCGCTACCTTATTTACAAGATGGCGTTGCGTGGTCGTCATTTTGATAACTGTCTATAGTCTTAGCTGAGATGATTCGATTGAAGTATCATCAAAATTGGTCTATCAGTTAGGCATTTGGTGCGCTACTTACTTCTGTAAGTATAAACATATATACATTCATTTTATATATTTATTTTATTTTTATTTACTAGGAAAACAAACAGTTATACATTACAACTTAATAATATATAAATACATCTAAAAACCAATTATATGTTTTCACATATAAGCATCTATGCACACTAGTTGTCCGCTACAATATATATATAAACATTATACATAATATAATAAAATATAATGAGACAAATACTGGAAATATAATTATTATACATAACCAAACTAAAAACTATGTCCATCGAACCAGTGCCTTGCCAATGCACTCACAATCGCAACCGGCTTGGAATCAAAAAGATCCAACTGGGGAAAATCAATCAATTTATTAAACGCATCCTCTGCTCTGGGAAAGAATGAATTGTGTCTGTATTTGGTGTACAGACACTGTTAAACAAATACTTAGCCCTACATAACCCGTAATAAACAGATGGTTCTTTTACTTTTTTTAGAACATTTTAAAACGTAGGTTTTTTTAAATATATTAATGTTTACTTTTTTATCTTTGTCTGTCTGTAATGGCTGCAACTTATAAAGAAAGATAAGAAAGAAGAAACCTTTCTTCTTTCTTAACTTTTTGTCCATCGAAAGGTTAAAATGGAAGAGACCGCTTTAAGCAATAAGATAACCAAGATTTAAATTGTTTATGTTTTTTCTTTGAATTTTAATTGTATTTTGGTGTGTTACAATAATAAAGTTATCAATCCATCTATCGCCACAAAGAATAAGCATTGCAATTTAGCGTGGCAATGCGGCCAGCATTTTGGGCTCGCTGCCAAGTTACGAAAACTTTGATTTGTTTGAATAAGTTCCTTTGTATTGTAAATGTGTTTTTGAGTGATCATGTTTTTTGTTCCAATAAATATTAATATAATAAGTAATGTTATGGACCTGTTAAAAAAAGTTTCTCGCCTTAAAACTAAGGTGAATGACCATTGAGTCCAAAAGTGCCCATCACACTGGCGGCATTACCTCGTTGAATAGCCAACGATATATTCTGGGCTAAAAAGAGCCCCGACCGGGGGTCCAGGACCTGTTTTGAGTGTTCATAATAAAGTGTTTATTTACCCATCTATTTACTTTCATACTCCCTCTTACATACAACCACGGCAGTCTCCACAGAACACCAAAGTCTCAGAAGAAATTTGTATATAAAAGGCATAGTTTTTTATACAAACAAACTGCTTTTAACTTACGACCCCGAATAAAACTTCACGCTCGACCTTATTTGAAACGATTGCCTCCGCCTTCCGATTTCAAATCCAGCAATTTGTGCCTATAAAACCGAAGGCCAAACAGATCATAGACAAAGAAGACACAAATCAATGTAACATGCAACTGACCCAGTACCTCGATACCTCTAGCTCCAGATATTTTGAAATATCAGGCGACATGCCAGCTCCGATCATTGTTTATGTTATGAAAATCACTGCTACATTTCAATTATGTATTTTGTCTTGAAATATGTCCCTTTATCTGTAAATTCCGATGTTTTGTAATTTTAAAGTGTCATTTCGTAGTGCAATCCTAATTTTACTAATATTATAAACGTGAAAGTTTGTATGTATGTGACTCTGTTACTATCTATATATATATATATATATCAATACTCTTGAAACTTGAAATATATATGTATATTAAAAGTTTCAAGAGTAACAGAGTACTTAACCTGGATACCTGGAATAACTTCTTACTAATATTATAATCGTGAAAGTTTGTATATGTCTGTATGTGATTTTGTTACACTTTCACGCAAAAACTACTTAACCGATTGCGATGAAACTTGGAATATACTTAGCTGGCGACCTGGAATAACACATAGGCTACTTTTTATCGACTTATTCCCGCGGGAATGGGACTTAAGCAGGTGAAACCGCGGGCGCGGCTAGTAACATTATAAAAGGGAAAGTTTGTAGGTAAATTTGTTACTCCTTCACGCAAAAACTACTAAAGCGATTGTAATGAAACTTAGTATACAGATAGCTGAAGACCTATATCCCCATGTTCCCGCGGGGTCGGGGCTTACGCGGGTGAAACAGCAGGCGTAGCTATGTTTCTTATGATTATGAAATTCTCTTACGTACGAACTTTCTGCATTAGATTTATGAGACTCATGTAACGCTATGTTATACTAGCTGCACCACGCGTGTTGACTTGCATTATGCCGATTGCAAATCAAAAGTTAGCTAAGATAGTTGAGCTTAGCTCGCATAGCTGACGCGCTTTTCCTCAGTTGTTCCTTAGGAAATCTAAACACAACTATAGAAAAATTTGTCAGCTACACGAGCTAAACGAAACTAATTAAGCTTTACGAATTACGTAAGAGTTTCGGAATCAAAAGTACCTAGCCAGATTTATTGAACTCTAGCTTTTTACATTCAAAGTTTTATCGCCATCGACGGTTCAATAATATTTAATAATAAAAAAAAACACTATTAAGCTTTTTAAATTCATACGATTTGTTAACATACTTAGTTTCATTTTACCGGGTCTTAAGGACGCGACTCATGTGATATCTCTTCCGATTGAATAGTTTTATTCATAACCGGTATCAAATAGATCTTTAAACAATGTATTATGTTATTGTACATGATACAAGAAGTGTCCCCTTCATTTCAAAAACAATATTAAATAACTTTAAATACCACTATTATACAAGCAAAGTTACACCTGTCTTACAATATAAATCAATTTTTCTTCTAAATCTTTAACCGCTATATTTTCTCATATGCATCATAATATTAGAAAATACAATACCTAGAACCTCTTCATCGCATTTTATAAAAATATTATTTTAATCTTCGTTAATGATTGATTTTACGAGAAATTGTAGATTTTTTCATGCAATTCCATCTCGCTCATTTATATGCAATCGGACAAGGACTGATAATTATCATCTATCGCCGCCTTAATCGCGTATTATTATTTATTTTTCTTACCTCGACGTTTCGATCATGTTACAATGATCTTAGCCGTGGGGGGACTGAAAAAAAACCACAACCTAAAAACAGAAATTTTATTTCAAAACATATTATTGCCAGCATAATAAATTTAAATTCGACCATTCAATTGATTAATTGATAAACTTCATTATAATTGTCTATCGCACAGAGTATCCGTACTCGATTTTGTCAAGGTAAACCGGGAGGGACGAGAATCTTCGACAGACCACCTTCTCTTTGACGCGTTCTTCGGGGAGGAAGTTCCAGATGATCAGGTCTTCGTCTGCTGTTGCTGTCGCTGGAAATAAAGAAATTTAGGCCCGATTTTGTGGTAATATCGGGTTCAAAAGTAGCCTAAGGTAGTCCTCGATAATGTACCTGTCTGTTGGTTAAAGGATTTTTGAAATCGGTCCAGTAGTTTATAGGCATATTCGTTCCAAACAAATAATCTTTCCTTTTTTATTTATATATAGACTAGCTGCACCCCAAGGTTTCGCCCGCGTAAGTCCTGTTCCCGCAAGATTATCGGGATAAAAAGTAGCCTATGTGTAATTCCAGGTTTCCAGCTATTCTTATTTCATTTCCCAAGTTTCATTGCAATCGGTTCAGTAGTATTTGGGTGAAAAGAAAGTCACATACATACATACAGACATACATACAAACTTTCGCGTGTATAATATTAGTAAGAAGTTAGATAATTATATATAAATTACGAGTCACGTTGTTTGTCTGCGATAGACTCTTACTCATTAACCGATTTTAACTTATTCTTTTTAAAATGTTTGACTACTTTTGATCGCGATATTCCCACGGGATCGGGACTGTGAATCCGCGGGACCCAGCTAGTATATTATATATATATATATATGTAAGTATATAAATAAGTGATATATCTGGACGTGGCACATAGCATCATCTAGCCCCTAATAAAGTAACTAAGCTTGTAATATGGTAATGATCCCTAAACGCAATGGTGAGATGGTGGTCAAACGCTCATATTTTGTTTATAGCTATATTTATATTGTTTATACCCGCTGATCTCGTAAAATTGCGGGTTAAGCGATGCCTGACGCGGTCATTACTTAGGTGGGTGACCGATAGCTTGTGCGGCAAAAAATATTTCCTCGAGCTCTTCCGTGCTTCGGAATACACCTCTGGTTGTTATCTCTTATAGTAGTCGTTAGGTCAAGTTAGAGGAGCGACCTAAAAACTCTTAGGTTACGTCAGTAAGGGCAGTAGGTTGATTTAGCTCCTAGAGCCTAACAAGTCACCTAGCGAGTACTTAACTAAACCGAACGGTCTAGAATGTCTAGCTATGGTCTAGCTAGTCGCTTAGTCAGCATCGAAGTAAACAAACAGGTTAGTTTTTTGACAAGAAGCGAAGCAAAGCCTAAACAAGCCTATGTGGACGTAGCCTATCACTAAGCACACCACTCCACGAAGGGAAGAAGAACACGAAGGGAAGAGGAACATCTAACTAAACTTACCAAGTTTGGTACCATCAGGGCTAAACACCATAGTCCTGACTCGATCCAGCCCTCTCTCTGCGTATTGGTCCACCATAGTTCCAGGGTCACTCAGAACCGCTAGTAGAGAACTCGCATTCGGAACTTCTGTTGCAGAAATTAAAATGTTTGAATTGGATGATATATCCAAAAATTATTATTGAAGCGTCTCTGTTTCAAGTCTGGTAAATTACGCTTTCTCCTGTCATTATGTATTGGTTTGATGTTCCGAGATCTGATGAGGATCATCGAATTGATTAACAAAAAAGCTTTTCTAAGATACAATTAATCGCTCACTTTTCGACTTCTATTACCTATAGAATAAGCGTTAATGGCGCTCTCCTTGAACAACCTTTTCAACACAAGCTCCTCAGTTGAAAAACTCATGCCCTTTTGAAGGTGGTTAAATATCTATGTAGATCCTTCTAATAAAGTGCTTGCGAGGTCTCTAGAACAATATAATGTCATTTTACCAGAATTCCAAAGACTAAGTACGAGTTCTCCGGTCTTCTTGCTGAAGAGCATCGTGTCGAGACAATAGGGAGTGGTGTACTGCGCTTGGTGACCCTTGCCCGATGGAGCGTCCCACACGGCGAGGTGTGCGTGGAGGTCCGGCGTTATGGACCCTATGGCTAGCAGAGCGCTGCGCCATGGGTGCCAAGCCAGGGTCTGGAAAGGTAATGTATTTATCTCTACTATTTCGTCTTTCTAGAAATATTTTACAAGGAGAAATGGATCCCACTTCAAAGTCAAAATATAAATATTTTATTCCATAACATATTACCATTTAGAAACGCCAGCAAACCACCGTGTCTTCGGAATGCATCCTCCAAAGAAGACACACAAGAAAGTCATGGGTTTTTTTTTTTAATTTTTGCAATAATCACGTGATTCACATTGTCGCATATTTAGAGTTGTAGTGGAACTGGAGCAATAATTTATCATAATCGTTACTAACCTTAAAAGTAACCTGCCTGTCTGTTAAAATAAATTGTAAAAGAAAAAAACATAATGCATGATACATTAATGCTCCTGATGCAGCTACGAACTTCGCGTCATCAGTCATCTGTTTCTGAGTCCTTACCCTGACAGATCAGACAGGGTACTCTATAGCTCGAGGTCTGGCCACGTGAGGACAGTGACTCAATTTCCATCCACTCCTGAAGCAGCCACGAACCCAGGGTCTGGAGACAGTTATCAGTAATCTGTTCTTGAGTTTTTACCCTGACAGACCAGACGGAGCGCACTCGCGTATATAGCTCGAGGTCTGGCCACGTGAGGACAGTGACTCCGTCTCCATCCACTCCTAAAGCAGCCACGAACCGAGGGTCTGGAGACAGTCATCAGTCATCAGTCATCTGTTCTTGAGTTCCTACCCTGACAGACCAGACGGAGCGCACTTGGGTATATAGCTCGAGGTCTGGCCACGTGAGGACAGTGACTCCGTCTCCATCCACTCCTGAAGCAGCCATGAACCGAGGATCTTGAGACAGTCATGAATCATCTGTTTTTGAGTTCTTACCCTGACAGACCAGACGGAGCGCACTCGCGTATATAGCTCGAGGTCTGGCCACGTGAGGACAGTGACTCCGTCTCCATCCACTCCTGAAGCAGCCACGAACCTCGCGTCTGGAGATACTCGTACTGTCAGTACTGCGTTGTCGTTGCTTATCGCTTTCTCCCATTCAATGAAGAGACGGGATTTGCAGTCGAATGATGTCAGTTTGCCTCGAGAGCAACCACTTGAAACAAAATTTGGTTGTGATAATGGGTGGTTTTCCAACCGTTTGGATAGATTTGGTCAAGCATATCCTACATTGCTCAGATTTATTAAAACAATGAAAAAAAATACACAAGTTTTTCTTATTTCAGTAGTTTTTGATAATCCTAAAAACTTTTTACCCGACTACTGCGAAGCCAAAATAAAGCTTAGGTCTATAAATGTTTGTTTTTTCCACCGCAGCGCCTAAACTACCCAATTAATAGTAATGAATGCTCTGTCAATAGATTCGTAATTATGGTGCGGATGAAATGGGTTAATTTTTAATCAAAATTACTGCCACAAAACGTGCCACATGAAATTAAAAGATATCATTTAAAACACTTTCAAAAACATTTTTATTTCCAACTTACGTAACGAAAGAATTGGAGGTAGGGCTCCAATCGACAGCCGTGATGGTGCAGACCTCGACGTCTCTCACGAAACATTGGCAGTAATTCTCGTAAATGTACTTCGTCAAGGCGTTGTCGTGGATCTCGACCGTACCTGTGTCTGTTCCTAGCTGATGAATACAAATAAGTTTTGTTATATTTATACCGACCTATATTATTCGAGTATAGGTACGGTTAGTCCCGGTTGTTATCCGATATAGCAGTTAGCATATAGCAGTTAGATAAAGTTACAGGTCTTAGGGCGACCTGCACCCATATCAGCACCCATATAACAGTGGAAAATGACAGACACTACGCAGTACATTGCTGCTTTGAGGTGATCACCGGTAATAACCACGTTACGTCAAAGCAGCAATGTACTGCATAGCGGCTGTAAATTTCTACTGTTGTCAGACATCCACTGGATGGATGATATGGGTAAAAACTCTTACACACTACTATAAAAGTTAAAGAACACTAGTATAGTTTAAGCTTTTGGACAGTCAGATTGTAAATACTTGTTCAACCTCGTGCGAGGGTCTACCTGACTTTAATTCTTGTTTATGTTGTTCTGGCCATAAACGTATTTTTGTTTAACCTGACTCGGAGGAACGTTATGATTTTGACTGCGATGTAATGTTTTTTTGTCTATGCCCACTTATAATTAAACAAATGAGGTATCTTTACAAGTATCTAGCTGACTGTCCACTGGTTAACGGCTACAGGTATATTTGTCAGTTTGCTCACCAGCAGCATTTGGCCCCTCGCGTCGTACTTGCAGGCGAAAATGGTGAAGTCTGTGACGCCCTGCGCGATGAGGCTCTGCGAGTGCCAGCTCCACTTGTGGTAGTTCCTACCGAGGGCCGCTACCAGGATGTTGTCGTTACTCCAGTCGAGGAGTTCCGGAACTGGAAAAGTTAATTCTTAAAGGTGTGACAAACGTACAAAGTATCTGTTAAGAATTCGGTCGTCAGAATCGAGAAAAAAAGCTTCCTTATCAGGTGGCCTTTCTCCTTCAGCTAGGCACGAAGCGCTCAGTGCGGCCGGTCGCCAAGGTTTTAGGTGACTCGCTAGCCTCTAGCCGCTAAGCCAGCCCCCTGTCTATGCGGCTACAGCCTTATAAATGGCTTTTCAAAGTTTTCATGTTATCAGCAACTAGCTACGCCCCGCGGTATCACCCGCGAAAGTGAAAAACGCGTTATCACGGGCGCGGGCGGTTCTCGAGCGGTTGCACTTTTTCGGTCATTACTGGAGTTCTACTAATTGGATTTCGATGCAAAGTATACCTTTCCGACCTTTCTCGAAAATAGAACTATCTAATATTGAAAACCAGATTTCAATCGGATTAGTGGTTTTTAATTGTATAAGAAACATGAATTTTAAAAATTATAGGTATCATTTTGTTCTACTACTTATCCTATGTCCCCTAGACCACTTTTTTATAATTTACTCCCAAGTACAGATTTTCTTCCTTTATTATTATCTGTATATATACAAGCTTAACTGTAACAAACTTTCGACCGATTTGGCATACCTATTAACATTCTTAATTTAAATATACGAAATATATGCTTACAAGTAGCAGAACTATAAGTGGGCAAATCCAGGATACTGTCTGCAGTGGACAAGTAGCACTTCTTTCGCGGAACACACGGCCATATCGGTTCGCAAGGCGCCTCCGAGCTCAGCGGTTCTAGGCCCAACGCTTCGTCAATGTAGTTTATATACTTCTTCTGTTTTATGTGTTTGCCGTTCTGTAATTAATGAGTTTTATAAGATTAGTAGGTACGTTTCTACTGGGTTACCTACACCAGATCGAAACACGCTATGCCTAATTACATTTCAACTAACAAGAATGACCATAAGCTAAATTGAACTATGCTTCATTTGGACAAAATGATATTACATCATCGTTGCTTCATTTCAACTTATGATGATATTTTATCAATAGTTTATTCAAATTCAAATACGTGTCGATCAATTTTATAGCAAACCTATCTTGTTAGTAAAAAAGAGGTGACCTTACGACTTACCAAAGTATATCAATCTTATGCTACCTGTATAAAGATTTACGTACATATAATAGCAAACTCAGAATTATTTTGAAGGAATAAAAACATAATACCTATTCATTCATAAACTTTCACCTCTAACAATACACTACAGCTGCATGTTTCACCCGCGTAAGTGAATAATACTATAATACTCCCCAATAATGTAGCTTTGTATTGGTGAAAGAATTTTTGAAATCGGTTCAGTAGTTTCAATGATTACCCCAATATACATCCTAGTAATATTATAAAGCTGAAAGTTTGTATGTATGTAGTATGTATGTTTATTACGCGTAAAAACCACTTAACAGATTGCGATGAACTTGGAATATAAGTAGCTGCAGACGTGGAATAACACATAGGCTAATTTTTATCCCGCCATTCCCGCGGGAACGTTGGTAACAAGGTATGTATATTGTATGTAAGTACTAGCTTCGCCCCGCGGTTTCACACGCGTAATTCCGAAAATCGGAATAAAAATCTTATATACACCTAGATGTAACATTCCCAGTCTTCAGCTACCTATCTAAATAACAAATTTCATCGTAATCGGTTTAGTAGTTTTTGCGTGAAAGAGTATCAAACATACAAATTTTAATCCTACTATTATAATGCTGAAAGTTTGTGAGTATGTGTTAATCAATCACGCTAAAACTACTGAATCGATTGCGATGAAACTTGGAATATAGGTAGCTGGATACCGGGAATAACACATTGGCTACTTTTCATCTCGATATTCCCGCGGGAACGGGACTTACGCGGGTGAAACCGCGTAGGCGCAGCTAGTGTTTAAATAATATTCGAACACTGCTACTAAGGGATACTAGAATTAGGGCTTAGAAACATGGCTTGTGCATATAGCTCGGTCAATCAGTTAAATCAATCAAAGACTCACCCAAATGTCACCAGGTCTTTCACCATTAGACTTCCACAAGGCTCGCCTACTCAATTCCGGGAAAGATTCCCTCGGCGCCACGAACCGATCAACCCTGGGGCGGTGCGCATTCGACTGCAACAATCCCACTCGTTTTTATAGCACACCGAGACGGACTACTGTGAAACAGAACTAGTTTTCTATGTAAAATTTGTCGAAATACTTAGAATTGCGTCGTTAATATTATTCATGTTTCCGCGGACGATCGGCCAACTTCTCCGAAGGTGCTCACTCAGCTTTGCAGCTTTCTCAGAATATGACCACTCGACTGGAGTATGCATCGTTTAGGTGCAAACGCGTGAACATTATCATTTATTAAATTCTGGTCTGTTTTAATTTGGCGCAAAAAGTTTTGGTCAAGTGTGAGGTGGTTTCACGTGTGAGAGGTTCTGACTGTTAATTTAATCAGTTATTTCTGACAGGACTTAAACGTGCAATTACATTTCGTCTTTACAACGCCATTAAAATTCCGATGTAATGCGTCTTCCGGTTATGCCACATGTACCTGTCCTAATAAAATAAATAAATCCTGTGACGAACACACAGCGCCATCTAGCCCCGTGGTAAGCTGCTAAGCTTGTGTTACGGTGACTAGACAACGGATATACTACTTATATTTATTTTTCTTTGGTTAATAATTCAAATGTAGGTATAGTCTGGCTACCAATTTTTGGCCTTGAAATTATTTGCAAACTTTTTACATAGCAACTCCATACGAACGTCAACGTCAGTCAAGATGATGAATTTCTTATGTTAGTACGACTTTAATGTTTTGATACTTTATTCAAGTACTTACGTGCGTAATTTTTGTTACATAAATATTGTCTTATTTTGATTCATATTCGTTCAAATAATACCTTAATAATTACGGGTCTACTATGTAACACAAGCTTAGTAGCTTATAATGGGGTTGTGTTTGTTCACAAAATTTACTTTATTATTTATTTTATTATATTGTACGATCATATTATCTATAATTATCATTAACTATGTGGATTCCAAATTTTATCAAAATCTGTTTAGAAGTTTTTGCGTGATGAGTAACAAACATCCACGTCATATTACGCATACAAACTTTCCCATTTAAAATTAATTAGTTGCGCCCCGCGGTTTTACCCGCCCGATCCCGCGAGATGATCGAGATCAAAATAATGTCTATGTCAATCCCCATCACCTAAACTGCGCAAAGTTTCGTGGAAATCGGTCAAACCGCTTGACCGTAAAGAACAAAGAATTAATTACCACAAAAATAAATAAAAATATTAATAATAATTAATTAATTATCAAGGATCAAAATAGGTTATTCCAATTAATTCATAGTAATTTTGACGTAGCTGATGTTTTAAATTTGCCGCACTTTTCAGGGCCAAGGATCGGTAGCCAGACTATATTATAACACTAAAAATAAAATCAATCGTTAAAATCTTAGACAAATAATTAATTTTGAAATTAAGGGTTGTGAAACAGATTAGATATAGTTTGAAGCGTGGCTTCATTTTCTATGGCCCCGTGTAAACATAGACCTGTCAATATCATGGGAAAAAGTAAATAAAGAGCCTTAAATAAAAGTAAAAAGAGCTGTCACTTTCAAATAAATACTATTATGAGTTTATTGTTTACATTTTGATCTATGATTTTGAGACAGAGAACTAGATAATGTTATAAACTATCTTACTTCTTACTAATATTATAAACGAGAAAGTTTGTTACTCTTTTACGCAAAATATACTAAACCGATTGCGATGAAACTTGGAATATAGGTAGCTAGATACCGGGAATAACACGTAGGCTACTTTTTAACCCGATATTCCCGCGGGAACGGGACATACGCGGGTAAAACCGCGGGGAGCAGCTAGTCCATAATAAATTTAAAAATCGCAAAAGACGATAGACATTAAAATTAACTGTTTTGTAAAATCACAATTTGTTTTATGTCTCACTCGTGTGAAGCTACAATCATACAAATGAGGGAGATGGCTGAGATGGGTCGGTTCTTGTTCCACAACTTGCGTCTTCCTTCTTCTAAATGAGCGTGTGGTAAAAGATGATATTATTATGGTCTAAAACGTAGACCATGTCATCACTTACCATCAGGTGAGATAGTGGTCAAATGCTCAGCTATCGTGTGTAAAAAACTACTATGATGAATCCTATAGAAGGGGTAACTTTGATACCCAATTAAGCCGAAATGGAATTGTTCTAGACGTCTAGGTGAACAACTTTTGTTTTACGACTCACGATCTACGATATAAGAATAGTCACTGCTGAAAGTTTATTTTTAAGTAAAATATTTTAAACGCGAAAGTTTGCAATTATGTATGAATGTCTGTGAGTTTGTTAATCAATCACGCAAAAACTACTAAACCGATTGCAATAAATCTTGGAATATAGGTAGCTGGAGATGTGGAATAACACATAGGATACTTTTTATCTCGATATTCCTGCGGGAACGGGACTTACGCGGGTTAAACTGCGGGGCGCACACCAACTGTATCGAATTAAATCCTCACATACTATGTCGTCCTTTTGTCGTTTAAAAAAAATTAAGTAAATTTAAAAATAAAAAATACCCCGAAAACTTTTAAACACCACAGACTATTTCAAATAACCTTTTTTTTTAATTTCGTTTTTTCTTTTAAATTATTTGGTGTGTTTTTAATATTTTTTTTAGCTGAACTACAACGCGGCGACTTATAAGACATCGTGGGAGGGCCCAATTTCAGCGTCTATTCTTTCTTACATAGGTTATTTACCGCGTTGTCATTCGATGTATCTAAATTCCATGTATTACATAAAATTATTATTGTATCGATCACATAGCGTGGCACGATGAGCCCTAAGACGGAAGAAACCTCCGAAGGACCCCTACATTATTCACAATGATTTTAGCCAACAACCCCACACTAACAATTTTTTACATTCATTTTATGCCACTTATTAGTTTTAATTACTGCAATTACGATTATCGATCGAACGTACATAATTAGGCTTTAATGCATTTGTTTTTTTTAATAATTGATTTCTTTTCGTTTACACTGTTTCGACATAATTTGATTTAGTTCTGCATGATTAAAAGGTGTTATGTTGAGTTTTTTTGGCGTCAATTCTAATATGGATAGGGCTAGAATTGAAGCGATAAAATATGTTATTTTTTCAGCGAATAGCTTTCCTGAAGGCAGTTACAATGTAACGAATATTATAAACGCGAAAGTTTGTATAGAAGTCTGTATGTGACTTTGTTACTCTTTCACGCAAAAACTACGAAACCGATTGCGATGAAACTTGGGATATAGGTAGCTGAAGACTGGATCAACACAAAGGCTACTTTTCATCTTAATAACCCAGCGGGAACGGGACTTACGCGGGTAAAACCGTGGGGCGTAGCAAGTGTTTGAAAAAGATCGTATTCTGATGACGAATATTGCTCCTGCGTAAGTAATTAATTTCAAGTACCTAAAGTAATTTCAAAGTTAATTTGTCATTCCTAAGGT
This sequence comes from Idaea dimidiata, assembly GCA_949358125.1. Lineage (NCBI taxonomy): Eukaryota > Metazoa > Arthropoda > Insecta > Lepidoptera > Geometridae > Idaea > Idaea dimidiata. The sequence goes on from OX442340.1 coordinate 2,424,935, forward strand.
CTAACTACGAGTACCTACATACAAACCAAGTTTCATAGTAATCGGTTAAGTAATTATTCAGCTTTTCTAGGATCTGATGGTTTAAATGAAGGTGTTCAAATGAAACTAAATTCTATAAAATAGGTGCGTAATAATAAATAACTAAACAATTTCAATTTTAGATTATGTTACCTCTAAGCAATTTAAGTATGATTGATTGAAAATCACAGGGTTTGCTATCACGACGGACGGTGTTTCTAGATTTTCGTAGTCAACAAAAAGAATTACAGTAAAATTTTGTAGTTAATCTGTCTTTCCGCTGCCGGGTTTGTTATTTTAACATTAATATGTCAAATTTTTATCTTAGTCAAGAGTTAAAAACGAACTTTGACTGGTGCAAGTGGCCCACTTTTTATGTCTACAAATTAAAATAATTAATTATTAAAATACTCACAGTTTTCTTCCCAAAAGCGGTTCTATCCATTATTATTATTATAATAAATAATTAAATTGTGCTATGTTTAATATTATTCAAGATGTTTTCCTACACAATTTCGATTTAACAAATTCTCAATGGTTATTATTTTGCGTCTACCCTCATTGAAATTAATATTAAAAAAGTTGCCATGTTTCGTATGCTTTTTGCGCAGACCATGGAGGTAAGATAAATAAGTGGAGGAAACACTGTCAGAATAAAAACGAGCTGAGCAAGATGGTTGTAGCAAAGGACTTGTGTCATTTTCTAATAGGGTGACAATAAGATTTTTTTTATGTGACTGATGTTAGATTTAATAATGCAAGTGCAATTGTATTATTTACTAGCTGCGCCCTGCAGTTTCCCCCACGTAAGTACCGTTACCGCGAGATTATCGGGATAGCCTATGTGTTATTATAGGTTTTCAGCTACTTATATTCAAGTTTCATTGCAATTGGTTTAGTAGTTTTTGCGTGATTGAGTAACAAAGTCACAGACATACATACAAACTTTTGCGTTTATAATATTACTGAGACTTATGTCTCAGTCTCTGTTGGCAAATTGAAGATTTCCATTAGCAATAGACGCTCTTTAAGGATTAATGAAATAATACAAAAGGACACGGTATAAAACAGTTTTATTAATTGTTATAGTATGCTTATTAATTTTTGAACACTTTGATTAATAAGTATAAATATTTTACAAAAAGAAATGTATCATCAAAAATCACCGTATCACGACGGGTTCCCGTGAGGCAAAGATTAGCGCTCTCGCCCGTCATGCAAGAGGCACAGGTTCGAAGAAAGAAGAAGAAATTTAATTAATTTTCTTTGGTGTGAAGCAGCAGCAGAAGAAGAAGAAGGAAAATACATACACACATAGACACATACTACATACTGACTGACGAAATCAAATTTAAACAGACATGACGGTCAATTACGTTAAATTTAATATAGTACTTCCCTCAAAATTCATCAAATGTAAAGCTAGAGGCAATTTCAAAAATAAAACTTTTTGACTAATTACTTATTATTACTTATGTTCAGCAGGTAAGTAGTAAAATATCTAACAGTATTCGTACCACCATCGGAATTGTTGGTATTACATCGGATTTCAATAATCGACGGGAGTAAAAGCAGGAAAGATCGAAGTGACGACTGCATACGACTGATTTTTTTGTAATTTTCTACTTCATCCATACTGCTGAGTCATTTTTGTCGTATTTGTTCATTTTTCGGAAAGCTGAAATAATAAAATTACAGTAAAAAAAAACTTACCCGAACTCAATACAAAAATCCAAAAATCATAGTCACCATAAATTCTTGTAATAGAACAAAACATTTGTAGAATACAATAATAAACATATTTTGGCTTACCTATGAAATGATATATTGCAACCACCATATGATTCACTTGTATGTACAAGTAAAAACGCAACACGTTTTCACCATTTTATACAATTTAACGCAGAAATTCTATAAATTAAATAATTAATATTTTACCGCCATGATGCCACCATGACACTGACGCTTGGGTTACCATTAAAATAATAAAAAGGAAATGGGAGCCAATAATGTACTTGACAACCACTTATTACACGACCCGATAATTTACGACCTGATAAATGGAAGCCAGGATATTCGTGTAAGATCCTATACAATTTGTACGGAGTGTTAAAAGGAGACCCTGGCATCCAATTAACAGGTCGTGTATTATAGGGACATTATCGGGTCGTGCTTTATCTGGCCGTACAATAACTGCAACCTCTTTTAATGTTTTTTTTTTATATATCATAATTTTTGTAGACTGGCTAGATGAAAGAACGAGACACACTACATCGTCGATTGCTATCTCATTCGGCTCGGATTAGCCTCTGTCTATTGTAAGGCAAAATGTTCAACTAATCAGTCCTGTTTATTTCTTAAGTCCATTGCGCAGACTAAGTAGATTGTATGGGCTATAACTTTTTGCCTGCTCTTTTGTAGTTATGACAGCGTATTTTTTTTTCTGATAGGATAGTAGTATATTACTACTTGTAGTAATATATACTCTAAGGATAGCAGGCCGAGAGTTTTGGCGGGAGCGCGTAAAGATGTGTTGCTAAATTTTCATTTTTCTGTTAAAATGGGTGTAAATTGTTTAATTTTGAGGGCATATCAATCAATTTAGTTTCATGAAGCGTAATGAAAGTGGAAACCCGTGCAAAACATGAACTTTAGCCATGGGCTATATCTATGCCCCAAATAACTTGTCTCCAAAGCTCGCGTTAACCGTCATTGTATCGAGCCACCATTTAAAATGACTTCCTTGACTTGACTTTTACTACGACGACCTTACTTTTTTTAAGCAAATTGCAAATAACTTGCAAAAATTAATAATATACTTGACACTGGCTATTTAGAGTTCAAACCAAATAAAAGACAATTTAAGGTCATTGACATCTAACTTAAAGAAACAGCAGATTTCGAGTTAACTGACATTTTTCGATCACATCGCTTTTACGGTGAAGGAAAACATCGTGAGGCCACTGCTTAAAGTCAAGCACAAAGGCCCAGTTGTAGGGCTAATTGCTGAAACACACAGGTAAAACTTTAATATATCTACTTCGAAACTTCGAAAGTCAAAGAACAAAACTACTTCGCCTAGAACAACCCCCTTAAATACGCCCCCTTAAATAATTAAATCACCAAGATTAAAACACGCTGTATGATAAAAAAGCAATGCGACTCAAACCGAAAAACCAGTTTCGTTTCATATTATTTTAATTTAAACCTAAAAAATAACAATTAAGTGCTACCTACTACCGCTAAGGTAACGTAATGTATTCAACAAAGTTGCAATTTACGGGCGCTCTAATGCAAAATGCGCTGTCGTATATAAATTGCAATCCAACTAATAAGTTCAGCGTGTTTATACTAGGTGGCGTTAGTGGTATACATTTTCCTTTTTCCGGAATTTTCATAGGTGTATTTGTCCGATACACGAAAATTTTATAACAGTGTTTTCAAATAAAATATTTAAAATTGATTACTTAATATATTAGTTATTACTATCGCTTTTCATACTTATTTTAGCGTTGAGTTGTACTTGCAGTTTAGTTTTAAGTTAAAATTTCATTTCAGCGAATTTTTTTGTTATTTCGATGATTTTTTAAATTAAATTTTGGAATATTCTATTATAGGAAATACCTCTTTAGAACATTACCAACCGAATAACCTGAAATGAACACAGCTAATGTTACCAAAATCAAAAGCACACTATTCTATTACGGAACAATTCCAATTTCTAACAAATGAACTGTCATGGTGTGGTGGTAATAGGAAATCTAATGAATTTTCCACAGTATACAAGATGTAACGGGTAAGCCCTTTTTAACCGAAGGGGGGTTGTTAAGAACTTCTAGGCGAACAGCTTTTGTTCTACGACTTTTGAAAATTCGAAGTACTCATCGAAAATTTTAAGTGTAAAGTTTACTTGAAAATCTGCTGTTTCTCAGAGTTCGAGGTCATTGATCTTATTTTGTCCTTTCATTGAGTTTGGTCTACTACAATCAAAACTTCAATTACCTTTATTTTCAAAAGCAGCTGTTTTTTCAGTGAAACATAACCTCAAAATTTTCAAAAAAAAGTTCGATTTTTCAAAAGTCTTAGAACAAAAGTGGTTCCCCTAGATGTCTAGAACAACCTCCTTTCGGCTTAAAAGGGCATACCGGTTACACTTTGTATAAGTTAAATACATAATACCTATGTATTAATTCATCTTCCCTCTTAGCGATTTTGGTTAAGTGGTAGATACCTCAATTTCCTTTGAAGCCTTGGAATCCTGACAACGCTCTTACGGTGAAAGAAAACATCGTGAGGAAACCCACGTTTTAAAATCACGTTTAATGACCCAGTTAATGAGATTACATACGGAAAACGCCTGTAATCTTTTTCTTTTTACCCGACAAGGAAAGGGTTATGTTTTTCGCGCCTATCTTGTTTGTTTGTAATATTCTTCCTCAGCTCATATTTCCAAACTATGCGATGGTTTCTTTTTAATTAAGGTATCGATAGATTTGTCTCATTTCTCCAATGGTTCTTATTTCAGCTTGGGGTTTATTCACAAAAGCCGAGTTGTGAAAATAAATATTTAATTTATTTGTATTTTTATAATAAATATTGGACATTTTAATAGTTCATTGCCTTAAATAAAGGTTAGTTAAAACGCGACTTAGACCCGTAGTTATATTAACAATAATAAATTAAAATCGCGTAAATTTTAAAAAAGGGTTATTTTTAACTAACTTTTTATATTATAAAATTAAATATTTTTTATATATTTAAAATTAAATATTTTTTATATATTTAAAAATTAAATATATTTTATATATTATAAAATTAAATATTTTTATGGTTTAGGTATAAATATTTTTTACAAGTTTGCACGTACTTATGTATGTGACTTTGTTACTCTTTCAGACAAAAACCGCAGAAATGATTGGGATGATGTATACAGCTGGAGACCTGGAATAACACAGAAGCTACATTTTATCCCGATGTTTTAGAGGAAGCGGGACTTATGCGGCTGAAACTGCGAGGCGCAGCTAGTTTATATAGATGGGACAAACGATGATTTGCAACTAATCGCTGCAGCAAAACGAGAAAACGCGTGTTCGGTCCGCGGAACTTCAGCAAGTCCGCCATTTTGATAGATTCGCGTGTTGGTAAGTAAAATCAATAGTTTCTTACAATCTTGCAAACATTCCTACCACCTCGTAGCTTGATGTATGTGACGTGCTTGGCAGTAGGTGGTCGATTAACTGGTTTAATTGGTGGTTTCATGTCGTTTCTATACTTCATAATGGATGGTCAGTTTCAGGGTAAGCGCTGTTAACTGATTATTTTACGTATTTTATGTTTAAAAAATAAGAACTTTTAATAAAACCATTGGTAATTCGCACCACGTCAGGCTGAAATCAGCTGCCTGGGACTGTATTCCCCTGGCAATTTGGTGGTTTTTAAATTTGAACTTTTGAACCTTCTAGGTCAGCGTGCTTCATCACCACTTACCATCAAGTGGGATAGAGGCCAATACAAAAAAAAGTAGTTGCTATAAATAGTAATAAACTAAGCACCTAAGAAATATCAACAGTTTCCTGAAAAAAAGGGCTTTCTGGGGTGGTTTAAAAATAATCTCAAAAAGGTCTTTCTCGCATCTATCCAGAGACATGTTACATCGTGGTCATCGCTCCTAGAAGACTGTGCACTTGACAACTATTGCCATATCAATTTCAATCACGTTCTTAAAGGTTAAGGTGGTTTTTGCTCTGATATATCAAAACGGTCCTGTTGAACCACGTTGGTCCCAGTCCTTATCTAACTAACCGAGGAACACTAAAGTGAAAAAAGGACCGACTGGGGTTTCTCTAACATTAAGCGGGACCGTTTTTTGACGAAGTAAGCTTTCTAGTTAGTATTCTATTTCTATGCATCTATCGCGCTATAGACATTTTTTTATAAGAAAAGCTTTCTGTGGTATTATCGATATTTAAATAAAACGGAAAATGCAAATCTCTCAGAGTTTCTTCATCGTCCGAGCGTTGTTCCGGATTGCTTTCGGGAGCCCGGGGTCAACTTTCCCACTTTTACGTCGCACGATCTTCAGGTTGGCTACGAAACCCTAAAAAGCAACCCTGTGCTAACATTTAATAGTCGCCTGTCATTATTTACAGCTCTTCATCATTTATGTTGGTAATTGATGAAGGCCATACAAACATGAATCATAGAAATATTTTAAAGGATAAATCCACCTTCAAAATTTCACTGCCCACGAGAGTTTAGTTGGTTAGGTTAAGGCGCTGGAGTACTGACCCAGAGACGAGAGTTCAAATCTCGCCGCGAGTGAATTTTTGAAGATGGCTTTTACCTTTAAATTTTTTTAGTATATAGATATGCCTTGAGCAAAAAACAACAAATTACGAAACATATACATCACCTTAAAATTCGATGAAAAGGTCTATTATCATAGTACAGGACCTATATTGTACTAGCTGAGTCTGATCTCGTGAGATTACAAAAACCCTTTAAATCAGATGCCTACATCATAATAAGAAACACTCTCTCGACGGATTAAGCAGGCTACAGTTTCATCTAAAGATATATTGATAACATTTTTAGATAAACTATTTTAGGCTTTACGTCAGTTAAGACTGATACAGCCAGTCACAACAAAGCATTTCATATAGGCACTTAAGCTGAAATCTATAGTGCGTACTTTGATTTTGCTCAGACTGAGCTTAGCAAAAACTATGCATAAACTTTCAATTGGAATTTATAGCCGAAATTCATTTTGTAATACACGAAACAAAATAAAACGAACTTCATAGTCATAACAGAGAAACAAAGTTAAGGTCCATTAATTTTGATAGATATACATTCTAAATTAGAAAACTTTGACTTTATTAAACAAAAACTTTGGATAGTTGCGAAGATCGCTTTATTAATACTAAAAATTGTTTTCAGTCAAAGTTTTTGCTTAGCAAAGACAAAGCTATGGACTATAGTTAGTTATAACTTACGTATGTTGGCAACCCTGATAACGTTCGTTGGTGGTGATTGCAATCATCCATTAAAGGAATTTGATAAACAATTTTCACTCAATACAAAAACAATGTGTTCTAGGATTTTCATAAAAAAGTGTTGTTTTATTAATTTGATTAGCAGAAATGCGATGCATGTCACATGTTGTGAAATACAGATTTGCAACTTTTTGCATTATTAACAAAAAGTCTTACAATTCTAACACGCTTTTAATTTTTTAAGTTTTTTGTTAATTTGCTTTTTATTAATTTTTACAGTGTTTGCTACATTTGGATGACTGATTGGGGAACCTGGCACCAGCAGCATAATTTGAAGCGCGTTGACTCAGAATGTCAAGGGTGCAGATTCAAGTTCTGTTGAGTGCAAATTTTTGGGTGGCTTTTTTTAAATTAGTTATCTTGTTTTTTTACGACATGGTGGTTATCACTATAAATGTAATTTAATAATAGGATATTTCCTATGTTAAAATTGAGTCCTGTAAACAAGCCAGTTGTAATTGCTGGTGAAATATCGAGTTCCACATGAAACAAATATACTAAATACAAACTAAATATCTCTTTATGTAAATAAAATTTGTACTTGTTTTTTTTTTTTTATTTCTTATCGGTTGTGAACCGATTATGGCCATTAGGAAATTAGCCAGTGTCAAGTATTCTAATATATTATGCAAGTTATTTGCATCGAAACAGTCAAGTCGTCATAGTTAAAGTCAAGTCTAGGGAATCATTTGTAAACACGGCGGCCATTTACAAATAATCTTCACGGAGCCTTGGAGACAACACTAAGTTAATGTTTTGCACCGATTTTCACTTTCATTCCACTTGTACACCTTCACGAAACTAAATTGATTAATATGCCCCCGAAATTAAACAATTTGCACGCATATGAACTAGGTTTCACAAAAATGAAAATTTAGCACCACATCTCCTCAACGAGTTCCCGCCAAGACTCCTTTGTACTTGTTTTTTTTTCTTCAAATTATGAAATTGCACAGATTATACAAATTTTAAACTTTTTAAATTCACACCATTTGAACATAGTTACATTTTACCGGGTCTTAATCGCGTAGGTATTATTATTTATTTTCTTACGTCGGCGTATCGGGCCTTAACGTGTTAATAATATTAATAATATCTTCTTCCAAGGGTCTTAATAATATTAATAAGCGACTAAGACCCTGTAAAATGTAACTATACTCAAATAAACTACATTGCCAGTGTTCAGGTAAAAATATTCCATTAGGTGACAGTTTGGAAAAAGGACTTGAAACTAGTTGAAACAGAACTAGTAGGTACCACTTTATTTTTTCATACGAAAGATGTCATGTGTCATCATCATCATCTCAGCCCCAAACCGTCCACTGGTGAACATAGGCCTCCCACATACGGACGCCACAAACAGCGATCTCGAGCCACCTCCATCCAACGACTCCCCGCGACCGCTACAATGTCGTCAGTCAACCGTGTCTTCCAACACTCCGTTTACATCGTGGTCGCGAATCGAGGACTTTTACTCCCCAGTTATCTGTCTTTCAAGCTATATGGCCCTGCCCATTGCCACTTAAGTTTACTAATTTTTAGAGTTATGTTCGACTTTGGTTCTCCAATGGATTTCTGTATTTCGGATTCTATTATTTGCCATAGCAAAATCATTACAGTAAAGTAATTGCTCATGATTATTATTCTACAATTTTTTGCCAGCTTGTCTTGTTAAAAATATTTTATCGGTACGAAAAGGTCTATGTAGAACGATTGGTTTAATAAAAGATTACTATATCATATAGAAAGTTAAAACACACTCCTAAAGCTATTTTATAAATATAACAAAAATAACTTGAGCTATTGAACATAGGTAATAACCAACAATTATAACGCAGACAATTCCGATAACATTCTCGCACACCTGTCAAATATAGATATTATTCAATGTCCGCCATGAGGAGTCTTGGCGGGAACTCGTTGAGGAGATGTGGTGCTAAATTTTTATTTTTGTGAAACCTAGTTCAAATGCGTGCAAATTGTTTAATTTCGGGGGCATATTAATCAATTTAGTTTCGTGAAGGTGTACAAGTGGAATGAAAGTGAAAATCGGTGCAAAACATTAACTTAGTGTTGTCTCCAGGGCTCCGTGAAGATTATTTGTAAATGGCCGCCGTGTTTACAAATGATTCCCTAGACTTGACTTTAACTATGACGACTTGACTGTTTCGATGCAAATAACTTGCATAATATATTAGAATACTTGACACTGGCTAATTTCCTAATGGCCATAATCGGTTCACAACCGATAAGAAATAATAATGTCCGCCTACTATTTCTGTTACGATATTTTGATGATATTTATACTTATTTCAATTTAACTACTAGTTTTTTTTTGTTTTTAGTATTTAAAATGTAATAAATAGAATAACATGTGTATTGTGTATCTATTCATTTGACTACTATAAAAATATCTCGTACCCAAGCGCCTTAAGTTCGTTTTTGAAATATGCATATACATCCTTTAAAATATTTCTAGTAGAATTGACTTGAGCAATAAAAATAAAAAACTAAATATTGAAACTAAATCAAATCGAATGAACATAAAATAAAACTAAACTCAATATTTTTAGTATGTATATCTAAGTTAATTGATTTTTATTACCCATAAAAAAGTGAACTAAAATTCTATGTCAAGTGATCTCAAGTGTTTTAATTTCCTCTATAAATTTTGTATAAGGAACAAACAGACAGACAGACATGAATTTTAAAAATTACCTGTATACTTTTGCTCTACTACATTTCCTTAGTAATCTATATAACTTTTTTTGTTTGTTTGTCGGTGCGGGCGGAATCTTGCAACTTCAATTTGAGGCACTTCCCGACAAGTTAGCGGGCTAAAACTTTAAAAAAAAAAACAAAAACAGAAAAAAACAACTTTTTCATCATGGGTGTCGTGTTCGTGGTTTTAAACAAAAAATTGAAAACCATTTTAGGACATTTATAACGTGGGTTTTTAAATTTACTTCCAAGTACCGACTTTTTGTCCTCTCTTCCTTTATTATACGTATAGAGTATAGATATAATAGATGATTAATGTAAATAATAAATGCAAGCCATCTATTTATAAAATGTAATGTTTTCTAATCATCAATGCATCAGCTTCCTTGTTCAGTGGCCGATAAAAACTTCTAGTGAAATTGTTCCTCCATTCCTCCACTGGGTATACTTAACAAATACCTGTAACGCAAGTTTAGCATAGTTTTCCTGTAAGTAATTTCAAGTTAAGTAAATAATCGTTTAATATGGAATCTAACATAATAGCGATATGGTTGACTGATATCTATTGAAATTGGTATCGAAAAACTGACGGCGCCAGATAATTGTGGCGTCTACATTCCTCTAAATTATTTCATCCATTTTACGTTTGTTTTGATTGCAAATGGAATCATAAATGGAATTGTTTGTTTTTATTCAAATTCGTTTCTGCTTAACAATCGAATAACAGAGGCGAAGAGTTAACTTGATAGTTTCCCGGTCACATAATATGTTATGTAACCGATCACTTAAGCTGTGGGTGAAAAGTCAAACTTTTAAAAGTTTTAGAAAAAAAGTTGTTGGCCTAGACATCTAGAACAACCCCCTTTCGGCTTAAAAGGGCATCCCCGTTAAACCTTTTATTTATTATTCAACAAGAAAGAGCACGTGCATGCATTTATGTTCTTAGTACAAAAGACTTCAACGCGTGCGACGATATTTATTGTAGCCCTGCGGTTTGAAATATATCTTCAGTACTATGATGTAACTTTAGGAGTAGGTAAGGTAAAAGCTTCAACGAAACCTATAAAAATACATCCGAACATCTAAACTTACTTTTGTTGTAATATTAGTATGGAAGACTAGTTGCACCCCGCAGTTTCACCCGCGTAACTCGCGGTCCCGCGGGAATAGCGAGATAAAAAGTAGCCTATGTGTGGTGATACCAAGTCTTCAGCTATATATATTTCAAGTTTCGTTGCAATCGGTTTAGTACTTTTTTGCGTGATTGAGTAACAAAATGACATATTTATACTGACTTACTTACTTTACTTTTTCGTTTAAAATATTAGTAAGATGTTATATTTTAATTAATAATGACTTTACTTTAGAGCAATTTCGTTGTCAATACTATGTTTGTTCTACTGTTTCTAATAAAAAAAACCCATCTCAATCCATCTCAATCGGTCAAACCATCTTCGAGTAATCGGTGAATAAATAACAAAAATAAATAAATATTCCACTACATTGCACACAGCTCAATCTAGCCACAAACTAAGCACTAGGCTTGTACTATGGGTACTAGACAACGAATATACTACATATTATACTTTTTTTTGTAAATACATACATATTATAAATAAACATAAGTATATAGGTACGCGACGAATAGATAACCTCCTCTTTTTTTGAAGTCGGTTAATGATGTAAAAGTACAGTCGAGGAAAAAAGCGCAGTGTATCTATCAAATCCGATAGCCCCACTTCCGCTGCCGCTCGCTCGGGGCACACCACGGCACTTGTTAGCTGTTACAGATAGCACACTTGTGCACGCGCAGAAAGGATTAGAGAAAAGATGTTTGAAATAGTTATTCGGCTCCTCATTCGTTGCAAAGAGCGCGGGCAGAGCGCGCGCGTTTTGTCTATCACATAGAAAAAACTAATAAAAAACCAAAATATGATCATACCAGTTCATTCACGGTCCGACAACTGTGAGCTTTTCGGGTGCAACGACCTAGAGTTATCAAGTTGTTTCTTTTTTCAAACCGAACGTCCTTGCCAATGGCGCGAACAGCTGACCACCGAAAATGCAGGCACTTGTTTTAAATATCGAAGTGTTTTTTTGGTTTGAATTTAGAATATGTCCGTTTAGATTAGGATCTTGTTTTTTTTTTTGTGAAGTGCGCGGTTTTTTAGTGATGTGATAAAGTTGTGCGAGTGTTCGTTTTAGCTTACAATCGATTTGCGGTAAGTTTATTTTCGTAATAGAAATGAATCGATGAAGTTCTAATGATTTTTTTTAATAATTTTTAAGTGATTGTTAGCGAAGTAAGTTGTAAATTTTGACGGAATTCTCTTATTTCATGTCGTCGTCAAAATGTTTTTGCAAATGCCTTAGTATGTATATTTTTTAGAAAGCTGTTTTTGGTGCATTAGTACACAAAGTGCACAGAGTAGAATCTACTTATTTTATTTGTTGAAAGTAGGTTATTTTTCAAACTTCTTCATCTCGGAAGCTTGAATTTGATAAATTAGGTAAGGTCAAATTATCGGCAAAATAACTGTAAGGCAAAACCTAAAAACTGTAGCTTTAAAATTGCAAAATAAAAACGAATACTCACGTGCCGTGCGAAGCCATAATTCGAATTTAGAATAAAAATATAGCGTTCATAAAATTGCCATAATACATATTTTTTCTCATCGAACAGCGTGAAAACTTCTGTTTACGAGTTGACAATGGCTTTATAATGGGTTTATTAACTTTATTTCTCTTTAAATAGACCATCTGCAGTGACACATGAAGATAGGAATGCTCGCTTAACAGCAGTGCTTAAAAACCTACAAAATGCTTTTTTTCGTTCTTTAGTTCTGTCTATAACTATTCTAATTTTATAAAGAAGAAACGTTGGTAACATCCCAACATACACATATTTCTTTAAAATTTATTATGAACTGCGCCCCACGATCCCGTTCCCGTGGGAATATCGGGATAAAAATTAGCCTATGTGTTATTCTAAGTCTCCAGCTTCCTATATTCCAAGTTTCATCGCAATCTGTTTTATAGTTTTTGCGTGATGGAGAAACAAGCTCACAGACGTACATAATTGCAAACTTTCGCTTTTATTATATTAGTTAGATTTGGTGTATGTTATTTTAATGTAATTTATTCCCATCTTTGGCAATATGTCACTATGCCATGATTTATCCCGATACTCACACGGGATCAAGACTTACGCTGGTGAACCGATAGCTGAAGCTATTTAATAGTAGATTGTTAGACAAGGGCTGAATGTCACCTATTTCACCTGAGATATTTGATGAAATGGGTGAAATGGGTGACATTCACCCGAGCTAAACATTCTACTTCTCATTTTAACTGTGGGGAAATGATGATACTACACTCACATTTAATAACACAGCTATATCGAGAAATAAAATTACAACAATTAAAAAAAACAAATTCAATGTTTTACCGCTTATATTTATTTAAATATATTGCGTTAAATACGTATATGGGTGTAATGGAATTGGCAATTGATAAACCGCTATAAATATGAAGTGCCTTTCGGATAATGCGTTTTAGACATTTTCGAACGAAAGGTACTTCACATTTACACCGGTAATCCAGTCAATGATGTGACGTGATATTTATCCTTACACCGCGATATTAGATTGCTAAAACTGCTTTTACCTGTTCTTTTATATCAACGGAACTTAAATCAATGTTCGTTCATGTTACTAAAATCTTTCTGAATTCATTTTTAACCAAAAATATTTTTTTATGTTTACCCGCTTTTTCTTTCTTTTCATTTTTGCTTCTGCTTTTTTATTCATTTTATATTTTAGTAGATTTAAAAAAAATACACTTGTAGAAAAATTCGAAAACGTATCTAATGGCTACTGTGATTGGCTACAATGTAATCGAGTTGGTCATGATAGCCTATGTGGCCATGGCTTAGTACGTGAAAAAAGTCCTATATGCAATCAAGTCATTATAGCGAGTGGCAGAATAGAAGAGTAACTCAATTATCATGACCAAACGTAAAAACGAAATAAAACTTACTTTCTACCCTTGGGACGAAACTTTAAAAAACAAATTTTCAATCGATTGTCTACGTTTTTCTTCCAATGAAATGAAAGTAGTGGAAATAATTTTTAACGGCATAACATTTACAAAACTTATTTCAGAAGTGGACGTTAGTTCTGAAACTTTTTAACACTTTGCAAGTTCAACAGCTCTTTTTTACGTTTTGCAATTTTGTAGTACAAAATTTTGTCTTAAGTTACCGCGATTTTGCATAATAAAACACAAAATTTACCAGGCTTTACGCGCGTTTTATTTAATAATAGCATTATTACAAACTGCCGAGCTTCCGCTAACTTTACAGTTAGCTTTTTCAAGGTCGAGGTGGGGTGGTTTGTAATAATGCAATTATTAAATATAACGCGAGTTAAACCCAGTAAATATTGTGATTTATTATGTTTGTACTTGATTTTTATTTTATTTTTCTGTAGTTATTGCTCGCAGTTCCCTAATGTCATTTTTTTACCTCCGTTTGCGAATTATGGCTCTTTCTAATCGGTGCAAAACATGGACTTTAGCGTTGCCTCCAAAGCTAAAAGATAGAAAGATAAAACGGCGGCAATGATCGTTCACGGATAATTGTAAATGGCCGCCGTTTTATAATGATTCCCTCGATTTGTCTCTAACTATGACGACTTGACTGTTTGGATGCAATAACTTGCAAATATTATGAATACTTGACACTGGCTAATGTCCAAATGGAATATAGCCATATAAAAGAAAAAAAAAGAAGAAGGCTCTCCCTGTCCATTACACTAGCCATCAGAGCCCTTAGTATGAGTTTTGATAGTTTATCGTCTCTATGAAACTGGCAGTTTACTTCCATACATTATTTTAGTTCATAATAGTTACCGCTAGGGGCGCTGAAAGAAAATGTAGGAAGTAAACTGCCAGTTTCAGACGATAAACCATCAAAACTCATACTAAATGCTATGTATCATACATTCATTTACAGTGATACGATGATTCTGCTGACAATCAATTGAGCCAATAAATAGTTTTGCCAAAATTAAAATTAGTACTCTTGCCACAACTCTATAGGATATTTGGAAGCAACAAGAAAAACCGATTTCCGTTTTCACTTCTTCGCATAGTTACACTTTTATAAAACTAAATTAAATAACTGAAAAAACCTACACACTTTAAAAATTACATTAATTTTCAGTTATGTTAGCTGCACCCTGCGGTTTCACCCGTGTAAATCCCGTTCCTGCGGGATTCTCGGGATAAGAAGTAGCCTATGTGTTATTCCAGGTGTCCAGCTACCTATATTCCAAGTTTAATCGCAATCGGTTTAGCAGTTTTTGCGTGATTAAGTAACAAACTCATATGCATACATACATAAATGCAAACTTTCGCGTTTTTAATATAAGTAAGAAGTATTCACTAATGAATCTTAATATCTGAGTTTTCCAACATTAAAGTTTTATTGTCACTTTCTAATTATAGATGTCAAACAGAGAGGGCAATATCCGCTGAGTAATTATTAGGTTAGGAACGAACGTAATAAATTAATTAAAATTATCGTAAAACCAATACGGGCTTCACTTTCACAAATCTATTATTTATTTAATTATTTTAATAATTGAAATAAAGAAAGATTATTATTAGTTATAATTATAAATTACTAAACACCCGCGTAGGTCTCGCTCCCGCGGAAATAGCGGAATAAGAAAATGGCCTATGTGCCCAACTGTCTTCGTTTTAAGTTTCATCGCAATCGGTTCAGGAGTTTTTGTGTGAAAGCGTAACAAAGTCACAGAACTTTCGCGTTTATAATTCAGTAAAATTACTTAGGTAAGAGTCTAACCCTGGACCCTAGACCCTAGACCTAAGTAATTTTACTAATATTAAAAACGCGAAAGTTTGCATGTATGTATGTATGTGAGGTTGTTACTCTGCTCACTATCAATCAATACTGAACCGATTGCTTTTTATATTTTCGATCTCAAGGGATTATTGGGACTATAAGTCCGTCTTTTGTGTGTGGGAGTAATTACTCTCCGTTAATTTAAACCATCCCTATGCAAATTTTCGTCTAAATCGGTCGATCCGTTTAACCGTAAGGAGGGAAAATACAAACAAACAAATATAAATATACCCACAAACGTTCGGATAATTGAACGAGAATAAGGAACATGAAACAAACAAATATACCTACAAACTTTCGGATTTACAATATTAGTTTGGATTTGGATATAATACTGCAATGGTGAACCATATAAGGATCTAAAAATGGTAGCTTTCTTAAACGACACATTTAAAGGCAAGTATTTTCAGAGGATTTTTTAAACTATAAGAGATAGCGAAAAATGCTGAAAGGAGTTGCGTCCCCGATTATGACAAACTAGCTGCGCCCCGCGGTTTCACCCGCGTAAGTCCCGTTCCTGCGGGAATATCGCGATAAAATGTAGCCTATGTGTTAATCCAGGTCCCCAGCTACCTATATTTCAAGTTTCATCGCAATCGGTTCAGTAGTTTTTGCGTGAAAGAGTAACAACCTCACATACACACATACTTACATACAAACTTTCGCGTTTATAATATTACTATATGACAAACTAGCTGCGCTCCGCGGTTTCACCCGCATAAGTTCCGTTCCCGCAGGAATATCGGGATAAAAAGTAGACTATGTGTTATTTCCGGTATTCAGCTACAATCGTCGCAATCGGTTCAGTAGTTTTTGTGTGAAAGAGTAACAAACTCACATACAGGCATACAAACTTTCGCGTTTATAATATTAGTAAAATAGTTAAATAGTTAAATGCAATTAAGGCTTCTATAGAAGCTAAACTAAAAATCCCTGTCGGATTCGTCGAAAATGGTTGATTATTTTCTGATGCAATGTTTTAGAATATTTTCGTTTGTAGCGTTTGTAAATTACATTGTTCGAAAGCCTTAGGAAATTTTAAACAAGATTTTGTTTTGTGCTAAGGATTCAACACCTTAAAAATTTGTTTGTGGTTATATTTGTTTTTTTTTTGTATTTTCCCTCCTTACGGTTAAACGGATCGACCGATTTAGTTGAAAATTTGTATAGTATGGTTTAAGTGATGGAGAGTAATTACTCCCACACCCAAAAGTCGGACTTGCGAAACTGCGGGGAGCAGTATACGTTTAAATAGTTCCCATCACTTTGCCTGTCTTTCTCCAATGTCTTTGACACCGAAGCGATCGAAATCGTTCGTGCATGTCAAAATATCATGATTCGTTTTCGTCTGTCTGTGTTTTTTATCGACGTCGGATTGTTCGATCGATTCTCAAAATGATTAGACTTATATTTCAGACTAATTATCATAAAATTCATTACTTTACATACAGATCATTACTAGGATAGGTGACCGAAAATTTGTGTAACAAAAAATCATTTTCTCGAGCTCTTCCGTGCTTCGCAAGGCATCAAAGCAGTTGGTCCCAGTTGCTATCTCTGATAGGTAAGTTAGATGCCTTAGGGCGACCTGAAAACTCTAACTCTAGGTGAGCCACACCACTACACAAAAAGAAGAAGATCATAAAAGTATTTGGTTAATGAAACACAATATTTACCAGTTTATACTCGCGTTTTGATTTATTAACGGCATTGTTACTAACTTTACAGATAGCTTTACCAAGGTTGACTCAGATGTAATTCGTCTATTTGAATTAACGAATTACGTCTCAGTCAACCTTGAAAAAGTTAACTGTATAGTTAACTTTTTCAAGGTTTTAATTTTTTTAAACTTTTTATAAATAAAACGCGAGTATAACCCGGTAAATATTGTGTTTCATTAAAATATCGAATCGCGAAAACTTAACTGCGCCACGCGGTTTTACCCGCGTAAGTCTCGTTCCCGATAGGTTATCGGAATAAAAGCTTAACCCTTTTTCTAGGCCCCCAGCTATATTCAAGTTTGATTGCAATTAGTTCAGTAATTTTTGCGTAAAAATGTAGCAAAGGAACATGCATTTATACTTGCAAACTTTCGTGTTTTTAAAATTAGTTAGATTGTTAATGTATATTCTTCTTTTCGTGTAGTGGTGTGTTTCACCTAGTGTTAGAGTTTTCAGGTAGCCCTAAGGCCTCTAACTTGACCTAACGACTGCTATCAGAGATAACAACCGGGGCCAACTGCTTAACGTGCCTTTAAAAGCACGGAGGAGCGCGAGAAAATGATTTTATGTCACACAAATTTTCGGTCACCCATCCTAGTAACGACCGCGCCAAGCGTTGCTTAACCCGCACGACCGTTCAACATCGGCAGGTACAGCTAGACCAATGAGCTCCTCCTGTTAATGCACGATTATTTTAGAGTCACGGAGTCACAGTTTAAAATGTCTACTAGAATAAGTTTTGAGAAGTTGTATGTTTCCCAGTATTATGGGTTATGCAAATATTATGAGCTTTTGAAATGCAGGAACTGTGTGCCGATCTGAGACAAGACCCATTTAATGGGAACTTGACCAGATATTCCGCGCTACCACGATCGTTTGTCGTTGCTATGTCGTCCTTTTGTCGTTCAAAATAATGAGGTAAATTTTAAATGAAAAATGCCCCGACTACTTTTAAAAACCACAGACAAATTAAAAACAACTTTTTATTTTTTTAAAGTTTGTTTTTCTTAGTTCAAGCTGGCAGTCTGCAAATATTGTCGGTAGATGGCGCTACGTGCCTCCAAAAAATGTAAGCAATAAGAAATGCAATCCTTAATTTCGACTCGATTGAACATGCATCCGTGGCCAAATTGGAAACGGATGAGGATTGGCCCAAAAAGGCGTTGGGACGGATCACCAGAGATGCAGGTTCAAGTCCTGTCGGGTGCGAAATTTTTGGAAAGCATTTCTTTAAGTATATGATTTTCTTTTTTCTTTCATTTATTTGATGCGTTTTTAATTTCATATTTTTTAGCTGAACGACAACGCAACGACTTCGCGTCGACTTATAAGACATCATGGTAGGGCCCATTGTATTAGCGACAATGTTTTTACGAATACCTACACAAGTATTGTTGTTATTTCTTATGTTTGTATACGAGGACTGTTTCGATAAAATGG
The DNA here is from genome assembly GCA_949358125.1 of Idaea dimidiata. NCBI lineage: Eukaryota > Metazoa > Arthropoda > Insecta > Lepidoptera > Geometridae > Idaea > Idaea dimidiata. Next base: position 2,443,819 of record OX442340.1, read on the forward strand.
AAATAAAATAGATATTATAGAACATTCTTAGAGCTACCTAGTTACAAACTAAGATGCTGTTGCTTTTATTATATTACTAGCAGCGCCCCGCGGTTTTACCCACGTAGGTGCTGTTCCCGCAGGTATATCGGGATAAAAGGTAGCCTATGTCTTATTTCCGGTATTTAGCTATCTATATTCCAAGTTTCATTACAATCGGTTAAGTATTTTTTGCGTGATTGAGTTACAAAGCCACATTAAAAACAAACTTTCTCGTTTATAATATTAGTAATAATAGTAGATTGACGGCCTCTGTATACAAATATTTATTTTTATGCAAATATTTATGCATAAAAATAAATATTTGTATCTGGTCTGGGTGTATTTTCATATTTAATATGTATGTATTGTAGTTACGAAAGAAAAATAAATATACTCGTAAGTATTATATCCGTTGTCCATAGTCACCGTAACACAAGCTTAGTAGCTTACCATGGGGCTAGATGGCGCTATGTGTTGGTCACAGAGCTTATTTATTATATTATAAGCATTTTATTAATGCCCTACGTGCCAGATGTAAGACCTCTGCGGTAGACAATGCAAAACGATTAAAACAGAAAAACAAAACTCATATTCCAGTTTTGATCGTATTGTTTTTTATTATTTTCAGAATTGTTGCAATGCCGTTCTTACGTTTAGAAGCTTTCAGAGGCTCCTTCCTCAGAATAGACTGAGATGTAATTTGTCATTTTTATTGTTCTAAAACGTTACTATAAACTACCGTCCCATTTTATATTCGTATCAACATTCAAAACGTTTACGTGTGTAAATGAGTTAAATCTGTTCTAAGTCTGCAATCTATAGTCCGTACATTGACTTTCCTAAACAAAAAAATTTACTTAATACAATTTTTAGTATTGATAAAGCGATCTTCGCAACTATCCAATCTTTTTGCTAAGTAAAGTCGAAATTTTCAAATTTATAATGTAAACCAATCAAAAATAATGACCTAAACTTTTCTTCTCTGTTATGACTATGAAGTTTGTTCAATTTATTTGTATATTACAAAATGAATATCTTCTATAAATTCCAATTCAAAGTTTATGCTTAGTTTTTGCTAAGCTCAGTCTGAGCAAAGTCTAAGTACGCACTATAGATTTCAACCTAAGATTATAAAGCTGAAGACTTTGTTTGTATGGTTGTAGCCGCGAATCTCAGGAACTATACTGGTCCGAATTGGAATAGTAGATTGTTATACAAGGGCTGAAAGTCGTACAAGGTGACATTCACCCTTTCATTTCGACTGTGAGGAAATTAAAATACTATTTACTCGCACATTTAATAAAACATATAATATGTTTATTGAAAATCAATTAAAATATCAAGTAGATTTAGAACAATTTGTAAAATCCTAATTCAATTGTTTTTAATGCCTAGATTTAAAAAAAGTTAAAATATTCACTGACTGCCAATATTAGAAATTTTCGAAAAGCTATCTCTTGGCTACACCAGTAGAATCGAGTTGGTCACGGCCGACGTGCATCTAATTCAGACACGAGAAAAAAAAAAGAGGTAGGAAGCAATCATGGCATTATAGCGAGTGGCCAAATAGAAGAGTAGGTAATTCAATTTCTATTTTGCCATAATTTTATTGTTTTTTTTAATTTCAGACTATAATCTGATGTTTTGGTTTCTTGTATTTGACATTTTTTCTTTAGAAAGAAGTGTCAAGTGGTTACATTAATAAAAAAAAAACACCCTAGGGATGAAATGAGCTACTTTCAACCCGGCTATCTACCCATGAAAGTTCAACCTTCCGAACAGGAGAGATGAATATAAATAATTATATGCAATTGAGACTCTGTAAAATGTAAATATTTAACAAATCGTGTAAATTTAAAAAGTTTATTAACTTGATCTTTACTGCAAGTTAATTATGGCAATATACGCAAGTACAATGGTAAGTGGTCCACTTAACCTGATATTTAAGAGTTTAAAAGGACTCTCCACAATGTAATTAACACGTAGACATCCATTAGTAGCCCAAGTCCATGAATAGTCAATACAAATACTATTAAGATACAAACAACGTAGGACGACATATTAGAATGGGAATTGATCAATTCTGGCCCACTCGCTGATTAGCCATTATGTTTTTTTTTCATATTCTTTTTTTTTATTTTACATACATTACACACAGCGCTATCTAGCCCCAAACTAAGCACTAGGCTTGTACTATGGGTACTAGACAACGGATAGACCACTTATTATAGTTTTTTTTTGTAAATACATACATATTATTATGGTACATAGAAAACACCCAGCACGAGAAACAAACATTTATGGTCAGCAGAAATATTTGTTCCCGGCGGGAATCGAACCCGCAACCTTCTGCGTTGCAATCCGAGCTTCGCCCGCTGTGGCGCATTACTTAAAAATATGTAACGGATATACTATTTATATTTATTTTTCTTTTGTAAATACATACATATTATACATAGAAATACGCCCAGACCTGATATAAATGTTTATTTTTAAGCATAAATATATCATATTAAATAACTTAAAACTATTTTTTATAATCCTTGTAGGTACCTACTAATTATACTTTCTACATCAGCTGGCGAAAGTAAATTATTTATCCTACGGTCTGAAACGTTCCATTTGATATTAATTAAAAAACAAGCTGCACCCCACGGACTCTAGGTACATAACTCCTTCGCTTCACTCAGGAGTTAAGTAGAGTCCTTCGTACGCTTTGGAAACAATATGACGCCCACTATATAAGACAGGGCTTTAGTACCTCGGTGCATAAACTAATATTTGTGTTTGATAGTCCAATTATCAAGGAAGGTTATAGGCTAGTTTTGATTCCCATATTCTCATGTAATGGGGACTAGTGCAACCGCGAGACGCAGCTAGTTTCAAAATAATTTGAATTAATAAGTTAACTTGATATTATTTACATTGTAACATCATTGAACCGTCGAAGTAAAAAAATAATTGATAATACGCGATTAAGACCCTGTTAAATGTAAATATACCTATTAACAAATCGTTTAAATTTAAAAAGTTTATTAACTTGATCTTTACTGCAAGTTAATTATGGCAATATACGCAAGTACAATGGTAAGTGGTCCACTTAACCTGATATTTAAGAGTTTAAAAGGACTCTCCACAATGTAATTAACACGTAGACATCCATTAGTAGCCCAAGTCCATGAATAGTCAATACAAATTACTATTAAGGTACAAGCAATGTAGGAGGACATAGAATCGGCAGGAATCGAACCCCTAATCTTCTGCGTTGCTCTCGGCGTCCGCTGTGCCACACTAACCCGTCACCTTGTCATAAAATAATTGAACAACTGAACCTAAATTATTTTCTACGTCAGCTGGTTTTAGTTATATTATTTCTCCTAAGGTCTGCAATGACAGGCTTATATAAAAAGAAAAAAAATTTTTTGACTACAAATCACAACGGCAGATTGTGAACTAAACCAGCCTCCGTACAAAAAGCCACAAGCCCTCTATATTTGATTAAGTCTTCAGTTTAATCAATGGAATTATTAGATTAGGTCTTACATATCGCAGCGGGGGTTGAAACAGAATTATAAATTCTGAATTATGTTTATTGTAAATCTAAGATGTTGGTACCTACCTACCCACTTTGTAACTACTCTGGCGATGTGATTTAAATACGATTAAATGTTTTTCTTATTTAGAGAGAGCTAGTTTAGAAAATTATTGATTTAAGATAATACGAATTTCTTCTATGGTTTTCGCGATTTTTCATAATAAAACACTTTATTTATCCGGTTGAATCGCGTTTAAAACCATTTTACGTTTAAAACCATGAAAACCAACGTTTAAAACCATGAATAAAAACGCGATTCAACTGGATAAATAAAGTGGTTTATTAAATAATAATATCTGTCGTTTTATATATTAAATTATTAAACGTGGTAAATACCCCGTTAATAAGTAGGTAGTTTTAATATCTGTCGTGTTTTGTTTCTGGTTTCGGTCGTATTTTGTTTCTGTTTCAGAAAAATAGAACCTTTAACATAAAGTTAAAGTTTTAACTGTGTGTTTCCGCAATTAGCCCTACTATTTGGAACTTTGTGCGTGATTTTAAGCCGTGGGTTTCCTCACAATGTTTTCCTTCACCGTAAGAGCAATGTAAATAGCGCACATAAATATTTCTTAAAGAAAAAGACATTGATGCGCGGCCGGGATTCGAAACCACGACCTTCGGAATAAAAGTCGGGGTATCTACCACTAGACCAACAGCGCTCTTTAACATATAACCACTTTGTAGAAGCGGCCATAAAACGCTGGAAACTTTTGGATTTAGATTATCAATTTATCATACAACAGATGCGCCAACGGTTTCACCCGCGCAAGTCCCGTTCCCGCGAGAATATTGGTTTTAAATGTGTTATTCCCGGTATCCCGCTACCTATATTCCATGTTTCATCGCAATCGGTTCAGTAGTTTTTGCGTGAAAGACGAACAAAGTCGCATACAGCATACATAATATATACATAATAAATAAACCTGTGACGAACACACAGCGCCATCTAGCCCCGTGGTAAGCTGCTAAGCTTGTGTTACGGTGGCTAGACAACGGATATACTACTTATATATATTTTTCTTTTGTAAATACATACATATTATACATAGAAATACGCCCAGACCAGATACAAATATTTATTTTTTAAGCTTAAATATTTGCACCCAGCGGGAATCGAACCCGCAACCTTCTGTATTGCAGCCAAGCGTTCGCCCGACGCGCCACAGAGGTCGTCACATGAATACGTACTTTCGCGTTTATAATATTAAGTAACAATAAGAAGTAAGATAAGACAATTTATTAGTTCGATACCGTATACTGTATTCTAACAACAACGTTCGAACTCGTGTGGCCGAGTGGTTTATTCACTGGAGTATTGAGTATTGATCAATATCGCCGCGAGTGAATTTTAAAAGATTATTTTTTCCTTTAAAATAATATTTTCTAACAACTTTCAAATTTAGTTCCGACTATTTTAAAGATGTTTAACGAGTAATTTCCCGAACGATTTTACTTTGTAAATGAAATGAATAAACTCGTCCGCCAGAGCTGAGATTGAAATGCTTCAATGTCAAGCGAACTTTAACCTTCTAGTCTCTAAAAATAAGAGACCTAACTAAATTCTTTGGTTACGGGTTTGATTCTCGCCGTGTAACAAATTGTTGACACGAAATTTTTGGGGGCTAATCGAATCGGACGGACGGACGAAACTGAGGTTCCTTAGGAACAAACACGCACACTGCACAGTCTCAATTTCATCATCATCATCATCATCATCACAACTCTTAACCGTCCACTGCTGAACATATAGGCCACCCCCATACGACGCTATAAATAGCGATCCTCCTAGCTCCTATCAACGACTTCCCGCGACCGCTGCAATGTCGTCGGTCCACCGAGTTCCTGGTCTTCCCAGCAGTTAGGTATCTGTCCTTCAAGCTATATGGCCTGCCACAAAATCTACTCATTTTGAGAGCTACGTCGACGACTTTGGTTCTCACTCTTACAGTCTAAAAGCTAGAGTCTAGCTAAAGTCTAGAGCTAAAAGTTAGTAAATAAAATAAAAATTAAATACAAGATTTTCTGAATGAAGCCAGACATTGACCTCGAAAAGCTGTTCGTTTTTTAAATTGCAACTAAATATACCGTTGCGAATGATGTTTTTGAAATTGGAACGACATTAACGGTTTGTTTGTTTATGGTTTATTCGTTTCTTTTTTATTGGTCCAACGTCAAAGAAGGTTTTATATCTTTAAAAAGTAAGGTTTGTAGTTTGTAAAACATTTGGTTTGCAATAAAACTGTCTTTAATATTATATTGGTGGTAATATGTAATTAATTAGATATAAAATAGTGAAGTAGTCTCATGCTACGACTTTACGTGTATAAATAAGATCAGATTTTAAAGAAGTTCTGTTAATATTTTAAATAAATGAACCACCCTGGCTTTACCCAGATCTGAGGCATGAATGTACGAAGTAGGTATCTTCTATACTAATATTATAAAGTGCTAATTTGCTAACATGTATATAACTAGAAATATTTATAAAGGAAAAAATAATTTTTACGCGAGTTCAAATCTCGTTGCGAGTGAATTTTTGAAAATATTTGTAGTAGATATGCCATGAGCAATAAAAACAAATTACGATTATATATACATGTAAGTATATAAGTATGGTATATTGGGGGTAATCTCCGAAACCACTGAACCAAGTTCAAAAATTTTGTCTCCAATAGAAAACTACTTTTGATACTGATATTCTCACGAAGTGAAGTTCACCGATTACTCGACTTAATCGAATTGTAACCCCCTCATTTTTGGAAGTCGGTTAAAAACAAAGAACATTGTTTTTTCCATCAGTTACCCAAATAAAGTCAAGTAAGCCATCCATCACATTTTCCGTCGCTTCAGAGTGAGCGACAACAACAAAAACTCCACCAGATTGGTCACAGCAATGCAACACCGAAGCGCAACTTCTCACGGGAATGACACAGCGAGCGCTAAATACGGGTAACAGTTATGAATCTGTCGCACTGATATTGCCTCCACTATGGTCTGATCCCACCAATCAAAACGAGACATGAATATCACTTCATTACATTACATAGTGTAGATATAAAACAAAGTTGCTTCCTACAATCTGTGTTTCACAGGTTACAAACACCTGTGATGCTTAGATCTTTAAAACTATGCTACGGATAAGGCCGCCTATTTGTTCAACATTTATTTATTTTTAAATGTTATTTTTAAATGTGTTGTTTTTGTAATATTTTTGTGATTGATCAAATAAAGTATTATCCATCTATCTATCTATTTTGATGCTGTTTGTTTTAGTAAATAGAGTGATTTAATAGAAATTAGATTAAACTGACAAAATGACAAGTCCTCTTGTCCAGCTTAAAAAAAAACAGTCAACTTATAAGACCATCAAATTATGAAAAACAAAGAAAAAAAATTCTTTTTTTTTTTTAATTTATTTCTTGTTTGTAGTTTGTTTCAGCAGTATGGAATTATTAATTTTGGTTCATTTCTTTTTATTACCAAATAAGGAGACCGTGGTAGCCCCCTACATCTCCTATATGAACACGCTTTCAACACGTGTATAAAAAGTCATAGACAAGTTATTAAATCGGGATTCCGGACAGAGCAGGAATTTAGTGCCTTGTCGCCTTCTGTAGTTGCAGTTTACTACACATTGACGGGAAGGTTGACAAACATGTTGCCAGTAAGAAGGAGTATTATTAGGTAAATACAGTAGCTTCAAAAAAAGTAACTTCAAAAAAACGTTAAAAGTTAAAGTTTTTAACTGTGTGTTTCCGCAATTAGCCCTTTGTGCGTGATTTTAAGCCGTGGGTTTCCTCACGATGTTTTTCATTTTTTTAATTCATAATGTTACCCACACTTCAGGGGCACATGTATTTAGTTTCCTTTATTTGTGACTGTTATCATAGCGACCTAGGCTTAAGCATATTGCTTTTTTTAGTTTAAAAAAATAGTGGAAAAAATGCGAGCGAAGCGTCCTTTGCTTCAAGTCGGTAATTGAAGCAAACATTTTATTTCTTCAGCATTATGCTTCACCCCTAGAGGTCGTATTTCTCAATAATTATTGACCTTTATGTAATTTGGTAATATGTACTTAGAATTTATTGTTGTTTACGTCGTGTATTTCGCCCACTAAGAGGGATAACTGCTTACGAGGGCTACTTTTCGTAGAATACTAGTACGAGTGGTATTCTTAGGTGTTTGATTTTTTTGTTCGTTAGTTTTAAAGACAGTGTGTATAGAATTCAAGTAAATCTGTACCAGTTAAAGAGCAGCAGTATTTACGCAATGTGTATCACGTACCATACACCATAGAATCCAACGCATACTTATGTGGGCTCCTAGCTGTTAATCGTGGGTTTACCTGTGAAATATCCATGTTAGAAGCGTCTATGTCATTCATACATTCTTGGTTCTGGTGATTTTAAAACTCATATAACGTTTGTGATTGATTTAATTGTTTAAACTACTAAACTAACTTTAAAATGGTTACTCTGGCTCGGTCGGGGGCTCTTTTTAGCCCAGAATATATCGTTGGCGATTCAAAGGGGTACCTAATGCCGCCAGTGTTATGAGCACTTTTGGACTCAATGATCATTAGAATAGAATAGAATAGAAATATATTTATTAGGACAAGCACACAGCAAAAAATACAAAACAGAACAAAACCAAATATAGTAGGTACATAAGTAGGTAAATAAAAAGTAATGTAACCATAATATCATCAACTAAGTTAGGAAGCCATGTGTGAACCCTAAATGGGCCGGCCTCAGTAAAAAAGCGGTAGCCGGTAAACATACTCAGCCACAGCACTGGTCTTCCGGCCGGACCAAGCACAGCGATGCAGAAGGCACCGCTGCACGTCCCTCTTCCCTCGACAACAGACAATACATACATACATATATACGAATAATTATACAACCAAGAAAGGTTTACATATATTTATCTTTGACTAAGGATACATAAATAACATTACAATTACCTTAGATTATTTATAATAAATTGTTAATTATCTTTGTAGTATTTATTTCTTGTGTAAGTATTTAGTTTACCTGTTTGAATATACGTTTTTATAATTGCTATAAAATTGAACTTAAATTTTTATTAGCGTTTCTTTATCTGGCCGCAGTCAGTTATCGACACATTGAGTATATTTTTTTTTAAATAACCTGTGACTACTTGTGACTAACATTTAAATACATCAAATTAACAATTAGTTTTTATTTTTTATAATATAATATCAAAATTTACCTAATAATATAAACGAAATCAGCAATTCTTGTGGATATAAAATTAAATGAATAAACCAATTAACAACAAACTATTAAATTAATTGTAATTACTAAACATCTTCATCGTCAATTAATAAAACTATGGCTGCCAATCGCTTCACTGTCAAGTTAATTGAGGAAACGTCAAATTATTTTTCTGAATCGATCAAGTCAATGATCGATCAGTAATCGATGATCGGTGCCCAGTAGCGAAAGAAACGGTTTCGGCTACATTATTTTGAAATCGATTTCTCGTAATATCTATACAATCAAGTGGTATCTAAAGAATTTATATTACTTGAACTAGAATCCTCACGTCTACGTCTTCACGTAGAACTAATAAAAGTCTTCTGCTACATCGAGCATGCTGTCCCTTTCTAATAACACTATAAGAAAGGGACAGAACGCTACATTGAAGCAGGCTGCCAATAGTGTTATTAGAAAGGGACAGGACGCTCGATGTAGAGCGTTCGAGTTTCAAGCATGCTGTCCCTTTCTAATAACACTATAAGAAAGGGACAGAACGCTACATTGAAGCATGCTGCCAATAGTGTTATTAGAAAGGGACAGCAAGTTCAATGTAGAGCGTTCTAGTTTGGAGCATGCTGTCCCTTTCTAATAACACTATAAGAACGGGACAGAACGCTACATTGAAGCATGCTGTCAATAGTGTTATTAGAAAGAGACAGCATGATCGATGTAGAGCGTTCGAGTTTCAAGCATGCTGTCCCTTTCTAATAACACTATAAGAAAGGGACAGAACGCTACATTGAAGCAGGCTGCCAATAGTGTTATTAGAAAGGGACAGGACGCTCGATGTAGAGCGTTCGAGTTTCAAGCATGCTGTCCCTTTCTAATAACACTATAAGAAAGGGACAGAACGCTACATTGAAGCATGCTGCCAATAGTGTTATTAGAAAGGGACAGCAAGCTCAATGTAGAGCGTTCTAGTTTGGAGCATGCTGTCCCTTTCTAATAACACTATAAGAACGGGACAGAACGCTACATTGAAGCATGCTGTCAATAGCGGAACACTTTTTTAGTTCTACGTGAGCGTTCTAGTTCTCGTAATATAACTTCTATGGTGGTATCCTAAGTTATACATAACTTTATAAATGACAGCTCTGTCCCGCGATTTTATCTGCATCAGTTTGATCCCGTGGGAATATCGAGATCAAAAGTAGTATATGACACTCCTCGATAACGTAGGTTTCTATTAGAGAAAGAATTTTTCAAATCGGTCCAGTAGTGTGTAATGTAAGAGCTTATTTATTAAGTACAAAGAAACAAAAAAAACTTTCATGTTTATAATACTAGTAAAGGCTGATTGATGATGATTTAGATAAAGTAAGGCTTACTTATACCTAAAGTTTACACTTGAGGACGCGACCAATGGGAATCGAGCTGAAATCCCTTTCGATTGAATATTTTTCTTTATAACTAGTATCAGATACATCTTTAAACAATATATTATGTTATTGTACATGATACAAGAAGTTTCCCCTTCATAATAAAAGCAATAAAAAATAACTTTAAATACCACTATTATAAAGGCAAAGTTACCCCTGTTTTACAAAATAAAACAATTTTTCTTCTAAATCCTTAACCGCTATATTTTCTTATAGGCATCATAATATTAGAAAATACAATACCTAGAATGGCCTTCTCATCGTATTTAAAAAAATATTATTTCAATCATCGTTAATAATTAATTTTACGAGAAATTATAGATTTTTTCATGCAATTCCATCTCGCTCATTTTCTAGGCCATCGGACAAGGACCGATAATTATCATCTATCGCCGTCTTAATAGGAAAGTACTAATGCTAGCCAAATAAGTTATATTAATGAAATAAAAATGCTCACGTAGAACTAAAAAGTGTTCAGTTACATTAAGCATGCAGCATGCTTCAATGTAGCGTTCTGTTAATTGTAGTAGAACGCTTTTTAGTTCTACGACAGCATTCTAATTCTAATAATATAACTTCTTTTATGCTGGCAGCTTCAGTAATTTAATGTCCAACCGTTTAAGGGATGAATTAGACCGTCACCCAGCCGAGTTTCGTTGTCCATTGCTCGGCGAGCAGTCGATCGGTCTGTTGCAACCGAGTGGCGACCGAGCAACAGACAACGAAGCTTGGACCCAGCACGGCCAGGAAACGGTCTAATATAAATGATACCTAAATGTAGAATTTAGTATTTTGCACAGCGGTAGGTAGATGTTCGAACAACGCGAGCAAAGCTGCAGACAAAAGCCAGTTTACCATTAACTGGTAGGTAATTTAGTAAACGAGCGCAATCTTCCAAAATGGAATTTTGTTTATTAAGAAATTTATTTAATTAAATTAGTTTCGAGTTTGATGAACTTTTTATTGACACAAATTGAATCATGATTAAAATCAGATCGATTTCACACCAATAATTTATTATCAAACAAATATCTTTTGATCTTAAATACCAGCCATTATATTTTCTTAATCCCTATTCTTTTCTTTTAATTTCTTCTATGGTTTTCGGCGATTTTGCATAATAAAACACTTTATTTATCCGGTTTTATCGCGTTTTTATTCATTATTTGACCCGAGCTTTCGCCAACTTTACAGTTGGCTTTTTCAAGGTTGACTTTCTTCGTCGTTTCTTTCGTCTTTTCTTTTATACAATTACTAGCTGCGCCCCGCGGTTTTGCCCGCGTAAAGCCCGTCCCCGCGGGATTATCGGGATCAAAAGTGGCCTATGTGTTATTCCAGGTCGCCAGCTAAGTATATTCCAAGTTTCATCGCAATCGGTTAAGTAGTTTTTGCGTGATTGAGTAACAAAGTCACGTACACGCGTACTTTTTATCCCGATATTCCCGCGGGATCAGAACTTACGCGGGTGACTCCGCGGGATGCAGCTAGACTTTGTGACTCTTTCACACAAAAACCACAGAACCGTTTGCCATGAAATTTGGAACATTAGGTAGCTGGACATCTAGGATAATTCTCATCCTGATATTCCAGCGGAACGCAGGACGTGGGCGGTGGGTAAAACCGCGGGACACAGCTAGTAAATACATAAAATTATTCCTCAGACTACATGAACCTAGTCCCTTAGTTAAAACCTACAACTATAGTTTGATAAACATAAATCATCCTCCTGCGCACATAGAATGGCAGATAATGAGTGTATTTTGTATGTAATAGATGTTTATAAATCAAGGGAAGATGAGACGCTGTAAAATATCAATGTGGACGATCGTCCTATTCACATCATAGTCAATTTCGGTTTTCGCCAGTGTTTGTTTACAATTTGTGCATTTTTATTTTTGTTTGTTAAATTTAGTTTTCCTTTAGCTATCTATCAGTACCTAATCATTTTCTTTGGTCAACAAATTATTCAAATCCGAGACACTCCTGTTAATTCTCCTCAGTAACTTTAATTGAATTCTGCGATACAAGCTTTGCTTAGTGCAGAATCCGCTGTAAATTGCTGTAGGTACATATTAATCTTTAATGAATAAATAAATTATTATTATTATTGTATTATTAACCTGTAGTGCCCCGCGGTTTCTTCCGCGTAAGTCTCGATTCTGTAGGTGTCTACACTACATCCTATCCTAATTCTATATTCTATACTTATAATAAAATCGTACTTAGCGGTGTCTGTTTTTCAAAGATATTTTGACAAAATTATTTTTAGGACCCCATTTCCGTGTTTAACTTTTTGTATGTTTGTCCGTTTGGATGTTTGTCCGTTTGTCCGTGCGTTTGTGCGCGCTAATTTTGGAAACGGCTGGACCGGTTTCAATGAAATTTGGTATGCAGATAGCTTAAGACTTCAATAGACATATAGGCTACTTATCCGGATATCAAGTCCGGATATTCGGATGAAATTAAAAATTGCGTAATTTCGTTGTTGTTTAACCATCGGCATCCATCGTCATCCATCGTCATCTATCGTCATCCATCGTCATTGAACCGCGGGGCGCAGCTAGTAATATTATAAAGCTGAAAGTTTGTGAGTACGTATGTGTATGTGTACCTATATATGTGTTTGTTACTCAATCCCGTAAAAACTACTGAACTGATTGCGTGAAACTTGGAATGTAGGTAGCAGCTAGTATGGAGATAAAAATAGCCTATGTGTTATTCCACGTCTCCAGCCATATCTATATTCCAAGTTTCATCGCAATCGGTTCAGCAGCCCTAGACAACATTCTTATCGATAAACGAAGTGAATAACACATAACCTATACTTTTTATCCCAATATTTCCGCGGGAACGGGACTTACGCGGGTGAAACCGCGGGCTAGTACACTTTACAGTGCGCCTACGCACCTCGGTGTTGGACGCAGTGACAGCTCTGCGTAGTAGACTACTCGAAAGTGATAATTCTTTATTTACATTTATTTAAAAATACGAGGTAAAACAAATAAACAATGAAGTTAAAAGAAATGGCTTTCATCATTTAACATTATGACTTGTAAGTACTAACCTACCAAACAAATTCAACTCACCCTTTCCATCCAAAGGTTGCCTGGAAGAAATCGCTTTTAGCGATAAGGTCTTCCATTTGTACAACGTTTTATTTTTAAGCTTTCTGTGTTATATTTGTGATGTAGGTATACTGATTGTATTTGTTGTGCAAATAAAGTATTAATCTATCTATCTTTTAACACTTATTCTCACTTAATAGAAAAAATCTTAGCAAATCAGTGGTTGAATCCGACTACTTCTTCTTAAAAATTCTTAGTTTAGTTTATTTCTTTATGTTAACTGGTTCTCTTTGTCAATTTTAATTCTTTTTTTCTTTCTTTTGTTGTCAGTCGTTATACACTATATAATCGTCTAGTGTAACAATAGCGGAGACATGTAAATGGAATTTAGCTTTAATATCTAGACTTATGTGTTTGTATTAATATCTGTTTGTCTTCCTAACAAAATAAAATAATAAAAAAACTATCTATCTATTTACCTATGTCTAGTAGGTACCAGCTAATTTTCCGCGCTAACATTTTTGCAAACCCGTCGGTCGCGGTATACTTACACTATACACTACACAATGCGCCTACGCACCTCGGTGTTGGACTCATTGACAGCTCGACTCAGTGGACTACTCGGAAAGTGAGCAAATGTAGTTTACATCGTTTAGTCGACATTTGACAGATTCTACTTTTGACATCATAGTCTACTTTTGACAGATTCTACATTTGACTTATTCTATATTCGACAGATTCTACATTTGACCGATTCTAAATATGACAGATTCTATATTTGACAGATTCTACATTTGGCAGATTCTATATTTGACAGATTCTATATTTGACAGATTCTATATTTGACAGATTCTATATTTGACAGATTTTACATTTGAGTGAGAAAAAGGGACATATAAAAATACTTATGTAGTAATCACTATATTTATTGATTAACAATTTTTTTTTTAAATTAGTGTTAACGTATTAAAGCAACTAATATTTTTCGAAACAGTCACAATTTACCAAATTAATATCAAAATTACTTTATGTTGCATAATTAGTAATTACGTATAAATAATCACAATGAAAACAGTGAAAATGCAATGAAATGAAAAAAATAAACAACAGTCGCCAAACATTTTTATCGCATTAATTATTTGTATTATTTTGTAACATAGTTATGAAGGTATTTAAATAATCACATAAAAGAAACAAAAAAATGTTACTTATTAGTAGGTAAATAATTATTAAATTAAAAATTACAGGAGCATTTGTATGTAAATTACTTTCTTAAAAAAGTCTTCGACCGATATTTCATCGCTTTGAAGTTTCTTAACAATTTTTCTGTATTTTTTGTCAAAATTAATGTCGCCGTACCGGCGACGATTTTTTTGAACAGTTTGAAAGAGGCTACCACGTAGTATAGTATTGCAGTGGTGGGCTTCTTTACGCAACTTGTGGATAAAATTGTACAGGGTTGGTCGCTTTGGTATTAGGACGTTAAGTCTGTGATGCCATCCTTCTAATGCATTGTTCGTTCGATGACGTTGGTTGGCACAACTTAAAATTGAAGGACTTAAACGAGACCATTGCCTCTTGTAATAATTACCGAACTCTTGCATTTTATCGGTATGAACAGATTCTATTTTGTCCAAAATTAATTGACGCCCTTCTGGAATATACTTGGCTGGTAGTAAAGGTAGGATGGCAGCCATTCTTACAATTCGTCTTTCTTCACTAGTCCTATTTACTTTTATTTCTTTGGCTTTCTTCCACACAGCGTTTTGGTAGTGGTAGTAGCATCCACTTACCTTTGATTGTGGGAATACTGATCTTACAGCATTCATAATGCCTACTTCGTAGTCGCATTTGAAGTGTCTGATAGTAAAGCCCAAAGTTTTTATTATTTCAAAAAGTCGAATGTATGTAGCCTGGGATTTATTTGGTAGTAACGAATATAACACGGGGACTATATTTGTTGAATATTTATCAGAATTTAAGTCAATATGCAGAGTAAAAAGTTGATAAAATGGCTTGGGAGCACTTTTAAATGTACCATCACCGAAGCACAATCTTGCCCTGCGCAAAAACTTTTTCGATAATTTAGTCATAAAGACCAATATTTTTTCTTCCGTACCTTCTTCAGCGACCAGGAAATTCTCACCTAGGGCCTCGGGAATTAACACATCTTCAATTTTATTAAATGACAATCGTTCTGCACTCAAAAACTTTTTTCGTGCATTATACATGCTATCTTTTTTATTGTGAAAGGTCGGGACTCTGCTCGGTCCGGCCATTGGCGCGTCGGTACTGTCAAAAATATTTTCAAAAATCATTTTGATCGGGCCTAAGTTTTTACACACTTCCTTTTTTACCATGTTGTTTTTTATAAATAACTCGTTTCCGAGATAATCAGCTTGACATGTATGTCGAGATTTACGAAGAATTCTCATTAAATTAACATCCACTGTTATAGATGCACTGCACTCTTTTCTTTTCACACAGCGCCAACACGTACTATGATCTTTGTTAACTCGTGTAATTTTATTAAAACGGTATCCTTCGTACAAGATTGTTTTAAAACCTTTTTCGTTTTTGTCAACAATAAAGTCCCTTTCTTCCGCCATAATATGAAAAAAACATACAAAAGAAACTACACACGTATCAAATCTTTAAGAATACAAAAACACCAAAACTGAACTAGATTTGGCAGTCTACAGAAAGAGATCGAATAAAGTAATTTTTTTACGAGTAGTTTTTTAGAAGTACCCACCATTTCTTTAATAATTATTCATTTTCTCTGATTGTTATAATGACAAGGCAAAGGAAACTTGGCCTATACAGCCGAAATATATAAATTATTATAAAAATGTTAGAGCACCGTATGAAAATTACACTAGATGTAAATATAACTTTTGCGTTTGAAGTAAACAAGGGATCAATTAACGTTTAGCACTAGTTTAAAAAAAAAAATATGCTTATCAATAATTACAGTGTTAAGTAGTAATACATAACAGTATTTTTGATTGTCCCTTTTTCTCACTTAAATGTAGAATCTGTCAAATGTAGAATCTGTCAAATATAGAATCTGTCATATATAGAATCTGTCAAATGTTGAATCTGTCAAATATAGAATCTGTCATATATAGAATCGGTCAAATGTAGAATCTGTCAAATATAGAATCAGTCAAATGTAGAATCTGTCAAAAGTAGACTATGATGTCAAAAGTAGAATCTGTCAAATATCGACTAAACGGTTTACATTAGAAATATTTTATGGAACAACATCATTTTCTAAAATGTGGCGAGATTTGAACTCGCGTCCCTGGATCAGTACCCCAGTGCCTCAACCGCTCGGCCACGCAAGTTCTCATCTCGAGCGGCGAATTTAAGAATATGAATGTTTCCCCTGTCTATCATTTTCGACTAAGGCTTGATTGAGTCCCATCTACAGGATCACTTACTAGTGATTTACCTGCGCCAATGATTAACTTACCGTTAACGCGTTGGCCAAGAAATATTGCTCTTTTTCCTATTAAATATTTCGTAATTTGTTTTCACTGCTCAAGGCATATTTTACTAGAAATATTTTAAGGTAAAAACCATCCTCAAAAATTCACTCGCGGCAAGATTTGAACTTGCGTCCCTGGATCAGTAGAAGGAGGAGTGATGGAGTTTATATTTTGGGGAAAAAATCATCTTCACAGACTCGCGTCTCTAACGATACACAAAATAAAACGCCCTTTGTTGCGTAAAGCATTGATATCACAGACTATAAGAAGATACTAAATTGATATTACTACGCTAGTGCTAGCTAGCTTCCCGTGTTTTTTTTTCCGTGTCAGAGTAATTTGATGCAACCTGTTTTGACAGTGTGCATGTCCAAATAAATGTTTCTTTCGTTCTCTCTCGTGGCCAATAGTTTACTATCATGTTAAAAATATGTATGAATGTTTTATGGCTTAAGGTTATACTCGTAGGCTACTTATAATTCCGAACGGATCGATATACCTATAATATGTAGGGATGTAGCTTAGAACCATGAGAAGGACATGGAATACTAAACTTTTTATCCCGATATTCCCGCGGGAACGGGAACGGGACTTACGCGGGTGAAACCGCAGGGCGCAGCTAGCTTATAATATTAAGTAGTACCTATTTAAAAACAATTTGCAGTAATTTCAGTGTAGGCTCCAATAAGATTCCGTAGATGCATTAAGCGTGTTTCACGCTGGGATACGGTTTTGATGATAATGTACAGCCCATTGCTAATAATTAATTTATATCAGACTGGATCTTGACTGGCTACCCGAGTATATGTCTGTCTGTCTCGCCAAACATTATGTATAGCTTTAATTGTGAGAATTATGATTTCTGCTTCCCTTTATGCACATTAGTGGTTAAACTTTAACCACTACTTTCAAAGATGGCGACGTGCTGTCTACGATGTAGTTTCAAGAAGATATTCGGCCCTACCATGATGTCTTATAAGTCGTCGCAAAGTCGTCGCGTTGTCGTTCAGCTAAAAAAATAATAAGTAATTAAAAACACATCAAATAAGTAAAAAAAAAGAAAATCATAGGTACTTCAAAAAATAAAAAGATTTTTTTTATTGTCTGTGGTTTTTAAAAATAGTTAAAAAGGTATTTTTATTTAAAATTTACTTTATTGTTTTGAATGACAAAAGGACGACATAGCAACGATAAACGATTATGCTACCATGATCGTTTAACGTTGGATTTTTATAGAATACTAGCAGCAGCGCCCCCGCGGTTTCACACTTATAATTTCCGAACTCCCTCGGAATAAAAATAGCCTATGTCCTACATGTTAATTTAGGTCTTCAGCTATTTGCATAAGAAGTTTCGCCGCAATCGGTTCAGTAGTTTCTACGTGATTGAAACACAAACATATAAACCACTGAACCAATTGTAATTTGTCTTGGAATATAATAAAGATATCTGAAATAACAGGCTACTTTCATCCCTATAATCCCGCGGGATCAAGACTAACCGGGGCGAAATTGTGGAGCGCTACTAGTAATTTAAATACATTTCATAATTTAAGAATATCAAACAATTTTAATTGGCCTTTTAGCAGATATCGTTCAAGACATCTCGACTCAAAATGCATTAAAAATGCATGAAAGTTTAATATTTTCAAGTAAGTCGTTGTATTTTTAAAGTAAAAAATGATCTTGTTTTAAAGTTGAGCATTTACTTATTGAAGCTTGAATAACATAAACGAATCGAATTGCACTAGTCCGTCTTTCTCACACTTGAGACTTTGCGTATTTTTTATCTCTTTTGCGTACGATTCTTTCGCAAACGAAGTACGCAATGGGCCGCGTTAGCCCATCAGAGCGTGTATTGAAGCGTGAATTGGCCCATTTCATACGCAATTGCTTTTATTTGTGTACTACGACACATAAACACCGACCACATTAAAGGCTGCCGAGCCTGTGATATCGATGTATGTATCTCAATTCTGTAAGAGCACATCCTCCAAAGATCTACAGGAATAATATATTCAGACCAATGGCACGAAACAATTGAATTAGAAGTCGCATGCCTCGTTCTCGGGTGGTTTTGAGCTAGAAGCACTGGCGTCACAAAGGAAAACAAACTTTAAATCTTTTATACTTCGGTTACCAGCACCATTTAGAGATGTCTTCTTTGCCGCCGACTTCTGGCCAGCTAGCATAGTCTACCGACGCTTTAATTTGATAATTGTATAGTAAGATTCATATGTATAAATAATTATCAAAAATATCATATCAAAATATAAATTATTTGGCACAGCTTTACGATAATTGTACAGTAAAGTACTACAAAACATTGATAATATGGGGTTTCAAAAAATGATAATTTAATAGGTTTAAAGTTATTTGAATCATAGCCGACATAAGTACTTATGCTTAGTAAATTATTTATCAATGAAATAGCTAATAAATGAGCCAACAGCGTATTTAATGTTCAGAATAGATACGTAATGTAGTTTTATTCAAATATATATAATTAGATATATGTAAGATTTATCTCATTTCGATGATAAAAAAACATAATGTGATTTATCTAGGGTGCATTGATGAGAAATAATTTATAGTGTCCGCTCTGCTCAAGTCTAGATCCCGATAAGAAAAACCTTTTCGTATCGAATGCCTACATCACGTAAAGTACAGTTCTAAATTTCAGCTCTATACTACATTATTAATAGTTTAGTCAGTCAGGACAAAGCATTTTATATACATAATATAGATTTCAACGAACGATGTCACTTTTTGTTAACAATTAACATGAGCATAACAATGTGAAATCATTAATTACAACTGTCAGTTTAATATATTGAGCATTCAAATAAATGAAAATGTCGAACGGGAATGCATAATGAATATGAAAATAATAAAATGCAATACATAAAGTTACTAAAAACTGTCGTTATATTACGTTATAGTTTGCTATAAAAATATGCATTATTTTGAATACCTACCACGAATCATGTACATTTTATCAAGCTCTTTAAACATAATTATACACACACACACTTTCCGATAACAAAAGTTAATAGACAAATAAGGTTTTTATAACTGTAGGTATATAACCTTATAGCGTTTTATGAGTTTCAAGCGAAAAAAATTCAGAAAATGAGACAGATGCTTCCATTGTAATTATGTTATTAATGTGGCTTGGAACTTTTCTTACATTGGATACAATAACTGGACATAAATTTACTAGTTTATCAAATATCAATTTAATTAACCTTTCCTGCTACTTATACTGTTCTAGTGTTTTGTTCATTAAAAATAGAAAAAAAACTTTAACTTTTGTCTCGAAACTGGGACCGTTAATGTTACCATATTAGTAGAGTGAGTAAATTGACGACTATAGTGAATTTTGAAAGGTGGGAATAAGATAATTACCTTTGCTAACACAATTCTTGGTATAATTAGCAGTTTTTTTTTCTGTAACAAGGCAAACAGTTCTAATAAAAACATAATATTCCTTTGCCGCAGTTAGGTAGCAAGTAGGCAGATACTTAGATATGGAAATACAAAGTTCTAGTAAGTCTTATATTAGTGTATATTGCAATCGAATGTTTTTTCCTGCTTACAAAGGTCCGACAACTGTTTTCATATAAAGAGTTAATATAATTCTTTGACCTCTATTGGTGATGATATGGAGGATCAATATTTTGTGTAAATCGTAGTTGCTTCTGCAAATAACGAAAAAAAAGGAGTCCTTTACTTTTATTATGTTAGTCAGCGATATTTGACTATAAATTATTTCAAAATATGGATTTTATTTTAAAGTGTTTCCCATAGTTATTTCTTCCGAAGATAACTATGGGAAGTTTACTGCCACTTTCTGTGGCAGACACTGGTGCGATGGGCACCTGTAGTGCAAGCCACAGTCTGTCACAATAGGTAAACATAAAGCTTGAAAGTATTACAATGGAATTGGGCAATATTGTTGTGATGAGCTTGCCCATTTGTATGAACTTATCACTAAAAATCATATCGCCTAGTAAACTAAGGACGCAATTTATTTATTTTATGTTTTATTGAATAACATATTATAGGACATACATTGAGTTAAGCATAAACAAATGCCACAAAACCTCAACGGTTTGTCTTGGCATCTCGAAACGAAGCTACTAACATTATAAATACATTTCATTATGGATAGTGTTTAGAACGTACAATCTTTTATAAACAAGTTTTTGCAGCATTGCACTAAAATATAAAATAAAAACGTTGATGATTAAAAATTAACATGTTCAAATATTTCACTTCATTCACTACATTACACTAGTAAAAGACGAAAATTGTAACACTAAAGCCATTTAAAAAGTGAAACACAAGGACGTATCAAATGGGAATGTTGTACTCGTCTTGTGTACAACCTTCCCAATTAAATAAATTACAACTAAGTTTAAGAATTGAACTAATTGGAAAAGTTATTATCATAAGACTGGAATAATAGTAATAAATATTCATTTGTAACTATTTTATTTAAAATGAAATGAAATATTTTATTTGTAAACTGTAGGTAAATAATAGGATGGTGTTACATTTTCAGTTCATGATCTGCTGTGGTATCATCTAATTAGCATCCACCGCTACTAGTTGCTATTTACTGTCAAAAAACATATTTCGTATTCTACATTGTAGCTTTGAACTAATCACCGGTGACAACCACGTAACGTCAAAGCAGCAATGTACTGCAACTTAGCAACTACTAGCGGTGGATGCTAATTAGATGATACCACAGCTGGACAGTTTACCGCAGTCGCAGCATGCAAATTCGCAAGAAAGCATAATTATAAAAATAAAATAAAATTATTACACTCAGTTATTTTTAATTTTTAATTAAATAATCAAATTAAATAACTAATAAATAAATTCTGTGACCAACACACACCGCTATCTAGCCCCGGGCTGCTAAGCTTGTGTTACGGTGACTAGACAACGGATATACCTACTACTTATATTTATTTATCTTTTGTAAATACATACATATTATACATAGAATTTCACCCAGACCAGATACAAATTATATTTATTTTAAAGCATAAATATTTGCACCCAGCGGGAATCGCACCCGCAACCTTCTGCATTGCAGCCAAGCGTTCGCCCGACGCGCCACAGAGGTCGTCAAAATTAAATGTTTGTCTACTGCTGTGTCCCGCGGTTTCACCCTCGTAAGACTCTGTCCCGTGGGAATTGGGTATGTAAGATTTTTTAAAAGGTGTGATAATAAAAAAAAAACATTTGGAGATGTATTGGTAAGATACTGTATTTTCTTATTTTGAGCTCGAAAGATTAGGTACATTAAAATATCGAAAAAACCAATGACTCTTAGTTGACCTTATGTGACGTCACATGGTTGCAGCGTTCATTCCAAGTTCAGTTAATTATTATTTTTATAAGTACTATGGTTGGTCTGTTGTCAGACAAGTGTTGCCACAAGCAATATTTTCGCTTTTTTTAATTAATATACAAAATGTGTAAAACGAATGTTACCGATCGTAACAATGTAACAAATTAAGACGAATCTATTGACGTAAGAGTCATCAAAATCGGTTCACATGCTTGGCCTCTAAACGCCACATAGAAACATCCATACATACATACATAGACCGATAGACACATTACCCTCCTTTGCGTCGCGCAGTCGGGTAAAAAGACATGATTTAGATAAAAATTGGCTGACTGATTGACTAAGGACAAAGAGTACTCAGACTGTAGAGAAATTCAATCCTGATGTGCGTTTTTTTATGTCGATTTCAAATATTTTGTCTTATAAAAAGATATTTCAGTCTAACCGAAAACACAATCTAAAGTTCTCGTTATATTCAAAAATTCTTCCATTTTCGTCTAATTTTCGAAATTAAAAACCATAGGATACTTTAAGCACATGGGGTCATTAGCTAACATCGCGACCTCGTATCTGTCGTTAAAAAAGAACATAGGACCTACCTACGCGTCGAATTGAGAACCTCAACCATCTTTGACATTCGATTAAAACGGCAACTTCTTCTTTTATATGGCTATATTCCATTTGGACATTAGCCAGTGTCGAGTAATAATAATATTTGCAAGTAATTTGAATCGAAACAGTCAAGTCGTCATAGTTAAAGTCAAGTCGAGGGAATCATTGTAAAACGGCGGCGTGTGTTTTAATGTGCTCTTTTTTAAGTTAGGTTTTGAGTTATGAGTTTGTATTTTTCTTAATATTGGATAGTTCTATTTCAATACGATGTAATTATTTTCTTAAACGGCGGCCATTTACAATGATTGTTTTGGAGACAAAGCTAAAGTCTGGGTTTGCACCGATTTTCACTTTCACTACACTTGTGCACCTTCACAAAACTAAATTGATGCCCCCGAAATTAAACAATTTACATGCATTTGAACTAGGTTTCACAAAAATGAACATTTAGCAACACATCTCCTCACCGCGCTCCCGCAAAAACTCGAACGGCCGAAACGGCACCTTCGTTTCGTATTTGTTGACAACACTGACAGCAGCGTCAAAACGGTGTCGCAGTTTTTGTGGACGGAGGCTTTGTGTTGAACGATCATTCAGTTAGGACAAAGCATTTTAGAAAAAGACTAGCAGAACCCTGCGGTTTCACACGCATAGTAGCGATCCAATAAGAAGATCAGCGTAAAGCCCTCCCATCGTGCTACTTTAGTTTTAAGGTTTTCTTGGCCTAATTAGTGGTTATTTATATTTTTTGGTAGTTACAATAAAGCGGTAATATATCAACCAATATCGAGATGAAAAAGAATGTGTTAATCCAGCTCTCTCTCTCCAATACCAAGTTTCATCGCAATCGGCTTAGTAATATTTGCGTCATGGAGTATCAAACATATCTTGTCTATACTTACAATAAAGGAAGAGAGGACAAAAAGTCTGTACTTAGAAGTAATTAAAAAAAAGAGTGGTCTAGGGGACTTAGGATAAGTAGTATAAGAAAATTATATATTTTTTAAAATTCATGTCTGTCTGTCTGTTTCTTTGTTTTTCTGTCTGTTCCTTATACAAATAAATGCGCCCGTGATAACGCGTTTTCACTTCTGCGGATGAAACCGCGGGGCGCAGCCAGTGATAAATAATAATAATCATACATTTTGTGGGTCTTAGCCTTCCCTACATTTTTTAGTAACTCGCTCTGATCCTTGGTCCTCCTCCACCAGTGGGTAAAGCGACCACAAATACATGTTAGACTACTAGATATTTTTTCCGACGATTCATCGTGCTTACAGTGAGGGAAAACGTGAGGAAACCGACATGTCCTACGGCTAACCACGTTCTGAAGGTTTGTCTGTTTATCTCTCGGTTCTTTATACAATTAAAAACTACTGATCCGATTGAAATCTGGTTTTCAATATTGGATAGTTATATTTTCGAGGAACGTCGTAATCCAATTAGAAGAACCCGAGTAATGAACGAAAAAGTGTAACCGCTCGAGAACCGTTCGGCCGCCCGCGCCCGTGATAACGCGTTTTCATTTCTGCGGGTGAAACCGCGGGTCGCAGCTATCTTCTTCTTATACCTATATAAAAATGAATGCCTATTTCCCTTGATCACGGCATAACACGTAAACAGCTAGACAGATTTCGCTAATTCTTTATTTTGTTGTGTTTGTTATTGTCAGGAAAGGTTCTTTTATCAGAAAAATATCGATATTTCCACGGGATCGGGATTTACGCAGGTGAAACCGCGGGCGCAGCTAGTCATAAAAATGAATCCCTTTTTCCCTTGGTCACGGCATCACGCATGAACGGCTGGACCGATTTCGATAATTCATTTTTCGGTTTATTTGTTATGGTCAGGAGAAGGTTCTTATGAAAGCAAAAAATGCTGAACCGATTTTCATAAAACTTACGAGGGTGAAACCGCGGAGATCCCTATTTCCCTTGGTCACGGCATCACGCGTGAACGGCTGGACCGATTTTACTAAGTCTTTTTTTGATGTGTTTGCCATGATCAGGAGAAGGATCTTATGCCAGAAATTTTCAAATTTGGATAAAGACTTACGTGGGTGAAACCGCAGGGCGCAGCTAGCTCACAATAAAAATTAAAAAACCGAATTAACGTACTCGCGGATAAATTATTACCATTATTTTTTAACTACCACTTCATTACTGGTGTACAGTCTTCGTACCCACTTAGCACCTTTTTATCCAACGTCTCTTTCCCCCCTAGGGTGGAAAAACACTGTTAAACATCACGCCATATTAACAAATGACTGAAAATATCGCTATACCCGGAATTGGACCGAGTTAAAAAACCCCCTCTCGATCGAATCGATATTTGTACTCGCCTTAATTTTACACTCTTCCATCTCCCTCTTAATCACTAAAGGAAAAGAGAAGATAACATGATTAAATTCAAAATTAACAAGTTTTATCCCCGCCCAAGTTACGATAAGAAATACACGGCGAGGGCTCCGCACATAATTCGCGGTATTTCTCCACCACAGTCAAAACTCTTGGAAATGTTACAGTTTCTTGATCGCGGTTTTACGTTGAATGTTAGTCGATGAAAACTGTGCTTTACTTTCATAGTTTTATGGTTGTTTTCGCTTGTGTCAAGGTTTGCCTTGTTGTTCGTTTTTTTTATAAAGTAAAAGGCCACAGTGAATAAAAACAAATTACCGGAATACTTAATCAAATGACGATAATTTAAACAAAAGTCCTAAAGGTAAATTCATCATCATCTCAGCCCTTAACTGTCTACTGCTGAACATAGGCCTCCCCCGCATACGACGCCACAAATAGTGATCGCTAGCTACTTCCATCCAACGACTCCCCACGACCGCCACAATGTCGTCGGTCCACCGAGTAGGTGGTCTTCCAATATCCCGTTTCGCATTACATCGTGGTCGCCACTCGAGGACTTTTACTCCCCAACGGTTATCTGTCCTTCGAGCTATATGGCCTGCCCAAGCCCATTGCCACTTAAGTCTACTAATTTTGTGATAGGTAAAGGTAATTTGGATCTATAATAAAAATTGTAATATTATCATAACTTATAAGTCATCAACTAATGTTTGCATAACTTCTGATAAGAAAGAAAAAAATAAGGAAGAATTTGAAACAGGTGCCTGTTGCATCAAGATTAAATTAAGAACAGCATCTTTTCAAAAATAAAAAAATAAATTAAAAATACAACAACCAACTTTAAAAAAGAAACAAATATAATATGTAACCTCTACAGTGGTTAAGTATAAGTCATCAACTAATGTTTGCATAACTTTTGATAAGAAAGAAAAAAATAAGGAAGAATTTGAAAAAGGTGCCTGTTGCATCAAGATTAAATTAAGAACAGCATATTTTCAAAAATAAAAAAATAATTTAAAAATACAACAACCAACTTTAAAAAAGAAACAAATATAATATGTAACCTCTACAGTGGTTAAGTATAAGTCATCAACTAATGTTTGCATTACTTTTGATAAGAAAGAAAAAAATAAGGAAGAATTTGAAACAGGTGCCTGTTGCATCAAGATTAAATTAAGAACAGCATCTTTTCAAAAATAAAAAAATAATTTAAAAATACAACAACCAACTTTAAAAAAGAAACAAATATAATATGTAACCTCTACAGTGGTTAAGTATAAGTCATCAACTAATGTTTGCATAACTTCTGATAAGAAAGAAAAAAATAAGGAAGAATTTGAAACAGGTGCCTGTTGCATCAAGATTAAATTAAGAACAGCAACTTTTCAAAAATAAAAAAATAATCTAAAAATACAACAACCAACTTTAAAAAAGAAACAAATATAATATGTAACCTCTACAGTGTTACCGACACATCTGTTTTATTATCTAAAGTCGGGCAGCCAAACTACGAATTGAGAACTTCCTCCCTTTTGGAAGTCTGTTAAAAATTCTTACGTTTCTGTTATTGAATGATAGTTTGGTTAGATTAGATTATATAGATAAAACTTTATTGTGCCAATTTTACAAGACACATTCATTACATAAACAAAAACTTACAGCTAATTATAAGAAAGGTACAATGGCGGCCTCATCGCTAAAAGCGATCTCTTTTAGGCAACCTTTTGATGGACAAGAATTGTAGAATCCTATAATTCTTGGGTGGGTATAACTCGTATAAACGTGATGGGAAATTGAATGATGAAAAATATAAATAACAATGCAAGTTCTTTGTAGATAAAAATGTAGTTATAAATAATTTAAATAAATTACACATAATTATGTACAATTATATTATCAATAATTATCATTACCAATGTATATATCAAATTTCGCACTTAAAATTAATTAATCAATAGTTAAGCCCTGCAGTTTTACCCGCCCAGTGTTTTAAGTTATTCCAGTGATAGGATATAAGAAAGACAGAAAGAAGAAAGAAAAACATTTATTGACAACAAACACACAATTTCAACTTCGTTAAAAAGGAAAGTAAAATAACATAAAAGAAACACATGGTCCAATTAATTGTTATAATGTGAGCAGTGCGCCTGCTGCTAACGAGGATCTGCCTCGGCATACGTTGTGACTCTAGAAGAAGCCACAACACCATATAAGCATGGAAGAAGCCTTTCCGTACTAACTCACCTCAAATAATAGCGCCAAAATTTACTCAAATACGAAGTATGCATACACAAACTACACTCCACGCTACTAGCTAAGCAATTGGACTTTTGTTTATATTTTCACTAATTGTGTGTTGACAACGAGGACGGCTCGGCGGCAATATGCTGTTCTCTAACGCTAAGTCCATTCTCTAACGTAATTGATTCTTTGAATGACCCGATCTGAGTACAACCGAAGTGACAGATTCGTGTCGCGGCACACTTTTAATCATCGCGGCCTATTTTACTTGGTGTCATTTTGAATCATAAGGAATATTTCTATGCTTATAATATACAAGGTGTAACGGGTAAGTCCTTTTAATCCGAAAGAGGGTTGTTCTAGACGTCTAGGCGAACAACTTTTGGAAATTCGAAGTACTTTTCGTAAAATTTAGGTGTAAAGTTTACTTGAAAATCAGCTGTTCCTGAGAGTTTGAGGTGATTGACCTTATGTCCTTTTATTTAGTTTGATGGTTTAAAATCAAAACTTAAATTAACTTTATTTTCAAAAGCGGCTGTTTTTTTCAGAGAACATAATCTCAAATTTAAAAAAAAAAGTTTAATTTTCAAAAGTTGTTGAACAAAATTTGTTCGCCTAGACGTCTAGAACAACCCCCTTTCGAATTAAAAGGACTTACCTGTTACAAATTGTATATCAGTTCAAAAGGTTATTCCAATTTTATTTTATTTATTTTTTTTCCTCTTGGCCCCGGATTCACGAGTTATTCCAATTATTTCACAGTAATTTTGACGTTATCTTGCCACACTTTGATTTTTTAAATTTGCCGCCTTTTTTTAGGGTCAATAATCGGTAGGCAGATTATAGGACATCGGCGTCGTAGGATCATTATTTCGTTGTGTAATGCCAACTTTTTAAAAACTTCTTTCAATAATGTCACACAGAAAAGAGGTGGTAAAACTGTAAGATCAGTAAAACTCACTGGCTGAACAAAGTGAGAAAAAAATTCCCAAAATTAAAAAGTTATTGATGTTTTTTTTAAATTGCGTCTAGCTTTGAGGCCAGTAATTTTGCATTGCAAACTGTATATGATGTCAGATTAAAAAGAGTTTGAATAACTTTAGCATAACCCGCGCTGGCTAAATGAAGTGAGAAAAAAATCCACAATATTAAAAAGATATTGATTTCTTTTTAAATTTTCGTCGGGGCCAGTAATTTTGTAAGTCAGATTAAAAGAAGGTTGTAATTTTCAGTAAAACTAACTGGTTGAATAAAATGATAGACAACACACGAGTTTTGGCGGGAATGCGTTGAGGAGATGTGTTGCAAAATTTTCATTTTTGTGAAACTTAGGTCAAATGCGTGTAAATTGGAAATAGTTTAAAGAAAAAACTCACTTGCGGCGAGATTTGAACTCGCGTCCCTGGATCAATATTCCAGTGCCTAAACCGCTCGGCCACGCAAGTTCCTCGCGTGTAAATTGTTTAATTTCGGGGGCATATTAATCAATTTAGTTTCGTGAAGGTGTACAAGTGTAAATAAAACTGAAAATCGGTGCAAAACATGGACTTTTGCTTAGTGTTGTCTTCAAAGCTCCGTGAACAAACATTGTAAAAAATGGCCCCCTTTTTACAATGATTCCCTCGACTTGACTTTAACTATGACGACTTGACTGTTTCGTTCAATGCAAATAATTTGCAAATAATTTGCAAATAATGATAATATTTGATACTGGCAAATGTCCGAAAGGAAAAGCCATTTTAATTAAAGAAGAAGAAGAATAAAATGATAAAGTTTTTTTTTTATACGTAATAGGCTAGCATTTGACCTCATCTCACCTGATGGGAAGCGAGGATGAGGTTGACGATGAAGCATGCTTACCTAGAAGGTACCTATTCACTCTGGATTTGAAGACCCCAAGGTTATAGGTTTGGGGAAACAGTGAAGCTGGCTTATTTTCCACTTATTGGCAGTGCGTACAAGAAAGGTGGAGGCGTGACGCTTTGTACGCGAAATTGGAACGTTTACCAGATGAGGATGGCGACCAACCGTACCCCTCGTGGTCTTATAATAAAAAGGGCAAAGGGGAACAAGCTCATGCAAATCCTGCGAGCACTCTCCGAAGTGAAAGATTGGTATAAAGTTTTAAAAAAACTGATCTTTATAATATTTCATTTTTGTAATTTAAATTATTTTATTTTTGAAACCGCGAGGCGTACTAAGTTAATTAATAGATACAATAGAACCTTATTTTTGTCAAAGGGTTTCGCGATTTTGCATAATAAAACACAATATTTACTTGGTTTTACTCGCGTTTTTTTCAATAACGGCATTATTTCTAAAGACCATCTTTACAGTTAGCTTTTTCAAGGTTGAAAAACAGGCATAATTGTGTTTTACAATAGAAGCTTCAAATTAGCGCAAACAACAGCGGGGCGTCTAACTTAAGGACGCGACTCATGTGAAATCCCTTCCGATGGAATTGTTTTATTCATAACCGGTATCAAATAGATCTTTAAACAATGTATTATGTTATTTTACATGATACAAGAAGTGTCCCCTTCATTTCAAAAACAATAAAAAATAACTTTAAATACCACTATTATACAGGCAAAGTTACCCCTGTTTTATAAAATAAATCAATTTTTCTTCTAAATCCTTAACCGCTATATTTTCTTATAGGCATCATATTAGAAAATACAATACCTAGAACCCCTTAATCGCATTTTTTCAAAATATTATTTTAATCTTCGTTAATTATTGATTTTACGAGAAATTGTAGATTTTTCACGCAATTCCATCTCGCTCATTTATATGCAATAGGACAAGGACCGTTGCTTATCATCTACCGCCGCCTTAATTAAATACCACATGTAGTAGAAAGTCTTTTATCTACATGTGGTATTTACATAGGTCGGTATACTTACATTATTCTTCACATAACATATTTACCCTTTTATCCGACTACGGCAAAACGGCAAAAGGTAGATTATGTTTTTTCCTATTCGGTATCTCTTTGATACCTATTTAGTCAGACATACATATTAATTGAAATTAACATTAATGTAATGACTAATTAACTAAACACTAGTTAGTTAGTCATTTAAATCAATAAATTATTCGGTTAAGTATTGCAATGAACGTTGACCGCTTTGTCGGTATCTATTGAATTAAATTAATTA
This sequence comes from Idaea dimidiata, assembly GCA_949358125.1. Lineage (NCBI taxonomy): Eukaryota > Metazoa > Arthropoda > Insecta > Lepidoptera > Geometridae > Idaea > Idaea dimidiata. Next base: position 2,474,396 of record OX442340.1, read on the forward strand.
AATAAAGTAAAAAGCGTAAAATTGTACGCACATCAAAAGTAATTCGTTTGAAATGTCACATTTTGCCTGATGTATGAAGAGTGAATATAAAAAAAAAAAACTATTTACTATTGTTAAGTTTTAATTTGTTTTTCTAAACGAATAAAGATGTGGATGTTGTATGTAAGTATTTATTGTATACTAACTGTTTAATTCACCCGCGCAAGTCACAATCCTGCTGGAATCCTACAAATATTATAAACTAGCTGCGCCCCGCGGTTTCACCTGCGTGAGTCCCGTTCCCGCGGGAATATCGGGATAAAAAGTAGCCTATGTGCTAATCCAGGCCCCCAGCTACCTATATTCCAAGTTTCATCGCAATCGGTTCAGTAGTTTTCGCGTGAAAGTGTAACAACCTCTCATACATACATACAAACTTTCGCGTTCATAATATTAGTAAGATGCGAAATTGTGTGTTTGGATGTTTGTTACCCAATCCCGCAAAAACTACTGAACCGGTTGCGATGAAACTTGGAATATAGGTAGTTGGATATTGGGAATAACACAAAGGCTACATTTTATTATATTTATAATATAATTTTATTATATTCCTGCGGGAACGGGACTTACGCGGGTGAAGTATCATTATTAAAGATAGGACCCAAAAAATAAATAAAATAAAAACAGCAACCAGATGGACAGGTGATAAAGTCTTAGTAAAATCATCCTATGTTTACCCTTTCAATACGGAACCCTAAGCTCACGTTTTTTTAATTTCTTATCGGTTGTGAACCGATTATGGCCATTTGGAAATTAGTCAGTGTCAAGTATTACTTATATAAATGCAAGTTATTTGCATCGAAACAGTCAAGTCATCGTAGTTTAAGTCAAGTTTAGGGAATCATTTGTAAACACGGCGGCCATTTACAAATATTTTTCACGGAGCTTATCAATACTAAAGTCCATATTTTGCACCGATTTTTAATTTCATTGCACTTGTATACCTTCACGAAACTAAATTGATTAATATGCCCTCGAAATTAAACAATTTGCGCGCATTTGAACTAGGTTTCACAAAAAATGAAAATTTAGCAACACATCTCCTCAACGCGTTCCCGCCAAAACTATCTAAGCTCTCGTTGCCTCTTCCATTTTGCAAGTACAATTTGTGAGTCCATAACTAAAGATTTATATGTTTATCAATATCTGAAATTGCGGTGCCACCGTCGCGTCTGTCTGACTAACAGAACGCACAAACCAACCTCGTCCATTAGAAGGACAATAAATATCCCAGCACATTCTCGTAACTCTTGCAGATATACTCGTCCGTATGGGCGCGTGCATTATTAACCACGACGAAACAATCATTTTTACCTTTGTTCTTGTTTGAACTCAATAGTAGATTGTATACCAAGGGAGAAAAGACTATTTTGACGGCGAGAGTGTTTTTTGAATCCAGAGAGAAGCGAAGGAGTCTAGAGTAGAATCCCGAGCGTAGCGAGGGATTCTTGAGTGGAATCCTGAGCGAATAGAGGGATTCAAAGTACCTCACTCGAGCTAAATATAGTATTTGCTCCCGAGGTAGACATTCTACTTTTCATCGCCCTCTATGGGAAAATGAGTACCTTTAACTTGTTAACCCAAAGTTTCAAAGACTATTCCTAGTCTATTCCAAGTTTATTCCTTACCTAGTCGTAGTCTATTGCAAGACTATTTCAAGTCTATTTCAAGTCTTTTTCTTGTTTATTCCTAATCTATTCCAAGGCTATTCCTAGTCTGTTCTAAGACTATTTCTTGGCTATTCCAAGACTATTCCTTGTCTATTCCGAGTCTCCTACTCTACTCTTAGTCTATTTATAGTCTACTCCTATTCTACTCCTGTTCTATTCCTAGTGTATTCCATCTTCTATTTAAATTATATTTCTATTGGAACTCTTTGGTGATTGACACTAAACTTTTAAAAAATATACACATTCCAAATTCAAATCCCCCCGGCTAATCAGTAGCCGGAAAAGTAACATCCCTGCTAAGAGGGAGGCAAAACGTTTTGCCGGCGAGTTAGCGTGAGCGCCAGCAAAAGGCTAGTTCCAGCCTAGTTACAGGGATTGGATTAGCTCTTTTTGAATAGATGTGATGATAATAATATTAATCCTATATCTTTTAATACTATATTTTGTCCTATCTTACTAACATTATAAAGCTGAAAGTTTGTATGTGTGGAAGTGTGTATGTGTGTTTGATACTCAATCACGCAAAATCTACTGAACCGATTGCGATGAAACTTGGAATATAGGTAGCTGGATACCGGGAATAACACATAGGCTCCCGCGGGAATGGTTTTTATCCCGACATTCCCGCGGGAACGGTACTTATGCGGGTAAAACCGCGGGGCGCAGCTAGTAAATCAATAAATGTAGCACGACGTAGTAAGTCTATGATCTGATCTATGTTTACTTAATATGTGTCAGAATCAGAATATTTAATTGGTCTAAATTTTTTTGTAAATAGTTAACTAGCTGCACCTTGTGGTTTCCCCCGCGCAAGATCCGTTCCCGCGGGAATTGGTTCATCGCTATCGGTTCAGTAGTTTTTGCGTGATTGAGTAACAAAATCACATTCATACAAACTTACGCGTTTATTATAATTATTAGCAAGAAGATAAGTAGGAACAATAAAATATGACAGCATGATTATTTTCATCGAGACTGAGTCAAATAAAAACAAAATACATCAACGCGCGCGCTCTATATCAAAAACTGAATAATAATTTGCCTGTAAGGTACTAGCTGCGCCCCGCGGTTTCACCTGCGAAATCCCCGTTCCCGCCGGATTATCGGGAAGAAAAGTAGCCTATGTGTTATAACAGGTTTCCAGCTACCTATATTTCATAGAGTACTACATTAGTTACTATATATTCGGATGAAGCGGTTAATATAATATTGATCGAACTTCACTTGGGAAGTTCGTTTGATCATATATTTCATAGCAATCGGTTAAGTAGTTTTTGCGTGATAGAGTAACAAGCAGAGTTTAAAGTGCTTCTTGGGCGTCATTATTGCATTGATTGAAAGTTGCTTGCACTATATAAATCATCTAAAACTAGATGATAACAATACCAATTATTATTATGTTTCCTTACGCATATACCTATTATGCAAATAAAACATAATTAATGTACAGAACTTGGTACGTAAATATAAAAAGGCTTTCATCATAAACCTATCGACCGTTTACACGCAAGTCGTACCATCAATAAGAGCTGACTAGACTAGGGCCAACAAATCTCGTAGAAATATCATCTATGGTTCGGTTTAGGTATCTGAGACGTTGTATGTCGTATAGTCTGTGGACCGTCGCGTAATGAAGGCACCCTTGGCGGTATGCAGATTGACCTCCTTTGATTTACATGCTATATAGTTGTGTGGCTTGAGATTTGCTGGGGAAAACTGTAGGTTGAGGAGAAGGTACCTATTTTTACTATACAAGATGTAACGGGCAAGCCCTTTTAAGCCGAAAGGCGGTTGTTCTAGACGCCTAGGCAAACAACTTTTGTTCTACGACTTTTGAAAATTCGAACTTTTTTTTTTGTAAATTTTGAGGTTATGTTTCACTGAAAAACAGCTGCTTTTAAAAATAAAGGTAATTGAAGGTTTGATTGTAGTAGACCAAACTAAATGATAGGACAACATAAGGTCAATAACCTCGAACTCTAAGAAACAACTTTACACTTAAAATTTTCGGAAAGTACTTCGAATTTTCAAAATTCGTAGAACAAAAGTGGTTCGCCTAGACGTATAAAACAACCCCCTCGTTATATCTTGTATAAGTACCTATTTTGACGACCTCTGTGGCGGGTCGAGCGAACGCTTGGCTGCAATGCAGAAGGTTGCGGGTTCGATTCCTGCTGGGTGCAAATATTTATGTTTAAAAGTAAATATTTGTATCAGGTCTGGGTTTATTTCTATAATTTATGTATGTAATAAAAATAAAACATAATAAAAATAAAAATAATAAAAATAAAAATAGTAGTAGGTATACCCGTTGTCTAGTCACCGTAACACAAGCTTATCAGCTTACCATGGGACTAGATGGCGCTGTGTGTTGGTCACAGGATTTTATTTTTTATTGTTATTTATATCGTTTAAAAATATAAATGTTTGTTTTTTTAGATTGATTAGTCTTATATAGATCTCTTTTGATTTATATCTTAATTAAGTCGCAGAGCTCAATTTAACTATTAAACTACTATCAAAACGAAAAACGATCAAAATAGAAACGAAAGGCAATCGAAATAGAAACAAAAGCGATCGAAATTAAAACAAAAGACTATTGTCTTTTGTTCCGTAATACTTATTTAATATTTTATGGATGGACCGATTGCTAAAACCACGGATAATAAACGCTTAAACTTTAACAGAGATAAATAGTAGCCTATGTATTAATTTTACTCTATCTATCTGCCAACCAAGTTCGTAAACGGTTAAGTAGTTTTTGCGTGATTGAAACACAAATATCCAATCATACAAACATCTAAACTTTCGCATTTATAATATTAGTGGGATGGGATTGCCATATACTATCTCAATAATAATTGTACATAACTATAGCTCAGGTTTGCAATCACATAATTTACTGTTTACAAGCTCTAACAAGCAATGAAGCTCATTACAACGTCCACCAATCAATTAAGACGATCGATAAATCAAATAAAACATACAAGTGAACTTGTGACAAAGTAAAAATTTCTGCTTAGGCGCTGAACTCGTGAGAGGCGGTGACGAGACGTGGCGACGACGTGACTGTGACGTGGTGAACGTCGCACAAAAATACTTTATATTGAATTTAATTTTATATTTTATTGTTAATTAAATATGCTAGGCATACATGTTATTGGGCTACGATCTAGATCTTAACCTATTTTTTTTTTTTTATTTTTTTTTTTTATCTATCTTTATTTTATGTAATGACTAGCTGCGCCCCGCGGTTTTACCCGCGTAAGTTCCCGCGGGAATATCGGGATAAAAAGTAGCCGATGTGTTAATTCAGGTCCCCAGCTACCTATATTTCAAGTTTCATCGCAATCGGCTTAGTAGTTTTTGCGTGAAAGAGTAACAACTTCACATACATACATACAAACTTTCGCGTTTATAATATTAGTAAGATTGTGGACTGTTTTGTGTGCTTAAATAAATAAATAAATTTCTATAAATAACTGCTTTAAGAAAATTCGCAGTGGACAGAACTTGAACCTGCACCTTGTACGTAGGTACTGCGTCAATTCAGCACTTTAGATTCAGTTAATTTTTAGAGTTTTTATTTTATTAAAACAACTCAGAGTTTCGTGTTCTATTTCAGCTTAGAATAAGTATTTTTTCTGACCTTTTGTTGTAGCAAAAGTAGAGTAAATTACATTAACACTAATTTGTGATCATGCATGCCAGTATGTAAATTTGTTAGTCTTTCACGTTAAAGTTAAAGTTTTAACTGTGTGTTTCCGCAATTAGCCCTACTATTGGGCATTTGTGCGTGATTTTAAGCCGTGGGTTTTCTCACGATGTTTTCCTTCAACGTAAGAACGATGTTTTTGCGCGCATAAATTTTTCTTAAAGAAAAACACATTGGTGCGCGGTCGGGATTCGAAACCATGACCTTCGGAATGAAAGTCAGGGTATCTACTACTAGACCAACACCGCTCTTGGTCTTTCACGTTACAAGTATACAAAAGCGATTTTGATAAAACTTAGAATATCGACCGCTGAATTTTTCATAAAGCACATAGGCTACTTTTATCGAAATCCAATTAATATATTACCTCCATTGGATACAATTATATGATAGCTATAATTGTATCCAACATAGGCACTAAACTACTATAATAGTTGCTTACTTTGATGCTAGATGGCACTGTGTGTACAGCCATATTCTATTATTTTTTCAAACAGGCCCTTCGCCACGCCCAGGCTTCTTGCCACTCCAGTGAATTGTTCTCGTCTACTCTCATATAACAAGAGTTAGGAAAAATTTAATGGGGCCGTTATCAGATATAAAATATATTATCCATAAGCTCGCTGGTGGTCCGATTATGACGATTAATTAAGTCCACTGGACACTAATGGGCTATTGTAAAGAGAAAAAAATGTCTTACATGTGAGAATTGTCGGGCTGTACAAAGTTTTTCTTAAAGCTATATTATCTTAATAAAACTGTACGTAGTCGATTGAAGTACCTTAATTGATTGAGTAAGCGCAATACGCATTGATAAGTCGCAGCGGACGCGCGCAGGCGATAAACTTTTTAAATTCACACGATTTATTAAAATGTCCCCTCGCAACTAATACCATTGTTGCATGATTGTAATTGTGTCGTGGTAAGAAAATAAATAATAATACGCAATTTAGACCCGGTAAAATGTAAATAGATTCTATAGACTTATAAACTTCGTAGCGCCAATATTTCATAATGTTGGTATTTTTTACCACCAAAATGTGAAGAAAACCTACTTAGAAATTGGTTTAAAAAAACATAGTCAAAATGTGTTTTCGGCATAGAAATAGGTAACAATGCCTAACTAGAAAGCTTACTTCGCCAAAAAAGCGGTCCCCGCTTGATGTTAGAGGGACCGATGTCTGTCCTTTTCTCACTTTAATGTTCGTCCGTTGGTTAGATAAGGACAGACTAGATCCACTGGGTTCAACAGGAACGTTTTGATATTTCAAAGCAAAAACTACCTATAGAGAACATGGTTGAAATTGAAATTTCAAAAGTTGTCAAGTGCACAATCGTCTAGGAGCGAAGACGACGATGTAATATGTTTTTTTTTAATATGTAATATGTCTGGTTTTCAGTGAAACATCACCTCAAAATAAAAATAAAAATGCATGTTCATTTGTCGTAGAACAAAAGTTGGTTGCCTTTAGAACAAACCCCTTTCGGGTTAAATTACCTTCCCTAAACACACTGAATATCTATTACTTTTCCTTTATACAAGTAGCCAATGTTAGCTGCCTATGATTTGATAGTTGTACTTGCTAATTATCATATTAATTGAATGCCAAGAGATAGTTATAATAAATCATTTTTATTGGATATATTATATGTATCGATACTTACCTCATATTAAAAATAAACTGGAGGATAGTTAGTCATAATCAAACGATTTATATCTATGGAAATTTACCCAGTTTTTAGTTTCAATCTCGTTGCTTCTATGATTTTAAGAATTTATTGACGGTCTTGATACTGAAAGAAACTTTAGTGAAAATGTCACGTCACTTTTGCATAATATCACTTTTGGAAAACCTGTTTTTTTAATTTTGTATCATTTACGCTGAGTTATTTATCTTATTACCCTTCTTCTTCAAGCAGCTTACGCGCCACTGCACTGGAACAACTCTAAGTTTAATAGGAACAACTCCAGGTTCAATAGTCCCCCCATCTTCCGTATTTGCCTTTAAGGCTACCACAAAAGAAATGGAGTAATGTCGAGCGGGGCAACGGGAACGGCGACTACGGGAAATTTCGGCTACTCCTAAAAACTTCTAAATCAATAAGTGCCATCTATGACCGAATAGCGCAAAAGCAACTTCATAAATTTCTACATAGATGGCACTGTTTTATAAATTTCTACACAGGTTATTAAGAATAGTCGAAATTTCCCAAAATCGAGATTGTTGCCTTAGCCCTTTTCAATACTGTTGCTAAACGGTATTTTATTTTCTTTTAAAGCGATCCATGCAAATGCTAACTGTATTGTAATAAATATCCCGGACACTACGGTGAAATGGTACGGTCAGCAAAGAACTTAGGGTGCCAGATGCATATTTTAAAGTTTTAATTTTATCAATAGCGGCTTAGTAATTGTTAGCTATTCTACACTAACAATTAGGGCGCTTTACTGATATCAAACAGAATTATCAACAATTACTTCAATTACTGAGCCATTATTGAAAATCATAAAACTTTAAAATGTGCATCTGGTACCCTGAGTCTTTTTCTGACATACACCCTTTAAGGTCGGACTTTTTGCATATTATTTATTTGTCAGTGAACTGTAGGTACAATAAATACATCAACTCGCGAGTGTCTTATCGCTGTACAATTAATTCATCGCAGCGAAACTTGTGTTCGACAAAAACTGGATTCGAGATCCCCGTTGATATTGGTAGGTACACCTACTGTACGTTGCTACAGGTGCCACTTCCTTAAAGTTCGAATTTAATTATTTATTTATTTATTTATTAACACCGTTACTTATTACATTAACAGTATCACACCAAATCATGTAAAAAGTCATTGTATTGAACTTACATATCTAACATAAAATATTTAGTACTTCGGTAAGATTTTAAACATATAGTTTTCACTACTAATATTAATAAATAACGAGGTAATTTCAACTGAGTCTGGGTGGCGAAATATCGAGTTCCATAAATAAACTATAACCCGACTATGTGAAAAATGGGCAAGTGTGTGCCTTGTTGGGCCACACGCAGTGTAGAGTTTCGTAGTTTCCATTAACAGGGATTGCAAACTGGAAAAGTTGCTACAAGAACTAACGTACCTACCTAGTACTCGTATGTAATATTCAATGAAATTCGTTCGAAAATTTACTTTCTATTTCTTTCAATTACTCGTGAATTTGAAAAGACAGTTTCTATGATAATTTTCATATAAAATCAAATTGGTTAATAATAATATTTTTTTAATTGGCTATAATTACTACAGTGTTTTCGTTGTCATTTAGCGGTGGTCAATATTTCAGCGTTACCTATTACAATTTATGTTATGATTACAACTTTTAAATTGAACCTATACAATTTGTAACGGGTATGCCCTTTTAATCCGAAAGGGGGTTGTTCTAGACGTCTAGGCGAACAACTTTTCTTCTACGACTTTTGAAAATTCAAACTTTTTTTGAAATTTTGAGATTAAGTTTCACTGAAAAAACAGCTGCTTTTGAAAATAAAGGTAATTGAAGTTTTGATTGTAAACCATCAAACTAAATAAAAGGACAACATAAGGTCAATGACCTCGAACTCTCAGAAACAGCTGATTTTCAAGTAAACTTTACACCTAAAATTTTCGAAAAGTACTTCGAATTTCCAAAAGTCGTAAAACAAGAGTTGTTCGCCTAGACGTCTAGAACAACCCTCTTTCGGATTTAAAGGGCTTACCCGTTACACCTTGTATATTGGGTAGTTTTTTCTTACATTTTCGTGATTTTGCATATAACATATCACAAAATTTACCGGGTTTTATTCGCGATTTATTTATTAACTGCATTGTTTCATTGCTCGTACCAACGTTTACCTATTTATATTGTTGCTATTTTTTTATTTAAATGACATTTTCACGAGAGACCCGCTCTAGGCGACATAAGACAAATAACTTAATTCCACCGTAGAATAGAGGCTCATTAGTTACCTACATTTTGAAGTTTTATACAAAGCGCTCCTACCATGAGTTGTGACATAGTATTTGTGTTTGAGTCAGTGAGTGAGTTAGACAATCTCTGTGGTGAATTGACTGCCATTCTGAAGGTTGCAGGTTCGAGTCCCGCGGGGAACAAGTGCTTAACAAGTGCTTAAGTGGGGGGTTTATGCTTAAAAATAGTAGCTGTGTCTGGTCTCGGTGACCCTCTCTGTGTAATATGTATGGATTTACAATAAATAACTAAATATAAGTAAGTATTATAATTAAAACCTTTTTCAGTTTATCCAAGTTTAAGGTTTACTACCCATTTAAACGTTACTGTATTATTTGATTTTAACATTTATTAAATCACTCATAATGAAGAATGTTAATAGGTATGCTAAAACGGTTGAACATTTGTTACAGTAACGCTTGTAGCAACAAAAACTAATGAATTTGTATTCAACAAATACACTAGTTTTTTATTTTTTTATTTTTGACAGAGTATATGAAAAGCTAATACTCATAATAGTTATTTCTCCTCATTGCCATCGAATATGTCTGCCGACTTCATTATTGTCTGTCGGAATTTTTTGTATTGACCTAAAAATATAATGTAAAAAAAAAATGTACTTATAATTGAATACAAAAACATCACTTAAAGTTTGAACAAATAATTGAGCAGTTTATGCATTTAATTTTAAGTAGAACTCAAATATTGAGTAGCGTTTTTGAATTCGGCCATTAGTCGACTTTTCTACGCGTCATTGATATCTGGAAGTGTAATGCCGCTTGACGTTTGTTAACCTATGGTGGGCGCACTGTACTTTAGCTGTCTCGATTATTGATTACCGACCATAATAATCTTTAGTAATTTAACCAAATTGACTCTGTAGCGTACATCTTGACAGGCAATGTCGCCAGAGTTATTCAGCTGTTAAACTTGTCATTAAACAAATACCCTTATTAACATTCGATTAGGGTTTAATATTGTATTTCTACAATAGTTTTATAATGGTTAGTAAAATAATAATGTTTTTTATAAAATGCCAAGTTTTTATGTTAATAAGCACTTGGGTTTGACTTTAATGTCTTAGATTAAGTGATAGAATTAGTTATGGCGTGTTTTGAGTGTAATTATTCGACAAATTGACTGAACATTCGACGTAAAGTAGTTTTATATTGTCCGTGGTGTCAAAATGTTTGTTGTTGTTGTTATTAGTGTCTTAGAAAAGTAGCTAGAGACAATATTTAAATACCGACTTTCAAAAAAAGTCCGTAAAACTGGGCAGTTTGCATAAGTCGATCCCACTGTAGTTTGCTGAGGGTATTTGGTCCTTTTTAAAGTCCATTATTTAATTATTTCAATGCATTTGCTTCAGTGTCATTCATGCAAGGTACTACGGTAAGCAGTTGGTCCCGGTTGTTATCTCTGATAGCAATCGATAGGTCAAGTTAGAGGCCTTAGGGCGACCTGACAAATCGAACATTAGGTGGGCCAACGCCACTACATGAAAAGAAGAAAGGCTTGTCATTCATATGTCGAAATATCAATCGCCACTGGGAAATACTTAAAACGGTTTTACCGTAGGTACCTACTAAACCGTTATAAATAAAATCCTTATTAATAAAAGTAGAGTAAGTTCTGATTAGTTATTCTGCTTTTTGTTTCTGTCTGTCAACTTTGAAAGTTCTTACCACAATAAAATTCAAAGCATGTTAAACTTTTTAAAAAACTTTTTAAATTCACACGATTTGTCAACATATTTAATATAATATAAAACAAAGCACGTTTTCACTACTCCGACCTTACTCCACGTTTATTAAAATGTGTTTGAAGTGATGTTTTAAATATTTTCATGTAATTTTAGGTACATAATGTTTTGTTTTAATTAGGAAATAGACCTTTGCAGGGAACAAGGTAACTACTACGACTGCGCCTTAGTTTTCGACATAACAGATAGGTTTCGTAACTGCAAAACATACTATCTATCTAGCTCAGGCTCACACTTAGGAAAATTAATGACCACACCGACTTATCTCTTTCTGAGATCGATTGCGACGCAATAATAGGTAGGGCGTACGGATGGACAGATCTAATTTAGGGCTTCATTTTTCGGAGTTTTCAGTACCGAGGGCCGGCTTCAATATCAATTCTTATACTTGTTTAAGAGTATTATATACAACGGTGTAACGGGTAAGTCTTTTTAAGTTGTTCTAGAGGTCTAGGCGAACAACTTTTGTTCTACAGCTTTTGGAAATTCGAAGTAGTTTTCGAAAATTTTAAGTTTAAAGTTTTACTTGAAAATCAGCTGTTTCTCAGAGTTCCAGGTTATTGACCTTATCTTGTCCTTTCATTTAGTTTAGTCGACAACAATCGAAACTACAATTACGTATATTTTTAAAAGCAGCTGTTTTTTTCAGTGAACCATAACCTCAAAATTATCAAAAAAAAGTTCAAATTTTCAAAAGTCGTAGAACAAAAGTTGTTTGCCTAGAACAACCTCCTTTCGGCTTAAAAGGGCATGCCCGTTGCATCTTGTATAATAACGATTCTTATACTCTTAAGAGCTGATTTTTTGAATCCCTAGATATAGATATATCTGACAAATAAAATGAAACACCACCGAATATAAAATGTCACTATGATATTTAAAAAGAAAATAAATCAAAATTTTGAAAATGAAAATTTATAGACTTTTCAATTTGGTTGGGTTCGAACTTATCCAATAGATATATTTTATCCGTAGAATGAAAAATTAAGCCTAAACGTTTTTAAAAACTGTCAAGATATAAAAAATCGTACAAGTGTAACAAATAATAGTAGTTTATGCACCGAGGTACTAAAGCTCTGTCTCATAATATAGCGGGCGTCATATTGAATCCAAAGCGGACGAAGGACTCCAGAGAGTTAACTCCCGAGCGTAGCGAGGGTGTTAAAAACTGAACGCCCAAGATAAAGACAGGCTTTATTACCGAGGTGAATACTCTACTTTACACATCTACTGCGAGACAATAAAAAGGCTATAAAAATAGCATTTAACTAACAATTAAACAATAGATTAATGAAACTTGTATAAAATATATTTTCAGCTCTAATATATTAATTAAATTAAACAATGTAATATCAAAATGACGAAACCAAACATCGATCTTAGCCGATGAAAAAAAAAATTGGGGCTGTATACTAACTAAAACTTTTTGCCTTACCCTTCCGTCGAAATTAAATTGAAAAATATAGAACTGTTTTAATTTTTTTAATTTGTTAATTATGTCTAGGTGGCCAGTTCGAAACGGCCGTATGCTACCAGAACCCAAGTTCCAAATTTAAATTACTTTATGCCCTAGGTATATATTGAGCATTATACACCGTATATTAGCAGCTATTTTCGAACAATGAAAAAAAACGGAAATGAGAAAAGTTTAGGATGTCCAGAGCAAGTACAATAAATATTGTAGGACGCATATTGATCTACTTAACCTATTCTGGTTCCCTTTGTGCAACTGCATTCCAGATTCCTAAAATACCAGATTCTTAATATACCTACATTGCCCTTATTTTAAATTTCCATATCACCAGATATTGCGCAGTTGATTCGATAATCGGGGTCCGACAGGCAAAAGGAAAAATATGCGATTTAAGTGAAGCGATTGACTCCGTCGGCTACAAGTCTGTTGGGACTCAACTAGAAACAAGTTTACTTTTATCATACTAATATTATAAACGCGAAAGTTTGTAAGTATTATGTATGTATACTACTGGCTGTGTAGGCTGTGTGGGACTTTGTTACTTTTCACGCAAAAACTACTGAACCGAATTGCGATGAAACTGGAAATGGATAAAAGTAACTTGAGACCTAGAATAACACATATGCTACATTTAATCCCGATATTGCCGCGGGATCGGGTCTTGCGCGGGTGAAACTGCAGGGCGAAGCTAGTTTCCTTTTATATTTTTATACCTAGTTAATTACCGAGGGCGAACCGCTTAGTAATATAATGTATAAGCATGTATAATCGTACGTATACGCGTTAAGCATGCTTCAAGCATTCCTCTTTGGCATAGTTCAAGCATAGCTCTGAGAATCGCACCCTAGCTTAACAGCCAGATATGGTAACTATATTATACTAGCTGGGCCCCTCGGTTTCACCCGCGTAAGTCCCGAACCCGTGGGAATATCAGAATAAAAAGCAGCCTATGTGTTATTCTCGGCCTTCAGCTATATATATTCCAAGTTTCATCGCAATCGGTTCGGTAGTTTATCCGTGAAATAGTAACAAAGTCACACCCAAACATACATACAAACTTTCGCGTTTATAATATTAGTAAGATTGATAAATTTAATTATTATAGAGCTGTAATATATTTCATATACGTAGCATTTATCTATTGTTTTTGTTGTTAATTAAATGCTTATTGTTGTAGCCTTTTTATTATCTCGCAATAGATGTGTAAAGTACACCATATACCTCGGTAATAAAGTCTAGCTCTATCTTGGGAGCTTGTATCCCACGCTTCACTCAGGACTCTAGTTACATAACTCCTGAGCAAAGCGAAGGAGTTAAGTTTTAACACACTCGCTGCGCTCGGGAATTAACCTCTAAAGTCGCTTTAGATTCAAAATGACGCCCGCTATATAAAACACGAGATTAGTACCTTGGTGCATAAACTACTATTTGAACATTATTCCAAATGCCTTGTTTAGAACATTTCATTCCAAAATGGTAATCATACTAATAAAAAATTTAAAATAAAATAAAAAATCACATTTAATGGTAATCATGTTTTAAAATCGCCTTATTATCAAAAGTATTTTTTATTTGAACCCAGACGCTTAATAAAATAGGTGATAGATGTATGAACGTTATGTACTCGGTTTATAAGAATTGCCAACTTACTCGGCTATGCGTCTGTGACATATGAGAACAAATCAAATTTGCTAAGATTTCAAACCGGTTGAATCGAAGGCAATTTTTAAGTACGCATACTTAAGGTGACACGCAGACGATAAAGTAGCCGAGCCACAAGTCCGCGTACTTACTCGCACGTCTATCACCCCAGCGATGGTAATTTATAATACCAGACTTGTTGGATCCGACATGGACCAGTCGGGCGTAACGATCGCTAGAAGCGGTGCAATGTGCATTTTCAATACTTAATATTGATCTTAATTTCCGGCACATACATGCTAAGATTGCACAAAAAATTTTCATTTCTAAAGAAAAACAAATACAAGTCGTATATATTCGTTGTCTAGTCACCGTAACACAAGCTTAACAGCTTACCATGGGACTATAGATGGCGCTGTGTCTTGGTCACAGAATTCATTTATTTATTTATTTCTCATTATTGTCATCTTTCGTTTTTTCGTGTTTTGTATCTCACGAATTTGTCTACTATTATGTGCCTTTATTTTGTCACATAAATACAATTAATTACCAAAATATAACAAAAGCTTCAAAAAACATATAATTAAAAAAAACAATAATTTAAAAAAAATGTGTTATGAATGTCTATCTTTTTCTATTTTTATTAAAGCTTTTACTTGCAATTTTATAATCGTATGTATGTAAGTACGTTTGTTCGGGCGAAATCTTTGAACTCAATTTTGGTTTATAGTTTGACTTTCTTTTTTCCCTATTAAATTTTTCCTTTTTTACTCGTTTTAAGAAATAATTTTCTTGTTTTTACACGACTGTCAAAGGAAGTGTTATTGAAGAGATATGCAGTCCTCGTCTCGATGCGACAAGACATCTGTTTTAAAAGTTAAACGGTTTTAATAAAACACTTTATTTGCCGGGTTTAATCGCGTTTTATTCATTATTTTTAAACGATCCGAACTTAAACGGTTTTATTCCATATTTTTCTTTCTTATCAGAAATTATGCCACTTTAGTTGATGACTTATAATAATTTAACAATTTTCATAGATCCTAATTTACCTTTACGTATTCTGGTAATTCGTTTTTGTTCGCTGTGGCCTTTTACTTTGTAAACAAACTAACAACAAAGCAAACCTTAACACAAGCGAAAAACACCCTTAAAACTAAACACGCAAAGAACAGTTTTCATTGTCTAACATTAACATAAAACCGCGATCATGGAAATTGTAATATTTCCAAGAGTTTTGACTGTGGTGGAGAAATACCGCGAATTTTGCGCGGAGCCCTCGCCGTGTGTTTTTTACCATAACTTGGGTGGGGATAAAACATGTTAATTTTGAATATCATCATATTTTCTTCTCTTTTCCTTTAGTGGTATAAGAGAGAGATAAAAAGAGTGTAAAATGAATATAAAAAAATTAAGGCGAGTACAAATATCGATTCGATCGAGAGGGGTTTTTTTTAACTTTACCCAATTCTGGGTATAGCGATATTTTCAGACATTTGTTAATATGGCGTGATGTTTAACAGTGTTTTTCCACCCTAGGGGGGAAAGAGACGTTGGATAAAAAGGTGCTAAGTGGGTACGAAGACTGTACACCAGTAATAAAGTGGTAGTTAAAAAATAATGGTAATAATTTATCCGCGAGTACGTTCAGTTGCACTTCAGATATCGGCTAGATCATCCACAGTTATACGAACGCGTTCTTTGTGAAATTTTTTAACAGAAATGTGTTAAAATTGTGTGTTTTAAAGTGGGTTTAGTTGTTGTGTTTGTGTTTGGGTTTGAAATGAAGGAGTTATGAACATAAATCAATGTGTTAGTGCGTTATTTTTTTGGTGAAAGTTGGTCTAGAGGTAAGCGAACATAGTAACGTTGCGTTTTTTTTTTCTTGCAATCCGGAGCGTTTGTTGAACTTGGCTCTCAAGAGCTCAATTAAGTTTGATTTTAATTCAACATCTCAGAAATAGTACAAAAGTCTTATAAGCTGTTTTATTTTTATATTTCTTTAAATATAAATAGCGAAATCTAGCCCCATTCGGAGCAGCTAGAACAATAAATACTTATTTAGTAAAATAACCTAATACGAATATTCGAAAAAAGACAAGCCCATATTTAGGGGTCGTTGCCTCAAAAGACAATATAGGAACCTTTATGATTAAATTACTTACTTTTACGTCAGTCGATCTACACCTATCACCACCGATTTCTTAAGGAACGGGTGGACCTAGCAAGTAGATTCACTAAATATTTTGACTCAATACTTTCTATTAATATACACAATACTAATATACAATTGATTATTTAATACGAATATATTTTATGTAAAAATATAAATGGAGTCTCAACCAAACAATTAGGTAAGGTAAAAGCGAAACCCCTAGTTTTTTTCCCATTTACTTTATTCTTTAATTAAATTTGAACATAAAGGAGGTCATGGTTTTCATATAAGGAAAATTTTGTCACGTACATTTCTAACAAACGTATGACATTTCTATAGACGGATCATTTTCCTTGTCGGAATAGGCTTAATCCTTCGCCTTATTAAGAACCGATTAATGTTTTATGTCACAAAGTAATTTTGCCTTTTTAAAACAATTTTCTAGTAAAGCGCCCTTACATAGTTTTTGTAGTAATATGACGGTTTAAGTTAATCTCGTTCTAAGAATTGCCGGCGAACTATTTTCGAATTTAACAATTTGTCTCTCTTGTATAATCGTCGACAGGTGTTTTAAAATATGTACTAGGGAAGTCGTTGCTAAATTATGTGTTATAAAGTTCTATTTTGAATATTTATTCGTTTATTTATTAATTCGTTTATTTATTTATTGTCATTATTATGAAATGAAATAAAGGTTGCGTTATTGACCAGTACCTAACTGTTTTAGAATCTTGTTGATTTTTCGTTCGTTCTACGTCGAGTTATTTAAAGCAGTATAATTCTATTGGATTACGTATAACGTCCGAAATTCCGACATAAAAATTGCACGATCACAACTAGTAACCTTAACCACTCTACACGGGATACCAACATCGAAAGCAAAGAGTTTTTGTGGACTAAATATTGACTTTCGACTTTGGTTTCGAATCGCAGCCGCGCACCAATGTGTTTTTCTTTTAGAAAAATTGATGTGCGCTATTAACATCGCTCTTACGGTGAAGGAAAACACCGTGAGGAAACCCACGGCTTAAAATCACGCACAAAGGCCCAATAGTAGGGCTAATTGAGGAAACACACAGTTAAAACTTTAACTTTTAAATATTGACTTTAAGCGGACTCCATGTTCGATATGGGGATGTGACCAGGTACACCGTTCGATGATTAGGTTAAAAAAAACTTGAGTTGGAACACATAAATATGTTGTGTGGCACTGCACCATAAACCATTTCTGTTCTTTTGAGAATCCGTCTTTTTGAGAATACGTCTTTTTGAGAATATGTATTTTTGAGATTTCGTCTTTATGAGAACAATCCATAGTGTGACGTGTGACGTGAGTGTGAGTGACGTGACACCATGTATGTATAGTAAAGTATAGGACATTCCCAATACAAGTATTACATTACTTAATGGGAAGTCCCAAAAGAACAGTTGTAATGTTATTTTACTCAATAAACTATTTTTTTTATAGTCTTATCCTAGTTCAACTTACTTTGTAGTCTTTACGGCTGAATATTGAAACGCCACTTAAAATTTTTAAGGCCACAAAAACAGTTAAGCAGTTCCTAAACTCAAAAAAATAAAAAAAATAAAAATTTGAATTAAGAAGCCGCTTAATTATTTAAGTAGAATTTTATAGCGGTGTTTCAGTATTCTATACTTATATTACAGGAAGAGAGGACAAAAAGTCTGTACTTGGAAGTAAATTTAAAAAAAAAGTTGTCTAGAGGACTTAGGAAAAGTAGTAGAACAAAATGGTATATTTTTTTTAATTCATGACTGTCTGTCTGTTTGCCGGTTTCTCTGTCTGTCCTTATACAATTAAAAACTACTAATCCGATTGAAATCTCGTTTTCAATATTCGATAGTTCTAGTTTTGAGGAACGTCGTGAATATCGTGATTGAATATCGTCACATCGATATTCAATTAGTAGAACAAGTGATCAACGAAAAAGTGGGCTATGCACTATTTCTGGGCAGGGTTACAGCTAGTTGAAAATAAAACACTTTAGTCATGCAGTCCTGTCCAAAGTTATGCTACTAGAATAGAATAATGCTCTAACTAAAAAGTTATCCGCTACATTGAGCGTGCTGTCCCTTTCTAATAATACTTTTTGTCCTCTCTTCCTGTAATATAAGTATAGAATACTGAAACGCCGCTATGAATTTCTACTTAAATAATTAAGCTGCTTCTTAATTCAAAATCACGGGTTTTTTTTATTCCAGGAGCTGCTTAACTGTTTTTGTGGCCTTAAAATTTTAAGTGGCGTTTCAATATTCAGCCGTTAAGACCACAAAGTAAGTTAAGCTTGGTTAAGACTATAAAAAAATAGTTTATTGAGTAAAATCACATTACAACTGTTCTTTTAGGACTTCCCATTAAGTAATGTAATACTTGTATTGGGAATGTCCTATACGAATACTATTAGAAAGGTACAGAACCATGTTTTAGTTCAACGTGACCATTGTAGCTCTAGTAATATAACTTCTTTGCCTCCAAGAAAAAAAAAAGCCTTATTTAATTCCGGCTGTCAGGCATAAGTCGACAGATGTTTGGTGATATCTACGGTATCGGTAAAGGTATGTGGGAACCGGGCCTGCGCATGCGTTGCCCGATAATGTAAGAAACAGGTGACTGCCATCTTAGCGGAATACCCAAATGACCCGTCGAGCCTGTTCTCATTGATGAAATCTTTCGACTTTAGATGGAGGCGGTGTAGTTTAGTACAATGAGCGTTTCTAGGTAACTTGTTTTGTTGTTGTGGTTGCTTAAGGACGCGACTCATGTGAAATCCCTTCCGATGGAATGGTTTTATTCATAACCGGTATCAAATTGATCTTTAAACAATGTATTATGTTATTGTACATGATACAAGAAGTGTCCCTTTGATTTCAAAAACAATAAAAAATAACTTTAAATACCACTATTATACAGGCAAAGTTACCCCTGTTTTACAAAATAAATCAATTTTTCTTCTAAATCCTTAACCGCTATATTTTCTTATAGGCATCATAATATTAGAAAATACAATACCTAGAACCCCTTCATCGCATTTTTTCAAAATATTATTTTAATCTTCGTTAATTATTGATTTTACGAGAAATTGTAGATTTTTCACGCAATTCCATCTCGCTCATTTATATGCAATAGGACAAGGACCGTTGCTTATCATCTATCGCCGCCTTAAATGGTGCTGCTTTTGTATAGTGTTTAAAGTGTAATACAATTTTAAAATTAGAAATGAAAAAAAAACGCCACTATTGCGCTAAAGCGGAGGTTGTGTATTATTATTTAAATATCAAAGAGTTGAACATATCAATTTTATGAAAAATTTAATCTGCTATGACAGTAGCAGATTTTTTCATAATTTTAATTTTTCATTAAATTGATAGATTGCGATAGGCATCACATCAACGACTGAAGTTATTATCAAACAACATGTTAACATCAAAATAAAATTATTGGTGCATCTACATTGATTTTAACTTTCAAGTACAAAATGTCAATTATATTTATTACATTTTACCGGGTCTTAATCGCGTACTATTTTTATTTTCTTACCTCGACGTTTCGATCATGTTACAATGATCTTGGTCTCGAGGGGACATCGATTGTTAACAAATCGTGTGAATTTAAAAAGTTTAATTATATTTATTATTTTACATCATATTTTGGCTCGATTTTAAGAAATTGAGTAGGATGGTTCTGAAACAGTCAAAGTCACCAATGGCCCAAGGGGACAATAGAGAAGCGATGGCAATAGACCAAATATCACAGCCAACGAGAAAATTGCAGACCCTTATAAAAAAAAATGTTGAAATTAGAGCCATCTATCGAACGATTCAGAAATAATTGAGAGTGATTCTAGAAATACTCATTGAAAAACATAAGGATATAATTTGCAACGGCAAGTAAAATGAAACTTTACCAAATAACTTTAGACCGTATTAAGTTAACATTTATTTATTGGCTGCCAAATTTAAATTGCAAATTAATTCAATTTATTGATAGCTGCAAGATATATTTAAATGAATTAGTCACTAAAGATCACTGAAGAACAAATTATAGGTTTGGACCAATCGTAATATATCTACTATGGCGTAACTTTTCCACTTTGAGTTTTATTGTTATTTAGAACAAGAATGTCTAAAATATAACGGCAATTTCCATTGTAAATCGATAATATTTCAATTAGATAGGTTTTCCTTAGGTGGGTTGTGCCATCAAGGTAATTTTGCGCCTAGTTTCAAAATGTTCCCGGAGGCTTCGTAATAACACTTATTTGGTGTGGTCTATTTGAAATATTGGACTTAAATTATCAGATAGGTAGTTGTTGGGGTTTCGACATTAGCTTGTTTCGACAGTGCGAGCTGGCGTGCGAACTGCTGCCAAGCCAGTAAACTCACATGCCAGTAACTCGACTCGTCTTAGCTGACTACACGATATAATAATAAAAAAAAAACCTGTGACAAACACACAGCGCCATCTAGCCCCGTGGTAAGCTGCTAAGCTTGTGTTACGGTGGCTAGACAACGGATATACTACTTATATTTATTTGTCTTTTGTAAATACATAGGTACATATTATATATGAAAATAATGGAGTGAGGATCTTTCAAAATCTGTAACTCGATAGAAATCCAGCGGATTCAGCTGGTTTTTTGTCAAAGGCCACAAAGGTAAATCCCATCCTACTTCCTACTAATATTACAAAGCTGAAACTTTGTGAGTAAGTGTGTATGTGTGTTTGTTACTCAGTCACGCAAAAACTGCTATACGGATTTGGATGAAATTTTGAACGTAGGTAACTGGGAACCTCAAATAACACATAGGCTGATTGATTGTATTAGGCGTTACTTTTCGGAACTCCATATCAACTATATTAAAAATTAATATTTAGTTTTTAGCCCCCGCATGACCGCATGATACCTAGGGATACTAGTCAGGTAATTAACTAATATCCGTTGTCTAGTCACCGTAACACAAGCTTAGCAGCTTACCACGGGGCTAGATGGCGCTGTGTGTTCGTCACAGGATTTATTTATTTATTTTTTATTTAACTTATACTTTTAAGCTTTCTGTGTATTTGTCTTACTTTAAATGTAAACTGATTGTATTGTTGTTGGTTGTGCAAATAAAGTATTAATCTATCTATCTATCTATTGTACGATTTTTCATTTCTCATTTAACTTTGTCTGAAACCCGAAAATCAGAGGCCACGGCAAATGAAAACTAGTGAACCTACAAAATAACAATAGTAGAATATTAATAGCTTAAAAATAATAATATTAGGCTTATGAAATACTAACTGTCACACCCCCAGCTTATCTATAATAAAATTGTAATCTTTTTAAATTCACACGATTTGTTAACATGATCGAATCGTCAAGAAAATAAATAATAGTACGCGATAAAGACCCGGTAAAATGTAAATAAAATTGTACATAAAATCTATGAACAGACAATAATAATATGCGTATCACAATCCTATAAATAAGAAATTAGGTAAGAAAATAAATAATAGTACGCGATTAAGACTCCGTAAAATGTAGGTAAATAAAATTGTACATAAAATCTATGAACAGACAATAATAATATGCGTATCACAATCCTATAAATAAGAAATTAGGTAAGAAAATAAATAAAAGTACGCGATTAAGACTCCGTAAAATGTAGGTAAATAAAATTGTACATAAAATCTATGAACAGACAATAATAATATGCGTATCGCAATCCTATAAATAAGAAATTTATTATGAGTTTAAAATATAATTTTCCTGTTTTAATATATAAACAGGTTCCCCATACTTTAAGCGCATGTATTATTAAAACTCCGCACTAAATCAATGTGATCTAAGTAAAAGTGAATCTTGTTCGTAGATTGGTATCACCATTGTGTGGTGGGTTCATAATTCATCTGCAGAATGTTTATGAGTCCATTATCACGTCGTCGCGAAATGTGGGCAAAACGCGCGATTGTGAGTTAGGTCTCTTAGTAGATAATGCGGTTTGTTTTTTTTGTGTGTGTTTTTGTAGTTGCATTGGGAGATGACACTTGATTCAAAAAAACTGTCAACTTTTATCGGATCACGAATTGAAATGGCGAAAATCTGGGAAAAATTACTTGTTATAATTTAATACAACATTTTATTTATCGGGTTGTCAAACTTGAAAAAGCCAACTGTAAAGTTAGCGAAAGCTCGGTTCGTTAAAAACCATAAATAAAACGCGATTAAACCCGACAAATAAAGTGTTTTATTATGCAAAATCGCGAAAACCATAGAAGAAAATTTGTTGTATATTTTTTTTTTGGAATATTGAGTAATATAAAATTTGCTACATTTTACTATAAGCTCTGATAGATATGTGCTAGCTATCTAGAAATATCTAGCTAGATAAATCAGCCTAAGTAAATTTTAGTTGAAACTATGTAAAAGTTTAACTTTTTCAACAGTATTAATTTATGTATATACAAGATGTAACGGGTAAGCCCTTTTAAGCCGAAAGGGGGTTGTTTTGGACTTCTAGGCGAACAACTTTTGTTCTACGACTTTTGAAAATACAAACTTTTTTTTTGAAAATGTTGAGGTTATGTTTCACTGAAAAAAACAGCTGCTTTTGAAAATAAAGGTAATCATAATAATAAATAAAGGTAAAGTAAGGCTTTCGGATTAAAAGGGCATAGCGTTACAAATCTTACTAATATTATAAATCCGAAAGTCTGTTTGTTTGTTTGTTTATTTGTTTGTTTTTTTGTTTGTCAAGAGGCTCGACCGATTTGGATGAAAATTTGCATAGGGATAGTTTAAATGATGGAGAGTAACATAGGATACTTTTGATCCCAAAAATCCCGCGGGATCGGGACTTACGCGGGTGATAACTATTTATTCCATGAAAATTTGCAAAGGGATAGTTCAAATGATAGAGAGTAACATAGGATACTTTTGATCCCGAATATCCCGCTGGATACTGACATACAATCTTTACCTTACTTCACCTACCTACTGCAGTGCAAAAATCCACACTTAAACGGACGACCAGGGAAGTACTGATGATGCCACTGATGTTGTACTTCAATGGGCGACCATTTAAGTGTGGATTTTTGCATTGCGATAGGTAGGTGTTCGAACAACGCGGGATCGCGACTTGCGCGGGTGAAACCGCGGGGCGCAGCTAGTTGTATATATAAATTACGAGTAAAATCGCAGTACGCCTCTAGTGACAATAAACACAATGTAGCAAATAAACTCGATAGGTACAACATTCTAAATTTCCTGACACACGATAATACCTTTATAAACAAGACGTAAGATGAGTTATCGATACAATAGATTATTTCTTATCTGAAATATTATACGAAATCCATGAATACAATTTGAATCTTTTATCCTGAGTTAATAAGATTGAAAATCCCTTGATGGTTATGAAGCATCGTGAAAGATTTGGTAGCGCGGTCTGCAGCGAAGTCACGATCTACTAAAATTGTGGGCCAAAGCAAAGTGGTAATAGTACCCTGCTATAGTAAAGAATGTAAGATTAAATTCCTATGTTTTTATGAAGTTTCTGTTGCTTATAACGTTTTGCTTTGATTTTATTTCACAGTGTTTCCCCTAAGCCATGTGTAGACATGGCTTTATTTTTAAATCTTAGATAAAAAATGGAAACATAAAACTAATTTATTTGAAAGAGACAGCTCTCTCTTTACTTTTTCCTTTGATGGTTGACAGTTCTATGTTATGTTATGGCGCTGAAACCGAGCAAGAAGAAATATGGTCGAAAAATTATAACATGACACGTAATTGCTGTGGAGCTCAGTGGTTAAAGCACTCGCCTGGTTAGCAAGGGGGCGCAGGTTCGAATTCTGTCATGGAGATTTTTTGAATTTCTAAGTTCTATGTTTACATTTTTGATCTATAATTCTGAAATTCGACATCGACTTGGTCGATAGAAATGAAAAAAAATATATATTGAAAATTAAATAATTTGAACGCAAATTCATAAGTTACGCGTATCGTTTATTTCATTTTTATATTAAATTTTAGGGCCACAAAAGGACTATAAAATAACGAGACACGATCATGGTAGGGCTGAATATCTGTTATTATTGCTTTAATAGCAATAGAGTAGTAAAAACGTTTACAAAGTCGGTTTGTTTACTCTTTAAATGAACAAGAATAAGCAGGTAATCCTTAAAATGGTATCTTTTACGACTTTTTAGACTGTATTAACTTTATTAAAGATATATTCAAGGTGTAACGGGTATGCCCTTTTAAGCCGAAAGGTGGTTGTTCAAGACGTGTAAGTGAACAACTTTTGTTCTAAAACTTTTGAAAATTCGAACTTTTTTTTTTTAATTTTGAGGTTACGTTTCATTGAAAAAACAACTGCTTTTGAAAATAAAGGTAATTAAAATTTTGATTGTAGTACACCAAATTAAATGATAGGACAACATAAAGTCAATGACCTCGAACTCTACGAAACAGCTGATTTTCAAGTAAACTTTACACTTAAAATTTTCGAAAAGTACTTCGAATTTCCAAAAGTCGTTGAACAAAAGTTATTCGCCTAGACGTCTAGAACAAATCCCTTTCGGCTTAAAAGGGCATACCCGTTACACCTTTATAGTTTACAATAAAACAATTTAAACAGTTTTTAACCGACTTTCCCCCAAAATAAGGAGGTTATTATCTATTGGAATGTATTTTTGTATGGGTGTAATCCATGTGTTATCAGACTTCTCAGTCGTCGACTTCCGTGTAAAAAAAAATCGTCACGATCGTGACGATTTTTTTAAATATTTCTTTGTTTTTATTACTCAAGGCATATCAAACTTAGAAATATTTTTCGCAAGGAAATGGGATGTGATTCCTGTGTACCTTAGTGGTTGAAGCAGTCGCCTAGTTAGCGAGGGGGCGCAGGTTCGCAGGGTCATGAGGATTTTTCGAAAATAAATAAAAATATTTCTGATTCTTTTTTTTTCTTGAATTCTTACAGTACACCACAAAATATATTTTTAATATTACTTTTAATACTCGCAATAACAATCCTTATCATGGTATGCTTATTGCAGTCATCCTGCTATTCCTGCTAATGCAAAATCAATTATTCAAAATTAAAAAAAAACATACTTAGGTAATAAAAAAGAACAATATAAAAAAAACAATCACTTAATTATTATTGTGGTTTTTTAAGTACCTACTTGGTCGGTTTTTTTTGTTATAATTTATTTTTGATTTTAAACTAACATAATTATTATCACTACTAAAATTACTTATTAACGGGGTGTTTATTAATTTATTCGCGAAGCTCGATATTTCGCTAGTAACCCCGTTAATAAGTAATTTTAGTAGTGTTAATTTATTTTATTTTCTCGCACTAAAAGAGAACGATAACGGTTGTGGTATGCACCGACATCTACAAAGTCGGTCGTTACTAAGTGGACATTTAAGCAGTAGATAATTACACGATTAACTTTCGCTAGTTACCGTCAATATTAGCCCTTAGTGACCGTAACTCATTGGAAATGTCCGCTTAGATCGCAACTGTAGGACCGGCCGATGGTAGCCTTGAGGGTTCTTAAACCTTGACGCGAAAATTACAACGGTGGAAAAATGAGAAACTAGAGTCAATTCCTGCCTTAGTACCTGCTTAATTTGAACATAACTTAGATATTAAAGTTAAAAACAATATTTATTTTTTATTATTAAAAACAATCTTTTCGATTTCTGCCTTAGTACCTGCTTAATTTGAACATAACTTAGATATTAAAGTTAAAAACAATATTTATTTTTTATTATTAAAAAGAATCTTTTCGATTCCTGCCTTAGTACCTGCTTAATTTTAACATAACTTAGATATTATAGTTAAAACAAAATTTATTTATATTATTAAAAACAATCATTTTTTTTTAATTTCGTGGCAATGTTCTCCTTTTGTTCAACCACTGAGTTTTATTGAAGTTTTACAATGTCCTTACAGTTCAACATCGTTGAAATGAGGAGGAGATGAAATGGGAATGGAGATTTAACTTACTTTCTATCATCCGACTAATAACTATGATATAAATATAAAATCAGTGTTGGTCTAGTGGTATATACCCCGACTTTTATTCCGAAGGTCGTGGTTTCAAATCCTGGCCGCGAACCAATGTGTTTTCTTTAAGAAGAATTTATGTGCGCTATTAACATCGCTCTTACGATGAAGGAAAACATCGTGAGAAAACCCACGGCTTAAAATCACGCACAAAGGCCCAATAGTAGGGCTAATTGCGGAAACACACAGTTAAAACTTTAAACTTTTTTAACTAGTATAAAATACAATGAACGTTAAAGTTTTTATGAAAATATTTGTTACTTCTTCACGCAAATACTACTCAACTGATTGCGATGAAACTTGGTATGCAAATAATATGGCGTAGGTAACAAAAAAATGTTTTTTTTAACGATCGTTGTATGATTATTTTGATTCTAAAAAAGGCATTTTTAAGAAATAAAACAAGACATTGTAGCGGTCGCGGGGAGTCGTTGATTGGAGGTAGCTCGCTATCGCTATTTGTGGCGTCGTAGGAGGAGGCCTATGTGAGGCAGTGGACGGATAAGGGCTGAGATGATGATGAAAACAGGGCGAATACATTTATATGCAGGAGTTTTGACAGTCTGTCTTGTCTTGTGTGTCTTTGACTTTGACTTGCCAGATTGGCGTAAGTTGCAATTTTGTCGAACTGTTGTAACTTTTTAATGACAACAGTTCGGTCCATATAAATCACCGCACTGAAAAAAAAAAAACGCGAACGTGATGGTTAAGTTAACGCGTAATTTGTATGGAAACTTAATAAGCGCCCCTAGCGGACGATATCAAAGTTACCAGTTTCCATACAAAATACGCGGTAACTTAACCATCACGTTCGCGTTTTTTTTTACGAAAAAAACTAACACTACTGTTGCCACTTTAGTTGCAGTAGTTCGG
Organism: Idaea dimidiata; assembly: GCA_949358125.1. NCBI lineage: Eukaryota > Metazoa > Arthropoda > Insecta > Lepidoptera > Geometridae > Idaea > Idaea dimidiata. Next base: position 2,501,793 of record OX442340.1, read on the forward strand.
TTGTTAAAAAAAACACAGGCAATCTCAGTAGAAACAAAACACGATCGAAACAAAAACTAAAGACGATTTAAATAGGGACTGAATTAGCTAGCACCAGACAAGGAAGAATAGAGCAATAGGTGGGAGGCATTTGCCCTGCAGTGGGACTGAATAGGTTGGAATTAAATTATAATAACATTTTTTACACACCTACTGCTCTACAAAGTTACTTTATTGGACCATAAAGGTAAACGTAAAGCGAGTCTTTATTCCCTAGGTGCATAAAGTGCTCATTGTAACCCTACGGCATAAAGTAATTTAAATTTGTTAGTAAGGTTCTAGTAGCATACGGACATTTCGAACTGGCCACCTACACATACATAACATAAAAAAATAAAAACTGCTTTTTTCTTCTATTTTTATTGCGATGAAAGGGTAAGGCAAAAAGTTTTAGTTAATATAAAGCCCTAACTTTTTTTTTCATGTTCATAATGTTTGGTTTCGCCATTTTGATGTAGGTAACATTGATTAATTTAATTAGCTAGTACCAATCACACAAAAACTACAAACGGATTGTGATGAAACTGGTATACACAGGTAGCTTAAAATTTAGGTTAAAACATAAACTATTTTTTATCCCGATATTCTCGCGGGATCGGGACTTACGCGGGCGCAGCTAGTATTTTTTACACACGTTCGAATGTCCTATACCACCACGCGAAGTCGGGTCGTATCCAAACAAACAGAACACTTTAAAATGTATTTAAAGGTAATAAATCTAAAGTGTAAGTCGAATGAAGTGATAATATGCGAGACATTGCAATGGTGTTACATCTAACAGTGATGTACATTTATCGACATAAATCATCGGCGCGACATAATCTTGTGATTTATAACATCTTTCTACTTGTGTTGTATTGAAAATTATGCGGTGGGTCGTTTTATGACTAGGTATTAGTAATGTTTATTAAGGAACCGGAGGTTTTAGGTTTGATACATCAGTGTATTTTAGTTACTTTGTAAATGTGAGGAGTTTTGCGTGGTTATACGTGTACTAAAATAAATAAATAATATTGCACTACATTGCACACAGCGCAATCTAGCCCCAAACTAAGCACTAGGCTTGTACTACGGGTACCAGACAACGGATATACTACAAACAAAAGTAAACTTTCATCGATTTTCTTGTGGTTTCTTTTGATCCGAGGGGCGTTCCGAAACCACATGTTTACACGCCACGTTTATAAAGGTACCTAATGGTAAGGGGCACTTACCTTCGCGGCGCTTTTCATATATCTCAAATTTGTGACGTTTTAAAATGATCATGGATTTGTCTATCTAACCATCTTCTATCATCATCAGATTTACACATCTTCATTACGTTCTTACTATAATAACAAATGCAAAAGTAGAAAGACACCCAGACCAGATACAAATATTTATTTTCAAGCATAAATACTTGCATCTTGCATCAACCCGTAGCCTTTTGCATTGCAGTCAAAAATAATGTATTAAGTACTACTTATAAATAAATATTCATATAAATATAAACAAACCTAGTACATGCTACGATTCCCCAGATCTCTAATTTCATCACATTTAACTTAAAGCCCATTATCCTCTCAACATAGTTATTATGCTGATCGTACATTAAGCACCGTAACAGGTTATTTAATTTTATTTGTTGCTGACGCTACTTACACGCGGCTATGGGATCCTAACGATGTGATCTTTTATACTTATAATAATGGAAGAGTACTAATAATAAAGGAAGAGATGACAAGACTTTTTGTCATCTCTTCCTTTATTATAAGTATGGATACCAATAGAAAAAGAATTTATTGTTCTAACTAACTGTATAAATCCAAAGGTGCAGGCACCACTCACACACTCTTTGAAATGTTATCAAACGCCGAGGCATATAAAACCACTAAGTAAACTGTGGTCGTATTGGATGTGTTAGGATGTGTATCTTTAGAACACATCTTATAACACATCAATTTATCCTATCCTCATCCTAACATTCTGTTAGCAGGCAAGTAACTGGTTCTGGGTGTTTTCTACGTATCTTATGTATGTATTTACAAAAAAGAAACTAAAATATGTTGTATATCCGTTGTCCTAGTACCCATTGTACAAGCCTAGTGCTTAGTTTGGGGCTAGATAGCGATGTGTGTAATGTCGTGCAAATTTTATTTTTATTTTAACTTTTAACACAGTTTACCTAGTAGTTGGCGACATGCGGCGCAGGCGTTGTCCATTTTTCATACAAATTTGTTTCCCGAGACCGATTTCCTATTAAATTGTAGAAAAGGTTCCAAAAGTTGTATCAAGATGAAGGCAATTTTAAACATTACTTGTCAAAGACCGTTTAAAAATATAGGCAAGTTTGAATGCGAGTTTTGGCGGGACCGCGGTGAGCAGATGTGTTGCTAAATTTTCATATTTGTAAAACCTAGTTCAAATGTATGTAAATTGTTTAATTTCGGGGGCATATTAATTAATTTTCGTGCAGGTGGACATTTGTACAAGTGTAGTGAAAGTGAAGGTCGGTGCAAAACATGAACTTTAGCGTGGTCTCTAAAGCTCCGTGAACAATCATTGTAAACGGCCGCCGTTTTACAATGATTCCCTCGACTTGACTTTAACTATGACGACTTGACTGTTTTGATGCAAATAACTTGCAAATACTCGTATTATTAATACTTGACACTGGCTAATATCCAAATGGAATATAGCCATACAAAAGAAGAAAAAGCAGTTTGCATGCACGACCAAACAGTGCGAGTTACTGCATTGTGTAAACGAGCCATAGATGAGCATCACACCTTTTGCGTTCGCCCAACGCGCAACAGGGGTCGACAAGAAGGTCGGTTACACTCACGAAGATCCTTGTCTTAGACACATTAACTGAGTCTCATCGGAAATTGCATCTCGAGCATAAATGGCGCGACGCTCACTAACTCCCATGTACTCATTATGGTTTTTACGATCCAAGTCATGAACTAAGTGAGGGTTTACTATTTTTGCATAGCTTATTTTTCATAACTTAATGACTTACTTTGCTGTGTATTGTTTTTTTTTGTTATTTTACTTACTTGTCAGTGTGAAGTGTTATTTTTTATTATAATACTAGCTGCGCCTTGCGGTTTCACCCGCATAAGTCCTGTTTTCGAGGTAATATCGGGATAAAATGTAGCCTATGTGTTATTCCCGGTATCCAACTACTAATATTTCAAGTTTCATCGCAATCGGTTTAGTGGTTTTTGCGTGATTGAGTAACAAACATCCAAACACACACTCTTTCACATTTATAATATTAGTATCATAATTTAGTAAGTACGAGTTATTTTGTTATATTCAACTTGGGTGTTATTTTTTAGTGGTATATTATGGGGGGAAAGGGATTTTCACCGGTATAAAATAGACAAATTAAATGGCTATATCTATATGACTACTAATCTTAATTATAGATAAGATAAGAATTCAGTATATCAATTCGTGTAGATAAGAAAAGGAACTAACTCTAAGAAATTCCATTAAAAGTTTTAGCATACCTATTTCTTTTTAATTTACAATCAATCTACTTTATTGTACACTAGGTCATACATGTGGATATGTTGATTTACATTAATTAAACGTAAAAAAACGATAAATTAATTCAGGAAAAAATAAACATTACAATGTCTTACATTGCATGTACCTATTGAAGGAGAAGGATTTTTTTTTTCTCGGGAGTTTTTTCGCTTACTGCACTAAAAATTAGGAATTACATTACAGGAAAGCCGTATTTCTACCGTAAATGAGAAATGTCATAACATACAACTATCGTTCTTATACTCGTAGTCATACGGCTCTTTTGCAATGATAACAAGACTTTAAACCATTAAAACCACCAACCATAGCCAAGTTTACCAAACACATTAAATCAAAACAACAAATTAGAAACTGCACATTCAATTACAGAAAATTGTCTGATATTCTTGTTATTTCATTATTAATTTATGTTAATAACAATCAAATTACTAACAGACCGGAACACTTTATTTTTCTGATTTCTAACCGAAGCTGTCACATTGCATTTTCTATAATCGAAAAAAAAAAACGCTGTCAGCTCATCACTTACGTCAAACGTCAAATCGTCGCACGCACACTGTTGGAGCCCCACTATTTCGTGACACCTCCTACTTATTAATGTGCCCCCCTTTTGTTCTCCCCCTTACTGCATTCTCCCCCCTTTTCGTAGTAAAGAGGCGTGACTGCGTAGTCATCAGTGAACTAACACTCCCAGGTATCTAAGCTAATGAATATTTAACATATCTATTGAGTTCAACAAAGTAGTTTAAGTAAAAAGAGGTTTGTTATGCGTGAATTGGAATCGCTATTTCCGCTGTTTAATCTGTATTTATGTATTCAATACTTCTAACCATAGAAGTGGACTGGTCAATATTAGATACTAAAAGGAGAAAGGTTGCATGATAGTGACATTTCAAACTCGTCTCTGAAAAACGAGCTTCAACAGTTCCAAAGTCAAACTTACTTAATTACTTTCAGACTATAAAATCTTACTAATATTATAAATGCGAAAGTTTGTATGTATGTATGTGACTTTGTTACTTTTTCACGCAAAACCTAAACCGATTGCGGTGAAACTTGTAATATAGGTAGCTAGAGACCTCGAAAAACACATGGGCTACTTTTTATCCCAATATTCCCGCGGGTACAGGACTTACGCGGGTGAAACCGCGGGGCACAGCTAGTTTTATTATAAATGGTGATAAAAATGTTACCATTGTCTGTTATTGTTTTCATTATTTGTTTTTGTTACCAAAAAAAACTCACAGGCTCGCGTTTGGATGAGGGTTGGTAAATATTAAAACGTCTATTAATTTAGAAGTTATTATAAGCATGGTTTCTATGGGTGATAAAAGTCTACAGGGTGAAAAAATCAAAGTCGCCTATGTTCACCTGGGTGGAACAATTCCAATGTGAACATAGGATACCAGTTTAATCGACTCATATCACCTTGGAATTATCTCACCTAGGTGATATCACCCAGGTGAGATAATTCCAAGGTGATATGAACACACTAAAGTGTGAACTAGAATAAACCAGGAAAAATAATAATATGAAATCAAATCGTACGATTTCAAAAAGGAACTTCTAGGTTGAATTTAGTTTAAACAAACTCTTTTAAATGAAAATGAACTGCACTTATAATCCCCTAATAAACTAAATTACAAAGCACTTAGCTGCACCATTTCTCTCCAACAATATTTATTAAGTAAGAAATCTCATTTATTAGACAAGATAGTATCGTGAATCAATTTTCCGCGATCAGTGTCTGAAGCCGAGGTAATTTCCTTTAATTATGTTTTACACGCCCTTCGCAGGACTAATTTACCTTTTAATTTGGACACAAGCGGAATATTCGTGGAAAATTGACGGCTAATAATAACATAAGGCGTGCGACATCTTTGACTTATTATATTTCTCCGTAAGGACTGGCTTTTGGGAAGCATTCTCTTCCTTGCAATTAAAGGAGCTCACTCACAAGAGAGTTTATGACAGAGGCATGGCAACATGATATTACGTCGCCATTCCATAATTCAGATCCATGCCGCACATAATTCAGCTTCAAACTTCAAATAATTATTAAATATTAAAAACTACAAAGTAGCTCAGCTCAGATTCTTTGGAATCTGATATTTTTTCTGGGCAAACATTCGGAACTCTCAAATTACAAGCCTATAGGTATATTGCATTGATTTATATATTTTATATACAATGTAGTATTTATGTATGTTTTAGTTTAATTAATACTTCTACGCCTAAAAAACGTAGGTATACTTATTCCCTTCTTTTATTCTTTCAATTAAATATTTTACATACTATGTTAAATGTAGCATTAATGTTTACTGTGTCACCCGGATCTAAGCCTTGAGACCTGTAATCATATTTTTTTTTATAAAACCTTAGTTCTGGCTCCAGTCTCCAAAATAAAAAAAAATGTAAGTAACTAGCGGTAACCCTAATTTTAAGGCCAAATACTCTGTACCTATATTTTTTTATTGTGGAGGAAATAAAGAAGTTATTATCATTATATTAAAATTAAAAAAATAAATAAAAACAAACAGTAAAACTTTTTTTTTTGTTATTTGTTGTTTTTTAAAGTATATATATAGTCGGGGACTTTTTATGGTATTGTTTATTTTATTAACAGGCCTGTTATCGCGCTACAAGAAGACGATAAGATAACGAGAAAAGAGCGTAGTAGGGCAGAATAACTCAATGACCTAAGTACATCTCAACCTTGTATACGATTTGTAGACTACATAAAACAGTCCAGTTTTACTTTTAAATTGCAATTAGTCGTGACTATGTTTTCTTTCACAGCGGGTTCCGATAATATCGTGTTTAAAATCTTAATAATAATTTATGTATGCATTCGTTTAATAGCGGGAATTGCGGGCTACAGAGTAGGTATCTCGGCAAGGAATTTGCTCATGAATACAGGATGGGTGACCGGTATGGTTTGAGCTATTTATATCGCACGATACGTGATTTGACAATTTAGAATCACATTCATTATAATAAAACACTTTATTTACCGGGTTAAATCGCGTTTTATTCATGATTATTAAACGAACTGAGCTTTTGCCAACTTTACAGTTGGCTTTTTCAAAGTTGACTGAGATGTAATTTGTCTATTTTAACATTCTAAAAAGTTACTGTAAACTACCGCCTCATAATTATTTGTAACAAAACGTTCCACTGTACGCAGACTATAGAGTTATTGTAATAGTTTTGAATTTACATTATAATTATTGAATAAAGTAAATAAAGTGTTTTATTATGCAAAATCGCGAAAACCGTAGAAGAAATCACATTAATTATATTTAAAACTCTATAAGTACCTATTTTATGTTTATTTCTCAATGCATTCTACTAGTAATATTTTTACAAGGAGAAATGCTTCATTAAAAAAAACCCTCGACAGGGGCCGAACTTCTGGGGCTCTATTTTTGAATCAAATGCGCCACTTCGAGCGATTTAAATACCTCAATTTCTACCTATTTGCGTTTGATTTCTGTATTTTTTTTATTGTGAATCGCACGACTGCAATGAGTGGCATCAACCACTCATCGCAGGAGTCCGACACCGAACGAAAATCAGCTGATATCGATTTTTTAAAAAGGCCTAAAGTGCAACGAGCGAATCAAAAATAAGGCTCCTGCTCCTCGCTTGCCGGGCGAGTGCGCTAACCATTGCGCCATACGGGAACCCACGAACGATTATGCATCATTATTTTAATAATGCATTTCTTATTGATATATTTCTCCAATGGATGACGTTTACAATTTTGAGCATAGTATTTATGAAGAGGATAATAACCCATAATAATCTTACAAATATCTGGCGCATAGATATAATAGGTCGTCGGAAACTCTTTTCTCACAGAATAGGCGATACCTACTCAAAAAAGAATTCACAACGCGCCTCCTATGTCCGTTGTGTGCAATTGTGCATATTACCATATTCGAAGCCTATTTACTTTGTTTGTAGGTCGATGTCGTGTTGACATATTAGTTATGATTATATTTGAAAAAAAAATGACATTAATTTTAATTATATTTATTTCCAATATTTAGATTCAATTTATTGTATTCCATTATGATAATATAAAATTCATTTTACACTATAATCTTATCGTCGTATAAGTGTGTGTAACAATGACATGTAACTATGGAGGTATTAATAAAATATTGTATTGTATTGTATAAAGATCTGCCAGATCTGATGCATACGCCGTCGTTACCACCAAATTACTGTAAATAGCAATTCAGATTTGACATCTTAAAATTATTCAAAAGATCAATCATGAAATGTTGTAAACATTGAGACGGACAATCTATTTGCTTGTCAGTAATTAGTAGGTACAGCAAAGCAGTATATTTATGTCATTTGTAGTTTTGCACCTGCAGTTTACTTCTTGCTTTTTAACTAGGAGAAATGAGCCATACACATACATCGTTTGTCTTGTTTGTGAAAAGGAACAAACACGTTCGTTTCTTTTGATTGCCCTAAATACGGCCGCGCGAGGTTTTATACCACTCACGTGGACTTCTCCGTGTTCTGATGCACACGTAAAGGCCGCTAAAAGAAAGAGAATCGACCTTCGAAGTAAAGATCGAAGTTCTTCTAAATACAGTAAATCACTAATTTTTTGACTTCCCCCTCTATCTATAGGGGTAAAGGTGGTTCTATAGGTGGGGCGCCCTCTTCCGGAACCATCTATAGACTTAAAAATATTGCTCGACATTACACACAGCGCTATTTAGCCCCAAACTAAGCATTAGGCTTGTACTATTCATCATCATCATCATCATCATCATCAGCCTGTTGCAGTCCACTGCTGGACATAGGCCTCTCCAATTGCACGCCACCTAGATCTATTTTCGGCTTCTCGCATCCAGTTTGTACTATTGGTACTAGACAACGGATATACTATATTATACTTTTTTTTGATGGGAACATAGAATACACCCAGAACCAGAAACAAACAAATTATAGCAAGCATTTCAAGCTCCTTGCACTTGAATATATCGTACAGTGTAAATAGCGTTTCGAATTAAGACGTTAAGTAAGCAGTATCGACAGAAAATGGCTTGTAAATTATTAATTAAACATATTGTAGATTGAGATTGTAAAAGACCAGCGCTGTATGGTTTTTACACTAATAGCAGAAGTTTTCAATTCAATTCAATTCAATCATTTATTCATAAATATAGGTGTACAGGTGGTGAGTTTACATTAACATGAGTTTCTCTATATTGGCCAGTTCGGCATATGAAGTCATAAGATTCTGAAAACAAATTACTTACATGTCAATTATATAAATCCGTAATTCAAACATACACAGCATATTATTAAAATTAAAACCAAATTAAATTCGAAAATTTTATGCGAACACTGTGCCTAATTGGGCAGCGTATTTCTATTCCTTGTGTATTTCACTCAGGGTCGATTTTTCATTACACGGATAAAAGTTATCTGTCGAATAAGTTCGAACCCAACCAAATTTAAAAGCTTTCAAATTTTGATCTTCTTGCAAGCCCTTATAAAGTTAAAGTTTTTACTACTAGCTCTATAACTGCGCCATTTCGCGTGACTTTAAGCCGTGGATTTCCTCACGATGTTTTCCTTCACCGTAAGAGCGATGATAATAGCGTTTATTAATATTATGATTTTTTTCTTTAAAAACGAACTTATTCGACAGATATCTTTTACTTATCTGCTGCGAGCATGTACGACCTTTAATAATTTATGTGGAATTGCTGATTTAGACCTATTTTGCACTAGCGTAGCATTGGCAAGACGGCGGCTAAGTAATATTTTCTTTGATTCTGGATTTGATTAGGCCTAATTTATTTATTTTTTGTTTCTTCTTGATGTGAAGTGTTAATTTGATTTTTTTTGTTGCACTTAAGGTTCTTCTGTTTAAATCGGTTCCTGTTCGTGAAGTTCTGTAATAGGCTTCCTATTGTTACCATATGTTTTATAAGTGTAAATGTATAGCTGTTGATCTTCCTAATAAATAAATAAAAAAATACCTTGTTGCGCAGTCCGGGATTCGAAAGCACGACCTTAGGAATGAATGTCGGGGTATCTACCACTAGACCAACACCGCTCTAAGTTTGCACTAAAGATGGATACAGTCGGAAGACCAGCGCTGCTACCATGGTAAAAGAAGTTTTATGCTGAGACTGTGCCAAATTGGGAACTTCTATTCTTTGTTTATTTCACTTACGGTCGAATACAAAAACGTTACTAAAATCTGAGTTCTCAACAATTAAGCAGCTCTGAAACTCAAAAGTTGTCTTAGTAATTTTAAATTTAGAAGCTGCTGAATTATTTAATAATAGTAATAATACTAACGCCCATTTATTTTCAACAACCTTAAGTAACATTTTCCCTTATAAGTAAATAACTTTTTATTACTATAATATTATTGGAACCCCAGGCTGGGTAAAGGCCTCCTCTAGCTTACTCCACAATTCCCTATTATTTGCTTTTCCTCTCTTTTTTTTCCTGCTACTAGAATGATTTCGTCGATCCACCTGTTCCTTGGGTGGCCTCTTTTTCTTTTTCCCACAGGTCCTTCCCATGTTGTGGTTTCTAGTGTCCATCTATTTTCTGTGTATATCGCTATATGTCCCAACCCATCGCCATTTTTGTGTGCGAGCATGATGAAGTACGTCTATTAAGTTGGTTTTTGCTCTTATGTCTTTGCTTCTTATCTTTTGGATTTTTCTTATTTTTAATATACTTCTTTCCATCGCTTTCTGACAGTGTGTTAGTTTTGTTTTTATTTTTATATTATACGTCCATGTTTGGCACCCGTAGGTGAGAGTCGGTAGTATACATGTATCCATTACAGTATTTTGCTGAATTATTTAGGTACCCTCTATTTTTAAGTGGAGTTTCTGTTTTTGCTGTTACAAAGTCTTTTAAGTACGATCCTAAGGTAAAGCAAAGCAGACACAATCAGTAGGTATACATAGACGGGTCGGCGGCGGCAATGGCGCCGCTGCCGTGTAATGCGGCTATCGAAGTTTAATTAAAAATTTAATGCAACGCGTATCGACCATCTCAACCGTACAAAAACGGATGAGCAACATCTTAGGACAGAGAATGCTGTGGAGTTGCTAATTTACGTTCTATTTTATCTAGTAAGAAAGTTCGACTAATAGCGAGGCACTTGTAATTTTTTTCAACCTTCATATACCTTATGGAGTTTGATAAAAAATTAATATTAAAATAATAACAACTAATGTCCTTGGCTAAATAAACTAACTTAGTTTAACAAAACTTACTAAGAAGTGCTATAGCTATAGCATAGCTGTCATAGTTTGCGGCAGACGCACATATATGCACTTTAACTGGCTTGACCATAGTCAAACCGGGTCAAAACAATATAAACATATGCGAAAAACATCGTAAACAAGCCATTTCCGAGTAATCGATGAACATTCCCAAAAAAAAAATGCGATGAATTAAGAACCTCCTTCTTTTTTTGAAGTCGATTATACTCTAAAAAAAATAATAATAATTTAAAAATTGAAATTGTACTCGGTCTGTTGTGTACGGAAAACTTTTTCTTAGCAAGAGGTGACTACGCTTTTTAAAATGAAAGATTTTCTATGGACAGAGTTCGGGCTGCTCTTTTCATTTCTTCGTTCGTAACAAAAAACGTGATTTTATAATGTTTTTGTATCTAAACATGATGGAACACAAATACCTCATGCCGCCTGCTTTCGGTAGGTACCTACTCCGACTTTTGTCTGACAGCTCTTCTTAGAACTTGAGATCGATGACATTTCAGTTACTCCCCAGTTCATTGGCAGGCAAGCGGGATTTTGATTCAGAATTCTGCGTTGCGGCGGGCGAAAAATATTTCTGCTAACCATGAATGTTTGTCACACTTTTTAAACTCACACAATTTCTGCTCATTACTTTTTTTATAAAAGCTCGGGTCTCGATCGCGTTTATGCACTTTTTATAAATTAAAAGCCTTTTTTTTTCAATCACAAATGTTTGTTTCTGGTTCTGGGTGTATTCTATGTATCGTAAGTACCTATGTATTTACAAAAAAAAAGGATTATACGTATATGTAGTACATCCATTGTCTAGTACCCATAGTACAAGCCTAGTGCTTAGTTTGGGGGCTAGATAACGCTGTGTGTCGTGCAATATTTATTTATTTATTGTACTTATATTACACAACTAGTGGCCTTCAATTTATAGTCATTTTCACAACAAAGCATCCGTAGACACAGCGGTACTTTATCAATTTGATAAAATAGCTTATGTTGCGAGACTGCTTTTGTGAAGTTGACTCTATAATTGAATGACACTAGTATTGTAATGTAAATCAGGCTTAACATTAATTTTATACGTCCAGTATCACGGTCAACCTATTGGATTTAAGTCTAAGTATCAGAAAAATTGGCTAGGTTTATAAATGTCGAATTTATAAAATTAAATTGTCGACGGCACTATGTCGCAGATTTCCCGTCGGCATTATAAAAGGGTAATATGAAAGAAAGAAAGAAAAAAACATTTATTTGGATATGCACGCACACGGTCAAACAAAACGAAAAAAAAGATAAATGAATAACAATACAAACAAATACAAAAATATCGGATCTTATAGAACTTTTCTGAAATCGTTGTTGACAGTTGAAAAGAAAACTACTTTGGTTATGGTGATATGATGGTAGTAGATCGGGGACATAACCATGGCAGACAGAGAATAAAAAAAAATATTTTCCACAGAATACATAATGAGCCCTACCATAATGTATTATAAGTCGTCGCGTTATCGTTCAGCTAAAAAAAAACACATCAAATACCTAATAAAAAAAAAAGAAAAACATACTTTAAAAAAACAAAAAATTTAATTGTCTGTGGTTTTTAAAAGTAGTCGGGGTATTTTTTTATTTAAAGTTTACTCTATTTTTTTGACCGACAAACGACCATGGTAGAGCGGATTATGCCCATTTAGTTTACCAATAGCGACTATGTGCCTAAGTAAAAGAGCAATAAAAATGTATAAAAATCCTGCAATCGAATTTATCGACTCTCCGACTATGCTAATCACAGTATTGGTGATTTGCCACAGACATGGCGTGATCCCTACTTATTAAAGCCGCATGCCATCAATAATTATAATAACATGCTAATACTGTCGTGTTAATTCATAATTCGTCTCGCAATCACAGATGAAGATGATAATCCTTGACGGAAAAGGTCAACCAGGCTTTTAGTTGAAAAGGCACAAACCTATTTGGATTAATTATTAAGAAGAAACAATAAACATTCGGTTTTGTACTTAAGTTTGTGTTATGCTGTTTGTTTTTTGAATAAAATAAAGTTAAATTCAATAAATCATCGCTTCTAATGTACTAAAAGTAGTAAAAGTACCAGAGCCCTTAATATGAGTTTTGATAGTTTATCGTCTCGATGAAACTGGCAGTTTACTTCCATACATAATTTTAGTTCATAATAGTTACCGCTAGGGGCGCTGATGGAAAATGTATGAAGTAAACTGCCAGTTTCATCGAGACGACAAACTATCAATACACATAGGTACTAAGGGCTTAGACTAAAAAGAAAGCAGTATTTGACCTTTCTCTTAATCTAATAAAACATAATTTTATGCATCTTGCCTTTGCCATTACATCGTATTATTAGCACGTTATAAAATATAGACATAAATTATGTTTTTCCCGCTATCGATATACGGAGCGGTGCCTGCAAGGTACCAGGGTGGCAGGACAGCCCGAAGGTCGCTCGTCGCTCGTGCAGTAGGCGGTGACGGTCACGAAGCACCCGGTAGTCGACGCCGACAGCCCCGAGCGGTCTAGCACAGTTATAATTATTGACTGTTCATATTACCTATACTAAGTACGTACGATAGGAACACACGGAGATAGCTCTTCGAAATTCCTTAAGGAGTTTTATCATTTCGGTTGTTCGCAGAAAATAAATAAATAAATAAATAATGTGACCAACACACAGCGTCATCTAGCCCTATGGTAAGCTACTAAGCTTGTGTTACTTATATTTATTTTTCTTCTGTAAACATAATCACCTCCTTAGGGGGTAGGTTACGTGTATTTCTATATATGTTTGTATAATATATGTATATAATTTATACATATATATTATATACATATTATTATATACATACATAGAAATACACGTAACCTACCCCCTAAGGAGGTGACCCTATAGAAAATCTAACACAGTAAAAGTAACATGGGCTCCCGAACGAGATAGGACTGGCTAGTACCTTGGGTACCCAACTTTACAAAAGATTATACAAAAAAGTTAAATTCTGGTGTCTACGGACGGACGTGTCAAACTAACGGATTGATGTGTTTGGAGGTGCAAGTGAGTGATAATTCAAGTTTGTAATTATATGATTTCCAAATGTACCTAATCTATTAGTGAGGGTTTATCTGTTAATAGTATGGTCACATCTTACAAGAGGTACGGTACCATCACGGAGGATATGAACTAAACCACATCTTTCGGAATCCGGCTAGTTACGTGGGGAACTTACGGCTAGTTACGTCTTGCTATGGCGCCTCCGCCCGGCCGCGGCATATTGAGAATACTCAAGAAAAGATAGCTTGACGTCGTAAGAACTGATGTGAGTGAAAATGGTCGCACTACACACAATATGAACGAAGATCGTGCGAAGTGAAGTCGCAAAGTAGAAACGCGGACCCCGGGAGCGTAACCGGGAATATCGCTCAAATGCTGATGATTGTCGGCTGATATGTGAAGAAGTAAAGTGGAGAGAAAAAGCTGGATTATTAGTTTAATAGAAACACTTCAACTGCGCAAGCGAAGCAAAGTCATTTAATATCCAACGATCGTTTTTATAAATTTATTTTATGAAACCGATCATTGGTCAAGCTATACTTTTGGGCTCTTTCGCGATATGAAAACTATCGGCGGATTCTAAACTTACACATTAGTGACTCGATATAAAACTCTCCGCTATAATTTAACGTCAAACAGAATTTGATGCGGTGTTTTAATTGAACTAGATAGGTAGCTACTAAACTAGTAGTAAACTACTAACACGTCAAACGCTCGTGTAAGCTTACACACATTATGAATACAATTTACTTAGTTTGCTGTCAAAATGTCAGTCTAAACCAGGTCTAAACAGCAAATTATGTAAACTAAAAGATGATTTATAGAAGTATTTAACGTCAAAAATTTACAAAGTTTATTTTTCAAGCTACTTTGATTGACATTACGTACGATTAGAGATAGTCAGGCATTACCTTTTATTAGCGGAAGATTTACAAAATTAAAATCAAATTGGCCCAAATTAAAATGCTTGTTTGTGTCAAGCATGTATGACTTAACAGGGGTAGACTGAAGTTGCCAATTAAAAGCTATTTACATAATTCTTCATACATTAAAGTAATGTTATAATTGTGTACTACCTTTTATCATGAATTTACTATATCGGTCTGAAACCTATGCGATTTCAGTTGAAGAAGACTAATGAAAAATTATATATTTCAATATAACAAGTTATATTGAAATATATTCAGTAGTTTTATGTAAAGATATTACCTATTCATTAAATAGAAGTTGATTAGTTAAAATAAATACTGCTTAAAGAAAATAAAGGTCACAAATACAATTTTTCAATAGACTCGTGTGAATAACATCTTAATTTCGCGGTGCGCCTACCGTCGTCGTTTAAAGGTCGAAGCAATTTGTATCTAAGACATCTGCACTGCCTCTGCGCTCTGGGCTCCTGGTACTCTGCTAATATTAAATCGTTACAATTTACAATATTAATAGGTTCGTTTGTGAGTAAACGTTCCGCCATAAATACAGCTTTTGTGGGAAGGCCCTAGATTAATAGCTGTTTTGAATGTTGACCAGAAGCGGTTACGGGTTGTTATATCGTAGTTTGCGGATCAAACTCGATCGGAATGAGCTTTAAAGGGCAGTTTGCGAAAGCAGTGCTAAGTGCCACATCATGCGGTTTGCAACGGTGAGCCGAGGCGAAGCCAAATTGAGGGTTAGAGCCGTGTAAAATGTCTAGCGAACTCTGTTTTTAGTTACTCTGTGATTGGTTAAACTTTTGTAAATAGATAGTCGAAAAGCCTTAGTGTTCTTTGTATGTTACATACAAAAATAATAAAGTTCACTTGCAGAACTTCAGTTTGGCCTTTCTGCTAGCAATAAAAAGCAATTTCAGCCAGTTCCGCGTGTTTAATGGGGTACTATCAAATCGTTTGAAACAATTTTAGCAGTGTGTAAACCTTACACACTGCTAAAATTGTTTCAAACCACACCACAACCACAGTTGTGGTTGAGATTGTAACCACAATAAAAATCTAGATGAATTCTATTGCAATCCCATGAAAGATTGGTTGGTAACAACTAACACTAATTCTATGTTTGGCACTGTTTTTTGTTATTTTCACTATACTCGTAATCTTTTGCGGAACTAAACTGTTAATAATGCCACTAAAATCAAACAATTTACACGCATTAAACCAGGTATCACGAAAATGAAAATTTAGGACCACGTTCCACTAACGCGTTGCAAACAAAAGTCCCTTGCATACCTTTCTAGACTGAGAACCGCGTTATTTTGACATTTTACGTCAAAGTGTAGAGTTGAGTTAAAAGCACTATTGAATTCGTTTTTTTAATGAAGACTACGATTTGACACATCATCCTGAAGAAAATAAGTAAAATATAAAGAAACAAAACGTCATATCGAAATCTAGATTTAAAAAAATACTCTAGGAACATTATAATAATAGTTGCTGTATTTTTTCTGACCTTGGATATTATGTCTGTCACATCAATGGTTAAGGTTGAAGATAAATGACGCTTATAAATAAGACATTTGGCGTCACATTAAACGTCTTATATCACGCACCATCAATCCGAACACAGGTAAAAAGACTGTAAACGTCAAAACATTATTTGCTTTCCCTGTTATTGTGATAAAAGATACATCTTAATTTACTACGCGTTCTTAAGGGCCTGCGGGGTATTGTTTGCACATGCATAAATGTCAAAAATTGACATAGCAGGACCTCTCCTTTGACTGTTTAAGCGACAATAAATATAAGCTGGGCTTAAACGTCAAGTTTGGCATTAAGCAGGCAGATCGTTTGACGTTTCTGCAGCCATTAGCGACATTTGGTCGTAATTGTCATAATAATGTTGATTTGTAGAAGAATAATAAGCTGGATGTTCCTTTTATAGGAATGATTTTAAGTCAACTTACATTGAAATGCTACGAGAATTCTGTGAGTGGCTATTCAGATGTTCTGGTGTAAACAGTAAGTCGGAAAACATTTGATAATAAATAAAATAATAATAAAAGAACGGTGTTGGTCGAGTGGTAGATACCCCGACTTTCATTCTGAAGGTCGTGGTTTCGAATCCAGTCCACGCTTCAATGTCGTTTTCTTTAACAAAAAATATGTGCGCTATTAACATCGCTCTTACGGTAAAGGAAAAATCTTAAGGAAACTTACGGCTTAAAAAACGCACAAAGGTCCAATAGTAGGGCTAATAGGGCTATTATAAATGAGAGTTATTCATCGTGAAAGGCGAATATCCGTTATAGAAATATTAGAATTCATGGTTCTGTTACTTATGCATTCAAAACTACTAAACCGATCCCAATACGGTTCAAATTTGGAATTTGATTCGCACTGGCACTCTTTCAAGGAGCACTGTTTTAAAAAAAAATAACAAGGGAAAACCTTGTAATCAACGAAAGACTGCGGCTACTCGCTGGCGTAGTAACTTTGTAGAGCTGTAGATGTGTAAAGACCTTTCACATCTATGACTTTAAAAAGTGCCAGCAACTCACCAGGATATCGATCCGCGTTAGTATAGACTAACACGGGTAAAGCCACGGAGCGCAGGTAGTAACTTCTTCTTCTTTTCATGTAGTGGTGTGTCTTACCTAGTGTTAGAGTTTTCAAGTCGCCCTAAGGCCTCTAACTTGACCTATCGACTGCTATCAAAGATAACAACCGGAACCAACTGCTTAACGTGCCTTCCGAAGCACTGAGGAGCTGGAGAAAGTGATTTTCGCCACACAAATTTTCGGTCACGCATCCAAGTAATGACCGCGCCAAGCGTTGCTTAACCCGCACGACCGTTAGCTCCTGAAAGGTGGTAACTAAAATAATACCGATACGGAAGTGTAGTGGTACAGATATCTTTGCAAAAATCTCGACTGTTAGCTCAAGGAAGGCCCGTGCGAGATCGTGAGCTACTCGATTAACGGGCACACCACTACCAAATGAAATTATTTCCCCTATCCGCCATCTTCATTCCGCTAACATCATTGTAGGGTTGCCGGGCGAAAAGAGGTAAAAAATTAATCAAAAACCCCGCTAAGTACAAGCTGAACTCGCACACGAAGAGTGCTGTACCAACATCACAAAAAAAAAACACGTTTGTTGAAAACCTCCTTAAATATCCTATTTTTAATATTTGTCAAAAATAAATCATCGGTGAAAATTTCAACTGTTTACTGTATGGTATTTTTTTATCAGAAACTATACATAAATTGCTTTTAATATCGTTTTAAAATTATAAAGTTTTATAACAATAAGGTTCTATTACGAGCCCTGCAAACAATTTACTCACAGATCATTATTGTGATCTCATCGGCGCGGGCGCAGGCGCGAGGCGCGAAGCGAAGCTCTATGAGTTGCTAAATTGAACCACATTGAACTAACTGTACTGTAGGTACGTAATACAACCTTCTTTGTTATACTATTTGAAAATAGAACGGTTTAATCGTTTTTACCCGACTGCCGAAGTAGGGTAATTGTCTGTTATTATAATTTGGTATTAAATTAATCTAAAGGTAAGGGTCCACCTCTCGGCATCGTACCTACCTACGCATCGGACGCACCGCATGAAATGGATTGTCATTTCTTTGTAAAGAAAGTCACACAAGTGCGCGATCCGTACAATGTGGATTAGTTGACACACTTGTTCTGACTTTCCATACAAAGAATATTACGCTCCGTTTGATGCGTTTTTCGGTTTTGATCGCGTTGTTTTTATTATTTTCAGAATTTGTTTTAATCCCACGCGAATATCGGGATATAAATCTAGCCTAACTGCTAATCTAGATTTCCAAGTAATCTGCATACTTACTTACTTATGTACTTACTCTTTTCATCTTTGTAACATTGCGAGCAGGATACGAAAAGAAAAACACTGATACACCGCAGCCGAAGCCTCCCACAAAGTCTATCAAATATTAACTTATAGGCATCATGCCTCTATAATCATAAAGCCATTGTCTGAACATAATGCTCTCGATATTTTCAATCGATTGGAAAATAAATGAGTAAAAAATCAATCTAGTTTTTATCGATGTCAACCCGGATTCTATTTTGAGTTCTACGAAACGACAGTGTCGTTTAAGATGAGGTTATAAATAGAATTGTGACTCACTTACTTTGGAATTTAGACGGGTTAATAACCGAAGTTGTACCGACAGGTAGTACATAGGTACTTACTTAGTTTTGGCAGA
Organism: Idaea dimidiata; assembly: GCA_949358125.1. Classification (NCBI taxonomy): domain Eukaryota; kingdom Metazoa; phylum Arthropoda; class Insecta; order Lepidoptera; family Geometridae; genus Idaea; species Idaea dimidiata. The sequence continues at coordinate 2,520,904 of OX442340.1, forward strand.
ATTATTACAGGAATATTAATAAACACTTGGACGAAACCACGATACTTTCGTCAAAGAGACTACTAAAATTAATTAAATATTTTTATTGTATTTGTAAACGTAGGTGGGAACGTTGGGTGTTGAAAACGCTTATTACAATTTCTTCTATGGTTTCACGATTTTCCATAATAAAACACTTTATTTACCGGGTTTAATCGCGTTTTATTCATGATTTTTAAACGACCGAGTTTTTACCAACTTTACAGTTGGATTTTTCAAGGTTGACTCCTATAAAGTTGACTCTCATCTGTCAAATCTTGGAAAAGCCAACTGTAAAGTTGGCAAAAGCTCGGTCGTTTAAAAATCATGAATTTAAGATTAAGCCCGGTAAATAATAGTAGTTTATGCACCGAGGTACTAAAGTCCTGTCTTATATAGCGGGCGTCATATTGAATCCAAAGCGTACGAAGGACTCTAGAGGGTTAACTCCCGAGCGCAGCGAGGGTGTTAAAAACTTAGCTCCTGAGCGAAGCGAAGGAGTTATGTACCTAGAGTCCTGAGTGAAGCGTGGGATTCAAGCGCCCAAGATAAAGACAGACTTTAGTACCGAGGTGAATACTCTACTTTACACATCTACTGCGAGACAATAAAAGGGCTACAAAAATAAGTATTTAACTAACAACAAAAAAATAGAATAATGCAACGTATATGAAATATATTGACAGCTTTATATTAATTAAATTTAACAATGTTACATCAAAATGACGAAACCACACATCGGCCTTAGCTGATGAAAAAGAAAAGTTGGGGCTTTATACTAACCAAAACTTTTTGCTTTACCCTTCCGTCCATGAAAATAGAAAAAAATTGCCCAGTTTTTATTTTTTTTATGTGTTATGTCTAGGTGGCCAGTTCGAAATGGCCGTATGCTACCAGAACCTTAGTTCCAAATTTAAATTACTTTATGCCCTAGGTGCATAATGTGCACTTTATGCACCTAGGGAATAAAGAGTCGCTTTACGTTGACCATTTTGGTCAAATAAAGTAACTTTGTAGAGCAGTAGGTGTGTAAAGTGTTTTATTAATGCCTATTTATCATAATAGAGACGCGATAAAAATAGATTTTGTTACATTTGATAAAGTGCGGCTAAGTTTCAGGAGTAGGTTTCTACCGTAAAAATCTGATAATCAGCAGTCAGATTGAAATAGCGGTAGCGGCATTGAAATATTGGGCTTTAACAATACGTACAAGTACCTACCTAGGGCTCGATTCGGTAAGGACATAGCATGCGAAATGCCGGCGGAATGCAGGCGACGTGCAGGAGATTCGTATTCTGTAAGTGTTATTTTACTTAATTACTACTTAATTAGTTAAGTAACCTTCAAAATTGAGGGCTCCTTAATTATCTAAATAGCTCCCCCTGTTCCTCAGTCAATCAGTTTTAAAAGAAGTTATAGAATAGCTATTATTTTTACTCCTGCAACAAACCGACTTCTGCAATGCTCATGCATCCCGCCTGCTTGTCGCATGCTATGTTTTTAGAGAATCAGGGCCCTGTAGCCCGATTCTGTTCATAAGGAGCATTGCAGAAGTCGATTTGTTGCATGAGTAAAAATAAAACCTATTCTATAACTTCCTTAATACTGATTGTCTGAGGGACAAAGGGAGCTATTTAAATATTTAAGTAGCCCTTAAATTTGAAAGCTACTTAAATAATGAAGTAGTAATTAAGTGAAATAACACTTACAGAATACGAAATAACACACTTCTCCTGCACGTCGCCTGCGTTCCGCCGGCGTTCCGCATGCTATGTCCTTACCGAATCAGGGCCCCAATAGACCGACATGAGGAATTATTGACGGTAAAGGTCCCGAATTTCTTAGTTTATAATAATTAAACATAAAATTACAAAAACAAATTAAATTACAACCAACACACAACAATAACTTAAAATTAAAAACTAAAACTAAACTTAAAAACTAAACACACCTACAAATCGAAAACACCGTTTATTTATAATAATTAAAAAAAAGTGACTTTTTGTACTGCATATTATGTCAATTTGAATTATATTCTAAGTGAATTTGAGTTAAATAAAAAACAGCTCGGGATAGGCTTCAACTAGGGCTATTATGTGGTTCTGTAACCAATATTATATTTACGAATACAATTAGCACGAGATATCCTTTAAATCTCCCAGAACATACCATAAAACAGTTAATTAATTGTAAATTATTTCATCTATTACAAAGCCTCTGTAACATAACTCGTCACTCAGAATCTCAATTTCTTACATTTAATTTTAATTTGAAACCAATCGAAACTCAACTCTAAATGGTTGGGCTAAAATTGAAACTCATTTGGCAATATTATCCGCGTGGAATTCCAACTTCGATTGAAGACTAGGGTTGCCAGATGAAAAGGAAATTTGGAGAAAAATCTCTATTTTCATTTTAAACTAAACATTCTAGAGATTTAGTCTCCAATGGGATTTCCAGGGTCCCTGAGACTTCGTTTGTTTTATGGTGTGTATAATATTCTTTTAAGTAAACATTTTTAATTTTTCAAGTTCCTGTTTTTGTATAAACTATAACTTTGTAGTACTCATACAATACATATTAAAAACAAAATACTTTGTTATAAATTATTAAAAAAAAACTTAAAAATCGCCCTCCTTAGAGCTGACAAAATATAGTAAAAAAAGTTGGGAAAAGCATAGACGTTGAGTTATGAAGTAGATTAACCTCACTTCCTTACTTTACTGTCTTTGACGCTACAATTGTTAGTGGGTCTTGTCCTCTTCCATGATAGACTGTATATTACGACAATCCCTGGCTGTCTTCTTCAGTTTGTAAATCTGTTTAGAGCCTTGAGATCTTCTTCGATGCAGTCGCACCATCTCTTCCTCGGCCTTCCCCTAGGTCTTTTTGCGTCGGCTTCCAGTCAGCCAATATTTTGGGGCCCTACTCTTGCCCATTCTCTCTACGTGCCCAGCCCATCTAAGACGCTGCAACTTGATGAATCTGATGATTATTTCTCGATTCGTAAGTGCATCAAATCCTTGAGCTTAACAGAGCGGTTTATTCCTTAGCCTTGCAGTTTATTCGGTAAAACGTATATAAATGAATTAATTAAAAAAAAAAACTCAAGCCAAACCCTGCGACCTGACAGCCCTAGCAAAGACCAGTTTTTAGCAATTAGTTCGCGAGTCCAGCACCTGATTATTTTATTATGTACCGTACAATGTTAGAAACAATCTCTATTTAAAATCTCAGGAACAAATATCCAATTGAAACTGCAATCATAAATAGCTGGAATAGCTGGATCTTCGTGACAAAACGCCATTAGTAAAGACCGTTTACAACGACATCTGGCGGCGTATATCTTAAATCTGTAATGGAGGACTAGATTGGGTTTAGTACAATTAGTTTGTTAGGATGCGATTTAGTGGTTAGGTATCTGTTATGTATAAATTTTATTCCGGGTCTTACTCCCTTACTTATAAAATATTATTTACACATGACTAAGTTACGTGACGTTTGTCTCTGTCTGTCAACTTTGAAACTTCATGTGACAGTAAAAGACAAACAATGCAAAGTTATGCAGTGCATTAATTAGCGTGTATAAGTAAGGGGGTTAACTGCATGATTTTTACTTTTTCATTTTCTTACCGCGACGTTTCGACTGTGTTGCGAGGACTCCAAGACTAACATATTCTTTGGGGGTTACATAGCGGTTACTATGGTCTCCATATTGCAGAACCAACATAGCACTGCTAATCAAGTAAATTTTAATGAAAAAATCCCAACTACTTTAAAAACCTTTAAATAATTAAATAAAAACATTTTTTAAAGTAAGATTATATTTTATTGGAAGTTTTTTATTTTATTTTATTAGCAAGGTGATTTAGGTTCCGCAATAGGAGACCATGGTATGTGTGTTTGTTGTTTGTGTTGTTTATGTTTTCTAAGTGATAATGATAAATCGATAATCAACGCCAGCAAAAACTGAGTTTGTGAATACGGCAGAAAGACTATAACATAACATAGTCATGGACTTGAACTAACATAGTCCTGAAGACAAGAAAACAAATCTAACATAGTCGAACAATCGTGTTAGTTGAAAAAGTCTATTATGGTTATAATGTTTAGATAATTATGTACCCATAACTGTAACTGTAGAATGGATTTATCAGTGACTAGCTGCGCCCCGAGATTTCACGCAAGTCCTGCGGGAATTTCGGGATAAAAAGTAGCTTATGTGTTGTTCCCGGTATCCAGCTACCTATATTCCAACTTTCATCGTGATCGGTTCAGTAGTTTTTTCAGCTACTTTGGCCAACGAATTAGTATAGCAATTGAAAGAGGCAATGTAGCCAGCCTGTTGGGTACCATACGTAGGGACCCCTTTTTGGATTTTCAATTTTACTTTTTTTTTGTTAAATAATCGTTTTGACGTATGTACGTATTTTGTTTCAGGTACCTGTCAGAGGCTATTCAAAGGTGCGTCTTCAATTACATGTAAGCTAAATTACACTTAAATATTCCAATTACAACCAAGATCAGTCTACCAGGGCCCTGATTCGGTAAGGACATAGCATGCGGAATGCCTGCGGAATGCAGACGACGTGCAGGAGATGTAGGTACGTAATTTCGTATTCTGTAAATGTTATTTATTTTACTTAATTATTTAAGTAGCCTTCAAATTTAAGAGCTACTTAATTATTTAAATAGCTCCCTTTGTCCTTCAGCCAATTAGTATATTGGAAGTTACGGAATAGCTTTTATTTTTACTCATGCAACAAACCGACTTATGCAATGCTCCTGCATCCCGTCTACTTGTCGCATGCTATGTTTTTACAGAATCGGGCCACTGATGAGTGATAATGATAAATTGGTAATTAACGCCGGCAAAAATGTGACGAAAGCTGAGTTTGTGAATACGGCAACAAGACTAACATAACATGGTCATGGTCTTGTGACGGAGATATACTGTAAAATTCTCAAAACGTCATCCGGCATTGATAAAGTGCTAAAATGATTAAACTACGCGATCTGATTTAGTGTACTTAATCACCAATAGTTTTTTTATGTGAAGATGTTACACGATACCAAAAATTCTTGATTCACAAACATAAGTTTAAGCCAAAGTTCAATGTTACAAAATTATAGAAACAATTCCCATCCGGCATTCATAAGTTATTAAAAATGATTAAAGCAAACAAATGGACACCGATTTTTTTTTTAATGTTAGGAACACCTTTTCAGTTTTAATACAATTCTTCAATAATTGTGCAAAAATAAAGGAAATATTAATTGAAAAATGTATTTCAAGTGACAACTATTAATAGAAACGAATCAATTTTCTTATAATGACTCTATGTAGTGTAATGTCAAACCAATTGCCTACCGTCCACATTTTTATTTCATTAAAAATACCTTATATTACGTTTTACAACGCATTTTAATTACTTTTACAAACAATTTTAACGAGTTTAGCAATTGAAAGGTGTCATTTATAATTTTATAATCATCTATACTCTATACTTATAATAAAGAAAGAGAGGACAAAAAGTATGTACTTGGAAGTAAATTTAAAAAAAAAACTTGTCTAAAGGACTTAGGAAAAGTAGTAGAACAAAATTATAATAATTTTTAAAATTCATGTCTGTCTGTCTGTTTAACTGTTTGTTCCTATTCAATTAAAAACTACTAATCCGATATTAAAATCTGGTTCTCAATATTGGATAGTTCTATAGTCAAGGAACGTCGTGGTATACTTTACATCGATATCCAATTAGTAGATTCCGAGTAATGAACGAAAAAATTGGCTGTTCTATTCTACTATTTCTACGCAGACAAAGTCGCGGGTAAAAGCTTGTATATAATAATTGTTTCTTCTACAAAAGTGTCAAAAGAACGGTTTATTGTTACAAAATCATTATAATTAGTAAAGTTCTTGCAATAATTGGGTTAGTTTTATATAATTGAAAGTAGAAGTTGACACCTACCTTTAACTTAAAAAAGATAGACGCGTAAAACAAAACCCTTTCCCTGCGAGTCAAGTAATTATAATTACAGAGCTGAAGCCGCCTTTTTAACTAAACTCACCTCACTTACGTATACCTACATATACATATAAAGGCTGGATCATAAGAAATCAGCGAAATTGAACAGAAAACATCTTATGAAATCAGCAAAACTGAGCAAATTTACATTGATCTAGGAAATGGAGCCAGTTACGAGACAATCCAGCCGTAGTATCATGTAATTAGCATCCACCGCTGTCAGTTGTTATTTCCTGTCAAAAAGCATATTTTGTATTGTACATTGCTGTTTGAAGTAATCACCAGTAACAACCACGTTACGTCAAAGCAGCAATGTACTGCAACTTAGCCACTAGTAACGGTGGATGCTAATTACATGATACCACAGCAGTGCTCGAATGATACTGGAATAGTATAAACTGTTCTGAACCCAGCGCCTCAAGATTCAATATTCCTGATGGAATTTTAAATTCCAGCGCTGGGTTACCTCGTCACTGGATCCAGCCACTGGATTCATGTAAATCAGCCTTTATATCAAAAGACTACATATTATGAACTAGCTTGTGGCGTT